>CM066031.1:617774897-619039186 GCA_033557465.1 Ichthyophis bannanicus | reverse complement strand
CACAGTATTCCAAGTGAGGCCTCACCAGAGACTTATACAGGGGTACTAGTACCACTTCCTTTCTGCTGGTAATTCCTCTTCGAATGCAGCCCAACATCCTCCTGGCTTTTGCCACCGCCTTGTCGCACTGTTTTGCCACCTTGAGATCTACAGAATTAATCACACGAGGTCTTTCTCCTGGTCCGTGCACACCAACCTCTCGCCCCCTATCGTGTACATTTCCCTTGGATTTCTGCTACCCAAGTGCATGACATTGCACTTCTTCGCATTAAATCTTAATTGCCAAGCATCAGACCATTCCTCCAGCTTTTGCAGATCCCTCCTCATGTTAAGCACTCCCTCGGGGGAGTCCACTCTGTTGCAAATTTTTGTCTCATCTGCAAAAAGACAGACTTTTCCATTCAGTCCTTCAGCAATATCACTCACAAATACATTGAACAGTGCCAGGCCTAGGACCGAACCCTGAGGCACCCCGCTAATCACCTTCCTTTCATCCGAGTGAGCTCCATTTATCATCACCTTCTGTCATCTGTCAGTCAACCAATTTCTGATCCAGTTTACCACCTTGGGACCCATCCCCAAACTACTGAGTTTATTGATAAGCCTCCTATGAGGGACAGTATTAAAGGTTTTGCTGAAATCCAGATAGATGACATCCATCGCGTGTCCTTGATCCAGTTCTCTGGTCACCCAGTCAAAGAACTCAATGAGATTTGTCTGGCAAGATTGCCCCTCGGTAAAACCATGTTGCCTCGGATCCTGTAACCCGTTGGTTTTGAGAAAGTTCACTATTCGCTCTTTCAGGAGCATCTACATTACTTTTTCTGCCACTGAGGTAAGGCTCACGGGCCTGTAGTTTGACACTTCTTCCCTGTCACCACTTTTGTGTAGAGGTACGACATCAGCCATTCTCCAGTCCTGAGGAACCTCTCCTGTTTCCAAGGATCTGTTGAAAACATCCTTTAACGGCCCTACAAGAAGCTCTCTGAGCTCTTTCAGTATCCTTGGATGTATCCCATCCGGTCCCATGGCCTTGGCCACTTTCAGTTTTGCAAGTTGTTCTAAAACCTCATCCTCTCTGAATGGTATGGTATCTACCTCATTCCCATTTTTATATTTGGGAGTCACAGGTGGGCCTTCTCCAGGATTTTCTTTAGTAAAAACAGAGCAGAAGTATTTGTTTAGTAATTTCGCTTTATCAATGTCATTTTCCACGAGTCCGTTTCCAGCACTTCTGAGTCCTGCAATTCCACCTCTGATCTTCTTCCTTTCCAGAATATACCTGAAGAAAGTTTTGTCGCCGCACTTAACATCTTTAGCCATCTTTTCCTCTGCCTTTGATTTTGCTATCCTTATTTCTCTTTTTGTCTCCTTGAGTCTGATCCTGTATTCATTTCTATGTTCTTCTGTTTGCAAGCTTTTGAATTTTGCGAAAGCTGTGTTTTTTGCCCTTATTTGAGCAGCCACTTCATTGGAAAACCAAATAGGTTTCCTTCTCCTCTTGTTTTTATTTACTTTTCTTACATATTTGTCATTACCATCTCGATGTGCAGGCGGCAAGGGATGCCTGTTTCGAGTTGGTGGTACCTCAGGCCAGGCTTGCGGGTCCTGCCCGAGTGTGACTGCTCTGGTATATCTCTATTGTCAGGACTGGACTGGAGGACCACATAAGGAAGGGGAAATTAGGTCTTACCTAATAATTTGCTTTCCTTGAGTTCCTCTAGTCCAGTCCAGGACCTTCTCTTCTTTGCTGGTCTTAGCTAGGGCGATCCCGGATCTGAAGATGTCAACGTGAGAGTTTGTTCGGGGATTTCCTGCTAACGCAAGAAAAGAGAAAAAGAACCTATGTTTTCTAGAATGAAGCACAATATACAGAAGGGTAGCCATGAAGTTTGGTAATAGCAGGGGCTCGTTAGCTCTGTTTCTGTTTGGCTGGTGTTCTTGCAATTTTTCCTTGTTTTTGTTTCTAGTTAAATTTTAATATGAGTGCTGTATACATTGTTTGTTGGATGGAGTCTGCTTTGTCAATAGAATACTGAGCCTTGAAGGAGGTGGCAGGAGCCTAAGTAGATGACATCATCAAGACTTGGCATGCTCAGTCTCCAAGCTGCGGATGGGGGGGTGACAACTCTATTGTCTGGACTGGACTGGCCTGGAGGAACTCAAGGAAAGCAAGTTGTCAGGTAAGACCTAGTTTCCCCTTTATTCCTGCTATCTGTTTTTCCTATCTTTTTACCTTTTTCCAATCCACGGTAGGACATTGTCACCTATCCCATGACTTCCTAATTTCCAGAGGAGTCTCTCATGAAGGATTTTAACAAATACCTTCTGAAAATCCAAATTCTTATTCAGACCTTCAAAATAATTTAGAGATTGGTGAGGCAAGACTTCTCTTGGTTGGCTAATCCATGCTGGCTGTGTCCCGTTAAACTATGGCTATCTAATTTTGTTCTTTTGAATAGCTTTGAACATTTTACCTAATATTGGCATCAGGCTCACTGGTCTGTAATGTTCTAGATTGTTCTGGAACCTTTTTTAAAATTGGTATTACGTTGGCCACCCTACAAACTTTAGGTATGATAGATGATTTTAATGATAGGTCTGAAATTTCATTTTTGAATTTGTTTAGTACTCTGTGATGCATATCATCTACTCTTGATTTGCTACTCTTTTTAGTTTAGTTTCGCTATTACATCTTCCTGTTCTCCAAAATTTGTTTCAGTTCCTCCAAATCATCACCATTAAATACCATTGCTGGCATGGGTATATCCCCTACTTCCTGATCGTGTATCCAGTCTAGTCCCGAACCTCTGGGTTGCCCATCTCATGCAGCAGCTTGGATACTGAGACACGCCTCCTTTTGTGATGTCACTGGTATATCCAGCCAGGAGCCTCTTCCTGTTACCAGTTACCTCAGTCTCCAAGCAGCTGGATGGATGGTGAGCCTGGAGGTCCGGGCTCACTGGAGAAACAATTGAGAATTTGAAATAATTTAAAAGTAGTGTTAGAGCTAAGGCAGAAAAGAGTCTGCATAGGGCAGGACTGTGCCTTTAAATTTGCAGGAGGCCTTCCTTAAGCCTTTAACCCCTCCTTCATTCCTCCTCGCCTTACCTGGGCGGCTCGGGGCACGGGTCAGAAAGCCAGTCTGTGGAGGGGGGCAGCTCCGGTTCACAGACCAACGGAGTGTAATGAACCGGAGCGGAGTGGAGCATTGCCAGCGTTTTTTTTCAGAAGCTCTGCCTGATAGCGCGCTGTGCCTGCTCTTCTATATTGCCTGGAGGCGGGGAGTTCCTGCGGCTCGGAGATCGCGGGCTGCTCCGTCTCAGCAGATCGACTTCAAGACTGGCGACAAGCGCTGCACGCCGGAGGGTGGCTGCTGCTTTGCTCGGAGGACGGTGAAGGTAAGCGGACCCGGCCGTGAGCATTTCTTCAGCAGCACTTTTTGGCATGAAGAGCACCTTAGGCCCAGTCTCGTGGCGGCGGTGTGGACAGAGCCGCGTCGGCGGGGAGGTTCCCTGAGGGGCTGTAATTTTGGCGGGAAACCTCCTTTCAGAGCCCTAGATGCCGCGGCTGCAGTTTCTGGCTGGTTAAATCAGTAGTTAAAACAAAATAAAATAATAAGGACGTTGTTGAAGCCTAATTTCTCAGGCTCTGCATTGTTGGTGGCAGGGCCTGATCCCGGCTGAGCAGAGATGCCTTCTAAACCACAGTGTGTGGTTTGTGGGGCCCGAAAGGGCACAGGCTTGGGAGTTTGTAAGGCCTGTGTTAAAGAAGCCTCTGGAGCAGACGCAGGGGGAGAAGGGGGAGGTCCTGGGGGCCGAAGTGGGGGCATTGGCCGAGCAAATAGCGGAATTGGCCCTGGAGGAGCCGCTGGCAGGGCCATCTTCCGTACCGGACACTCTCTCCTCTCCGCCGTCTTTGCCCTTGGGGCTAGCGTCCATCTTTTCACAGGAGTTTGTAAATCTCCTACAGCAAGCTGTGTTGCGTGACGGCCAACAAAGAAGGAGTTCCACGAGCACAGGAGGAGCGAAGAGACTCGCGGCGCCACTGCAGGTGGAGGAGCCTCCCGGGGGAGTTAAGAGACTCCGGGTCGAAGGGGCGCTTAGTGAGCAGTCAGTGGCCTCAGAGCGGCCGCTGTCGGATGAGGGAGGAATTAGAAGAAGGAGAACTCTCAGAGAAAGAAGACCAGGCTAGAGTGGTACGGGTCTTTAGGAGAGAAGAACTACCGGCGCTCATTGTAGAGACGCTGAATATGCTGGTACCCGGATCGGTGGAGGATGAAGCACTTGAGGATCCGTTATTACAGGTCTTCTGGAAGTGTCAAAGAGCGTTCCCGGTACACAGGGTGTTTCAGGAAATGATTCAGGAGTAGTGGAACATACCAGAGGCACCTCTGAAGGGGGCCAGAGTGATGAGCCATCTTTATCCATTGGTGGACCAGGATAAGGAGGTGTTTAAGTTGCCCAAGGTGGACGCGGCCGTCTCTGCGGTGACGAAAAAGACCACCATACCTGTAGAGGGTAGTGCGGCCCTCAAGGATTCCCAAGACAGGAAGTTCAACGTTTTGTTGAAATAGAGCCTGTCTGCGATGGTCGCAGCGAGTGCCAGGGCAAGAGAGTGAGCTGACTGGTGAAGCATCCAGGTTGGAATTGGGCGCCGCCTATTTGGCGGATATTCATTATGATCTTATGTGTGGCCTGTCGAAAAGTATGGCGTCGGCCGTGGCAGCAAGGCGGTACCTGTGGTTGCGCAGTTGGGTGGCGTATAGCTCCTCTAAGGCTAGGCTCAGTAAACTTCCCTTTAAGGGGCACCTCTTGTTTGGGGAAGATTTAGAGAAGTTAGTCAAGGATCTGGGGGAATCCAAAGGCGGTAGATTACCAGAGGACAAGCCTAAGCCAGGCCAGACGACACCGAGCCGAGGACAACAGCGGGATTTTCATCGGTTCCGTTTCCAGAGATTTAACGCAGGGCAAAGAGACCGGTTCTCCAATAGGAATCAGGGGTTCCGGGGTTTTCATGGAGCGGGAAGGGGTTTCGGGCCTTCCTCCTCATCGTCCCTCAACCCCAGAAAGCCACAATGAGATCAGGGGGACCCAGGTGCCCTTACTTCCCGTAGGGGGGCGACTACAGGATTTTTATTCTGCCTGGGTCCAAGTCACGTCAGATTAGTGGGTGCTGGAAGTCATCCGAGAGGGCTATGCGCTGGAGCTGCTAAGGCCCGTGCACAACGCCTTCGTGCTGTCCCCCTCCAAATGCGAGGCTCTGCGGGGGACAGTACGAAGGCTGCTAGATCTCAAGGCGATAGTGCTAGTGCCGCCAGAACAATGCGGCTCCGGTCGATACTCCATTTACTTCGTGGTACCGAAGAAGGACGGAGGTGTTCGGCCTAGTCTAGATCTCAAGGGAGTGGATCGGTGTCTTCGGGTATCGCATTTTCACATGGAAACACTGCGATTGGTTATAGTGGTGGTGCAAAAAGGGGAATTCCTTACGTCCCTCGATTTGTCAGAAGCGTACCTTCACATTCCCATAAGACCGGATCATCACAGGTTTCTCAGATTCGCGGTCCCTTTTGGGCATTTTCAGTTTTGAGCGTTGCCCTTCGGCCTAGCAACCGCACCGCGGACCTTCACCAAAGTCATGGTGGTGGTGGCGGCAGAGTTGCAGAAGGAAGGAATACTCGTTCACCCTTACCTGGACGATTGGTTGATTCAGGCAACGTCGAGGGCCAAGCGCGAGAGAGCGACGGCCAGGGTGGTGTCCTTCCTGGAAAGTCTTAGTTGGGTAATCAATCTAGCAAAAAGTCTGATGGTGCCCTCTCAGAGTTTGGAGTACCTGGGTGCTCGTTTCGACACCGTCAGTGGAAAGGTTTTTCTAACGGAGCAGTGGGCACGAGGTCTGCGGAAGCTAGTTCAAAGATTCTTACTCTACAAAACGCCTTTGGCCTGGCATTACCTCCAACTGTTGGGCACAATGGCGGCGACTATAGAGACGGTGCCCTGGGCACGGGCCCACATGAGGCCCTTGCAAAGGGCGCTGCTTCGGAGCTGGTCACATCAGCACGATCCGCTGTCTCGGAAGCTACCTTGTTCGGCGGAGACGTGTCAAGCCTTGTGGTGGTGGTTGCTTCCCGAATCCCTGGAGAACGGGAAAGGGTTGGAGCCGCCGGAATGGGTACCTTTGACGACAGACGCCAGTTTGCTGGGCTGGGGAGCTCATTGTCAGGGCAGATTCACGCAGGGACAGTGGAATTCTCAGGAATGGACATGACCAATCAACCGGTTGGAGTTAAGGGCAATTGCTCTATCCCTACAGGATTTTCGAACATCTCTCGGAGGGAGGGGCAGTTTGAGTGTTTTCCGACAACGCGACTGTGGTGGCCTATGTCAACAAGCAAGGGGGAACCAGCAGCGTCGCGCTTTAGTCCGAGGCCGAAGCCCTGTGCGAATGGGCCGAAGCGAATCTTCTGGATCTGTCGGCGGCATATGTAGCAGGGGTGGACAACGTAGAGGCCGATTGCTTCAGCAGGGTAAGAGAGGATCCAGGGGAATGGGTCCTGTATCCGGAGGTGTTCACGATGCCGGTATGCCGTTGGGGCTCGCCGGTCATGGACCTCATGGCAACTTTAGACTCGGCAAAGGTCAGCTGCTTTTACAGCAGACGGAAGGAAATAATGTCAGAGGGCTTGGATGCTCTCATTTAAAGCTGGCCGGTGGGACAGCTACTGTATGTATTCCCGCCGTGGGTGTTAATAGGCAGAGTGGTCCAAAGGGTAGAGCGCTACAGAGGTCAGGTAATTCTGATAGCTCCGGACTGGCCACGTCGACCCTGGTACGGGGACCTGATGAGGTTGTTAGTGGCAAAGCCCTGGCGTCTTCCCCCTCAAGCAGATCTCTTGTCGCAGGGTCCTCTGCTGATGCCCCATGTGGATCGGTTCTCGCTTACAGCTTGGCTATTGAGAGGGCTCGGTTGAAGTCGCGAGGGTATTCAGCAGCGGTCATTACTACTTTACTGAAGGCCCGAAGGAGATCAACTTTGCTAGCCTATGTTTGCATTTGGAGGGTATTCGAGGCTTGGTGCGTAGACAAGAAGTGTGAAGCGTTAAGATCCACCATCCCTCAGGTCCTACATTATCTGCAGGATGGGTTCGAAAAGGGATTAGCTGCCGCGTTGCTACGGGTGCAGGTTTCAGCTTTGGCATGTTATAGAGGTAAAATAGGAGGTCAGACGCTCGGAAGTCAGGTGGATATCAAGCGGTTTTTGAGGGCGGTATCGCTACTCAGACCGCCGTGTAGACAGATCGTTCCTAAATGGCATCTGCCATTTAGACGCGTTGGAACGGGAGCCCTTCGAACCATTGTTGCGGGCGTCGGTCAAGGACCTCACCCTAAAGGTGCTTTTTCTGGTAGCGATCTGTTCGGCGAGAAGAGTCTCGGAGTTGCAAGCGCTATGCTGCAGGGAACCTTACCTTTCTTTCTGTGCGTCAAAGATGGTCTTGCGGCCGGTGCCGGCTTTTCTGCCAAAGGTCGTCTCAGTGTTTCATGTGAATCAGGAAATCTCCTTACCAGTCTTCAGAGAGGACGCAGGGAGTCCGGCGACGAGGAAGTTGAATCTCTTGGATGTCCGTCGGGCGTTAAAGAAGTATCTTCGGCGGACAGCCAGTTTCCGCAAGTCCGACAGGCTTTTTGTGCTCTTCGCGGGGCCAAAAAGGGGTGAGGCGGCGTCAAAGGCCTCTATTGCAAGGTGGATTAAGGAGGCCATTGTGTCGGCGTACGTGTTGAAAGGTAGACCGGTTCCAGAGGGGCTTAGGGCCCACTCCACCAGGGCACAAGCGACCTCTTGGGCTGAGGTTCGTTTGGTGCTGCCGGTGGAAATCTGTAAGACGGCGACGTGGTCGTCTTTGAATTCGTTTGTTAAGCACTACCGGCTAGATGTTCAAACGGCGGAGGAAACCTCTTTTGGTTCAGCAGTACTTCAGGCTGGTCTGCCGGGTCCCTCCCGTGGTTGAATTTTTCACTGCTGTGGTACCAACCCAGAGGTTCGGGACTAGACTGGATACACGATCAGGAAGATGAAATTAGACTTACCTGCTAATTGTGGTTCCTGGAGTGTAGCCAGTCTAGTCTCGTATCCCTCCCCAGTTTTTATTGTGCGAATAGAAGCCTGAAGTCCATATGGTTTACATGTAAGAGGTGTCTTCCTTTACGGGTCTTCGGCATCCTGGGGGGCGGGTTGTTTTCCTGTGGGATAACATTTAGGTTGGGGACATTTTCCTTCCAATCAGGTGAGGGAGTGGCCTCAGCATGTTTAAAGTCCATGTAAGTTGAGGGAGTTTTTTCCCTCCGTTAGACATTATTGGTTCAGTATGTTGATCATTGTTAGTAAATCTTTGCAGTTGATTCTTACTTGTTGCTCCGGTGAGTCTGCTTTGTCAATAGGGAACTGGTGTAACACTTCAATAGTCTAGGTCTATTTTGTAGAGGATGCAGCTACTTGCTAAGAATATAATACGTTCCTCCAAACTACCGTCTTGGGCTATTTATCTCCTGAGTTGTGCAATTTTCCAAACTGCTTTACAACATTATAGTTTAACTTGATTAGAACCGGGTCTCAGACAGTTATCAGTACATATTATGGGATGAACTCCCCTCTGTACTTACTTTGCATCAACGACCACAGTTCATTAGTTGGTTCCTTGACTCTGGCATTCAAAATCTGCTGATTATCATAATCTTTAAAATTCCAAGTTCACATTGATATGTTGTTATACATGAATGCAATAAGTGACAGGAACTTAGCTTTTAGTTGATCTTGTCTATGGGGAAAGTCCAGATATATGCATAGACTAGATCAACTAAAAGCTAAGTTCCTGTCACTTATTGCATTCATGTATAACAACATATCAATGTGAACTTGGAATTTTAAAGATTATGATAATCAGCAGATTTTGAATGCCAGAGTCAAGGAACCAACTAATGAACTGTGGTCGTTGATGCAAAGTAAGTACAGAGGGGAGTTCATCCCATAATATGTACTGATAACTGTCTGAGACCCGGTTCTAATCAAGTTAAACTAGAATGTTGTAAAGCAGTTTGGAAAATTGCACAACTCAGGAGATAAATAGCCCGAGATGGTAGTTTGGAGGAACGTAT
This sequence comes from Ichthyophis bannanicus, assembly GCA_033557465.1. Classification (NCBI taxonomy): domain Eukaryota; kingdom Metazoa; phylum Chordata; class Amphibia; order Gymnophiona; family Ichthyophiidae; genus Ichthyophis; species Ichthyophis bannanicus. Next base: position 619,030,034 of record CM066031.1, on the reverse strand, counting down.
TATATTCTTAGCAAATAGGGAACTGGTGACAGGAAGAAGCTCCCGGCTGGATATACCAGTGACATCACAAAAGGAGGAGTTTCTCAGTCTCCAAGCTGCTGCATGAGATGGGCAACCCAGAGGTTCGGGACTAGACTGGCTACACTCCAGGAACCACAATTAGCAGGTAAGTCTAATTTCATCATCCTACCAGATATAATAAAACAATTTGATAAATTAAAGGCTAGAAAAAAACATGAACCAGATGATATATTGTATATTCTTATAGCAACACTCTGCGAAGGATACTGTATGTATGCGGTTACATTATTTATATAGTGCTCCCTGGTTCTCTGTGCCATTTACAAGAGAAAAATGTTATATGCATAGAGCTGAGAGATCATAGCATAAGTCATGATCCTCTCTCACAAAAGGAATTTTATTTTGTATTTTGTGAATACAGAGCCGATTGTTTTGAGGCAAAATGTACCTATTATTTGGCTAAAATTAATTCAGTGTTCTCGTTTTGCTGAGTTATTTTCTGTGGTGAGATCCTTATTGCAGAAAGTGACAAACTGAGGGGGTAGAGGTTTCCACTGCGCAATATTTGTGGGGAATATTATTCTCATAGACAAAATGTTGTTGCCCCTGTTGCTAAGGTGACAATGGAGGCTATGACAACTGCCCCCCTCCCCGGGGGGTACAGTTCTTTTATCGGTTGGGATTGTTTTGCTGAAGTCACTAAGCATACTGTTTAAAAAAAAAAAAAAGTGCTGCAATCTTTTCGTCCATCTAGTTCTCCTTTGGATTTAATTCCTGCAGGATTGGTAAAGATGGCTCATGACAGGATGAGTACTTTTCTCACTGATGTAGTGAGGGCTTCACTGATGCAGGGATATCTCCCTGACAGTTTGAAGCAAGTGGTGGTTTGCCCGAAATTGAAGCATGTACTGTACAGTTGTCAGAGGTGAGATTTTAGCCTATTTCTGATCTCCCATTTATAAGGAAACTTATTGTGCAAGTTGTTTGCCCACAATTGGACGAACGACTATGTAGATTTGAAATATGTGCTTGACCCTTGCCAACATAGTTTCTGAAGAGGGCATAGTCCAGATATTCTTCTGACTTTTTTTTGTTAGTCGGTTATTACAGGGGCTTATCAGCTCATTTTTAAACCTAGTTAGGGCTCAGTAGCACCAGAGTGCTTTTAATTTCAATTTATACCTCAGTCAGGGCTCAGTAATCTCCAGGAACAAGCAGGAATGTAGTCTTCACATATGGGTATCATCGGTACCGACGGAGCCTGCGTGGGAACACTCCCCAGCGTCCAATTAGAAAGCTTTTGGGAGCATCCCACAGCGCCTGCGTGCTGCCTTCCCGCCTTTCCCAACTGCCTCTCTCCAGTTCTTCGTTTTCCGCGGAGCCAGCAGGTCGTCGTTCCTGTCACCGCAGAAAATTTTCCTTTTTGCCCTTATTTTTTGTGGTCGCGTCTGCCTTCCTCGACGCTATACCGGTACCGCCGGTTCTTCTTTCTTCTCCTTAAAAAAAAAAAAAAATAGTACTTTTTTTCCCAATTTTTTCCAGGTGCACGCGCCATTTTGGGCCTTAGGCCCCAAATTTTTTCCATCATGGAAAAACCCGCTTCGGGTTTTAAAAAGTGCACCAAGTGTGACGGTACCATCTCTGTCACCGACACCCATGAATGGTGTCTTAATTGTTTAGGTCCTGACCACTCCATCACGGAATGTATGGCCTGTGCCATGATGTCCAAGAGAGGTCGACAGAACCGAGCTGCCAAGCTCAGTACCCTGTTTCCCTCTGATGCAGCCTCGGTGGCATCGACGTCTTCCAGGGCTTCGTCTTCCTCCCGTGGATCTCAGGTAATTAAACATAAGTCTAGCCGTTCCTCAAAGGGTAGATCTCCTTCTAAGCATCGAGATGCCTCTGGCGTTGCCCTTGAGGATTCTGCACCGGCAAAATTGCCTCGGCGGGAGGCTTCGGCTTCCAAAGCATTATCGGGACTCCAGGATGTTCTCGAGGCCTCAACCTCGGCAGAACTACTGGTGCCATGCTCTGGGGTACCGGCTGTCTTCTCCGGTACCAACATCCAGGCATCGGCAGCGTCGATAGACCAGAGGTTCCTGGCTATTGAATGCAGTCTGGCAGCTCTCCTTGCGGCATCGACACCCTCGGAACCGCGTCAGACAATTCAACCGGTACCGGTACCGACTCCGGCACCGGTATCGGTACCGGTACCAACAACATCGGCATCGACATCGGTGTCTGCATTGCCGGCACCCAATCATGCGATGCCTTCCGGTACTGATACACTGGTACCGATACACCGGTACTGATTCCCCCCGGTACCGACTTCGGTCGGTACGTGTATCGGGCTCTTCAAGAGCATCCGGACAGAAGGTACTTCGAGTCCTCAGAGGAAACTGAGGATTCTGACAGTTCTGTCGATGCCGGAATACTTCTCCCAGAGGAGCCTTCCTCCCCTAAACGCAGGATGTCTCCTCCAGAGGACATTTCCTTTCAGGATTTCATCAGGGAGTTGGCTCGATGTCTGTCCATTACTGTGGCTCCTGAAACAGAGCCCAGAGCAAAGGAGTTGGAAATTTTACAATATCCCAAAGCTCCTAAGGAGGCAGCTACCTTGCCCATCCATGAGATCTTGCATGATCTCATGCTAAGAATGTGGGAAACGCCTCTTACCACCTCTCCTCACTCTCGTAGACTGGATACTATGTATCGAGTCCCTCCTTGTCCTGGTTTCCAGAAAACTCAGCTTCCTCACCACTCTATTGTAGTGGAATCAGCTATGAGAAGGATCAGGAGTGCAAAGAGACATGCCTCTAATCCTCCATGACGTGAGTGCAGAACTTTGGATACTTTTGGACTTCGTACCTTCCAAGCTTCCATGCTTTCTGCCAGGATCAGTTCCTATATTTTATATATGGGAATGTTTCTGAAGGAAGTCACAGGAGATTTAGAGGTTTTGAGCCCTCTTCTTCCTGAGGATAGAAGGCAGGACTTTCTTACATTGGTCAAACATGCCCAAGATGTTTCTAAATTTGTCAACCGTGCAGCTTTTGACTGTTTTGAGTGCATAAGCAGAACCTCTGCCATTGCCATAGGTGCATGTAGAATTGCCTGGCTCCAGGCATCTGATTTGGAGCTCTGGGTACAAGACAACCTGGGTAATATTCCTTGTACTGGTGAGAACCTGTTTGGCAAAGATTGGCAAGAAAAAGCCAATGAGTTGGATGCTGACAACTCCACCTTGGATAGATTATCCAAGGCCACAACTGATCCTGCAAGAAAGAAATTTTTCAAAAAAACATTCTTTTCCAAAAAGAAAAGGTTTTATCCTGCTTATTCCCAGCAGGGACGTTCTGCAGGTCAACCTGTACGGAAAGGTCAGCAACCACTCAAACAAAGGAAAGCAAAGACTTCTAAGCCTCAACCGTCCCAGCAGTCTCAGCCTCCACAAGGCCTTTGACTTTCAGCTAGAGAACTTATCCTTCCTGGCTCTCAATGGACCAGAGCCTTCCACCATTCCAGGAAGGTTGTGTCACTTTGCCCCCAGATGGGGGCAGATAACAGCAGAGCATTGGACACTCTCCATCATAAAAGAGGGGTACAAGCTTCATTTTTTGAGCATGCCCCCTTCCACAATGATAAGGCAGTTCAATTCTCAGACCTCTCTCATCAACCTGTTAGATCAAGAGGTCACTATGCTTCTTGCCCAAGGGGCAATAGAAGAAGTACCCATCCATCAACAGGATATAGGGTTTTACTCCCCCTATTTCCTTATCCCAAAGAAAACAGGGGGATACAGACCTATTTTGGACCTCAGAGAAATTGAACAAATTCCTGTTCAAAGAGAAATTCAAGATGATTTCTCTAGGAACTCTGCTGCCATACCTTCAGAGTCAGGATTGGCTTTGTTTTCTAGATCTCAAGGATGCGTACACCCATGTTCTCATCCATCCAACTCACAGAAAGTTCCTTCGGTTCCTTTTTCAAGGAAAGCACTACCAATACAGGGTGCTTCCTTTTGGCCTGGCCTCAGCACCAAGAGTGTACACGAAATGCATGGCTGTGGTAGCAGCATTTCTCCGCACTCTAGGAATATTTGTCTTCCCCTACTTAGACGACTGGCTCATTCGAGCCCCAACAGAGTCAGAGGCCAGGACTTCGCTATCCTGCACAATGCGTATCCTTCAGTATTTGGGTCTGGTCATAAACATCCCAAAATCCAGTCTAACTCCCACTCAGTCTCTAGAGTTCATAGGAGCTTTGCTGGATACCAGAAAAGCAAGGGCCTATCTCCCCCAGGCCCGTTGCCTTCGCATGGTGCAGTTAGCTTCTCAAGCAGTGCTAAAGCCTCACCTCGCTGCCCGAGAAATGCTACAACTACTAGGCCACATGGCATCTACCGTGCATGTGGTTCCCTATGCTCACCTCCATATGAGAGCAGCCCAGTGGACTTTATCCACTCAATGGACCCAGGCATCAGGATGCCTGTCAGACAAAATAGCAAACACAAATCGCCTTATTTTTTCCCTCCAATGGTGGAAGTCCACTCAAAACCTGTTGCTGGGATTCCCATTTCAACAACCCTTACCCCAGGCAACTCTCACAACAGATGCTTCTCCGATGGGTTGGGGAGCTCATTTGCAAGACCTCTCCACACAAGGCACCTGGACTCCACAGGAGACTCATCTACATATCAATCTCTTGGAGCTCAGAGCAATCTTCCTTGCTCTTCGAGTGTTCCACACCCTGCTCAGCTACAAGACAGTCCTCATTCATACAGACAATCAAGTAGCCATGTTGTAAGTGAACAAGCAGGGGGGAACAGGCTCTCTGTCGCTTTGCAACGAAGCTTTGCGACTATGGGCCCTCGCCAGAGAGCATCAGATTCATCTCCTGGCAGTGTATCTTCCAGGCATACAAACCTCTTGGGCAGACAGACTCAGTCGAGTTCTGCTTCCACACGAGTGGTCTCTGCATGCAGACCAGGTGGCCAAGATTTTTCAAATTTGGGGAACCCCGGACATAGACCTCTTTGCAAGTCCGTGGAATGCCAAACTTCCCTGGTTCTGTTCCAGAATTCCGGCTCAGGGGGCTCAGGCCAGGGATGCTTTCCTCCTTTACTGGGGTCAAGACTTCCTGTATGCCTTTCCACCCATTCCCCTAATTCCCAAGACCCTGTTCAAGCTTTGAGAGACAGAGGCCATATGATTCTCATAGCTCCACATTGGCCGCGGCAAGTGTGGTACCCTCTGTTTCTCCATCTCTCTCAAGCTCCCTCCCTGGAGTTAGGGTCTGCTCTAGATCTCCTATCTGAGGAGGACGGAATGTTATGGCATCCCAATCCCCAGACTCTGCATCTCAGGGCTTGGTTGCTGAAGGCCTAGATCTCCATGATCTTAACCTCCCTCAGCAGGTAAAGGATATCCTTTATGCTTCCAGGAAACCTACCACAAGATGCTCTTATGTTTTCAAGTGGAAAAGGTTTACCATATGGTGTTCGCAGAAGGGTCTTAACCCCCTTGCGGTACCTCTGGAATCATTACTGGAGTATCTGCTTCATTTAACCAGTGCAGGACTTAAGACTAACTCAGTGAGGGTTCATTTGAGTGCTATTGCAGCTTCCTTCAAGCCCCTAAATGGACAACCTATTTCCTCCCATCCTCTTATAGCAAGATTTATGAGAGGCCTTCTGCTAACTAAGCCTCCCATTAAGCCACCACCTGTGGCATGGGATTTAAACTTGGTTCTTGGTCAGCTCATGAAACCACCTTTTGAACCCTTAGCTACTACCTCCTTGAAATTCCTTTCTTGGAAGGTTATTTTTCTCATTGCAATCACTTCAGCACGTCGCATCAGTGAGTTGCAAGCACTAGTGGCTAATCCACCTTATACAAGGTTCCATCATGACAAGGTAGTCCTTAGGACTCATCCACACTTTATGCCAAAGGTGGTCTCGCCTTTTCATCTAAACCAAGCGGTCTACCTACCTGTGTTCTTTCCAAGGCCTCATGCCTCAAATGCAGAAAGGAATCTTCATACTTTGGACTGTAAAAGAGCTTTAGCCTTTTACTTACAAAGAACACAGCAACATAGAAAGTCCTCTCAACTCTTTGTTGCTTTTGATCCTTCTCATTTGGGATTTCCAGTCTCCAAGAGAACACTATCTAACTGGATTGCTCAGTGTATTTCCTTTGCCTATCAGAGTAAGAATCTTTATCTGGAGGGCTATGTCACAGCTCACAATGTTAGAGCCATGGCAGTCTCAATGGCTCATCTTCACTCTGTGTCTATCGATGACATCTGTTGAGCCACCACCTGGGCCTTGGTTCATACCTTCACAGCCCATTACTGCTTGGACAAGGACTCCCGCCGGGATGCCTTGTGTGGTCAGGCTGTTCTTCAACACCTGTTCCATACCTAGTCAACTCCTACCCGCCATCCCTGGTCGGATGCCAGAGATCCATGGGGGGAAGTGGAACCCTGTTTCAGGGGCACACAACCTCTGGTGTCTCTCCCTGGCATTTAAAGCTAGGGAGTCCCTATATGTGAAGACTACATTCCTGCTTGTTCCTGGAGATAGCATAGTTACTCACCTGTAACAGGTGATCTCCGGGAACAGCAGGAATTTAGTCTTCACAACCCACCCACCTCCCCTAGGAGTTGTATCTCTCTATCTCTTTCTCTTTTCCTCTCTCTCTCTTTGTCTCAGCTTTAAACTCATCTGGAGAGAGGCAGTTGGGAAAGGCGGGAAGGCAGCACGCAGGCGCTGTGGGATGCTCCCTAAAGCTTTCTAATTGGACGTTGGAGAGCGTTCCCACGCAGGCTCCGTTGGTACCGACGATACCCATATGTGAAGACTAAATTCCTGCTGTTCCTGGAGATCACCTGTTACAGGTGAGTAACTATGCTGTACCAGAGAGCTTTTGATTGATTGATTAATTAATTAATTAATTAAGCTAGGCTTATAAACCGCTTTTCACCAGATCAAAGCGGTTTACAGTGAAACAGAACATCAGTTACATAGAGCAAATATCAACTTAGATAACAATTAACTGTTCACATAGTTACATGGAACCAATAATATCTTCGTTATAAAAACTGTATAACAGCAACTATTTAGAGTAATTGAGCTATATAAAATACATTGAACTATATACAGTTTTAAATCAAATCAGAGTATAGCTTAGCATAGAAGGAAGCATTGGATAAGTATTCTTTGAGTAGAAAGAAAGAAAAATTATTTCTAGGGACCTTTACAAAGAGACCTTTCTGTTAGGAGGCAAGAAACCTGTGAAATTATTTTAAATAGGTGTTAACACCAAGTGATGGATCAAAGAGGCAATTTGAAAGGCCCCCTCTATCAACCCAAGGGATATGTGAATAACCCAGGAAATTAAGAGATTACCTTAGAAGCACAGGTAAGGACACTGTAGCAAGCCAGCTTTTACTATGTTCTTTCCCTCCCTCCCATCCTAGGCATAATCTTAGCTTTATAGGCTCTTAAACCTATTAAAGGAGAAGAGGTAGTCAAATTCATTTTTAGGTTCTGCTGGCTAACCTCACCAAGAATAGATTAATTAAGGCCCTGAAATTAGTTAATCTTGAGGTGAACTAAGTCCCTTAAACATATTAGGGATACTTGTATCAGTACAATTTTCCCTAGCAATTTTAAGTAAGTAGACAACTTAACTAGCTAAACAAAGTCTTAAAACTAAGATGCCGACAGGAATCCAGCAGCAAGATGGGGGCTATCTAGTCTTTGGCACTGAGTGTCAGATGTACGATTTTCTACCAGTTCGTGAAGGATCTTATGTGTGCACTTGGTGCAAGGATCTCTTTGCCCTTGGGGGGCGAGTCCGAACTCTGGAGGCTAGAGTAGCAGACTTGGAGGACGTAAGGAAGACAGAGGCATATAGACGAGACCTACAGGGATGTAGTACTGAATTTCCACCTCCAGTCTGGCAGCCTCCCTGTTGCAATGGAGGATAGAGGTCATGTGGAAGGAGAGCATCACTTTGGTGTGGCAGGAAGTGATCCTGTAACTAGGACCTGTCCTCCAGATGATGTAAAACCTTCTTGCACTGGGGAGGCTTCTCCAGGGACATGTGCCCACGAGGGAAGGGTTAGGAGGATGGTTATTATAGTTGGCGAGTTGATCATTAGGCATGTAGATAGCTGGGTGACTGGTGGACGTGAGGATCACCTATTGCCTGCCTGGTATGAAGGTAGGAGACCTCACGTGCCACCTAGTCAAGGTTTTTATTTATTTATTTATTTATATTTCTTATATACCGTGCTATTCGGGATCAGCGCGGTTCACAGAGAACAAAACAAAGACCAGAACAACAAGCTGTTTGGTGTTACATATAACAGGAGCATAAACTTGGACAAACATGGGAGAACTATCTACATGGAGTATATGGTCTGTTAACTAGATAACATACTCAAACTATTTACAGAAATTAGCAAAAAGTTAGTAACAATGTGAAAGCTGTGGTTACGTTTGCGGTGGGAATGTAAGTTTCACTTTATGTCGGGTAGTATTTGATGAAAAGGTTGAATTTGAGGGCCTTTCTGAACTGGGCTAAGTCGGTTATGGCACTGACATCAGGTGGTAGAGAGTTCCAGGATTTTGGTGCGCAAAATATGAAAGCTCTGTTTGCTGTTGATAGGCTGTAAGTTGTTATGGCCTTTGGTATTATTAGGGAGTTTAATGCTACTTGTCTTCTATTTCTGTTTGGTGGTACAGTTTGTATGAGCTCTGTGAGTGAGTTGGCTGTTAGACCATTGATGGCCTTGAAAGTGAGAATCAAGGTCTTGAACATAACCCTTCCGTGTATAGGGAGCCAATGGAGCTGCTTGAGGATAGGTGTAACATGTTCGCTCTTGGGCGCTCCTTGTAGAACCCTTGCAGCAGTATTCATAGCAAGCTGTAATGGGCTAAGAGTGGATTGTGGGAGCCCTTGCAGAATGGAGTTGGCGAAGTCGAAGTGCGGTAAAATCAGTGCCTGGTAAATGGTTCTGAAGTCCTCTTGGTCTAGTAAGGAGCGTAGGTGCCTGAGCGTGCGTATCTTGAAGTACACCGCTTTTACAATATTATTTATGTGGGATTTCATGTTGAGACGATGATCCAGTGTGACTCCGAGGTATCTTATTGATTCCTTAGTGCATAGATCAGCTCCCTTAACACTTATATGTGGTGGTGGAATGAAGTTGGGGTCTTTAGTGATAAAGAGAACTGCAGTTTTCTTATGTTGAATGCGGAGGTTCTGTGACAGGAGCCATTCTGATACTGCGTCGAAGCAATTTGTTATAGGTGATAAATCCATTTGTACTGTGGAAAATGGCATGTAGAGTAGGATATCATCTGCATATATCATACATTTCACATTGAATGATCTGATGATATTGCAGATAGGCTGTATATATATGTTAAACATGAGAGATGAAAGAGAGGATCCTTGCGGAACGCCTTGTTTTGATGGAAGGGTTTTGATTCTCCTGTTGCAGATTTTACATATTGCATTCTGGTGTCAAGGTACGATTTACACCAATCCAGTGCGGAGTTGCAGATGCCTTTCTCTTTCAGTCGCCCGAGGAGAATCTCGTGGTTTACTGAATCAAATGCTGCTGCTATATCTAAGAAGATTAGAACAACGCCTTGCCGGATGTTGACTATGCTAGTGAGAACATCATTGAAGAGGGTGGTAAGCAGTGTTTCCACGCCATGGTATTCTCTGAATCCATGTTGAAAATGGTCTAGAGGGGCTGCGGAATCTATCAAAGGCCCACATCGAGAAACCAGCAACCCTTCCTCAAGTTCCGTCTGTGCACCGAGACGCCAGTGAAACCCACGAAAAACCCGTCTACAGTTTTGCAAATATCCCAACAGCCTGAATGTGCTCTCACACCCACCCCTGCCAGGACTGCAACGACGTCCCCTAGGATTGAGCTTGCTCCCACCTTCAACCAGATGATCTGTCCATCACCGCAAGTATACTACCTCTAAATGAACTGATTGTCTAAACTAGAACTGATTGTCCTTGATACTACCAGCATCTGTAATCACACTGTTCTCAGTAGCCATGACCTCTCTCTCTTATTATACTGTTGTCAGTAATTGATACCTATCTTTCTTATTATACTGTTGTCAGTAGCCATTACCTCTCTCATATTATACTGTTGTCAGTAATTGATACCTATCTTTCTTATTATACTGTTGTCAGTAATTGATACCTATCTTTCTTATTATACTGTTGTCAGTAACTGATACCTCACAACCATAGTACTGTCTTCATGCAGTTAATTTATTATCCAACTTGCAATCATTGTACTGTTACACTTAATTTATCCCAGTTGCTGTTGTTCCATATCCCCCTGCACCTTTGTCAACTTGTTCTTTTTCTTCACAGTTATATATTCTGCTTGTAGTAGCAAAGTTACCCCGATCCGACTTCTCTGGCTGCACTTTATTAATCTACAATGTACAAAATCCTGTTCTTATTCTCTACCCTCCTAACCCTTGGTCTCCCTTGCATTTCAAATGCTTTCCACCATGATTCCAACCATATACCAATACTACACACCCATGGAAGGAGATGGTCTGAATTCCCCCACCACACCACAACAAAAAACAACCGTACACCCCACTCTCACCTACTTCACATTCCCCTCCAAAACATCAAAAAGACAAAAGCCGAGAAGCAGCATCATCAGCGCCGACTGAAATGTGCACTGATAAATGCCAGATCAGTAAAATCAAAATGGCCTGCTACCATTGACCTGATTCCGCTATACAATCTTGACATCCTAATGATCACGGAGACATGGCTATCTGACTGCGACAACGCCCTATTGAATCAGATGCTGCCACCTGGATTTGATTTATACACATGCCACAGGACCATCCAGAGAGGAGGCGGGACGCTCATCCTTGCAAAAGCTGATCTACACTTCAAACTATGCAACTCCTCTAGCTCAGCCCACCTTGATTCCCTCACCATAGCTAATGAGCTATGCACAATTAACCTTTTCTATCGGGCACCCACCCCTTTACCAGATGACCTTCCAACAATAATTGAGCTTGCCTGCATGTCGTCCTCCTCACGCTCCCCAACTTGGTTGGTAGGCGATTTCAACCTCCCATCTCTTCATGATAGCCACTCAACAGCATTCCTAGACGCCTTAGAGGATCTAGGCTACAAACAACATGTCGACTCCCCCACACACTCTAAGGGAGGTAAACTGGACCTCATCTTTGCCCCCCATTTCAACGACTCAACAGCCCAAGACCTTGCACTGTATATATCACCTGTGCCTTGGTCAGATCACAACCTCCTTAGATTCATTATACCCTTTAATACATCCTACAAGAGCCAAATGTCATCAAACATTTCTGATACCCATACTGCCCGCTTCCGTCCATTCAACCGGAGCGTAGTCCTGGAAAATCTTCTGCCACTTATGACCAACACGTCTCTAAACTTAGATGATCTCATCTCCAAATGGGACGAGAACCTTCGAGCTGCCTCCTGTCCATCCCACACTGAAAAGAGAACAAGGAAACGGGAACACGCACCATGGTTCTCTTCTGACCTTCGCTCATCTCTCCACCACCTGCGCAAACTTGAGAGACGGTGGCGACGATCACACTCCTCAGAATCACTTGATACATACAACTCTTACCTAATAACCCACCGTCGAAAGATAACACAGAGCAGGAAACTCTACCACACAGATTTATTGAAACGTTCCATCAATAAACCACACGCCCTATTCAGACTAGTAAAATCCATAACAGGCGAACCGGTCTCCGCCCAACCCTCAATGCCCCAACCACAGGACTTTGCAAACTACTTGCAATCAAAGATGATTAAGACCAACATAAACATGTGTAGCAGTACACCACCCATACCGTCTAAGACACCCCTAGCAACTCCACTATGTAATTTCACTGTGGTCTCAAATAGAGAGATGGAGAACATTGTCGCCTCTATCAATCCCAGCACAGCACCCAACGACCCCTGTCCAGCCAGTTGGATCAAAGAGCTGCGTCATGACATAAGCCAAATCCTGTGCAATATATTGAACCAGTCTTTTCTAACAGTCTCGTTCCCACAGCGCCTGAAAAACACCTCCATCAAGCCCCTACTAAAAAATAGCAGACTTGACCCGTCCAAAGTCGAATCTTTTAGGCCAATCTCGAGCATCCCCCAGCTTGCAAAAATCATAGAAAAAGCTGCTCAACAACAACTCCAGCACCATATTGACACTGAAGCTCCACTGGACCCGTCACAACACGGCTTCAGGGAAGCGCATGGCGTCGACACAGTCCTCACAACCCTATTCAACGAATTGGTCACTGGAATGGACAGCATCCAACAAGGATTTGTCCTCATCTTCCTGGACATCTCCGCCGCCTTTGACTCTGTGAATCATGACATACTTCTACAACGCCTGAAGGAAAAGGGGATACAAGACACAGCACTTGAATGGTGTAAATCCTACCTATCCAACAGGTGGCAACAAGTAAAAACAGGTCATACATCCTCGGAACCATTCCTGCAGTCTCAGGGGGTACCTCAAGGATCGTCCTTATCGGCATTAATGTTCAATATATATATGCAGCCGATATGTGATTTGATCCGATCTTTCAACGTACGATGCCTGGCTTACGCAGACGACATCCTCCTCTACATGCCGTTCAAAATTGTCCAACCGATGTTCTCCCCAATAATCAATTGTTTCGGAGCGGTAGCTGATTGGCTGCTGACACAAAACCTTCGGATCAATCATAGTAAAACTGATGTCCTTTTTGTTACGAAGAACCGTAAATTCACCCCCCCCCCCATCGCTACTTGTCAACAATGTAGAATTGAAGTCCAAACCTACAATCAGATATCTTGGCATCACATTGGACCAGCACCTAGATATGACCACACATGTGAAGAACGTTACAAAGTCTATATATCACAAGATCAAAACGTTACGTCATCTCCGCCCCCTACTGGAATCCAATGACTACCGGACAACCTTTCAGGCATTAGTCCTCCCACACCTGGACTTTGCGAACATCGTCCTGCACGGCCTGCCTCAATCAACTTTAAATCCGCTCCGCCTGGCTATGAATGCCGCCGCAAGAGTTCTCTCTGGATCATCAAGAACTGACCACATAACACCAATCATGAAAAATCTGCATTGGCTGCCGTTACACGCCAGACTCCAATATAAGTCACTAGTCCTTACTTTCAAAGCCCTGAATAACTACCCACCTACACCGATTAGCAAACTAATCCACAGCACCCTGGAAAACAGAGACAGGAGATCCACTTCAATGAACACCTTAATAGTCCCCAAGATGATGACGTCATGTACTAAGACCACTTCCAACAGGGCTTTCTCTATATTCGCTCCCCTAAATTGGAATGCCCTTCCACATGAAATCCGTGGCATCAAAAGCTTAATCCTATTCCGTAAAGCTCTGAAACACCACCTATTCACAATATACTACCCTGACACCAACCCTGACACCCACACATCGGGTAAACTTCCCTCATGTCTCAGCTACCATAGCACCTTATTACAACCAGAAAATGGTTAGACTATACTACTGCCCTCCCACCACTTTTACGCCTGTCCCTCCCACACAAAATGAAGATGATACCAAATTGGCTTAGAGTATTGGTGACAATACTAATTTAACCTGTAAATAGTTACCCTGTAAATAGTTACCCCGGTTATCCTATGTTTTTTTTCCCTGTTCTATGTAAAACTCAATGTTGCTTGTATGCATTGTAGTATGTTTTGTTCGATGTACACCGCGTTGATTGTAATAGCGCGGTATAGAAGAAATGTTAAATAAAATAAATAAATGTGGTCTTGGATTTGACGTTGTGCCTCTTTCTCAAAAATCTTTGCTAAGAGGGGGATACTGGCTATAGGCCTGTAGGAGTCAGGCCGTTTTGGGTCTAGTTTGGCGTTTTTTAGCAGAGGTCTGATGGATGTGAGCTTTAGAGCAGAGGGGAAGGAGCCAGTTGTAAATGAGAGGTTCATGATTTTTGCAATGAAAGGGCTGAATAGAAACATAGAAACATAGAAATATGACGACAGAAAAAGACCACATGGCCTGTCTAGTCTGTCCTTCCATATCAACAACTACAACAGTCCCCTTTTTACCATAGAAACATAGAAATATGAAGACAGAAAAAGACTACATGGCCTTTCTAGTCTGTCCTTCCATATCAACAACTACATCAGTCCCCTTTTTACCATAGAAACATAGTGCTGAGGAGGAGTCTGCTGTCTTGGTACATTTTGGTACTAATGACATAGGAAAGTGTGGAGGGAGGTTCTGGAGGCCAAATTTAGGCTTTTAGGTAGAAAATTGAAATCTACAACATCCAGGATAGTATTCTCCGACATACTTCCTGTTCCATGCGCAGGACCTAAAGAGCAAGCAGCGCTCCGGAGTCTCAATGTATTGATGAAACAGTGGTGCCAGGAATAGGGTTTTGAATTTGTATGCGGTAAGGTAGGAGTGGAACCATTTTAAGGTGGTACCTCGTACTCCGATTTGCTAACATATAAGAGCATAACATAAGAACATAAGATATGCCATACTGGGTCAGACCAAGGTCCAGCAAGTCCATCATCCTGTTTCCAACAGTGGCCAATCTAGGTCATACGTACCTAGCAGTTTCCCCAAAAGACACAGGTTCCACAGTGCTTGTACTGGGTCAAGCATTGATATCCTGGGTCCCTTCTTAATAATGGTTTATGGACCTTTCCTCCAGGAACTTGTCCAAACCTTTTTTAAACCCAGCTACACTAACAGCCTTTACTACATCCTCCGGTAACAAATTCCAGAGTTTGATTACACGCTGAGTGAAAAAAACTATTTTCTTTTATTAGTCTTAAATAGTTTACCCTGTAGCTTCATTGCATGTCCCCTAGTCTTTCTATATTCTGATAACGTAAACAATCGATCTACGTTTACCCGTTCCACTCCGTTCATTAATTTATAGATTTCTATCATATCTCCCCTCAGCCGTCTCTTTTCCAGGTTAAAGAGCCCTAATCTTTTTAGCCTTTCTTCATAGGAGTATCCTTCCATCCCCTTTACCATTTTAGTGGCTCTTCTCTGAACCTTTTCTAATAACGCTATATCCTTTTTAAGATACGGCGACCAGGGGGGGAGGAGCCTTCTCAAGATGGCCGCTGAAAGTTTCTTTTGAATTCATGCCGAAAAGAAAAGGGAAGTTGAGGGCTCTTCCCTCAGAGCCCCAACACTCATCCACAGGTCCGATGGACCGTTTTGTGACCTTGACCCCGGACCAGAAAGCGGAGGTTCGAGCCGGCTTGGCGGTATGCGGTGGAGAGGCCGCATCTCCGCCGTCGGAAATAGATACATCACTCTCCCCCGCGCAGAGAACGCTGCCGGTACATCCTGCTACTGCCGGCCCTACCTTGGAAGCTGCGACGCTTGTTCCTCCTATGCTGGGGGCCGAGCTTGTCGTCGGAGGACAGCTCCGTGATGTGGTGGCCGAGCGGACCCCTGTGGAAGACGGGGAGGCGTCGGGCGTCTCTTCTCCGGCGGAATTACCAGATGTGTCATCTCCTGGGGAACGGAGCTCTCCGGTTGTTTCTTCTTTGTTGCCAGTTCCAGCCTTTAGCCTCTCTAGACCGCAGATCTTCACACTTGAATCCATTTGGAATGCTATTGCCGCTTTGTCGGGCGCAGTTCAATCTCAATCTGCAGCTTTTGCCGCGAGTATTCACGATAATGCTTCACGTATTCAGGAGAACGCTGGTAAGATCGTGACTGTTATATCCATGTGCGACTCTCTGGTAACGTCGGTAGCTGATCATGGGACTCAGCTGAATTCTCTTTCTGACCAGTTTTCCGCTTTGGCTAAGGACAATGGGATTCTTCGTTATAAAGTTGAAATTTTGGAAAATGTTGCTAGAGCCGCTAATTTGCGGGTCTTAAATTTTCCTCAATCTTAGGGTGTTACTGCGACTGATATGTTTAAGAAATATTTTCACGAAGTTCTCAAAGTCCCAGTGGATCTGTTTCCACCATTGAATAAGGTTTATTATCTCCCTCGGGGGAAAAAAGATGCCGTGGTTTCTTCTGATGTATCAAATATTGATTTTGATGTTCTCAATGTTTCTAATTTGTTAGAGGATACGGGAGGTGGGGGCTGTGTACCAGCTACTTTGATTGTTCAATGTGCTTTAATCTCTGATAAGAACTGGCTTCTTAAAATGTTTTTTAAGAGGAGGCTAGAGTCCTTTTTTGGTCTGACTATTTCTATGTTTCCTGATTTAACCCGGGAAACTCAGAAACGGCGCAAACAGTTTTTATTATTGAAGTCTGGTGTGTTACAACTAGGAGGGTCCTTTTTCCTTCGATATCCGTGTAGATGCCTTGTCATATATAAATCTAATCGTTACTTTTTCACTAATCCATTAGATCTTGCTACTTTTATAAATGTTCGGGTTTCTACTGATGCCACTCTGGGATAGTTCTATCTCTGCCTAATTAGAGTTGTCTGGGGTACCTCGTGGCCACATGAGTTCTTATGCTAATGGTTCCTGTTAGTTTGTAGACCATTTTCTCTTGTTTGGTCTTATTTCCTTCCCTCCCCCCCCCCCCTCCTTTTGCCAATGTTGGCCTGTATGGGTGTTATAGGATTATGTTTCTTTGCTTTGTATCTTGTTTAAATTGTATGCTCCTATGTACTGATCTCATTTTCCTCGCAGGATTGTGTTGTTTTTCTTGCTTGTTTATTGGAAATTCATAAATAAAAAAAAAAAAAAATATGGCGACCAGAATTGCACACAATATTCAAGGTGCGGTCTCACCATGGAACGATATAGAGGCATTATAATATCTTTTGTTTTATTTTCCATTCCTTTCCTTATGATACCTAGCATTCTATTTGCTCTCTTGGCCGCTGCTGCACACTGGGCCCGAGGGTTTTAATGTGTTATCCACAATGACGCCTAAATCTTTTTCCTGGGTGGTGGTTCCTAATGTGGAACCTTGCATCGTGTAACCATAGTTTGGTTGTTCTTCCCTAGGTGCATAACTTTGCACTTGTCCACATTCAGTTTCATCTGCCATTTTCATGCCTAGTCTTCCAATTTATCAAGATCCTCTTGCAATTTTCCACAATCCTCTTGGGTTTTAACAACTTTAAATAGTTTTGTGTCATCTGCAAATTTGATAACCTCACTCGTTATTCCACTTTCCAGGTCATTTATGAATATGTCAAAAAACAGCGGACCCAGCACAGATCCCTGGGGTACACCACTATTCACCTTTCTCCATTGGGAAAATTGGCCATTTAGCCCTACCCTCTGCTTTCTATCTTTTAACCAGTTCCTGATCCACAATAGTACACTGCCTCCTATCCCATGACTCTTTAGTTTTGCCAAAAGTCTCCGTTGAGGGACCTTGTCAAAGGCTTTCTGAAAGTCCAGATACACTATATCAACTGACTCACCTTTGTCCACCTGTTTATTCACTCCTTCAAAAAAACATAACAGATTAGTAACACAAGATCTTCCTTGTCTAAAGCCATGTTGGCTGTCTCCCATTAGGCCATGACTATCTACATGCTGAGTAATTTTATTCTTTATGATGGTTTCTACCATTTTTCCCAGTACTGATGTCAGGCTCACCGGTCTATAGTTTCCCGGATCACCCCTGGAACCCTTTTTAAAAATTGGTGTTACGTTGGCGATCCTCCAGTCTTCAGGTATTAGAGATGATTTTAATGATAGTTCACAGATTACTAATAGCAGGTCTGCAATCTCATATTTCAGTTTTTTCAACACCCTTGGATGTATACCATCTGGCCCAGGTGATTTGTTACTCTTCAGTTTATCTAATAGTTGTAATACTTCTTCCCGATGTATCGATATTTCCTTCAATTCTTCCGCACCTTTAAATACCACTTCAGTCATGGGTAACACTTATTAAAAGAGGGCTGCTACACAGTACCCTGTCCTGTGCTGCTGAGGTAAGCTATATTCTGATTTGATTTAAATTATAGCTCTTTGCTGCTGCTAGACTCTAACTTATTATGAAATGTAAACTACAAGCTCTCTGCTGGTTTCTAAATTTAACCAGAAAGCTCTCTTCTGTGTTTTAAATTTAAACTAAAAGTACTTTGCTGATTCTAGTCCCTGAGTGACTATTAAATTTAAACTACAAGCTCTCTGCTGGGTATGAAATGTAACCAGAAAGTTCTCTTCTGTGTTTTAAATTTAAACTTAAACTGCTGCTACTAGGCCCTGACTGATTTAACAAAAAATAGTGGGTTCACAGATTAATTAGCTTTAATAGAAATAATTTCTTTCAGAAAATTCCCAGAAGTATATACTCACAATTGCAGATCTCTCTCCAGAAGTAACAGTCCCCCTTTTCTAGTCCTGTAGCCTGTTTAGGAGTAGCTGGTGAGAGACTGAGTCAAACGCCATGCAATTATCTATGAATAGTAGTATGAATCCTAGTGATAACTTTTCTGTGCCTAAGATTAAAGTGTTAATGAGGTAGGTGAAGAGGGTTTCAATTTCATGGTTAGGTCTGAACCCGTGCTGCTGCGGATCTAGTGGTGCATATTGATCCAGATGTTCCTGAAGCTGTGATTGAACTGCTTGTTCAATGATCTTGGCTATGAATTGGGATACTGGATATAGGTCTGTAAGATGTTGGGTTTGTTGGATCGAGGGTGGGTTTCTTGAGTATGGGTCATATGAAGGATTGTTTGAGGTCAGGTGGTGGGTTTCCATGCTTTAGGGAGTCATTGACCATAGTGAGTATGAAACATATGAGGAGATTTTTTGCTGCTTTGATCCAAGACACTGGAGAAAGGTCGAGAGGGGGGGTGGTGGTATTCAGAGTGGATATAATATCCAGTTGGTCGGTACCGATGGGATTGAATGAGGTCCATTGGTTAATTCTTTCAGGCTGAATGTCTGTATATCAGATGTCTATTTCACTGTAAGCTATGTTTTTGTTCTTTGCTTGTAGGTGAAGTGCCATGAGGTGTGGGCTGAGTGCTTTATCGATATGTTTTGTGTTGGGGTTCTTTGTGAGGGAGTTAGCTATATCAAATAGCTCTCTTGGTTTGTTGATTGATTTTTTTATGAGGTTTGAGTAGTATTCATTTTTGGCCTTGTTGGTGGTGATATGCTATTTACTTAGCTCTTGCATGTAGTGCGCTTGTATTTTTGTCTGGGTTACGTCTCCACTTTCTTTCAAGGCGGCGTAGTTCACTTTTCAGATGCTTCAGTTCTGATGAAAACCAGGGCACAATTCTGTTGCATTTGGATGCTTGAGTTGTTGCTGGGGTTTGTGCGGCATCTGCCATTGTCGAATTTCAGGTCTTTATAAGGGTATTTATGTTGTCAGAGGGATTGGGTTCTGTCAGTTGGGGTGTAATTTTGCAGGTGAGTCTTGCACGTCTGTTGATTAAAAACTTTCTCCTGGTGAGTTAGTATTCTGTTCTCTTGTCAATCTGTATTGGTAAGGTAATGTGAATGTTATCAGGTGTTGGTCTTACCATGTCATTGGTGAGATGCGTAGTTATGGTGGATTCAAGTTGTTGTCTGTTGCATTTGGAACAAATATAAGGTCTAGTGTGCCTCCTTTGGTGTATGTGAGATTTTTAATGACTTGTGAGTATTGTAAGTCACTCATAGCTTTTATGAATGCTGATGCTTGAAGTTTGGTTCCAGAGGCCAGGTTGAAATCACCCAACAAGAGGAAGGTGATTTGTTTGGTAGAGTGTGTGCAGACAACGTCCAGAATGTTTGATAACTCGTTGGGGTTGGGTGTGGGGGCTCTGTACGCTAGACAAATGGTGTATTGCTTGTTTGAGATGGTTAGTAGGTCCAGGTTATGTATAGATAAGGTATCAACTTCAGTGAAGCTTAGCTGCTTGTTGGTAAGGATACATACGCCTCCGCCTCTTCCAGATGTTCTCGGGCAATTGTGGATGTTGTGGTATCCGTGTTTAGTTGGTTTAAGAGAACATTGTCTGTTTGTGCAAACCATGTTTCAGTTATTAGCATGATGTCTATCGTGTGATCTACAATGTGGTCCTGTATTGTTTGCAGCTTGTTGCGAGCTGATCTGGCATTGATTAAGGTGCATGTTATTTCTTTGGTGGTGTTAGTGAGGCTTTGAGGCGAGGTGCTGCTGCTTATTAGTGGAATCCTAATGAGGTCATTATGGTTAGTGGATCTTGGGGGTTGCCAGTGGCTCCATTTGCATGATTGCCTTAGATGCCTTAGATTAAAATAGCAGATGAAATCTGACGGGGGCGTGACCAAGATGGTGGCTCTTAGGGCTCTGGCAGCTGCTTTTTCCTATTACCTGTTTCTCTTATGGCTCCGAAGAAGTATAGAGGGAAAGGGATGGTTAAAGCTGCAAAAGCCTCTCCAGTACCTCTTAAACAGCTGACCATTGATGCCCAGCTGCGGAAGAACTCTACTGACAAACTGGCCAAGAGTGAGTCATGTGTCGTGGTGTCAGCGGGTGGAGGTTCTATTCCGATTGGAGGCATTCCAGTTCAGTTCTGCTTTCTGAGTGGCTTGCTCCAGGCAAGAATGGCGAAGCAGGGGAGGCCCTGGGCTCTCCTTATGAGAGCGTGAATGGAAGTCCTTTTAGCTTAGTCCACCTCCTATACTTACTCAGATAGGAAAATGGATGTGGTGGGAAGAGTGAAAGAAGCTAGGAAAACAGCTGTGTCTGTAATATTAGAGACAATCCAGTTCGTCAGTGCTTCAGAGTCACAGCCCCCATGCTTGGGTGTAAATGATGTACAAGGGATGTCAGAAATTATTTTTCAGACCATTTGGGCCATGTTACTAAAACTTGAAACTAGTGTCTCGCAGAATGCCACTGATACAAATTCTCTTGTGCTATCGGTGGGTCAATTATCTCATAAGCTGAAGCATATGAGCTCTGAAGTTAATCAGAAGATTTAAGATTTAGAGGAAAAAGTTAAGCATTTGGATCAAGCTGTGGAAGCTTTGGTGAAGGGTAAGATGGCAATACATGGGAAACCTGAAAATTTGAAAGTCAGATGAGACACTTTAATCTTTGGATTCTAAATTTCCCTAAGCTTCCACATATAACACCTAATGAGCTTTTCAAGAAATATATGGAAGTGTTGTTAAAGATTCCTGATTCGTCTCTTTTGCCATTGGGTTTGGGCTGCTCAGGGTGTTTGTTGATGTGGCACTTTTTTTTCCTGCTGATTCCCACCTTGTTGTGCTGGCTATGTGCATTAACTCTGCAAGTGGCCATAGCATAGAAACATGATGGCAGAAAAAGACCACATGGCTTATCTAGTCTACTCTTCTACAACAACCCCCACAACAGTCCCCTCGGAGATCCTTTGTGTTTGTCCCATGCTTTTTTGAATTCAGATAGTGTCCTCATTTCTACCACCTCCACTGGGAGACTATTCCATGCATCCACCACTCTTTCCATAAATAAATATTCCTTATCGTCCCTCCAGTCTAGTCCCAGACCTCTGGGTTTAAGCACCTCCTCCCGCAGCTTCGCAGACTGAGGACGTCACACTTTTCAGTGACACCAGTATGAGTAATCCAGGGACCGCCTTCCCTAGCCAGTAATCTCAGTCTCCAAGCCGCTGGAGGAGGCGTGAACCTAGAGGTTTGGGCTCACTGGAGGAATGATTAAGCAGTTGGTAGCTTAGTTAGTTAATGTTTAGTGGAATTGTTTATAAAAAAAAAAAAAAAGAGAGGATTTCATGTAGTGAGGTATTATGCCTTTAAATCTTTGGTAGTTGGCCCCTGCGCTCAGACAGCTCCTTGACGGCGTTGCAGACAAGAGATTCCCCTCTCTCCCCCCTCCCGGGCGTTCAGGTGCTCCGGGAAGTGTACGGGAGTGTTTGCTGGGGCCTCCGGTTCCCGAACCCGTGGATCGGGTGAGGAGCCGTGGAGGAGTGTGAACGCCAGACGAACGGCAGTTAGACGGTCGGTTTCCTGTTGCCATGGCGGTTTTCAGGTACACGAATGGCGCAGGCCGGAGGGGCAGTCCTCGCTGTTTCGCTACAGCTGCTGAGGTGAGCGGGGCAGGGGGGAGTGAGCCGGAGAGTGTTTGGGCTCAGATCGCTACAGAACATAAGAACATAAGACATGCCATACTGGGTCAGACCGAGGTCCATCAAGCCCAGTATCCTGTTTCCAACAGTGGCCAATCTAGGTCATACGTACCTAGCAGTTTCCCCAAAAGACACAAGTTCCACAATGCTTGTACTGGGTCAAGCATTGATATCCTGGGTCCCTTTTTAATAGTGGTTTATGGACCTTTCCTCCAGGAACTTGTCCAAACCTTTTTTAAACCCAGCTATACTATCAGCCCTTACCACATCCTCCGGTAACAGATTCCAGAGTTTGATTACACGTTGAGTGAAAAAATATTTTCTCTTATTTGTCTTAAATAGTTTACCCTGTAGCTTCATTACATGTCCCCTAGTCTTTCTATATTCTGATAGCGTAAACAATTGATCCACGTTTATCCGTTCCACTCCATTCATTAATTTATAGACCTCTATCATATCTCCCCTCAGCCGTCTCTTTTCCAGGCTAAAGAGCCCTAACCTTTTTAGCCTCTCTTCATAGGAGTAGCCTTCCATCCCCTTCACCAATTTGGTGGCTCTTCTCTGTACTTTTTCTAATAACGCTATGTCCTTTTTAAGATACGGTGACCAGAATTGCACACAATATTCAAGGTGCGGTCGTACCATGGAGCGATACAGAGGCATTATAATATCCTTTGTTTTATTCTCCATCCCTTTCCTTATGATACCTAGCATTCTGTTTGCTTTCTTGGCCGCCGCTGCACACTGGGTGGAGGGTTTTAACATGTTATCCACGATGACTCCTAAATCTTTTTCCTGGGTGGTGGCTTCTAATGTGGAGCCTTGCATCGAGTAACTATAGTGTGGGTTGTTCTTTCCTAGGTGCATGACTTTGCACTTGTCCACATTAAATTTCATTTGCCATTTGGATGCCCAGTCTTCCAATTTATCCAGGTCCTCCTGCAGTTTTCCACTTTCCTCTTGGGTTTTAACAGCTTTAAACAGTTTTGTGTCATCTGCAAATTTGATAACCTCACTCGTTATTCCCTTTTCCAGGTCATTTATGAATATGTCAAAAAGCAGCGGACCCAGTACAGATCCCTGGGGTACTCCACTATTCACCTTTTTCCATTGGGAATATTGGCCATTTAGCCCTACTCTCTGCTTTCTATCTTTTAACCAGTTCCCGATCCACAATAGTACACTGCCTCCTATCCCATGACTTTTTAGCTTTGCCAAAAGTCTCTGATGGGGGACCTTGTCAAAAGCTTTCTGAAAATCCAGATACACTATATCAACCGACTCACCTTTGTCTACCTGTTTATGCACACCTTCAAAAAAACATATCAGATTAGTAAGACAAGATCTTCCTTGTCTAAAGCCATGTTGGCTGTCTCCCATTAGGCCATGACTATCTACATGCTGCGTAATTTTGTTCTTTATGATGGTTTCTACCATTTTCCCTGGTACTGACGTCAGGCTCACCGGTCTGTAATTTCCCGGGTCACCCCTGGAACCCTTTTTAAAAATTGGTGTTACGTTGGCGACCCTCCAATCTTCAGGTATTACAGATGATTTTAATGAAAGTTCACAGATTACCAATAGCAGGTCTGCAATCTCATATTTCAGTTCTTTCAACACTCTGGGATGTATACCATCCGGTCCAGGTGATTTGCTACTATTCAGTTTATCAAATAGTTGTAATATATCTTCCCGGTGTAGCGATATTTCTCTCAATTCCTCTGCAGTATCACCTTTATATACCACTTCAGTCTTGGGTAACATCCCTACATCTTCCTCAGTAAAGACCGAAGCAAAGAATTCATTCAGTCTCTCCGCTATAGCCTTGTCTCCTCTTACTGCCCCTTTTACCCCTCTATCATCTAACGGTCCAATTGACTCTCTCACAGGCCTTTTGCTACGAATGTACTTGAAAAAGTCTTTATTTCGTGTTTTTGCTTCCGCAGCAAGTTTCTTTTCAAATTCCCGCTTTGCCTGCCTTATCAATGCTTTGCATTTAACTTGCCAGTGCTTGTGCTGTTTCCAGTTTTCATCATTTGGCTCTTTTTTCCATTTCCTGAAGGTTGCTTTTTTGGCAGCAGGCAGGCAGCAGGCAGGCAGGCAGGCAGCAGGCAGGCAGATGCGGCTCAGGCCTCGTGCAGTCGCTGAGGAGAAGCGCGGCTGAGGGGAAAAGCTGGTGCTTGCGAGCGCACAGGCCCGGGTCACGTGCTGATCGCCCGGGAAAGTGCGGAGGCTCCGTTTTCTTTAGCTTCTTGACTATAAGTTAGTAGTGTAGATTAGTGATTTGCGGTAGTTTTGGGATCGCGGTATAAAAAAAACCCCAACAAAGATAAGAGTGGAAACGAAAGAGGGTCTTTAATTTCCTTTTAGTGCTACTGCGCTAGCTGGTTGGGTTGGACGCAGCAGTACAATAATTATGCCTTCCAGGCACCAGTGTGTGATGTGTGGGGCTAAGAGAAGCGCTGTCTCGGCGGAGGTTGTCTGCAGAGGGTGTCTGCAGGAAGCAGCGGCAGGGGGGGGGAGGATATGGAGGCGCAGCTTTCCAAGGCGGAAGTTTCAGGGTCTTCGGAGTCTCTTTCTCCTCTCGGGCTGACTATAGAGCCTACGCCGGGACCTTCCAAGGTGCCGGAGACCATCAGTTCTCAGCCTTTAATGCCGGGGGGGGGGGGGGGCTGCCGGCAATTTTCTCCCAGGATTTTATCGCACTTCTTCAGCAGGCTCTTGGGAAGCAAGGCACGGGTGAAGTGGAGGAGGACCCGGGACGCAAGCACTCGGGGAATCTACTAGAAGGGGGAGCAGATGGCGTTCCTCGTAAGAAGGCTAGATTAGCGGGAGACAAGACGGAGCATGCCGGGGATCCCGACGACTTGTCGGAAAACGTGGAGGATTCGGACATGGATATGGATTTGGAGGAAGGCGAAATTGCGGAGCCAGAAGATCAGGCACGGGTCATTCGGGTCTTCTGGCGGGAGGAGTTGCCGGCACTGATATCAGAGACGCTGAAGGCGCTCAACATGCCGGCAGCGGATCAGGCGGTGGACTCTTCTTTGGAGGACCCGCTGTTACAGGCAGTACGGAAGTCCCAGAGAGCCTTCCCAATCCACAGGGTATTTAAAGAGATGATACAGGAAGAATGGGACACGCCCGAAGCAGGGATGAAAGGAACCAGAGTGATGTCGCGGCTCTATCCGCTGCAGGATTCAGATAAAGACCTTTTCAAATCCCCTAGAGTAGATGCAGCGGTTTCGGCGGTTACTAAGAAAACTATGATTCCGGTGGAGGGCAGTTCCACCCTGAAGGACTCACAGGATAGGCGTTTAGATACTTTGTTAAAACAAGTTTTTGAGGTCAATGCGATTTCCATGCATGCGTCTATTTGTGGGGCATGGGTGGCAAGAGCTTGTCTGCGTTGGTCCCAAGAGATGAAAGGGGGTCAGGAAGCAGAGGCGAATGAGGAGGCAGCCCGAATGGAATCGGGGGTGGCTTATGTGGCAGATATACAGTACGACCTCATTCACGGGCTGTCAAAAAGTATGGCGTCGGTAGTGGCGGCGTGTAGATATCTGTGGCTGCGTAACTGGGCAGCAGATGGGGCTTCTAAAACGAGGCTAGCTAAGCTCCCTTTTCGAGGTAAACTCCTGTTTGGAGAGGACTTGGACAAGTTGGTTAAGTATCTTGGTGAGTCTAAGGGGGGAAGGCTGCCTGAGGATAAGCAGAAGCAGGGTCGCCTTCAGGCTCCTTCTAAAAGCCAGCAGAGAGTTTCGTAGGTTTCATCCTGCGTGGTTTGGTCAGTTCCAGAGAGGGCGTTTCCAGTATCGATCTCAGAGGTTTCGAGGGTTCAGGGGAGCGGGTAGAGGTTTTGGAGCCTCCCCTTCCTCGAATCTCAAGAAATCGCAATGAAGCGAGGGGGGCTCAGGCAGGTTTAGTGCCCGTGGGGGGTCGACTACGGGAGATTTATCCTGCCTGGGTCCAAATCACGTCAGATCAGTGGGTGTTGGAGGTCATTCAGAGAGGATACGCCCTGGAATTTCTTCGACCAGTGCAGGACACCTTTGTTCTATCTCCTTGCCGTACAAGTTCAAGACTGAGGGCCGTTCGAGAGACTTTGGAAAACTTACTGGCACTCAAGGCTGTAGTACCGGTCCCAGCAAGCCATTGCGGATCCTGTCGATACTCCATATATTTTGTGTTGCCAAAAAAGGAGGGATCCTCAAGGCCGATTCTAGACCTCAAGGGAGTCAACAGGTGCCTGAGGGTATTGCACTTTCGCATGGAAATGCTGAGATCGGTCATAGTAGCGGTGCGTCAGGGAGAGTTTCTCACCTCGCTAGATCTCTTGGAAGCGTATCTGCATATACCAATCCAGTTAGAGCATCAGCAGTACCTCCATTTTGCCGTTCCCATGGGGCATTTTCAGTTCCAGGCGTTACCCTTCAGTTTGGCAACGGCGCCGCACACCTTTACCAAGGTGATGGTGGTGATGGCAGTGGCATTACGGAAAGAAGGCATCTTGGTACATCCTTATTTGGACGATTGGTTGATTCGAGCTAAGTCAAAGGACGAGAGTGTGAGAGCGACCTGTCGGGTGGTACAGTTTCTGCAGAGCCTAGGATGGGTAGTGAATATGGAAAAGAGCAAGTTGGAGTCGTCACAGGAGGTGGAGTACTTGGGAGCAAGTTTCGACACAAAGGTTGAGGAAGCTAGTGCGGGAGTTTTTGAAGAAAAGAGCTCCATCGGCATGGCATTATTTGCAGCTGTTGGGCACAATGGCGGCCATGCTGGAGTTGGTGCCGTGGGCGAGAGCGCACATGCGGCCCTTGCAGAGAGCTCTCCTCAGGAGATGGTCGCATCAGTCAAATCAGTTCTCTCAGCGGCTGGTCTGTTTGGTGCAGACAAGACAGGCCTTGGCGTGGTGGCTGACTCCGGGGCATTTAGATAAGGGGATGCCGTTGGAGTTGCCGGAGTGGAGACCGCTTACAACGGATGCAAGTCTGTTCGGCTGGGGAGTGCACTACGACAGGCAGTTTGCCCAAGGTCAGTGGAGCGATCTAGAGAGAAAATGGTCGATCAACAGGCTAGAACTGAGGGCGGTCACATTAGCGCTAAAGGAGTTTCAACAGTTGTTGCAAGGAAAGGTGATTTGAGTGCTGTCGGACAACGCCACAGCTGTGGCATATATCAATCGACAAGGGGGCACAACCAGCGTGGCTCGCGAAGAAGAGGCGGAGGAGCTATTTGGTTGGGCAGAGTTGCACCTGGAGGCGTTATCGGTGGCACATGTGGCGGGAGTAGACAATGTGGCAGCCGATTTTTTGAGCAGAGTCAAGGTGGATCCCGGAGAGTGGGTCCTGCATCAGGAGGTGTTCGAATTGCTGGTACATCATTGGGGGTCTCAGGTGATGGACCTCATGGCGACGTTTGAGTCCTCCTTTTTTGGCGTATCCTCTCTGAAGGCAGAGAGGTTTTACAGCAGGTGGAGAGAAAGGATGTCCGAAGGACTGGACGCTCTGATACAGAGGTGGCGGAAGAACAGCTCCTGTACGTGCTTCCACCGTGGGTACTGATCGGTCGAGTTCTGCAGCGCATCGAAAGGCACAAAGGCCTGGTGATTTTAATTGCCCCAGATTGGCCAAGAAGGCCGTGGTATGCGGACCTGGTGTGCCTACTGGTGGAGCCACTGTGGAGATTGCCGGTCAGGGACGATCTGCTAGGGCAGGGTCTGTTGAATATGCCTCAGGTGGATCGGTTTTCGCTTACGGCTTGGCTCTTGAGAGGGCTAGGTTGACGGCCAAGGGTTATTCAACGACAGTCGTTTCGACCTTATTGAGATCCAGGCGTAGATCTACCTCGATGGCGTATATACGGGTATGGCACATTTTTGAAGCTTGGTGCGCAGAGAGGCAAGTGTTGACGTTAAGAGCGTCAATTTCACAGATTCTATCCTTTCTACAAGATGGTTTCGATAAGGGGCTTGCAGCAGCTTCCCTACGAGTTCAGTTGGCAGCGCTTTCTTGTTATCGCGGAAAAGTACAAGGGATGGTGTTGGGAACTCATCCAGATGTTAGAAGATTTTTAAGAGCGACCGCTCTCTTGAGACCACCTTGTAGGGCTCTGGTTTCATCCTGGGATCTTATCTTAGTGTTGGATGTGTTGATAGGAGCGCCATTTGAGCCGTTGGCCAAGGCTATTTTGAAGGATCTTACTCTTAAGGTAGTATTTTTAGTGGCTATTTCTTCGGCAAGAACAATTTCGGAGTTGCAGGCTTTATCGTGTAAGGAGCCTTTTTTGTCCTATGATAAGAAGGTGGTTTTGCGTACCGTACCTTCTTTCTTACCAAAAGTCGTGTCCATGTTTCATGTGAATCAGGTTGTATCCTTGCCAGTTTTCGAGAGAGGGGGCAGGGATAAGGCCAAAGGTCGACTACATCGGCTGGACGTTAGTCGGGCTTTAAGAGTTTATTTACATAGGACGGCCTTGTTGAAAAAGTCGGATAGATTGTTTGTCTTGTTTGGAGGCCCACGACAAGGGGAGTCGGCGTCTAAATCTTCTATTGCAAGGTGGATTAAAGAGGCTATTGCATCGGCATATATTTTGAAGGGCAAGGCCATGCCGAAGGGTCTACGAGCACATTCGACTAGGGCGCAGGTGGCTTCATGGGCGGAGTGTAGTTTAGTACCTGCGGTAGAAATTTGTAAGGCGGCTACGTGGTCATCATTGACGTCCTTTGTTAAGCATTACAGGATTGATGTGCAGACGGAGGGGGATGCGAGGTTCGGATCAGCGGTTCTTCAGGCTGGTCTGGCAGGTCCCTACCGTTAAAGTGTTTACTGCTCTGTTACATTCCCAAAGGTCTGGGACGACTGGAGGGATGATAAGGAAGGTTAAATTAGACTTACCTGCTAATTGTGGTTCCTTAAGGAACTCCAGTCTAGTCCCATATCCCTCCCGATTTCTAGTATGGTAGACGGTAGCCTGAAGTAAGATAACAGGTAGCACTCAGTTCGGCTGGGGCTGGGTTGGCTGTGGTCTCTGAAGGGAGGAGGGGATCTTGGTTGTCTTCTCAACGCAAGTACAAGCAGGTTCATTTCTATAGCTCTCTGGTCACGGGCCAGGTGCTAAAGGTTCATTAACGGTAGTTTCCTTATAAAGTTAGCTAGTTATGGAGTTATATGATATTTTTAGAAATATTTCTACTTACTTATTGCTCTGGTGAGTCTGCTTTGTCAATAGGTTATGGCTAGGGAAGATGGTCCCTGGATTACTTATACTGGTGTCACTGAAAAGCGTGACATGCTCAGTCTCCAAAGCTGCAGGAGGAGGTGCTTAAACCCATAGGTCTGGGACTAGACTGGAGTTCCTTAAGGAACCACAATTAGCAGGTAAGTCTAATTTAACCTTTTCGCATATTACTCCCATGTCTATCCCCTTTCACCCTCATCCTATGTCTCCCTGTAGCAAAGCTTGCTTTCAATCAAAAGAGGCTCTCCTCCTCTGCATTTATGCCATGGAGATATTTAAATGTCTCAATCATATCTCCTCTATCCCGCCTTTCCTCTAAAGTGTATATATTAAGATCTTTAAGTCTGTCCTCATGCTTTATAACGAAGACCACTAACCATTTTAATAGCTACCCTCTGCACCGACTCCAACCTCTTTATATCCTTTTGAAGGTGTGGTCTCCAGAATTGCACACAGTACTCCAAATGAAGTTGCACCAAAGACTTATACAGAAGCACCATCATCTCCTTTCTTCTGCTGGCTATTCCTCTCCCTATTCACCCAAGCATCCTCCTCACTTTCACCATTGCCTTTTCTACCTGTTTAGCTACTTTAAGTTCGTCAGACACAATCATGCCCAGGTCCCGCTCTTCTTTTGTGGACAGAAGTACTTCACCCCCTACACTGTAGCGCTCCTTGGATTTTTGCAGCACAAATGCATGACCCTCCATTTTTTTAGCATTAAATTTCAGCTGCCATATTCTAGACCATTCTTCAAGCTTAGCTAGATCCCTCCTCATGTTATCTACACCTTCCTGGGTGTCTATTCTATTGCAAATTTTGGTACCATCCGCAAAGAAGCAAACTTTACCCGACAGCCCTTCCTCAATATCAGTAATAAAGATGTTAAAAAGAATCTGACAGATCCCTGCGGCACTTCACTGGTAATAGCCTCCTCCTCCGAGTGAGCTCCATTTACCTGTACCCTTTGTCACCTCCCATTCAACCAATTTCTAACCCAAGCAGTAAATTTTGGGTCCATCCATAGGGTGCTCAGTTTGTTTATAAGTCGCCTATGCAGGATGGTGTCAAAGGCTTTACTGAAATCTAAATACACCACATCTAGGGCTCTCCCTCAGTCCAGCTCCCTGGTTACCCAGTCAAAGAAATCGATCAGATTTGATTGACAAGACCTGCCTCTGGTGAATCCATGCTGCCTCGGATCTGATAATCTGTTGGACTCCAGAAACCTCACTGTTTTCTCTTATAGCAGTGTTTCCAATAATTTATTCACCACTGAGGTTAAACTAACCAGCCTGTAGTTTTCAACCACATCCTTACTTCTGCTTTTGTGTAAAGGGATCACATGTGCCTTTCTCTAGTCCTCTGGCACCACTCCCAACTCCAAAGAGGCATTGAAAAGGTCAGTCAGTGGCACTGCTAGAACGTCCCCAAGTTCCTTCAGTATTCTCTGATGTATCCAGTCCCATCGCCGCCTTTACTTTTAGTTTAGCTAGTTTGTCATGAACACAGTCTTCTGAAAATCGTTCATAATCCCCCTCGCTTCTGTTCCTGTTTGTGGGTGCTTGAGGTCCTGCTCCTGGCCCATCTTCTGTGAACACAGAACAGAAATATTTGTTAAGCAATTTTGCTTTATCCTCGTCAGCTTCTACATATTCCTCCCCTTCACCCTTGAGTCTGACAATACCACTTTTGCCCTTCGTCCTCTCACTAACATATCTAAAAATTGTCTTATCCTCCCATTTCATTCTCGGCACCCCCAGCAGCCCGATTGGCATCACGTAGGCAAGCGGGAAGGGAAGCCTCTCCCCAATGCCGTCACAAGGCTGATCAGGCCCACCTCACCCCAGCAACTATAAAAACAGGTGCCACCGGTTGCAAAAGGACTCTCGGCATTGGGGAGACGAGCGGGAAGGGAAGCCCCTCCCTGATCGCCGCCACAATGCTGATCAGGCCCACCGCACCCCAGCAACTTTAAAATTAGGCGCCAGCTCTTCCCTTAGGCATGGGCCCGCCAGGCGTGGACTGCAGCACACATGCTGGACAGTCTAAAAACCCTCCTTGCGATGCCAGATCATCCTCTCACCGCACAGCATCCAGAATCTCTGTCCTATACCAGCTGCAGCTATGAAAATGACAATACAAGACAAGGCATGCAAGTTCCCCTACGGGCAACCTCAGCAATACTTTATTAAGCTCCAGGACAACTAAGCATCTAACCCACTACCTCAACAGCCTGTTGAACTTACTGAAGCACAATGCTCCACTTAGCTTCCTATATCACCATATTGCTCCTTCTCACCCATTCCCTCACCCAAATCGCTGGCCTTCTTGCAACTTCTTTCATCCCAGTTATCCATCACCCTACAACAATAACTCTAACATACTATTCTCAAACCCGGAACAAGGAACACTCACAATCTAATCAACATACAGGTTACGCATGGTCACCCACTGACAAATGGCATCCGACCTCCTACCCAGCCAATTAGATGTGCCCTCATCCATTCCAGATCAGTACGCAACAAGATCCCCATAATAACAGACTGCATAAAAGACAACCAGCTGGACATCATCTGCATTACAGAATCATGCCTCAAGGAAAAAGATAATGTCCTAATAAACCAGCTTACCATCCCATCTTACCAGCTTTTCCACCAACCAAGACTACACAAAAAAGAAGGAGTAATAATGCAAAAGAAGATCTGCAATTCAAAGCCGTAACATCCAGTTCACAAGGCCTACTAGATATCATTGCCATTACCAACTCATACTTATCAATATGCCTCGTGTACAAATCTCCTTCAGCAGGCCCCATTGACTTCTCACCACTCATCAAAGAAACATGCTCGGAGCACCACAGGAACAAATGGCTCATCCTCTTGGGCAACCTCAACATACCATACTTACCATCCAAACTAACAACCCCCTTTCTACAGGCCCACGAAGCACTCCAGCTCCACCAGATAATCACAGGACCAGCACACAACAAAGAAGGAACCCTCGACCTCATTTTCAAACCCTCCACCTGGCCACATCATGACCTCTCCCACAAGACCAGTCACGCCAGTACCTTGGTTGGACCACCATTTAATAACCTTCTCTCTACCACACAAACCTGCAGCTACTTCCTACAATTCACCCTCACCAAACCATTGAAGATTCAAGAATTTCAATAAAGACAATTTCATAAGCATCATCCCACCACTCCCCCAGATCAACACATCCAGTATAGATTTCTTCATATTCGAATGGAACCACTAACATTTCCACATACGTAACTCTACCCAACAACACACCCAAGATATAGCGACTTCACAAAGTTCCGTAGTTCACGCCTCAACTTAGAAAACTGAAAAGTAATCTCAGAAAACTTGAGCATAGATGGAAAGAACTAAAATGCCTTACCTCCCTTTCAGCCTACTTAAGCACTCAGGCTGACTACTGTGCACTCATGCTCTGCTCAAAAAAAAGAATATCACGCCAAGCTTCTAAATACCTCTCTTAACCGCCTCAGAGATTTATTCAAAATAGCTCTGAACCTACTCAAAGCTCCAAGTGACACGAAATCCAACCCCAACTTAGCGCCTGACACCATGGCACAATTCCTTCAAACCAGAGATCTGACCAACCTACTGCACCTCCTGCCTGTCACTTACTCCACTAACCCTCCAGACAACAAAACCTGGTCATCTTTCAGGCAGCTATCAACCAGAGAAATCATTGACATCATAACAAACCTTAACTGTACCACTGCATCACTCGACCCATGCTCCATCACCTGGATCAAGATGGCAAAACATGACCTTGCTCCAAACATTATGCATCTAGTCAATTCATCTCTGACGCTCAGCCATGTACCAACTCCCCTCAAGCATGCCTCAATCAGAACTCTGCTCAAGAATCATGCAGCGGACCCTTCAGCTCCAGCCTCATATAGACCTATATCAAGCATCCCATCCCTGGCCAAAATAATAGAAAAGGCAGTGCAACTTCAGCTACAAGATTTCTCGACGAACACCAACATGGCTTCAGACCATACCACAGCACTGAAACCCTTCTGACCTACCTCCTCGACAACTTAATTAAATGTGCACAGAAAGTATATCAAGGATTTGTTCTCATCTTTCTTGACGTCTCAGCAGCTTTTGACTCTGTCACCCATGCCCAACTATGCTCCCGCCTACTCTCAATTGGAATCAGAGATACAGCTCTGGAGTGGTTCACATCATATCTCTCCAGCTGATCACAACAAGTAAGAATCAGATCTGACACTTCCAAACCCTTCCAGCTCTTACAAGGCTTACCTCAAGGCTCAGCCTTATCTTCACTGCTATTTAACATTTGGATTCAACCCTTATGCACGCTCATAAAACAACATAAAACCCATTATCATATGTACACAGATGACATCCTGATATACGCCCCAATCTCCACCACCAACCCAGACTATTCCACAATCAACAATTGCCTAGAAGAATCCATTCAATGGCTCAACGACCACAACATGCATATCAACCCCAGCAAAACGGAAGTCCTCATCTCCAAACATCCATCCTTCACTCCACCATCTACCATCAAGCTGGTCAACTTCACCCTACAGGTCAAACAATTCGTAAAATACCTAGGCGTCACACTGGATTATCACCTCAACTTCCAACACCACATTAAACAAGTTATCAAGACAGCATACTTTAAAATGAGAACTCTGACATCTCTGCCCACTTCTGGACCCCAACAATTTCAGGAACGTATGCCAAGCCCTCATCACTCCTTTCTTGGACTATGCAAACATAATTTACCACGGCCTTCCTAAAGCCACGTTATTACCCTTACAGCTTTCCCAAAACTCCACAGCCAGAATAATTACTGGCATGGGCCCACGAGAGCACATCACTCCCACTCTGAAAGCCCTACACTGGCTCCCCATCCAAGTGAGAATCAAGTACAAAGTATCTCTAACCATATTCAAAATCATCCACCAACTTTCTGCAAACATCCCCTGTCTCCTTCTTCAACAACCACTTCACAAGAGATCAACACGTTCCACCAACAACAACCGTCTCTCGGTTCCAGCTATCTTTACCCAATCCAACAATACAACTTCCAACAGAGCCTTCTCATTCTATGCCCCACTCATCTGGAATGCCCTCACCCCAGAAATACGGGCCCTCACAGACCTCATCGAATTCCGGCATGTTTAAAACCACCCTCTTCTTGGAACACGTCGGCACAGACTCTGAAATATCCCTCCATCCTTCAGATCCGCACCGGAAACCTCCGTAGCACCACCATAACTCTTCATATACACATGCCACAGTCAGTATGATGTAAATAGTTATGATGTGTTCAGTTAATATAACATTTAACAAATGTTCAGTGTAAAACATTTTGTTCCATGTAAACCGCCGTGGCTTGTAGATATGGCAGAATAAAAATGCTGCTAAATAAATAAATTAAAATAAATTTTATTGCTTGGCTATTTCTTCTTATTTTTGTATCTTTGCTTTCTTGACTACTTTGCCAGCCTCTTCAAGTTTTTCTAAATATAGATGCCTGTCTTCCTCTTGCTGTGATCTCTTGTGTTTTATGAAAGCCTCCCTCTTTTTCTTAATCTTTTCAGCTACTTCTTTTGAGAACAATAGCAGCCTCCATTTCCTTTTACCTTTATTTACTGTCACGCCCGTAGCCCCTTACATTAGTATGGAGGGGCGTGGGTTTATTTTTGCCACTGTGGTGCTTCAACTTCTGGCCTTTTTCTAACTGGATGCCTTTAAATGCATTCTGGGAAAGGTAGTTCAGTTAGATATCATTTGGGCTCAGATGAAAAAAAACACCTTCATTGTAGTTGGGTTTGAGTGTGTGCAATTTATTCATTAGCACAGAAAGACACGCTAGGTTCACAGAACCACCTTTTTAAGATATTTTCACCAGGAATTCTTGTAACTCTTTACAGGATAACTTGAACTGAAACAAACAGCTTTCCTCAGCTTAATTAACTGCACCTGCTTTCAGCAGAGCTTTGCCGTGCAGATCAAAACAAACAGAAAGAAACTTTTAAACCAGGTTTCTTTTCCCTTTCCAGTCCAGAACAAATACAGCGAGGTTACTTACCTGTAACAGGGGTTCTCCGTGGACAGCAGGATAAGTCAGCCACACCTGGTGACGTCATCTGACGGCGCCGAGACGAAAGTACTCTACATAGCTCAGTAGGGCTTTCGCCCTTCTGAGCATGAGCCAACAGGCCCCACCCCCCCTGCCCGCCCCTAGCTAGCCAGTTCGTCACTAGCTGAGCCTTTGCCACTAGGAGGCGGGCACCAGGTCCGGAGGCCGAGCCCTTCCCTGGGGAGGTGGGTGGGAATGTGTGGCTGACTTATCCTGCTGTCCACGGAGAACCCCTGTTACAGGTAAGTAACCTCGCTTTCTCCATGGACTAGCAGGATTGCGTCAGCCACACCTGGTGCCTCCTAAGCTGCCATACGTTGTGGTGGATGGGTGAAGGCCGAGGCTTATGTCGCTTCCTCAGGGCCAGCATGTGGTCATGTGGCACAGCTTCCTAGCATGCGGCCATGTGGCACAGCAAGAGCATGTGAATGTATCCAGTACCTGCTTATAGTGATTGTAAATCGCTCTGATGCCCTTCAGCCTGGGCGGTATATCAAGAAGTGCATAACATAAACATAAACATGTAGACTTGCAGGCAGCATGTAGCAACAAGGGCATGGGCTTGCAGTTGCGAAGCACGCATGTGTGACAGTCGCGGTTGTGAAGTATGCCGAAACTAGGTGCCCACAGTGTACGCAGTCAACTTGGGCAGTAGTGGTGCCGTGATCACGGCGACCAAGTGCTTAGAGCAGTGGTAGTGGACCACAGCGATCAAGAATAGCAACAGCCTCGAGGAAGGCTGGCGCAATCGGAGCCTTAATAAGGCAACAGTAGTGAGCTGGTGACTGTAGGCAAGGATGGCACCATCTCCAATATCGGCAGGCTGTGAGAGTGGTGTGAGTTGAGAGTGGTGTGAAATGAAGCATTGAGACAGCCAGGAATCACAACTTGGTCGAAAACAAGCGTAGGGAACATGTGTCTTTAACTGCTAGGTGCTTACGACCTAGATAGCTTTCTCTTTGGAAGGAGAAAATGGAAACTTGGGCCCATTGCACACCTTATGTTCTTATGTTAGCAGCGAGTAGCAAGCAGTATGGACTGTGCTACGTGATTGGCCTGAGATTGAGCCTTAAGCCTGTAGTGGTTTGAAGAATGTTTGGCTGGGCTGTACCCTGTTGCGAGGTAGGAAACAGTCCACGACCTTGTACTTCTAAATACGGTACATAGAGAGGTGTCCCAAGTGCTGCCACCGGTGACCTGGCGGGGAATGTGATTGTCCCCGTTGCCGGATCAAGGTGGCCTGCTGCAAGTAGTGTGCAGCACGAGGAGGGGTCCTTTGGGCTGTCTGCGTCCTGTGCGCGTCCCTGCTTGTGTCCGGGCAGGTGGAGATGCAGATGGAGTCATAGAGGAGTAGTCCGCTGGGGCGGTAGCTAGGCCCTTATTTGCCTGTTTGTTTGTACATTTGCGCTTTATTTGCCTCTGTGTATGGCCTGGGCATCTGTTTTGTGTATGTCCTGGGCGTACCGGATTCTAGGGTCCTGAGGCTTCCCAGAGTTTGTAGCCTCAGCTCCTCCCGGGAAAGGCTCCTGTAGGCCAGAGGCTCGGCTGGCCAGGGGTTATGGTAGTAGGTAGCGTGTGTGGCAGGGGGTTGCCACCAGGACGGTCAGTTAGAATGCTGGGTCTATTTTAGATATGGTTGGAATATGGCTGCTGTGACACGTCAGTGGGATTGTCAAGAGCCCAGCCCTAGAGGAGTTCCCATATTAGCCGGCTATCAATGCTCATGCGAAACGTTGCTGAGGACGGCGTACTGATGGGTGTACGGTAGCCGATCATCCATAGTGCAAAGGTAGGGAGGAAACAACATGGTCATGTCAGGATTTATAAGCTGTTGACTGGGTTTTACAATCTGTCGATGTGGTCAGGCTCTTGCATTGTATGTCGCTTGTGAGTGTTTGAGGGGTAGAGTTGACCCCGGGGAGTGAAGCCCTCTGGTGTCTGAGGACGGACTGGGCGCTATTGATTTGAAGCACACTGGTGTCTGAGTGCTCGCCACATGGTGAGTAGATCGATATGTGGTCTGCCCACGGCTACTTTATTTATTTATTATTATTATTACTTATTTATTTATTATTATTATTTTTTTTTTTTTGCCAACCGCTTCCCTTGTGTAATGTTGCAAGGCCATGGTCGCCCTGTTGACTGCTTGGAGCATCCGATTTTCACAAACAAGGGCCTTAGAGGCAGAGTCCTAGGCATTGCCACATGGCGTAATGGGGTGATGCTTTGTATTTCCCCGGCCTGGTCTGAACATGTGACCGTGGTGCTGCCCTTAGGTTGATCAAAAGGTAAGATGGAGTGGAGGATGTGGCCTAGTGGTTGGGGCAAGGTACTTCAGGCCGGGGGTTCAAATCCCACTAGAGGACAGCAACCTTGGGCCGGAAGGACTGGGGTTTCTAGTCCCACAGGTGCTCCTTGGGCAAGCCACTTAACCCTCCATAGCCCATATCCCCTGTAAAATAGTTCTCTCCAAGTTATAATGCCCTGTTCAATGTAATTTCAGTTTGTTCAATGTAAACCGCACTGATGCAGAATAGCGCGGTATATAAGAGAATGTAAATAAATAAATAAAATAAATAAATAAATAAGATGCAAATTGGTGATCTCAAGGCTGGCCTTGAGTCTGCCTCTCTGTCTTCATGCACCCTGTGACCTTGGGTTCAGTGGTTCAGTGCCACGGAGGTTGCTAGGGAAGCCTGCGGGGTCCCCCGACATGAACTCTCTGTGACATGAGGCCTAAGGTGAAGGGGTTTTTTTTTTTTGGTTATGGGCGGATTCCCTTGGAGACTGCAGTGTTGCTGTCCGTTCCAACAGCATCTAGTCGATATGGGTGCAGAGGTGGTTAACCAGAAGGCCCAGTGGAGACCGGAGGGTAAGGGCCGCTGTATGGGCCTCCAGAGATGGTAAGGCTGAGGTAAGCACACCTACAAGGAAGACCGATACCTTTTCCACGGAGATGTGCTGCCACCGCATGTTCTTGAGGAGCGCATGTAGGCGCAGGCATGGAGTGTGGCCTCATCTGTCCGAATAGGGTCTGGATGCTTAACTACGACCCCAACCCTGTTTACGGGCAGCGCCCTGACTGTTAAGCGACCTCCAGATACAGGATCTACAATGTGCATCAAGAACATGTTGATGTTGTTGGGTTTGATGATGATGGGGTTTTCCTCTGGATGCCCCTTGTGGGAACAGTAGTCCCTTAAGTGTCCCCTATGAGAAAACGAGGGGTGTGAATGTCTTCTTCACCATCCCCGATGCAGGTGGTGCCCAGAGGGTAGCTGGGAATGGTCATGGCCTGCAGCTAATGCGGGCTCAAGCAGAGCGGGATCCATGGTTGGGATCCGAATATGTGCACCATCTTGTTGTCCCTGCCACCGGTGGCGGATTTTCAGGGCTTACTTTGGGCTCCTGGGGGGGGGGGGGGTGAAATTATCGGGGAATGCTCTGCAGGACCCACCGCTGGGACTTGACTTGACTCCGGGACACCCTGCTGTGTGGACTGCACCACACAGTTGGCTCCGACACCCCCACATCTGGTGGATTGCCAAGTTTCCCATTGTAGGCCGTTCTTTAGAGGCTACAAGGGTGTGGCCCACCCAGGTTTCCTGGCAAGGAGCAGCAAGGGGTGCAGCCCCCCCGAGTCTCGTGATGGGAGTGGACCATTCTTCGGGCAGGCACCTCGAGAGTTACGTTATTTATTTATTTTATTTATTTAGTAGACACTTGTATACCGCTGCTTCCTACGATCAGCAGCGGTTAACTTTACAGATCAGGTTGGACTGCACAGTGCAGTAATTTGTATGATTTACATTATGATTGGTTAAGGATTTGATTAGAAACAACACAAACACAGAGTCATTTGATTTACATTTGAATTAGTGTGTGCGGGTTTGCTTACCTATATATACAGTACATTAGGATGCGTGGGTGGGGGTGTGCTCCGTATATACATATATACAATATAACAGATCTGGTTTCTGGTTAGTTCAGTCTATATACATATATAGAATTAACAGACTGGTTTCGGTTAACTCAGCCTAAAATGGGACTGAAAAAGGTGTCTCTTGAGATTTTTTCTAAATTCTTTTAAGTCACTTATTTGTCTTATGTCGTGGGGCAGCTGATTCCAGAGTAATGGTGCAGTATACGAGAAAGCCCTGCGGCTTGTCTCCGCTTTGACCTTTCCTATGCTGTTTGGGACGTTGAGGGTGTTTTGAGTTATGGTTCTTCTGCTTCTATTGGATGCCTGGATGGTGATTAGATTGTTGAGGTATGACGGGGCTACGTTGTGAATGAGCTTGTAAGTGGTTACTAGTATTTTGTATAAGATGCGGGCAGTAATGGGGAGCCAATGGAGTTCAATGAGTACAGGAGTGATGTGTTCAGTGATGCCTTTTTTCATAATGATCCAGGCACGTTAGAGTGGCCTGTGCGTTCTTGTTACTGACTTGAAGCCTCATAAGGATTCTTGCTCCCTAGGTACTGCCCTGGGCACCGCTGGCAGTCAGACAGAGGTGATCGCATGAGCAATCGTGGAGCAGAAGCAGTGTGAAAGCCAAGAAGACCCAGTGCCATGTTTCAGAGTGACTTGCTCCTATGTAGTAAAATTTTTTGCTGGAGGAATCTAATGCTGTTGTCGGAGGGGGCCTGGTGTTGGCCCT
Source organism: Ichthyophis bannanicus (assembly GCA_033557465.1). Taxonomy (NCBI): domain Eukaryota; kingdom Metazoa; phylum Chordata; class Amphibia; order Gymnophiona; family Ichthyophiidae; genus Ichthyophis; species Ichthyophis bannanicus. Next base: position 618,989,797 of record CM066031.1, on the reverse strand, counting down.
CCAAGAAGCGTAGGCACGTAAGGGAGTTTGGGGAGGGAGAGCCAATATATGTGTGTGAGATAGAGGTTACTCCCTTCTCTCTACAGCACAAGAGGAGGAGCCCCTTAACCCTAGGCAGAAGGGCTACAAGGTCACAAGGAGTACTGGTGGGAGTTGAACCAGAACTCGTGTTTCCTAAGAAATATAAGGACATGGTCTGCAGGAGCCACGGCTGGGATTGAACCTGTGACCTCCCGACCTTGCACACACTGTGTGTAATGCACCAAACTGTCCATCCAGTACTCTAATGAATCACTCGAACAGAACCTTGGCCAGGAGGGGAATAATCCCTTATGGGTAGCTCGACCTCTCACAGGCACCCTGAAACCTTGCTGCCTGGAGGCGCAATGGTGGGAGCTTACCGATGCCAGGTTGCTTCCCTGAAGCTGTGCGCAGTGACTCGCCGAATGCGAGGGCTAGTGTGCAAGCCTTGGGCAGAAGCCTCCTGTTATGGCACTGTCTATAGAATAGAGAGTGTCAAGGATGGGGAAGCTACCTTTAATTGGGGCATGCAACCCAGCTCATCAAGACCTGGAGTGTGTTTTGCTGTGCATGGCCGGTTTCAGTCTTGATACCGGGGGGAGGGTTGTCATTATTGCAGTCACAGCCAATCTGTGTAAACCGGAAAGATTGCATCGGCGCCGAGTACGCCAGAGTGACTCCCCCAATCAGTGCTGTCGCATCCAATTTGCCATCGGCGTAGAGGCAGGCCCGCCGGAGCGACTCTGTCGTCGGCGTGGTGGAAGCTGACCAATGTGCGTGCAGGAGAGCTGCCTTCCTTGGCGCCGTTGACGTCAGTGCTCTGCGAGGCGTAGGGAATAAGAGAGCCGGGACCATGAGCGGGTCGGCGCCAGAGCCAGTTGCATTAGGAGGGGCGGAGCAATTGCATCATGAGGGGCGGGGCTTGAGCCAGGGTACTGCGGGGCAAGGTGGTTGCCTCCTGCCCAGTCCCTGCATGTGCCGGTATGCTCTGAGGGCAGAGAGATGTGCAGACCTCCGGCTGTGGGGGGAGGTCACCGGCACGACGACGGGAGGCAGATAGGGGGCTGAGGCGAGGGCTGCTACCTCACTGGGAGCTTCTTTCAGGCCCATTCCCCTGGAATCCTTAGCTTCTGTTGCCGTTGGAGAAGAGAGGCAGAAGTTCTTTCAGGGAGTCGGAGGGGGCATTGCCGGGGACAGAGGCCATTGTTAGGCACGTCCTGGGCTGTCGTTTCTGAGTTTCCTTTTTCATGCCACTCCGCAGCATGATCCCGCTGGAACAGGGCATGATGTCTGCCTAACTCAGGCGTTCCCCAAATCACAGAAACCACGGGCTGCGGGCGCACATGGCAGGCAGGCCCCAGGGTTTCAGCCAGCCCTCCATGAGCGATGATCTCCAGGATATGGGCAGCACGGCTGGACAAGATGGCTGCCCCCATGGTCAGCACGTGTGAGGATGGCTTCCCGGATAGACGGAGGAAGAAGAGGAAGGCAGGCGAGGAACGGAGGCCTTCTTAGGTATGTCCTGGATTTCTTTTCAACAGGCGGATCGACGGAGGAGCAGAGGAAGGCTGGCCGGGGACAGAGGCTTTCTTAGGCACGTCCCGGGCTGCCACGAAGGCTACTGCCTGACTGGGATCCTCTTTAAAACCCATTCCTCCGGGATCTTTGCTTCTGCCGCTGGAGAAAGATGTAGGAGTTCGATCAGAAAGGCTGGCTGAGGACGGAGCCTTATTAGGCACGTCCTGGGCTGCTGAGCTTCTTTTTCAGGTATTCTTGTATTGTTGCTCATCCTGGATCCCTTTTTTAATTCAGGAATTCAGATATATATATCTATATCTTTTGTAGCAATCTAGAAAGAAATTGTCAGAGACAGTGTTAGAATTTTAGAAAGAATTAAGCAAAGAGGAGGAATTCCTCTTTTTCTTCAGAATTGTTGAATTTCAGTTGGAGAGTAGAGAGGTCCGTCTTGCTGGCAAGGTGGAAGAACTGAAAACTGGCTAGCTAGGGGTGGGCAAGGGGGTGGGGCCTGTTGGCTCATGCTCAGAAGGGCGAAAGCCCTTCTGAGCTATGGAGAGTACTTCCGTCTCGGCACCGTCGGATGACGTCACCAGGTGTGGCTGACGCAATCCTGCTAGTCCATGGAGAACTGGCTATCTTGTATGCTTAAACTCAGCACTTCATACAGATAGTCCACTTCATACAAGCAGATAAACTCTTTTCCCAGGTTTTCTCAGTAGCTAGACAAACAAAAGCATTTCTTACTTCCTTCAATTGAAACGGCATCCAAAACTGAGCTCTGCACTGCTCACAGCTGTTTCTCAAAAGATCATCAGGAAGATTCAGCTTTGCACTGCGTCACACTTTTCCTGAGCTTAGAACATTAACAAGCAAACACAGCTCTCAGGGCTTTGGACACTGGAGACTTCTCTTTACGGTTGACATCCCCTTGCAACCCTTCTTAGTTGGCAGACTGGCATGCAGAGCAGTCCATGTATGAGACCCCTTCATCACAAGGTAAATCTGGCTCCCCCAATTCGATGGGTTCACTCTCTGGCTCAGATTCAGATAGCTTACTTGACTGCCTTCTATTATGGTTAAAGCTGTCTCTGGCAAATACGTAGTGCTCCTTATTAGCTAAGCTTCTGGGGCTCATACCTTGATCAAAGCCTGTAGTAGCTTCACTTCTTACATGCTCTGGCCACCATCTAGCACGTCCTGTTCTCCAATTAGTGCCTCTGGCTCTTACTGCTCCATTCCTTGAGTAGGCAAAACTTCTGCTCTCTCTTTCCCTCTGGTCAGCAGTTGCAGCACTCTCTGGTCTCAGGAGTCCTTCCAGTTTCTCTCCATGTGTCCTGCTTGTCCCTCTTCGTCCTCGACTGCCTCTGGTCTAACTGAGCCAAACTTAAACCCCTCAGGCTCCTGCTTCACCCTCTCCCCTCTCAGGTGAGAAAGATCAAACTCCCTTGTGGCAGCTGTGTGATTAGGGGATGCAGTGACGTAAGGGTTCCTTACCCTGGGCCTGTATTCCCTATCCTTTCTACCACTAGGGGCACTCTTGTTCCTCATTGTAGCCAGGAATTACTGGCTTTCTAGGAGCAAATGGAGTTTTAAGTCCTGGACTTTTTAAAATGGGTCCCTTAATTAAGGTAAATTCCTTCTTTTTACCCCTCTCTTCTAGGTCCTGATAAGCTTCCTTATCACATTACCATTTTAACAAAAAGATTGTTTGCCCTTAAAATATCCCCTTTCAGTTTTGCCCACTGTTTTTCTATGTCCCCTATCTGTTCCCATGCCGCTAACGACTCCTTGAGGTATTGTCCCATCTTGACAAAGTAAACATAAGAACATAAGAATTTTATCAGCCCTAGTCTTAATGCTAAACCTCACCATCTGGTGATCACTGGATGCGAGATGGTCTCCCAGTATCTTTATCTTTATCTTTTCAGAAACACTTTTGCTATTGGTTAGCACCAAGTACAGTATGGCCCCTTCACATGTGGGTTCTGTTACCATTGCCTGAATAGTTCTTTATGTAAAGAATCCAGAATCTCCTTACTTCTAGATGACACCGCAGCAGGGATGCGTCAATCAACATCCGGCATATTGAAATCCCCTATCAGCAGTACCGCCCCTTTCCTAGAGATGAGGGATTTCAATATGCTGGTAGTAATGTCCGTGTGACTGGAGAGAAACCAATACGATTCGTGGATTGCAATGGAAGACATTGTTTATTGAAAATAAATTAAAACCAGCCAGGCCCGACACAGGCCGTGTTTCGTGATGCCTTCCTCAGGGGCTAAAATCGGCTGAGACACAGTAATAAACATATTAACAACTCAATAATAAAATAAAATAAAAATATAAAAATAATAATAAATATGTAAATGCAAAACCTATGAACAGGATTGAGAACAGACACAAATACATAAAAACATATAATTATGATAAATAACAATAAAAACTATATATATATATATCAAAAACAATCAGAATCATAATTGATATAAAACAAAACAAGCAAAACCATAAGAACAATATGTATGTATATATATGTATGCATGAAACAATCATAAATTCAATCGTAAATTAAAAAATCATAAATTAAGAGTCATAGTGAAACCGTGGCCTAATGGAGTGTGACAACAAATGCATATGAGAAGATATAAAGCATGCTATATAAATAGCTAGACATATATAATAAATATAAAATATATGAAAATATAAACAAAAGTATATATGAAATATTAACAACTAAAAACCATATAAAAGAAAAATGTGTAATATATATAATATATATATATATACACATTATATATGTATATATATAATGTGTATATATATATATATATATATATATATATATATATATATATATGTATATATATATATATATATATATAAAAGGGGGGATGAATAAAACTTATAATTCATGAAAACAGAACCAGGTTTTAATCATAAAAAGCAATAATGGATGAACAACTATGAAATATAAAAAGCAGGATCAATTGTCATTATGTTCATACTCATATTTATTGACATCTCAGCGGCATTTGATACAGTTCACCACAACACCCTCCTAAACCGTCTGGCCTCATTGGGCATAGCAGGGACCCCCTTAAAATGGTTCAAATCATATATATCCAATAGGATGCAACAAGTGCAGTTCAACAATGATAAAGCTGATGCCTTCCCTCAAACCCAAGGGATTCCTCAAGGGTCCGCCTTATCATCTCTATTGTTCAATTTGTATATAAAACCGGTCTGCGAGATCTTTCAGAAATGTAACATCAAATATCACATATATGCAGACGATGTGATGCTGTACACGCAGCTTGACATAACGCAGCCAAACTTCAGTCCGATAGAAGAATGCCTTGACATGCTCCAGTCATGGCTTCAACAAAATAACATGTCAATAAACCACAAGAAAACGGAGGTCATGATTGTCTCCAGGAAACCCAATTTTATCCCGCCCACCACAATCACCCTTAACAAAAACATATATCATACGAAACCTGTAATAAAGTATCTAGGTGTCCTACTGGACTGCAACCTTAGAATGGACAAACACCTCCGAACAGTTAACCGAGCCATCTTCTACAAACTGAAAATTTTACAACCACTTCGCAATATCCTCGAGAAATCTGACTTCAGGTCTGTTGCTCAAGCACTAATCATTCCCCACCTGGACTACAGCAATGCAATTCTACAAGGGCTTCCGAAGAACACCCTAAGCATCCTGCAAATGGCTCAAAACGTTGCTGCTAGAGTCATCATGGAAAAGAAAGTCACAGACCACATAACCCCAGTGCTAATGGAACTGCACTGGCTCCCAGTAGCCGCCCGTATCATCTACAAACTGCTCATCACAACATTTAAACTCATCCATAACATCGCACCATCCTACCTCAATAACTTAATCACTATTCAACCATGCAACAGGAGCAGGAGAACCATGAATCTCAACACCCTATGCTTACCGACTAGCATAAGATCTGTCAAGGCCGAAACAAGCAATAGAGCGTTCACATACACAGCACCAATCCATTGGAACCAACTCCCACATGAGTTGAGACTCATAAACAACCTAAGTGAATTTCGACGAAAGCTTAAAACACACTTGTTTCAAACCCACTACAACTTGAGCTAACTGCTAATCATGTATAGTTTGTACTTTTTGGCAAGTAATTCTGTATAAATTGTATATATGGGACCCCCCCCCCCACGCTATTGTAATCAAATGTATACCCAAATCTGTGTGCTCAAATCAAATGTATGTTACACCCAACTGATTCTCCCGTGTTATGTAAATCATTGTCCAATCAAAAATGTAAATCTGAAAGATCTCAATGTGCTGTACAAAGCATTACGATTCTGTAGAGTAAACCGCTGCTGATCGTAGGAAGCAGCGGTATACAAATGTTTACTAAATAAATAAATAAAATAAACCAATAAAAATAATAATAATTGAAACATGAATCAAATGAATGAATAAATAAATAAACCGAGACTTGCCTGTCTTGAACGATCGTAAGAGATAAAACAAATGCCAACTCTATGCAATTCTGTAGCTGCACCAGGCAGCCTAGACTTCTTTAGAAAGATTTGCAGTCAAATGGCTGGAGAGTGCATGGTAGTTGTACCCACACAGCTAGAGGGTGCATTTCAGGGTGCCTTATTAGAGTGCCCTGAGTATGTGAAACCTGGCAGTTAGTGATGCATTAGGCACACATTATTAACATGGATACATGTCTCCTTCTATGAAATCAAAACAACAAAAAATCACCTACAAAAGCAGAATCCCACAAAAAGAAACTACTTATTTTTGTCGGATATACCAACAGGAGAAGAGCATTTCTCACTCTCGATTGCTGGTAATATCCATTTTAATCAATCTAATTCAGAAACAAAGCACGCTTATTTATTTATTTGCGTGTTTTATATACCGCTATTTTAGGTAATCATAGCGGTTTACAAATGAACATATACGTAAAACAGGTTAACAGTAGAACTGGTGCTGAAACATATTATAACAAGTTTACATATTTAACTAAGATAACTTATTTACATTTTCAATGACAGACATTTTAATGTGAGAAGCATGCTCAGTCTCCAAGCTGCTGGAGGAGAGTGACAAGCCACAGGTACCGGGACTGGACTGGACGATAAGGAACTAAGGTTCAAGTTTTAAAGGTGCTTTCACAGAGTTAAGTTTCTAGGCTAATTTAAAATCTGTAACAGAGGGAGTATGATGTATCCATTCATAAATGCTATTCTAGGCATTATCTCTCAAACCAACTGCTTCAAAATCCAACAAAGGTCACTTCCAAAACCATGTGATGTGCACGTTTTGAGTCTATTATAGATTCTGTATCAAGTACCAACAAGAAAGTGTAACAAACCCTCCAGGATTCTCAATTCAACTCCCTAAAATGCCAGGTGTGCATTTGAGAGTCTCCATACATTTCCATTGGCTGTACGAAAGCATAGTCGTTCAACAGACTCACCAATGAAAAGAGAGGGGATTGTATTTATTTCCTTCTGTGAAATGCCTGACTGGCAGAAAGCAAACTACATCACTGAGTTCCATTGTCTGATTCTTGCATGAGGCTTCTGATGCATCCTTGGAGAACCTGTGTCCCCTTCTCTCAGCAAGGGGACATAGTTGCCCTGACCTTGTCCTTTTTTGCTGCAGGAGGCAGCAGACGCTGTGGTGGGGAGGATGATCTACAGGCCTTGGACTCAAGCCCTCACTCTGCAGGCTGCTTCCCTTCTCTTAGAGCCCCAACAGCATGTTTGCCCCCCGCTGGTGGTGGGGCACATTATGACAGGGAGCTCCTGGTTCCTGAGTTGTCCTCTTTGGAATTCTATTCATTCTTCAGCAAGTTTGGTTCTTCTGGCGAGGAATTTCAGACTTGAATGTCTCTGGGTCCTTTTGCTCTCTCTCTGCTCAGTTGGAAGAGGGTCTTGTGACACAAAGTGGTCAAAGCCCAATCCGGGCTCTGATGTCACAGAGATTGGAGTCCAGAGGTTCGGACTGTCTCTCCTGTACCTGAGGTCCGAAGGGCAGCTCCGGCACCACTGGAAAGGACAGCAGTTTGAGGACGACATTTCTTCTCCTTTGTGGGTGGTCAGAACTATTTCTGTATTATCTGCCCTGCTCAGGAAGGAGGAACTGGCGGCATTTCTTGCTCAGGTATCTTCCGTTTTGCAGTTGCCTGATTTCCAGAACAGATACTGCAGGTTTATGCCCCTTTCTTGCAGGGGATGCAGAAGTCTACTGGAACCTTCTCATTCTAGAGGTTCTCAAGAGTATAGCCCACTTAAAGTGGAACTTGCCCGACTCCTTGCTGAAAAGGATCAAGGTTATGAAAAGGCTCTATGCCCTGCCACAGGAGAATTGCACTGCTTGGTTCTGCTCATCTCAGGGGGATGCGCATGTCCCGGTGGTCATGAGAGAGTCCACCATCCTTGTGGTGTGTGATTCAACCCTGAAAGACCATTTGGTTGCATGAAGGAAGAGTCAGTTTGTGACTTCTCCTGTTATTCTTCAATAATGCTATGTGTAGGCCTGGTGACTTCAGCCCTCCTTCAGTGGATTCCGTTGCTCCATCTGAATGGTACCTCGTCCTCCTAGAATCAGCAGCAGCCTTTCTGTTGGTTGCTATGTTTGCTTAGTCTGCTTGGTGGCTAGAGATATTGTCATACCACTATTGAAAAAGGCTCTAGCTGTGGTGTCGCCACTGGGCAGTGGACTCTGCTTCCAAGCCCCGGTGGTTCTGGCCTGTTTTATTTATTTATTTTTTTCAATTTAAATTGTATTTTATTAATCAACCATGCAAAAATACAGACGGCATAAAGAGAAGGGCACCATCATAACACAACACCAACTGCCCTCAATAGCCCCACTCCCAAACCTCCCCTCACACGCTCACAACCCCCCCTGCAGTCCCTCAAACTACAACCACCCCACTTAATACAATGCTAATTATTCAGCGCACAAAACCACTAACTAATACAAACGCATAAACATCTCGCAGTTACATTATACACTGTAGCCCAATACCAAACCCTCCCCCACAGACTATACCCCATCCGAGCAACAGTAAGACCCAACAAAACCCCTTCCGTGCTGCCCGTTATACCATGATAACTACCCCTCTTTATACCCCCACATAGGACCCACTAACTCCACCTCCTTAACCTCTAGCACTTACTGCCCCCTCTCAGAGTCCCTCCCCCCAACCCAGCCCTCCCATCCCCTCTCCCTCCAAGCCTCATATGCTTGCCAGACCTCCCGGTGCCTTTCCCGCTGATTCCTGCTATATGCCCCCACTAAACTCATATGCCAAAAATAATCCACTCTACCCAAGACTGCCCCCATCCCAGGTCCCTCCGCACCCTTCCAACATTGCAGCACTGCCAACCGCCCCACCACCACACAATAATGCCAAAACCGGGTACCCCCCTATCCTCCCCCTCCTGCCCCTCCAACAAGCCCACCATCCCCCAACCCATCTTTATCCCCACCCCCGTCACTTCCTGATAGAACCGCTCCACCTCCCCCCATAACCTCTGCATCTTTGGGAAACCCCATAGCATATGCTCCAAATCCCCCCAGTGCCCACACCCCCTCCAACATACCCCCGCCTCCTCATTCCCCACCGCTCTAATCTGCGCCGGCGTCCACACCATTCTCAACCTAATCTTGATACAATTCTCCACCAACACTGTCCCCAATCCTAATCGCCTCTCCCTATCATAAATTTCCCTCCATCTCTCCTCCCCCCAAGGCCCCTCCAAATCCCTCTCCCATTTCGCCTGCCATCGCACTGTCCCCCTCCCCGGGCTGCTTAAAACCCGATAGATCCGGAACACCAATCCTTTGAGATCCTCCTTCCTTTCCATTAACTGCTCAAAAATCGACTTCCGCCTACCCAAGTCCCTTCGCACCCCTTCATGCTGGAAATAATACCACAACTTCATATAGAGAAAAAACCCACGATCAGACACTCCAAACCTCCTCTTCATCTCAGAAAATGAAATCGACTTTCCCGCACCATCCACCAGCTGCCCAACTCTAATCAGGCCCTTCCCCACCCACTCCTGAAAATAACCCCCACCCGCCCCCCCCTCAAACCCTGGCAGACAACTCAGATGCATCTCCCGCGACCAGCGCTTCCCCTCCAGCAAAACCCCCTTCCACTTGTCCCAAATCTCCCATGTCAACTCTGCCATTGGATTATCCCGTCTCAGCCTCCCTCCCCCTAAACTCCCCCAGAGCTGCCCTTCCAAATTTACTCCCCGAGCCTTTTCCATAAACACCCACTGTGGGGTCTCCCCCTCTCCCTCCATGCAAACAGAGCCCGCAACTGCGCAGCCTCATAATAAGCCCCCACGTTAGGTACCCACAACCCCCCCTCCTCTCGTGCCCGAAACATCATTTCCTGGCCCACTCTAGGGGCCTTTCCTTCCCAGATGAAGCGCATAATCATATCCTGAAACTCCTTAAGGATGCGCCTCGGAACCCTACTCAGCAATGCCAGAAAAACAAACAAAATCCTCAGGAGAACGTTCATTTTTATCGTGGCAATCCTTCCCAACCACGACAAATGGATCCCCTGCCATCTAGCCAAATCCCTGCAAAGGTTCTGCAATAGAGGCCTATAATTCCAATCGTTTACCCTACCCCAGTGCTTCCCTAGCTGTATACCCAAATATCTAAAGGCCCCCTGAACCCACTTAAAGGGAAAAGTCGCCTCTAAACGTTTCTCCAACCCCTCTGCCAAATTAAACCCCAAAAGCTCTGTTTTACTGGCGTTCATCTTATACCCTGCCACCTCACTATAGCGCCCAATCGCCTTTACCAGATTAGGCAAACTCCAAAACGGCCTACTCAGAGTGAAAATCACATCATCGGCGAACAACGTCACCTTACTAACTTGCTCTCCTACCCGCACCCCCTCAATATCCACCTGGTTCCTAATAAACGCCGCCAGGGGTTCAATAACTAAGGCGAACAGCAGAGGCGACAACGGGCACCCCTGCCTCGTACCCCTACCCAATCCAAACCCCTCAGAATAACCTCCATTGATCCGTACATGAGCCCTTGGACTCCGATATAGTGCCTGCACCCACGTCAGGAACCCGCCCCCCAATCCCATTGTCTCCAGTACCTGCCACATAAAACCCCACTCCACCCTATCAAACGCCTTTTCGGCATCAACCGTAAGAAACACCGCCTCTGTCGCCTGGCTCTGCAGCTCCCAAATGATATTCAACAACTTTCGGATACTATCCCCCCCCCTGCCGCCCCTTAATAAACCCCGTCTGATCTTTGTGCACCAACCGCTGCATATATTGCTGCAGCCGCGCTGCCAATATCTTAGCTAGGAGCTTCGCATCCACACTGATAAGAGATATCGGCCAATAAGCTCCACATGTCGTGGCATCCTTCCCGGGTTTGGGGAGCAATGTGATGCCCGCCTCAGCCATAGACCGGGGCAACTCCTCCCCCCCCAACACTCCATTAAACACCTTCTGCAGAAAATCCTGAAGGTCCCCTTGCATGAGTTTATAAAACGCCCCGTGAGACCATCCAGGCCAGGCGACTTCCCTTCCCTAAGAGACGTTATTGCCCTACCTATCTTCGCTATCCCCACCGGCCTCCCCAGCTCTTCCGCCTCCTCCACCGTTAACCGTGGCAAGTGACACTCCGCCAAAAACTCCTCCCCCCTCTCCCCCCGCCCCTTCACCTCACTGCTATACAACCGCTCATAATAGTCCACAAAGACTTGCCGAATCTCTCGTGACTGGTACACCATCCCCCCCTGCTTTGACCGAATGTCCCCAATATGAGCTTTCCCCTGCCGGACCTTCAGCCGCTTAGCTAATCTCTTCCCGATTTTATTCCCCCCCTCAAACCACCCACACTTGAGCTTTGCCAAATTATGAGCCACTTTCGCTGCCCCTAACTGACACAGGTCCCCCTTCAATTTCCGCAACTGCGCCAGTATCTTGGGATCAGCGCCGCCCTGATGCTGCCGCTCCAACTTCGCCTCCGCACTCTCCCTCTGCCTCTTGACCTGTGCGCCTATACCTATCAGGTGCCCCTTCACAACCGCCTTCAAACCATCCCAGGCAACCCCCAGCGGCACCTCCCCCCCTAAATTAAACCGCATATACTCCTGAATAACCCCCCTCAGACTCGCCACATGCTTTTGCTCAGCCAAGAGCCCCTCATTCAACTGCCAAAACTTAATGCCCGTATCCTTCTCCCCCAACGCCACCTCCAGGTGCACCGGAGCATGATCAGACCAAGAACTGGTCCCGATTTCCACCCTCCGCATCCTACCCTGCCACATCTTAGTGACCCACACCATATCCAACCGACTATACGTCCCATGTGGGGGCGAATAAAATGTATACCCCTTTTCCCCTTGGTGTCTACTCCTCCACATATCCACCAAGCCCAGTTCCTCCCGCAGGCGCATCAAACATCGTCTATCGGACCCCCCCTTCCCCTCTACCCCCTGTATTATCCACTTTGGGGTTCACCGTTATATTAAAATCCCCCCCATAATCACAGGCACCTCACCCCACCCCCCCATCTCCACCTGGAGCCGATCAAAAAACTCCCCCCTTTGTACTTTAGGCGCGTATATACTTACCACCCAGAACTGCTCCCCCTCAACCCTAACCTTAACTGCCACCCACCTCCCCTGCTTATCCCTCCTCTCCTCTACCACTGCATCCTTATACTCCTGCCCGATCATAATCCCACCCCTCCTTTCCGAGGCTGAGCCCTCTGCCCCCCCAACAACACCCTGGGATACTGCACTGAGCAGAGCAGCCCCTCCTGACCCACCTTCAGGTGCATCTCCTGAACGCACATGAAGTCCGCCTTCATCCTCCTCCCTTCCCATTCCAGCAGACGTCTCTTACGCCACGTGCGCAAGCCTTTCACATTCAGTGTCCCTACCACCATCCGCTCCTTAACCCCCCTCCTATCCCGCCCCCCACCCTGACCCCCCTCCCCTGCCTGCCCCCTCCCCTCCCTGCCCCCCTCCCCTCCCACTCTCCCGCACTCCTGCTCGAGGCCATAATGGAGTTGTGCCGCCCCCGCCCTTCCCAGACCCCCCCCCACTGATCCCCCTGCCTCACCCCACTCCCAGTATGCTACCACTGCCCCCCAACCCCTCCCCATTCCACCCCTCCTCTCCCTTCCTTCCCCTGCCCAATCAAACCCCCCTCCCCTTACCCATCTCTCCTTCCCCCCACCTCCCCCTCCCCCACCCTATCCCGAGGACTCCCCTTAACCATAAGGGTAAAGACCCCCGCCTCCCTCCCTCCCCACCACCCCCAAATACTTCTTCAAGCACATATTATCCTAATATCAGTGCACTCTGTCCAACATTGAACAACAAAGTCCCACAGCTCCTCCTGTTGATCAACGCTTCGTTCCCTTCCGCTGCATCCTCCGGGGGTCGCGCTCCCCCTCCTCCAATCGCTCTCCCTGCTCATTTCCACGCCGAGACCGCTGCTCCTCCGCCTGGCCTTGTTGATCTTCTTCCGTGGACTCCACCGCCCCTGGTATCGCCACCCCAGCAGCCTTTAGCGCTTCATACGCCGCCTCCAGAGAGCTCACTCTCCAAGTCCGCTCCCCCTTCGTAAACGCCAACCCAAAGGGATAAAGCCAACGATACCGCAACTCCATCTTCCGTAGTTGGCTTGTAATTGGAGCCAAAGCTCATCTCCTTTGCAGAGTCCCAAGGGACAGATCAGCATAAATAGCCACAGAGTAGCCCTGCCAGATGAAAGTCCTCAACCCCCTCATTTTTGCTGCAATCCGCTCCTTAAGCTGATAATCCTTCAAACAGATGACAATATCCCGAGGCCTATTATTTCTTATCGGCCCCAAGGCCCGGTGGGCTCTGTCCACTTGAATATCCACCTCTCCCACCTCCTCACTACCCTGCTTCAGGGCCTCTCTGCAGATAGACACTGCCACCTTAGCACAGTCTCGAAGTTCATATTCCTCGGGCACCCCCTTGATTCTCACATTATTTCGCCTAGAGCGATTTTCTAAGTCCTCCAGCTTCAGCTGTATTTGCTCTCTCCAAGTCTCCTCCTGCGATCGATGCTCCGCTCGCTCCTCCAACTCGAGCTCCAGCTTCTGCAACCGGTTCTCATGCTCTCCCATTCGCGCAGAGACCTCCCCCACCTCCTCTCTCAGGCCACTCATCAGCGCTTCCAGAGCCTGCTTCGCAGAGAGAACCTCGGCCTTCACCTCCGCAAACCATTCTTTCATCTCCTCTCGAGACACCGCCGGACCCGCCGTCTCTCCTCCACCTCCCGACCCGCGCTCCAGATCAGCTCCGTGCTTCACGGCCTGCACGATCCTCCCTCGATCATCTCCCGCCATTTTGCCTTCCACAGGCCCGCCACTTGCACTCGCTGCCACATACGCATAATCGCGCATATCTGCCACCTTTTTGCGAGTCGCCATGGCCCCACTCCTTGCTCCAGACACTCCAATGACTTCCACCACTTTGCACTGTCAGGAGGGGCAATTAAGCACACTTTTCACGGGGTAGGGTCCAGAGCTCCTCGTTCACACAGCCATTCAGGCGGGTGACGTCACATCCTCCCCATGCCCCTTCCTGGCCTGTTTTAAAGGAAGCCTTTGGGGAGGACTTCAAGAAACTGGTTAAGGATTTGGATGAATGCAAACCTCACTGCCTCTCAGAGGGTAGGCCCAAGGGGCCTGGGAAACTGATGGGGCGTCCTCTTCCTCGGCCTCCATGCTCAGGCAGATGTGGCCTTAGCTCAGAGGTCTTGAAAGCTGTAATAGTTTTCTTCCCGACCAGTGGTGGCGTAGCTTTGATACATTCCACTTGTCTGGACTGATCTAGCAGGACGATATGGAAGGTGACTTTTACCAGATAATGTCCTTTCCTTGAGTCCTGCTAGAGCAGTCCAAGACCCACCCCTATATCTTGATATGGTCTACTGTGCTTTTTCTCTACATTTGGCCCTGCAGGCCCTTATTCTCATGTCAGGCCTTCTTCTGAAGATGATCCTGTACATAGTTATGTTCCTTATTTTGTGGAGCCTTGTTACCCACACTAAGGCTGTGTGTGATCAAGGATTCTTGACCATCTGCTTAGATACAAATACTGACATATACACCTAACTGCGAATGTGGATTATAGCAGGATGACGACGTAAGAAACCTCTGGAAGATTTTCTATCTCCATTTCTGCTAGTAGGGAGACACAACCCACTTTTCTGGACTGGTCTAGCAGGATTCAAGGAAAGGACATTATCCAGTAAGTAAAATGTCTCCTTACAGTCTCACAGTCCAGTTTGAAGAAAGCACTCATGAGGTCTCTTTAGTTCTTGTATTACAACATCTTTTTGTTGGTTGTTTTAAATGACTAAACTCCAGGACTATACTGACAGTCTGATTCTTCATTAGTAATGTCATATGTCTGTTGGTGGAAAATGCAAACAATTGGCTTACTTTTCCTTATTTTCCCTTTTATGTCTCAAGGAAGAGATTCATAAATATGTACAGCTGATGGGTGGTCGTGTATACAGAGATCTCAATGTGTCCGTAACTCACCTAATAGCTGGAGAAGTTGGCAGCAAGAAATATTTAGTGGCTGCTAGTCTGAAGAAACCCATTTTGCTTCCTACATGGGTTAGAGCTCTGTGGGAAAAGTCGCAGCAGAGGTAAATAATCTTCAGTAGCATGCTGTCATCTTTTTTGCAAGCTTTCTTATTTCATTTGTGGAGAAGGTATGACTATACTTTCCAATAGAAAGTTTATACAGGAGAGTGTGATTCATCCTGAAATATACTGCTATATATATTGGTTTATATTTAAAAGCATATAGTGAAGTGGAGAACTTAAAATGTTTAAGGTCAGATCACAAGGTACACACAAAGTCAGAATAGCTGAGCTTCATTTGCAATTTTCAGATTGAAATATGGCAAATTAAGTCATACAGTCTTTGGTGAGCATTTGCTTAGTGCTTTGATGTTACTTGTGACTGGAAAAGAACATGGAAGTATCTTTGGGGAATATCTGTATTCTTCTTTTGATCCTCATCTCGCTGCAGCTAGTGGATACTAGGCAGAAGAAACTCTGGCTAGAGAAATCTTATAGCTGAAAATAAAGAGGTACCATTGCCTTTCATTAGCATCTATGGATAGATGATAACCAGTCTGAGGGAAACAGCTTGATTAGAATTTGCTTGTACATGTGACAAAAATTTCTAGCCTTATCTGTGGGCCTTTGTTGAGGAAGCCTTGCGGTATGTGTTCTGCCTTTTCTCCTACAGTATCACTAGAAGCACAGACTTAAGCATAGAAGAGTATATCTGCCCTTTGTTTCTTGGCTGCACCATTTGTGTGACTGGTATAAGCAGTTTGGCCAGGAAGGAAATTCAGCGTCTCACTTCTGAGAATGGAGGTCAATACACAGGGCAGCTCAAGATGAATGAATGTACCCATCTCATCGTGCAAGATACTAAAGGTAAGCCTAACCTTATTGTTATACTAAACCTGTGCATGATTTTAGGACTTTAAAAACAACACTTTGGAACCAGGCTCATGACACAGGTGACAGTGGGTATTTTTTTTAAGGAGGTTTAATCCTCTTGGCTTGGCAGTGGTTGTTATATCTTCATGTGTCTATTGGGGATAGATGCTATGCTGTTAGCTCCTCATGCTACCATGTTAGCTAGTTTCTCAGACTCAGCCAACAGCCCAGGAAGGGAGTTTCCTTGACCCAAAACTTGAATCCTCCACATGGACCTCAAATAGAGAAGTATTTGACTTGCTCCGCCCCTCACCAGGCAACAGAACCTGGGCTCTTGGGATTTGATCCCTTCACTTAAAGCAGTGGGAGAGAGAGAAGTAATAATAATTTCACAAACACAGAATTATGTTAAAATCACAGTACTCTTAAGGCCTTAAGGGGAGGGGCCTCCCAGTTCTGCAAACTTGAGCAATTCCTGTAAATCACCCACTTTTGGCTAGGCCAAAGCATCTCCTTTATTTAAAGAAAACTGCTGCATGGTGCAAATTCAGCTCTATGTCAGGCCTCAGCACCACTTTTGTTTATCTGCATGTTACAAGTCATACAAGTCATAGGTCAAAGTAAGCACAGACATATTGCTCAGCTGAATTAAGAGAAGCAAAAACATTCTGTCCTGTTCTACTAAACATGGCCTTGGGTTTTATTTATTTATTTATTTAGACAGTTTTGTATACCGCCTTATCCTTCAATCAAAGCGGTCACAACACAATTGGGGGATACATTTAACACGCGGGGATATGAGACACATACACTAATACTTACAGGGAACATGGGCAGTGGAGGGTTAAGTGGCTTGCCCAAGACCACAAGGAGCATCTGTGGGACTAGAAACCCCAGTCCTTCCGGCCCAAGGTTGCTGTCCTCTAGTGGGATTTGAACCACCGACCTTCCGGCCTGAAGTACCTTGCCCCAACCACTGGGTGCACATCTCTCTCCAGGCTGCTAGTGAATTCCATACTGCCAGGCTTCAGGCTGTTCTAAGCCATTCTCCATATTAACCCTTCCAGAGGGCCCTGGTACCCACTTCAAGTCCCTCTCAACCCCAGTTCTTTTGCTTTAAAGCAGCTCAGGACAGTCATTTAAGTGTTCTGCCAGAGGGGCTGACAGGAGATGGGTATTCTTCAGAGATGATGCATTCAAACAGAGAAGTAAAGATGGCTGAACCCTCTCCTAACCCAAAAAGCAAGGTTTGAGAGTAAGTCGCAGGGGAAACATCTCTCTTGGCCAGTGAGGACATATGTCACCCAGGCATGCCATTTGAGTATTTGTTTGTTTTGATATTGTTCCCTGACTTGAACAAATTATCCAAAGCATTTTATAAATAAATATAAAATGCATACATAAAAGCAAAGCATCAAACAAAATCAAATTCACATAAAATAAACCAGTAATTCCCAAATTATGGGTCATGACCCCGAGCAGCTCTGTCCCCCTTCTTCCCGCACCTTGATTCACAAAATGAAAGGACTGACCTGCATCCCAACTTGCCCTGTTCCCCTCGCATCCCAACTTGCCCTAAGGAGGTCCGGGGGATAATAGGGGCAGGAACGATCATCACTTGTTCCTGCCCCATAGGCTGCCAATTGCAAAATGGCACGGCACTACCACTAGGATTCAAATTGGCAAATAAGTGTGAGTCGGACCCTTTTTAGCCCTGCTTTGAGGCTGAGAAGGTAGCTATAGTTTTTTTCAGTGAAAATGGACCTGCAAAATCTTTTATGCATGCTTGTTTTTGTATATTTATGCATTAGCTGCTTTGCATGATTTATGCATTGCAATAATTCATTAATGCCAAATCCATACCATCCTGCTAAACTAGTCAGAAGAGTGGTTATGTTTCCCAGCCATCAGGTAGAGGCAAACTCTAGCAACTTTCAGTGATGCCAACACTTATATATACATTGGTGCAGCACTGAGAGATGCCAGTATTGTCTGCCTCCAGCAGATGGCAACATGTGTGGACTGGTAGTGTAATGCAGATAGGCATGTCTCCTTTGGCCTAGATCATAGTCTTGTGGTCTGTGTAATTGAGACTGGAGCTTTGATATGTCCATTGTCTTTTTGAGCCAACAATGGCCCTGTGCCTAGCACTGTTACCCACAGGTTCCAGCACTGCTGAGCTGCAGACCGAGCAGGAGGACCTAACTGGGCCTCTGAAGGAGGTCAGAGCCCCCTTCCATCTTGTAGTCCTGTATCTATATTTCTGATCTTTTTTTCTATTTTTTGCTAAGTTTTTATGTCAGTCCTATTTTCTTTGGCTCTCTTCTATGCTACTTGAATAAAGAAGCTTCAAACTTAAAACAAATAAACAAAAAACCCTTAGGGCAGCCAGACTTTTCCAGACCTGGGTGGGCAGCTAGAATGGCCTCTTGGGTTTTTTCAGCTGGCCTGACAATGCAGGGATTCCTTTACTGATCTGGCTTTTGTCTTCATGTTCTTTTTCCTTAACCACATATGAGTTCAGCGGCGATGCTGGGTGCATGGAAGTGGAAGAATGAGCTCTGTGTCTGGCTTTTTTGTACCAAGTGTGGTGGAGAAACCTCATGACACATTTTTTTCATTGATGTCAGATCCCCCTGCCAGTTTTGCTGCCTCTGCTGCTTCTCTCACTATTTTCACATTAGCAGGAACAGTGACCATCTTGGATGGCCGCATGGTCCTGGCGGTAGAGGAGAGTGATGTGGAGGCTGCTACTTCTGGCTGAGAGGCCTCTGCGGGTCCTCTGGGGCCTCGGCCCATTGTCAGCCAGCAGCATTTGAAAGAGCCAATAAGCTGTTTTCAGTCTCTGGTGACAACCTTCCTCTTGGGGTCTGGGCCCCTGTTCTGCCCTACATGAGACCTGGGCTCCCTGAGGTGTACCCCTGTGGTGGCAGGGTTTTTTTTTAAAGCCCCTGTCAGTCATTTTTGCCTGTCTGTTCTTCCAAGGGTCCAACGTTGTCCCCTGTGGGGGTATCTGGGAAGAGAGGATGAGTTAATAGAGGGAAAGGATCCATCAGTGATTCGTCTTTTTCACAGGGAGGATCTCTCCATCCTTATTGAAGATGCCATGGTGGCCCTGCATATTGCTGAGCCCACCTCCTTTGGAAGTTTCACAGATGGAACCCCATCCTGCAGGGCTTGCGATGTCCCTCTATCTTCTTCCCTCTCCGAGTCACTGCAGCAACTTATGTCCTCCAGTGGGAGATGCTGGGGCTGAGGGGCACTTAGGTGCTGGCTTAGCTGTATCCTCTATCCCAAGGGGAGATGGAACAGAGATCCCTAAGATGAATGTTCTGGTCATAGTGGTGGCGAAACGCACAACCATTCCAGTGGAAGGGGTGTTGTGTGAAAGGAGATTAATGATGAGTGAGCCGAAGCCGCCCTCAAGAGTGTCTTCATGGCTTCAACCTTGGGCACTCAGGCAACAATTTGTGTGCGTATAGTAGCCTGAGCGCTTTCACTCTGGCTCCAGCAGTTTCTGGTGAAGGACTTGGGAGGGGCAAAGGCAGCAAACTGCCCGTGGATAAGCAGAAGCTGGGTTGTTCATTTCTCCGGCTTGGGGCCAGTTTTGAGATTTCTGGCGGTTCCGGGCAGTGCATTGTGCGCCCTACCAGCGAGGATGGTTTCCTTCTAGAGGGTAGGCCTTTCGTTGATTTTGCGGAACCGGAAGGGGTTTTTACACCACCTCTTCTGTTTCTTCCAAGAAGTCACAGAGAAGCGAGGGGGGCCCGGGCAAGGGCTGTTCCCTCTTGGGCCCAGATCATTTCTGACCAGTGGGTGCTGGCGGTCATCAGAGAGGGGTATGTGCTCGAGTTTGCCCTTCCTCCGTGGATGCCTTCATCACATCTCCTTGCAAGGCGCTCTGCAAGGTCAAGGGTGTGCGGGACACCCTGCTCAGTCTTCGGGACCAGAATGCAGTGGTGGAGGTGCCTCAAGACCGGTGCGGTCATGGGCAATACTACATATATTTCGTGGTCCCCAAAAGGAAGGGTCTTTCAGGCTGATCTTGAACCTTAAACATGTAAATCATTACCTGAAGGTTCCCCGTTTTCACATGGAAACCCTTCAATCGATCTTCATGGCTGTCACGGAGGGAGAGTTCCTGACCTCGCTCGATCTCACCGGGGCTGCCTTCCACATTCCCATTCAGCCCAATTACCAGCAGTTTCTTCGATTCGAGGTGCCCATGGGACACTTCCAGTGTTTGAGTGTTGCCCTTTGGCCTGGCAACCACCCCCACACCTTTGCCAAGGGCATGGTGGTTGTGGCTGCACTTTTGCAAGAAGGGATTTTGGTGCATTCCTATCTGGACGATTGGCTCGTAAGGGCAAAAATCCAAAGCAGGGAGTGAACGAGTCATGATGAGAGTCATCGAATTCCTGCAGAGCCTCAGCTGGGTTGTAAACTTTCCAAGAGTTGCTCGTAGCTGTCTTAAGATTTAGTGTACCTGGGAGCCCGGTTCCAAACAGAAGAGGGCTGGGTCTCCTTGCTGATAGATCAAATGCACCCCTTACGGAAGCAAGTCTGACAGTTTCTCAAGATGAAGACACCGACAGCGTGGCTTTATCTTCAGCTATTAAGTTCAATGGCTTCATCGATCAAGTTGGTTCCTTGGGCTCCGGCCCACATGAGACCATTGCAGTTAGCGTTGTTACGGAAGTGGTGGCTCAAAACCACCTACTCTCATACTCCTTGCCCTATTCTATAGCCACCAGAGCAACTCTCCCTTGGTGACTAAGGCCAGACAACTCTTAGCGGCGATGCCCCTAGAAATGCCCTGATGGGTCTTGATGATGATGGATGCTAGTCTCTCGAGATGTGGGGTACATTGCGAGGCCCAGATAGTGCGGGCCGCTCGTCTATGGAGGAGAGCGCATGGCCTGTCCACCGGTTGGAGCAGAGGGTGGTGTTGCTGCTGCAGGAGTTTTGCGTCTTCCTACATTGAGAGGCGTCGAGAGTGTTCTTGGACAATGCCACCACAGTGGCTTACATCGATTAGCAGGGGCACAAGCAGTGCACAGCTGGAAAATGAGGTAGGCCCATTGTTTGGAATGGGCGGAGGACAACTTACAGATGCTTTTGGCAGTGTATGTTGGCTGGCAAAGAGGGCGTGGTGGCCGACTACCTCAGTTGCTTTTGCCTGGACCCCGGCAAATGGATACTCAGCGAGGCGGTTGTTGCGCAGCTGGTACGGTGCAGGGGTCAGCCAATCATGGACCTGATGGCAACCTTCGAATCTGCAAAGGCTGCCTGTTTCTACAGCAGCAGAAGAGAGCGAATGTTGGAAAGGCTAAATGCGTTGGTGCAACATGGATGGGTTGCTGTATGTGTTTCCCCTGCAGGCACTTATATGGCGTGTGGTGCAATGGATCGAGGTGCATTGGGGACTGGTCATGTGATTGCTCACGATTGACCACAGAGTCCGTGGTATGCCGATCTGGTTTAGCTGATGGTGGATGTCCTTGGCGTCTGTCATCTCGGACTGACCTACTTTTTCAGGGGCTAATCCTGCTGACTCAGGTGGATCAATTTTATTTTATGGCCTGACTCTTGAGAGGGCAAGGTTGAGGAAACAAGGCTATTTGGCCTCTGTAATCATAACCCTGTTGAAGGCCCGTAAGCCCTCCACCTCTCTGTCGTATGTGCGAGTATGGAGAGACTTTGGAGGCTGGTGTGTGGAGTAGGGCTGTCGGCCCCTGTCAGCATCTATGCTGGATTTTCTGGCTTTGCTGCAAGCAGGATTGGAGAAGGGCCTGGCTTGCAGTTCGCTTTGCTTGCAGGTGGCACTATAACCTGCTAACATGGTAGGGTTCAGGGGGTGTCTCTGGCGGCCCACCTGGATGTGATCTGTTTTCTTCATGCGGTGAAGCTGGTTTGGCCTCCGGTGAGGTTTGTACTTCCTCCTTGGGACCTCAATCTGGTGTTACCAGTCTTAATAGAGATGCCTTTTGAGCCACCGAGGGCTTGAACTCTGAAAGATTTGATGTTGAAGACCGTCTTTTTGGTGACAATGTGTTCGGCCAAGAGAATCTTGGAGCTTCAGGCATTGTCATGCTCTGAGCCTTTTCTCTCCATTTCCGAGGCGACAGTGGTGCTAAGGCCATTGCCCTCCTTTCTGCCCAGAGTGTTCTTGGTTTTCACCTGAATCATCTGGTAACTCTTCCAGTGTTCTTGGGGGTTGGGGGGGGGGGCGTGTCGGACCCCCACCTATACCTGGATGTGCGTTGAGTGCTAAAGCATTATTTGAAAGACCCTTTTTGAAAGTCAGACCATCTATTTGTCCCATTTGGAGGACCGTGAAAAGGGGAGGTGGCTTCCAAGGCCTTCATCTCCAGGTGGGTGAGGAAAGCTATCTGCTCAGCCTCTCTGTTGAGACGAAGAGTGTTGCCCAAAGAGTTGAGGGCTCATTCGACTCGGGCACAAGTGGTGTCATGGGTGGAATCTAGCCTGGTTCCACCAGTGCACATCTGCAGGGGTGGCGACTTGGTTGTTCCTACATACCTTTGTGAAGCATTATTGTCTGGATGTGCAGGCAGTGGGGGATGCACGGTTCGGTTCAGTAGTGCTTCAGGCTGGGCTCGCGGGTCTGGACTGGAGGGACGATAAGGAAGGTGAAATTTGGTTTTACCTGATAATTGGCTTTACTCGAGTCCCTCCAGTCCAGTCCGGACCCTCCCTGGTTCATGAGATGTAGTGTGTGATGACGATCCCGGGCCTGAGGAAATCCATCTAATTGTTGGTGATCCGGGTTTGGTGGAGGAGCCATCTGTGAGGAAGGACTCCTTTGGAGGTGCCGAGTTCTTCTCTGTTCCTTAGGTGCACAAAAAATTAAAAAAGAGAGAGCATCTGGAGAAGCTGTAGTGACTTTTGCCCAAACAGTCATACTTACCGTCTGAAGTGTGATAGGTAAGCTATTTTATATTACATGGGGGTTCTGCCTGTTTTGGGGAAGTAGTTTATCGGTTTTTATAGCTGTTTTCTTAATTGTTGCTCCCGTGAGTCTGCTTTGTCAATAGGATACTGGGTTGGTGGGTGGTGCCAGTTGTCTATGTATAATGATGTGTATGGAACCAGGGGGGGGGGGGGCAGTCCATTGGCCAGGCGGATTGCCACCCCTCCTCTTCCGTGCAAGAGAGAAAACAAAAACCTTACATACACATACACCTCATGCAGATTATACTCGTACCTGGCACAAAATTCTCACAGATTCTTCTTACAAATAAAATCCTTTATTCCTTATACATCACAGAAACAAGCATTTCCTTATTGTTCCTCCAGTTTAGTCCTCCACCTCTGGGTTGTGCACCTCCTGCAGCATGGAGACTGGACAAGTCAAAACTCGTGACATCATTGGATATACACTGCTGGTCTTCTCCCATCATCCCCCAGTGTGCCCAGTCTCCATGCAGCAGGAGGACGTAGTGAGCCTAGGTGCTGGGCTCACTAGAGAAACAGTTAAGGAGCTTTCCTTTAGTGTAGTGCAGTTAGTCTTAAGGGGTTCCCTTTAGTTCTTGGTTTTATTTCATTTCTTGGCTCTTTATTTGATTTCTTTGAGATGTTAATAATAAAAAAAAAAAAATGTACTTAATAGATGCGGGATGAAGCGACCCACTGGGACTGCTCTACTTCTTGCTAACTTGGCCCGAGAATTGTGCTGCTCTCCCCTCCTTGATGGGACGTAGGGGAGTTGTGCGGCGGCAGCATAGGCTGCTCGGAGTGTTCCGGTCCGTTGGCTCGACTCGCGCCAGTAAGCCGGGATCTGGAAAGTCCTCTCCATGTCAGCTGATGTTAGCGACACGGATTGCAGGGCCAACGGTCGGGGAAAGCCACTTCAGATATACATATTATCCCGCGGACATCAGTCTCATGGGCGGACTTCGGGGCCAAGAGACCAGTGCTGCGTGGAAAGTGGGCAGACAGATTTTGCTGCTCCGGCTTCCCGTGCTTTTCAAACCGCATGGAAATTGAGATTCACAGGGCATCACGCTGGGATCCGGCGAGTACCTTTAAAATGTCTCAGTGAAGTTATATAAGTAATGTATTTTGTTTTGTTTAAGTTAATTAATTTAAGGGTCTTAGTGGGTAAATTGTTAGTGGGTGACTAAAAGGTGCTGTAAAAAAAAAAAAAACAAAAACAAAAAAAACCACAATGCAGGTTGGAGAATCCTCGCTACCACCGCTGCTTACTTTTGATTCTGAGCAGTGTCGGAAACGATGGGGGATTCAGCGGTCCGCGAGGTACAGCAGGGCCGGAGGGCCTTGCACCGATTGACAGGGATGGTGAGCACCTCTTTGCAGCGCTAATGGCTGTAAATGGCCGGGGACCGTGTTCAGGACTCTGCGGCGGCTGTCAGCACAACCGTTGAGGGCCGCAGTTCTTTTTCCCGCGCGTTAGGCATGGCATGGGCAGGCTGCGAATGGCGACAGCGTTTTTATTTCTTTGGTCATTTATAGGAAGATTTTGTGTATCTTCATTGTTTAGGTCGTTTATTTCATTATTTATTTATTTACTTTAGATTGCTTGGCTTCTCTCTTTCTGGTTAGAGGGGCATAGTTTAATTTGTCAGATTTAAAGGCGTTGCATTCCAGAGATGGAATTGGCGGAGTTTAAAAAAAAAATTATATATACACACAATATATATACAAAAAAAAGGGCTGTCTTTTAGAGGGGCTAATTTCTCTGCAAGTGCATATAGAAGATTTATCCCTGTCCATTTCTATCTAATAAGGTTTACCTTTGCCATGGCCAGTACGTCCACAGCGCTGTTTGTCCCCAGGAGTTATCTCTTCTGTTCCTTCTTTCACATATGGACAGACATGGCTAGTGCGCCACGCTTCAGCTGAATATAAGTGACTAGAAAAAGTCTCTTTCAAAGCGGGGTTTATTTATTTATTTATTTAACAGTTTCTTCTATACCGCCCCTTCCAGAGATCAGGGGCGGTTTACATTGAACAGTGAACAAAAATTTGTATACTTCTGTATACTTTACATGGAACAAGGTTTTAACTATATACAAGTGTAATTACAGGGAACATATTTTTAAACGTCAGCTGGAACATTGATTTTAAACTATATACAGGTTATAATACATGGAACATAACATAACTAATTACAGGTAGTTATTTACAATAGCGATATAGCAGACAGTTTGGGTGAATCTTTTGCATGTTGTGTGGAGTATGTAAGGTTTCTTGTGTTAGTCGTTTGTTCTGTCTTGAGTGCTGTGGATGTGTTTCTGTGATTGTTGGGGAGAGGTTTTTTGTTGATAGGGGATTTCAAAGTGGTTTGTAAAGAGGTAGGTTTTTAGTTCCTTTTTGAATTGATGAAGGTCCTTTATCATGCGGAGGGTTAATGGTATTTCATTCCAGAGAATAGGGGCAGCAAAGGAGAAGGCCCTATCACATGTTGCTTTAGTTTTTCTGTAAGTTGTTTTTATGTTGAGGGAATAGGTTGCATTCTGTCTGCGCGTTCTAGTTTCTGATGGGGGGTGTATTAGAGTAGATAATTGTGAGGGAGAGATGTTATTAATGAGTTTGAAAGTAGTTAGGAGGATTTTATATTTTATTCGGCTACTTATAGGGAGCCAATGCAAGTCAAACAGTATTGGGGTCACATGGTCTGTTAGTTTAGCTTTTGTGATCATCTTGGCGCATATGTTTTGGGCTCTTTGGAGTAGGTATATGCTCTTTAGTGGTAAACCGTTTAGGAGACTATTACAATAGTCGAAGTGAGGGGTAATGAGGGTATTGACTACTGATCTAAAGTCATGTGTGTTAAGTAGGGGTCTCAGATGTTGTATTGTCTTGAGTTTATAGAATATGGTTTTTACTGTCTGTTTTATGTGTGGGAGCATGGTGAGTGAGTGGTCTAAAATTATTCCAAGGTACTTTACCTCCTTTTTAACAGGTATGGGTGTGTTGTTTATTGTGATTGTTGTTGGGTAGTTGTAGTCAGTGTCAGGCTTTCTCGTTATGAACATTGCTTCTGTTTTTTTGAGGTTGATGCTTAGATGGTTGTCTTCAAGCCATGTGGTAGTCTCATTCATGCACTGGAGTAAGCTATCGTATTTGGGGTTGTTGGAGTTTATGGGAATGGCAAGCATGATATCATCCGCGTATATAAAATGGTTGATTTTATGCTTCTTGAATATGTTTGTAATAGGTTGGAGGTACAAGTTGAAGAGGAGGGCGGAGAGGGCTGATCCTTGGGGGATACCCTGACCTTGAGGGAAGGTTTCTGATGTTTCTTTACCTAATTGTATCCGTATTAATCTATGTGAGATGTATGACTTGAACCATTCAAGGACTGTCCCTCCTATTTTTAAATTTTCTAGTCTGTTGATGAGTGTATTATGATTGATGCTGTCAAATGCAGCAGATAGATCTATGAAAAGAAGTAGGAAACCATTGTTATTGTCATTAGTACCTCTGATGAGGAGGTCTGTCAGTGCGATTAGGAGGGTTTCAACTCCATGGAAGGGGCGGAAGCCAAACTGATGTGCATCAAGGAGTTTGTGCTCATCAATGTAGTCTTGTAATTGGAGTTGTATGGTTTTTTCTGTTATTTTGGCGATTAGTGGTATGCTAGCTATTGGCCTGTATGAGTTGGGGTCTTTTGGGTCTAGTTTATTGTTTTTTATTATGGGGCGGATCGAGGAGAGCTTTAGGGCGTTGGGCATAGTTCCTTGAGAGAGTGATTGGTTCACTATGTATTGGATGTTTTCTGCAAGGAAGTCCTTAGTATACTTGATCCATGACACCGGGCTTGGGTCAAGCGGGGAGGTTGTGGTGTTGATGATCATTGTTATAATATGAAGGATGTGTTTTCGTTCGACCTTGTGAAAGGTTGTCCATTCATTGTTACTGTCATGGTTTGATTTTATTGTTGTGGTTGGAGAGTAAGGTTTTTTCTTTAGTTTTTCAGCAAAATGTGATGCTAAGGTTTGTACGCTTATTGTATCTTGGTTCGGTTCTGGGTTGTGTGTTTTTGTTAGTGTTTTCACAATTGAGAAGAGGTCTTGGCCGGTTGAGAGCAAGATTTATTAATTTGGAGTAGTAATCTCTTTTTGACTTGTTGATTGCATCCTTATATCTATTAAGTATGTTTATATATTTGGTTTTGTTATCGTGTGATTTTGTTTTTTTCTCCAGGTTTTTTCTTGTTTACGTAGTTGCTTTTTTAGCAGGGCAATGTCTTTAGTGAACCATTTTTGTGATTCTTTCATTTTCTTCTGCATAGTTCGAGTAGGGGTTGCTGCTTCTTGGATTGTTTGTTTCCAGTTCTCTATAGTTAGGTTGATATCAGTTAGGCTTGTAGTGAGCTTGGGTAATACCTTTTCAAGGAATGTATCATTGTCAAAGCGTGTGAAACGTGAGTGGTGTGATGTTGTATTTGCAGACTGTGAGGGTGCTTGTGCTAGTAGGTGAAAGGTTATCAGGTGGTGGTCAGACCATGGTACTTCCGTAGTTATTGGGGAAGAGTAAAGTTGATGGAGATTAACAGGGTTAGGGAGGAAGATGAGATCTAGTGAGTTTCCTTTAGTATGGGTGGGGGCGAGGACTATCTGGTTATATCCCATGTGGGTCATTGAGTCTATGAAGTTGTTCTTCATATGAAGGGTTCTTCAGTACCTCCCAAGAGAAGGCCCAGAGCCCTTGGACTCATGACCCCCAGCGGTATTTAGGCGCGTTGTCTTTTTATCCGAGCTAGCAGGTGCTTCTCCCCTGTTGTATTTTGTGTGCCGGGGACAGGCAGACACCGGAGGATAAAGCCGAATGGAGCTTTCTCCCTAGGTAGCCAGTTGCAGTTTAGTTAATGAAGTTGTTTTTATTAATTTTTATTAATTTTATTTTCTCAACAGCTGATGCCTTAGCCTCTGGAGATACACATGGTGGCGGATCCTGCCGCATAACCGGGTTTGGTTTGAGGGAATATCTGAGGCGTGTTCCCAGCCCTCCCAACATGGCGGTCAGGCTGCAAGGCCTAGTATGTGATGGTATCAAGGGAGTGTCTCCCACTTAATCCTGAAGCAGTCTGGGGGTTATCCTGTCCATGGCTACTTCAGTGCACAATGTTTTGATGCAGTCAGCTGGGAAAGGCTTCGTCGGATGGGCCATGGTTGCTGCTGCGCAATATTCAGAGTGTTGTGGACCTAGTCAGATGATTTAAACGGGTTGCTAAGTTGCTAGTAGTTTTGGAATAAAATGTAAATTACTCGGAGAATGTGTCAGCTTGATTGGATCAGGGCAAGGTCCGTTCATATCTTTCAGATACAGAACTTATTCAGGGCACAATGAGTTGATGCAGACATGTGGATAAGATCTAATCTGATAGGTCGTTATGGTTGCTGACAGCTGGTGATTACTTGTTACTTTCTCCTGAGAAAGGTCCTATCTAAAACCAGAGGCAGGAATAAAGATGATTTAGTAGGAGGCTGCATTTAAGTTTGTATCATCTACAGTTCTCCGGGAAACAGGAAGGATTTACATACTACACATGTATGTAATTTGAAAGCTAGTGTATAGGAAGCAAATGACATCCTTCCATCCGTCTATGGTCAGTGAGTAGTCGGATATGATGGTCTACTGTCTCTTAGTCTAGATTATGTATATATTGAGGGGGTAATGTTGCTCGTATGGGCAGCTGTACTCACTTATAGCCATACTACGTGCGGAGGCAATTTCGTGAACTTCGGCTCATGTCTGGCACTTAGGGGCGGTTGGCCCTGATCCATAGGAAATTTTTGGAGTTGGGCACCGCTCTACTTGTTTCATGCCTTGACAGCATGGAAGGATCTCTCCGTCCTTGCTGGATCTCAGGGGAGTACATGGCTGTCTTCATGCATCTAACTTGAGTTGAGCTTTTGCGATTAGTAGTGGAGACGGTTCCTCAAGGGGTCCTTGTCTTATTACTCAAACTTTCAGAAGCATATTTACACATTTCAATAGGGCAGCAGTAAATATGTAGGGCAGCATATTTACACATTTCATCAGAAGTTTCTAGGGTGCCCTTTCTGAGGGTGCATTTCAGTGTCAGTCTAGCCCTTCGGTTAGACAGCGATTCCGCGCAACTTCACCAAGTTTGTGTTGGGGTTGCGTTGCCTTGAAGGAAAGGAGGTATCTTTGTTTCCCTTGCCTCAGCGATTGGGGGTTTCAACCTAAGTCCAGGGCTGATGGGGTATGAATTACGCCCAGAGCAGTAACATTGCTTCAGACTCACTGAGTGCTCAAGGCGGTCGAAAGTAGCATCGTCTGTCTCAAGGCCTAGGGGTCTTAATAGTACCGTTTGTCTTTCACTGGAGAATAGTGTTTCGGCCAGAGCGGAGAGATGAGGCTTTTCGGGACAATGGCGGCAAACGGGAGGTGCTTCTGTGAGCTAGTGCTTCCAGGCGTCCCTTACAAAAAGGTTATAGCGATAGTCGCGCCAGAACGATCCTCTAAACAAACGTCTTCCAGGTCTCGCGCAGGTCAGGGGATTCCTTTACGGTGGGAATGGCCCTCAGAGATCAGGTAGGCAGGCATGCCGCTGGAACATCTGCAGTGGGTCCTGATGTTGATGGAGACGAACCGCACAGGCTGTGGGGCTCATGACAGGGTTCTGTTCGCACAGGAAGTTGGAAAGGACAGGGGGGACCATGAGTCAAGCAGCCATTGGGAGCTGAGTGTGCGAGCTCTGGCGCGTCAAAAGTTTGAATCCAGAGTAATAGATCGGGCAGGGTCAGGACTGTCCAACAGCTATATATCACTGGTTTTCCTAAATCGGCATGAGGACACAAGCACGGTGGTCATGGAACAGGAATCAAAGGGCTCTGTTTGCGTAGAGGGAGTCTCGTCTGCAGGCGCTTTGGCAGCACACCTTGCAGGAATGCACATGGTGATGCAGGATCTTCTCAAGTGGAGTCCGGCGGAATGCCGGAGAGTAGAAGCTTCATCCGGGAAGTGTTCGTACAAATAGTCATCAGGTGGGTTCTCCGACCCTGGAGCCCAGGATGATCTTTCTTCCGACCAAAGCGAATTCTTGGGTTACAATAGTAGGCGAGAAAGTATGTCGAAGAGCATCATTGCTCTGATGCAATCTTGACCGGCGACCGCCTTCTCGATGCTTTTACCTTTCCATGGCGCTCATAGGGCAAGTGATGCAGCGCGTGGAGCCGTATCAAGGGAGAGTACTGTTGATGGTGTCAGTTTGGCCTAGGTGTCTGTACGGTGCTGACCTGGTCTGGCAAACAGACAGGAAACCTGGGCGGTGGTCCGCAGCGGCGAATCTATTAACCTGGGGTTCTGTTGGGGTATTGCAGGTGGATATATATATCTTCTCTTACGGCCTAGCAATCGAAGGAACAGGCTTAAGAAAGCAAGCCTATTCTGGATCGTGGTTGATGATCCTATGTCAAGGCAAAAAGACGTACCATTCCCTATTGCGTATATTCAAGGTTTGGGATGCATGGCGTCAGGTCCAGATTTCAGCGGTTCCAGTTCCTATGTTTCTGGGGTTTGCAGGTGGCGGCCCGTCCACAGGATGGTGACTTCTTAATGGGATTTCAGTTGCATCCTGGGGGGGCGGTCAC
This sequence comes from Ichthyophis bannanicus, assembly GCA_033557465.1. NCBI lineage: Eukaryota > Metazoa > Chordata > Amphibia > Gymnophiona > Ichthyophiidae > Ichthyophis > Ichthyophis bannanicus. The sequence goes on along the minus strand of CM066031.1, from coordinate 618,959,122 downwards.
TAGTGAATCTTTGAGCCCTTGTGTCAGGTTTCGGGCTAGGGGTTTAGAAGCAGTGTTCTAGTGGCTATCTGTTTGGCTTGCTGGGTTTCGGGTTGCAAGCCTGGTATTGGATAGAACCGTTCTTGTTCTTAGTTAGGGACAAGTTGGTTCTACAGACAATTCTGTACTTCTTGACCAAGGTAGTTCTGCCTTCTCTTGATTCAGTCAGTCTCGTTCCCAGTTGGGATCCTTGGAAGAGGATGTTTTAGTTGGCAGTCTGCGTCGCTTAGCCGTAAGCAGAGTGCCGCAGCCACACTGTTAAGTACCGGAGGTCTTCCGAAGATCGGATCGTTAGTTTGTTATTTTAGGGGTCTGCCAAAGGCGTAGCGGCAGTCGAGGTTTCAATGGTCAATTGGATCCGGGAGGCATTAGCTGGCACATGCCCTTTACCTGGGAGTCAGGCATCCCTGGAGCTGTGATTTCCTTCTTCTAGGGTGCAGACAACTTCCTGGATAGAACTTAGATTGGTTCTGACTGTGGAGAGTTGCAGAGCGGCGACATGGTCATCTCTCCATACTTTCAGTAAGCACTATTGGCTGGCGGTTCAGGTGATGAGTGTTGCCTGTTTCAGGTCGGGGGTGCGGCACTATGGCTGAGAAGGTCCCTCCCAAGGTTTACGGCTCTTTTACATCCCAGAGGTGGAGGACTAAACTGGAGGAACGATAAGGAAATGGAAATTAAACTTACCTGGTAATTGTAGTTCCTTTAGGAACTCCAGTTTAGTCCTCAATCCCGCTCGGAGATGTTTTTCAGGGGTAGTTCTTTCAGTTGGAGAGGGTTCTCGGTTGCTAACAGTGTTCTACGCAGATATGCCAGAGATTGCAGTGGTATGCTTTCTTTCTTGGACCTCTTTGGGTATTTCTTCCTTCTTTCTGGCAGTCTTACTCTGATCGGAGGGGGGGAAGAGCACAGACGTAAGAAAGAGGTGGTTGTCTTTTTTTTTCCCTGTATCTTCAGGGACTTTAATATTACAAGTTAAAAGATTAACTTTACTGTTGTAATTAATACTTAAACTACTTATTTCTCGCTCTTTTGAGTTTGCTTTGTCAATAGTTCACTGGGGGATGATGGGAGAAGACCAGCAGTGTATATCCAGTGATGTCACGAGTTTTGACTTGTCCAGTCTCCATGCTGCAGGAGGACGTGCACAACCCAGAGGTGGAGGACTAAACTGGAGTTTCTAAAGGAACTACAATTACCAGGTAAGTGTAATTTCCATATAGGTAGCGCAACCAAAACTAACTAAATACAAAGTAACTTGGAGAATTTCTTCACCCTCCACTTACAGCTATAAAGTAATTAGAGAGATTTCCTGTCCATCGACAGATCCTAGCACAGTAAAAGAGAAAGATATATGACAGTGTGAGATTCCTAGCTACACTCCAAGATAAACTAAGGAGACTTTCACCCAGACAATCATACCCACTCTCTCATTAGCAGGCATACAGTAGGAATTTGCAATCCACCCTCCTCCGAAAATGGGTTGCAAATTCCCAATATTTTAGAAGTTCTGTCCTGTTACATAGTTTTCTTTCCAAATAGTCCCTTTGTTTTTGATTCCAGGCATCTGGATTTTCTCTTTAATTCCTTTGTCCTGTCATATCTGCACTCTGTCCTGTAACCCTTTATGGCAGTGGTTCTCAACCTTTTTTGTACCGTGACCCCTTTTACCATTGGTCAACTTGTGATGACCCCCAATGATAAAATCGAATGCGTCTCTCTTCCTTTACCGTTAACGCAATGTCACTGTAATTATTTGTTGAATTATTAATATATTATAGGCCTTTGCAATATGTTTTTATTTATAAAATTTACTTATTTAAACCACAATAATTAATCGCAATAACAAGTAACAACATTTGATTTCAAAATTATTATGATTTTGTAGTCAAATCACTAATATGAAATACAATTATTTTTTCTACCTTTGTTGTCTGACCAATTTATTCTGTGATCATGCTGGTCCCAATCTAAGGCTTCTGCTTTCCTGTCTTCTCTTAGCTCTCTTTCTGTGGTCTATGGTCCATCTGCCATTTCTTATCTCTTCTTTCGTTTTCTTCACTTCTTTCCATCAGCCTATTTCCAGTCCCAGTAACCCTCCCCAGTATCAGCCCCTTTCCAGTCCTCACTCCCAGTACCTTCCAATGTCAACTTGCATTCCCATGACTATCACTGGTGTCCATTCCCTTCCAGTCCCCCTCCTTCCCCACTGACCAGTCCCTTCTAGTACAAATACCATGGCAGCCCCTCTCAGATCCCCTCCCTTCCAGTTCCATTCTCCCATCCCCTCGCATCAGCCCATTTGTAGCCCTAGCCCCCAGTTTTCTTTCAAGGCCAGTAGCTCTATCCTCCCCTCCCCATCATCAGCCCATTCACAGTCGAAGCCCCCCAATCAACTCACTTCCAGTGCTAGTCCCCCCTCAACCCCATTACCAGTGCTAGCCTCCCCTAATCAGCCCAATACCAGTCCTACACCCCCATCAGCTCATTATCAGTCCTAGCCTCCACTAATCAGCCCATTTCCAGTCATAGCCCCCCCCGATCAGTTCATTTCCAATGCTAGCCTCCTATCAGTCCATTACCAGTCCTAGCCCACCCCATCAGCCCATTACCAGTCCTAGCCTCCACTAATCAGCCCATTACCAGTCCTAGCCTCCCCTAATCAGCTCATTTCCAATGCTAGTCCCCCCTCAACCCCATTACCAGTGCTAGCCTCCTCTATTCAGCCCATTTCCAGTCCTAACCTCCCTGATCAGCTAATTTCCAATGCTAGCCCCCCATCAGTCCATTACCAGTCCCAACCCCCCCTTGATCAGTCCATTCCCAGTCCTAGCCTTCCCTAATCAACCCATTGCCAGTCCTAGCCCCCCCATCTGCCCATTATAATCCTAGCCAGCACTGTCTCTTCCCTCTGTCCAGCATTTATCCCGTCTATCCAGTATGTCCCCCTATCTCTCCCCTTTGTCCATGTCAGCCCCCCTCCCTCCCTCCATGTCAGCCCCCCTCCCTCCGTCCATGTCAGCCCCCCTCCCTCTGTCCATCCTCCCTCTGTCCATGTCAGCCCCCCTCCCTCCCCCCTCCATGTCAGCCCCATTGCAGTTTCCCTGCCCCCTCCTCCCCTCTCCCTGTCTGCCTGCTACTGCCCTGTTCTTCTGCAGCTGCAGCTCCCTGTCTCTTAGGGAACCGCAGCTGTGTCTGTGAAGCCGTTGCGGAGCCTTCCTGTCTCTCGACGGGCTCCGTGCAGCATTGTCCCGCCTCCAAAGGAAGTTGTTTACCACTTCCTTTGGAGGCGGGACAATGCTGCAAGGAGTCCTTGAGAGACAGGAAGGGCTCTGCAACTGTTTCACAGGCTCAGCCGCGGTTCCGTAAGAGGCAGGGAGCCGCGGCTGCAGAAGATTGGAGTCGGTGAGTTTGCTGCTGCCGAGAAGCGGACTCGGCAGCAGCAGCAACTTGTGCACTTTTTTTTTTTTTTTTAATTTGGCGGAGTGAGGCGACCCCTGCTAAATCCTGTGGCGACCCCTGTGGGGGTTGCGACCCACAGGTTTACAACTGTTGCTTTATGGCCTTGTGTATAAACATGCGCTTAGGCCTTTTTCAGATTTATTCCTGGTTATTGACCTTTTTCCCACCTATTCAACTTTCCACCTTGTCTGTTTTTCCATCCCCTATTTTTAAGAAATAATAGAAAATATATCTTAGTAGTTCTCTGGTATTCTGACAGTTTTCACACTAGGCCTCAGTAGGCCTCATGTCAAACTGACATAACCATGTTAAATGATGTCTTCTCTCTCCTGCGCTCTGTAAACAAGTGTGCTTTTTCTCACATGATGTCACCTACTACCCACAGCATCCCACAATGCACATTCAGTACTAATTGCTGGCATTTGTACTGTTAACTCCTTCCCTTCTGGCTCTCACACTATGTATAGTGATGTCATCAAAATTGACATGCTCAGTCTCCAAGTTGCTGGTGAGGCGTGTCAACCCATGGGTTGAGACTCGACTGGAGGGACTCAAGGAAAGTCAATTAGTAGGTAAGGACTAATTTCACCTTTCCATACCTGTTAATCTTCTTTCCTTGAATCCTTCTAGACTAATTTAAGATCTTCCCTGGGAAGACTACTCATACAGGCAGGGAAGTCCTGCTGCCTTTTTCTGTATTTTCGGTATTCATGTCAGATGCAGAGTTAGGTATGGAAAGAGAACCAAAAGTTTTGGATAAAGTTATTGTTGATTAATACCCTGAGTTTTCTGAAATTTTCAGTCTTGTTTGCTGCTTGGGAGGTGTCATACTGGTTTCTCTCGGTGTTGCACCAGTGTATATACAAGTGATTACATAACTGAAAGTTGCTCTGGTCTGCCCTCTACCTGCTGGCTGGTGATATGCACTGGTCTAGCAGGATTCAAGGAAAGGAAATTAAGGAGAATAGAAAATTTCTCCATTTACATACTTTCATGCAAAGCAAACTTCATACAAAAGTTAACTATTGCATCTTGGCATTTTTTTGCACGTTTTCAGGCATTTTGCACTAGTTTTCACATGAAGTGCCCCCATGCGAAATCTCCTCACACTTTGGTGCTTTCTTTAGGCTCTATATATTAGTTAGTGACTGCCAGTTTAAAAACAAAAAAGAAACCCTCCATTCCAGGTTATGCATTCATCTCCAGAATTCATAAATTGTCCTCCTTACAAACACTAAAATTAACCAGTCTAATCCCTAGATCTACCCTTGCCCTGAGCTACCAGGACTACTCTTGCCTCCAGAATCATCTCACAGGACACCAGTATTCCACCTGGTTTCTGAAGCTTAGATAATTGCTCTCATATTTAATCTTATCAGAGAGGGCATTCCTTAGAGCTGGTGCATATATTGAAAAAGCAGTGCCCTCAACTATACCACATTCCTCTCATGAAACATCAAAACACAGTTTTGCCATCATACCAGGGAAAGCCATTCCAATCTGTTCTTTAAATAAGAAGGTCCTCTGCACGTCAACTTTAGAAGTCTATACCAAGGTTTTGAACTTGGCTGGGATCATTAATCAGGAGCCAATAAAATAAATGAAGTAATGGTGTTGCAAAGATCCATTATGGACATTTCAGAATAATCCTGACCGCCATGTTGTGGATGTTCTATAGTCTACATTTGAGACCTGCAGGACTACTCTTACCTCCAGTAAGACAGTTCTGAAATATGAGTGCACAATCCATTTAAAGCAGGGTTGTCAAACGCGTGTCCTGGAGGATCACAGATCAGTCAGGTTTTCAGGATATGCCTGAGATATATTTGCATTCACTGCCCCCATTGTATGCAAATATATCTCATGAATATTAATTAGGGACATACTGAAGGCTGGTTCGTTGCTCTCCATGACTGGAATTTTAACACCCTTGATTTAAAACTACAAAAAGTCAGAATTTAATTTATTTTATTTATTTAACCAGTTTTATATACCATCTTTTCCTTCAATCAAAGTGGATAAACAGTCTTAGCTTTAAAAGAGTATTTTGTGCCACAAGGAAGTACAGGACTTCAGATTACAAAATGAGTCAAACTTAATTCCTAAATCTGTAACCAGTAACATGCATGATACACTGTTATCATTGACTATCAAAACGCCAGATGATTTACATTTATCTATCTGCACAAATTCCGTCTTTGGATCATTTAAAGGTTCTAGGAAAAAGCACATGTCAGCTTTATATTCACATTGCCTTGCTTTTCATTCTTGGTGTTTATACTAAGAAAATAGAAAGCCCACCCACACACACAGCTTAAAGAGCAGGAGTAGTGTAGCATTCATGATGCTTTTTTTTTTCAGGCAACTTTGAACTTCATGTTTAGAGGAGTGGCTGCTAGTTGTCACATAAGCAGGAAGCCGTTGGGGGTCTTTTCTGGGAAAAATCAATTGAAACTAAACTAAAAAAAAAAATAAATTACAAATTGAAGGTTTCCAACTCATTAAGTTAGACCAGTCCAGACTAGCGGGTTATTACTCCCTGACAGCAGATGATGGACACGGAGAACCAATCAGAAGCTTTGGCTATACCACCTCTTTGGTTGTAACCTTACCATCCCTAGGGGTCAGCTTCAGTTTTTTTCTGTCTCCAACAGTTGATGGATGTCAATTTCTCACCTCTTGACAATCCCTTAGAGAGGTTCCTGTCCATGTAAGCATTTCAGCCATTTGGTTAGCAGACGTTTCCAGGGGGCACAAGAGGTGCCTCCCTTGAGTTACCCGTGTTCTTTCTGAGGTTTCTGGGCTCCTGATCAAGAGGATCAGTAGAACAACTCAGAGGGAGGGGGGGGGGCATCCCCAGATCAAGAGAGCAGCTTAACCCTGTGAAGCACATCTTTCCTGCTTCAGCACAGCACTGGTAGTCGGATACAGAACCCCTTTTTTTTATTTTGAATCAAGTTCTATTCTCAAAAAAAAAAAAATGAACAGGGTTAGTTAGGACAACAGCGAAGTAACCTGTTCAAGGCACAGCACCAACAAATCCAGCTTTGCAGTGAGTTGTATTTGCCTCAGCTTCCCCCGTCTTCTGCGGGTACCAGTTCTCCGTTACAGCGGGGGTTGTCCTGCCCAGTTGACAGCGTTAATTCCACATCCAGTTCAAACTTCTCCTGCTGACCTATAATTGCTTTCACTCTTCAGCTCCTCACTACCTTTCCTCTCTTATCTCTCCCTACACCCCTCCTCGGGAACTCTGCTTTTCTGACAAATCACCTCTATCCATGCCCTTCTCTTCTATTGCCAACTCCAGACTTCGCTCCTTTCACCTTGCTGCTCCTTATGCTTGGAACAAACTACCTGAGTCTGTACGTCAGGCACCTTCTCTGATCCTTTTCAAATCCAGGCTGAGAACTCACCTTTTCGCTGCTGCTTTCGGATCTTGATTCATCTGATGTCCTTTGTGTTTCCCTATCATTCCTCCCTAGCTGTATCCCATGTCTACAGTTACTGTATTGTCTGTCTCGACTAGATTTTGGAGAAGCCAAACCTCAACGTCTCCTAAAGGATAGACCCAGGATCGCCCTCTGTAAGTCCAGTGGCGCTTCCTCTGCGGCAGCCTCAGGGCAATCCCGGTTTCGAGATTCTCTGCCATACCGGCCCGGAAAGGTTTTTTTCTCCGCGCTCAGGCAGGGCTCCAAGTCTCAGTGTTGATCCTTTTGAGGTTTTTGCTGCTTACAGGACAACCTCTCCTCCACCACCAAGTTTACCGGGGCAGGGCGGTCCTCCCACTGACTGGTTTTGGGCCTGTTCTGGGGTGCCACAGATAAGGGGGCGCTTGTGCCTTTTCTCCCGCGAATGGGCCCAAATCACATCCAACAGTTGGGTGCCCAACATGGTAACCCATGGGTGCACCTTCAATTGCGCCAAATCCAACCAGGATGCCTTTCTTGTATCCCCTTGTGGTTCTGCCTCCAAGCAAGTTGTGGTATGTGAGACTATGCAGCTTCTTCTCCAACTCAGATCAATCTGCCCATTCCTGGTGGCCGAAAGGGGCTTGGGCCGGTATTCCATCTATTTTGTCATTCCAAAACAGGACTGGACCTTTCAGCCCATTCTGGACCTCAAGAGTGTCAACTTATGTCTTTGCTTTCCCCGCTTTCGTATGGAGATGCTGAAGTCTGTCATACAAGTAGTGCGACCCTAGACCTCGCAGAGGCATACCTGCACATTCCAATATACCGCGATCATCAGAGGTTTCTATGGTTCACCGTTTTGGACCAACACTATCATTTCTGTGCTCTGCCCTTTGGCCTGGCCATGGCTCCCCGCACCTTCTTCAAAGTCATGGTTGTGGTAGCGGTGATGTTGCATTATCATAAGAACATAAGATATGCCATACTGGGTCAGACCAAGGTCCATCAAGCCCAGTATTCTGTTTCCAACAGTGGCCAATCTAGGTCATATGTACCTAGCAGTTTCCCCAAGGGACACAGGTTCCACAATGCTTGTATTGGTTCAAGCATTGATATCCTGAGTCCCTTCTTAATAATGGTTTATGGACCTTTCCTCCAGGAACTTGTCCAAACCTTTTTTAAACCCAGCTACATTAACAGCCTTTACTACGTCCTCTGGTAACAAATTCCAGAGTTTGATCACTCGTTGAGTGAAAAAATATTTTCTTTTATTAGTCTTAAATAATTTACCCTGTAGCTTCATTGCATGTCCCCTAGTCTTTCTATATTCTGATAAGGTAAACAATCGATCTACGTTTACCCGTTCCACTCCGTTCATTAATTTATAGACTTCTATCATATCTCCCCTCAGCCGTCTCTTTTCCAGGTTAAAGAGCCCTAACCTTTTTAGCCTTTCTTCATAGGAGTATCCTTCCATCCCCTTTACCATTTTGGTGGCTCTTCTCTGAACCTTTTCTAAAATCGCTATATCCTTTTTAACATATGGCGACCAGAATTGCACACAATATTCAAGGTGCGGTCTCACCATGGAACGACATAGAGGCATTATAATATCTTTTGTTTTATTTTCCATTCCTTTCCTTATCATACCTAGCATTCTATTTGCTCTCTTGGCCGCCGCTGCACACTGGGCCGAGGGTTTTAATATGGTATCCACAATGACGCCTAAATCTTTTTCCTGGGTGGTGGTTCCTAATGTGGAACCTTGCATCGTGTAACCATAGTTTGGGTTGTTCTTCCCTAGGTGCATAACCTTGCACTTGTCCACATTAAATTTCATCTGCCATTTTGATGCCCAGTCTTCCAATTTATCAAGATCCTCTTGCAATTTTCCACAATCCTCTTGGGTTTTAACAACTTTAAATAGTTTTGTGTCATCTGCAAATTTGATAACCTCACTCGTTGTTCCACTTTCCAAGTCATTTATGAATATGTCAAAAAGCAGCGGACCCAGCACAGATCCCTGGGGTACACCACTATTCACCTTTCTCCATTGGGAAAATTGGCCATTTAGCCCTACCCTCTGCTTTCTATCTTTTAACCAGTTCCTGATCCACAATAGTACACTGCCTCCTATCCCATGACTCTTTAGTTTTGCCAAACGTCTCTCATGAGGGACCTTGTCAAAGGCTTTCTTATCAGGGCATGCGGGTTTACCCCTGCTTGGACGATTGATTGACTGATAAGAGCCAACTCTTTTCAGGAGGCGCTTTCAGCATCAGGCGAGTGGTGAGCTTCCTGGAACACCTTGGATGGATAGTGAACCGAGCTAAGAGCTCTCTACTCCCGACACAGTTGCTCGACTTTCTGGGGGCGCTATTCAACATGCAGAGGGGCTGTGTATTCCTAACTGTGGATAAATACCAGAAGCTCTGCAAACAGATTCAGTCCTTTCAACGGATGAGGGCTCCTATGGCATGGGACTATCTGCAGGTGCCCGGTTCCATGGCAATCACCTTGGAGGTAGTTCCTTGGGCACTCACTCACGTGCACCCTCTGCAATGCTCCCTCCTGTCCTGGTGGTCATCAGTGGCACAGGAATACAGGGTGCCGCTTCCCCTTCCGCATCCCGTCCGCTGATCCCTACAGTGGTGGCTCTCTCATAACCACTTGATGAAGGGAACTCCTCTGGAAAGTCCTCACTGGACCGTCCTCAAAACCAATGCAAGTCTCGTCGACTGGGGCAGGTGCTGCCTCAGACAGTCTGTGCAGGGTACCTGTTCTCCAGTGGAAGCAGGATCATCAACCGCCTGGAGGTACGTCTGGTGCTACAGTGCTTTCTTGCTCTCCTTCGTGTACGTGCAGTCCGGTTTTATTCGACAATGTCACGACGGTAGCCTATCTCAACAGGCAAGGGGGCACCAGATATCTGGGAAATGGCCCTTCTCCTCCCGTGGGCGTAATGTCACTTGCACTCTGTCAGCACAACACATTGCAATGTTCAGGTGGATGTCCTCTGTCATCATGTTTTGGATCCCGGCAAGTGGGAGCTGGTGCCATGGGCATTTAACTGCATTGTGCAGCAGTAGGGGCACCCATCCCTGGACCTCATGGTGGCATTTTCTAATGCCAAGGTGCAGATCTTCTTCAGCCGGTGTAAGGAACCAAACTCTCGGGGCATTGATGCCTTGGTGTAGGAGTGGCCTCCCTCCCAGCTCCTGTATCTTTCCTCCGTGGGTGATGATTGGTCGGGTACTTTGGCACACAATCTCACATCCGAGACGGGTGGTCCTGGTAGCTCCGGATTGGCCCCATCAACCATGGTATGCTGACCTGGTGCTGCTGAATATATTCATGCCACTGACTCTGGACTCACACAGGGGCCTCCTGCGGCAGGAACTGGTCCCCCTGGATGACCCCGCTCCCTACTCACGGCCTGGCTCTTGAGCAATTGATCCGCAAGGACTATACAGAGTACATGGTTGCAACCATGCTTAAGGCCAGAAGGTCGTCTACGTCCTGGGCATATGCCCGAGTGTGGCGCTGTTTTGAGCAATGGTGTAGTTAGCCCTCACTGTCCCCATGGCGGGCACAAGTGCCAGACATTCTTTCCTTTCTACAGATGGGTTTCGAGAGTGGACTCGCTCTCAATACGCTGAAGGCTGCTTTGACCTGCTTTCACAGGCTGCTCACGGAGCAGTCTCTTGCCTTGCATGCAGATGTGGACCCTTTTCTTCGGGGGGGGGGGGGTGTCAGGGGTCTGTACTCTGATACACCCTCCCCCCGAGGGCATCCACCTTGATGGATCTTAGGCTCAAAATTGAATTTCTGGTGGGAATCATGTTGCTCGGCGGCTCTCTGAACTCCAAGCCTTATCTTGCCAAGATCCCTTCATGTCCTCAGCTTAGGGAATCTCCTTGCGAGTAGTGCTGTCCTTTTTACCAAAAGTCCTCTCCAACTTTCAATTGAACCAAACTATATCGCTCCCCTCCTTTTCAAAGGAGCAATACTTGGGACACAGTTCGGACGTCCATCTCCTTGACATTGCGACGGTATCTGAAGGTAACTAATCCTTTCCGTCTCTCCAACCGTCTCTTTGTCTTGACGTTTGGAGCCTGTAAGGGGCAGGCCGTGTCAAAGTTCATGATTGCGCGTTGGATTAAATGAGCCTATATTCTTCATGACAAACTGTGCCTGAGGGGCTTCAGGCTCATTCCACAAAGGCTCAAGCAGCTTCATGGGTGGAGTGGTTGCATGTCACGTTGCTGGATATTTGCTGGGCAGCGACCTGGTCCTCTTACTCTACCTTTGTCCGGCATTACAATTTGGATCTCCAAGCCTGAGAAGCAGCGTGCTTTGGTGCCACCAAGTTGGCTGTGGTTGTTTCTTCCCGCCCAGTGGTGGAGTAGCTCTAGTACTTTCCGCTAGTCTGGTCTGTCCTGGCAGGATGAGTTTGAAGATGAAATTTCACTTTTCATTAATTTCTTTTCCTGGAATACTGTTAGACCAGTCCAAGAACCGCTCTCAGTTTTCAGACTTAGCTGAGCCAACGTTTGCATGTGTCTATGATGGTCAGATGTCACCTTTTGTCAGCAGGCTTGGTCTTTGCCTTGTACATAGTTCCTCTGTCCCTAGGTTCCTGTACATAGTTCCAGAGGGGACGGAAATTTTCCGTAGCGTTCATTCTGGCGGTTAGTGTCTCTGCTGTTCCGGTTTGAAAGACTTTATGCTTTGACAGTGGCAAACTGAAGCTGACCTCTAGTGGTGGTAAAGTTACAACCAAAGAAGGGGTGTAGCCAAAGCTTCTGATTGGTTCTCTGTCTCCATCATCTGCTGTCAGGGGGAAATAACTTGCTAGTCTGGACTGGTCTAGCAGGATTCCAGGAAAGGAAATTAATGGTAAATGAAATTTCACCTTACTAGTGCCATCTGCTCATGTTTATTTTTGTTATACCTACTCTGCTTACTTGTTGATGGACACTAGATTTTGTTTTTAAAATAGGCCAGAAATATGAGTGTGCCAAAAAATGGAACATACACTGTGTGTCCTTGCAATGGTTTTTTGACAGCATTGAGAGAGGATTTTGCCAAGATGAATCTATGTACAAGCCAGAATGTTTGACAGAATCAAAGAGCATGCCAGGTACATCCACTCCCACACGTGGTGCTAACAGACCAGACAGTAAGTATTGAATCAAACTGGGGACAGTTGTGTGTTTTATTTATTTAATTTATTTATTTGAATTTTACCCAGCTTTTCTCTCAAGGAAAGCTGCTCCGAGCAGTTCAAGCCCCTTAATTACACAAAGAGGAAGTTTCCATCCCTGCAGGGGGACGTTGACTTTCCTTTCCTCTGGGGTCACAGCATATATTGTGTAGAAACTTGGTGAGCAGGAGAGACTGCTCCAGTGTCTTGCCTCCTACTAAACAGCCAGGCTAGTCTTGCTTCTGGAAAAATGGTACCTAGCCCAGATGTTGTGCCAGTACATTTCAAGGTGCTGCTATACATTGTTACCCATTTGTTTTTATAGTTTGCATTTTATCCATTATATAGAATAAATACAAAGATAAAAGAGCAACCTTGGAATTATTTTCTTTCTTGATTTACGGCTACCGTCTTTATAACATAGGGGTTCTCAGCTCTGTCCGCGAGGGCCAAAATATGCAAATTAATCCATTTATTAGAGCAAGTGATGACTGTTCATGGAGGAAATGGTGAAACATAGACCTAAAGCCCCAGACTAGGGAGTCTCAGTAAAAGGTATTCCTTTTGCTGCTGTAGCCTGGTTTTCAGAGGGCAGGGCTATGATTCATCTCCAGCTGAGGTTTTGTGACTCAAAAGATCTCCATAAATTAAGAAAATTAAGCAGATAGGGCCCGATATTTGAAAGGCATTTATATGGTTTACAGCCCAGTAAACTGGATAAATGCCTCTAATCGGATTATTAATGGCACTAACATGGTAAGGGTAGCTGAATATCCGCGATGATCTCCCTTACATGCCCTAATGCTAATTGCTTAGCATCAGGACGTGTTGGGGGTGTTCTGGGGAGGAGCGAAGGTGGTGACAGTCCCTAACTGGGCAGCAGCGATGATGCATGCTGCCCGGTTAGGGGCCGGCGGCTAAAAGATAGGTGAAGAAAACCCTTGCCTATTTTTAGCCACAGGAGCTAACTGGCATCGAATATCCAGGGTTAAGGGTCGGCAGATATGGCTATGCGCCGTAGCAGCACTTAGCCTGCCCAAATGACTTTCGAGCCCATAATGTCCAAATATTACTGTTTGCCCTTTACAAATTGGAAGAATAATGTTATTTTCTCCAGGAATAAGCAGGAAGTCAGTCCTCACTTATGGGTGACATCGGCACCAATGGAGCCCCCGCGGAGCAATTCCCCAGCTTTCAAAGAAAGCCTTTGGGATTGCTGCTACGCATGCGTGGTCCTTTTCCCACCCAAAGGTGCCATCGTGCTCAGTCTTCCTTTTTCCGCAGAGCCCTTTGGATGCACGTCCTCGTCCCTCGGAAAAAGTGTTTCATTTTTGGCCCCTGGGCCGTTGTTTTTCTGGTTGCACCGGTCCTCTTCCGTCCTCCCCTGCTCTCCCTTTTTTTCCATCGAGCGAGGGGATATCCATCATCAAAGTTTTTTCCCTGTTGCAGGCTTCGCGTCCTTTTTTCTCCCAACCGCTGGCCGCAAAGGTCTTCGACCTAGCGGGGGTCCTTTTTGCCCCATGGCCACTGGTTTAAAAAAATGCGACGGATGCTGCAAGTACATGTCGCTCACGGACACCCATGACTGTTGTCTTCAGTGTCTTGGGGCCGATCATGACCTGGAGCTCTGCTCTGTTTGCAAGAAAATGTCTTCCAAGGCCCTGCTCGGCCATAAGCAGAAGCCTGATGACAATTTCCGGAAGGTGTCCCCGGAATTCTCGCTGGCACCCTCGGTCATTCCTCCGCTGGTGGGATCCCCCACTTCAATTCCGCGTTCTCAGCGGCACTCCGACCAGGGGTCCCCTGAAGTGGAGTGGCGTAAGAAGAAGAAGAAGACCTCGAAGTTGCTGTCGGGGGCTCCGGATAAGCATGGGTGTTCCCACGCTCAGTCGCTTAGTCCCCCGTGGAGTTCCTGAGAGTCAGACAAGGAGCGGCCTCGAAAGGTATCTCATACAGATACAGAGGCCTCCGGTGATGGCACCTGGTATCCTGAGGGTCGTCTCGGTGAGGACCCCCTCTCCTCCTCCACGCCAGACCCGGTAACCCTGGTGTCGGCGTCGCAGAGCCCCATGCCTGCATGGGTGTCCCAAATGCTGGCACTAGAGCGCAGTATTTCTGCCTTCTTAGCTGCTCAGCAGGCGCTCGTGACCAGCATGGCTGGCTCGCGCCTTGAGACCGAGGTTCCCTCGAGAGGGACACCAAAATCCGCCCTGGAAACCCCCAAAAGCCACGGAACTCATGAGTGTCCTCGGCGACTGTCTTGCTCGCCTTCCCGGTCCTGGGGAGCACGATCCTCCAAGGCCTCTGGCTCCAAGTGGACCTCGGCCTCTGGAAGGGGGGGGGACCTGCCTGAGTTGGACTTCTCCTAGGACCTCTCGGGCTGGGAGTTGGATGGGGATACTTCCCCGGAGACCCGTGCCCACAGGGACCTCCCTTCGGACCCATCCTCGCCCACCTATCAGAGGCGTTTGCTGCCCAAGGACACATCATTCCTGGCGTTTGTGCAGGACATGGCACGGGCCCTCAGCCTGACTATGCAGACTGAAGAGGAGCGGCGAGCTGAGGAGCTCGATATTCTACAGTATGAGTCCCCGCCTTGGGAGTCTCTTACTGTCCTGGTTCCTCCCATATTGTCAAGGCTGCTTCTCTATATGTGGGAGACACCTGCTTCGGTCCCCATTGTGAGCAAGCGCCTCGACGCTATGTATAGAGTGCAGCGTGGCCCGGGGTTCTGGAAGATCCATCTCCTGCACACCTCCATGGTTGTGGAGTTGGCGATGCAGAAGCAAAAAAGCCCGAAGTCTTGCTCTTCGTTCCCCCCAGGTAGGGAGTCAAGAGCTCTTGATGCCCTGGGGCGTAAGGCCATTCAGGGTTTCATGCTCACTTGCCGTATCCAGGCATACCAACTCTATACGGGCATGTTCCTGCGTGACCTCGCCAAAGAGCTTGGTGGTTTTGCCATGGGCTTTGGGGGTGAACCCCTCCTAAGGTTTCAAACCCTCCTGAAATCCATTTCAGAGTGTTTGAAGTACCTCTCCCATACCGCATATGATGAGTTTGAGTCCTCCGCCCGGGTGGTGGCGGCTGGCATCGGGGCCCGGTGCCAGGCATGGCCCCAGTCTTCGGACCTGGAGCAGTGGGTCCAAGAGAAGCTCCTGGATGTCCCTTGCCTTGATGAGCAACTGTTCGGTAAACCTATGGAGGATAAGGCCGCTGAGATAGAAAAGGAGTTGGTGACTCGAACTTATCTCTCGCGCAAAACCTCCTCCCTCCCTCCCTAGGAAGAAGCAGCAGCCCAAGAAGCCATTCTTCCAAAGGAAGGGGCTCCCTTACCGGGGTTACCCACCTTTACTGCCCACATCTGCACCAGCTCCCAGCACGCAAGGGAAGGGAGGTGCACATGGCCACTGTAAGCCTAAAGGGCCTAAAGCCCAACCACCAGCGCCACCCCAGCCTACGCAGGTGTTTTGATGCCATAGACATAGCCTCCTGCCCCCCGGTGGCTCTTCCGCCGGTGGAGGGATGCCTGTCCCTGTTTGCCCCAGAGTGGTCCTCCAGGTAATCCGGGACGGATACCGTCTCTGCCTGGACAGGCGCTCTCCTCCCTTCTCCCCAGCGGAACCTGCCCGGCTCCTCATGTACCAGACCTTCTTGCAGCGGGAACTGTCCAACCTCCTCGCCCAACAGGCGGTCTAGAAGGTACCGCGGCACCTTCGAGGTCAGGGGTTCTACTCCCGCTACTTTCTCGTCCCGAAAAAGACAAGGGGCCTGTGTCCCATCCTCGACCTCAGCAAGTTCCTGGTGCGGAAGAAATTCAAAATGATATCGCTTGGCATCCTGCTTCCCTTCCTTCAGCAGGACAATTGACTATGCTCCTTGGACCTCAAGGACGCTTACGCCGACATCCTAGTTCACCCCAAGCACAGGCAATACCTGCGCTTCAGGGTGCAGGGGGAACACTACCAATACAGAGTGCTTCCCTTCAGGCTCGTGTCCGCACCGCGGGTTTTCACAAAGTGCCTCTCCGTGGCTGCCGCCTCCCTCAGGTGGCAGGGCATACCCATCTATCTCTACTTCGACGACTGGCTCCTCACAGGGCCCTTGTTCGGTGAAGCCTGCCTGGCAGCGTCGCGCACGATCCTTCTCGAGCATCTCGTCTCTCTGGTCAACTACTCCAAGTCCCACCTTGAACCGGTGCAGACCCTGGAGTTCATTGGCACACGCCTCGACACGGTGCGGGCGACCGCCTTCCTTCCCATGGACCAAACAGACCACCTTCGGGCCGTGGCATCCCAGGTCCAAAACAAAGCTTGAGTTACAGTGCGGGCCATGCTACACCTCCTCAGGCACATGGCCTCCACCGTCCATGTGGTCCCCCACGCCCGCATGCACATGCGGACAGCCCAATGGTGCCTCAGGGCACAATGGAGCCAGGCCTTCGGCCACCTCAGAGACCCTATCCGGGTCTCCCGCAGTCTCCACAACTCCCTGAGTTGGTGGCGGAACCCCCGAAGTCTCCTTCGGAGAATGCCCTTCCAGACCCCAGAGCACAAGCTCGTTCTAACGATGGATGCTTCCCTGCTGGGGTGGGGAGCCCACTGCGGCGCATTGTGCACCCAGGGGCAGTGGTCGCCCGAGGAGTCTCAGCAGAATATCAACCTGCTCAATCTTTGGGTGGTCTGATGGGCCCTAAGGGCCTTCGAGGGCTATCTGAGGGGAAAGTCAGTGCTCGTACAGACCAACAACAAGGTAGCCATGTTTTACATCAACAAGGAGGGGGGAACAGGATCATGCCTCCTCTGCCGAGAGGCGATCTTCCTTTGCTCCTTTGCGTCACGCCGGGTGATGACCCTGCGAGCAGTCTACCTCCCAGGCCAGGAGAATGTCCTTGTGGACAGACTCAGCAGGATCCTCCGCCCACATGAGTGGCGCTTGGATCCAGAGGTCGCCGGTGTCTTGTTCCATTGGTTGGGAAACCCCATCCATGGACCTGTTTGCCAGTCCGGCGAATGCGCAGCTTCCCCGCTTCTGCGGCCCGGTTCCACACCCGAGCAGGGTGGCCCCGGATGCGTTTCTCTTGAGCTGGACTTCTGGCCTTCTTTACGCATTCCCTTCCACTCCTCTATGCAAGGACCCTCCACAAGGCTCAGCGGGACCGAGCTTCGGTGATCCTCACGGTCCCCTCATGGCCTCGACAACCTTGGTTCCTGCTTCTGCTCCGGCTCACTTCTGAGCCCCCAGTCCTCCTGGGCTGCGTCCTGGGCCTGTTGACACAGGAGGAGGGTCAGGTGTTCTACCCGAACCTGGCCTTGCTGTCACTTGCAGCCTGGCGGCTGAACGGGTCGCCTTAGCTCCACTGCGTCTCCTGGAGGATGTCGAGGAGATCCTCCTCGCATCGAGGAAGGACTCAACGAGATGGGCGTACGCCTTTAAGTGGTAACGTTTCTCGATCTGGTGCTCCGAGCTCCAGATCGACCTGTTCTCCTGCTGTACCCGGTGGATCCTTCAGTACCTCCTTCATCTCTCAGAGACAGGGGTGAAATCCAATTCGGTCAGGGTACACCTGAGCGCCATATTGGCGAACCACCTCACTGTCGAGGGAAAACCCCTCTCGGGGCAGCCCTTGGCCTCTCGCTTCATGCGAGGTCTATTGCTTTCCAAGTCTCCCATCTGGTCTCCGCCGGCGGAGTGGGACCTCAACGTACTGCTGATGCAGCTTACGCAAGCGCCATTCGAGCCGATGGTGACGTGCTCGCTTCGGCATATCTCCTGGAAGGTGACCTCATCTTCTTGGTGGCTTTGACCTTGGCTCACCGAGTTAGTGAACTTCAGGCCCTCATGGCTGAGGCTCCATACACCATTTTCTATGGGAACAGGGTGGTCCTCCATACCCATCCTAAGTTTCTGCCGAAGGTGGTCTCGGACTTTCATCTCAACCAGGAAATAGTCCTACCGACCTTTTTCCCGAGACTGCATGCCGACCAGAGATCGGCGGTGTTGCATACACTCGACTGCAAGAGGGCTCTTGCCTTCTACCTGCAGTGTACTCAGGGTCATCGCAAGTCCGATCGGCTCTTTGTCGCCTATGACCCTAATTGCCTGGGGCAGGCAGTCACCAAGCGCAACATCTCTGTCTGGGTGGCAGACTGCATTGCCTTGGTCTAAGCAAAGGTGGGCGCTCCGCTGGGCCGGCAGTTCACCACTCACGGCATCCGAGCCAAGGTGGCTTCCGTGGCTTTGCTGCGCTCACTGCCTCTAATGGACATCTGCCAGGCTGTGATCTGGTCTTCAGTGAACACTTTCGCTGTCCACTATTGCCTGGAGAGGGAGTCCCGCTGGGGCAGCGCTTTCGGCCATGCTGTACTCTGTAATCTGTTCGGGGTATAAGCAGCTCCTGTCCTCCGACTATTCTTTGACGGCTACCGAGAGCTTCGCCCTGGGGACCCGAAGACTCGGGCTCCTCCGGGCATTGACTTCTGCTCACGGCCTTGCGGAGGCATTTTTGGGTTATAGGCTCAGTAGCCTGTAGCTGGGGAGTCCCATAAGTGAGGACTGGCTTCCTGCTTGTTCCTGGAGAAAGCATAGTTACTCACCTGTAACAGGTGTTCTCCAGGGACAGCAGGAATCAGTCCTCACTACCCTCCCACTTCCCGTGAAGAGTTGCTATTTTTGTCCTTCCCTTGCCATCTGCTTAGTAGGGCTCTAGCTAAGGGACCGACAGAGCCCGCGCGGAGCAAATCCCCAGCTTTCAGAGAAAGCCTTTGAGATTGCTACCACACATGCGTGGTCCCCTTCCTGCCCATGGGTACCATCTTGCTCAGTCTCCTTTTTCCTCTGCCCCGACCACCGGCATTCGATGTCGAAGACGTCCCCGGAGGCCGAGCTGATCCTCGAGGCCATGCGGGCCCGAGTAGATCCTCGGCCAAGGTCGCGCTTGGTCTCCCGTTCGTCGGGGCTGAGGTCAGCCCCAACGAGCTCTCTGGGGTCAGGTCGTACGGCGCCAGGTCCCTCGAGGCCCGAAGAACACCACCCCCTCGAGTTTTTCTCGGAGTTTCCCGACTGGGAGACCGAGGACATGGAGTCCCTGGACACCCGTCTGCACCTAGATGTCCCTCAGATTCACCGGTCTCTGAACCTCAGAGAAGGTTCCCACCAGAGGATATGGGCCTCTTGGACTTCATCAAGGACATGTCCAAAGCCTTGGTGTTTCCCACCGAGTCTGAGGAGGATCCTTGGGCCGACGAGCTCAAGATTCTCCAATATGAGTCTTCCCCTCAGGAATCGCTCATGATGCCTATTCCTCCCATCCTGGAGTGACTCATGTTCCGCATGTGGGAGACACCGGCATTGGTACCGGTGATCAGCAAGCGGCTCGACTCGATGTACCGAGTCCGCTTGGAGCCCTGGCATTCAGAAGTCACAACTGCTGCACAACTCCATGGTGCTGGAGTTGGCCATGCATCGGCTGAAGAGCCAGAAGGTGCATTCCTTGGTGCCCCCCCCCCCCCCGGCAGGAAAGCCTGCACCTTGGATGCTCTCGGCAGAAAGTGCTACCAGGGCTCGATGCTGAATTGCCGGATCCAGGACTACCAGCTGTACATGGGCATGAACCTCAGGGACTTGGCGAAGGAACTCGCTGGGTACTTAGCTGGCTTCTCCGAGGAGCCTTTGCAGCACTTCAAGAGCCTGTCCAAAGCCCATCCGTGAGTGCTCCAAATTTATGTCTCGGGTGGCCTGTGATGGTACCGAGTCGGCGGCCTGGGTAACCACGGCGGGCAGCGGTGCACGCCGCCAGGCCTGGCTCCAGTCGTCCGACCTCGAGCAATGGGTACAGGACAAACTGGTCGATGTCCCATGCCAGGGGGAGAACCTCTTCAGCAAACCCATGACCGGAAAGGCCGCAGAGCTGGAGACCGAGTTCATGATGAGGACTAGGCTCTCCAAGAAGTCCACTGCCCCTCCCCGACGGAAGGGCTTGGGTAAAAAGTCCCTTTACCTGAGGAAATCTACTGCTTACCGAAACTACCTACCTTGTCAGGCCTCCCCGGCTCCCTAGCAAGGGCAGCAGGTCAAGGGACAAGGGCATGGCCCGCGTAAGCAGAAGGCTCCCAGGCTCCGTCCCCGTCCCAGCCAGGAGAGAGCTTTTGACTCCAGCGTTTGTTTATTTATTTATTTAACAGTTTTTATATAACGTCTTTCTTCAATTCAAGATGGTTTACAGAGAACATAACATGACAGCATAGCCCCTCTCCCCCTCGGGGTTCAGCAGCCCACAAGGAGTCGCCTCATCCTTTATGCCCACAGGTGGGAGGCTATAACCACTGACTCTTGGGCACTAAGGGTGGTCAGGGAGGGTTACCTCCTCCATCTGAGTCAAATACATCTCCCCCCTTCTTCCTGGGAAAGCCCCTCAGGTCTCCCCTCCACTGGGACCTTCTTCTGAAGGATTTGGCAGGGCTTATTGAGGACAGAGCGGTGGAACCGGTGCCCCACCACCTCAAGGGCAAAGGGTTCTACTCCAGGTACTTCCTCATGCCAAAGAGGACAGGGGGCCTAAGGCTCATCTTCGACCTGCGCAACCTCAACAAATTCCTGGTGTGGGAGAAGTTCAAGATGCTCTCCCTTGGAACATTGCTGCCCTACCTCCAGCATGGAGACTGGCTGTGCTCTTTAGACCTAAAGGATGCCTATACACACATCCTAATCCACCCAAACCACAGGCAATACCTACGCTTTGTGGTAGGAGGCAATCATTTCCAATACAGGGTGCTACGCTTTGGCCTAGCCTCGACCCCCAGGGTCTTCACAAAGTGTCTGGCAGTTGTCGCCACCTTTCTCAGGCTTCAGGGGGTCTTTGTCTTCCCCTGCCTTGACGACTGGCTCATCAAGGGTGCCACAGCCCCCGAGGTGCAGCAAGCAACAGCACGCACCACTCAAGTTCTGCAACACGTGGGTTTTGTTATAAATTACCCCAAGTCGAACCTTCATCCGACACAGGGGCTGGAATTCATCAGGGCAAGGCTGGACACCCTTCGGTCAAAAGCATTCTTGCCCACGGACCGGGCAGCCCGCCTCATGTCTCTGGCCCAGAACATGCAGCACTGTATCTCGGTGTCTGGCAGGCATCTGCTGCACCTTCTCGGGCACATGGCCTCCACAGTCCACTTCACGCCGGATGCCAGTCTCCACATGTGGACAGCACAGTGGTGCCTTTGCGACCAGTGGTCCCAGGCTATGGGCCATCTCAAGGACAAAGTCCGGGTGAGCCACCAGCTGGCAAAGTCTCTGGTCTGGTGGCAGTCGCCCTGGCACCTGGAGGTGGGCATGCCCTTCCAGGCCCCCAACCTCTCGAGGGTCCTCATCATGGATGCCTCCCTGCTGGGCTGGGGAGCACATTGTGAGGGCTTCCGCACCCAGGGCACTTGGTCCCTGGTCGAGAGTGCCCAACAGATCAACCTTCTGGAACTGCGGACCATTCACCTCGCCCTGAAGGCCTTTCTTCATCATCTAGGCCACCAGTCAGTCCTGGTCCGGACGGACAACCAGGTGGCCATGTTCTATGTGAACAAACAGGGAGGCACGGGATCCCGTGCCCTCTGTCAAGAGGCGCTAACCCTGTGCTCTTTTGCGATCCAGCAGGGCAGTCTCCTCAGGGCGGTGTACCCTGCCGGTCCAGGACAGACTCAGAAGGATTCTCCAGCCGCACGAATGGCAGCTGGACCCCGGAGTATCCAACAGGCTTTTCCAAATCTGGGAGGAACCAGTGATGGACCTGTTTGCAAGCCCGGACAATCACCAGTTGCCCGCTTTTGTTCCTGGCAGCCCCCACTCCACCAGGGTGGCAGCCGATGCCTTCCTGGTCCCCTGGTCAGAAGGAATTCTGTACGCCTTCCCTCCGATACCACTGATTGCCAGTACCCTTTTCAAGACCCTCTGCGACAGGGCCTCAGTCATCTTGGTAGCTCCATGGTGGCCAAGGCAGCTGTGGTTCCCTCTGCTTCTGCAGTTAGCAGTGGCGGATCCCATATCCCTGGGGGGCGTTCCCCGACTCCTTTCCCAGGAGGGGGTTTCTCTTCTGCATCCCAATCTGGAATCTCTTTCGTTGACAGCTCGGCTGCTGAGAGGGTAAATCTAGCCCCACTCCACCTCCCCAGAGAGGTTGAGGATGTCTTGCTGTCCTCGCGGAAGGCATCGACAGATGGGCCTATGTCTTTAAATGGTGCAGATTCTCACTTTGGTGCGTTGAGCGGGGGGCTGACCCCTTCTCTTGCCCGGTGGTCATGGTACTGGAGTACCTGCTCCATTTCTCTCATTCGGGGCGCAAGTCTAATTTGGTTAGGATGCACCTTAGTGCCCTAGCAGTGAACCACTACCAGGTGGATGGGAAGCCCCTCTCGATACATCCGGTGGTGTCCCATTTCTTGCAGGGCCTGCTCATGTCTAAGCCCCTGGTTTGCCCTCCGGTGACCGAATGGGATCTCAATGTAGTGTTGAGGCAGCTCATTTGAGCCTTTGGCTACTTGCCACCTTCGCTATCTCTCCTGGAAGGTGGTTTTCCTAGTCAAGCTCACTTCTTCACAAAGGGTAAGCGAGCTCCAGGCCCTGGTGGCAGAAACGCCCTACACCAGGTTGTACAAGAATAGGGTGGTGCTCTGCACGCACCCGAAATTCCTTCTGAAGGTGGTGTCCTCCTTTCACCTCAACCAGGAGGCGGTCCTCCCTACCTTCTTTTCCAGACCGCACGCCAGTAGGGCAGAGACGGTCCTCCATACCCTGGACTGTAAGAGGTCACCAAAAAGTCTCTCAGCTTTTTGTTTCTTACGACCCCAGTAAGCTGGGAGAGGCAGTGACCAAGTGTACGCTGTCCACATGGGTGGCGGACTGTATTGCCCTTGCCTACGAGGAGGCGAGGCTTCCGTTGGAAGGCCGGGTCGCGGTGCACTGGGTCAGGGCTATGGCGACCTCAGTAGCTAACCTGTACTCGATCCTGCTGGCTGAAATCTGCTGGGCCGCCACCTGGTCTTCAGTCCATACTTTCGCAGCTCACTGATTCCTGCTGTCCTCGGAGAGCACCTGTTACATCGGGGTACATCGTGCTTCTGCCTTCCCGACGCTGGTTCTGTTGAATCAGACACCAGTCCCGATATTTCTTTCTTTGTTGTTTTCAATTTTTTTCTTTTCTTTTCTGTTGATTTTCACCGCGGTTCTCACTGCTAGCCTAAGCTTCTAGGCCTCCACAGCCTTGTCTCCAATCTCAAAGACAATTTTTTCAGGAAGGGAAAGCCAGTCAGTGGTTTAAAAAAAAAAAGTACCAAGTGCCATTTCGGCCACTGATAAACATGACGTGTTTAAAATGTTTGGGTCTTACCCATGAACCCACTACTTGTCCTTTTTGCCAACAAATGACAGAGAGAGGCCTCAAGAACCGAGCCAGACAGTTTGGATCATTGTTCCCCTTGGACTGTGTTTTTAGTAGCTTTCACTTCATCGAGGGCATTGACTTCTTCTCATGGGTCTCAGGTTTCTTCAAAGTCCAAACACAGAAAGAAGTCAAAGTCTGTGGCCATTTCGAAATCTTTGGCATCGAAGACCTATTCCGATGCCAGGAAAAAGTCCCAACATAAGCATCATGACTCCCCTAGAGGTGCAGACCAGTCAGTCATACAGCTCCGGCAGGAGGATCTGTCCTCCAAAGCACAAGTGGGGCTCCAGAAAGCTCCCAAGGTATTGACCTCTGGAGAGCTACCGGTTCCTTGTTCTGGGATGGTGGCTCAGAGCCCCATACGTGATTCCACCCAGATATCTCTCATCTCCCTAGACCAGCGCATGCTGGCTCTCAAGAGGAGCTTGGCAGCACTTCTGGCAGCCTCAGTACTGATAACATCGAGAGCTTCAGGAGTGTACAGGCTTTGGCACCGAGCCTACAGCCAAGTGTATCAGCTCTGATACCGGCCCTCGAATCGGCATTGTCGGAGCACTTGAAGCAGATTCCTCAGTTGGAACTGGTCAAGGTCCCCGGTATCCAACAGACTTAGGTTGCCATTGCTCTCAGTTCTGATACCTGTGAGTATCTGTATTTGCACTGACCATCAACTTCCACGAAGCATCGAGGTCGAACCTAGGACCACTGATACTTTGATTTTTTGCCAGATTTTGATTCAGGTTCTTCAGAATCTGACTGTGGGGGTCACTCAATTCTCAAGAACTTCTTGACATCCCTTCAGATCCTTCGCCGCCTCAGGAACGGCGTCTGTCCCCACCAGAGGATATGTCCTTTCAGGATTTCATACCTGATATGGCAGCAGGGGCTGTCCATCACAGTAGCCTCGGAAAAGGAACAGAGGGTGTAGGAACTGGAGATACCCCAATACTCATCAACAACCAAGGAGGTGGCCACCTTAGCAGTGCATCGTATCCTGAAGGACTTTATGCTCCGCATGTGGGAGGCCTTGCTCATGATTCCGCCTGTTATCAAGAGACTCGATACCATGTACCGAGTACCAGTGTGCCCAGGCTTCCAAAAGCCTCAGCTTCCCCTCCACTCAGTGGTGGTGGAATCGGTGATGCACTGAATAAAGAGCTCAAAGAACCATTCATCCATGCCTCCTGGCAGAGACTCGAGGACACTCGATGCCTTTGAGAATCGATGTTTCCAGGCATACATGTTGGCCTCCAGAATCAACTCTTACATGCTGTACATGGGCATGTTTCTGAAGGCTGTCACTGGGTATGTGGCGAATTCCTTAGGATAAGCAGGGTGCATTCCAGATCCTCATCAAGCAAAGTCAGAACACTTCTAAGTTTCTTACCAGGGCCTCTTTTGATGCTTTTGAATCCACCAGCAGAGCTTTAGCAGTTTGCTTTGGAGCACACAGAATGGCCTGGTTACAGGCATCAGACCTCGAGCCTTGGGTCCAGGATAAACTGGCCAATATCGCCCTAAAACTCCTTTTCAGGAAGACAGTTGCCCATCCTAAAGGAAGGCTCTTCCCAAGAAATCTTCTAATTCTAAAAAAAAGATGCTTTCCTTTTTACTCACCTTACGCCGCCTATCAACCTCAGCAGAGGCAGCAGGGTCCTCGCCAACCTAAGAAACCCAAAGTTCCTAAGCCTCAACCAACTGCACAACCTGCAACTGGTTTTTGATTTGTTCCTTGAGAGAATTGCCAATCTGTCTTTGGAGGGTCCCCAGCCCCTTCATATAGCAGGCAGACTTTATCACTATGCCCACAGGTGTCACCTCAGAACATTAGAGCAGTGAACACTCCAGATTGTCCAAAGGGATTATCAGCTTTACTTTGAAACCTTAACTCCCCACCTGTTTCAAGGAGATTATTCCATACAACCCCTTCACAGCACTTTCTTAAAAGAAGAGATGACCATCCTGTTGTCCCAGGATGCAATAGAAAGAGTGCCTCATCCTCAAGAAAAGATGGGCTTCAGGCCCATCTGGGATATCAGAGACCTTAACAAATTCTTGGATCGAGAAAAATTCAAAATAATTTCTCTAGGAACTCTTCTACCATACCTCCAGAGACATGATTAGCTCTGTTCTATACCTAAAAGAGGCTTACACGCATTTACTGATCTATCCCTTGCACAGACAGTATCTATGCTTCATGTTTCAAGGAAACCATTATCAATACCGGGTTCTCCCCTTTGGTCTAGTCTCTGCCCCAAGGATCTTCAGAAAATGCATGGCAGTCGTTGATGCCTACCTACGCACCCAGGGAATATTTGTCTTTCCTTATTTAGACAATTGGCTGATCAGGGAAAACTTCCCTCAAGAGGTAACACTTTCCCTTCATCACATCATCACGGTGCTCCACCTGGGGTTCATGATAAACGTCCCAAAGTCCCACCTCTACAGGCTTCCAACTCAAACTGAAGGAATGGATAGAGATTTGATTATTGATATTACAAAGGTAGCCATGAAGGGGGAAGTAATCATATTGGGTGACTTTAATCTACCCGATGTAGATTGGAGTATTCTTCCTGCAAATATGGAAAGAAGTAAAAAAAATTGTGGATGCCTTCCCAGATGCATTGCTAAAACAAATGGTGATGGAACCGACCAGGAAAAATTTGATGCTGGATTTAGTACTCACCAACGGAGATAGTGTGTCGAATGTCCAGGTGGGTGCCCATGTGAGCAACACTGATCATCACATGGTGTGGTTTGAGATAAAAATCAAGGCAGAGTCCAAGCACAGAAAGCTCAAAGTCCTAGACTTCAAAAACGCTGACTTTAGTAAAATGGCCAAGTGCCTGAAGGAGGAGTTGGCAGGGTGGGAGGAAGTATAAATGCTGTGGGCTAATCTAAAGGAGACAATAAAAGGGGCAACAGATACATATCTAAGGAAAGTAAATTAAAACAAAAGGAAAAGGAAACCTATTTGGTTCTCCAAAGAAATAGCTGCACAATCTAAGACAAAAAATACAGCTTTCACAAACAGAGGAACACAGAACAGAATACAGGATAAAGCTAAAAGAGACAAAAATAGAAATAAGTATAGCAAAATCAAAGGCAGAAGAAAAGATTGCTAAAGATCTGAAGCATGGAGACAAAACCTTTTTCAGATATATTCGGGAGAAGAGGAAGATCAGAGGTGGAATTGCAAGACTCAAAAGTGCCGAGAACGGATTCGTGGAAAGTGACATTGAAAAAGCAAAAATGCTAAACAAATACTTCTGTTCTATTTTTACTAAAGAAAATCCTGGAGAAAGATCACCTGTGATTGACAAATATACAAATGGGAATGGAGTAGATACTACACCATTTACAGAAGATGATGTGTTTGAACAGCTTGCAAAACGGAAAGTGGACAAGGCCATGGGACTGGATGGGTTACATCCCAAGATACTGAAAGAGCTCAGAGAGGTTCTTGCAGGCCCTTTATTTATTTTTATTTGTTTGTTTATTTATTTATTTATAACACCTTTTAATTACACATTTCAGTACAAACAAAAGTGAAAGGTAACTTAATAATACCAAGAAATATAGACAACAAAAAATTGTTGATCCAGAGTATTAACATATCTTAGCCCACAAAAAGAAGAAAATGGTTCCAAATAAGGAAAGAAATTGAAACATTGTTATATAATATAAAGAAAAAATAACAACCCTGAGGGCGCCCCCTCCCCCCAACCGACCTCGTCCAATGGGTCTACAGCGATTCCTGGGGGACATGAACTTGGACCGCAACCTCCTCCCTAACCACTATAAATTCTTTTAGTTGCCTAGGCTCATAAAACAGAAACTTTTTGAATCGCATGTAATCAAACAGAAGGAAATCACAACTTGAAGCTAAGGCCCAGAGCCAAAGCCCCTGGGTCTTAAGGCCAGAAAATCCTGGCGCTGCTTCTGAGTAAATCTAGACAAATCAGGAAAAATACGTATTTTAGAACCTAAAAACAACTTATTCATACAGCAAAAATACAACTTAAACACAGCATTGCAGTCAAACTCCAACCTCCAGAGAGGATTCTAGAAACTCCGTAAGATTTAAGCCTCCAGAGTCTTCCTGGCCTCAAGAGAGATTAAAGTCCACCAGGGTCAGATACTGAGCCCTAACAGGAGGAGGGAGAGAGCCAGAGTCCATTCCTAAAATCTCAGTCATATGCTTCTTTACCATATCCAAGGCTGATATGATAGGCGACCTGGAAAAATTCAGCAGGTGTAAGTTATTCCGGCAAACCTGGTTCTCCAGGTATTCCATATTCCTGCCAAGAATATTCTGATCCTTAACCAGAGCCTCCTCCAAAGATTGCATTTTACACACTCTGGACTCAAACTGTTCCCACTTGCTCGATTGTTGTTCCAATGCTTGAGCTTGAAAAACCACAGACTGTGATTAAAGTAATAAAATGACCCACAAGTCCTGAAAAAAAACTGCATAGAGGAGTTCAACCCTTGAATCGCGTCCAAAGTGACTCCAATGTCACAGAAGCTGCTCTCTGTACCTCCTGAAACAGCGACCCAGGAGGTGCCTTCAGCCTTCCCTGCATGATGGCTTCCACGATCTGCTGCTTCTCCACCAAGGAAACTTCAGCTGACCCATATGCAGGGAGGGGAGGACTCAGCCACTGGAATGCCTCCTGGCAGAGAAACCCCCACAGCCACTCTCGACAGCAGGTCCTTGGATGGTTCCGCGGCTCCAAAACTCCGGGCCTCGGGGGCGGTGTTCTCACAACAGGGCTTAAGAAAGCCCCCTCCTCATTGCCATCAGTCATCTGCCTGGCGCGTGGACCCTGGGAGGAAGCTGACGAGGGGACCAGAGCAACCCCGAATGCCTCCCAACTTCAACTGATGCAGTGGCTGGGAAACAGAGCCCTCCAGGAAAGCAGCTTTCCCTTTCACCTTCCTCTTACCCATAGCTCAGGCAGAGGTTCGCCACAACACCAGAAAAACTCAGAGGAAGAACGGAGCGTCTCCAGCTGCAACTACTTTTAACACCATCTTGGATCCCTCAGGGCAGGGCCTTTAAAGGATGTTTTTAATAGATCCTTGGAGACAGGAGAAGTTACACAGGACTGGAAAAAGGCTGATGTGGTACCTCTTCACAAAAGTGGCAATAGGAAAGAAGTGACAAACTACAAGCCAGTAAGCCTTACCTCGGTGGCGGGAAAAGTAATGGAGGCTCTCCTGAAAAAGCAAATAGTGGACTTTCTTGAAACCAATAGGTTGCATGATTCGAGGCAGCAAAGTTTTACCAAAGGACAATTGTGCCAAACAAATCTGATTGAGTTCTTTGACTGGGTGACCAGAGAACTAGTGCATGCGATGGATGTGATCTACCTAGATTACAGCAAAGCCTTTGATACTATTTTTCAGAGAAGACTTATCAATATACTGACCAGCCTGGGGATGGGTCCCAAAGTGGTGAACTGGATCATAAATTGGTTGACTGACAGACGACAGAAGGTGATGATAAACAAAACTTACTCGGATGAAAGAAAGGTGATTAGCAGCATGTCCCAGGGATCAGTCCTGGGACCGGTACTGTTCAATGTATTTGTGAGTGATATTGCTGAAGGACTGAATGGAAAAGTCTGTCTTTTTACAGATAACACAAAAATTTGCAACAAAGTGGACTCCAGTGAGTAAGTGGATAACATAAGGAAAGATCTACGAAAGCTGGAAGCATGGTCTAATGCTTGGCAGTTAAGATTTAATGTGAAGAAGTGTAGTGTCATGCACTTCGGATGCAGAAATTCAAGGGAATTGTATGCAATAGGGGGCGAGAGGTTGGTGTGCATGGACCAGGAGAAAAGGACCTCGGAGTGATTGATTCTGAGGATCTCAAGGTGGCGAAACAGTGTGACAAGGCGGTGGCCAAAGTCAGAAGGATGCTGGGTTTCATACAGAAAGGAATTACCAGCAGAAAGGAGGAAGTACTGATGCCACTGTGCAAGTCGCTGGTGAGGCCTCACTTGGAATATTGTGTTCAGTTTTGGAGACCATATCTCGCAAAGGATATAAAAAGACTGGAAACGGTTCTGTGTAAGCCAACCAAAATGATTTGGAGCCTGCGCCAAAAGACATATGAGAAGAGACTTGAAGACCTAAATATGTATACGCTAGAGGAGATACGATGTAGACCTTTAAATACTTAAGAGTATTAATGAAGAAACAAACTTTTTTCAAAGATGGGGAAGCTGTGAAACTACAGGGCATAACATGAAGCTGCAAGTGGATAAACTGAAAGGCAGCGTCAGGAAATCCTTTTTCATTGAAAGG
The DNA here is from genome assembly GCA_033557465.1 of Ichthyophis bannanicus. Lineage (NCBI taxonomy): Eukaryota > Metazoa > Chordata > Amphibia > Gymnophiona > Ichthyophiidae > Ichthyophis > Ichthyophis bannanicus. The sequence goes on along the minus strand of CM066031.1, from coordinate 618,929,265 downwards.
GTGGTGGATGCTTGGAATGTCTTGCTGAAGGGTGAGGGCAAATACAGTGACAGAATTCAAAATGGCATGGGACAGACACAGTCGATCCCTTTATAGCAGCAGGATAAAATCAAAATAAACTTAACATATCTCAACAAAAAGGGGTGACCTGTACAGAGTGGTGGGTACACCCCTAAACAAAGGCATGAGGAGGGGTGACCTGCACGGAGCAGCTGGTGCACCTTCTCTTGCCACCTTGCTGGGCAGACTAGATGGACCATGTTGGTCTTTATCTGCTATCATATACTATGATACTATGTAACGTGATGACTGGAGTTCATCGGAGCATTCTCTAGGACCAAGCAGGAAGTCAGTCCTCACATATGGGTGACGTCGGCACTGACGGAGCCCCCGTGCAGAGCATTTCCCCAGCTTTCAAAGAAAGCCTTTGGGAATGCAGCGTGCCTGCGAGGTCCCCTTCCCGCCCAAGGGTGCCATCTTGCTCATTCTTTCTTTTCCGCGGAGCCCAACAGACGTAGTTCGTGTCACCTGGGAAAAGTAGATTTTTTTCTGCGATTTTTCGCGTTTTCTTTATCCAGTCTGATGCCGGATCCCCGTTCCGCCTGGGCTCGGTACACCGGTATCGAATCTGGAACTTCTTTTTCGGTTTTTGTCCTTTGTGACTAGCGTTCGCGCTTTTTCTGTTATTTTCACTGGCAGCCCGGTCTTTTGACCTTGCAGGGGCCCCCTTTTCCCCTGATGGCTGCCAGCAGGTTAAAAAAATGTGATCGGTGCAAGAAACTTATGTCTCTCACCGACACACATGACTGCTGCCTCCGATGCCTCGGGCCCGACCATGACCCGCTGGTCTGTGGCCCGTGCGGCAAAATGTCGTTGAAGGCACTTCGGAGCCGTCAGCATCAACGTGTGAGAAATTTTTCAGAGTCCCCGTCCGGCCGGGCCCGAACTTCGTCAGAGGCCTCGATTTCTCGGGAGCCTGACCCTGAGCGCCGTCGTGGTTCCTCTGAGAGGGGGTCTCCCACCCGGGAGCACAAAAGAAAGAAGAAGCTTGTGAGGGCGGCATCAGTGGAGGCCCCTGGATCCTCGAGGGCCAGGTCGCGTAGCCCTGACCGCCGCCCCGGGCTCTCGGAGTCAGAGAGGCCGTCCTAACTATCTCGCATGGAGCCGGAGTCCCCGAGTCATGTAAGTTCTGTTGTCCTCGTGGACTCTCCTCCGAGAGAACCGACATTGGGCCGCTGTCGGGGCCCGAGTCAAGGGCTGCTGAGTCTCCTGAGCTTGGACTTAGGCTGACGGCCTTGGAGAGCAGCTTGGCTGCCTTCATGGAACAGCAGCGGGTGCTGATCGCCGGTCTGACTGGTGCATCTGCCCCAACCACCGGGACCTCGACGTCTATGTCGACCCCGGAGGCAGAGCCGATCCTCGAGTCCATCAAGTCTCGAGTCGATCCTCGGCCAAGGTCCCCCTCGACTTACCGTGCGGGGTCGAGGTCGTCGACGCCGGTGCCCTCGGTGTCGGGGCATGTGGCACCGAGGCCCACACGGCCGGAGCCACTAGACTCCTCCTCCTCGGAGTTGGCATGGGAGACTGAGGAGTCCCCGGACACCTTCCGGACCCAGTGCATCCCTTTGGACGTCCCGGAGTCCGAGCCTCGGAGAAGGTCCCCCCCGGAGAATACCTGGTTCTCGGACTTTGTGAGGGACATGGCCAAGGCTTTGGCATTCCCTGCGGACGCCGAGGAAGAGCCTTGAGCCGAGGAGCTCGATGCCCTCCAGTATGATTTTCCTCCGAAGGAAGTCTTTACTGTACCGGTTCCTCCGATGCTGGAACGGCTGCTCTTCCGTATGTGGGAGGCACTGGCATCAGCGCCGGTTCTTAGCAAATGGGTTGATTCCATTTATCAAGTCTGTAAGAGCCCTGGGTTCCAAAAGGCGCAGCTACCGCACAATTCCATGGTTGTGGAATCGGCCATGCACCGCCTGAAGAGTCAGAAGATGCACTCCTCAGTGCCCCCCGGTCGAGAGGCCTGGAACCTGGATGCCCTCTGTAGAAAGTGCTTCCAGGGCTCTATGCTATCTTGCCGTGTCCAGACTTACTAGCTGTACATGGGCATGTACTTACGGGACCTGGCAAAGGAGATTGCTGGGTTCGAGGAACCCTTGCAGAGGTTCAAAGCCTTGTCTACAGGGATCCGAGAGTGCTCGAAGTTTATCTCTCGAGCAGCCTATGAAGGCTTCGAGGCTTCGGCCCGGGTAGCCGCGGCCGGCATTGGTGCACGCCGTCAGGGCTGGCTACAGTCATCAGATCTGGAGTCATGGGTGCAGGACAAGTTGGTCGATGTCCCGTGCTGAGGTGACAACCTGTTCGGTAAGCCCATGACTGAAAAGGCTGCAGAAATCGAGTCTGAGACTCTCACCAGGACAAGGTTGTCCAGAAAAACTTCTGCCCCTTCTCAAAAAAAGAAGGGCTCGGGAAAGAAGCCCTTTTTCCCGAGGAAGGGTGCTGCCTACAAAACCTACCCTCAGTATCAGGCCTCTCCAGCTCCCCAACAGGGCCAGCAGGCTAAAGGGCAGGGGCATGGGCCCGTAGGCAGAAGAGCCCCAAGCCGCCAGCTCCGTCTCCTGCACAGCAAGGAGCGGGGTTTTGACTCACATAGCATAGCCTCTTCTCCACAGCTGGCTCCACTCAGCACAGGAGGTCGGCTGACCCTGTATGCCTGCAGGTGGCCAGCCATCACAGGGGATACCTGGGTACTGAGCATAGTCCAAAAGGGCTACATACTCCTCTTCCACCAGCTACCCCCCTCCTCCTATCCAGGGGAGCCTCCAAGACTCCCTCTACACAGGAACCTCCTCCTCCAGGAGTTGGCAAGTCTTCTAAAGGAACAGGCGGTGGAACTGGTGCCTCACCACCTGGAAGGGCAAGGCTTCTACTCCAGGTACTTCCTGGTACCAAAAAGGACAGAAGGCCTCCGGCCTATCCTAGACCTGCGAAACCTAAACAAGTTTCTGGAGAGGGAAAAGTTCAAGATGCTTACCTTTGGGATACTGCTGCCCTACCTCCAGCAGGGAGACTAGCCATGCTCCTTAGACCTAAAGGATGCTTATGCTCACATCCTCGTTCATCCAGACCATAGACAATATCTCAGATTTGTGGTGGGAGGAAAACATTTTCAGTACAGGGTATTTCCCTTTGGTCTAACCTCTGCCCCCAGGGTTTTCACCAAATGCCTGGCGGCTTATCTCAGGAATCAAGGAATTTTTGTCTTCCCATACCTGGACGACTGGCTCATCAGGGCCAGTCTGTCCAGGAGGCCCATCAAGCCAGTCTTTGCACTGTCTCTCTTTTTCAGCATCTGGGCTTTGTCATAAAGTATGCAAAGTCCACTTTGCTCTCCTCTCAGAACCTAGAGTTTATAGGGGCAAGATTAGACACCCTTCAGGCAAGAGCTTACTTGCCCGAAGACAGGGACCACAGACTGATGAACTTGGCCAACCAGTTCCAAAGCAATTCTCATGTTTCCGCCAGGCACTACCTGCGGCTCCTGGGCCACATGGCATCCACTGTACATGTGACTCCGAATGCCCATCTGCACATGCGGGCTGCTCAATGGTGCCTCAGAGATCAGTGGACGCAGGCCACAGGCGACCTCCGAGACAGAGTAAAGGTGTCCAAACCACTTTTAGACTCCTTTCAGTGGTGGCGACATCTCCCAAAACTCAGGGGTGTACCTTTTCAGGCTCCAGCACACACAAGGGTGCTGACGACCGATACTTCCTTAAAGGGCAGGGGTGCACATTGCCAGGGCACGTGCACTCAAGGCCTGTGGTCTCCTCGAGAGGCCACACAGCAAATCAATCTTTTGGAGCTGCGAGCAATCCTCTTAGCTCTGCAAACATTTTCTCATGCCCTCTCTCACCAGTCTGTCCTAGTTCAGACGGACAATCAGGTGGCAGTGTTCTGCGTGAATAAACAAGGAGGCACAGGGTCCCGGCGCCTATGTCAGGAGGCACTGGCCCTGTGCTCTTTTGCGGTCAAACAGGACATGTTTCTCAAAGCAGTTTATCTGCCTGGACAGGAGAACTTCCTAGCAGACAAGCTAAGGTGGGTTCTCCAGCCCCACGAATGGCAGTTGAATCCATTGGTGGCCCAGCAGATCTTTTTCCGCTGGGGACTTCCATCCATAGATCTCTTTGCAAGTCCACAAAACCATCAGCTGCCCAGGTTTTGCTCCAGACAGCCGCATCCCCTGAGAATGGCAGCAGATGCTTTTCTGATCTCTTGGTCTACAGGCCTCCTGTATGCGTTTCCTCCCATGCCCCTGGTGGCCTGAACTCTGTTCAAGATTCTCCTGGACAAGGCCTCGTTGATTCTGGTAGCCCCCCAGATGGCTGAGGCAGCCGTGGTTTCCACTTCTGCTGCAGTTGGCGGTGGAAACTCCGTTCCCTCTGGGGTTGCAACACGATCTCCTCTCTCAAGAGCAGGATTCCCTTCTGCACCCCACTCTCAGGTCCCTCAATTTGATGGCCTGGCTGCTGAAAGGGTAGTTCTAGCTCCCTTACTCCTGCCTACGGAGGTTGAGGAGGTGGTTTTGGCCTCTAGGAGACAGTCCACCAGAAAATCCTATGCCCTCAAGTGGCGTAGGTTTACGGTATGGTGTGCTCAGCGCAATGAAGACCCTTTCTCTTGCCTTGTGCCAGTAGTACTGCAGTATCTATTTCACTTTTCAGACCTAGGCCTTAAGTCTAACTCTGTACGGGTCCACCTCAGTGCTTTGTGAGCACACCACTCACCGGTGGGAGGACAGTCTGTCGGTTCACCCCTTGGTGTCCCGATTTCTCAGAGTTCTGCTTCTTCTCAAGCCTCCGGCTCGTCCACCGGCAACTGAGTGCGATTTGAACGTGGTCTTGCAGCAACTCACTCACCCACCGTTTGAGCCGATGGCTACTTGCCATTTGCGCTTCCTCTCTTGGAAAGTGCTCTTCCTGGTGGCTCTTACCTCGGCCAGACGTGTGAGTGAACTACAAGCTCTGGTTTCTGATAGACCGTATACACGGTTCTATACGAACAGGGTGGTCATACGGACACATCCCAAGTTCCTTCCAAAAGTGGTCTCCTCTTTCCACTTCAATCAGGAGGTGGTTCTTCCGACCTTTTTTCCAAGGCCACATGCCAGCTGGGCTGAAACAGTCTTGCATACCCTGGACTGCAAGAGGGCGTTGTCTTTTTACATAGAGCCTACGCGGGGGCATCGAAGGGCTACTCAGCTCTTCGTCTCGTTTGACCCTAATAAGATGGGGTTACCTGTCTCCAAGCGTACATTGTCCACTTGGGTAGCAGATTGTATTGCCTGGGTGTATAAGGCAGCCGACCTCCCCTTGCAGGGTCGAGTCACGGCCCACTGTGTCAGGGCGAAAGCTGCGTCAATAGCTCATCTCCACTCTGTTCCATTGGCAGACATCTGCCGGGCCGCAACTTGGTCTTCAAGCCAGACTTTTGCAGCCCATTACTGCCTGGAGAGAGTGTCCCGGAGGGACAGTGCTTTCGGACAGGCGGTACTCCGTAATCTCTTTGAGGTTTAGGCAACTCCTACCCTCCGGCCCTTGTGTTGGGCTACCGTACGGGGGCGTTCTCAGAGGATATTCTTATCACGAATGCTGAGGCTCTTGAGAGGAAGCCATTTTTTCAGCTTTGGGTTCCCGGTAGCCTAGAGCTGGGGAGTTCTATATGTGAGGACTGACTTCCTGCTTGGTGTTGGAGAAAGAGTAGTTATTCACCTGTAACAGGTGTTCTGCAGGAGCAGCAGGAATCAGTCCTACCGACCCTCCCTCCTCCCCTGGAGTTGCAGTCATATCATTCATTTTGATTTTTTGCTGCCTTTTAGCTATGTCATCAGACTGAGCAAGATGGCACCCTTGGGCGGGAAGGGGACCGCGCAGGCACGCTGCATTCCCAAAGGCTTTCTTTGAAAGCTGGGGAAATGCTCCGCACGGGGGCTCCGTCGGCGCTGATGTCGCCAATATGTGAGGACTGATTCCTGCTGCTCCTGGAGAACACCTGTTACAGGTGAGTAACTACTCTCTCTTGGCCCCAGCTTTCCTCCCACAGGATCGCTGTGCCCGCCTCATCGAGCTGGCAGAAGGGGGATACAATATCAAAACTGGGTAACAGCTTGAGAGATGCTACGGCTATTGGGACACATGATCTCTACAGTACATGTCGTTCCCTATGCTCGATTACACATGCAAAAAGCACAGTGGACTCTTCTCTTTCCAATTGACGTAAGCGAAGGGTTGTCTTAGAGGCAAGATCCACATCACCCCTCAACTTATCACGTCCCTGAAGTGGTGTGACTCCCACAAAACCTACTCAGGTCACCTTTTCAGATGCCTCCACCTCCACCTCTATACACCCTGACGACGGATGCTTCCAAGCTGGGTTGTGGGGCGCATTTGAAAGACCTGACCACACAGGGACTGTGGGGGGGAACACAGGAAGCAAGAGCTGTGGATTGGTGAGGACTGCTTTATTGGAAAACACCCCTACGCGTTTCGGCAACGCCTTCCTCAGGGGACACACAGCTAACATAAAATACATAATACAAGTTAAAAACATATAGCAACAACCATAAAAAATAAAAAATTAAAATTAAAAAGCGATACGTACATCAATATTCTATTAAAGAACATAATAGAAGGAAAAAGTTAACAAACAAATTAAAAACAATCATCAAGGAGTGTGGCTAATTCCTTTCATCTAACCTGTGCCGTGAGTGGAGCTCCTGCCGTGCCGGTGTGCACCTGGATCACGTGAGCAGAGTCGGGCATAAGATCCTGCCCCCACCGCGGAGTTCTTTCGAGTGTGGCTAATTCCTTTCATCTAACCTGTGCCGTGAGTGGAGCTCCTGCCGTGCCGGTGTGCACCTGGATCACGTGAGCAGAGTCGGGCATAAGATCCTGCCCCCACCGCGGGCGCGTGCCCGTGGGTGCGTGCTCCGAAGGGGCGTGGCCAAAGGGGTACGCCCCTTTGGAGCCCCTTCGGAGCACTGAGGAGCCGAGAGCCTCGATTAATATCATCTAGATGGGGAAGAGAAAGAAGAAGGTTTCGTCAGTGGTTACACCCACAGGTAAAGCGGCTAAGGTGGTTGGACCCCTGGACTCTCATTTTAAGTCCGGGGTGCCCCCTCCGACCGCTGATATGTCTGATTCCTCTGTCTCTGTTAGTCCAGGCTCTCTTGATGTTGTTCCTCTTCCGCGAAGGGTTTCTACTCCTCCCAGCGCTGAACCCTTAACACAGGGTAAGCTCTCCCCTCAAGTTGTTGAGGGGGGAACTCTCCCTATTTCGGCTGAACTTCCTGACTCATTTTTGACTTTGGTTACGTCTACTGCAATAATCCCTCAGCCCTTTGAATATAAGGTTACTCCTGCTGAGCCTAAACCTCCTAAAGAAGTATTGCTTTTAGATATCTGGCAGATAGTTTCCCGTACTGAGTTATCGTTAAAAACTTCTTTATTACAGTTGTCTAAATTTACCACTGAGACTGTTGCTATGTTATCTGAACATCAAAACAGGATTGCTTTACTTGAATCTCAAGATGTTAAGCTAGCAGGACAAATATCGTCGATGCAGGGGGCCCTGACGTCATCAGTTCAGGACTCCCTGGTTTTGCATCGTCGTGACGAAATGCTGGAGAATGCCTTGCGTATGAAAAATCTCTGTTTAATTAATTTTCCCCGCACTCATTTTCTCTCTCCAACTATTTTGTTTCTTAAATATTTGAGAGATGTCCTTAAGATTTCGGATCCGGAGTCTATTCCCATATCTAAAATATATTATTTACCCTCTGGTGTTAAAGTTAGTCCGGCTCCTGAATCTGAGGCTCCAAATATTGCTGGGGGAGAAATGGATCGCCTTTCTGTTCAAAGTTTAGATTTGTCCGCATATTTGGAAACCTCTGTAGAGGAGATTCCAATACGTGCTACGTTATTGGTTTCTTTTTCTTTAGAAAAAGATAAGGATAGGATTTTTCAGGTGTATTTTAAGCATCGTCATGATAACTTCTTTGGTCAGGTTGTACAAATGTTCCCGGACGTATGTCGAAGTACCCAATTGAAGAGGAAGGCTTTCCTTGCATTACGCCCTCGGGTGCTTGCAATGGGAGCTTCTTTCCTACTTAAGTATCCCTGTAAATGTCTTGTCTCCTTCCAGGGTAATTCTTTTACCTTTTTTGATTCTCTTCAATTAGAGGCTTTTTTGCATAAGTCAGGATGATATACAGTTTGTGTTTGTTTATTATTTAATTAATTTCTGGGGTTTTTTGCTAAGAAAAAGGGGTTAAATGTTTAATTTTCTCCACTCTCTGTTTCAGATTATTATTATGCCTAGGGTGATAGACATGCTCCAATTTTGTGGACTATTTTTTGGGAATGAATATTTTGTTAATGCACTGATCGTGTTACATTTTCTGTATTGCCTGAGATTTACCAAATAAAAGAATTTAAACTTCAAAAAAAAAAAAAAAAAAAAAACAATCATCAAAATCAATTATGAAATAAGTAGGGCCGAGACAGAAGAGAAGATGAATGTACTGGAGTAAAATCCTGAAAAACTATGCGTACACATGAAACAACAATCATTTCATATCGATAAGACAAATCAATTATGAAAATAAACTAATTCAATGAACATGTATATTAAGAACATGTGCAAAATTAATAAATAAATAAATAAGGAGATTGTGTTGATAAAAAAACTTGAACAATAAATACAGATTGGAATAAATAACTAAAAATGGTGCATGTAGACCAATACATATTAATATAGACACCTACCAGAACTGCACCAGACAAGATGTCTCTTAAAGACAGTTGTGTCAAGCTTCTATGTACTAACTACAAAGTAAAATGAAAGAAGTATAACATGAAGATATGTACCATACAAAGAGGGAATGGACGAATGTATCTACATCTTTCGAAAACAACTTAAGACGCACCTATTCCAATCACATTTCAACTTAACTTCATGAAATGCACTAATGCCATGAAATGCACCCAGCCGTATGTAAATATGTATATAAAGATCCTTCGTATAAATTGTAAATATGTTTTTAAGTACCCTGTATGTAGCTGCGATATTCAATCAACTGTAAATCCTGTAACCCCATGCTTGCTGTGCACTATCTCCCCTCCCTAATTGAAATGTACATACTCTAATTACCGGCCGGTACAGCCAACTCTCCCATGTATAGCAACCGCTGCTGATCACTGGAAGCAGCGGGATACAAATGTACGTTAAATAAATAAATAAACAAAATAAATAAACATCAAAAGGGATATACATGTACACTCAATTATAAATGAAACTATCAAATACATAGACTAATACAACTAATTAAAATGATGTTAAAACTGATATTAAAAAAAAATAGATAAATAAATAATAGTATAAAATGAAATAAGAACCAGTAAAAGAATATAAATATGGATTTACAAAGTCAGCAAACATGACAAAAATACTCACCGTAGTTAAAACTACCAGACAATCTCTTTAATCATGTGCGAGAATGCTGTGCACATCTAAGGAGAACATACAGCGAAATGATCAGGAAGACTATAAACAATAATACTATATTATTCATAAAATAGTGTAAAAAAGTAGTAAAAAAATTATTTAAAAAAAGGGGGGACAGACCCTAATTTAAACAGGATCACTATTCTGCACGTATGTAATTAAAAATAAAAAGTGAATGCTAGCAGTTGATTAAATATGTATCACAGGACGATAGAGAGAGGAGGGAAAATAAACCGGGCAGGCAATTAAAAAGAAGGTATCTGCGGCTAGTCGGAACGATTCCTGTGAATGTTGCTAGCATGTATACAAAAGTAAGGGAATCATAATGTAGTGCAACCTGGACAAAACGGTACATAAAAGGTGAAACAAGAAGCTTAAAAGCAACTCAAGCAGGCTCTGAGTCACGAGTAAGATGCGGACACTAGGCGGCATTTACCGAGCTGGACAGTTAAAAAAAATATATATATAAAACAGAGATCAAATGACAGCCGGTGAAGACTAAAACTTCTTGTAATTTTCATTGTCCAAAGAATGGAAAGTAACCAAAGCAAAGGTGCACAATATATTAGGCGCGATGACATGCATCAAATCGAACATTCTAAAAAGTGAAAGTGGACTATCCAGACAACTACAGAAGTGTTGTGAAATAAATGAGGAAGACCAGTCTGTGTAAATTGTAGAGAATAGAACCCAGAAGTTACCGGACTCAGCCGAAGCTGAATATCAGAGAAGTAGCATAGTGCACAGCGTTTCAAAAGAGTAATCTGACGAGAGCTCAATCACTGAAGATCTGTAGCAATGGTGAAACCAGACCGGAGTCCGCATCTTACTCGTGACTCAGAGCCTGCTTGAGTTGCTTTTAAGCTTCTTGTTTCACCTTTTATGTACCGTTTTGTCCAGGTTGCACTACATTGTGATTCCCTTACTTTTGTATACATGCTAGCAACATTCACAGGAATCGTTCCGACTAGCCGCAGATACCTTCTTTTTAATTGCCTGCCCGGTTTATTTTCCCTCCTCTCTCTATCGTCCTGTGATACATATTTAATCAACTGCTAGCATTCACTTTTTATTTTTAATTACATACGTGCAGAATAGTGATCCTGTTTAAAATAGGGTCTGTCCCCCCTTTTTTAAAATAATTTTTTAACTACTTTTTTACACTATTTTATGAATAATATAGTATTATTGTTTATAGTCTTCCTGATCATTTCGCTGTATGTTCTCCTTAGATGTGCACAGCATTCTCTCACATGATTAAAGAGATTGTCTGGTAGTTTTAACTACGGTGAGTATTTTTGTCATGTTTGCTGACTTTGTATATCCATATTTATATTCTTTTACTGGTTCTTATTTCATTTTATACTATTATTTATTTATCTATTTTTTAATATCAGTTTTAACATCATTTTAATTAGTTGTATTAGTCTATGTATTTGATAGTTTCATTTATAATTGAGTGTACATGTATATCCCTTTTGATGTAGATACATTCGTCCATTCCCTCTTTGTATGGTACATATCTTCATGTTATACTTCTTTCAATTTACTTTGTAGTTAGTACATAGAAGCTTGACACAACTGTCTTTAAGAGACATCTTGTCTAGTGCAGTTCTGGTAGGTGTCTATATTAATATGTATTGGTCTACATGCACCATTTTTAGTTATTTATTCCAATCTGTATTTATTGTTCAAGTTTTTTATCAACACAATCTCCTTATTTATTTTGCACATGTTCTTAATATACATGTTCATTGAATTAGTTTATTTTCATAATTGATTTGTCTTATCGATATATGATTGTTGTTTCATGTGTACGCATAGTTTTTCAGGATTTTACTCCAGTACATTCATCTTCTCTTCTGTCTCGGCCCTACTTATTTCATAATTGATTTTGATGATTGTTTTTAATTTGTTTGTGAACTTTTTCCTTCTATTATGTTCTTTAATAGAATATTGATGTACGTATCGCTTTTTAATTTTTATTTTTTATTTTTTATGGTTGTTGCTATATGTTTTTAACTTGTATTATGTATTTTATGTTAGCTGTGTGTCCCCTGAGGAAGGCGTTGCCGAAACGCGTAGGGGTGTTTTCCAATAAAGCAGTCCTCACCAATCCACAGCTCTTGCTTCCTGTGTTCCCCTCCTGGTCTGCGAGAGCAGTGCTCCTCTTTGTCTACCACACAGGGACTGTGGACACAACAAGAATCTGCCCTGCAGATCAACCTGCTAGAACTACATGCACTGACAAGTGCTCTTCAGGTTTTTCAACCCTAGCTATCAGGGCATCCTTTTCTAGTCAGAACGGACAACCAGGTTGCCATATTTTGCACATACAAAAAAGGGGGAATGGGGTCCCATCCTCTCTACAAAGAGGTGATTCACTTATGGTCCTTTGCCATCTCTCACTGCATCCACCTCAGAGCAGTGTACCTCCCGGGTGAACTCGGTGTCCTAGTGGACAGGCTAAGTCGTATCCTTCATCCGCACAAATGGACCTTGCATCGGGAGACGACTGCTCGGATCTTCCAAACGTGGGGAACCCCATTCATAGATCTTTTTGCCATTCCACAAAACACGCAGCTTCTGCTCTTCTGCTCCAGAGTTCCATCATTGCACCGAACAGGACCCTGATGTCTTCTTTCTCCATTGGGGACAGGGGCTGCTCTATGCATATCCTCCCATCCCCTTGATACCCAAGATGCTGTTCAAGCTATAGGCCAACAGGGGCTCGAAGATTCTCATTACTCTCTTTTGGCCCTGTCAACTGTGGTTTCCTCTGCTGCTTCGCCTTGTGCAGACTTAGCCACTCAACCTGGGATGTGTACCGCAACTCCTCTCTCAGGACCACGGGACGCTCCTCCATTTCATTCTTCATTTCCTACGCCTGACAGCATGGTTGCCGAAAGGCTAGTGTTCACTGACTTCGACCTAGCACAGGCAGTCAAAGATGTCTTTGCATCATGTAAAGATTCCACCAGGCGATCTTATGCATTCAAATGGCGTAGGTTTGCCCTTTGGTGCTCCTCAAAGAACCTTGACTTCTTTTCTTGTCCGGTGGAGTCGCTTCTACAATATCTTCTTCACTTATCCTGGACAGGTCTTAAAACTAACTCAGTGAGAGTTCACTTTAGTGCTATTGTGGCATCTCACAGACCAGTGGTTGGAAAGCCTATCTCCTTATATCCCTTAGTAGCACGCTTCATGCGGTGTCTCCTGCTGTCCAAGCCACCCATTATGCTGCCTCCGGTGGCCTGGGATCTGAATGTGGTTCTGGCTCAACTTCTAAAGCCACCCTTTGAATGTTTAGTCACCACCTCACTGAAGCATCTATCTTGGAAGGTCATCTTTCTTATTTCCCTCACTTCAAGTCGCCGCTGCAGGCTCTAGTGGCAGATCCACCCTATATTTGGTTCCACCATGACCAGGTGGTTCTGTGTACCCATCCGCATTTCTTCCCGAAGGTGATTTCCTCCTTCCATCTAAACCAGTCGGTAATCCTCCCGACTTTCTTCCCTAGACCACATGCGTCTCAGGCTGAAGCAGCACTACACACCTTAGACTGCAAGCGAGCGCTGGCTTACTACTTGGATAGAATTAAAGATCACAGAAGATCCTTTAAATTATTCATTTCCTTTGATCCTAGTCACCTGGGTCTACCAGAGACGAAATGTACTCTATCTAGATGGATAGCAGCTTGCATCTTTTTTGCTTATACAAGTAGGATTCTCTTTGGAGGGTCATGTCTGCTCATAATGTGCGGGCTATGGCATCATTCGTAGCTAATCTCTGTTCTGTAACCATTGAGGACATCTGCCGGGCAGCTACTTAATCCTCCATTCAAACTTTTGCTGCACACTATTGTTGGGATGTTGTCTTTGGGCAAGCTCTACTCCAGCATTTCTTTGTTACTTAAATTCCACTCCTAAGTTCCGTCCATGACTTCTACAAGAGACAAGACTATCATTGGGGTAGTATCACCTTCTGAAGTTGAGTACAATGGCTCACAATTCTTCCAGACTCATCGGTTACACGTTTTTTGCCTCCGGGATCACACTATTCTACCCCCCATACCAGTCTGGTATCTGGAAGCTAGTGATTCCCATATGTGAAGACTGCATTCCTGCTCGTTCCTGGAGATAGTGTAGTTACTCTTCTGTGACTGGTGATCTACGGGAGCAGCAGAAATCAGTCTTAACAACCTGCCTTCCTCCCCTAGGAGTTGTAGGGTTCTTTTATTTTCTTCATCTTCTCAACTATAAACTCAACTGAGGAGAGGAGTTGGGAAGGCAGGCACGATGGCGCAGTGTATTGCTCACAAAGGCTTTCCTATTGGATGCTGGGGAGCGTTCCCAGGCAGACTCCATTGGGGACGTCACCCATATGTGAGGACTAAGTCCTGCTGTTCCCAGAGATCACCTGTTACAGGTGAATAACTACGCTTTGTGATTGGACCTTTGTCTTTGGGCTTGCAAATTGTTTCATGATTGCATTATTTAAAACAATATAAATCTAGCAACCTGTCATGTTGATGTACTAATTTCTTTCTTAAACAAGCATTTTATTTTGTTAAAGTATTTGTAGGGGGCTTAAGAAGGTTGTGATACCGATGGTCATTGATAACCCTTTCACAACCTCCCTTCTCACCCCACAAAATACAATAATAGTTATATAAAAACAGAATGTTGCAGAAGTAAACTGCCAGGTGAACTAGTACACGTGAAGCCCTATTATGCATAGAACATCTAGGCAGGATTTGGGACGTTCCTAGTTTCCCAAATATTGAATGCAGAGGCTTTTTGTAAAATAAATATAATGATGCTGGCAAATAATATACATATTCTCATTCTAAAATGGGAATACACGTTTCTTCTTCATTCCTCTTGTCCAGTCCAGATGTGTGGGTTTATGCCTTCCTACCAGCATAAACCCTACAAATACTTTAACACTCTTGAATGTATATCAACTGTGATTGATGTGTTTAACAGGTCTGCTAACTGTATTGCATTGAATATCGGGCTCTACGTTTTTAAGGCTGTTATAAAATTTTTCTGGGCGGATTATTTAAAGGTGAAGGTTTGAGTGAAGATTGTTCCATATGTAGGGCACCGACCGTTCTCCAGGACCAAGCAGGAAGTCAGTCCTCACATATGGGTGACGTCGGCGCCGACGGAGCCCCTGTGCGGAGCATTTCCCCAGCTTTCAAGGAAAGCCTTTGGGAAAGCAGCGCGCATGTGCGGTCCCCTTCCCGCCCAAGGGTGCCATCTTGCTCAGTCACAGTCTTTCTTTTTCCGCAGAGCCCAAAGGACGTGAGTTCGTGTCACCTGGGAAAAGTAGATTTTTTCGGCTATTTTGGCTTTTTTTCTGTTCCGGTTCGACGCCGGTTTCCCTTCCCGCCTGGGCTTGGTACACCGGTATCGAGTCCGGAGTTTTGATTTTCGGTTTTTGTCCTTTGTGACTAGCGTTCACGCTCTTTTTGTGTTTTCACTGGCAGCCCGGTCTTTTGAACTTGCAGGGGCCCTTTTTCCCCTGATGGCTGCCAGCGGGTTCAAAAAGTGTGATCAGTGCAAGAAACTTATGTCTCTCACCGACACACATGACTGCTGCCTCCGTTGCCTCGGGCCCGACCATGACCCGCTGGCCTGTGGCCCGTGCAGCAAAATGTTGTCAAAGGCGCTTCAGAGCCGGCAGCATCAACATGAGAGGATATTCTCTGACTCTGCATCCGGCTGGGCCCGGACTTCGTCAGAGGCCTCGACGTCTCGGGAGTCTGACTCCGACCGCTGTCGGGGTTCCTCTGAGAGGGAGTCTCGCACCCGGGAGCACAGAAGGAAGAAGAAGCTCATGGGGGCAGTGTTGGTGGAGGCTCCTGGATCCTCGAGGGCCAGGTCGCGTAGCCCTGACCGCCGTCCCGGGCTCTTGGAGTCGGAGAGGCCGTCCAAGTTACCTCGTGTGGAGCCAGAGTCCCCGAGTCACGTAAGTGCAGTTGTCCTCGTGGACTCTCCTCCGGGGGAGCTGATGTCGGGCCTGATGCCGTCGGGGCCCGAGTCAAGGGCTGCTGAGTCTCCTGAGCTTGGACTCAGGTTGACAGCCTTGGAGAGCAGCTTGGCTGCCTTCATGGAACAGCAGCGGGTGCTGATCGCCGGTCTGACTGGTGCATCTGCCTCAATCACCGGGACCTCGATGTCCAAGTCGACCCCGGAGACCGAGCCGATCCTCGAGTCAATGAAGTCTCGAGTCGATCCTCGGTCACGATCCCCCTCGACCTCCCGTGCGGGGCCGAGGTCGTCGACGCCGATACCCTTGGCGTCGGGGTGGGTGGCACCGAGGCCCACATGGCTGGAGCCACTCAACTCCTCCTCAGAGGAGTTGGCGTGGGAGATGGAGCACGAGGAGTCCACGGACACCTTCCGGACCCGGTGCGTTCCTTCGGACTCACCGGAGTCCGAACCTTGGAGACGGTCCCCCCCAGAGGATACCCGGTTCTCGGACTTCGTGAGGGACATGGCCAAAGCCTTGGCCTTCCCTGCGGACGCCGAGGATGAGCCTGGAGCCAAAGAGCTCGATGCCCTCCAGTATGACTTTCCTCCAAAGGAAGCCTTTACTGTACCGGTTCCTCCGATGCTGGAAGGGCTGCTCTTCCGTATGTGGGAGGCACCGGCCTTGGCGCTGGTTCTTAGCAAACGGCTCAATTCCATTTATCGAGTCCGTAAGAGCCCTGCGTTCCAAAAGGCGCAGCTACCGCACAATTCCATGGTTGTGGAATCGGCCATGCACCGCCGGAAGAGTCAGAAGATGCACTTCTCAGTGCCCCCAGTCGGGAGGCCCGGAACCTGGATGCCCTCGGTAGAAAGTGCTTCCAGGGCACTATGCTATCTTGCTGTGTCCAGACCTACCAGCTGTACATGGGCATGTACCTACGAGACCTGGCAAAAGAGATTGCCAGGTTCTCAGCTGGCCTCGCCGAGGAGCCTTTACAGAGCTTCAAGGCTTTGTCAACAGGGATTCGAGAGTGCTCGAAGTTTATCTCTCAGGCAGCCTATGATGGCTTCGAGGCTTCGGCCCAGGTAGCCATGACCGGCATCGGTGCATGCTGTTAGGCCTGGCTACTGTCATCAGACCATCAAGTTGGTCGATGTCCCGTGCCGAGGTGAGAACCTTTTCAGTAAGCCCATGGGAGTGGAGGAGTAGCCTAGTGGTTAGAGCACTGGCTTGGTAACCAAGCAACCAGGGTTCAATTCTCACTAGCACTCCTTGTGGCCTTGGGCAAGTCACTTAACCCTCCATTGCCTCAGAAGAAAGGCCTGGCAATCTACTTCTGGTGACACTGCCAAGAAAACCCAGGAGCTTCTGGGTCACCAGGAGTCAGGACTGACTTGAAGGCACACATTGCATTTTGCATGACCGAAAAGGCAGCGGAAATCGAGACTGAGACTCTCACCAGGACAAGGCTGTCCAGGAAGACTTCTGTCCCTTCTCAGAAAAAGAAGGGCTCGGGAAAGAAGCCCTTTTTCCCGAGGAAGGGTGCTGCCTACAAAACCTACCCTCAGTATCAGGCCTCTCCAGCTCCCCAACAGGGCCAGCAGGCTAA
Source organism: Ichthyophis bannanicus (assembly GCA_033557465.1). Taxonomy (NCBI): domain Eukaryota; kingdom Metazoa; phylum Chordata; class Amphibia; order Gymnophiona; family Ichthyophiidae; genus Ichthyophis; species Ichthyophis bannanicus. The sequence goes on along the minus strand of CM066031.1, from coordinate 618,912,107 downwards.
GGGGAAGGGGCATGGGCCCGTAGGCAGAAGAGCCCCAAGCCGCCAGCTCCGTCTCCTGCACAGCAAGGAGCGGGGTTTTGACTCACATAGCATAGCCTCTTCTCCACAGCTGGCTCCACTCAGCACAGGAGGTCTGCTGACCCTGTACGCCTACAGGTGGCCAGCCATCACAAGGGGATACCTGGCTCCTCAGCATAGTTCAGAAGGGCTACATGCTCCACTTCCACCAGCTACCCCCCTCCTACTTTCCAGTGGAGCCTCCAAGACTCCCTTGGCACAGAAACCTCCTCCTTCAGGAGTTGGCAAGTCTTTTAAAGGAACAGGCGGTGGAACCGGTGCCTTACCACCTGGAAGGGCAAGGCTTCTACTCCAGGTACTTCCTGGTACCAAAAAGGACAGGAGGCCTCCGGCCTATACTAGATTTGTGAAACCTAAACAAGTTTCTGGAGAGGGAAAAGTTCAAGATGCTTACCCTTGGGATACTGCTGCCCTACCTCCAGCAGGGAGACTGGCTATGCTCCTTAGACCTAAAGGATGCTTATACTCACATCCTCATTCATCCAGACCATAGACAATATCTCAGATTTGTGGTGGGAGGAAACCATTTTCAGTACAGGGTTCTTCCCTTTGGCCTAACCTCTGCCCCCAGGGCCAAATGCTTGGCGGTGGTGGTGGCCTATCTCAGGAATCAGGAAATTTTTGTCTTTCTATACCTGGACGACTGGCTCATCGGGGCCAGTCTATCCAGGAGGCCAGACAGGCCACTCTTCGCATTGTCTCTCTTCTTCAGCATCTAGGCTTTGTCATAAACTACGCAAAGTCCACTTTGCTCCCCTCACAGAACCTAGAGTTTATAGGGGTAAGATTAGACATCCTTCAGGCAAGAGCTTACTTGCCCGAGGACAAGGCCCACAGACTGATGGACTTGGTCAACCAGTTCCACAGCAATTGTCAGGTCTCTGCCAGACACTTTCTGAGGCTCCTGGGGCACATGGCATCCACGGTACATGTGACGCCGAATGCCCGTTTGCACATGCGGGCAGTTATCAGAATCTCGGGTTTTGCACTAGTTTGACATCTGCTTGTTTCTTCGTTAGTACTTGTAGAGAATGCAGGGGTTTCGGTGACTGGATGATCTTTGTGTTGTTTGGAGGGCCTCATGAAGGTGAGCCAGCTTTCAAGACATTGTCTGCCCATTGGTGGAAGGATGCTATTGAATCCGCCTATCTACTTAAAGGATGGATGGTTCTGGCAGGTCTAGGACTTTTTTGTGGGCAGAGTTGGCCTGGTGCCACCTTTCAATATTGGTAAGGCAGCGAAATGGTGCTCCCTACCTACCTTCAAGCATCATTATTGTTGGGATTTTCAGGCGCAGAGAGATGCGGAGTTTGGGTCGCCAGTGTTGCAGGCTGGGCTCTCCTGTCTCCCCCCCCCATCCCCCCATATATCATCAGATACTGCTTTGGTACATCCCACGTATCCGGACAGGACTGGAGGGATGATGAGGAAGGTGACATTAGGCCGTACCTGCTCATTTTCTTTTCTCGAGTCCCTCCAATCTAGTGTATGACCCACCCTGACTGTTTCCGTTCGATCCTGGATGTGGGAAGAATTATGTTCTGCTGTACTGTTCTCAGATTCCTGCAGATTATACTTGGGGTCTAGAAGATAGTGGGCGGGATCCCCTGTTCAGGACCCTCTTCAGAGCAAGAGTTTTATTCGGTTGGTATTGTTTGTTATGTAGATCATTGATGAGTTAGCTAATAACTATTCTTTCTAGAGTCTGCTTTGTTACAGAAATACTGGTGTGAAGATGGCTGCACAGGACCCATATATAGTGTGACATCATCAGACCAGTGGTTCTCAGTCTCCATCTGCTGGTAGGAAAGCATAAACCCATGTGTCTGTACTGGATTTGAAGGGACTCGAGGAAAGAAAATTAGCAGGTAGGGCCTAATTGCAGCATATTTACTTGGACCACCCAAACCCTGCACCTGAACATGCCTCCTTTAAATCTCTGCCTCCACAGCATCTGCACATATAAATAACAGCATTGTAAAATTGGCATTTACACATGTAAATGTCACTATTTATTCATGTAGCGCAACCCTTCAAAAATTACTACATTGTCATGCTTCATTTTTATATTTCAAGGTCATACGTTGTCAGATGTGAGTCACATATCCAACATTAGCATGAGCTGCATTAATGAATCCATGTTCAGCTCCATAATGGGCAGCAAGCTGGAGCCACCTCCTGACAACTTGGAGATGCTGGATATAAGTGCTTTTCAAGCACCAGAGGATTTATTAGATGGCTGTCGTGTAAGTAGACAAGACTTGGTGCCAATTTTTGTTTACTTTAGTTTAAGTATTGTGAAGCATGTGTGCAGGATACCGGCTTTTATTGATAAAGCAAAATGCATTCACAGGAATTAATGAGCTATGGTGGTATTTTATTTGTATTTTAAATGTTTAAATTTGCAAAGCAGAGGGGAAAATCTTTGAGGAACGTTAATTGTTTGCTACTCTTTACTGTTGGAACAGGCATCCTTGATAATCAGTTTGAAGTATATTTTATTCACTATTCAGAGGACAAATAAGTAGCTCGGGGTTCAGATCAGTGTAAAGAGAGGGCAAGGCATCATATAGCTGCCTTTGTTTTGGGTGCTGAGATGAGATACTACATCATCCTGCTTGACCAGTCCAGACAAGTGGGTCGTGTCCCCCTGCTAGCAGATGTTGAGACAGAGAAAATAGAAAAGCTTTGAGCCTTCCTCCTTGGTACATACTCTCCTATGAGGCAGTTTCAGTATTTTCTCTGTCTCAGCAGATGGTGGACTCCTTCAGCTCCTAACGGATCCTCTTAGCTAGTATTTACCTTTAATTTTCTCACGGGGTTTTCAGAGGTGTTCCTGGTCAAGAGGATCAGTGGAGCACCTCTGAAGGGAAGTGGCCCTGTTTAGGAGGAACAGTGCAGCCTTCCATCTCAGCTGTTCTTCAGCTCCTGCTTCAGTTCACTGCTACCATCCAGCGATAAAGTTTAACAAACAAACAAAAAAAGGAAAACAAAACATACCAAAACCTAAGCGGCAGAAGAACAGGTCCAGCACTCGAGGCTCCAATGGGTGATTGCCTTCAACTCAGTGCAGCACCGGTGACATAGGGCAGTGAGTTACTCCTTGGCGCTCCCCCTCCTCCTTCCTGGGTTCTTTCTCCCTCTGGGCATTCTCGGAGCTGTTTTCCTCTGGCTTCCAGCAGCTGTGGGGGTTTCCGCGGCTATGGGGGCTACCGCTGGATTCTGCCTCTCTTCGTTTTGTCATAGTTCGGGTCCTTTCTCCCGCCAAATCTCCTTCCTCAGAGGTGGCCATTTTATAGACGTTTTATCCCTCCTTGTGGCAGCATTTCTTCTTCACGCAGCTCTTGCCAAGCTGCGGCGGCCATTTTGGGGAGGGAAATTCTTCCTTGCTCAGTGCTGTCTTCGCTGTGGGCCTTCTGAGCTGCTTAATTCCTTGCCCGCGGGCCCTCATGCACATTATGCCCTTGTCCCTGTAGTGGTGCATGGCATGCGGCCGGAAACTGAGGATTTTGGTAGATGACATGTGCACTACATGTGGGGCCGATCCAGGGGGTCCCTCTAGTGGCATGCCATTAAGTCCTGCTCCACTACCTTTGCCTTCTGGAGCTGGGGGTCTGCCAGCAGCGCAGCTCCATAATGACACTCCTCCTCTGCTCCTCATGCCTGAGCACAGCTCCCTGGTTCAGCCTCTCTCCTCACAGCCTTTGCCTGCTCTCTCCTCTGCAGACCAACAATTTCTATACCTATTCCGGCAGGCCTGGGAGATGTGGTGCGCAGGTTCCCTGTCGGAGTCCCTGCTGGCGCCCCCACCTAAGCGTAAGTGGCCAGGAGCCAGTTTGACTGGCACCCCTGCCTCTCTCGCTCCCTCTTCTCCCCAAGCTTAGGGCCCCTCTTCTGTCTCAGGGGACATGCACCCTGCTGTTGCAGAGGATGGCGAGTACCACTTGATTGCCAATTCCTGCCTTCTGGATCAGACAAGGGAAGAAGGAGAACCTTTGCCGCCAGAGGATCAGCAGGAGGACCAGGAGCCTCAGGACGAGTGAGAAGATGTCTGGCTTTTCCGTAAGGAGGAACTACCGGCTCTCATTGTCCAAGTTTCAGATGCTCTCCACCTTTCAGCAGTGACTCCTGTGGATCCTGCTAAACCGCAAGTGGATCCCATTATTGTTGTCATCAAAAAGCAATCCATGACGTTCCCCTTTCCAGCAGAACCTTAACAAATGATTACCTTGGAGTGGGACAGCCCGGATTTGTCCCTGCAGTCGGCATGTTTCTTGGACCTTTTTTATGTCTGGTCTCCAGAGAACCTGGATAAGTGGCTACGGTTTCCCAAAGTTGATGCACTCGTGATGGCCATCACTAAGCACACTACCATCCCAGTTGAGGGTGGAACCGCCCTTAAGGATTCCATTGACTGGAAGGTGGAGGGGCTGCTGAAGACTTCCTTCTCGTCTTCGTCGCTCGCCTTGCAGGCTGCGGTCTGTGGGGGGCTTGCTACATGTGCCTTGCTGTGCTGGATACAGCTTCTTCCAGAGGATTCTGCACTACCCCGCCTAGAATCCGTTGCACCGTTCTTGGCGGATGCCTGGTATGATCTGCTGCGCCTATCAGCACGCTCTAGCATTAGGTATCGTGGCAGGCCGCTGGCTTTTGCTCGGACACTGGAATGCAGATGCTGCCTCTAAATCTTGGCTCGCCAAGCTTCCCTTCAAGGGTCGCTTTCTCTTCATCGAGGACCACGAGAAGCTTGTTAAAGATCTTGGGGAGGTCAGACCTCAATGCTTGCTGGAAGACCGCCCAAAATCTGCTTTTTGGTGCCCCCCTACCATCTTGTCCTCCTTGCCCGGTACTTACAAAGGGATGTTTTCGGGACGCCCGCCAGTACCGCCCCGGATGGCCCAGGATATCCTTGAACAAGTCTGACACCAGACCTCGGTCCTTTCAGGGTAACCGTCGCAACAGAGATAATTACTCTGCCGCTTCCAAGTTCTCTGGTCCCTCACGCCCCTCCCGTTGATGGGCTTGGGGTCCATTCCGGGGTGCCGTGTATAGGGGGTTGGCTGAGTCGTTTTTCCCACAAATGGACCTGAATAACCTCAGACAAGTGGGAGCTCGACATAGTCTTGAGGGGCTATGCCCTGGACCTCGCTACGCCCGTCCCACACACCTTCTTGGTTTCCCCATGTGGGTCTCCTGCCAAAAGGGCGGCTGTCTATCTCACCCTCCAGCGCCTACTCTAACTCCAGGCCATTTGCACGGTCCTCCCGGCCAAAAGGGGCACCGGCCATTATTTCATCTACTTTGTGGCACCCAAAAAGGATGGTTTCTTCCGGCCCATCCTGGACCTCATGGGCGTCAATCGCTGTCTTTGGGTGCTGCAATTTCACATGGAGACGCTCAAGTCTGTCATCTGGGTGGTGCACCCGGGAGAGTTTCTCGCCTCTGGATCTTGCCGAAACTTACTTTCATATTCCAATCCGTAGGGAGCACCAGCAGTATCTGCACTTCATGATTCTTGGCAGGCATTATCAGCTTTGAGCCCTGCCATTCGGCCTTGCCACGGCCCCCCGAACCTTCACCAAAGTCTTGGTAGTCATGGTGGCGGCACTGCGATGCCAGGGCATTCGCGTCCATATCTGGATGATTGGCTTATCTGGGCCAAATTGCTTCATGAGGCATGTTCCGCTGTCGCTCACACGGTTGACTTCTTGAATCACCTCGGCTAGGTGGTCAACGAGGCCAAAAGTCATCTCCAGCCGGCATAGGCCATAGACTTCCTGGGAGTTCGCTTTGATATAGCAGCAGGCCGTGTGCTTCTCGCTCATGACCGCCTCCAGAAGCTCTGCGCTCAGCTTCGTGCCTTTCATTGCCATCCATCTCCTGTGGCTTGGGACTATCTTCAGGTTCTTGGCTCCATGGCGGCCACCCTTGATATGGTTCCCTGGGCACCGGGTGCACATGCACCCCTTACAATGTGCGCTACTGACCTGATGGTCTCCGGCTGCCCAGAATTATCAGGCCTCTGCGTCTGCTGCAGCCCTCGGTGTGCCCTTGGTTGCTCCACAATGGCTAATTCTGACTATGGATGCCAGCCTAGTCGGCTGGGGGGCGCATTGCCTCTGTCACACAGCGCAGGGCTCGGGGTCAGACCACGAGTCTACATGGATGATCAATCAGCTCAAAGCACGATCTGTCCACTTATCCCTTCTTGCCTTTCACGCCCTGATTCAACAGCGGGCAGTGCGCATACTTTCCGACAATTCCACAGCAGTGGCTTACATCAACAGGCAAGGCGGGACCCGATCGCCGGGCATGGCCAGAGAGATGAGCCTCATTTTTACCTGGGCGGAACGCCATCTCCAGGCCCTCTCGGCGCAGTATATAGCGGGTGTGGCGAACGTTCAGGCGGATTTCCTCAGCCGACACTCCCTGGATCCCAGCGAGTGAGAACTAGCCCCTTGGGCCTATGAGGCCATTGTGTGCCAGTGGGGTCAGCCTGCGTGGGATCTCATAGCCACAGCCTCCAACTCCAAGACGTCTTGCTTTTTCAGTCGGAGAAGGGAACCACCCTCCAAGGGCCTGGATGCCCTGGTTCAGCCTTGGTCCCGGAACCGCCTACTGTACAACTTTTCTCTGTGGCCAATCATCGGCCGCATTCTGTGCCGTATAGAGGCACATCAGGGCCAAGTAATCCTGGTGGCGCCGGACTGGCCATGACATCTCTGGTATGCCGACCTTGTGCGCCTGTCATGCGAGCAGCGGGGCCTGCTGTGACAGGGACCCATCTTCATGGATGACACCGCTTCCTTCTCGCTTATGGCCTGGCTCTTGAGAGGCGCCGATTAGAGCGCAGGGGCTATTCGCCACAGGTAGTCTCCCTCCTTACTGAAGGCCCGGAGAGCCTCAACCTCCCGGGCCTGTGCCAGGGTTTGGCATCTGTTTTCCTCATGGTGCTCTCGTCATTCAGTCTCTCCCTGGAAAGTGCAGGTCCCAAGTATACTTTCCTTTCTCCAAGATGGCTTTGACAGGGGCCTCGCCCTTAATTCCTTGAAAGTACAGGTCGTGGTCCTGACCTATTTTTGGGGACCAATTTGAGGTCATTCCCTTGCCTCCCATACGGACGTCTCCTGGTTCCTCCGGGGAGTCTGCTTCCACCAACTGCCATTGCATCAGGTGGTTCCCCTCTCTAGTGCTCTGGGCCCTCTCCCGTATCCCTTTCAAGCCGCTCTGCGCCACATCCCTTAAGGATCTCACGTTGAAGACAGTGTTCCTGGCAGTTGCTTCTGCCCGCCATGTCTCTGAGCTCCAGGCCTTATCCTGCTGTGACCCTTTCCTGTCCTTCTCAGCAGATGTGGTTACCCTTCATCCAGTACCTGCGTTCCTGCCAAAGGTGGTCTCTGAGTTCCATCTTAACCAGCCTATCTTGCTTCCCGCCTTCTGGCGGAAACAGGGGCCGGGGCATTCTCCAGCCTTGCACCTCCTAGATGTCAGTAGGGTCTTGCGCTGTTATCTCAAGGTCACTATTCCCTTTCGGCTTTCCGATCACCTTTTTGTCTTGCATGCCAGATCTCGGAAAGGTGTGGCTGCCTCCAGGGCCACCATAGCTCAGTGAATTAAGCAGACTATTGAGTTGGCCTATATTCTGCAGAATAAACCTGTCCCTGTTGGTCTTTGGGCACATTTCACTCTGACCCAGGCCGCGTTCTGGGTGGAAAAATCGCTAGTGCACCTCAACTCTCTCACCCAAACTTTGCCTCTCCCACAACCTGACTTTGATGAAGCCCACAATAGCTCACCATGTCAGGCTTACTTCACAGACCTCTTAATCAAATAACCACTGCATTATGAATACTAGCTTGTAATATAAACTGTAAATAGTTTCCAATAACCTTGTTATTGATGTGTATATAGTTTCCCTGTTTTTCAGACCAAGTTTAGCTATCCTGTTACAATGTAAGCATTATGATCTCTTGTTCTGATGCAGAGTTTTTTGTTATCTGTAAACCGCACTGATACTGAAAAGCGCGGTATATAAGAGTGAATAAATAAATAAATAAATGTGATATTTGCAGGGCGGCAACTTGGCTCTCTCTGTCTACCTTTACTCGTCATTATCGCTTGGATCTCCAAGCGAGGGAAGTAGCTCGCTTCGGAGCCACTGTTTTGGCTGCAGCTGTGTCTTCCCGCCCTATAGGGTGTAGCTTTGGTACTCCCCACTTGTCTGGACTGGTCTAGCAGGATGGTGTGGAAGATGAAATTTTACTTACCGTTAATTTCCTTTCCTGGAATTCTGGTAGACCAGTTCAGGACCCTCCCTGTATACAGGCGCCGCTTCTAAGAAAAGATATGTACTGAGAGACATTCTGTATCGGTTCGTTCGCAGATTAAGCAATCTCCCCAGCTGGAAGCCTCGTTCTAGCTGTATGTTCTACGCAATTATGTCACGTTCACTTGGTTGGATTGGTTTATAGTCTTGAACTGTTGTATTTTTTTGAGCTGTTCTATTCTCCAGGTACTTGCCAGGATGATACTGAAGCTGCCTCTAGGGGTAGGAGAGTATGTACCAAGAGGGAGGGTTCAAAGCTTCTCTGTTTTCTCTCTCTCACCATCTGCTGGCAGGGGGACATGACCCATTTGTCTGGACTGGTCTAGCAGGATTCCAGGAAAGTAAATTAACAGTAAGTAAAATTTCACTATATGACACAGGATGGAGGATGTCTGGGCCAACAGAACTGAAAGTGACAGCTCAGTCAATGTACAGCCTGTTCAAGAGTATATTCATGTTCCTCCCAGCCCAGAGCTAACAACTTCTGTAAAAGCTGTCAACCGCTTGTTTTCTGAAATGCGAAGCCCCCCACCTTTTTTTTTAATAAACAAAATGCCCTCTTCCTTGATTGTCTTTTCTTTGCAGATTTATCTGTGTGGTTTCAGTGGCAGGAAGCTGGATAAACTGAGAAGACTTATTAACTGTGGAGGTGGTGTTCGTTTTAATCATCTCAATGAGGATGTGACCCATGTCATTGTGGGAGAGTATGACGAAGACTTGAATCAGCTTATGCACAGGACAGCACACAGGTTTTTACATCCTTCTGTGGCCTTTTCATCATGAGTATATCATTAGCAAGCAGTGGGTTCAAAGTTTTGCTTGCCATCGTATAGTTAGTTTATGTTGCGAGAGAGGCTAATTTGCTTTGCTGAAATGATTTTTCTGCTTTGATAAAAACTCTTATATCCATTTAAATGCAGCTGTAACTGTGGCCAGGTAAGAGTGAGATGCCATCAACTGATAAAGCACAGTGACCTGATACCTGTATTTTCCATATATTCTCAAAACGCTAACACTGGGCTAGATAGTATAATAGTTTTGCCATCTCCTGTTGCACTGACAGATGGTTAGAAGTTGTTGGAGCAGACATCTCTGGGACGGAGATATGCTATATCACAGAATTTAATTATTTGAATTCCAGGACTTGGAAAATGTGTGTGTGTGCCGGGGGAGGGGGGGGGAGTGATTCCCGAGCTTGTTTCAGAATTTGGGTTTTGCTGAGTTTCACCTTGTAATAATATTGCGGTTCCTTCTCCTCCTCCTTCTATTACTTATCATTTGTATAGCGCTACAAGGCATATGCAGCACTGTACCGAGACAAGTAAGAGACAGTCCCTGCACCATAAGAGCTTAAGCTCTGTTGAATATTCCTGATGTAGACTGGACTTTCCTATAAATCCAGTTAAAATATTTCCACGGTAAAAATGGTTGGGGGGGCTAATGAAGTTAATACCATGACTCAAATGCCTGGAAGATGGGCTATCAAGATGTGTCCCTTTATTAGGGAACTGTTTCTCCTTTTCCACTGGCAGTCTTAATGGGGGTCACATTCAGGTCAGTACGCTAAGGAAGGCAGCCAAAATAAATGTTAAATGTCTTCCTTTGTCCCCAGAAGGAAGCTTTCAGTATTTCTTTTCTTTGATATGTTTTTCATTGTTAGTTTGCTTTTTCTGGTCACCTTTTTCAAGATCTTGAGTGGCTATGCCTCATTTTCTCTTTGTGCCCAGTGCCTTATTAATACGCAGAGACCTCTTTCTTTATCCTTTGTGTTCAACAAGTAGGAATTTGCTTTCCATAACGCAAAAGAAATTGGGTACAAACTGGAGACTTGTGAGGCTGTACGTACATTTCATTATTTGACTGTTCTTTGTTCTCCTCCTCCAGAGTGTTTTCCAATAAACCAGGGTGCATAAAGCAGTATAAAGACAAACAAAATTGTATTTCTTGAAAAGCTTTTAATCTGCAAATCCAAAGTCATATGGGAGCGAAGGGTGGTTTATACAAGTGTCTCGTGGAACTGAATAGAGAAGAGGATATTTGAATCATTTGGTAGACGTTTGGCCCAATGGAAAGGGGCTGAAAAGTCTTCAAGTATATTTAAATGGGGGGGAGGGGAAATTAGACAGTTGTTATAATGAGCTTTCAACAGTTTTATACATATTCTCTGCCATGATTCTGTGTTTAAGGAACAGATCAGTCATCTCAATTCTCAATCCTGCTGTTTACACAAAGCACTTGTTACAGGTGAGCAGCATTGCTTTTTCCCTTGACAAGCAGTATTAGTTTAGGCTCACAGGTCGGTGACTCCCAAGTTTAGGATTACTCATGCAGTAACCAGTTGTGAGAGTTGCTGGTTCAGAGAGACACACTGGCCAAGACAGCTTGACCAAAAATGCTGCTTTTTTTCTGAGACTTGGTCCAAACAGTATGCAATGCAATGTGTGCCTTTGAGTGAGTACTGACTCCTAGCGACCCAACAGCTCCTGGGTTTTCTTGGCAGTATGACCGGAAGTAGATTGCCTCAGAAGAAAGGCCTTGCAATGTAGGGTTAAATGATTTGCCCAAGGCCACAAGGAGTGCTAGTGGGAATCAAACCCTGGTCTCTTGATTACCAAGCCAGTGCTATAACCACTTGAAAAGACTAAAGAATACCAAAAGGATATCTGTTTGTGCTTTATCGACTACAGCAAGGCTTTTGACTGTGTAAACCATGAGAAACTCTGGGCCACATTAAGAAGCATGGGTATGCCAGAACACCTGATTGTTCTCTTGCACAATCTGTACATTGATCAAGAAGCAACAGTTCAAATGGAACAAGGAGAAACAGAATAGTTTAAAATAAGCAAAGGTGTATGACAAGGCTGCATACTTTCCCCCTACCTGTTTAATTTATATGCAGAAGAAATCATCAGAGAAGCAGGATTGTATGAAGACAACATAGGTGTGAAGATTGGTGGAAGACTCATCAACAACCTTCACTATGCTGATGATACCACATTACTGGCTGAACGTGAAGATGATCTGAAACATTTGCTTCTCACGATCAAGGAACATAGTCTTAAAATAGGCCTACACCTTAATGTAAAGAAGACAAAGATCATGACAACTGGCAAAATCAATAAGTTCATCGTTGAAGGAGAAGAAATTGAAATTGTAGACAACTTTGACCTACTTGGATCAACTATCAATAAAGAAGCAACAAGCATTCAAGAAATCAGACGACGCATTGCTCTTGGCAGAATGGCTTTGAAAGACCTAGACAAGATTCTCAAGAGCAGAGATGTCTCTCTCCATACAAAGATTCGACTCATTCAGGCCATGGTATTTTCAATATCATATGGATGCGAAAGCTGGACAGGGAAAAAGATAGACAGAAAGAAAAAAAATTGATGCCTTTGAATTATGGTGCTGGCGGCGAATACTGTGTATACCATGGACTGCCCGAAGAACAAACCAGTCAGTACTAGAGGAGATCAAACCTAAGCTTTCTTTAGAAGCTCAGATGACAAGACTTCGACTTTCATACTTTGGACACATCATGCGAAGAGAGAGCTCATTAGAGAAAGACATCATGCTTGGCAAGATAGAAGGTCAACGCAAAAGAGGAAGGCCAGCAATGAGATGGATCGATACAATAACAGCAGCTACGGGTACCAGTCTGTCAACAATGAGCTGCCTGACTGAAGACCGAACGCAGTTTAGGACAACTATCCAGAGGGTCGCCATGAGTTGTCACCGACTTGATGGCATTTAAGAAAAACAACAGCTATAACCACTAGGCTACTGAAGAGGACGACCATGTAAGCTGCTTTTGCAAATAGTGTCCAGTGAAACAGAGTTTAGGTGCTTGCTCATAAAAAACAAACAAACCCTAGATGCAGAAAGGCAGTCATTTTGCTAAAGTTCTTTTTGTGACTTGCAAGCTAGGTCTGTTGGGATTAAAGGAGATCAGAAGCTGTATGGTCTTCCTAATGAGTCAGTTCTTTTGAGGTGGTAAGCTAGAACCTGTTTATAGTCAAGGGCAGTGCTTCTCAAACTTTTTCATTTTGTGGTACACTTCTAAATTCATTCAATGCTCACAGCATACCAAACCAAATTTTGCATGATCCCTAAATCACTCTCTTCTATTGTAGAAAGACAGAAACATATTTTTACCTGTGTTCCTCATTCTGTTGGTTTCGATCTAATGCATGAACATATGAAGCTAGTGGGTTCTGCAAAATTAGAGATTTTCATGCTTTGTTCGACTGAAGCCAGGAGGAGGAGGTACACACCTAGAATGTGCTGCTCTCCTTCTGCCAGTGGGAAGGCAGATATGAAGAGAAGAGTACTTGTTTTCTGGTTTTAATATGAGATTGGTTTGCTGTGGTGGCAGTACTGAGTGAGCGGTTCTTTATTTTGGGGGGTGGGGGGACAGTGATCTGTCTCCATGGAAAATTGTAGAATTTATTCTCAAACTATACTTAAAACCACATTCTTTAAGTTTTATTGGTTAACACAAATTACTTTTGAGCTCAATACAAAGACAAGTGCTGCTGTAGAAGGCAGAGGACTATTCTCTGGAGCACTTTCAATAAAGAAGGAGCAAGAGCCTTATAAGATCATATAAAGCCATGCCTCTGGCTGTCGCCACCAAGGCACACCAGTGTGCCCCAACATACTAGTTGAAAAGCACTGGTCTAGGGAATTGAGGGCCTTCTTGTGTGGATTTGAATATGATTTCGGGAAAAAAAGTGAGAAGCACTATTTCTTCATTTATGTAAAAAGGCGTGACCACCTTAGGCATGAACTTAGGATGTGTTCAGTGAACCATTTTATGATGATGAAGGATATGGTTGGTAGGTTAGTTCATTGGCTTTCCTAGCTGAGGTAATTGCTACTTGAAAGAATACTTTCCAGGTGAAGAACTTAAAATAGTCAACTCTAGAAGTTAGCACCAGATTAAGGTCCCAAGGGGCAGGAGATTTCTGCAATGGAGGTTTCACATCAAAAATACCCTTCATGATTTGAGCAGTAATAATACACTGAGATATCAAAGATATCATCTTGCGCACAATAATTAGCCAGAGTACTGAGATGTACTCTAATGGAGGAACCCTGAAAGCCTAAATATTATAAATACGGACATGAAACCACATTGTAACCATTTATGAAGCATCAGATGGAGAACTCCTTCCACTTGAAAGCATATGTGCTTCTAATAGATGGTTTCTAGCAGCAATCAGAATATGTTGGGTAGGTTTTGGTAATTCAAGGGCAGAAATTAGCTGCTGCTCAGTTTCCATGCTGTAAAGCTAGAGACTTCAAGTCTAAATGAAGAAAATGGCACTGCTGTTGAGATAATCAGTTTTGGGAATTGGTCAAGCCTTCGTGGAGGTAGAACTGCTAGCCTTTAGAGAAGATTTGAACCAGTATCTGTCGAATCTAACACGGCACTGTGAGATTCATTGTGCTTCAGCTGTGCTTGGAACTTGTGCACAAGACTATGCCTGTAAGTGAAATAAAGTTTGTTGGGTGTAGTGTAGACTTCTGAAGTTGATAAATTCCAGAGGCTGGAGGAACATATAACAGTCTTGTTCACAAGTGCGAAGGTCTGTGCTGCTGAAGGGGACTACCAGAAGCCAGTTGTCAAGATATGGGAAGACCAGATGAAGGTGGGCAGTCGCCACCACTAGGCATTTGATGAACACCCTGGGGGCTGAGGATAGGCTGAAGGGGAGTACCTTGTACTGGAAGTGGTTGCACTGAAAAATTAACCTGAGGGTGGTACTTGAACTGTACGGGGCGAAGGGTCAGCTGTACCGTTGGCCAGATGGCTCCCAAACAGACACCTTCCTCTGTCCAAAGGGGAAAGAAACACACAGGGAGGACTTACCACTTCCCAATAAAACCTCACCTTATGCAGGGCAGCACGCTCGTACATGGTAATTACTATCTCACAGATTTTTCTTTACCAAACGGATTCTTTATTTATTCCATATCTTACAAAAACAAATAGACAAAGAACAAAGAAAAGGCAGTCTAGTGGAATTACAGGTCTTGCCACTTCTCACAGCAAACAGGATCATTCTGTTCTGGGTTTAGATCTCCTAAACAGCTAAAAGCAAGAATGTCTGCTCCTCCCTGCATGATTCTGTCTTACTTCCTGGCTCAGAGATAGCAAACAAAAGTACATCCTTCTGCCCTGTCTATAACAGCAAGTAAGAGAATGTGTGACAGACATTCTGGACAAAAGAAATCAGTGTTACAGGCACACACATGACACTAGAACAGTTTTACACAAGGCAGACTAGCACACACACAAAACTCTCAGACATGACAATAGGGATTCTGGGACTATAGGGAACCCAGGGAATCCATACTCCACACAGCCTTCACTGCGCAGGAGATGAACCCATCACCTTTCTGGTCCTGTCCCTTGCTTAGGACCATACTTGTTATTCCGGGCATTTTTCTCTAATTACCTAATTTCTGTTCTAGCTGTCTAAGGCTCCCACTTGTGTGATTTGCCATGTTATTCTACTCGTGTCTGTACCCCGCTCCGTTGACCTTTTCTCAGGCCCATATTAATTTATATTGTTATCTGACCTTCGCCCCCACTCACTCCGTTCTTTTTCTGGTTCTCTTGCTTGGTTCTCTCCCACCCCTCAGTTCCCAAGAAATATATCTCTCTAACTTCCCGTGTTCTGACAACTACAGTACACTGGAGGCCCTTTATGCTAAGCTGGCATGTTTATATCTCTTGGTTGCCTTTTTACCCTCTCTCTATCCACCACTTACTGATAAGTGTGTGTTCACAATTTTTCCATATGATGTCACATACCTCTGAAAGCTTCACGTACCCACTTCAGTACAATTCCAGCATTCAGACAACATTTTGATTTTTTTTTGTTTTGTGTTAACCCTTTCTCCTCTGGCTCACACATAATGCAGGTGTACTGGGATGTGTTTGTATGTATCCTTGAGATCAAGAGTACACAGCCAATCTCCTCTGTTGAGAAGGGGTAGAATGGAGGGGGAGGGTGGTCATTTTTAATTTTTCCCTGAGAAGAAATTGTTTGAGGTCTTAGATCTTGGATAGTGCTCAAGTCCTCTGTTCCTTATCGGTCCTACAGTTCAGTCCTCCACCTCTGGGTTGTGCACCTCCTCCTGCAGCATGGAGATTGGACAAATCAAACTTGTGACATCACCAGGTATATCCTGCTGGTCTTCTCCCATCATCCTCCCAGTGTGTCCAGTCTCCATGCAGCAGGATGACATAGTGAGCCTAGGTGCTAGGCTCACTTCAGAATCAGATTAGGAGCAGTTAGGATTTAATTTAACTTGATAATTTCTTTTGTTTTCCTTCTTTAGGTTGAATCTTTTAAATTTTAATCAATTTAATTTTAATTTAATTTAATGGTAATGTCATTTTATGCTTCAGGTTAATATTTTAATATCAGTCTAACCTGACTTAGTGTAAGGTGAGGATCTGCCCCTTTAAAATTCATGTTCTGCCGACTAGCCTCTCTGCTTGGGTTCCGTCGATCACTCTGTGCCCGGTAATGATCTCTCCCACAGGACTGTACGGGTGAGAGCTCTGTGGATCACATCTGCCTTCTGGGGGTGTGCAGGGCGTCAGATTTCCGGCGCAGTGGGAGCCTCAGGCTGTTGGGAGTTCCTCAGCCGGCCGGCCAGTGCTCGCATCGTCTGCTGCTCCTGGAGGCACAAGGCAGCAGCGTGGTTGAAAGCGTTTCACCCCAGAGCTACAGCGGGGTGGTTGCTGGATTCCATCGCCGCAGGGGAGGCCCTTGAGCCCGAAAGGAGGGGCTTGGGGCTGTTGCCGAAGCAGTGGTATTTGGCACCAAACGGGCCTGCCTGGGGTCGGCGCCATTTTCTCCGCATGGCTGAGACCTCGTCGCGGAGGGCGAAGCGGCCTGCACTGGGCCAGACGACGCTGTTCTACGCTGCTCTACACAGATAAGGAATTCATTGATTTTAATTTTAATCAATTTAATTTAATTTTAATTTAATTTACTTTAATTTTATAATGATCTGTGAGTTAGTTGAATTTAATTTCTCATGTGATTGTCTAATCGCTTGTCTAATGCGAGTGATTGGGGAGTTACTTCATTTTGTAGTTTTTGGCAGTTGGCCTGCATTCTGGCAGCTAACAGCTTCTGTCTGAAGCAGGGGGCAGTAGTTGGATTAGGCCATTAAGGTAGATCTGCGGCCAGTTGATTCAGCGGTTAAGCAAAGCCACCTGGCCTCGTGGTCTGCTTTCTGTTGCAAGTTTTTCTGCTGTAAATCCTTCTGGTAGAACAGATGTTCCTAATCGTCTCTCCGGGCCAGTCCAGGACATTTGGGTGGTCAATCCGCTCCAGCAGCTGGGGACTGAATACTGAACGGTTTTTCCTGATAGCTTACCCAGTTCCCCCTGGTGTCAGAGAATCAGTCTTTCAGTCCTCAGCAGCTGGATAGGACGTTGATTTCACCAGCTCCCCAGAGAGACGAATTGGTTAGATTAGCTTAGGAGACAATTTCCAGGAAAAGTAATAATACTTAATTGCATAAAGCAAGGAAGGAGAACCAGGGCAAAGCTATTGATTTGAATCGGGCTGGAAAGGCAGAAAAAACAAAACAAAAAAAAACTGGGAGAGCATAACACTGTTTGCCCTTCTCCGTGGCTGAGTTCTCTGTCCTAGTAGGGCAGTTCTTCAGCAGTAAAAAAGCCCCGGTTCTCCTGCCGGCGCTGGGACCGTCTGGTGGAGGCAGAGCCTGTCTCCTTGAGAGTTTGCAGCCCGCAGCGTTGGAAATAGGTCTGGGAGCCCCAGGATCCTTTTCCTTCTACCCCGAAGGCAGTCTCTCACTAGCTCCCGCTAGCAGCGGCGCAGCGTGTCCGGGGGTTTTGTGTTCCTGAGTGGCAAGGTAGGTGAGCTTCCGAGCAGTCATAGCTACTCCGCGGGGGTTTTTCGCGACTTACTGATGTTTGGCGTCGCGGTTTCTGTGGAGATGTTTAGCTGTTAGGCGGGTGCTTAGCTACCGGCGTTGCCTCGGAGTTCCGGTTTCAGCGGTTTGGCGAGCCGCGAGTTCTTCGGTGTTTCAGTCTCTGGGGCAGCCTTGTTTTTGCTCTAGCATTTCTTTGGTCAGTTAATGGAGGGCAAGGTAACAGAGGAGGCTGGGGCTCTGTCTCTCAGCTCTTCAGAAAGAGCAGGAACGGCGGCCATTTTGTTTGAGCCGGCCGGCTCTTCCGAGCTGCAGGGGAAGCCTCAGAAAAAGAAATCTAAGTCGCGGAGAGCTCCTTCTCTGGTGGAATCGAAGCAGCAGGCTTCCCCTTCCTTGCTCCAGTCTTTCGGTACCTTCTTCTCCCCCGAATTTATTTTATCAATGCATAATGCCTTTTTGTTAAAAAGGGATCAGTTGTCTCATAGTTCTGCCCCAGACAGCCTGTTTAGCTCCCCGCCGGTGGCACAGACGGTGGCAGACCCGGGAGAAGGCAGCTCTTCGGGGGAGAAGGGGTTGGAAGCAGTATTGGAGGCTGGTGTGCTTCCTCCTGCGTTGTCCCAAGTAGCTGAGGAGGGCAAGATTCTCTCAGACTCAGGATTTGACACCTGGCCAGGGGAACTGGAAGAAGGTGAATTGGGACCAGGTGAAGACCCAAATGTATTTAGGGTTTTTCGTAAAGAGGAACTGGGAGCGTTGATTTCTCAGTCGTTATCGGCTCTTAATATAGTGCTTCTGGCTGTGCAGCAGGAGCCGCTTGAAGATCCCTTGTTGCAGGGATTTCGTGCGGAGCAAAAATGTTTTCCGATTCATCGGGTTATTAAGCAAATGATTGAGTCGGAATGGGAGTGTCCAGAAGCGTCCTTAAGGGGTGGGCGCGCTATGGCTCGCCTTTACCCCGTGCCCCAGGAAGAGCGGGATTTATTGCGTATGCCTAAGGTGGATGCGTTAGTTTCGGCGGTAACTAAGAAGACCACCATTCCTGTGGAAGGTGCAGCTGCTCTTAAGGATTTGCAGGATCGTAGGTTGGAAGCGCTGCTGAAGCAGACATTTGATTCCAGTGCCTTGGCTTTGCAGGCGTCAGTTTGTGGTGCCTATGTGTCCCGAGCCTCTATCCGTTGGCTCCAGGGAGACCAGAGTCCGGATAAAGTGGAGAATGCCTCAGACGGCGCCAAGTTGGAGTTGGCGGCGGCCCATTTAGCGGATCTCTGCTATGATTTGGTGCGTATCTCCGCAAAGTCCATGGCGTCGGTAATTGCGGGGAAGCGTTGGAGAAAATAGTTAAGGATTTGGGGGACTCCAAAGGCGGGCGTCTCCCCGAGGACCGTCCGCGGGCGCCAAAGTTGTCTTCGGTGCAGAGAGGTCACGGCAGAGATTTTCGTAGATTCCGTGGATCCCGTTTCTCCCCTTATCAGCGGGGCCATTTTGTGGCACGGGGGCAGTCCTTTCGGGGAGCCCGTTCCTTCAATAGGAGTTTCTTTAACTCCCAGCAAGCCACCGTTAAAAAGCCACAATGAAGAGAGGCTGGTCCAGGTGGAAATTTCAGTAGAGGGACGATTACACCAGTTTCTCTCCGCCTGGGCCAGCATAACTATGGACCAGTGGGTTCTCGAGATTGTCCGGGACGGGTATGCGCTGGAGTTTGCGCAGCCTCTGCCGGACGCCTTTGTTCGTTCGCCGTGCGGTCCCCAGTCGAAGCGGGAGGCAGTCCGCGAAACGTTGCTCCGCTTGTTGCGCCTTCAAGCAGTGGTTCCTGTTCCCCTCGACCAGTACGGCTCAGGTCGATACTTGATTTATTTTGTGGTTCCCAAGAAAGAAGGTTCTTTTCGCCCTATCCTGGATCTCAAGCACGTGAATCGGACTTTGCGGGTGCCGCATTTCCGGATGGAAACTTTACGTTCCGTCATCAGGTCCGTCAGACAGGGCGAAGTGCTTACATCCATAGATCTGACAGAGGCCTATTTGCACATTCCCATCAGGAAAGAGCATCAGAAGTTCTTGCGTTTTGCAGTTCCCATGGGTCATTTTCAGTTCCGAGCGTTGCCTTTTGGTCTCGCGACGGCGCCTCGGACGTTCACCAAGGTGATGGTGGTGGCGGCGGCGGCGTTGTGAAAGGAAGGGATTCAAGTCCATCCCTACCTCGACGACTGGCTCATTCGAGCACCGTCTCGGACGGGGTCGCTCGTAGCCACGGCACGTGTGGTGGACTTCCTCGAGCAGTTAGGCTGGGTCATCAACCACGCGAAGAGTCATTTGGAGCCGGCCATGCGGTTAACTTATCTCGGAGCTCTCTTCAACACAGAGAGAGGATCTGTATTTCTTCCGCAGGTCAGAGTACGAAAGATTTTTGCCCAGGTGTCGGCTTTTCTGCGCCTAAAGGCTCCGACAGCCTGGAGGTATCTACAGTTGTTAATCTTGTGCCGTGGGCCAGGGCCCGTATGCGACCGCTGCAGCAGGCGTTGCTGTCTCGGTGGTTACCACAGGATCATCCGCTTTCCCGGAGATTGTCCTGTCCAGAGGTGGTTCACGACAGTCTACAGTGGTGGCTGGTCCCTGACCATTTGACAGCGGGAGTTCCGCTGGATTTGCCGGATTGGACTCTTCTCACGATGGATGCAAGTCTCCGGATGGGGGGGCTCATTGTTTGTCGCGGATAGCTCAAGGAGAGTGGTCGACGGAAGAGAGAACTTGGTTGATAAATCGGTTGGAACTGAGAGCGGTGCGCTTGGCGCTCTTGGACTTTGTCGAGCTACTCGAGGGGAAGGCCGTTCGGGTGTTCTCCGACAATCGGGTGACTGTGTCATACATAAACAGGCAGAGGGGCACCGGCAGTGCTCCATTGTTGGAAGAAAATCAACTTTTGTTTCACTGGGCAGAAATCCATATTGTAGCGCTTTCCGCAGCCCATGTGGCGGGCAAGGACAATGTTCAAGCCGATTATCTCAGTCGTCATCTCCTGGATCCCGGGGAATGGGAGTTGAATTGGGCGATATTTCAGGAAATTTCTCAGCGTTGGGGCCAGCCAGTGATGGACCTCATGGCCACCCAAGCCAATGCGAAGGCGGCGCGGTTCTACAGCAGACGCAGGGAGCACATGTCCGAGGGTCTCGACGGCCTGGTGCAACCTTGGTCGAGGGATCAGCTGCTCTACGTGTTCCCTCCGTGGCCACTCTTGGGGCGAGTGGTGCAGCGATTGCGAGTCACCGGGGGACAGTGGTTCTTGTGGCTCCGGATTGGCCCAGACGTCCTTGGTATGCCGATCTGGTGAGGCCTCTCGTTGCTCCTCCCTGGCGGCTGCCAGTTCGGTTCGATCTGTTGCGACAAGGTCCCGTGTTGATGCCGCAGGTGGATCGGTTCTTGCTTACGGCTTGGCTCTTGAAAGGGAGCGATTGCGCCAGAAGGGCTACTCGGGGGCAGTGATAGCCACCTTGTTGCAGTCCAGGA
Organism: Ichthyophis bannanicus; assembly: GCA_033557465.1. Taxonomy (NCBI): domain Eukaryota; kingdom Metazoa; phylum Chordata; class Amphibia; order Gymnophiona; family Ichthyophiidae; genus Ichthyophis; species Ichthyophis bannanicus. The sequence continues at coordinate 618,891,277 of CM066031.1, read as the reverse complement.
GACGATCCACTTCCTTAGCATATATTCGGGTCTGGCGCGTTTTTGAGGCCTGGTGTAGCGATCGTCACATTAGGCCCTGGGGGGCGCTCCTGACCGACATCTTAGGTTTTCTTCAGGCAGGGCTCAACAAAGGTCTTGCAGTTAGCACGCTGAGGGTGCAGCTGGCAGCTCTGGCCTGCTACAGAGGAAAGGTGCAAGGGGCTCCTCTTTCTACACATCCCGAATACACATCCCGATGTAATACGATTTCTGAGAGCGGCCAAGAATATCCGACCTCCGCTGCGACCTGTGGTCCCGCCGTGGGACCTGAATTTGGTCTTACAAGCTTTGACAGAACCGCCCTTTGTGCCGGTGTCTTCGGGACGTCTTCGAGAGTTGACCTGGAAGACAGCCTTTCTGGTGGCCTTGTGTTCGGCTAGGCGGATTTCTGTTCTACAGGATCTGTCATGCAAGGAAAAGGTGGTGTTGCGGCCGGTGCCGGTTTTTCTACCCAAGGTGATTTCCAGTTTTCACGTGAACCAGGTGGTCTCCCTTCCCACTTTTTCCGATTCGGATCGGGTGCTTCGGCGACTGGATCTAGGTCGGGTGTTGCGTGTCTATCTGAAGAAAACGGACTCTTTTCGGCGATCGGATCGGTTGTTTGTCCTCTATGGGGGCCCGGCTAGAGGAAAGGCTGCTACTAAGGCTTCTATCGCTTGGTGGGTAAAGCATGCCATACGGGCGGTCTATGAGGCCAGGGGCAAGCCTGTTCCGCTGGGACTCGGAGCGCATTCCACCAGAGGCCAAGCTGCTTCCTGGGCGGAGTATGCTTTGGTACCGCCGGTGGATATCTGTCGAGCTGCGACGTGGTCGTCGTTGCATACGTTCGCGAAACATTATCGCTTGGATGTTCAGGCCAGGGTGGACGCTAGTGTTGGGGCCTCGGTGATCGTTGCGGGGCTCGCAGGACCCTCCCAGATTTAGGTACTGCTTTGGTACTGCCCAAATGTCCTGGACTGGCCCGGAGAGACGATTAGGAAGAAGAAATTAGGCCTTACCTGCTAATTGTTTTTCCTTGAGTACTCTCTGGGCCAGTCCAGGGCCCTCCCCAGTTTTTTCTGCGAGCTTCAGTGCAGCCTCGGCAGGTGTGTTGTCAAATTTCGCAGGGGTTGGCCAGATCGAAGTGCTCCGTTGGAAATGGATCCTGGGGGGAGGGAGAGTAGAAGTTCCTTTTTCAAAAGACAGGAGCTCTTCCCTGAGACGAAGAAGAAAATAAAAAAATAAATAAATTTAAAAAAAGGGGAGGTGCGTGCAGAATGGGAGGAGCATAGGGAATGACATTAACCGTGTTTTTCTGGTTCTTCTTCTTTATGCTGTATGTTCTACGGACGGCTAGTCCGACAGTTAGTGTTTTTGTTATTTTGTTTTGTTTTTGGTTCCAGTACTAGTTGAGTTTGCTGCTTTGTTACTGTAAGACTGATTCTCTGACACCAGGGGGAGCTGGGTAAGCTGTCAGGAAAAACCGTTCAGTATTCAGTCCCCAGCTGCTGGAGCGGATTGACCACCCAAATGTCCTGGACTGGCCCGGAGAGTACTCAAGGAAAGACAATTAGCAGGTAAGGCTAATTTCTTCTTAACCCTGCGCTTTTCTTATGTTCTGGGGGGAAAAGCAGGTGGCTGTAATGGTTCATTCTGAAACTTGCACGCGCCTCATAAGACTGATGAGGTAAATAACATCGGCACCCAACGATTTAAGATAGCAGAAAGTCTTTTCTTTTTTACCCTTTTATAGGGCAATTAATACTATTGACACTCATTTAGGGTGTCTTAGGATGAACAATGATATTAATAACAAGAGTTAAACTGTAAACCACGAAAGGTCGGTACTAGTGTCCGTGGCCACCAGAGGGCAGCTGGGGTGCTCAATAATGCCTTTCTGTGACTGAGTGTAGTAATCCTCAGACTAATCGCTGGAAGGCGGGAAGAATATGGGGCTTAGCGCCTAGCAAGCAGCTGTGCTATTCTGCAAATCAAGACTGTGTGACCAAGGTTTAAAACCCTTTTCTGCGGTGTCATTTGTCTGGTTTTGGTGTCCTTTAGGCTATCTGGTGGCAGCGCTGCTCATGAAGCATATATACTATTCAGTGCTCTCATCCAGGTGGGGGTGGGTAAAATGCGGAATTGCATTCATCTTGGTTTCACACAAGCTGCAATCAGTAAGACCTCTGGTTGCGGGAGAGAGCATTGCCTTTGAGGGAGCTGCCGCGCGATTTTCACCGGCGCGGTTCAGTGCAGCAGGACCTGGTGGAGGCTTGTTTGACCAGCGTGCAGGCGGGAGAAGGACGTGCCCTGGCCCGGAGGACCCTTCCCTGCTCTACAAAGCCCACAGGTGCTACACGCGGCAGCTTGTCGCGGCCTGCATGGCGTGACCTAAGGGGTGTGACTCAAGGGGCAGGACATGCCCCTTTGGTGCCCCTTTGGCGCACATGAGGTGTGCATGTGTGTATTGAGATGTCTGTGTCTACCATGGGCAAACGGAAAGCTAAGGTTGGTGCCAAGTCTGGGAATGGTGTTTCAGGTGGGAAAGTGGTGGGCCCCATGGATAAACATGTGACTTCCCTGCTGCCTGGTGATCATTCACCGGAAGGGGCTTCATTGAGCCCTGTTCTTCGGTCTCCTCCTCCTCTCCCACTACCAGCTCTCTCTTCTACTTTGTTGGAGTTTTCCCCTGAGAATGTACCCCCGGTTCCGCTTCCTGTTTTTCCAGCTGCTTCAGAATCTGGGGTTATTGCTTCCCCCGTTGGGGAAGTGACTCTTACTGACGTATGGTCTGCCATTCAGAAAATTGATGTACGTTTAACTTCTACAGTATCCTCCCTTTGTAAGTTTTCCCAAGATGTGGTTGGCAAATTGCAATTTATTGATAATCAATTGGGTTCCTATAGTAAGTTTGCTGCTCGTTCTGATTCCCAACTCCAATCCTGCCGTGATTCTGATGTTGCTTTATTGAGAGAGTTTTCAACTGTTTCTTTTCGGCTGGAAATATTGGAAAATCAGGCCAGAGCATGTAACTTACATTTTTTGAATTTTCCCACTACGCACCTATTATCTCCTGAAATTTTATTGGGGAAATATTTCTCTGAAGTGTTACATTTAGTGGGGGATTCGCAAATAGTCCATATTTCTGCTGGTTCTTCTTCGTCTCCCCATGCCGTCGAAACTGCAGTCCCTTCGGCTTGCTCAGTGGATCAGAATCTAACGGCTTTCCTGGAGGATTCCCTTGATGTTATTTCAAAGCGCAACACTTTGGTAGTGAAGTTTGTTTCTGAAACTGCCAAACAGTGTGTTTTTAGAGCGTACTTTAAGTGTAGGCATGCTCTCATTTGTGGACATACCATCCAGGTTTTTCGAGATGTCTGTCGGTTCACTCAAGTTCGGCGGAAGCAGTTCTTGTTGTTGAAACCACGGGTTGTAGCTCTGGGGGCAACCTTTTTCTTGAAATTTCCTTGTTGTCGTATAGTTACTCTCGGGGGACAAACTTATGTGTATACTGATGTCAATACCTTAAAAACATTTTTGGATGGGAAGGCGGTGGGTGGTTTATAGTTGGAGGAATTGATAAATGTTTTTGCTCCCTAGTGTGAGGTTATTATACCCCTTATTTCTTATCCTTATGGATTGTACATATTTGTGGTTTTCTTTTGGATGGTTCTCTCTCCCTTGATGTGGTCTTTTTATGTGGGAAGGATTCTTTTTGGATTGATATGTTATGTATCTTGTTTATTTTCTTACATTTGTTGAATTGTATTCAAGAAAACTCTTAAATAAAAATAATAATAAAAAAAAAAAAGACCTCTGGTTGCAAGGCTGCCGGGGTCTCCCGCCGCTATTTCTTTGCTTGCGGGAATGCCGGGGGGGGGGGGGGGGCTGTGTGTTTCATAGCTCCCTTTAGCATGCCCATCCCAGGATCAGAGGTTACTTCCCCGACTTGTTGGTAGATGAGAGTTTCTCTATGTAATGTAGCGGGGGCAGGTAAGTCTCATCGGTCTACAGCCGGTGCAATCAGAGCAGAGCTTTGAGCACTTAGTGTGGGCACTGCCCCATCTGGGCCATCTTATTGAAAGGCCCGTGTTGGAGATAATGAGAAGTAATGTTGGAGGTACAGTCTGGGGCTTAGCGCTCCAGGGCACTGGAAGGTTTCATCTCCAGGAACAAGCAGGAATGAGTCTTCACATATGGGTTTCGTCTGTACCGACGGAGCCTGCGCGGGAACGCTCCCCAGCGTCCAATTAGAAAGCCTTTGGGAGCATCCCACAGTGCCTGCGTGCTGCCTTCCCGCCTTTCCCAACTGTCTCTCCTCAGTTCTTCTTTTTCCGCGGAGCCAGCAGGTCGTGTTCCTATCACCGCAGAAGAATTTCTTTATTTTTCTTTATTTCTTTTGTGTCGCGTCTGCCTTCTTTGACGCTCTACCGGTACCGCCGGTCTTTTTCTTTTCTTCTTGTTAAAAAAAATAAAAAATAATAAACTTTTTTCCGTTTCTTTTTCCTTCAGGTGCACTTCCGTTTTGAGCCTTAGGCCCAAAACCTTTTCCCTTAACATGGAAAAGCCTGCCTCAGGATTTAAGAAGTGCACAAAATGTGGCGGTACCATTTCCGTCACCGACACCCATGACTGGTGTCTAAAATGTTTAGGTCCTGACCATTACATCACAGATTGTATGTCCTGTTCTATGATGTCTAAAAGAGGTCGGCAGAACCGAGCTGCCAAGCTCAGTACCCTGTTTCCCTCTGATGCGGCTTCAGTGGCATCGACGTCTTCCAGGGCTGCTTCTTCCTCACATGGATCTCAGGTAACTAAACATAAATCCAGCTGGTCCTCGAAGGGTAGATCTCCTTCTAAGCATCGAGATGCCTCTGGCGTTGCCCTCGAGGATTCTGCACCGGCAAAATTACCCCGGCGGGAGGCTTCAGCCTCTAAAGCATCATCATCGGGGTTCCAGGATGATCTCGATGGCGTGGCCTCGACAGATCTCCTGGTGCCATGCTCTGGGGTACCGGTGGCTTCCACCGGTACCGACTTCCAAGCATTGGCGGCGTCGATGGATCAGAGGATTCTGTCCATAGAACGCAGTCTGGCGGCTTTCCTTGTGGCATCGACGCCCGTGGTACCGCAACAGACTACCCCACCGGTACCGGCTCTAGCATTGCCATCGGTATCGATCCCGGTACCGGTGGCATCGGCATTGGTGTCCGCTATGCCGGTACTCTGTCCTCTGAAGCCCTCCGGTACCAATACCCCGGTATCGTTTATTCCCTATACCGATCCCGGTCGGTACGGGTATCGGGCTTTACAAGAGCATCCAGACAGACGATACTTCGATTCCTCTAAGGACTCTGAGGATTCTGAAGAGTCGGTCGATGCAGTGATGCTTCTTCCACAGGAGGAGTCCTCTCCTAAATGAAGGATGTCTCCTCCAGAGGACTTGTATTTTCAAGACTTCATCAGGGAGGTGGCTCGGGGCCTTTCTATCACGGTGGCCTCTGAGACAGAACCCAGAGCCAAGGAGTTAGATATTTTACAATATCCTTGCCTGTTCATGAGATTTTGTATGATCTCATGTTGAGGATGTGGGAAGCACCTCTTACCACCTCTCCTGATTCTCGCAGGTTGGATACCATGTATCGTGTCCCTCCTTGTCCTGGTTTCCATAAAACAGCTTCCTCACCACTCTATTGTGGTTGAGTCTGCTATGAGAAAGATTAGAAGTGCCAAAAGACATGCCTCTAATCCTCCGGGACGTGAATATAGAACCCTGGATGCTTTTGGACGTAGAGTCTTCCAAGCTTCCATGCTTGCTGCAAGAATTAATTCCTATAGTCTTTACATGGGAATGTTCCTAAAAGAAGTCACTGACCATTTGCAGACTTTAAGTCCTTTCATTTCTGAAGATAAAAGACAGGACTTTCTCACTGGGCTCAAACATGCCCAAGATATCTCCAAATTCTCCAACCGTGCAGCTTTTGACTCCTTTGAATGTGTAAGCAGAGCCTCAGCTATTGCCATAGGAGCACGTAGAATTGCTTGGCTTCAAGCATCTGATTTGGAGATCTGGGTACAAGATGAATTGGGAAATATCCCTTGTACAGGTGAAAACCTGTTTGGAAAAGATTGGCAAGCAAAGGCCAATCAGATGGATGCTGAAAATTCTGCCTTGGATAGACTATCCAAGTCTACAGCTGCTCCTGTTAAGAAAAGGTTGTTCAAGAAAACACCTTTTTCAAAAAAGGGAAGATTCTATCCTGCTTATGGTCAGCGGGCATCTTCTGCAGCTCAGTTCCCTAACAAACGTCAGCAATCATCCAAACAGAACAAGGCAAAGGCTGCTAGGCCTCCTCCAGCCCAGCAACCTCAGCCCCCTCAGGGCCTTTGACTTTCCGCTAGAGAACTTAGCCTTCCTGGCTCTGGAAGGACCAGAGCCCTCCACCATTCCAGGAAGGTTATGTCATTTTGCTCCCAGGTGGGGACAAATTACAGCAGAGCATTGGACATTCTCCATCATAAAAGAGTGGTACAAGCTTCATTTTTCAAGCTTGCCCCCTCACACAAGAGTGCACCAGTTCAATTCTCCAACCTCCCTCCTCAACCTGTTGGGGCAGGAGATTGCCACCCTTCTCGCCCAGGGGGCAATAGAGGAAGTACCTCTTCAACAACAGGGCACAGGTTTCTACTCCCCCTATTTTCTTATTCCAAAGAAAACAGGGGGCTACAGACCCATCTTAGATCTCAGAGAATTGAACAGATTTCTAATCAAGGAAAAATTCAAAATGATTTCTCTGGGAACTCTGCTCCATACATTCAGAGTCAGGATTGGCTTTGTTCTCTAGATCTCAAGGATGCATACACCCATGTTCTCATCCATCCAACTCACAGAAGGTTCCTTCGGTTCCTTTTTCAAGAGAAGCACTATCAATACAAAGTGCTCCCTTTTGGTCTGGCCTCTGCACCAAGGGTGTTCACAAAATGCATGGCAGTGATAGCTGCATTTCTGCGCACTCTGGGAATATTCGTCTTCCCTTATTTGGACGACTGGCTCATTCGAGCTCCCACTCAGTCAGAGGCCAAGAGTTCTCTAGCCTGCACAGTGAGTATCCTCCAGTATTTAGGGCTGATAATAAACATCTCAAAATCCAATTTAACCCCTACTCAGTCCCTGGAGTTTATAGGGGCATTGCTGGATACCACAAAGGCAAGGGCCTATCTCCCCCAGGCCCATTGCCTTCGCTTGATGCAGTTAGTTTCTCAAGCAGAGTTGAAGCCCCACTTAACTGCTCGAGAGATGTTACAGTTACTGGGCCACATGGCATCCACCGTGCATGTGGTACCATATGCTCGCCCTCACATGAGGGCAGCTCAGTGGACTTTATCCACCCAATGGACCCAGGCATTACACTGCCTGTCAGACAAAATAGCAAACACAAGTCGCCTCATTTTGTCCCTCCAGTGGTGGAAGTCTCCTCAAAACCTGTTGCTGGGGTCCCCCTTTCAGCAGTCTCTACCCCAAGCAACTCTCACAACAGATGCTTCTCCAATGGGGTGGGGAGCTCATCTGCAAGACCTCTCCACCCAGGGCATCTGGTCCCCACAGGAGAGTTGTCTACATATCAATCTCTTGGAACTCAGAGCAATCTTCCTTGCTCTGTGGGTGTTCCACACCCTGCTCAGCTACAAGACAGTCCTTATCCACACTGACAATCAGGTAGCCATGTTCTATGTGAACAAACAGGGCGGAACTGGCTCTTTGTCGCTTTGCAACGAAGCTATGCGACTGTGGGCCCTCGCCAGAGAGCATCATATTCATCTTCTGGCAGTTTATCTTCCAGGCGTTCAAAACTCTTGGGCAGACAGGCTCAGTCGAGTTCTGCTTCCACACGAGTGGTCCCTACATGTGGACCAGGTGGCCAGGATTTTTCAGATTTGGGGAACCCCGTACATAGACCTATTTGCAAGTCCGTGGAATGCCAAACTTTCCCGGTTCTGTTCCAGAACTCCGGCTCAGGGAGCTCAGGCAAGGGATGCTTTCCTCCTTCACTGGGGTCAAGACTTCCTTTATGCCTTTCCAACCATTCCCCTAATTCCCAAAACCCTATTCAAGCTTCAGAGAGACAGAGGCCACATGATTCTCATAGCTCCACATTGGCCACGGCAAGTGTGGTACCCTCTGCTTCTACATCTCTCTCAAGCTCCCTCCCTGGAGTTAGGGTCTGCTCCAGATCTCCTATCTCAAGAGGACGGAAAGTTATGGCATCCCAATCCCCAGTCTCTGCATCTCCGGGCTTGGTTGCTGAAGGCCTAGATCTCCAAGATCTTCATCTTTTTCAACAGGTGAAAGATGTTCTTTATGCTTCCAGAAAACCTTTCATTAGACGTTCTTATGCTTTCAAGTGGAAGAGGTTTACCATCTGGTGTTCTGGGAAGGGTCTTAACCCCCTTGCCATACCTCTGTAATCTTTGCTGGAGAATCTCCTCCATCTGTCTAATGCAGGCCTTAAGACGAATTCAGTAAGGGTCCATTTGAGTGCTATTGCAGCTTCCCTTAAGCCTCTCAATGGACAACCTATTTCCTCTCATCCTCTTATAGCAAGGATCATGAGAGGCCTCCTTTTAACAAAGCCTCCCATTAGACCACCTCCGGTGGCATGGGACTTAAACCTGGTTCTTGGTCAGCTTATGAAGCCGCCTTTTGAACCTTTGGCTACCACCTCCTTGAAATACCTTTCTTGGAAAGTTATCTTTCTCATTGCAATCACATCAGCACGTCGTATCAGTGAATTGCAAGCACTCGTAGCTAATCCACCTTATACAAGGTTCCATCATGACAAGGTAGTCCTTAGGACTCATCCACACTTTATGCCTAAGGTGGTCTCGCCTTTTCACCTCAACCAGGAGGTCTACCTACCTGTCTTTTTTCCAGGACCTCATGCATCAAGTGCAGAGAGGAATCTTCATACCCTGGACTGTAAAAGAGCTCTGGCTTTTTACTTACAAAGGACACAGCAACATAGAAAGTCCTCTCAGCTCTTTGTTGCCTTTGATCCTTCTCATTTGGGATTACCAGTCTCCAAGAGAACACTGTCTAACTGGATTGCCCAGTGTATTTCTTTCACCTATCAGAGTAAGAACCTTTCTCTGGAGGGCCATGTCACCATGGCAGCCTCAATGGCTCATCTGAACTCTGTGTCTATTGACGACATCTGTCGAGCAGCCACTTGGGCCTCGGTTCATACCTTCACAGCCCATTACTGCTTGGACAAGGACTCCCGCCAGGATGCCTTGTTTGGTCAGGCTGTTCTCAAACACCTGTTCCATACTTAATCAATTCCTACCCACCATCCCTGATAGGATGCTAGAGATTCATGTGGGGAAGTGGAGCCCTGTCCCAGGGACACACAACTTCTGGGGTCTCTCCCTGGCATCTAAGCTAGGGAGTCTCCATATGTGAAGACTCATTCCTGCTTGTTCCTGGAGATAGCACAGTTACTTACCTGTAACAGGTGATCTCCGGGAACAGCAAGAATAAGTCTTCACAACCCACCCACCTCCCCTAGGAGTTGTATCTCTCTATCTATCTTTCCTTTCCCTCTCTCTCTCTTTGTCTCAGCTTTAAAACTCAACTGAGGAGAGACAGTTGGGAAAGGCGGGAAGGCAGCACGCAGGCACTGTGGGATGCTCCCAAAGGCTTTCTGATTGGACGCTGGGGAGCGTTCCCGTACAGGCTCCGTCGGTACTGATGAAACCCATATTTGAAGACTTATTCCTGCTGTTCCCGGAGATCACCTGTTACAGGTAAGTGTGCTTTAGCGGAAGTCAGTACTCGCTGTTGACGCCATGACGGCCACCTAGGTTCACGCGTGCTCACTGCTCTGTGTTTGGTGACAGGAGCTGGTTCACCTGTATATATGGAGCTGTGTGGGGTATGTGCTCACATTGGCTCAAGCTTAAGTCTTAGGTGCACTCACTGTAGAGTGTGTCTGCAGTTCTAGCTTCGGACTGGGTTCTCATGCTCAGGTATTTGTCCAGCAATGAGAGAGGTTGATTGGGATAACGTGAAAAAGGTCTTCATTGTGTTTCATGGGGGTTGCAGAGGCAGGAGTGAGGCCGTCCTGTTGAGTTAGTGTCACAGTCACCAGTTTCCCTTTCTCTTTGGCTTGGGTCCCAAATTCTGTTCCTCCTACGTCTCGACTGTCCGGGAGGCAAGACCCTAGGCCCACTACAGATTCTTTTCTCAGCCTCTTCTCAATGCGGGCGGAGGAACTGGGAAGACAGGGAAAGACGTCTATGAGACAGTGCAAGTCCTAATGTCATTCCTCTGCCGCGGTTTTCTAGAGTCGCATGGTCCCAGTCATTTAGATAGTTGACTATGCTGTGTTTTTATGCAACTCAAGGTGGTCTACAGTCGGATGCTTTTCCCTTGTTCCTGAAGGGGGTCACAATTTAAGTTTTTGTACCTGCGGAGGTTTAAGTTGCTTTATCAAAGCCAGAATACTCTCCTGTGGTACCGGAAACCCCAGTTCTTATGATCCTACGTTGAAGTGCTCGAGGGGGATGCAAACCTTTGGTCTGCTGGCGTCTTGCCCCAACCACTAGGCCCTTCCTCCCCCCAAGGCGTCGCTGAGCATCACTGCGTCGTGGGGGCTAGCCGCAGGACCATAGAGCTAGGCTCAGCCGATTACGTCCAAGGCGGAGACCTTGGGGAGGTCTCGGTCCTAAGAATACAGGAAGTGCTGTGTTGGGTTAGGCCAAGCTTCCTCGAGCCTAGGGGCCGGTTGCCTTGGTGGCTAGTCCAGGTTTTAAGGTCACGGCGGTGGACCAAGGAGACAACGAGGTCACTCAGGGCTGGTATCGGAGCATGCACTGGATTTCTGTAGGCTCATATTCAAAGCCTTCCGTTACAGGTACAACCGATTTGGTGTTCTGTTAAGTCGTGTGCCTTGTAGACCATCGGGGGGGGGGGGGGGAATGGATACATTAATAATTGGCTCCACTTCGCTTTCTTAGAAGGTTCTGGACCGTCCTCCGGGAGCTTGGCCAGAGTTTTGTTAGACTCAGCTACATTTCGGAGAGTCTTTTGCGCAAGGCGCGTGGCGTACGCAGCAGACCCAGTGGTCAATCGGCCGGCTGGAACTGTGAGCGGTATGGCGGCCGTGGCAGGCGTTCGCAGCCACGGTGACAGGCCGAGCAGTGCGAGTACTGCCCGACGACTCCGTGACAGTGGCCTACATCGATCGGCAGGGCGGAGCCGGAAGGGTCGCCTTGGGGGCCGGGGTAAAGGGTCGACATGCACGGATAGAGCCTCGGCTCCCAGCGTTCTCGGTGGGGGCAGTGTGACGGTGGGTTGCCTTAGCAGAGTCCGAGTAAATGCCAGAGAATGGGAGTTGCATACGGAGGTGTTCGCACAGCTCGGTCTCAGATGGAGACAGGCCGTATTGGACTGCATGGTGACGTTTCAGTCTGCAACGGCGGATTGCTTAGTCAGCAGGCGACATGGAAAGGATGTCGGACGGCATAGACGCTTTTGTGCGACAGAGGTCGTAGGCCGGTCTTCGTTAGGCCTTTCCTCCTGGGGCACTCTTAGGTCGAGTGCTACTGTGTGTCAAAGTGCATCGGGGGGAAATTTGTTTGTTGGGGGGCCTCTGGCTGGCCGAGTCGCCCGTGGTACGCCGACCTCTTACGGTGGTTTGTCGGGAACCCAGGGAGGTTGCCGACGTTGGAAAACGTGTTGCTACAGGGTTTTCCTTTGAATGTCTCAGGTGGATCAGTTATCGTGTACAGTGGGGCCATTTAACGGTTAAGTTTAAAAAAAAAAAAAAAAATAACCAACAGAGGCCCGGGTGCGTTTATGGCGCATCTGTGAGAACGGGGACTCGCGGAGGCAGCTTCGCGCGACAACAGTGTCGGGTTCCTTAGGATGGAGTCTTCTACAGGACGGGTTCGATACGGAGTGGCAGCCACTCCTGGGGAGTTCAGTTGGTAGCTCTGTCCTGCCATAAGGACAACAGGCAGGGAGTGGCTCTCATGCCAGGTCAAGGTGGTACGCTTGCTCTGGTGACTACCAGACGGCAGCCTCGCTTAGGACTATGAACGCCACTGGGGCTGCTCAGCGTGAGTTGGGGGCGTTGGCTAGCGTGCCATTTCAACCTTTGCGGCAGGAGTAGGTTACGAATTTATCCTGGAGGGCAGTATTTGGTGGTCATCTGTTCGGCGAGGCGATTGCAGGCGTGGTCCTGGCAGAAACCATTTTTGCCTTTCGCCAGAGTGAAGGTGGCTTGGCGGCCAGTTCCGTGGGTTTTGGGTCAGAGGTGATTTTCCATTTCACCCAATTCCTTCCCAACTGCCTCTGGATGGAACTCTGTTCTGCTTCGGGGCTTGGAATCCACCTGTGGCCTGCCTAGTTGCCAGTTTTGAGACATACGCAAAAACACTCTGTTCGTAGTCTACGTTCCTTGGTCATTAGGTAAAGTCGGCGTCGGTATGTCAAAGGTCGCATCGTCTGTCCGTCCACTGCAGCAGTTCACGCAGGGGAGAAGCGGCAGCTAAAGCTTGACGTTCTGGTGAGGTCGAGAAGCAAGGGGTTTCTAAAGCGGCTTTTTCTGACGGCTCAGGTAGCCATTTCGTCAGGATATATGTTTCTAGGGTGTTCAGTACCAGGACGGTTGCGAGTGGGCCCTTCGGATGTGCTAGCGATGCTTGGTACAGGGCACAGTGGTGTCTTGCCAGTGAAGAGGGTCAGAACGAACCCTCGGTCGTTTCTTTGTGATTTCAGTAACACCTATTGACTGGAGGGGCAGGCAGTGAACGGTGCCTGTTCGGTTTGGTTGGGTGGCGAGCCAGCTGGAAAGGTCCCTCCCAAGGATTACTGCTCTGTTACATCCCAGAGGTGGAGGACTGAACTAGGACCGATAACAAAATGGAAATTATACTTACCTGGTAATTGTTGTTCCTTGAGGGAGTACAGTTCAGTCCTCATTCCTGCCCGGAGATGTACAACTCAGACACGCGGCATCAGTCTGGAGAGGGTTTCCGGTTCATATGGCGGCAATGGGATATGATTTGCCGGTAATCCTGAGAGCGGCTTTTCTTCCTATGATCTTCCTTAGTCCTTCTTCCTTCTTGCTGTCTGTCCTTCTCTGGTTTGGGCGCGGGAGGACAGGGGCAAGGAGGGGGGTGGTTTCGGCTCTTTGTCTTAGGGCACTGTAGTTTAAAAGCTGAAGTTTAATCATAGCATTGTGGTTAATTCCTTAATGGGTCATGTGTTGCTCTTTTGAGTCTGCTTTGTCAGTAGGTCACTGGGGGATGATGGGAGAAGACCAGCAGGATGTACCCGGTGATGGTCATAAGTTTGACTTTTCCAGTCTCCATGCTTCAGGAGGAGGTGCACAACCCAGAGGTGGAGGACTGAACTGTACTCCATTTCCATTTTTCTTTGGGATGAGAAAGTTTCTCCATGAACAAGCAGGAAGTCCTCACATATGGGTGACGTCACATAGTAACATAGTAAATGACGGCAGATAAAGACCAGTATGGTCCATCTAGTCTGCCCAGTAAGATGGCAAGAGTAGTGCACCTGCTGCTCCATGCAGGCCACCCCTCCCCATGTCTTAGTTTTAGGGGTGAACACACTGCTCCGTGTAGGAAACCCCTGTATGTTGAGAAATTAGATAGCTAAGTTTATTTTGATTTTATCCTGTTGCTGTAAAGTGACCCACTGTGTCTGTCCCATGCCATTTTGAATTCTGTCTCTGTATTTACCCCCACCACTTCCATCGGAAGGGCATTCCAAGCATCCACCACCCTTTCAATGAAAAAGTATTTCCTGACATTGCCTTTCAATTTACCCCCTTGCAGCTTCATGTTATGCCCACTAGTTTTACAGCTTCCCCGTCTTTGGAAGAGGATTGTTTGTTCATTATTTCTCTTTAAGTATATAAAGATCTGAATCATATCTCCCCTGTCCCTCTTCTCCTCCAGAGTGTGCATATTTAGGTCTTCAAGTCTCTCCTCATAAGGCTTCTGACGCAGGCTCCAAATCATTTTGCTCGCCTTCCTCTGAACAGTTTCCAGTCTTTTAATATCCTTTGCAAGATATGGTCTCCAAAACTGAACACCGTATTCCAAGTGAGGCCTCACCAGTGACTTATACAGTGGCATAAGTACCTCTTCCATTCTGCTGGTAATTCCTCTTTGTATGCACCCAACATCCTCCTGGCTTTTGCCACTGCCTTGTCACACTGTTTTGCCACCTTGAGATCCTTGGAAATAATCACACCAAGGTCCTTCTCCTGGTCCATGCACACCAACCTCTCGCCCCTATCGTGTACATTTCCCCTGGATTTCTGCTTCCCAAGTACATGACACTGCACTTCTTCGCATTAAATCTTAACTGCCAAGCATTAGACCATTCTTCCAGCTTTTGTAGATCTTTCCTCATGTTATCCACTCCCTCAGGGGAGTCCACTCTGTTGCAAATTTTCGTGTCATCTGCAGAAAGACAGACTTTTCCATGCAGTCCTTCAGCACTATCACTCAAAAAATACATTGAACAGTGCCTGGTCCAGGACCGAACCCTGGGGCACCCTGCTAATCACCCTCCTTTCATCCGAGTGAGCTCCATTTACCATCACCTTCTGTCATCTGTCAGTCAACCAATTTCTGATCCAGTTCACTACCTTGGGACCCATCCCCATACTATTGAGTTTATTGATAAGCCTCCTATGAGGAACAGTATCAAAGGCTTTGCTGAAATCTAGGTAGATGACATCCATCGCATGCCCCTGATCTAGTTCTCTGGTCACCCAGTCAAAGAACTCAATCAGATTTGTTTGGCAAGATCGTCCTTTGGTAAAACCATGTTGCCTCGGATCATGCAACCTGTTGGTTTTGAGAAAGTCCACTATTCGCTCTTTCAGAAGCGCCTCCGTTACTTTTCCCGCCACCGCGGTTAGGCTCATGGGCCTGTAGTTTGTCACTTCTTCCCTGTCACCACTTTTGTGAAGAGGGACCACATCCGCCCTTCTCCAGTCCTGAGGAACCTATCCTGTTTCCAAGGATCTGTTGAAAACATCCTTTAACGGCCCTGCAAGAACCTCTCTGAACTCTTTCAGTATCCTGGGATGTAACCCATCTGGTCCCATGGCCTTGTCCACTTTTAGTTTTGCAAGTGTTAACACATCATCTTCTGTGAATGGTGTGGTATCTACTTCATTCCCATTTTTATATTTGTGAGTCACAGATGGTCCTTCTCCAGGATTTTATTTAGTAAAAACAGAGCAGAAGTATTTGTTTAGCAATTTCGCTTTTTCAATGTCACTTTCCACGAATCCGTTCCCAGCACTTCTGAGTCCTGCAATTCCATCTCTGATTTTCCTCCTCTCCCGAATATACCTGAAGAAAGTTTTGTCGCCACACTTCACATCTTTAGCCATCTTTTCCTCTGCCTTTGATTTTGCTTTCCTTATTTTTCTTTTTGTCTCTTTTAGTTTGATCCTGTATTCCTTTCTGTGTTCCTCTGTTTGCAAGCTTTTGAATTTTGCGAAAACTGTGTTTTTTGCCTTTATTTGAGCAGCCACTTCTTTGGAGAACCAAATAGGTTTCCTTCTCCTCTTGTTTTTATTTACTTTCCTTACATATTTATCTGCTATCCCTTTTTTTTGCCACCTTTAGTTTAGCCCATTGCAATTCCACTTCCCTTATCCCCTCCCACCCTGCCATCTCCTCCTTCAGGTACTTGGCCATTTTACTGAAGTCATTGTTTTTGAAGTTTAGGACTTTGAGCTTGCTATGATTGGACTGCACCTTGGCATTTATCTCAAACCACACTGTGTGATGATCGCTGCTGCTCACAGGGGCACCCACCCAGACATTTGACACACTCTCACCGTTGGTGAGCACGAAATCCAGCATTGAGTTTTCCCTAGTTGGTTCCATCACCATTTGTCTAAGTGATGCATCTTGGAAAGCATCACAATTATTTTTGCTTCTTGCCAGATTCGCAGGAGTACTCCAATCCACATCGGGTAGATTAAAGTCACCCAATATGATCACTTCCCCCTTTGTGGCTATCTTGGCAATATCTATAATAAATTCATTATTTATTTCTTTGATTTGAGTCGGAGGTCTGTAGACTACAGCAGTATGGATGACAGTGCCATCTCCTCTTTCCAACACAATCCAGAGCCAGAGCGCTGCTTCTTTTCCCCATGCCTCCTGCATTGCAGTAGCTTTAATATTGCTCTTTACATACAAGGCTGCTGCTCCTCCTTTTCCACTTTCTCTGTCTCTTCTGAATAGATTATAGCCAGCTATGGCTATATCCCATTCATGCGATTCATTAAACCATGTTTCTGTAATGACCACAATGTCCAAGTCCATTTCCACCATTAGGGCTTCCAGGTCCGGAACTTCGGCTAAGCTTCGAGCATTTGTGCTCATTACTTTCCAGCATTTAACTGGCTTGCATGTATTTTGTATTGATTTTGTTCTGCCCATTTCTTCCCACTTGTCGTCGATGTGTGGTTTGAAAGTGTGGCTGTTTCTGATGATGTTCTGCTTTTGCCTGGAGTGACGTCCTGAAATTGTCCTTCCTCATCCGTCACCCCCTTTTTCTAGTTTAAATGCATATGCACATACTGCCTGAATTTTTCACTTGGGATTTTTTTCCCTGCAACAGAGAGATGAGGTCCATCAGCACAGTATAGTTTATTGTTGGTCCATCTGCTTCCCCAGTCGCCAATAAATCTGAATTCTTCTTGTTTGCATCAGGTCTGGAGCCATGTATTAAATCTGTTTATGCAATGCATCCTTTCTGCCCCCTTACCATGAATAGGTAGAACTTCTGAGAATGCTACAGTGTTAACAATGGGCTTGAGTTTCTCTCCCAGAAGCTGGAAGTCCCTTTGAACTGCAGAGGAACTGTCACAGACTGAGCCTGCACGGGAACGCTTCCCAGCTTCCATAGGAAGCTTTTGGGAGCTCCATCACGCATGTGCACCTGCCTTCCCACCCGCTGGAACCATCTTTACTTCAGTTTTTTCTTTTCCGCGGTGCCTGGTGAATGTGTGACCTATTGCTTTGGAAAAGGTCTGCTTCAATTGGTTTCGATTGTGCCCCATTGTGTTTTTTTTCTTTTGCTCTTTAGTAGTCTTTTCTTTTGTCTTCCTGCCTATCATTAGGGATGTGAATTCCATTGACGCCGCTTCGTTTTTGTTTTGTTTTTCAGTGCGGGATCTTTTTACCACACGTTTCTTGGTTGGCTGAGTCATTGGAGCCGTTTGATTTGGCAGTGACCATTTTTCCTGGTATGTCCAAGCTGGCCAGCAGGCTTAAAAAATGTACCAGGTGTGCCCACACCATTTCAGTGACAGACTGCCATAATTGGTACATTTAGTGCCTTGGGCTCGATCATGAGCCCTCTCCTTATCATCTGTGCTTACAGATGACAAGGAAGGACTTGAAGAACCGTGAGAAACAGTGTGAATCTCTCTTTGGGCTGTCAGACTCGGCGTCCTTGGCGCCGGCATCAACATCGGTATCAATGCTCTTGAGGGGCTTTGGCATTGTGCGGCGCCCGAGCTCACTCCTAGCCTACTCCGAAACAAGAGGCTGAGGTGCCATGGACCAGAGATTGTCCTTTGACCTTGGGTTGGACCCTCAGAAGGATCACTCCTGCCCTGTTGACATCAAGACTGCTCAGAGTACATGAGCAGGGCAATATACGATGTCTTTGAATCAGTCAGTCGTGTGGTGGCAGTGGGCATCTGTGCATACCACCTGGCCTGGCTCCAGTTTTCGAGTTAGAACAGTGGATCCAAGACAAGTTGGCCAATGTGCCTTGCCATGGAGAAATCCTTTCCGGTAAACCCATGGAGGATAAGGCCATTGAGATAGAGCAGCTCACTATGAATCGCCTCTCCAGGAAGACCTCAGATCCCTCCAAAATGAAGTCTGCGGGTAAGAAAGCTTTCTATCTGCATAAGCGCAGGTGCTACCAGAGCTCTCAGCCAGCCCAGCAGAAGGCACAAGGCCCACACCAGCAGCGTCACCCAAAACCTCAGAAGACTCAGCCTGCCCCGCAGCCACAGCAGGGAGTGGGCTTTTGACTGCTTCCTAAGGTGCATTGCCAATCCCCCTCTGTCCAACGAGGTACTGCCTCGTGTGGGGGTTGGCTGGTCCATTTTGCTCACAGGTGGCCCTTTGTGACAAAAGACACCTGGGCTTTTAAGATCGTCTGAACAGGGTAAAAGTTGCATTTCGCCAAACTACCTCCCCCAACTACGTCCCCCATTCTTTCCCGGAGAGTGCCCCCTCGACCCTCACCAACGTGGTTTTCTCCTACAGGAGGTCAACGCCCAGCTCACTGACCTGGCTATAGACCATAACATAAGAACATAAGAAATGCCATACTGGATCAGACCAAGGTCTACCAAGCCCAATATCCTTTATTCCAACAGTGGCTCATCCAGTTCATAAGTACCTGACAGCAGTGGTGAGATTCAATTCCTGTCAGAAACTGGTTTGGTCCGTCGTGGGAATCAGCTGGGTCGCACCGGTTCGTGCGAACCAGTTCCTAGCGATCTCCAGGAACAAGCAGGAATGCAGTCTTCACATATGGGTATCATTGGTACCGATGGAGCCCATGCGGGAACATTCCCCAGTGTCCAATAGAAAAGCCTTTGGGAGCACTCCTCTGCACCTGCGCATCTGCCTTCCCAAGTCCTCTCCTCAGTTCTTCGTTTTCCATGGAGCCAGCAGGTTGTTTTCTTCCTGTCGCCGCCGAAAACCATTATTATTATTTTTTTTAAATCTGTGCTCTGCCTTTCCGTCAATGCCGGTACTTCCCTGATATCGGCCCCAATTATTTTCTTTTCTTTTTAGTATATTTTTTTCTTTCATTTTCTCTACTTTTGGTGGTTTCATTGCCAAATTAGGTCTTGGCACCTACCCTTTTTTCCATCACGATGGAAAAAACATGTCAGTGGCTTTAAGAAATGTACCAAGTGTTCTGGTACAATTTCAGTTTCTGACAAACATGACAAAACAAATGACAAAAAGAGGCCTAAAAAACAGTGTCTCTGTTTGCCCCAGACCCTATTTCAGTGGCTTTGGCATTGTTGAGAATGTCGGCCTCCTCTCTTGGGTCTCAGGTCTCCTCAGTCCAAGCATAAAACTAAGTCTAAGTCATCTGCATTGAAAACTGATGCTGATTCTCGAGCTAAGTCCCTTTGTCATCATCTGGATTCACCGAAAGGTGCATCTGATACAGATTGGCCTGTCAAACAGTCCCGGCGGGAGGACCAGTCCTCCAAAGCACCACAGGGGCTTCAGGATTCTCCTGAGGCCTCGATCTCTGGAGAGCTACTGGTTCCATGCTCTAGGATGGTGGCTCAAAGCCCTGTACGGGAATCTACCCCGGCTCGGCCTCCTCCCTTGACCAGTGCATGCTGGCTATCGAGAAGAGGTTGGCAGCACTTCTGGCTGCCTCGGTACTGATGGTATCGACAACCCCAGGCGTGCAGGCATCGACCTCTGGCTTGATGCTGATATCTTTGGGGCCGATGCCAGCCCTCGAGCCCGTATTGATGGCTGCTCTTCCTCCGATGCCTGCTTTGGAACCAGCAGCCATTGTCGGTACCCAACAAACTCCTGAAGCCATGCTGCCTCAGCATCGTTATCGGCATTGAGCATCAACATCAACACGAGATCATCAATACTTTGATTTCCTATCCAAATTGTACTCTTCCTCTTCTGATTCCGATGAGGTTTCGGAGTACTCCAGGAGAACCTAAGATTTCCCTTGCAATAATTCCCCTCCTCATGAACGGCCTCAGTCCCCGCCAGAGAACATGTCTTTTCAAGACTTCATTCAGGACATGGCGGCAGGCCTACAGATTACCATGAAACCGAAGACAGAACAGAGGGCAGAGAAATTAGAAATCCTGCAATACCCCTTGATGCCCAAAAGGCTGCCATGTTACCGGTGCATCACATCCTGCAGGATCAAATGCTATGTATGTGGGAGGCCCCACTAATGATTCTGTCTATCAGCAATGACTCAATACCATGTACTGAGTCCCTCCATGCCCTGGCTTTCAAAAGCCTCAAACACCACACCATTCCATGGTAGTAGAATCGGGGATGTGTTGCATCAACAGTTCTAAGAATCATTCGTCCATGCCTCCGGGCAAGGATTCTAGAACTCTCAATGCCTTTGGGCATTGTTGCTTTCAGGCATGTATGCTCACTTCAAGAATTACCTCTTACATGCTCTACATGGGCAAGTATCTCAAGGATATCTCCAGAGATCTAGAGAACCTTGATCCAATCCTTCTTTGTTGATATGGAAGGACAGACTAGATAGGCCATGTGGTCTTTTTCTGTCATATTTCTGTTTCTATGTTTTGACAAATGTGATGCATTCCTGGCCTTAATTAGGCAAAACCAGAATACATCAAAATTCCTTTCCAGAGCATCTTTCGATGCTTTAGAGTCATCCAGCAGAGCTGCAGCAGTCTGCATCAGTGCTCACAGAATTGCCTGGCTCCAGGCTTCAGACCTGGAACAGTAGGTCCAAGATAAATTGGCCAATATCCCCTCCTCTGGAGAGAATCTCTTTGGTCAAGGTTGGAGGGAGAAGGCCGAAGAGATTGAGACAGATGATCTCACTCTCAAACGTCTTTCCAGGAAGACGGCAGACTCCTCCTCTAGGAGAAAGACCAATCTAAAGAAGGCTTTCTATCCTAAGAAGAAGAAATATTATCCTTTTTATCCACCTGCAGTGGCTTGTCAACCTCGGCATCAACAGCAGAGACAACAGGGTTCTCGTCAGGCTAAGAAGCCTAAGACCCCTAAGCCACAACCAATGGCACAGCCACGGTCGGCACCTGCTTTTTGACTGCTTCCCAGAGAGCATAGCTACTCTGCCTCTGCAGGGTTCACAGCCCCTCCACATAGCAGGCAGACTGTTCCTATGCCCATAGGTGGCACCTCATCACTTCAGAGCATTGGACTCTCAGTATTGTCCAAAGGGGTGATCTGCTTCATTTCCATAGCTTTCCCCCATCAACTTTGTAAGAGATTACTCTGAAAATTCCTTGCAGGTCAGTCTCCTGTCAGTTGAGGTGGCCACCCTGTTAGCTCAGGGGGCCATAGAAAGAGTCCCCCCTCCCCCAAGAGGGCAGGGGCTTCTACTCTCCTTACTTTCTTATCCCCAAGAAGACGAGGGTTTCTTCTGGAACAAGCAGGAAGTCCGTCCTCACATATGGGCAACATTGGCGCCAACGGGGCCTGTGCAGTAACCTCTTCCCAGCTTTCAAAGAAAGCCTTTGGGAGATGTACCATGCATGTGTGGTCCCCTTCCTGCTCAAGGGTGCCATCTTGCCTCAATCTGCTTTTTTCCACGGAGCCCATCGGATGTGTGTCTGTTCCCCCGGAAAAAGTTGATGAGTTTTGTCGTCTTTTTTGCTTTCTCTGGTAGCGTACTAGTGCCTTTTCCCACTTCCGAGCCCGCTTGCCTCAGCATCGCATCCTCTAGTTCTTTTTTTCATTTTTTTTTCAATTGGCGCAGGTTTGTGCTTTTTTCTTGGCCTAGCCTGGTGAATTTGACCTCGCAAGGGCTGTCTTCCCCGCCATGGCCTTGTTCAGTGGCTTCAAGCCATGCGACCGCTCGCTCATAATATGTTGCGCACAGATCTGCAGGACTGCTGCCTTCGATGCCTCAGGCCGGACCATGATGCCTTGGTCTTCAGTTTCTGTCAGTGAGAGTCTATTTTTCAGAAGACCGACTCAGCCCCGGAGTCCTCTGCGAGAGCCCGCTCCAAGAACTCTTCTAGGCCCCCGAGCACCTGCGGAGACTATGCAGTCTTGGAGCCCTGGGACCACAGGATCTCTGGCCAGAGCTCCTGGGTTGAGGATCACGCCAAGAAGTGCTGGAAAACCTTGAGGACCCTGTCAGGCGACTAGTTGGGGAAAGTGGGCAAATCCCACGGGCACCAGTCCCGCAGCGTTCAACGAGAGGACGACGACAAGCAGCGGCCGTCCAAGTTGCTTCACCAGGCGCCGTCGACACCCCTGGACCGGTCTCGGACCCCCGAGGCTATCCTTGTTGAGGACTTCCCCCTCAACAGAGCCAGTGTCCTCAGTGCTTGCGCCAAAGGCTGTGCAGCCATCTGGCCTTGAGGCCAGGATGGTAGCCTTGGCGTGCAGTTTGTCTGCCTTCATAGCCCAGCAGTGGGCTCTGATATCCGGTTCCTCCGGGCCATCACTCCCAACCACCAGGCCTACCACCGTAAGGGACTCCCTGAAGGTCGAGCCAATCCTTGAGCGCCACCGGCGTCAAGAGATGCCTCGGCTGCAGTCCCAGTCTTTGGGTTGTGATCCTCACTGCTCAGTGCCCTCTGCTCCAAGTGCCGGGCTGCCACGGCCCTGAGGTCCTCAGGGTTGGGCCAGCACACTGAGTACCCCAGAGCCTTCTCCGAGCTGGATTCGGATTGGGAGAGTGAGGATAATGAGTCCCCGGATACCCGCTGTCATTGCAACGTGCCCTTGGACCTGTCCCCTCCGGAGTTGAGGTGCCGGTCCCCACCCAATGACATGGCCTTCCTCGACTTCATGCGGGACATGGCCAAAGCTCTTGCCTTCACCTTCGAGTCAAAGGAGGACACTCACACGGAGGACCTCGAGATCCTCCAGTATGAGGTCCCCCCCCCCCTGAAACAGGCGCTCACAGTGCCTGTCCCCCCCCCATCCTGGAACGACTGTTTCTCTGCATGTGGGAGACCCCTGCATCGATGCTCATAGTTAGCAGGTGGCTGGAGCCCTGGCTTCCAAAAATCCCAACTATCTCACAACTCCATGGTGGTGGAGTCGGCCATGTGGTGGCTCAAGAGCACTGTGCCCTCTAAGCTGTGCGTGTGTGTGCGCGCACACACCTCGCCGAGCAAGCGCACATACTTTACAACAGAGCGCACAAAAATTACAGCTCTGATTCTGATAGAAAACAACACAGGCGTCTTAAAATTTAAAAGTTATGATTGTAATTACTAGAAATTTCCCGCTTCATTTAGTAATCGTCTATTTTCATTTAATTTGATTAAAATCAATGTGGTGTACATACTGTATTCTGACGTGTAGTCAAATTTTAAAGTATATAACTCCGAGTGTCGTTATGTGGCGCACAAAAATGTAACCTTCCTTCAAAAGCTGCACACAGCTGATATTTTATGCGCACACAGTCTACAGAAAATTAGAGGGAACATTGCTCAAGAGCCCAAAAATGCACTTCTCTGTGCCCCCGCACCATTTACGCCATGAACAGAAAGTGCTTCCAGGGCTCGATGCTTATCGGCCGGATTCAGGCTTACCAGTTGTATATGGGCATGTACCTTCGAGACCTGGGGAAGGAGCTTGCCGAGTTCTCGGCTGGTGTCTCAGAGGAACCCTTCCAGTGGTTCTGGACCCTGGCCTTGGCAGTCAGGGAATGCTCCAGGTTTATTACTCGAGCGACCTACGATGGCTTCAAGTCAGTGGCTAGAGTAGCTGCAGTGGGCATTAGTGCCCGGCGCCAGGCTTTGCTACAATCCTCTGACCTGGAACAGTGGGTCCAGGACAAATTGGTTGACGTCCCTTGCCGTGGAGAGAATCTCTTTGGCAAACCCATGACAGACAAGGCCGCCGAGCTGGAGTCCGAGTTCCTGAGTAGTACCAGGCTTTTCAAGAAGACTGCTGACCTTTCCCAGAAGAAAGCCTCAGGTAGAAAGCTGTCATACACAAAGAAGAGGAAGGCTTACGGAAAGTACTCTCAATACCAGGCCTTCCCAGCTCCCCAACAGGGCCAGCAGGCCAAGGCACTGTTCCCTCTAAGCTGTGCGCGTGAGCGCGCGCACACACCTCGCCGAGCGAGCGCACATACTTTACAACAGAGCGCACAAAAATTGCAGCTCTGATTCTGATAGAAAACAACACAGACATCTTAAAATTTAAAAGTTATGATTGTAATTACTAGAAATTTCCTGCTTCATTTAGTAATCGTCTATTTTCATTTAATTTGATTAAAATCAATGTGGTGTGCATACTGTATTCTGACGTGTAGTCAAATTTTAAAGTATATAACTCCGAGTGTCGTTATGTGGCGCACAAAAATTTAACCTTCCTTCAAAAGCTGCACACAGCTGATATTTTATGCGCACACAGCCTACAGAAAATTAGAGGGAACATTGGGCCAAGGGACAAGGGCATGGCCCACGTAAGCCTAAGACCCCCAAACCCCAGCCCACCACCCCAGCGCAACCTGGAGGGGGCTTTAGACTCCTTGGGCATAGCCTCTCTTTCCCCCAGGAGGCACAGCCTTGTAGTGCACAGGGGGCTGTCTGATGCCCTTTGCCCACAGGTGACCCTCCATTACCACCAACACGTGGGTCCTTCGGGTGGTGAGAGAGGGTTACCTCCCCCACCTTCACCAGACACCCCCACCATTCTTCCCGGGAGAGCCCCCCAAGACTCCCCTCCACTGGGCCCTGCTCTTGCATGAACTCGCAGGCATTCTAGAGGACCAGATGATGGAACCCATCCCAGCCCACCTCAGGTGCACAGGGTTCTACTCCCGCTACTCCTTGGTACCAAAAAGGACCAGAGGGTTCTGCCCCATCCTCGACCTGCAAGACCTCAAGAGGTTCCTGGTAAGGGAAAAGTTCAAAATGCTCTCTCTTGGAACATTGCTGCCATACCTCCAGCAGGGAGACTGGCTATACTCCTTGGACTTAAAGGATGTGTGTACACACATCCTCATCAACCCCCTACACAGGAAGTACCTTTGTATTGTGGTCGGGGAGAACATTATCAGTACAGAGTGCTACTCTTTGGCCTGGCTTCTGCCCTAAGGGGTATTCACCAAGTGCCTAGCGGTGGCTGCAGCCCACCTCAGGCTCCAGGTGTATTCATCTTCCCCTATCTGGACAATAGGCTTGTTAAAGGCAGCACAGCTGTCGAGGCCCGTCAGGCGATGGCATGCACCATCCTCCTGCTTGAGCACCTCAGCTTCATCAAACTACTGGAAGTCCCATCTCCAATCAACCCAGGACCTGGAGTTCATAAGGGCTTGGCTGGACACTGTCTAAGCCAGGGCCTTTCTCCCTCGGGACAGGACTCTATGCCTCCATGCGCTTGCTGCAAGCACACAGCACCATCGCTCGACGTCTTCCCACCTAATACTCCGCCTACTGGGGCATATGGCATCCATGGTGCATGTCACTCGAAACACTACAGTGGGCCCTCCGCTCGCAATGGTTCCAGGCCTTATTTTGCCAAGACCCATTAATATGGTCAGATTGTCTTCAACAATAGCTACATTGATATTTTGCAGAGAATTAACCTTGTGAGCCAATATGACATTTCTCTGGAATGTTTTTCAAGGGCCATGCTTTGGTTTTGGGCTTGTTTGGCCCCTTCTGCGAGTCCGCTGCCATCTCGGTGGGTCTGAGGCGTCCATCAGCTCTTTCAGCCACCTGCATTCGAACAGGCACAACCCACTTTCTATGCGGCAGAGGGTTTATGGTTTATTAAAACTTGCTATACCATCCTTCGTAACAGCAGAGCGGTGTATATAAAAACAATTCAAGAAGAAATAATGGATGACTCCTCAAGCAAGGGGAAAAATAAAAGCATGGTATCGTATGTCCCTGACCCAGTTTAAGACATTTTGGTGAAATAGTGTGATAGGGCGGTGGCAAAAGCCAGCAGGATGCTGGGTTGCATACAGAGAGGAATTACCAGCAGAAAGGAAGAATTACTAATGCCACTCTACAAGTCACTGGTGAAGCCTCACTTGGAATATTGAGCTCAGTTTTGGAGACCGTATCTCGAAAAGGATATAAAAAGGCTGGAAGTGATTCAGAGGAAGGTGACCAAAATGATTTGGAGCTTGCGTCAGAACGCTTATGAGAAGAGACTTGAAAACCTAAATACGTACATGCTGGAGGAGAGGAGGGACAGGGGAGATATGATTCAGACCTTTAAATACTTAAAAAGTATTAATGGACAAACAAACCTCTTCCAAAGACAGGGCAGCTGTAAAACTAGAGGGCATAATATGGAGCTGCACGGGTGTAAACTTAAAGGCAATGTCAGGAAATACTTTTTCACTGAAAGGGTGGTGGATGCTTGGAATGCCCTCCTGATGGAAGTGGTGGGGGCAAATACAGTGACAGAATTCAAAGTGGCATGGGACAGACACAGAAGATCCCTTTATAGCAACAGGATAAAATCAAAATAAGTATAACTCTCTTATATCTCAACGAATAGGGGTGACCTACACGGAGCGGTGGGTGAAGCCCAAACAAAGGCATGAGGAGGAGTGACCTGCACGGAGCGACAGATGCACCTACTCTCTTACCACCTCGCTGGGCAGACTAGATGGACCATACTGGTCTTTATCTGTTGTCATTTACTATGTTACTATTTTATAAAGAAAGGAACACCAATAAAATCATAGCAAAGGAGTATTTGAGGTACACAACAGAATGACTGACTAAGAGGGGGGGAGGGTAGGAGAGTCATGAGCGAGAGGGATGGAAGGCAGAATCCTGAGTTGCCAAATCAGATAGATTGAAAGCTAACGGAAACAGGTGAGTTTTGAGATGGAACTTAAATCTGAGGAAGGTTATTTCCAAGTAGAAATCAGCCAGCAGTTCGTTTCAAAAGCTGGGACCCAGAAAATAGTAAGCGGAGTGACAGATTCATAGTGGGCACAAGAAGGGGAGCAGAGATGAAGGCGAATGGCGTGAACGGAGTGAAGAAGCCACGGAGGACCATGGGGGATAATATATGAAGAGAGGTAAAAGGAAGTGCCAGTATATAAGGTTTTATGAACCAAGGTGAGGAGCTTATTTTGAATCTGGTACGACAGAGGTAACCAGTGGGAATCAGTGAGCAGTGGAGTAACATGATCAAATTTTGAGACATGGTGAAGTATTCGGATGGCTGTATTCTGAGCAGTGTGTAAGCGTTTAATCTGATAGTTAGGGAGGCCAGCATAAATAATGTTATAGTAATCATAATGGGATATGACCAGAGATAGAAGCAGAGTAGCAATGGTGGAGGAGAGGAGAATTAAGCGAATGGAACAAATTTAACGGAGGGCAAAAAAGGAGCATTTCACCATGGCACTGATTTGTTCATGGAAAGTGAGGCCACTGTCGAGGATGACACCAAGATATTTGAACGAAGATACCAGGGGGATGTGGGAGCCTTTGAGTGAGGGGACAATTGAAGATCCATTAAGCCAGGTAGCAGAGATTTTGGAGGGGTTCAATTTCAAATGGTTTGTTCACAGCCACAGACCAACCTGGGAAAGACAGGAATTTCCAACGGTGTGATCAGGGGGCATCGGATGTGTGTGAAACAGTAGAAGAATGTCATCAGTGTAATATGCTGAGACTCAAGTTGTTGAATGAGGGCGGCTAGGAGGGCAAGAAAAACATTGAATAGGAGAGGGACATGAACTGAACCCTGGGTGACACCACAGGTAAGGGCAGAAAAGAGTGGAGGTAGAGGAGTCAGAGATAACGGAGTAGGTGCAAACGGATAAAAAAGATTGGAACCATTGCAGAACAAGGCAATGAAGGCCAGCAGCTTGCAGACAGGAGAGGAGGAGGGAGTGACTAACTAGATCAAAAGCTGAGGAGAGGTCAAGAGAGATGGCTAGAGATATGCCGTCCTCGTCCAGACATTCATGACTTTCGCTAAGAACAGAAAAAATAATAGTTTCCATGCTGTGGCTAGCATGTATTACAACTATTTGATAAACCGAAGAGTAGTAAATCACCTGGACCGGATGGTATACATACAAGGGTGTTGAAAGAACTGAAATATGAGATTGCAGACCTGTTATTAGTAATCTGTGAACTATCATTAAAATCATCTGTAATACCTGAAGATTGGAGGATGGCTAATGTAATGCCAGTTTTTAAAAAGAGTTCCAGGGGTGATTCGGGAAACTACAGGCCGGTGAGCCTGACGTTAGTACCAGGAAAAATGGTAGAAACCATAATAAAAAACAAAATTACTGAACATGTAGACAAGTCATGGCTTAATGGAAGACAGCCAACATGGCTTTAGACAAGGAAGATCTTGTCTTACTAATCTGTTATGTTTTTTTGAAGGTGTGAATAAACAGAGAGACAAAGGTGAGTCAGTTGATATAGTATATCTGGACTTTCAGAAAGCCTTTGACAAGGTCCCTCATCAGAGACTTTTGGCAAGAATAAAAAGTCATGGGATAGGAGGCAGGTGTACTATTGTGGATCAGGAACTGGTTAAAATATAGAAAGCAGAGGGTAGGGCTAAATGGCCAATTTTCCCAATGGAGAGAGATGAATAGTAGAGTATCCCAGGGATCTGTGCTGGATCCGCTGCTTTTTGACATATTCATAAATGACCTGGAAAAGGGAATAACGAGTGAGGTTATCAAATTTACCAGATGATACAAAGCTATTTAAAGTTGTTAAAACCCAAGAGGATTGTGGAAAATTGCAAGAGGATCTTGATAAATTGGAAGACTGGGCATCCAAACTGCAGATGAAATTTAATGTGGACAAGTGCAAAGTTATTCACCTAGGAAAGAACAACCCAAACTGTGTTTACACGATGCAAATTTCCACATTAGGAACCACTACCCAGGAAAATGATTTAGGCATCATCGTGGATAACATGTTAAAACCCTCTGCCCAGTGTGCAGCGGTGACCAAGAGAGCAAATAGAATGCTAGGTTTCATAAGGAAAGGAATGGAAAATAAAACAAAGGATATTATAATGCCTCTGTATTGTTCCATGGTGCAACCACACCTTGAATATTGTGTGCAATTCTGTTCGCTGTATCTTAAAAAGGATATAGCGTTATTAGAAAAAAGTACAGAGAAGAGCCACCAAAATGGTAAAGAGGATGGATGGATACCCCTATAAAGAGAGGCTAAAAAGGTTAGGACTCTTCAACCTGGAAAAGAGACGGTTGAGGGGGAGATATGATAGAGGTCTATAAATTAATGAATGGAGTGGAACGGGTAAACGTAGATAAATTGTTTGCATCATCAGAATATAGAAAGACGAGGGGACATGCAATGAAGCTACAGGGTAAACGATTTAAGACTAATAAGAGAACATATTTTTTCATTCAGCATGTAATCAAACTCTCTAATTTGTTACTGGAGGATGTAGTAAAAGCTGTTAGTGTAGCTGGGTTTAAAACAACGTTTGAACAAGTTCCTGGAGGAAAGGTCCATAAACATTAAAAGGGACCCAGGATATCACTGCTTGACCCAATAGAAGCATT
Organism: Ichthyophis bannanicus; assembly: GCA_033557465.1. NCBI lineage: Eukaryota > Metazoa > Chordata > Amphibia > Gymnophiona > Ichthyophiidae > Ichthyophis > Ichthyophis bannanicus. The sequence goes on along the minus strand of CM066031.1, from coordinate 618,861,927 downwards.
GTGGAAGCTGTATTTTTTGGAAAAACTGCTAGGTACTTATGACCTAGATAGGCCACTGTTGGAAACAGGATACTGGGTTTGATGGACCTTGGTCTGACTTAGTATGGCATATATTATGTTCTTATGTTATTGATTGTTGTGGATGGCGAAAGCTGTTTTTTCCAGATGATCCACAAGCTGTGCAAAGACAAGCTTTTTCTAGGATCTTGGATAAGAAGGGGAGATTGGAGATTGGGCGATAGTGAACAGGGTTTGAGGCATCCTGGGAGGGATTATTCAAAAGGGGGCAAACCAGGGCAGTTTTCCAACAGCGTGAAAAAAATGCCTGTGATTAAGCCATTATTGAACAGTGTCAGAATTCGCAGAAGGGCCTGAGAGGTAACGGAAGTATAAGAGGAGGGGATGAGATCTACGGTACAAGTGGTTTTCAAGTATTTGAGAATGGACGTTGAAAGATGACCAAACATGGATGAGGGGACAGCCCGGGGGATCTGATGTGTCCAAGGATGAGGATGAGTTATATAAATGTGATGATGTAGCAGGCTTGTGCGAGACCTCCAAGGCCCGTCCCATCAAGGATTTCCTCTCCTCCCTGACACCTGACCTGGTCACTCCGGCATCAGTGTTACCCCGGCATCGAGTGGGAAGCCAGGATTTTGGCATTGGAATGCAGCGTTTCTGCATTCCTTGCCTTGCTCCACCAGTGCACACGTTGAGACCGCAGGGACCTTGATGCTGAGGACTCCCCGGGCCACCAAAGAGATCTTAGAGAGCCCCATGCCACAAGCTGATCCTTGGTGAGGGTCTCAATTCCGCTACCAGTCCTCAGAAGCAAGATCCACCCCGGCTAGTTCCTCTGGCTTTAGAGCCGTTGGGCCTCGAGTCTTTGACGGACTACTCGGACTGAGAGTCCAAAGTCGAGATTTCCCCGGAGACACGAGCACACTTTGACCTCCTCTTGGATCCATCCCCGCCAGTGTTGAGGCGCTGGTTTCCACCCGAGGACACCTTCTTCCTCAAATTCATCTAGGACATGGTGAAGGCACTGTCCCTCACCACGACATCTGAGGAGGATTTTCGCACAGAGGAACTCGAAATCCTCCAATACGAGGCCCCACCCAAAGAGGCCCTTAAGGTCCCTGTCCCCTCCATTCTTGGGTGCCGCCGCCTCCTCCGAATGTGGAAAAACCGGCATTGATGCCTGTTGTTAGCCGATGTCTGGGCACTATGTACCGAGTCCAGTGAGGGCCGACTTTAGAAAGACACAACTCCCGTCTCCATCATGGCTGAGTCGTCCATGCGTTGACAAAAAAGCCTGAAGCCACACCTCAGTGTTCTCAGGCAGGGAGTCCTGAGCCCTCAATGACCTCGGGCAGAAATCTTACCAGGGCTTGATGCTGACCTACTGCATACAAGCTTATCAGCTGTATATCAGCATGTACCATTGAGACCTAAGGAACTTGGGGGTTTCTTGGCAGGTCTCAGTGGGGACCACCTCTGACGCTTCCAGACCCTCACAAAGTCTGTCAGGGAGTACTTGAAGTATTTGTCTTGAACGGCCTACAACTGCTTCAAGTCTAACACGAGGGTGGTCGCCGCAAGCATTGGTGCTCGACGCCAGGCCTGGCTCCAGTCATCGTACCTTGAGCAATGGATCCAGGAAAAACTCCTCGACATCCCTTGCCTCAGTGAAAACCTCTTCGGCAAGCTGATGGGAGGACAAGGCGGCAGAAATTGAGATAGAGTATGTCACCAGGACTCGACTCTTGAGGAAGACCTCCACTCTTCCCAAGAAGAAACCATCAGGGAAAAGGCCTCTATTCCACCTGACAGGCCAGCCTTATCGAGGCTATCCCTCATACCAGGCTCCCCAGACCACTCAGCAGAGTCATCAGAGCAAGGGAGCAGGCTAGGGACCTCGTAAGCCTAAGGGCCCCAGGCACCAGCTCCAGCCCAGACTGTGTCAGGGTTTTGGCTCCCAGAGTATAGCCTCTCTACCCATGGGGGACCAGCTGCCAAGGGGGGTGCACGCGACGCAATGCCCGTTCATTTTGCCCACCGGTGGGCTACCATCACCGCCGATTCCTGGGCACTTCAGGTGGTCAGGGAAGGTTACTGCCTTCACCTGGACCAGACGTCTCCCACTTACTTTCCAGGAGAGCCCCCTCGGACTCCCCTGCACCAGGCCCTGCTACTGCAGGAACTTGCAGACCTCAGGAACAGGGCTGTGGAGCCCGTACCACACCACCTAAAAAGAAAGGGGTTCTACTCCAGGTACCTTTTGGTCTCAAAAAGAACAGGCGGCCTAAGGCTTCCTGGTGCAGGAGAGATTCAGAATGCTCTCCCTTGGAATATTGCTGCCCTATCTCCAGCAGGGAGATTGGCTATGCTTCTTGGACCTAAAGGATGCTTATACCCACATCCTGATCCACCCCAACCACAGGCAGTACCCAAGGTTCATGGTCGGGGCCGACCACTACCGGTACAGGGTACTATCCTTCAGCCTGGCCTCTGCCGCTAGAGTCTTCACCAAATGTCTGGCAGTGGTGGCTGCCTACCTCCGTCTCCAAGGGGCCTTAGTCTTCCCATACCTGAATGACTGGCTAGTAAAAGGAGACACTGCCTCACAGATGCAACAGGCTACGGCCCACACTATCAAGGTCCTACAACATCTGGGATTCGTGATAAACTATTCCAAATCCCTCCTCACTCCAACACAGTATATGGAGTTCATAGGTTCTCGCCTGGACATCCTCCAAGCCAGGGTCTTCCTCCCCCTGGACAGGGCAGATTGCCTCAGATCCCTGGCGACCGAGGAACAGCACTATCACGCTGTGTCGGTGCGGTCCATGCTCCGCCTGCTATGCCACATGGCTTCCACAGTCCATGTGGTCCTCAACGCCTGCCTCCACCTGCGGGCAGCTCAGTGGTGCCTCTGCTCCAAGTGGTCTCAGGCCACGGGCAGGCTTTGGGTAGGATCTCTCTGTCCCGTCATCTAGCAGAGTCACTCATTTGGTGGCGGGACGCACAGTACCTACAGAAGGGCATTTCCTTTTAACATCCAAACCCCCAGAAGGTCCTCACTACGTATGCCTCCCTTCTGGGCTGGGATGCCCACTGCAAGGAGCTGTGTATGCAGGGCAACTGGTCTCCCAAGGAAAGCCGGCAGCAGATCAACCTGCTGGAGCTCAGAGCCGTTTTTCTGGTGATCAGGGCCTTCCAACACTGCCTGCGGCACCAGTTGGTGCTGGTCCAAACAGACAACCAGGTCGCGATGTTCTACCGGGTGCACAGGGTGCACAGGTTCTTACCGCCTCTGCCAGGAAGCAGTAGCCCTCTGCAAGGGTGCACAGGTTCTTACCGCCTCTGCCAGGAAGCAGTAGCCCTCTGCTCGTATGCGATCAGTTAGGGAATGCTCCTCATGATGATGTACCTTCCGGGCCAGGACAGTGCCCTTGTGGATAGATTGAGCAGGGTCTTCCAGCTGCACGAGTGGTGCTTAGACCCCAGGGTGGTGCAGTAGCTATTCCGACTATGGGGGAACCCCAAGTTTGGACCTCTTTGCCAGCCCAGCCAATGCTCAGCTGCCCTGCTTCTGCTGTCCCCAACTGCACCTGTCCCAGATGGCGGCGGACGCCTTCCTCATATCGTGGTCAGAGGGCCTTCTATATGCCTTCTGTCCCACACCACTAATCGCACGGACCCTCTTCAAGGTCCAGCGAGACAAGGCTTCCATGATCCTGGTGGCCCCACGGTGGCCCTGACAGCCTTGGTTTTCCCTGTTACTCCGCCTATTGACAGAGCCCCAGGTCCCTCTGGAGAGTGCCCCAGGGCTTCTGACTCAGGAGGAGGACTTGCTTCTCTTCCCCAACCTGGGGTCCCTGTCGCTAACAGTATGGCTGCTGAATGGGTCTCCCTAGTGCCCTTCAACCTCCCCAGGGAATGGGGAGGAAGAAGTCCTCCTAGCCTCTCATAAGAACTCCACGAGGTGAGCCTATGCCTTCAAGTGGTGCAGATACTCAGTATGTTGTGTGGAGCAACGGGTTGACCCATTCTCCTGCCAGGTGCACATGGTGCTGCAGTATTTGCTGCACCTCTCGCAAACCGGACTCAAGTCCAACTCCCTCAAGGTACACCTGAACGTGCTCTCCACACACCATCACTCATTACCCAATTCATGCAGGGCTTGCTGCTCTCTAAGCCCCCCATCCGGCCGCCTCTGGCAGAATGGGGATCTCAATGTGGTTCTGGTGAAGCTTACCAAGCCGCCCTTTGAACCTTAGGAAACGCAAATGGCAGGTAGCCAATCTTGGAAGGTTGTCTTCCTGGTGGCACTCACCTCTGCCTGCAGAGTCAGCGAGCTTCAGGTCTTGGTGGCCAAGCCACCCTACACTAGGTTCTACAAGAACAGGGTCGTGCTTCGCACTCACCCAAAATTCCTTCCAAAGGTGGTATCCACCTTCCACTTCAACCTGGAGGTGATGCTCTGTACCTTCTTTCCATGGCCCCATGCCAACAAGGCAGTGGCCGTTCTCCATACCCTGGACTGAAAAAGGCCCTGTCCTTCTACCTGCAGCGTACTTGGTGCCACGACAAAACCTAACAGCTTTTTGTTTCATACGACCCCAGTCAACTAGGGGAGGCTGTCAACAAGTGGACTCTTTCCAGCTGGGTAGTGGACTGCATCGCTTTTGCCCATGATCAGGCTGGGCTGTCATTGGAGCGCTGGGTCACGGCGCACAATGTCAGGGCTATGGCAACCTCAGTTGCGAGCCTTTGCTCTGTCCCTATGGCAGACATCTGCTGGACCGCTACCTGTTCCTCAGTCTACACCTTTGCAGCTCACTGCTGCCTGGAGAGGGAGTCCCAATGGGACAGTGTCTTCAGCCAGGCTGTACTCCGTAATCTGTTTGGAGTTTAGGCAACTCCTGCCCTCCGACCCTTCTTGTCGAGGCTATTAGAGCCATGGTTCTCCATGGACACTGGGGTCCTCAGAGTCTTTCCTCAGGTTTGCGTGTGGCTGCTTATGGCAGGCTAAAGTTCCCGGTAGCCTGTAGCTGGGGAGTCCCATATGTGAGGACTGACTTCCTGCTTGTTCCTGGAGAAAGCGTAGTTACTCACCTGTAACAGATGTTCTCTGGGGACAGCAGGAATCAGTCCTCACATCCCTCCCTCTTCCCCTTGGAGTTGCTCCTTTACCATCTTTTATTTTTGCCGTCTTTTAGCTATGTCATCTGACTGAGCAAGATGGCACCCTTGGGTGGAAAGGGGACCACGCATGCGTGGGGGTATCTCCCAAAGGCTTTCTTTGAAAGCTGGGGAGATGCTTCCGCAGGGGCTCGGTCGACGTCACCCATATGTGAGGACTGATTCCTGCTGTCCCTGGAGAACACCTGTTATAGATGAGTAACTACGCTTTACCTACAGGCACTGGCCCCTTTCTTTCCCACTGTGCCAAGGTCTGTGGAGTGGAGGTTGGGCCAACTGCTGCAGCCACCTTCCATGACCCAGCATCATCATCTTTTTTTTTTTTTTGGCGCGACTACCATGCACGTGTAAGTACACACGACTGGTACAGTGAAACTGCGAATGTCTCATTAAATCAGTTATAGCTCCTTTGATCGCTCCTTAAGGTGATGTTTCAGAGGAATTGAAACAGTACAGCTAATTGATAAGCTAAAAAACAGCAAATCACCTGGACCGGACGGTATACATCCCAGGGTGCTGAAAGAACTGAAATATGAGATTGTAGAACTACTATTAGTAATCTGTGATCTATCATTAAATTCATCTCCAGTATACGAAGATTGGAGAGTGGCCAGTGTAATGCCAATTTTTAAAAGGGGTTCCAGGGGTGATCCAGAAAACTAGAGACCAGTGAGCCTGACATCAGTACCTGGCAAAATGGTAGAAACCATTATAAAAAAAAAAAATTACTGAGCATGTAGATAGTCATGGTTTAATGGCAGAAAACCAACATGGATTTAGCCAAGGACAATTTTGTCTCACCAATTTCATATTATTTTATTTGAAGGTGTGACTAAACAGGTAGATAAAGATGTGTCGGTTGATATACTATATCTCGATTTTCAGAAAGCCTTTGACATATTCCCTCATGAGAGACTCTTGGGGAAATTAAAAAGCCATGGGATAGGAGACAGTCTACTATTGTGTATTAGGAACTGGTTGAAAGATAGAAAATAGAGAGTAGAGTTAAATGGCCAATGTTCTTAATGGAGAAAGATGAATAGTAGAGTACCCCAGGGATCTGTGTTGGGATGTTTCGCCCTCATGAGTGTGCGGGCCTCTCCCTAGAGCACCGGATCACAGCGCATCGTGTGAGGGACCAGGCATGCATGGTAGTATTCCCAAAGGCTTTCTTTGAAAGCTGGGGAAATGCTCCGCGTGGGCTCCGTCAGCATCCATATGTGAGGCCTGTTTCTTGCTGTTCCTGGAGAACACCTGTTACAGGTGAGTAGCTACATTATCGGTTGTTTGCTCCTTCAAAAAGTAAAAAAGACTACGGGACACACAGTGAAGCTACAATGTTCGTTACCAGAGGATGTAATAAAAGCTGTTAGTGTAGTTGAATTTAAGAGGTTTGGACAAGTTCCTGAAGAATAAGTCCATAAACCATTATTAAAGAGAACTGGAGAAATCCACTGCTTACCCATTGGACAAGCAGCATGGAATCTGTATACCTTTTGGGAACCTGGCAAGCACTTGTGACCTGGATTGACCACTATTGGAAACAGGATACTGTGCTTTATGGACCTTGGTCTGACCCAGTATGGGCATCATATGTTCTTTATGTTCTTATTCTGAAGTGCACCTTGCTACATCCTGGAACTAATTGATTTTCAAGCAGAGCTATTGGCATTCCATATAGTTTTTTTTTAAAATGTCTTCTCTATATGTTTTTCCTTTGAAGGCCTCATGTGCTGTCGGTAAGGTGGTTGTTGGGAAGCTTCTCCCAGGGCTGCTTACTTCCTGAGGAGCAATATTATCATGCTAGCTACCAGCTGGTGGAAGTGCCAGCACCAGCTGTCCCTAACCCTGGCCTGCAGAAAATGAACAGCAGTCTCTCCAAGAGAGAACCTGTAAAACCTGCAAGACACCAGCTAGCAGATGAAGACCTGCTGTCACAGTATATGGAAAACGATACCACATTAAGTAAGTATTAAGAGTGTATAAGTAGGGGCGACTGATAAGGGGCTCTTAGAGTCATCATGTCATTTACTCTGCCATTGTCTGATCCTCAGCTAACCTCTGAGCTGATCAGTGGAATTAGCACTTGCCCACTCCCTTTGTGCTTTTCTTATTGATATAAATGCGTAACCTCAAATAATGACTCTGTTATAAGAATAAAAAAGCAAAGTGTGTCAGGTACAAACTTTGATTGTAAGCCCTTTGGGGACAGAAAAATACCTATGTACCTGAATGTAACTTGCCTTGAGCAACCTCTGAAAAGGTATGAGCTAAATACTAATAGATAATACATAAATAATAATAAATGTATTAGGATAGGACACCAGAACCAAATCACAGTAGAGGTATGAGATATAATCTGTCACTGAAGGAAGAGGCAGCTAGGATTTTTCGTTGTTAACTGATAGTTTCCAATGAACAAGCAAAATTATTATTTAGTACTGCCAATTCAAATACAAAACCACAAAATGCTATTGAATACATCATTTGAAGTAGTTTCTAAAAGGGATTTTACCAAAATCTAGTTTTCCCTCAATAAGAGCAGCAGCCAGAAAGAAGGCGTAGTTAGTGCCCCTGCAATCTTTTGGTATCCTTCTATGAGATTAGCATAGCCCCTATGAGATTCATACTTATACTCTCTTCTTCTAATTGGTCATATGGAGTGAAGGAGTAGCCTAGTGGTTGGAGCAACTGCCTAGTACCCAGAAGATCAAGGGTTTGATTCGCTCTGGCACGCCTTGTGACGTTGGGCAAGTCACTTTACCCTCCATTGTCTTGGAAGAAAAGGCTTGGCAATCTACTTCCGGTGATACATAGCCAAGAAGACCCAGAGGCAGCTGGGTCGCTAGGAGTCAGCACTGACTTGATGGCATGTAAAAAAAAATTGGACAAATGGATTCATTTGTTGACTGTGCTTCCTAACACAGAAGTGAGCGCTATTAAGCATCTCTGTTTTCTCTACTGGGTTTGCCAGAGTTGAAAACTGCCCTGATTTTCTTTGTATGGCAGACTGGAAAACCTTTTTTGTGCTCTGCTTATGTTCTAATAATATTAAACCTTAGTGGTTCTAGGACTCCTCTTTTTCAAGCGTCTTGACTTCACCCAAGTGCCTAACTACAGGAAGCATTCAGTCCTCCCTCTGATATGATGCAGTTTTCTTTTCTTTCTATAGCATACCCAGGTTACTGTATGCTATACCTTACACACTATAAAATGTTACATGTTAATCTTGTCTGAGGTTTGTCCTATATCAGTGCTTCTCAACCAGTATGCTTTAGGAAATTCCTTGGTATGACTTGGTTGTGAAAGCCTGGGGCATGTCTATGCATGAGACACAAAATTATTAATGGGCAGTGTCCTAGAGAACAACCTTCAGCTTCCTGCTCCTGCCATATCTTCTATAAGACAATGTGTAGCGGACAAAATGGGAGGAGATGAGCCTGAAGCACACAGAGCAAAGAGCCACTTTGCTTCTTACTCCGCCCCTCCTCTGTTATCATTTGGGTGTAGGGGAAAGATGTGCAATAGGAGCACATATTGCAGAATAAAGAAGAGCCTCTCCTCTCCCTACTCCAACCCCTTCTGTTTAAAAAGCACATTTTACTTTAATGTTAGTGATTGGAATATTTGATCTGTTGTTAAGTGCCGTCGAGTCGGAGTCGACTCATAGCGACCCTCTGGATAGCTATCCTAAATTGCGTTCGGTCTTGAGTCAGGCGGCTCATTGTTGACAGACTGGTACCCGTAGTTGTGTTATTGTATCGATCCATCTCATTGCTGGCCTTCCTCTTTTGCGTTGACCTTCTATCTCACCAAGCATGATGTCTTTCTCTAATGATCTCTCTCTTCGTATGACGTGTCCAAAGTATGAAAGTCGAAGTCTTGTCATCTGAGCTTATAAAGAAAGCTTAGGTTTGATCTCCTCTAGTACCGACTGGTTTGTTCTTCGGGCAGTCCATGGTATACACAGTACTCGCCACCAGCGCCATAATTCAAAGGCATCAATTTTCTTCCTGTCTATCTTTTTCACTGTCCAGCTTTCACATCCATATGATGTTATTGAAAATACAATGGCTTGAACAAGTCAAATCTTTGTATGGAGAGAGACATCTCTGCTCTTGAGAATCTTATCTAGGTCTTTCATAGCCATTCTGCCAAGAGCAATGCATCGTCTGATTTCTTGACTGCTTGTTGCTTCTTTATTGATAGTTGATCCAAGTAGGTTAAAGTTGTTCACGATTTCAATTTCTTCTCCTTCAACGATGAACCTGTTGATTACGCCAGTTGTCATGATCTTTGTCTTCTTTACATTAAGGTGCAGGCCCATTTTGAGACTATGTTCCTTGATTGTGAGAAGCAAATGTTTGAGATCATCTTCACTTTCAGCCAGTAATGTGGTATCATCAGCATTGCCAATCTTCACACCTCTGTTGTCTTCATACAATCCTGCTTCTCTGATGATTTGTTCTGCATATAAATTAAACAGGTAGGGGGAAAGTATGCAGCCTTGTCTTACACCTTTGCTTATTTTAAACCATTCTGTTTCTCCTTGTTCTGTTCGAACTGTTGCTTCTTGATCAATGTACAGATTGTGCAAGAGTACGATCAGGTGTTCTGGTATACCCATGCTTCTTAATGTGGCCCAGAGTTTCTCATGGTTTACACAATCAAAAGCCTTGCTATAGTCGATAAAGCATAAATAGATATCCTTTTGGTATTCTTTAGTCTTTTCAAGGATCCATCTCACATCCGCAATGATGTCTCTCGTTCCTCGCCCTTTCCTGAACCCTGCTTGCACGTCAGGTAGTTCTTGTTCCAGGTATGATTGTAGTCTCCTTTGAATAATCTTCAGTAGAATCTTGCTGGCATGTGGGATCAGAGCGATTGTGCGATAATTTCCACAGTCTGTTGGATCACCTTTCTTTAGTATTGGTATAAACAGATCTTTTCCAGTCAGTTGGCCATGATGATGTCTTCCATATTTCTTGGCAGAGCCTTGTAAGTACGGTAACAGCTGCATCAGATTGCTGTAATACCTCTATGGGAATGCTTTCAGTGCCTGGTGCTTTGTTCTTTGATAAGGCTTTCAATGCTGCTTCAACTTCTTCTTTCATCAGCAATGGTTCCCGATCATAAGGTACAGGTTGAAACAACTGTTGCCCACTTGATCTTTATCATATAAAAACTCTGTACAGTCCTTCCACCTTTTCTTGGTCTTCTCAGCATCATTCAACATAGAACCTTGAGCATCTTGTAACATTCCAATTCGAGGCTGGAACTTTTTCTTTAACTCTCGTAGCTTTAGGAAAGCTGATCTTGTTCTTCCTCTAATAGTTTCTGCTTCTATTTCCTTGCATACGTCGTCGTAGTACTTTTCCTTGTCCTGTCTTGCTGCATGTTGGAAATCTCTGTTGAGTTCTGTTATTGTCTTTCTTTCTCCTCTGGCTTTAGCTTCTCTGCGTTTCTGGGCAATTTTCAGAGTTTCTTCCGTCATCCATTTTGGCCGTTTTTGCTTTTTCACCTTTTGTAGAGACTTCTCGCTTTCTTCCAACACAATCTTCTTGATGTCATTCCATAACTCTTCTGGAGCTCTGTCATTTGTATCTAAAGCAGCAAATCGATTTTGCAGGCAGTCTTTAAATTCCAGTGGTATATTCTCAAGGTCATATTTTGCTGCATTCATGAGTGGTTTGCTCTTTTTCAACTTTAGCTTGAGTTTGCATACTAGTAGTTGATGATCTGTACCACAGTCGGCTCCAGGTTTTGTCTTTGTTGATGTTATAGAACGTTTCCATCGTTGACTTCCACAGATGTAGTCAATTTGATTTTTATATAATCCATTGGGTGAAGTCCATGTGTACAGTCGCCACTTGTGTTGATGGAAGAAGGTGTTTGAGATGAATAGATCGTTGGTCTTGCAGAATTCTATCAGTCTTTCTCCAGCTTCATTTCTGTTGCCAGGTCCATATTTTCCAACTACTTTGCCTTCTTCTTTGTTGCCAACTTTTGCGTTCCAGTCACCCATGACTATCAGGATATCCTGTTTGCATGTTCTGTCAATTTCAGCTTGTACTTGTTCATAGAACTCTTCAATTTCATTCTCTTCTGCAGCTGTTGTTGGGGCATATACTTGAATTATAGTTGTGTTGATAGGCAATCTCCAGGAACAAGCAGGAATGAGTCTTCACATAGGGGTATCGTCGGTACTGACGGAGCCTGCGCAGGAACGCTCCCCAGCGTCCAAAAGGAAAGCTTTTGGGAGCATCCCACAGCACCTGCGCGCTGCCTTCCCGCCTTTCCTAACCGCCTCTCTCCAGTTCTTCTTTTTCCGCGGAGCCAGCAGGTCGTGTTTCCTGTCACCGCTGAAGAATTTCTTATTTTTTCTTTTATTTCTTTAGTCGCGTGTCTGCCTTCTCGACTCTGGACCGGTACCGCCGGTTTTTTCTTTCTTTAAAAAAAAACAAAAAAACCAACCTACTCTTTTCTACTTCAGTGCCTTTTTTCTTTCTGTGGCCTTAGGCCTGCAGAAAATTTTTCCTCATGGAAAAGCCCGCCTCCGGGTTCAAAAAGTGCACAAAGTGCAGTAGCACTATTTCTGTCACCGACACCCACGACTGGTGTCTTAAATATTTAGGTCCTGACCATTCCATCGCGGACTGTGAGTCCTGTTCCATGATGTCTAAAAGAGGTTTACAGAATCAAGCAGCCAAGCTCAGTACCCTGTTTCCCTCTGATGCAGCTTCTGTAGCATTGACGTCTTCCAGGGCTGCTTCTTCCTTCCATGGATCTCAGGTAACCAAACTTAAATCTGGCCGGTCCTCGAAGAGTACATCTCCCTCTAAGTATCGAGATGCCCCCGGGCTTGCTCTCGAGGAATCCACACCGGCAAAATTACCCCGGCGGGAGGCTCCGGCTTCCAAAGCTTTATCTATGGGGTCACAGGTTGACATTGATGGCTCTGCCTCGACCGATCACCTGTTACAATGTTCTGGGGTACCGACGGTTCACACCGGTACCGACATCCAGACATTGGTGGCGTCGATGGATCAGAATATTCTGACCATGCAGCGTGCCATCACGGCATTCATACAAGCTGCGACGCCTTCGGTACCGCAACAAACTCAGTTGTCGGTACCGATTCCGGTACCGGACCCGATACCGGTTCTGCTGCCGGTACCGATTGCATCGACGTCGACGGCAGCGGTACACTATCCTGTGATGCCCATCGGTACCGATCCGGTACCGAGTACTCCCGATGTCTATACCCCTCGGTATGCGTATCGGGCTCTACGAGAGCATCCAGACAGGCGATACTTCGATTCCTCTGAGGACTCTGATGCATCAGAGGCCTCTATCGAAGCATCGGGGATCCTTCCTCAGGAACCCTCTTCTCCAAAAAGGAGAATGTCTCCTCCAGAGGACTTGTCTTTTCAAGACTTTATCAGGGAGGTGGCCAGGGGCCTTTCCATCTCAGTGGCCTCTGAGACAGAGCCTAGAGCCAAAAAATTAGATATTTTACAATATCCTAAGGCTCCCAAAGAAGCAGCCACTTTACCAATACATGAGATTCTCTATGATCACATGTTGGGCATATGGGAGACTCCTCTTACCACCTCCCCTCATTCTCGTAGGTTGGACACCATGTATCGTGTTCCTCCTTGTCCTGGTTTTCATAAGACTCAGCTTCCTCACCACTCCATTGTGGTGGAGTCTGCTTTGAAAAAGATCAAGAGTACAAAGAAGCACTCTTCTACTCCTCCAGGAAGAGAATGCAGAACCTTAGATGCCTTTGGCAGGAGAATTTTCCAGGCCAGTATGCTTGTAGCCAGAATCAACTCCTATAGTCTCTATATGGGGATGTTTCTAAAGGAAGTTACAGATCATCTGCAAACCTTATCTCCTTTTATGTCAGAAAATAAAAGGGAAGAGTTTCTCACCTGGCTTAAACATGCCCAGGATATTTCCAAGTTTTCCAACCGTGCAGCCTTTGACTCTTTTGAAGGTGCCAGCAGAGCCTCGGCTATTGCCATAGGTGCACGCAGAGTTGCTTGGCTACAAGCCTCTGATTTGGAATCCTGGGTTCAGGATGGACTAGGTAACCTTCCTTGTACAGGTGAAAACTTGTTTGGCAAAGATTGGCAAGCAAAGGCCAACCAGATGGATGCTGAAAATTCTGTTTTAGATAGACTTTCAAAGTCTACTTCTGCTCTTTTTAAAAAGAGATAGTTCAAAAAAGGATTTTTTCCCCAAAAAAGGGAAATATTCTTCTGTTTATGGTCAGGCCTCTTCTGCAGGTCGTTTTGCTACAAAGAGGCAACAACAACCAAAACAGGCCAAGCCTAAGACTGCGAGGACTGCTACGGCCCAACAGCCTCAGCCTCCTCAGGGCCTTTGACTTACCACTAGAGAACTTAGCCTTTCTGGCTCTAGAACATCCAGAGCCTCTCACCATCCCAGGAAGGTTAGCTCATTTTGCTCCCAGATGGGAACAAATCACAGCAGAGCAATGGACCCCCTCTATCATAAGAGGCGGGTACAAGCTTCACTTCTTAAACCTTCCTCCTCACACTATGGTGAAACAGTTCAATTCTCCAACATCTCTCCTCAACCTTCTAGGTCAAGAGATTGCCACCCTTCTTGCCCATGGGGCAATAGAAGAAGTACCCCTTCTTCAACAGTGCTCAGGGTTCTACTCCCCCTATTTTCTCATTCCAAAGAAAACAGTGGGCTACAGACCCATTTTAGATCTCAGAGAATTGAACAAGTTTCTATGCAAGGAGAAATTCAAGATGACTTCTCTCGGAACTCTCCTTCCATACCTCCAGAGTCAGGACTGGCTTTGTTCTCTAGATCTCAAGGATGCGTACACCCATGTCCTCATCCATCCAACACACAGAAGGTTCCTTCGGTTCCTTTACCAAGGAAAGCACTACCAATACAAAGTGCTTCCTTTCGGTCTGGCCTCTGCACCAAGAGTGTTCACCAAATGCATGGCAATAGTAGCTGCATTTCTACGCACTCTAGGGATATTCGTATTCCCATATCTGGACGACTGGCTCATCCGAGCTCCATCCCAGTCAGAGGCCCAGGCTTCCCTGGCCTGCACAAGGCGTGTTCTTCAGTATCTGGGACTGGTAATAAACATTCCAAAATCCCATCTCACCCCTACTCAATTTCTAGAGTTCATAGGGGCCTTGCTGGATACCACAACTGCAAGGGCCTATCTCCCCCAGGCCCGTTGCCTACTCTTGGTGCAGTTAGCCTCACAGATTCAATTAAAATCCCATTTAACTGCTCGAGAGATGTTACAACTCTTAGGCCACATGACTTCCACCGTGCATGTGGTTCCTTATGCTCGCCTTCACATGAGAGCAGCTCAATGGACTTTGTCCACCCAATGGACCCAGGCATCAGGGTGCCTGTCAGACAAGATAGCGACCTCCAGTCGCCTCTTTTCCTCTCTCCATTGGTGGAAGTCCACTCAAAATCTGTTGCTGGGGTCCCCCTTTCAACAGCTGTTACCCCAAGCAACCCTTACCACAGAAGCCTCTGCAAAGGGTTGGGGAGCTCATCTACAAGATCTCTCCACCCAAGGCATCTGGTCTCCACAGGAGACATCTCTACATATCAACCTCTTAGAGCTCAGAGCAATCTTTCTGGCTCTCAGAGTCTTCCACACCCTGCTCAGCTACAAAACAGTACTCATCCACACGGACAACCAAGTAGCCATGTTCTATGTGAACAAGCAGGGGGGGGACTGGCTCTCTGTCGCTTTGCAACGAAGCTCTGAGATTGTGGGCCTTTGCCACGAGATGGATTTGATGCTCTCTGGCGGTGTATCTTCCAGGAGTTCAAAACTCTTGGGCAGACAGACTCAGTCGAGTTCTGCTTCCACACGAATGGTCCCTCCATGGGGACCACCTAGCCAGGATCTTTCGAATTTGGGGAACCCCAGACATAGACCTGTTTGCAAGTCCGTGGAATGCCAAACTTCCCCGGTTCTGTTCCAGGATTCCGTGTCAGGGAGTTCATGCCAGGGATGCCTTCCTCCTTCATTGGGGGGCAAGATTTCCTCTATGCCTTTCCTCCTATTCCCCTCATTCCCAAGACACTATTCAAGCTTCAGAGAGACAAGGGGTCTATGATCCTCATAGCACCACGTTGGCCACGCCAAGTGTGGTACCCTCTACTTCTGCATCTCTCTCAAGCTCCCTCCCTGGACTTGGGGGTCTGCGCCAGATCTCCTCTCCCAGGAGGAAGGAACGTTGTGGCACCCAAATCCCCAGTCTCTTCATCTCAGGGCCTGGTTGCTGAAGGCCTAGACCTTCAAGATTTACCTCTTTCTCAGCAGGTGAAGGATATCCTTCATGCTTCCAGAAAGCCTTCCACCAGACGTTCCTATGCTTTCAAATGGAAGAGGTTTACCATTTGGTGTGCAGAGAAGGGTCTTAACCCTCTTGCAATACCTCTGAATTCTTTACTGGAGTATTTGCTGCATTTATCCCATGCAGGCCTTAAGACGAATTCAATCAGAGTCCATTTGAGTGCTATTGCAGCATCCCTTAAACCCCTCAATGGACATCCTATTTCCTCTCATCCTCTGATAGCAAGATTCATGAGAGGCCTTCTTTTGACTAAACCTCCCATTAGACCACCTCCAGTGGCATGGGACTTGAATCTGGTTCTTGGCCAGCTTATGAAGCCACCCTTTGAACCCTTAGCCACTACCTCCTTGAAATTCCTTTCCTGGAAGGTTATTTTTCTCATTGCAGTCACCTCAGCTCGCCGTATCAGTGAGTTGCAAGCCTTAGTGGCTAATCCTCCTTATACAAGGTTCCATCATGACAAGGTAGTCCTCAGAACTAATCCACACTTTATGCCTAAAGTGGTCTCACCTTTTCATCTGAACCAGGAGGTGTATTTACCTGTCTCTTTTCCAGGACCTCACGCATCAAGTGCAGAGAGGAATCTTCATACCCCGGATTGTAAAAGAGCACTTGCTTTCTACTTACAAAGGACACAGCAACATAGAAAGTCCTCTCAACTTTTTGTTGCTTTTGATCCCTCTCATTTAGGACTTCCAGTCTCTAAGAGAACTCTGCCTAATTGGATTGCTCAATGTATTTCTTTCGCCTACCAGAGTAAGAACCTTTCTCTGGAGGGCCATGTCACAGCTCACAATGTGAGAGCCATGGCAGCCTCTATGGCTCATCTAAACTCTGTGTCCATCGACCAAATCTGTCGAGCGGCCACCTGGGCCTCGGTTCATACCTTTACAGCCCATTACTGCTTGGACAAGGACTCCCGCCGGGATGCCTTGTTTGGTCAGGCTGGTCTCAAACACCTGTTCCATACCTAATCAACTCCTACCCTCCATCCCTGACTGAATGCCTGAGATTCATAGGTGGAGGTAGAGCCCTTCCCAGGGACTCACAACCTGGGTGATCTCCTAGGCATCTCTAGCTGGGGAGTCCCCATATGTGAAGACTCATTCCTGCTTGTTCCTGGAGATAGCACAGTTACTTACCTGTAACAGGTGATCTCTGGGAACAGCAGGAATAAGTCTTCACAACCCACCCACCTCCCCTAGGAGTTGTGTCTCTCTATCTATCTTTCCTCTCTCTCTCTTTGTCTCAGCTTTAAAACTCGAACTGGAGAGAGGCGGTTAGGAAAGGCGGGAAGGCAGCGCGCAGGTGCTGTGGGATGCTCCCAAAAGCTTTCATTTTGGACGCTGGGGAGCGTTCCTGCGCAGGCTTCGTCGGTACCAACGATACCCATATGTGAAGACTTATTCCTGCTGTTCCCAGAGATCACCTGTTACAGGTAAGTAACTGTGCTTTCCTCATAGACGAATAGAGATTAAGCGTTCGCTGACTGCATTGTATTTCATTACAGTTCTTGCAAGTTTCTTCTTTATTATAAATGCAAGACCATTTCTTATTTGTCTTTCATTTCCAGCATAGTAGACCATGTGATCATCTGATGCAAAGTGCCCAATGACAGTCCATTTCAGTTCGCTGACACCCAACAGATCAAGTTGTACACGTTCCATTTCATTCTTGACCACCTCCAACTTCCCTTGGTTCATGCTTCGTACGTTCCATGTTCCAATGCGTAAGACATTTTTACAGCTTCTGACTCTCATTTCATGTGCAGCTACATCAGCAGTCAGACGTCCCGAGGGCTTTGATCCAACCACATCCTAAATGCTGGCTTTACTCTGAAAAGTCTTCAGCTCTTCCCCAGTAGCTAGTTGAGTGCCTTTTGACCTGTGGGTCTCATCTTCCAGCACTATAGCACAATTTGTTTTGTTGTAGCTATCCATTGGGTTTTCATGGCAAGATACAGAAGTAGATTGCTGGGCCTTTCTTCCGCGCAGTTTAAGTTTGATGGTGTTGCCGTTGTCACAGAAATGTGATCCTCCGCCGTCAACACTATCCCATTCTGCTGCTGCCCTGATGGGTGGTTTGTCTTGGTCTGGCACCTCAGCTGAGACCTGTCTATCTTGGGAGACCCTGCCAGTAGTTAAACTACCGATAGTTTAGCTCTCAGCATCACTGATGCACACAAGCTCTCACAGCACGACAAGCTGCAAACCAAGTGAGGGTATTTGATCTAGCTGCATACTTTCTAGAGCAGTGCTTTTCAACCTTTTTATTTTCTGGCACACTTTTGATTTTATTCAGTCCTTGGGCACCAACCATATTTTCTCCGGGAACAAGCAGGAAGTCAGTCCTCACATATGGGTGATGTCAGCACTGACGGAGCCCTCGTGGAAGCATCCCCTCAGCTTTCAAAGAGAGCCTTTGGGAGATGCCACCACACGTGTGATCCCCTTCCCGCACAAAGGTGCCATCTTGCTCAGTCTCCTTTTTTACACGGAGCCCTTCAGACGTTGGTCTGGCTTGTCCCCGGAAAAAGTTGATTTTTCTTTCCGAGTTTCATACTCATCTCTGGTATTGCATGGGTACTCTTCCTGCCTACCGACCTTGTTGCCTCGGCATCGAGTTCGGCCTATTTTTCTAGTTTTTCGATTCTTTTCCTGGTGTCTTCACACCCTTTTTTCTCCCACTGGCAGTCTGGAGAGTCTTCAACCTCGCAGGGATACTTTTTTTCCCCATGGCTACCAGTGACTTTCAGAAGTGTGATCGGTGCTCTAAAATCATGTCCTTGACTGACACACATGACTGCTGTCTCAGCTGCCTTGGGCCAGACCATGACCTGGCAGCCTGCGGTCTCTGTAAGAGTATGTCCAGTAAGGCCCTGAAGAGCTGCCAGCAGCAGCATGATAAGTTTTTCCCCGAGTCACCGGTGCCTTTGAAGACCAGGGCCTCGTCTGAGGCCCCGACTTCTTGGGTGGAGAGCTCCGAACCCGAGATTGAGTTTCGTTGTGGGTCCTCAGAGCGTCTCCCTTCAGGAAACCCAGGAAGAAGAAGAAAATCTTGAAGGTGGCATCCTTGGTCTGTTCCGACCAGCTGGGTGCTCCCTGGGTCTGGTTCTGGTCCTGCAGTCTGAGATGTTTGTCTGAGGCGTAGGAGAAGGAGCGGCCTGCAAAGATCCCCGGAAAGGTCTGACCACGGACTGGCCTCGGTCCTCGTAAAGGATTCCCCTTCAGGGGATTCGGTGTCGGGCCCAAGTTCCTCGGTACCCATGCCGAAGGCTGTGGAGCCTTCTGGTCTGGAGTCCAGAATGGTGGCCCTGGAGCGCAGTTTGTCTGCCTTCGTGGACCAGCAGTGGGCGCTATTGTCCGACTGAGGTTGCAATCCGGGTCCCGCTCGATGGGAACCACAGTCATCCCCGGCAAGTTTGCTGGGCACCGGCTACAGGGCATTGGGGGCCCCGAGGCCCGCAGAACAGCCCTCCTACGAGTCCTCAACGGACTACTCTGAGTGGGAGACGGAGGACGAGGAGTCCCCCCCCCGATACCCGACACCATCGCGACGTACCATCTGATTCCCCTGTCTCGGAGCCTCGATGACAGTCCCCGTCTGAGGATATGGGCCTCCTTGATTTTGTCAAGGACGTGTCTAAGGCCCTGGCATTCCCGACTGAGTTGGAGGAGGACCCTCAGGCAGATGAGTTGGAGATCCACGGGAATTGCTCATGGTGCCCATCCTGGAATGGCTGATGCTCTGAATGTGGGAGACACTGGCTTCGGTGCCATGGTGGTGGAGTCTGCCATGCATCGGCTGAAAAGCCAGAAGACGCACTGCTCGGTGCCCCCTGGCAGGGAGGCCTGAACCCTGGATGCCCTCTGCAGAAAGTGCTACCGTGGCTCAATGCTCATCGGCCGCATCCAGGCCTGCCAGCTGTACATGGGCATCTACCTGAGAGACCTGGCGAAGGAACTCGCTGGGTTCTCAGCTGGTCTCTCCGAGGAACCCTCAAGAACCTGGCCAAAGCAGTTTGTGAATGCTCTGCACGCCGCCAAGCTTGGCTACAGTCATCCGACCTCGAGCAGTGGGTTCAGGATAAATTGGTCGATGTCCCATGCGAAGGAGAGAACCTCTTTGGGAAACCCATGACGATAAAGCTGCCGAGCTGCAGACCAAGTTCATGACAAGGATCAGGCTCTCCAAAAAGAATGCGGCCCCTCCCCGACTGAAGGGCTCGGGTAAAAAGTCCTTTTACCCGAGGAAGGGAGTTGCTTACTGAAACTATCCACCTTATCAGGCCTGCCCAGCACCCCAACAGGGTCAGCAGGCCCAGGGACATGTGCATAGCCTGCATAAGCTCAGTTAACCACTGACACTATTGCTTTCAAAGGGGTGTCAACACTTTCCTCTATCCCAGGTGGTAGGAAATCTCCTACCAAACTTTATTTCCCCAAGGGGAAAAAGTTTTATTCATTCTCTACCCATCATACAGCTGTTTCCAAACAAGGGAAACATCAAACCAGGCTAAATAAACCACAACCTCAACCGCTTCAGCAAACCCAGCAGCCACAGGGTTGCTGATAGATTTTTCACTGAATCCTTCTTTTCTGTTTTGAGGTTTAGAGCCTGTAGTCTGCTTCTTCTCACTGCAAGCATCTACACCGGTTCCATCCTAATTTTTACACATGTATATCTTTTAAAGAGACATCCTTCCTTTTAGCTCATAGAGCTTCTTAGGATGATTATGCTTTACAAGTAGTAAAGTTACTCCTCTCCCTCCTAAGTGCACAGAGGAGTAACAACTATCAGTAAGGTTGCCTATGGCTTTACCTTAACAGTTTCTCCTGTATCAGCATGTCTCATATTTCTCTCAGAGATTTACTCTGTCCCTCTTACTAAGACATCTGGTCTGTAAGAGTGATACCACTTGACTGGAGGGCTTATATCTAAGCCCCTGAGTTTTCTACCTATTCCAGTAAAGGGTTTTCATTTCAGAGTTGTCTCCCCCTTGCAATCTTGTTTTGTGGCAGCTCCTCCTACTTATGTCTGTAGGTCCTGTTTCCAATCTTGGGACCTGAAATTTATTCCGCTGCCCTAACAATAGCTTCAACTGCAGGGGCTCCTAGTGGTTAGACCACTGACTTGCTCACCTAGCAATCAGGGTTTCATCTCCAATATCAATCCTTTCTGGCCTTAGTACTAAGTCCCAGACAGGTTAAGAACCTTTTCTGGCTTTATTGTTGCAGGCACATCAGCGTACCTTCTATCCCTAGCCTTCTCCAATCCTTGGACTTGGTGGGAAGGTTCAGGTTACATACTGGCACTTAAACAGCCAGTTTTTTCTTCTAATTAACCTGCAACATGCTCTCTGCATTCTACAGAGCAGCTCTGCACTATGGGCCTTTGCTAGAAAGCAAATAATTCCAGGTGGTTAGGAAGGGCTTTACCTAGTCATGACTAACTGGGTTCTTCCCTACCCCTACCATTTCCATTAAAGTCTCCTTCTATAATTAAGGACACAGGCCTTTAATTGTGTGAAGACCTAAAGAATTACTCAATTCCCTGGGTTGGTTCACAATTCCAGTGGACCCCTTCACCAGGGATGGGTTTCTTTTCCTAACAGCCAGTCCTCGTCTCGTATTTCCTTCCACCCTCAATTCTTCATGAGAAATTCATAATGAGCGCAAGAATGCATGATACTCATGTTGCCCTCATAGAAGGGAAAATATGGTATCTCATTTCATTGCGTCTTCTTCTCCAGCTGCCATACTGGAGTTATGGAAGGTTCCAGACTTACTGCCTGCAGATTAAAAACATCATCTGCACGTTTTCTTGTAGGCCTCCATTCCTGGCTATTCAAGGGCTAGAATTCTTAAAGAAATCTAGATTTCTCCTTGTTAGTGGGAGCACTCCCTTAGCTCTCCCACTCATGATCAGGGAGAACGGATTCTCTAGACTTCTCCTCAAGCAGGTATTTCCTTTCTTGTTATTAGATGAATCTTTCTCTATCCACATATTCCTATGTGGGGACATGGGTATATATATATACTTATATCTACATGTATATAGATATAAGTATATCTGTGCCCATATATATATAGATATATTTTTTCTATCTGTCTGTCTGGGTTCATATATATATACATATATTTCCTATAGGGCTCCGACAGATGATCACTACCCTATCAATGCTGCTCCAGCATGCTTAGGGTTCTACATAAATAACCACTTCTCTGTGGTAGTTAAAAGGTTTCTTCATCATAACCTTCAGGTTAGGTACATCTGAAGTCCTCCATGTACCATCTTTTTTCCTAAATGCCTTCAATTGGGAAGGACTTTCCCAATCTTCAGAAAATAGGAGGCTACAATGCCTCATACTTCTGTCCTTCTTTGTCATCAAATATAGGGGTCTTCAATACCCCTCCTCTTCTATAAGGACTATGTCTCTTTAAGCTCAAAAGAGCTTCAGGCTTATCTAATAGGGACTTCCGCGTTTCCCGCAAAAGTCCTGCCTTGTTGAACCACCCCAGTTTCCACTGGGACTTTTCTCGCTCTAAGGGTTCTGACCTCAACCTGTCTTTTGCACAGTTTCTTTACCTCTGCTCTACATTGAGGTACTCCTTGGGGATATTCTGTTGGTTCATTAGCAGACCCATATGAACCTCCATAAACTTTTACAATACCACCAGGTGAGGTCCATATTGCTATATTGTAATTCAATATTTACCACTAGATCTCATCTGCACAGGGACTCCTATCTAGGCGTCCTGTTTGGTCCAGCTGTTCCACAGCACATCTTTTTAGTTCAGCTCCTACCCTCCATCCCCAGGATGCCTGAGGTTCTCTTGAATAGCATGGCCTTCTCAGATTAGCAACATGCTGGGACTCCTCCAGGCATCTTAGCTTGGGAGTCCCCATATGTGAAGACTCATTCCTGCTTGTTCCTGGAGATAGCACAGTTACTTACCTGTAACAGGTGATCTCTGGGAACAGCAGGAATAAGTCTTCACAACCCACCCACCTCCCCTAGGAGTTGTATCTCTCTATCTCTCTCTCTCTCTCTCTCTTTGTCTCAGCTTTAAAACTTAACTGAGGAGAGGCAGTTGGGAAAGGCGGGAAGGCAGCACGCAGGCATGGTGGGATGCTCCCAAAAGCGTTCTGATTGGACGCTGGGGAGCGTTCCTGCGCGGACTCCGTCGGTACCGACGTACCCATATGTGAAGACTTATTCCTGCTGTTCCCAGAGATCACCTATTACAGGTAAGTAACTGTGCTATCTCAGCATACAGGGCATCTGGTCACCAGAGGAGAGCACCCAGCAGATCAACCTCCTGGTGCTCCGAGCCATACACCTAGCCCTGAAGGTCTTCTGTCACCACCTGTGTCAGCAGCCGGTGCTGGTCCAGATGGACAACCAGGTGGCGATGTTCTGTGTGAAAAACATGGGGGCACGAGGTCCCGTACCCTTTGTCAGGAGGCACAGGTCCTCTGCTCGTACACAATCCAACAGGGTATCCTCCTGTGGGAAGTGTACCTGCCAGGTCAGGACAACCTGACCTGGCAGGTACACTTCCCGCAGGACAACCTGTTGGCTGACAGGCTCAGCAGAGTTCTCCAGCCGCATGAGTGGCAGCTGGACCCCAGGGTAGTCGGTTTGCTTTTCCGGCTCTGGGGGGAACCTGTCATGGACCTGTGCGCCAGTCCAGAAAACTTTCAGTTGCTCCGCTTCTGCTCCCAGCAAGAGCCATTTTAGTAGAATAAAATGGGTGAAAACCAGATTGAAGTGGATAAAGGAGGACGAGAGGAGAGAAATTTGAGATAGCGGTGGAGAACTGCATGTTCAAGAATTTTGGAAATGAATGGGAGAAGGGATATGGGTCGATAATTAGAAGGACAAGTAGGGTCAAGTGAGGGTTTGTTCAGGACAGGATTGATTACAGCATGCTTGAAGGTTGCAGTTAAAAGCGAAAGATTGAGAATATGTGAGATAAAAGGGATGACGATGGAGGTGAGGAGATGGGTGGGGATAGGATCTGAAGAACAGGTAGTGAGTTTAGAGGAGGAAAGAAAAAGAGAGGTTTTCTTAACAGATTTTAGAAAAGGATGAAAGGGTGATAGAGATTGAGGGGAAAAATTGGTAATGGAGAGGGGGTAGAGGGGGTGAAGAAGATTTAGTGGGGAATTGAATAATAATCTTATGAACTTTGTCATGGAAATAGTCTGCTAGGGTTTGGGCAGAGAGAGAAGGAAGGATTTGAGGTGGGGGTGCCTTAAGAGAATTGAGAGTAGAAAAGAGATGGTGAGGGTTAGATGCAAGACAGTTAGTCAGATGGAGAAAATAGTTTTGCTTAGCGAGTACAATGATGGACTGGAAGAAGAAAGCATGCATTTGAAGTGAAGAAAGTCAGAGAGAGAGAGCGGATTTGAGCTAAGTGCATTCGGCTGAGTGGTCACAGGAACATAGGTAGCGGGTAGTTGAAGACCACGAGGGCTGAGGTGAGGTGCGCCTCACAGGACGTGGAATGGGTGGAGCAAGTGTAATCAGAGTAGAGGAGAGAGCAGTATTATAGGAAGCTATGGCTTCATCAACAGAGGACAAAGTGGAAGAGAGGAGATGAGATAATAGTGGATAGAGTCAGTGGATTGATAGCATGAAGATTCCTAAAAAGATAGGAGGAGATTGGGCGAGATTGAGGGGGGAAGTAATGAAGAGTGAAACTTAACAGGTGATGGTCAGATAAAAGAAGAGCAGAGGTTTGGAAATTAGAAGGTAAACAGAGTAGAAAACAAGGTCAAGTTGATGAGTGGGGGCAGAAGAGCAAAGCTGGAGGTTGAAAGAGGAGGTAAAATCCACGAGATCACACTCCAATTCCCCACAAGGTCAGCTACTCCCCCTCCCCCCCCCCTTCATTCCCAGCTTCCCACCCTGTCTCTGCTATCCCCTTTCTTCCTTTTCTATGATCTTTGAGGAGGAAACCACTCACCTTCTTTCCTTATCCAAACTCAATACCTGTTCCTCTGCTCCTGTTCCCACCCGTCTCCTTAGCTTCATCTCCTCCACTGTAGTCCCTTCCATCTCTCACATTCTCAACTTATCGCTCTCCACTACAACTTTCTCTAGGAACAAGCAGGAAGTCAGCCCTCACATATGGGTGACGTCGGCACCAACTGAGCCTTCATGGAAGCATCTCCCCAGCTTTCAAATAAAGCCTTTGGAAGATGCCACCATGCATGCATGGTCCCCTTCCTGCCCAAGAGTGCCATCTTACTCAGTCTCCTTTTTTCTGCAGAGCCCATCAGACATCTATCTGCCTTCCCCTGGAAAAAGTTGATTATTTTGCTATCTGAGTTTCATACTCTCTCTCCGGTTGCACTGATACTTTTCCTGCCACCCGAGCCCGCTGCTTCGGCATCGAGTCTCGGGTCCGTACTCATTTTTTTGCCTTTGGCGCCTTTGTGCTTTTTTTCCAACTGGCAACACCACGGGTCTTTGACCTCGCTGGGGTAAATTTTTTCACCCATGGCTACCAGTGGTTTTAAGAAGTGTGATCGGCGTACAAAGATTGTCTCTCACCGATACACATGACTGTTGTCTATGCTGCCTCAGGCCAGACCACGACCGCGGGGCCTGTGGTTTTTGTAAAAAGATATATCCATCAAGGACTCAAGAGCTGTCAGCAGCAGCAGCAGCACGACAAGCTTTTCTCAGAGTCCCCGGCGCATCCGAAGGCCAAGGCCCCATCTGAAGCTTCAGACTCTGGAGGCGCCCCCACTGATCCTGGTCGACGTCATGAATCTTCAGAAAGGGTTCTCCCAAGAGGGGAGCACAGAAAGAATGAGAAACCCTCGAAGGCAGCATCCCTGGATGGTTCCGATAGGCCGGGTAAGTCCCGAGCCAGGTCCCGCAGTCCACGCTGCTTGTCCGAGGGCTCAGAGCAAGAGCGACCTAACATGGTCGCCAGGAAGGAATCGCCCAGAGATTGGTCCTCGACACCCGAGGCTATCCTCATTGAGGACTCCCCTTTGGGGGAACCGGCACGGGCCCGAGTCCTTTGGTGCCTGTGCCGAGAGCTGCGGAGCCATCTGTACTGGAGTCAATGTTCCCTCTAATTTTCTGTAGGCTGTGTGCACATAAAATATCAGCTGTGTGCAGCTTTTGAAGGAAGGTTAAATTTTTGTGCGCCACATAACGACACTCGGAGTTATATACTTTAAAATTTGACTACACGTCAGAATACAGTATGTACACCACATTGATTTTAATCAAATTAAATGAAAATAGACGATTACTAAATGAAGCAGGAAATTTCTAGTAATTACAATCATAACTTTTAAATTTTAAGACGTCTGTGGTGTTTTCTATCAGAATCAGAGCTGCAATTTTTGTGCGCTCTGTTGTAAAGTATGTGCGCTCGCTCGGCGAGGTGTGTGCGCGCGCACACGCGCACAGCTTAGAGGGAACAGTGACTGGAGTCCAGAATGGCGACTTTGGTGCGCAGCCTGTTTGCCTTCACGGACCAGCAGCAGACGTTGATGTCCGGCACAGCCGGTTTCTCCGCCCAGACTACCAGGCCCTCGACGTCGAGGATGTCCCCAGAGGTCAAGCCGATCCTTGAAGCCATACGGCCCTGAGTCAATATTCGGCCAAGTTTTGATCTGGGTCCCGTTCGATGGGACCGAGGTTTTCCCCGGCTAGCGTGCATGATACCAGCCGAGGAGCCTCTGTTGGGCTTGGACTGGGCTCGGGCCTGGAGCCTCCCGGATCGCCCTCCCCTCCCCTCCCCTCCCCTCTAGTCTTCCACCAATTACTCGGAGTGGGTGACCGAGGATGAGGAGTCCCCCAATACTCGTTGCCACAACGACATTCCCTCTGACCCTTCCCCTTCCGAGTCTCGACGTCAGTCCCTGCCCAAGGATATGGTATTCCTCGACTTCGTGCAGGACATGTCGAAGGCTCTAGCGTTCCCAACAGAATTGGAGGAGGACCCTCATACAGTTGAGCTAGAAATCTTCCAATACGAGACTCCGCCGAAGGAATCGTTGACGGCGCCTATCCCACCCATCTGGGAACGGTTCATGCTCCGCATGTGGGTAACACCAGCATCGGTGCCCGTTGTGAGCAAGTGACTCGACTCAATGTAACGGGGCCGTCGGAGCCCTGGCTTCCAGAAGGCACAGTTGCTGCATAACTTCTTTGTGGTGGAGTCGACCATGCGTCATCTGAAGAGCCAGAAGATGCACTACTCGGTGCCCCTGTGTAGGGAGGCCTGCATCTTGGACGCCCTCGGCAGAAAGTCCTATCAGGGCTCGATGCTCATCAGCCAGATCCAGGCCTACCAGCTGTACATGGGCATGTACCTGAGAGACCTGGCGAAGGAGCTCGCCGGGTTCTTGGCTGGTCTCGCTGAGGAACCCCTGCAGCGGTTCAGGAACCTGTCTAAAACCATCCGGGAGTGCTCCAAGTTTATGACTCGAGCAGCTTTAAGTTGGTGAATAGAGTAGCTGCAGCGGGCATCGCTGCCCGATGCCAAGCCTGGCTGCAGTCTTCCGACCTTGAGAAATGGTTCAGGAAAAATTGGTCGATTTCTCATGCCAAGGGGAAAATCTCTTTGGCAAACCATGACTGGGAAGGCTGCCGAGTTGGAGACCAAACTCGTGACGAGGACCAGGCTCTCCAAGAAGACCGCTACCCTTCCCCAATGGAAGGGCTCTGGGAAAAAGACCTTTTATCTGAGGAAAGGAGCTGCTTACAAAAACTACCCACATTTCCAAGCCTCCCCAGATCCCAAACTGGGTCAGCAGGCTAAGGGACAGGGGCATGGCCCTTGTAAGCAGAAAGCTCCCAAGCCCCAGGTGTCGGCTCCGGCCCAGCCTGGGGGGAGCTTTTGACTACCTGGGCATAGTCTCACTTCCCCAAGGAGGACAGCAGCCCTCAGGGGGACATATGATTCACTAGTCCCACAGGTGGTCAACCATCACCACTGAATCCTGGACATTTCAGGTGTTCAGGGAGGGCAACCTTCTCCACCTGGCACAGACACCTCCTCCCTTCTTCCTGGGAGAGCCCCCCAGGTCTTCCCTTCACTGGGATCTTCTACTACAAGAACTCGCAGGCCTTCTCAAGGACAAGGCGATGGAACCAGTACCCCAACATCTCCAGATACCTCCTAGTGCCAAAAATGTCAGGGAGCCTAAGGCCCATCCTGATCCTGCAAAACCTGAACAAGTTCCTGGTGAGGGAGAAGTTCAAGATGCTCTCCCTTGGAACATTGCTGCCTTACCTCCATCAGGGAGATTGGCTATGCTCCTTGGATCTGAAGGATGCTTATACCCACATCCTCATTCACCCCAGCCTCAGGCAATACCTTCACTTCATGGTGGAGGTTGTCCACTACCAGTACAGGGTACTACCCTTCGATCTGGTATCCGCCCCAAGGGTCTTTACCAAATGCCTGACAGTGGTGGTTGCATACCTCCATCTCCAGGGGGTATTCGTCTTCCCCTACCTGGACGACTGGCTCATAAAAGGAAGTACAGCCGCCGAGGTGCAGCAAGCTATGGCTCGCACCATCCATGTTCTACAACATCTGGGGTTCTTAATAAACCACCCCAAGTCCAACCTCCTCCTGACACAGGGTCTGGAGTTCATGGGGGCAAAGCTGGACACAGTCCAGGCAAAGGCCTTCCTCCCCCTGGATCGGACTGACCATCTCAGAGTATTAGCTGCAGACGTACAACACCATCCCTCGGTGTCCGCCCAGCTTCTGCTGCATCTACTTGGCCACGTGGCCTCCACAGTCCATGTTACCCCAGACACCCGTCTGCACATGAAGGTTGCCCAGTGGTGCCTTAGAGACCAGTGGATACCGGCCACAGGTCAGCTCCAAGACATTGTCTTAATGAGCCACCAGCTAGCAGACTCCCTGACGTGGTGGTAGAACCTGTAACAACTCTTGGCGGGGATGCCCTTCCAAGCCCTTTAAGGGTCCTCATGACAGACGCCTCCCTGCTGGGATGGGGAGCCCACTGCGAGGAACTTGGCACCCAGGGCAGCTGGTCACAAGCTGAGGGCAACCAGCTGATCAGTCTCCTGGAGCCCCGGGCAATATATCTAACCTTACGAGCTTTTTGCCACCATCTGAGACATCAGCCGGTGCTGATCCAAACAGACAACCAAGTGGCGATGTTCTGTGTGAAGAAGCAAGGGGGCACAGGGTCTCGCACCCTTTGCTGCGAGGCGATGACACTCTGCTCTTACGCACTCCTTCAAGGAATGCTCCTATGGGCGGTGTATCTGCCAAACCAAGACAATATCCTGGCGGACAAACTGAACAGGGTCCTCCAACCGCATGAGTGGCAGCTGGATCCCAGAGTGGCCACCCGGCTTTTCCAACTCTGGGGGTCCCTGCGGGTGGACCTTTCGCCAGCCCGGACAACTACCAGTTGCCCGTTTCTACTCATGTCAGCCCCACCCGGGCTAGGTAGCAGCAGATGCATTCCTCATCTCGTGGTTGGAAAGCCTCATGTACGCCTTCCCACCCAAGCCATTGATTGCCAAGACTGTCTTCAAGTTTCTGCATGACAGGTACAGAGAAGAGCCACGAAAATGGTAAATGGGATGGAAGGATACTCCTATGAAGAGAGGCTAAAAAGGTTAGGACTCTTCAACCTGGAAAAGAGATGGCTGAGGGGAGATATGATAGAGGTCTATAATGAATGGAGTGGAATGGGTAAACATAGATCGACTGTTTACGTCATCAGAATATAAAGAGACTAGGGGACATGCAATGAAGCTACAGGGTAACCTATTTAAGACTAATAAGAGAAAATATTTTTTCACTCAATGTGTAATCAAACTCTGGAATTTGTTACCGGAGGATGTAGTAAAGGCTGTTAGTGTAGCTGGGTTTAAAAAAGGTTTGGACAAGTTCCTGGAGGAAGGGTCCATAAACCATTATTAAAAGGGACCCAGGATATCACTGCTTGACCCAATACAAGCATTGTGGAACCTGTGTCTTTTGGGGAGACTGCTAGGTGTACATATGACCTAGATTGGCCACTGTTGGAAACAGGATGATGGACTTGATGGACCTTGGTCTGACCCAGTATGACATATCTTATGTTCTGAGGTGGCCCCCCGGTGGCCCAGACAGCTATGGTTCCCGCTGCTTCTTTGGATATCGGTGGAGGCACTGACTTCTCTGGCGAGTGCTCTAGGACTTTTGTCTCAGGAAGAGGGCTCTCTCCTGCACCCCAATCTGGGGTCCCTATCACTGATAGTGTGGCTGCTGAAAGGGTAGCCTTAACCTCCTTCATCCTCTTTGGGGAGTGTAGGAGATCCTATTTTTTTTAATTTTATTTTTATTTTACATTCTCTTATATACTGCGCTATTCTGCATCAGAGTGGTTTACATTGAACAAACTGAAATTACATTGAACAGGGCATTATAACTTGGAGATAACTATTTACAGGGAACATGGGCTATGGAGGGTTAAGTGGCTTGCCCAAGACCACAAGGAGCACCTGTGGGACTAGAAACCCCAGTCCTTCCGGCCCAAGGTTGCTGTCCTCTAGTGGGATTTGAACCCCTGACCTTCCGGCCTGAAGTACCTTGCCCCAACCACTAGGCCACTCCTCCACTCTCTTCCACCCGGAGAGCTTACGCCTTCAAATGGCGCAGGTTCTTGGTCTGGTGTGTGGAGCAAAGGGCGAACCAGGTCTCTCGCCCAAATGCAGCTGGTACTGCAGTACCTTCTCCAACTCTCGCAATCCGGGCTCAAATCGAACTCTGACAGAGTGCACCTCAGTGCCCTGGCAGCACACTACCACCCAATTTAAGGCAAGCCCTTCTTGGCTCAGCCTCTGGTGACCTGCTTTCTGAGGGGGCTTCTGCTGTGAAAACCCCCTGTCCGCCCTCCGGCGACAGAGTGGGACCTCAGTGTAGTGCTGTCACATCTCACCCGCCCGTCCTTAGAACCCCTGGCTACCTGCCACCTCAGGTATCTCTCATGGAAAGTTGTGTTCCTGGTGGCACTCTCCTCCGCTTGTAGGGTCAGCAAGCTCCAAGTCCTGGTGGCAGAGGAGCCATACACCAGGTTCTACAAGAATAGGGTCCTGCTATGCACACATCACTAATTCCTGCCAAAGGTGGTGTCCTCCTTCCACATCAACCAGGAGGTGGTGCTATCCATCTTCTCAAGGCCTCACTCCAGCAGGGTGGAGACCATCTTTCACACCTTGGACTGTAAGAGGGCCCTGTCCTTTTACATTCAACTTACCCAGGGCCACCGCAAAGCTGCTCAGCTTTTTGTTTCCTACGACCGCAGTCGGCTGGAGGAAGCGGTGACCAAGTGAATACAGTCCACTAGGATAGCGGACTGCATTGCCCTCGCCTATGAGCAGGCTGGGCTCACGGCACACAGTGTCAGGGCCATGGCGGCCTCCGTGGCAAACTTGCGCTCCGCCTTGATGTCAGACATCTGCCGGGCCGCCACCTGGTCTTGAGTCCATACCTTCGCAGCTCATTACTGCCTGGAGAGGGAGTCCCAGTGGGACAGTGTCTTCGGCCAGGCCGTGTTCCATAATCATTTTGGGGTCTAGGCAACTCTTACCCTCCGACCCTTTTGTCTTAGGTTACCCGAGTGTTGGTTTCAATTGGGCACACAGGTTCTACTGCAGTCTGTATCTACAGATTCAATTGCTGCTGCTCATGGTTCCCCTTGAGAGCAACTTTGTTTTTCTCTGTGGGCTTTTGGTAGCCTGTAGCTAGGGCGTCCCATATGTGAGGACTGACTTCCTGCTTGTTCCTGGAGGAAGCATAGTTACTCACCTGTAACAGGTGATCTCCAGGAACAAGCAGGAATGTAGTCTTCACATATGGGTACCGTCGACACTGACGGAGCCTGCACGGGAACGCTCCCCAGCGTCCAAAAGGAAAGCTTTTGGGAGCATCCCACCACGCATGCGTGCTGCCTTCCCGCCCAACTACCTCTCTCACTTCAGTTCTTCGTTTTCCGCGGAGCCGACAGGGCGTGTCCCCTGTCACCGCAGAAAATCTCTTATTTTTATATTTTTTGTGATTGCGTCTGCCTTCCGTCCACGTCTACCGGTACCACCGGTGCTTTTCTTTCTTTTCTTCTAAAATAATTCAATTTTAGTGCTTTTTCTCATGGTTTTTTTTCCCCTGCTCTGGTGCATGGCGCCGTTTTGGGCATTAGGCCCTCTTTTCCCTTACCATGGAAAAACCAGCCACTGGTTTTAAAAAATGTTCAAAATGTGGCGGTACAATTTCTATTACCGACACCCATGACTGGTGTCTTAAATGTTAGGTCCTAACCATTGCCCTGCGGAGTGTCTCTCCTGCAGGAAGTTGACTAAAAGAAGTCTTCAGAATCGAGCAAATCAACTCGGTGCCCTTTTTGCTTCATACACGATGTCTGTAGCATCGATGTCTTCCAGGGCTTCTACTTCTTCCCAGGGATCTCAGGTAACTAAACACAAGTCTTCTAAGACTAGCCGGTCCTCGAAGGGTAGATCTCCCTCTAAACATCGAGATGCCACTGGCGTTGCCCTCGAGGATATTTCACCGGCAAAACAGCCCCGGCGGGAGTCTTCGGGCTCCAAAGCTTTATCGGGGCTCCAGGATGTTCCCGAGGCCTCGACCTCGATGGAACTACTGGTGTCATGCTCGGGGGTTGTGTCCACTTCCACCGGTACCGACACCCCGGCATCGGCAGTAGCGATGGACAAAAGACTCATCGCGATCAAACGCAGTCTAGCGACTCTTTTAGCTACTTCGGTACTGCTAAAGTCGCTGCAGACAGTTCTGCAGGCACCGGCACCAGTACCGATGCCGGTATCGGTGCCAGTGCCCTCACTACCTGTTTCAACAGGCATGCTTCCCCTGATGCCGAGTTTGAAATTTCTCTCCAGCATGGGGGATCAGATACCGACTCGTTTCGGTACCGACATCGAGCGGTACCGAAGCCATCTGCTTCGGGAGAACCCGGTGTTTCCTCCTTTTGAGTCTTCCGATTCCGATGACTCTGATGATTCCACCGGTACCAGAGCTGAGCTTTTACAAGATTCAACTCCTCCTCAACGCAGAATGTCCCCTCCTGAGGATATGTCTTTTCATGATTTTGTACATGATATGGCAAAGGGTCTTGTCATTACAGTAGTACCAGAAAAGGAGCCTAGGGCAGAAGAATTGAGAATTCTTCAATATCCTTTGGCTCCAAAGGAGGCAGCTATGCTTCCTATAAACCAGATCTTACATGATCTAATGTTAAGAATGTGGGAAGCTCCTTTAACAGTATCTCCACATTCTAGACGTCTTGACACTATGTATCGAGTACCACCTTGTCCAGGGTTTCAGAAGACTCAGTTACCACATCATTCTATGGTGGTAGAGTCCGCCATGAGGCGGATTAAGAGTGCTAAAAGACACTCTTCCAATCCACCAGGTCCGTGAGTCTAGAAAACTGGATGCCTTTGGTCGTCGATGCTTTCAGTCCTCCATGCTATCAGCAAGAATCAGTTCCTATATATTATACATGGGAATGTTTCTTGAACAGGTTACAAAAGACTTCAAACTTTTGAACCCTTTTCTTCAAGAGGATAAACGGACAGATCATTTGACTTTGGTCAAACATGCTCAAAATGTCTCTAAGTTTATGAATCGTGCTACCTTTGACTGTTTTGAATGTATTAGCAGGACTTCTGCTATATCCATAGGAGCATGTCGCATTGCCTGGCTCCAAGCTTCAGACTTGGAGGAATGGGTGCAAGATAAGCTGGGAAGCATTCCTTTCACAGGAGAAAATCTCTTTGGCAAGGATTGGCAGCTCAAAGCTAATGAAATTGACACTGATAATACAACTTTAGACAGATTGTCAAAATCTACAGCTAACCCAGCCAAAAAAACGTTTTTCAAAAAACCTTTTTTCTCTAAAAAGAAAAATTTGTATCCATCTTCCACCCAGCATACACATGTTCCCCAGAAGGGGCAACAACAAACTAGGCAAAGAAAGACACAAGCTCAGAAGGCTCAGCAGACCCAGCCTCCTCAGGGTCTTTGACTGTTGTCTAGAGAACTTAGCCATTCTTCCTATTCTAAGCCTTTAAATATTCCAGGCCGTATTTGCCATTTTGCCAAAAGATGGCAACAAATCACATCAGAAAATTGGACTCTGTCTATCGTGAGTCTGGGATACAAGCTCCATTTCCTCAGCTTGCCCCCATCCACGCTAATAAAACAGTTCAAATCTCAACCACCGGTCTCAGACCTGTTGTGGCAAGAGGTCACCACTCTTCTGACTCAAGGGGCTATAGAAGAGGTTCCAATGTCCCAGCAGGGCACAGGATTCTATTCCCCCTATTTTCTTATTCCAAAGAAGTCAGGGGGACTAAGGCCAATCCTGGACCTCAGAGAACTGAACAAATATTTAGTCCGAGAAAGGTTCAAGATGATCTCCCTCGGCACACTTCTTCCATACCTTCACGAGCAAGATTGGCTATGTTCTCTAGATTTAAGGGATGCTTACATGCATATCCTTACTTATGCAGATCACAGAAAATTCCTTCGATTCCTAGTCAAGGGAAGACATTTTCAATACAGGGTCCTTCCTTTCGGACTGGCCTCTGCTCCAAGGGTCTTCACAAAATGTATGACAGTAGTAGCAGCATTTATGAGGACTCTAGGAATTTTTGTCTTCCCTTACTTAGACGATTGGCTCATTCGAGCAGCGTCAGCTCTAGAGGCAAGTCATGCTCTTTCCCGAGCAATGCAAATACTGCAGTACTTGGAATGGATCATAAACCTTCCAAAGTCCCAGCTCACCCCATCTCAATCCCTCGAGTTTATAGGGGCTCGCTTGGACATGCAGCAGTCAAAGGCTTTCCTGCCTCAGCCTCGCTGTCTGCGCATCATCGAACTAGCATCTCAAGCAGTGCTACAAACCTCCCTCAGTGCCCGACAGATGCTTCAACTTCTAGGACACATGGCATCTACAGTCCATGTGATTCCTTATGCATGCCTTCACATGCGAGTGGCCCAGTGGACCTTAGCTTCCCAATGGTCCCAGGCCTCAGGATGCCTGTCAGACAAGATCAGAGTTACCACACGCCTGATTGCGTCTCTGCATTGGTGGCAATCTCTGGAAAACCTTACAGTAGGCTCTCCTTTTCAGAAACCCCTACCTCAGGCTGTACTGATGACGGATGCATCCAAGTTGGGTTGGGGAGCCCACTTGGGCGATCTGTCTATCCAGGGTCTCTGGACCCCACAGGAGGCTTCTCTTCAAATAAACCTCCTAGAACTAAGGGCCATTTCCAATGCTATTCGAGTCTTTTGCTTCCATCTCATAAACAAAACAGTTCTGGTGCAAACTGACAATCAAGTGGCCATGTTTTACCTAAACAGACAAGGCGGAACAGGCTCTCTGCAATTATGCAACGAAGCTTTGCAACTGTGGGCCTTTGCCAGAGAGCATCACATTCATTTGTTGGCAGTATCTTCCAGGCATTCAAAACGTTTGGGCGGACAGGCTCAGCCGAGTCCTGTTGCCACACGAGTGGTCTCTCCACTCATATCAACTTGCTCGAGTGTTTCAAGTCTGGGGAACACCAGACATAGACCTCTTTGCAAGTCCACAGAATGCCAAACTTCCCCGGTACTGTTCCAGACTTCCAGCTCAAACTTGTCAGGCGAGGGATGCATTCCTGCTCCATTGGGGTCAGGATTTTCTCTATGCCTTCCTACCAGTTCCCCTAATTCCCCAAACCTTATTCAAACTCCAGAGAGACAGAGGTCGCATGATACTCATAGCTCCCTGTTGACCAAGGCAAACATGGTATCCTCTTCTCTTAGGTCTCTCTCGAGCCACTCCTCTGGAGTTGGGGAGCGCTCCGGATCTTCTGTCCCAGAACAATGGATCCCTACTGCACCCCAATCCACAGTCCCTTCATCTCAAGGCCTGGCTGCTCAAGGCATAGAATTTCAAGATCTAGGCCTTTCACAACAAGTGAAGGATATTCTTCTAGCTTCCAGAAAACCTTCCACAAGGCATTCTTACGCTTTTAAGTGGAAGAGGTTCTCAATCTGGTGTTCCCAGAGGGGACTTAATCCCCTCTTGGTACCAGTAGAGTCCCTTCTGGACTATCTCTTTCACTTATCAGCTTCTGGTCTCAAGACCAATTTGGTTAGAGTCCATCTTAGTGCTATTGCTGCATCTCATAAACCCTTCAATGGACAACCAATTTCCTCTCATCCTCTTGTTTCAAGATTTATGAGGGGTCTCCTTTTAACAAAACCTCCCATCAAACCACCTCCGGTGGCATGGGATCTTAATCTTGTTCTGGGTCAACTCATGAAGCCACCCTTTGAACCTTTAGCTACTTCGGATCTAAAGTTTCTTTCATGGAAAGTCATTTTCCTAATTGCTATCACTTCTGCAAGACGCATTAGTGAACTGCAGGCTTTAGTGGCTGACCCGCCTTATACGAGGTTTCATCATGACAAAGTAGTCTTGAGGACTCAACCTCATTTTATGCCAAAGGTGATATCACCTTTTCATTTAAATCAGTCGGTTTATCTCCCAGTCTTCTTTCCTAGGCCTCATGCCTCCAGCGTGGAAAGAAATCTTCATACCTTAGATTGTAAACGGGCTCTGGCTTTTTATCTTCACAGAACTCAGCCATTTAGAAAGTCTTCTCAGCTTTTTCTGGCTTTTGACTCTAGTCATTTAGGACTTCCAGTCACTAAGAGAACTCTCTCTAAGTGGATTGCAGACTGTATTTCCTTTACCTATCAGAGTAAAGGAATCCCTCTTGAAGGCCATGTCACGGCTCATAATGTTAGAGCCATGGCAGCCTCAACAGCTAATCTTCGTTCAGTTGCTATTGATGAGATCTGCAAAGCAGCAACTTGGGCTTTTGTACAAACTTTCACTGCCTACTATTGTTTAGACAAGGACTCCCGTCGGGATGCCTTGTTCAGTCAGGCTGTTCTACAGCATCTCTTCCATTCCTAGATCAACTCCTTCCCACCATCCACTCTTGGATGCCTGAGGTCCCTGGGAGGAAGCATGGCCCATCTTAATTAGATCCGCAACATGCTGGGGTCATCCCTAGGCATTTTTAGCTGGGGAGTCCCCATATGTGAAGACTACATTCCTGCTTGTTCCTGGAGATAGCGTAGTTACTCACCTGTAACAGGTGATCTCCGGGAACAGCAGGAATAAGTCTTCACAACCCACCCACCTCCCCTAGGAGTTGTCTTTCTCTCTCTTTCTATTTTTCTTCTACTTCTCTCCTTTGGTCTCAGCTTTCAACTCAACTGAAGTGAGAGAGGTAGTTGGGCGGGAAGGCAGCACGCATGCATGGTGGGATGCTCCCAAAAGCTTTCCTTTTGGACGCTGGGGAGCGTTCCCGCGCAGGCTCCGTCGGTGTCAACGGTACCCATATGTGAAGATTTATTCCTGCTGTTCCTGGAGATCACCTGATCTCCAGGAACAAGCAGGAATGAGTCTTCACATATGGGTACATCGGTACCGACGGAGTCTGCGCGGGAACGTTTCCCAGCGTCCAATCAAAGAGCTTTTGGAAGCATCCCACCACGCCTGCGTGCTGCCTTTCCGCCTTTCCCAACTGCCTCTCCTCAGTTTTCGTTTTTCCGCGGAGCCGGCAGGACGCCCTCCTGTCACCGCAGAAAATTC
Organism: Ichthyophis bannanicus; assembly: GCA_033557465.1. NCBI lineage: Eukaryota > Metazoa > Chordata > Amphibia > Gymnophiona > Ichthyophiidae > Ichthyophis > Ichthyophis bannanicus. The sequence goes on along the minus strand of CM066031.1, from coordinate 618,824,626 downwards.
TTGTTTTAGTTCTTTAGTTTACTTGTGGTCGCGGCTGTCTTCCCGACGCCACCGGTACCGCCGGTGTTTTCTTTTCTTTTTCTGTAAAATCTTCCTTTTCCACGGGATAATTTTCTTCATAGTGTCCCACGGGTTCTTAGGCCTTAAGGGCCTCTTCTTTTTCCTTCATGGAACCGCCGGCCACTCTCTCCAAGAAATGTTCAGACTGTGGCGGTACAACTTTATTTTTAGACCCTCGAAGTCGGTGTCTAACCTACTTGGGTCCTGACAACAGTTTGGTGAGAAGAGGTCTTCAACATCGAGGTTCCCTCTATACACGGTTGCCCTCTAACTTCGGGGCACCGTCCCCTTCTTCTTCCACACAGGATCAGGTAACCCACAAACAGTCTGTTAAGACTAGCCAGCACTCGAGTGGTAGGTCTCATGCACAGCATGTAGACGGCTCCGTCCTTGCCCTCGAGGGACCACTGGCTTCAAAACCCCGGCGGGAGTCTTCGGTCTCCAAAGCATATAAGGGGTTTCAGGTTGTTCCTGGGGTTCACCCCTCACAGAACATACCTCAGCCGTGTCCGGTGGTGGCATCTGCTTCGAGCAGTACCGATACCCCGGCATCGGCACTGGTGTTGGATGAAACACTCCTCACCAGGGATCGTCATCTGGCGTCCTTGGTACCTTTGCGACCTGTAGATACACTCCAGACTGACTTTCCATTATCGGTACCAGCACCGATACTACCACCGTCGTCGGTACCCTCCAGACGTGCATCGATAGCCTCGCTTCCTTCAATGCCGAGTCTGGAATCGATCTCCAGTCTGGAGGACTGGGTACCGACTCGCCTTGGTACCGGCTCTCGGCGGTACCAAAGGCTCTGTTCCGATGATTCGGATCCGCAACTCTCGGTTCCCCCGAGGCCGATTGAGTTGCAACTGGTTGACCTTCCTTCACCGGTATCAGACACGGTACCGAAATCGGTACCGATGTCCTCATTACCTTTATGGTCGGTGCCTTCCATGCTTCGCTTATCAGGCTCTCTGCCCTCGATGCCGAGTCTAGAATCGATCTCTAGTCTGGAGGACTGGGTACCAATACGTTTTGGTACCGACACCGATCGATACCGGTGGCTCGGTACCGAGGATAGAAACCGCAGGTTTTCGGTTACCTCGGTGCCGATTGAACTGTCACCGATGACTGCTCCGATGTCTCTGTCGGGCTCGACGCCGACATCGGTACCGGTACTGGCATCGGTACCGGTATCCACAGTAGCATCGTGGCCAACTCCTGCCATGCTTTTTTCAACAGGGTCGCTCCCTTCTATACCAAGTTTGGAGTCTATACCTGGCATGGACAATGTGGTAATGACGGTCGCTGCTCCTGACAGCCAGTACCGGCGACCATCCCTTAAGCATTCCACACTGCACTGTGCAGGATCTTCTATTCCTATGTATTTGGATACCTCTGTCGGTGCTCAGGCTAGTTCTGCAGATCTAACCTGTCCAAGGGGGATTCCTGTTGGGGATCCCTCTTTTCAGAGTTTCCTCCTGGATATAGCAAGATCCCTTGCCATTCCTATCCCAGGACATGATCCTGCACAAGGCTCTTTTTCTACCAAAGTCAAGGAGACCATAATGCTTCCTTTGCATCATTCCTTGCAGGATCTCCTTCTAGGAATGTGGGAAACACCTCTAAGGGTACCCCCACCTCCCAGGGCAACTGATCTCTTATATCAAGTGCCCCCCTCTTCAGGGTTTCAAAAGACTCAACTTCCTCACCATTCCATAGTAGTGGAATCAGCAATGAGGCGGGTAGAGTAAGAAAAAGCACTTTTCTTATCCGCCAGGTCGTGAGTCTAAGACACTAGATGCCTTTGGACGTCAAACCTTCCAGACATCTATGCTTTCTGCAAGAATTCTCTCATATATTTTTTATGAGTCTATCTCTTGAGGAGGTCGCAAAGCAATTACATCTTTTGACTCCTTTCCCTCCAGATTCCAAGAGTACAGACTATTCCTCATTGCTTAAGCATATCCGGAATATCTCTTGGTTTCTTTCTCGTGCTTCCCTAGACTCTTTTGAGTCTGTTAGCAGGACTTCTGCTATAGCTATAGGGGCACGACATAGAGCCTGGCTCCAAGCTTCAGATTTGGACAAATGGGCACAACAAAGACTGGGACATACTCCTTGCACTGGAGAAAATCTTTTCAACAAGGAGTCTTTACGTCAGGTTACTCAGTTGTCCACTGACTTACCTGTCCCTAAAGGTTGTTCTATACCTTCTTCTGTCCCAGTAGGTAGGAAATGTCCTACCAAACTTTCTTCCCACAGGAGAAGAGAGTTTTATTCATCACTTGCCCATCATACAGATGTTCCCAAACAGGGGAAGCATCGTCCTGGTCTGAAGAATCCAACCTCTCACCAGGCTCAGCAAACCCAGCAACCGCAGGGTTTCTGATCAGTCATCATCAGATGCTTGTGACTCTTGGGGTTAGAATCTACAGTTACTTCTTCTCAATAGAAGCAATCCACTGCTGTCATTCTAAATCCTAAATATGGATCTTTTCCCAAAGACATCCATTCTTTCTATGTTCTATGAGCTGTCAGGATGTTCATGCTTCTAGATCACAGGTTTCTCCTCGTCTTCCTGCTAGGGAAAGAGATCCAACCACTATCAAACGATAGTTTCCTGTGCCAGCATGTCTTTTTCCTTTCTATAGACTTACCATTTTGTAAGTCTTCTTCAGCTCTTTTCTTTTTACCCTCTTACCAGGTTTTTCCTCTGTAAGAGCGGTATTCCTTCACTAGAGGGCTTTCTCTTCAGCCTCTCTAGTTTTGCTACTTTTCCAGTGCGGAGTTCTCTTCTCTGAGTTGACTCCTCTTCTTCACTCTTGCCTTGCAGCAGTTCATCATACATGGCCAGAGTTTTCTACTCTTGTTCTGTCTGTTCTTTCTGTTTTTGAACAGTACCATTCTTTCTGCTGTCTGGCAAGCAGCTGCCAATGCAGGAGCCTTTATGTTTGGACCACTGGTTCTTGTCCTTCAGCAACCAGATCTGTCCTCCACTAACATTCTGACTGATCTTAGTAGTGGCTCCAAGTCAGTGCTATCATCTGTCTTGGAATTCTTTTCACTACAACCTTGTTGGATTGTCTTCTCTTTCTGCCATCTCCATTTCCCTGGCTTTGGCAGCATAGTTGACATAGGTACTGGCTCTCCTGCAGCCAGTTCTATCTCCTCTTTCTCCTGCATCATGCTCTCTGCAATTCTACAAAGAAACTCTCCACTATGGGCCCTTGCTAGAGAGCATGGGGGGCTTTTTCTCTAACAGCTATACTAGATGGTTGAAAAAGGCTTTTTCAGTCATGTCTCCCATGACTAGAAAAGTTCTCCTTTTAATATAAAGGACATAGGCCTCCTCTTCCGTGAAAGCTTAAGGAGTTGCTAATTCCCTGCTTGGTCCATAGTATTTCCAATTGGGAATATGTTTTCTCCTTCCAGCTCGTCCTCATGGTAAGAACGTATGATACCTTTTTGCCCTTAAGCAGGTCAGCATGGTATCTCATTTTTATGCGTTTTCTGTTCACTTACCAGGCTAGAGTTCTAGAATACTCGGGACTTGCTGGCTGCAGACTGATATCATCCTCTGCTTTTCACGTAACCATTCTGGTTATTCCACTGCCTAGCATCCCTGTAGCTCATAACCAGTGGAAATTGATTCTCTATATATCTTCTCAAGTAGGTTCCACCTTCTTGTTATTAGATGAATCTTTCCTTTCCTCTTTTTCCTATGTGAATACCATTTGTGTAGGCATATCTCTGCTTCATTGCAGACTCCCATATAGAGGCCTATATATATATATATATATATATTCATACCTATAACATACATCTTACAGATGTCTATGCCTATCATTTGTGTGTATTTTATGCCCTTCATATCTCACTATAGATATATTCTTCTATATCTATATGATATATCGAGATTTTTTACTATGGGTAGATATGTATATCTCCAGGAACAAGCAGGAATAAGTCCTCACATATGGGTACGTCGGAACCAACGGAGCCTGCGCGGGAAAGCTCCCCAGCTTCCCTGAAAGGAAGCTTTTGGGGCCTCCCACTGCACATGCGCGCTGCCTTCCCGCCTTCCTGACCAGCTCTCCTCAGTTTCTCTTTTTCCGCGGAGCCAGCAGGTCGTGTTCCTGTCACCGCTGAAGAAATTATTGTTTTAGTTTGTTTCTTTAGACCGCGTACCTGCCTTCCCCATACCGAAACCGGTACCACCGGTCTCTCTTTTCTTTTCTTTAAAAAAAAAAAAAAAAAAAATCTCTTTTCTGCACAACTTGGTGACTTCGGTTAGGCCTCAGGCCTACACAAATTCTCCTCATGGAGAAACCAGCCCCTGGTTTTAAGAAGTGTACCAAGTGTAGTGCTGTTATTTCAGTCACAGACACCCATGAATGGTGTCTTAAGTGTTTGGGACCTGACCACTCCATTCCGGACTGCCCATCCTGCTCCCAGATGTCTAAACGTGGGTTGCAGAACCGGGCCAACAAATTCCATGTGCTGTTTGCTTCTGATAATCCAGCATCACAGTCATCCAGGTCTTCCTCTCCGGATGGATCTCAGGTAACCAAACCCTCTGTGGGCAGGTCCTCAAAGAGCAAATCTCCTTCAAAGCATCGAGAGGCTCTCTCTTTTGAGTCTGAGGATCCTGCCCCAGCCAAACAACCCCGGCGGGAAGCTCTGGCTTCCAAAGCACCATCTATGGGGTTACAGGTTGACATCGATGGCACGGCCTCGACTGATCACCTGTTGGACTGCTCTGGGGTACCGGCCCATACCGGTACCGACATCCAGGCAGCAGTGGCGTCTATGAGCAATACTGTTCAGACCATGCAGCAGGCCATGCTGGCTTTTATCAATGCTGCGACGCCCTCGGTATCGCGTTAAGCGATACCGGGTTCGGTTCCGGTATCGTCTCCCATACCGGAACCGAGACCATCGACTTCCAAACGCAGATCGGTTCCGCATGCCGGATTCGGGTTTTTACCCGATACCGATCCCATACCCGGTACGCACGATGTCGATACCAATCGGTATGCGTATCGTGCGTTGGAAGCAAATAGAGAATACTCTGATTCCTCTGAGGATTTCAACTCCTCTGAGGACTCTGATGAGTTGTCTCTAGTTCTTCATGAAGACCCCTCTTCCCCAAAGAGGAGAATGTCTCCACCAGAGGATTTGTCCTTTCAAGAATTCATTATTGAATTAGCTAAAGGACTCTCTATTACCACATCCTCAGAAAAAGAACCTAGATCAAAGAAATTGGATATTTTAGGATACCCCAAGGTTCCTAAAGAGGCAGTCACCCTGCCTATCCATGAAATCCTTCAAGAACACTTGATGGACTTATGGGAGGCTCCTCTAACGTTGTCTCCTTATTCTCGTAGGCTGGACACCATGTACCGGGTCCCTCCTTCTCCTGGTTTTCAAAAGACTCAGTTGCCTCACCATTCCATTGTGGTGAAGTCTGCACTGAAAAAGATTAAGAGTACCAAAAGGCACTCTTCTACCCCTCCAGGACGAGAATGTAAGACCCTAGACTCTTTTGGCAAGAAAATTTTCCAGGCTACTATGCTTATAGCCAGGATTAATTCTTACAGTCTGTATATGGGCATGTTTCTTAGAAAACCTGCCCTAAAGATACGACCTTTTGCCTCCTTTATCCCTGAGGATAGAAAAGAGGAGTTCATTTCTCTGGTGAAACAGCTTCTAGATGTTTCTAAGTTCTCCAACAGAGCAGCTTTTGATTCCTTTGAGGGTGCCGGTAGAGCTTCGGGCATTGCTATTGCAGCCCGACGACTTGCTTGGCTCCAGGCCTCTGATCTAGAACCCTGGGTCCTGGATGGCTTACAGAATCTGCCCTGTACAGGTGAGAACTTATTTGGTAAGGACTGGCAAATTAAAGCCACCCAAATGGATGCAGAAAATGCTACCTTGGATAGACTTTCTAAGTCTACCTCTGCTCCTGCCAAGAAAAAGTCTTTCAAGAGGCCGTACTACAAGAAGGCCAGATTTTCCACAAATACTGGCCAACAATCTTCTCAGCCTCGCTTTGCTACTAAACGTCAGCAACCTAAACAGGCAAAGTCAAAGCCTGCAGTGTCTACCACTCCTCAGCAGGCTCAACCCCCTCAGGGGTTTTGACTTGCCTCTAGAGAACTTAACATTTCTGGCTCTAGAACAACCAGAGCCCCTCACCATTCCCGGAAGGTTAGCTCACTTTGCTCCCAGATGGGAGCAAATCACATCAGAGCAGTGGACCCTCTCTATCATCAGAGAGGGCTACAAACTTCATTTTTCCAACCTTCCTCCATATACTATGGTGAGGCACTTCAATTCTCCCCCATTTCTCCTGGACCTGTTGGATCAGGAGGTCTCTTCTCTCCTTGCCCAAGGGGCCATAGAAGAGGTTCCTCTTCTTCAACAAGGGACAGGATTCTACTCCCCTTATTTTCTCATAACAAAGAAGACAGGGGGATTCAGACCTATCCTAGATCTGAGAGAATTGAACAAATTTCTGTACAAGGAGAAATTCAAAATGCTTTCTCTAGGCATTCTCCTTCCATACCTTCAGAGTCAGGATTGGCTTTGTTCTCTAGATCTCAAGGATGCGTACACACATATACTCATCCACCCATCCCACAGAAAATATCTAAGATTTCTGTTTCAGGGAAAACATTTCCAGTACAGAGTACTTCCCTTCGGTCTAGCCTCTGCTCCAAGAGTATTCACCAAATGCATGGCAGTTGTTGCCGCATTTCTAAGAGGTCTGGGAATTTTTGTATGCCCATATCTGGACGACTGGCTCATCCGAGCTCCATCTCAGTCAGAGGCCCAGATTTCCCTGGACCGCACAAGGCACCTTCTGCAGTATCTGGGACTGGTGGTAAACCTTCCCAAGTCTCAACTTACCCCTACTCAGTCTCTAGAATTCATAGGGGCCCAGTTGGACACCACCACTGCAAGGGCCTACCTGCCTCAAGTCTGGGGCCAACGTCTGCTGTGCTTGGCCTCCCAAGCTCAGTCCAGCAGTCACTTGACAGCCAGAGAAATGCTGCAACTTCTGGGCCACATGGCCTCCACGGTACACGTGGTGCCCTACGCTCGTCTTCACATGGGAGCAGCTCAATGGACCTTGGCCACCCAGTGGTCTCAAGCATCAGGAGCGCTCTCCGACCAAATACTCACCTCAAAGTGTCTGTTTTGGTCCCTCCAATGGTGGATGTCCACCAAGAATCTGTTGTTGGGGGCCCCCTTCCAACCTTTGTTGCCCCAAGCAACCCTCACAACAGATGCCTCCCAAACAGGGTGGGGAGCCCATCTACAATCCCTCTCCACTCAGGGTACTTGGTCTCCGCAGGAGACCACCCTTCACATCAACCTCCTGGAACTGCGAGCAATCTTCTTTGCCCTCAAAGTCTTCCATACCCTCCTTGTAAACCTGACCGTCCTAGTTCAGACAGACAATCAGGTGGCCATGTTCTACGTAAACAAACAAGGAGGGACAGGCTCTCTGTCGCTTTGCAACGAAGCTCTCAGATTATGGGCCTTCGCCAGAGAGCATCAAATTCATCTTTTGGCAGTATATCTTCCAGGGGTTCAAAACTCTCGGGCAGACAGACTCAGTCGAGTTCTGCTCCCACACGAATGGTCCCTACATATGGACCAGATAGGCAAAATCTTTCAGGAATGGGGAACCCCGGACATAGACCTCTTTGCAAGTCCGTGGAATGCCAAACTTCCCCGGTTCTGTTCCAGGACTCCGTGTCAGGAAGCTCAGGCCAACGACGCCTTCCTCCTGCATTGGGGTCAGGAATTCCTATATGCCTTTCCACCCATTCCTTTGATTCCCAAGACTCTGTTCAAACTCCAGAAGGATCACGGATCCATGATCCTCATAGCTCCACGCTGGCCACGCCAAGTGTGGTTCCCTCTATTTCTGCATCTCTCCCAGGGACCCTCCCTGGACCTGGGAGCTGCGCCAGACCTTCTCTCTCAGGAGAAAGGGACTTTGTGGCACCCAAACCCCAAGTCCCTACACCTCAGAGCTTGGTTACTGAAGGCCTAAGCCTTCATGACTTCAATCTTTCTCAACCAGTGAAAGATATCCTGCATGCCTCTAGGAAACCCTCCACGAGGCGTTCCTATGCTTTCAAATGGAAGCGCTTTTCCATTTGGTGTGCTCAACAGGGTCTTGACCCTCTAGCACTTCCTTTGAATTCTCTACTAGACTATCTCCTGCATCTTTCTAATGCAGGCCTTAAGACGAATTCAGTGAGAGTCCATTTGAGTGCTCTTGCAGCATCCTTAAAACCTATAAATGGACAACCTGTCTCCTCTCATCCGCTTGTTGCAAGATTCATGAGAGGCCTGACTCTAACTAAGCCTCCCATCCGACCTCCTCCGGTAGCATGGGACTTGAACCTAGTTCTAGGTCAGCTTATGAAGCCACCTTTTGAGCCCTTACACTCCACCTCCTTGAAATTTCTTTCATGGAAGGTAGTTTTCCTCATTGCAGTCACTTCAGCTCGCCGCATCAGTGAACTGCAGGCTTTAGTGGCTAATCCACCTCATACTAGATTTCATCATGATAAGGTGGTCCTTAGGACGAACCCCCACTTTATGCCCAAAGTGGTTTCGCCTTTTCATCTTAATCAAGAGGTATATCTACCTGTCTTTTTTCCGGCTCCTCATGCATCCACTGCAGAGAGGAACCTTCATACTTTAGATTGCAAAAGAGCTCTTGCCTTTTACCTCAACAGGACTCAGCCACATCGAAAGTCTTCCCAGCTTTTCATGGCTTTTGATCCTTCTCATTTGGGACGTCCAGTCTCCAAACGTACACTTTCCAATTGGATTGCTCAGTGTATTTCCTTTGCTTACCAGAGTAAAAACATTTCTCTGGAAGGCCATGTCACAGCTCACAATGTGAGAGCCATGGCCACTTCTATGGCTCATCTTCACTCTGTCTCCATAGATCAGATCTGTCGAGCCGCCACATGGGCCTCGGTTCATACCTTCACAGCCCATTACTGCTTGGACAAGGACTCCCGCCGGGATGCCTTGTTTGGTCAGGCTGTCCTCAAACACCTGTTCCATACTTGAACAACTCCTGCCCACCTTCCCAGGATGGATGCCTGAGATCCATACGAAGATGGCGAACCCTTGGAACGGGATCTCCCAGGCATCTTAGCTAGGGAGTCCCCATATGTGAGGACTTATTCCTGCTTGTTCCTGGAGATAGCACAGTTACTTACCTGTAACAGGTGATCTCTGGGAACAGCAGGAATTAGTCTTCACAACCCACCCACCTCCCCTAGGAGTTGTATCTTCTATCTATCTATCTTCCTTTCCTCTCTCTATTGTCTCAGCTATAAACTCGAACTGAGGAGAGCTGGTCAGGAAGGCGGGAAGGCAGCGCGCATGTGCAGTGGGAGGCCCCAAAAGCTTCCTTTCAGGGAAGCTGGGGAGCTTTCCCGCGCAGGCTCCGTCGGTTCCGACGTACCCATATGTGAGGACTAATTCCTGCTGTTCCCAGAGATCACCTGTTACAGGTAAGTAACTGTGCTTTATCTACCTGACTGTCCAGGCTCATATAGCTATATGATTCTGACAGATGGGCTTTACCCATTCTTATGCTATCCAGCATGTTTTTTGGGTTCCACAACCACTTCAGTGGTAGTTAACAACTTTCACCATAACCTTACGGTTTAGATACCTCTGAAGCTCTCCTTGTCCCAATATCTCTCCTAGCTGACTCCATTTAGGAGAGACATTGCGGATCTTCAGCTAATCACAGGCTCTAACGCCTCCAGCGTTTGTCCTTTCTTTTGGGATACAAGGGGTTCCCATACCCTTTCTCCCCACAAGGACTGTGCCTGTTTGTCCAAATCGGTTAGCCTTTCTCTTTTGTTCTACGAGTGAGCCACTCTGCTGCCAAAAGAATTCGGTTTTTGTCATAAAGCCTTCTGCTGAAGGCCCACCGTTTTTTGTACTACCCCAGTTTTTCCTACTGGGGTTACCTGTTACCTTTCAGGATTCTGACCTCCACTATTTTCCCTACAGGTTTATTACCTCCACTTACAGTGAGGACTTCTTTGAGGTTCCTCTACTGGGTTCCCAGTAGATCCCTTGAACCTCTATACTTCTTTGAAATCCTGTCAGGGGAGGTCCATATTGCCATATTCTTTGCAATATCATTGATGACAATTATCATCCACACATGGACTCCTTGTCTGCAGTCCTCTGCTGGGTTAGCTGTTCCACAGCATCTTTCTGTCTTCAACTCCTACCCTCCATCCTCAGGATGCCTGGTGTTGTTGGGTATAGCATGTTCCAACCTATGACATGCTAGGACTCCAGGCATCTCAGCTTGGCAGTCCCCATATGTGAAGACTCATTCCTGCTTGTTCCTGGAGATAGCACAGTTACTTACCTGTAACAGGTGATCTCTGGGAACAGCAGGAATAAGTCTTCACAACCCACCCACCTCCCCAGGAGTTGTATCTCTATCTATCTTTCCTTTCCTCTCTCTCTCTCTTTGTCTCAGCTTTAAAACTTAACTGAGGAGAGGCAGTTGGGAAAGGCGGGAAGGCAGCACGCAGGCATGGTGGGATGCTTCCAAAAGCTCTTTGATTGGACGCTGGGAAGCGTTCCCGCGCAGACTCTGTCGGTACCGACGTGCCCATATGTGAAGACTTATTCCTGCTGTTCCCAGAGATCACCTGTTACAGATAAGTAACTGTGCTTTACAGGTGAGTAACTACGCTTTCTCCGGGGACAGCAGGAATCGTTCCTCACAACCCTCTCTCTCCCCTTGTAGTTGCTTTATATATATTTTTGCCATCTTCTTTTGTTGGCTAGTTATGTCATCTGACTGCGTAAAATGGCACCCTTGGGCGGGAAGGGGACCATGTATGCATGGTGGCATCTCCCAAAAGCTTTCTTTGAAAGATGGGGAGATGTTTCTGCGAGGGCTCCGTCGGAGCCGACGTCACCATATGTGAGGACTGGTTCCTTCTGTTACAGATGAATAACTGTGCTTTCATTGTAGCCTTCAGGCATGCAGTGGTAGCTCCTCTTCAAGAAACCTTCGCTTAGACCCTACCTGTCCTCCTTTATCTTGTATTAGTTTGCTTGATAGACCACTCTTGCAACAACAGCAGAGTGATTAACAAATTGCAAGGACTGCAAAAGGCAGAGAAGGAAAAGGAAATGGAAAGACATTTTACTGATAGGAGAGGGGGAAAGGAAAGAGAAATTAAAGCAGATGCTGGGGGGGGAGGGGGGAGTGTGGGAAAGAGGGAACAGCAATGACAACTGAGATAACAGAGCAAAAGCAATGCAGCAGACTAGTTAGGGCGAGGAGTCTGAAAGTCTGAAGGCTGTCTGGAAGAGATGGGTTTTTATTGCGGCTCTGAAGTTATTAAAGGAGGGCTTGGAGCAGAGGTTTGGGGGAGGGAGCTCCAAAGGATAGGACCCAAGAAGAAGAAAGCAGATCTCTCTCTGCGTTCAAGTCGAGCCTGGGAAGCGAATAGAAGGATTAACTGATGGTTATGAATAGGGCGCAAAAGACGATGGGGAGTATGGAAGTGAAGATCATCGACCAGGTACTGAGGTGTGCTGGTGTGAATATGAACAAATGTGAGAATCTTATACTGGATTCGAAAACAAACAAGGAGCCAATGAAGGCGAACTAACAATGGGATAACGTGGTCAAACTAGGAGGAGTGAATGAAGAAGATACATGCAGCAGTGTTCTGTAGTACTTGGAGTCCCTGTAGTTGATATTGTGAGAGGCCAGCCAAAGCAATGTTGCAATAATCAATTCTAGCGATAACAAGAGAAAGAAGTGTGGTCAAAGAGGGGGTAGAGAGAAAGGGGTGGATTGCGCAAAGTTGATGTAGGTAATAAAAAGTATGACGAGTGATGGAAGCAATATGTTCTGCAAAATAGAGGGAGAATTCGAGACCAGGATATTGAAAAGAAGTGGCCAAAGGGATGGGAGTTGTGGAGATCACAGTGGCCAGGGAAGGGGAGGGGGTGGGGGGTGGGGCACCGAAAGTGAACCAGGTGGCGATTGGTTTAGAAGGATTCAGATGCAGGTAATTTGTGATCATCCAGGAATGGATGAAGGCAAGGCAAGAGTTCAGAGGGGTCAGATTGGGGCAGATGAGTTGGTGTGATGAAGAAGAACATCATCGGCATAATGCCGAGATCCCAGACTGTTGTATCAGGAGAGACAGGGGAGGCAGGAAAACATTGAAGAGAAGGGGTGATGGAATAGAGCTCTGGAGAACACCACAGGACAAAGGAGTTAGGGGCAAGGCAGAAGAATTAGACAGAACTGAGAGTGACCAGCGAGGAAGGACTGAAACCACCTCAGAGTAGTGCCACGCAATTCAAGGTCAGAAAGATGGGTGAGGAGAGTACGGTGATCAACCAAGTCAAAGGAGGAAGAAAGGTTGAGAGAAACGGTAAGAGTGAAATCCCCATATTTGTATGCTATGTGAAGTTCATTCAGAATAGAAAGTAGGATAGATTCGGTACTATGGCCCTTCCAAAAACCAGACCAATGAGAGTGGACAGCATTAGTGGAGGTGAGATTGGTAGACAGTTAAACAAATACCAGTTTCTTGAGGATTTTTGACAGGAATGGTAGGTTAGAAACAGGGTGCAAGTGGGCCAGGACAGAAGGGTTAAGAGAGAGATTTTTAGGGATGGAACAAACCAGATGGGTGAGGAGGGTACGGTGATCAATCAAGTCAAAGGTGGAGGAAAGGTTGAGAGAAACAGTAAAGAGTGAAATCCCCATATTCGTGTGCCATGTGAAGTTCATTCAGAATAGAAAGTAGGATAGATTTGGTACTATGGCCCTTCCGGAAACCTTATTGATGGGGGTGGAGGGAGGATTTTTGACAGCAATGGTAGGTTAGAAACAGGGTGCCAGTGGGCCAGGATAGAGGGATCAAGAGAGGGTTTTTAGAGATAGGACAAACCAGAGCATGCCTCCACGGGACAGGAAAGGTACTGGTAGAAAGGCTATTATTAAGTAGTGTAAGAATAGGAGGGAGAAGGGCAAGAAAAGGCTCAAGTAGCCATTTGGAAGGGATTGGGTCCAGGGAACAGGTAGTCTCCTGAGAGGAGGGGGGAGTATTTTATGTAGCTCAGCTGAGGAAATCGGATGAAATGATGATCAGGTATGAGAAAGAGGAGGGTCTGAGGATGGGGATGGTGGTGGGAGATCTGGAGAGAGAGGAAGAGGACATGAGGGGAGTGCGGAGCGGAGAGAGAGGACCTTGCTGGAACAGGTGGACAGGATCCGGAAAAGAAGGCAGCAGCTGGGGATCGCGGAGGACTGAGAGGGAACAGAAAGAGTATAATTGACGGGAGGAATTGGAAGATGTGAGGATCAAATTGGAATAATAGTCTTGTTTGGCTGAGTGGATCAAGGAGCGATATTCTCTGTGGGGCTGATGGTAATTGTGACCCATCTCCCTCCTCCTCTTGGTTTCTAAACTACTTAAATGTGCAGTTCACCGCCGTTGCCTCAACTTTCTCTCCTTTCAAGCCCTTCTGGATTCTCTATAATCTGACTTTCTACTGAAACGGCTCTTGCCAAAGTCTCCAGTGACCTGTTCCTGGCAAAATCCAAGAACCTTGACTCAATCCTCATCTTGCTTGACCTTTCTGCTGCTTTTGACACTGTTAATCACAACCTTCTCCTCGATAACTTGTCCTCACTTGGTTTTAAGGGCTCTGTGCTAGCCTGGTTTTCTTCTTCTCTCTCCCATTGCTCCATCAGTGTTTGTTCTGGTGGATCCTCCTCTACTGCTATCCCACTCTCAGTTGGTGTACCCTAAGGGTCTTTTTTTGGGTCCACTCCTTTTCTTTCTCTATAAGCAATCCCTCGGTGCACTTATCTCTTCCCATGGCTTTCAGTACCATCTTTATGCTGATGACTCCCAGATCTACCTCTCTACACCGGAAATTTCTTTGGCAATCCAGGCCCGGATCTCTGCCTGCCTTTCTGACGTTGCTGCTTGGATGTCTCATCGCCGCTTGAAATTGAACATAGCCAAATCTGAGCTGCTTATTTTTCCCCCTAAACCCTCCTCTCTCTCCTTCTCGACACACATCCAACTGATAGCTAAAACCTGCCGTTTCTTTCTTTACAACATCGACAAAATTTGCCCATTTCTTTCTGAACACACTACTAAGACACTTATCCACTTTTTAGTCACCTCCCATCTTGACTATTATAACCTACTTCTTGCTGGTCTCCTTCTAAATCATCTCTCTCCCCCCTTCAATCTGTTCAACACTCTGCTGTGTGGCTAATCTTCCACCAGCTTCGTCATGCTCATATTACCCCTCAAGTAACCACATTGGCTCCCTATCCATTTCTGCATCCAGTTCAAACTTCTGCTGCTGATCTATAAGTATGTTCACTCTGCAGCTCCTCACTACCTTTCCTCTCTTATCTCTCCCTACACCCCTCCTCGGGAACTCTGCTCTTCTGCAAATCGCTTTTAATCTGTGCCCTTCTCTTCTATTGCTAACTCTAGATTTCGCTTCTTTCACCTTGCTGCTCCTTATGCCTGGAGCAAACTACCTGAGTCTGTACATCAGGCTTCATCTCTGGCCCTTTTCAAATCCAGGCTGAAAACTCACCTCTTCACTGCCGCTTTCGCATCTTGATTCGACTAATCTATGTCTACAGCTACTGTGTTGACTGTATTGACTAGATTGTAAGCTCTGATGTGCAATGCTGCGCACATCTTGTAGCCCTATAGAAATGTTCAGTAGTAGTAGAGGTAAGGGAAATGAGCTGGGACGCATAGGGGTCAGAGGGGTTATCTCAACACCACCTCTCCTAGAACAATCCTATAGTAAGTAGTAAACAATCAGCTCAGTTTGGTGGGGAAGATGAAAGGAGTCCAGTGGATTCTCTCTATATAAAATTGTAGTCATGTACTCTCAAACTATACCTAAAAGCATATTTTTTAAGTTTTGCTACTACAAAATATTTTTGGGTTCAATACAAAAGCCTCAGGGCTGGCAGGTATATCCTGCGTACAAAACAATTAATTATGCACCAAAGAAGAATCTGAAAAGCTAACTTCTCCCAACATGTAAATTCTATGTAAGAGAGAGGTTCAAGTTAGAGATTTTGCACTAGGTTCCAGAGCATCCATCTTACTCTTGGGAGTTTACAGCTGCTAGATTATAGATTATAATCATTAACCTAAAAATAAAAATTATTTTCCTATATCTAGACTAGAAGAGAGAACTGGGGCAGGGAGAGTAGAGGCTATACACTGATCTGGGGTGAGTGTTGCAGTTATGCTCCTCTCCTGCTGTCCTGGAATGACAGGAGAGGAGCGGTAGATTAAGGAGCAGACTAGCTCTTCTTTGCTCTATCTACTCCAAGCTTACCCTTTTCTCTCCTGGTCTCTGTGTTCTATTTGGGACTGAAGCAGGAAGCAGATGGCTATTTTTCAGGGATACTGTCCAACTCGGATGGGGCTAACACCTCATGAGCCCATCCCTAGCCACATATCTGTCTGTCCCTACCAAGGACTTTCCCAAGGTACATCAGTGTGCCCTGGCACACTAGTTGAGAAGCACTGTTCTAGAGTAATCTCTGGAAACCAGTTAAAATTCCATATCATCCTGTTAAACCAGTCCAAAAAAATGAGTTGTGTTCCTCTACCAGCAGATTGGTGGAGACAGAGAGCCAATGAAATGCGCAGGTTTCAATGATGTCACTCCTATGCCCCCTATCAGCCTGAGCCAATAGAGGGCATCTCAGTATTCTGTCTCCAGCAGATAGTGGATGGATTTTCTCATCTCTGAAGAAAGTCTAAACAATTGAGAGGAAAAAGATTGATTTCACTTGTGAATGACCACCTTGAGGGTGACTCTCTCACTTGAGCCCGACGTGGAAGGCTCCACTAGATTAAGGTCTTTTCGATTGCCATAGGAGGAGGGAAAATTGGTTCACTTCCATGCTCTTATCCTGAAAAGACTGTTGAGCAGCCAGAATATTGGAAGGATTTTGATTTGGAAGAATTCAGTAGCCTCTCACAACCTCAATGCCCCCTCCCTCTCTCTGTTCTCCTCCAAAGACTGAGGATGGCTCAGAGATATGTGCAAGCCTGTTTTTAAAAAAACTTTCAAGGCACAGTGTGGGGAGTAGCTCTGAGCCTGGCACGGTTTGCCCTGCCTGAGGTTCCCAGGGAGGGGGTGAGTACCAAGGCTCGACTTCATCATTGTCCTTCTTGGGAGCACTGTTCCCTCTAAGCTGTGCGCGTGTGCGCGCGCACACACATTGCCGAGAGAGCGCACATACTTTACAACAGAGTGCACAAAAATTACGGCTCTGATTCTGATAGAAAACAACACAGACGTCTTAAAATTTAAAAGTTATGATTGTAATTACTAGAAATTTACCGCTTCATTTAGTAATCGTCTATTTTCATTTAATTTGATTAAAATCAATGTGGTGTACATACTGTATTCTAACGTGTAGTTAAATTTTAAAGTATATAACTCCAAGTGTCGTTATGTGGCGCACAAAAATTTAACCTTCCTTCAAAAGCCGCACACAGCTGATATTTTATGCGCACACAGCCTACAGAAAATTAGAGGGAACATTGCTTGGGAGCTCTCAAACTTGTCCGTTTTAGTGTGTAAGATAAGGCTGTTGGCTCGGCATTGACTCTTCCTGCCATTTTCCAGTGCGCCCTCTTAAAGTTTTCTGTTTTTGTGCGCCTTGCGTGCAAGTGGTCTTACTGCATGTTCTTCTTTGGCGGCTTCAACATGCGTTCCTGCCCAAATGCCTGTAATGCGTGCTCGTGTACCTGCTCCATTAGCGCATGCTCTTGTACCTACGCAGCCTTAGCGCGCACAGATGTTTGCCTTGCCTTAACTCTTTCTGACTTATTCCAGGAAATGTTGTTTGACCTGTGACAAAAGAAGAGCCTCCTCAATGGATTCATCCTGCATGGCAACCTCTGACTTTTTTCCCTGGTGGGCCTGTCTCCTTGTTCCCAACAAAGGGATTCAGTTGACCCGGCATTTTCTGCTTCAAGATAGGAAGCGACTGATGACGCTGTAGGTAAGCATAATAGTTCTAGTGTCCGCGCTTCTGCCTACTTTCCTTCTTCAGAGGGTTTGGCTCCAGCTGGGTCCTCTGAGTTTGGGGGCCCATTCCCGAATGTCACCAAGGATAGCAGGGTGCTAGATACCATTCAAGCGGCTATGTCCTGTACTGCAAGCAGCCGATCCTGGAGATGTTTGGCACTTTGGACAAGTTACTGCACCTTAAGGCGGTGGTGCCAGTGCCCCGGCCAAATGGAGCAAGGGTAGATATTACATTTTTTTCGGGATGCCAAAGAAGGTTGGCTGCTTCCAACCATTGGCCTCAAGGCGGTCAGTGTTCATTTGCACATATTGCGCTTCTGAAGCTTGTTTTCATATCCCGATCCAGGAAGATCAGCAAAGATGTCTGCATTGTGCCATGTTTGGCTCACACTTTCAGCTCACCACCCTCCCTTCAACTTATCCACTGCCCCAAGAATGTTCTCCAGAGTAATGGCGGTAGTGGCTGTTGCGCTATAGCACTAAGGACTATATGCACATCCATTCTGGTCAACTATTTCATCTGAGCCCATTCTCTGTCGGAGGCCTCTCTGGTTTTGGCCCTAGTGGATGTCCTTCTGGAAAGCCTTGACTGGGTGGTCAATTGAGGAAAGCACCCATTGGAGCCTTCCTAATCCCTGGAATTCCTGGGAGCACATTTTGATGCTTGTGTGGGCACAGTCTTCCGGCTGGAGGAGAGAGTGCAGATATTGTTGGAAAGACCTGAGGCGTTCTCAACAGGCTCCTACAGCTTCTCAGCTTGATGGTGGTGGCAAGCAAAATAGGGCCAAGGGTGTACCCATATGAGGCTGCTCTGGTGGACCTTTCTGACCAGAGTTTGAGCTCAGGCTTCTGCTTCAGCTAGGAGTGAGAGCCAGCTTGAGGTAGTGGCTATGCCCACGTTATTTAAAAAGGGGCATACCGCTGGATGATCACTTACGGATTCTTCTGGCAACGGATGCCAGTCTTGTGGACCGGGGAGCCCTTGTCAAGATCGAACAGCCTAAGGCTGTTGGAGCCGCAGATAGGCGGTGTAGTCCATCAACCATCTTGAAACAAGGGCTATCTGGCTGGCCCTGTTTTCAGGCAGTGCCACAGCAATGGCATATAAAATTCGCCAAGGCAGCACGTAGTGTGCAGGAATGGCCCTCGGGGTGGCTTTCTGGTTTGCCGGGGTAGAAATGAGCCTCCTAGCTCTGTCAGCTCAGCACCTTGCCGGGATGGTCAGTGTGGAAGCGGTCTTCTTCCATCATCACTCTCTCAATCCCGGAGAGTGGGAGATAAGTCAGGAGGCGTTTCTGGTGCTTCTCCGCCATTAGGGTTGCCTCATGATGGAATTAATGGCGTCCTGCTCCAATGACAAAGTGTGATGTTTCTTCACTCACTTCACAGAAACTGGACCCAAGGGCATTGTTGCCATGGTTCAGTCCTGGGCATGGCTGAATGCATGTACTACCTCTATGGCTGCTGTTGGGGCATGCACTTCAGCGCATAGAGCGCCATTCAGGCTGCATTGGAATGGTGGTGCTGGATTGAATGAGGAGAATGTGGTTCAGGGACCTGAGGCGGTTCCTGCAAGTTCCTCCTGTTAGTCTGCCCCTTTTCAGGGCCAGTTGCATCAGGGACTGTTTGTCCTGGATGTCCTGGCCGCCTCCTCGCTTATGGCATGGCTCTTGACACATGAGCACTATTTTCCTACAGTGGTTTCCACTCTGCTCAAGCCTAGAGGGTTCTACCAGCCTGGCATATGTGCGAGTCTGGTACCATTTTGAGCGTGGGTTCAGGTTAAAACAGTTTGATCCCAAGTCTGCCAAGGTTCCAGCTCTGTTGGCTTTCTGCAGGACAGCCTAGAAAGGGGTTTCCCTTACCTTCTTGAAAGTCCAGGTAGCAACCTTGTCCTGTTTCAGAGGTCAGATGGCTGGGAAGTCTTCGACCTTGCACCTAGATGTTTTGTGTTTTCCTCAAGGGGTTTGGCATTTCCATCCTCCCTTTTGGTCATTTGTCCCTTCCTGGGATCTCTGGTGCTTAGGGCCCTTGGTGTCAGAGTCTTTTGAGCCTCCGAAGCATGCTATTCTGAAGGGTCTGACTCTCAAGTCTGTTTTTTTGGTCGCGCCTTGTTCAGCAAGGCAGATTTCCAAGCTGCAGGCTCTGTCTTGCTGGTATCCATTTTTGTCTTTTTCAGAGGGGGCCATTTCCATTCAGCTTGTGCTTCCTTTTTGCCCAAGGTGATATCTCCCTTTCATGTGAACCAGATGGTTTGCTTGCCCTCCTTTCTAAAGAGCAGTGTTGAGGGAAGATGAAGATCTTGTGGATGTCCAGAGGGTGCTTCTCTGGGTACTTGGACGTTATGAATTCCTTTCATAAGTCCGATCAGCTGTTTGCTGGTTCGTGCAAGAATATCATGACAGCTTAGTCTACCTTGGGGCACTGGATCAAGGAGGAAATAGCCTCTGCATATCTGTTACAGAACCAGCCGATTCCAGAGAATTTGCATGTCCATTGCTTGGTTGCCCTTTCAGACTGTCGGGGGGGGGGGGGGTTATTATGGGCATCACTTTCCACTTTTTGTGAAGCATTTCTGCTTGGATGTCTATGCTTGGGCAGACCCGGCCTTTGGCTCAAGGTTCTACAAATTGCTGTGTCTTTCCTCTTATCTGGACTGGTCTAGCAGGACGATATGGAAGGTGACATTTACTTACCATATAATGTCCTTTCCTTGAGTTCTACTAGACCATTCCAGGACCCACCTCTGGAACTGTGTTTGCTCTGTTCTTCTGCAGCAATACCCTTGGGTCCACTTTGATTTATATATTTGGCTCTACAGGTCCATCTTCTACTGACAGCCTTCTGTTTATGCTTTCCTATATATAGTTCTCTGATTACTCATTGTTGATCACGCTGAGGTTGTATGAGGCTTGCCACGTTCTCCCATATGCTTTGGGACGGATATTGAAGAGACCTCTGGTGGTTGAAGTAGATGGAGACATGGGAGTGATGTCACTGAAACCTGGGCATTTCATTGGCATTGTGTCTCCACAGATCTGCTGGTAGGGGAACAAACCCACTTGTTTGGACTGGTCTAGCAGGACTCAAGGAATGAACATTATTTGGTAAGTAAAATGTCACCATCTCTAACTTGAACATATCTTCCACATATAATTTATATATTAGAAATAGTTGAATTGTGTTGGCTAATTTTGATTTTTTTTTCTGGTGCATCATTAAATCATCAGGAACAAGCAGAAATGTAGTCTTCACATATGGGTGACATCGTTACCGACAGAGCCCACGCGGGAATGCTCCCCAGCATCCAATTGGAAAGCTTTCTGGAGCACTCCACTGTGTCTTCCTGCTTTCTCAACTACTTCTCTTTGGTTCTTTGTTTTCCACGGAGCCAGCAGGAAGCAAATCTGTCACCGCAGAAAAATCTTCTCTTTGTGGATAGCGCCTGCCTTCCCGTCGATGCCAGCACCGTCGAAGATATCGCAGGTTCCCTTATTCTATTATTTTCTTCTTCTTTTAGTTTATTAAAAAAAAAAAACAGGCGTATCGATGCCCTTTTCAGGCCTTAAGCCTACCATTGCTTTCTCATCTTTTGAAGACAGCTAGTGGTTTCAGAAAATGTTCCAAGTGTGCCAATGAAAGCAACAAAGTATCTGTAAGATACAATAGGACAAAAGGAACAGATACCAGACTGGAAGAGTTTTTCAGGTTTGAAAAAAACTCTTTTCTTTATTGCCCCTACGCGTTTCGGCCAGTGGCCTTCCTCAGGGGGTACTACTGCCATGCAGACAACGTTTTGAATTGCATGATATATGTTCTTTATTTAACAGAAGTTCTATACAGAGAAGGTTTGCACCCTAAAGATACCCCCTGAGGAAGGCCACTGGCCAAAACGCGTAGGGGCAATAAAGAAAAGAGTTTTTTTCAAACCTGAAAAACTCTGCCAGTCTGGTATCTGTTCCTTTTGTCCAAGTGTGCCAATGCCATATCAGCAACTGATACACACGATTGGTGTCTAAAATGCCTCTGCCCAGAACACCAGCCAACATAATGTCCCCTCTGTCAAAAGATGACTAAGAGAGGCCTACAGAATTGGGCCTCTAAATTTGGGACACTCTTCGCCTCGGATGCAGTATTATTGGCGTCCACTTCGTTGAGAGCCTCATTCTCCTCTGATGTATTCCAGGGATCTTTAAAGTCCAAGCACACGTCTGCATTTAAGTTGGACAAAACCTCCAGATATAGATCTTGCTCAAAGCATCGAGATCCCTCGGGCATTGTCTCAGAGGTGGTTCAGTCTGCCAAAAAGCCCCGGTGGGAGGCCTTGACCTCCAAAGCCATCGAAGGGCCCCAGGTTGCTCCCAAGGCCTCGACCTCCAGAGAACTACTGGTGCTATGGTCTGAAACGGTAGTGCAAACACCCATGACCGATACCCAGGCATCAACAGCCTCGATGGACCAGCGCATACTGGCCATCAAGTGGAGCTTAGCAGCTTTCCTGGCAGTCTTGGTACCTATCAAGCCATTGGTTCCAGGCACCACCCCGTTGATGCTGGTTCTGGTGGCGACACAAACAGTGGTTCCGGGCATGACATCAGGGCTGCTCCAGATGACATCAACATTGCTTCCATCCATGCCCTCCCTTGAAACTACCACTGATGCTGGTACCAAACCCAAGCAGCTCCCCGAGGCCGATACCTCGGAGCATTGGTACTGGCATTCAGCTTTGGCAGACACCATGCCCATTGATACTTTGAATTCTCCAATTCAGATTCCTCTGTTTCGGATGTGGAATCACTCGATTCCCGAGGGCGCCGGGACCTTCCTTCAGAGCCTTCCCCGCCTCAACAACGACATATGTTGCTCTGGAAGACATGTCCTTCCAGGAATTCATTTGAGACCTAATTAAGGGTCTCTCTATCATGGTAGCATCGGAGAAGGAACCAAGGGCGGGAGAATTAAAAATCCTCCAATACCCAACAGCACCCAAGAGGCAGTCACTCTGCTGGTGCACTGCATCCTTCATGACCTTATGCTCTGTATGTGGGAGACTCCCCTCATGGTCTCACCTCACAGTCAACGTCTCGATACCATGTATTGGGTACTGGAGTGTCCCGGCTTCCAAAAGTCGCAACTTCCCCACCACTCTATGTGGTTGAATTGATGATGCGCCAAATCAAAAGCTTAAAAACTCACTCCTGTGTTGGGGAGCATACCTGGGCAACCTGTCTACACAGGGGCTCTGGACAACGCAAGAGTCACAACTCCAAATCAATCTCCTGGAACTTTGTGCTATCTCAAATGCCCTCCAGGTGTTTCAACACCACCTCAGGGCACAACAGGTCCTGGTCAAGACAGACAATCAGGTTGCCATGTTCTGTGTGAACAAGCAGGGAGGAACAGGCTCATGGGCCCTCTGTGAGGAAGCTCTCCACCTCTGTTCCTTTGCCATTTCTCATCAGATACACCTACAAGCGGTGTACCTCCCAGGGGAGTTCATTGTCTTGGCAGACAAGCTGAGTTGGATCCTTCTTCCCCATGAATGGTCTCTCCATCTGGGCACAATGTCCTACATCTTCCAGACCTGGGGAATTCCAGACATAGACCTATTTGTGACTCTGCAAAATGCCAAGCCCCCTCGCTTCTGCACAAGAACTCTGACATCCAGCAACCAACAGGTGGATGCCTTCCACCTACACTGGGGTCGGGGTCTGTTTTATGTTTTCCCTCCTATATTCCTCATTCCCAAGATGCTTTTCAAGCTTCAGTCCGACATGGGCTCCATGATACTCATAGCCCCTCACTGGCCGTGGCAACCGTGGTTTCCACTGCTACTGCGTCTGACTCGGACTCATTCTCTGCGAATGGGATCTGCGCCCGTTCTCCTCTCTCAGGACAACGGCTCAGTACTCCATCCCAATCCACAGTCTCTCCATCTCACAGCTTGGCTGCTGAGAACATAGCATTACAAGGCTTCGACCTTACACAAGAGGTTAAGAAGATCCTTTTGACTTCTAGAAAGCCCTCTACTAGATGTTTTTAAGTGGCGTAGATTCTCTGTTTGGTGTTCCCAGAAAGATCTCAATCCATTTTCTGCCCCAGTGGAGTCACTCCTCCAGTATTTCCTCCACCTGTCCTCGACAGGTCTGAAGACCAAGTCGGTGAGAGTCCACCTCTGTGCCATTGCAGCCTCTCACCACCTACTGGATGGACAGCCCATCTTCTCACAACCGCTAGTAGCATTCTTCATGAGAGGTCTCCTGCTGTCCAAACCACTCATTAAGCCACCTCTGGTGACTTGCAACCTCAGTGTTGTTTTTTAGCGCAGCTTCTCAAGCCATACTTTAAACCATTAGCCACAACCTCACTAAAGTTTCTGTCTTGGAAGGTATTCTTCCTAATTGCCCTCACCTCAACTAGACGTATTAATGAGCTTCAGGCTTTGGTGGCAGACCTGCCCTATACCCGGTTCCACCATGACAAAGTTGTCCTTTGGACTCACCCACAGTTTATGCCAAAGGTGCTGTCTCCTTTCCATTTAAACCAGTCAATTTACCTTCCAGTCTTTTTTCCTAAACAGCATGTGTCTCGAGCTGAAGCAACCCTGCACACTCTTGACTGCAAATGTGCGTTGGCTTTCTGTCTCCAAAGTCCCAAGATCATTGTAAAGCCTCGCAGTTGTTCATCTCATTTGACCCTAGTCACCTGGGTCTACCTGTATCTAAACATATGCTCTCTAGATGGATAATGGACTGGATTTCATTTCCTTATGACAAAGCGGGACTCTCCCTCGAAGGACATGTCACCGCTCACAATGTTTGCGCCATGGCAACCTCGATGACAAACCTATGCCCAGTAGCCATTGACGAAATTTGCAAGGCAGCAATTTGGTCTTCCGTCCATACCTTCGCTGCCATTACTGTCTGGACAAGGACTCCTGCCTGGATACCATGTTTGGTCAAGCTGTACTCTAGCACTTCTTTCAGACTTAGAAGCAACTCCTAACCTCCATCCCGGACTTTGACGATATCAGAAATCCATGAAGGATCCATGACCTCTTCAAGACTACTCTGAGGCAAACCTCCACTGGTTCTGGGTTCCCTTCATCTGTCATTTGGGAGCTACGGAGTACCATATTTGAAGACAACATTCCTGCTTGTTCCTGAAGATAGCATAGTTACTCACCTGTAACAGATGATCTCCGGGAACAGCAGGAATTTAGGCTTCACAACTTGCCCTCCTCCCCTAGGAGTTATAGGGTTTCATCTATTCTCTCTTCTCAGCTACAAACTCAACTGAAGAGAGGGAGTTGGGAAGGAAGTCGCGCAGGCTCAGTGGAGTGCTCCCAAAAGCTTTCCAATTGGACGCTGTGGAGCATTCCCGCGTGGGCTCTGTCGGTACCAATGTCACCCATATGTGAAGACTAAATTCCTGCGATTCCCAGAGATCACTTGTTACAGGTGAGTAACTACATTTTCCCTTGCATGCAGGATATACCTGCTGGCCCCAAGGCTTTTGTATCAGGCTCAGAAAATATTTTGTGTTGAGAAAACTTAAAGAATGTGCTTTTAGGTATAGTTGCCACAATTTTCTAAGAAGGCAGTCCATTGACCTTTCCCCACCAAAAATGAACAGCTTATTCACTACTGCCATTACAGGGAACAAATATTCCAGGCTTGCCCACTTCCTGAACTCTATTACTTCTTACCTGTATGCCTCCTCTGCTGAGTTGCCGAGTTATCCAGTTCAAGGAAGTAGAGTTTTTAGCCAGTCTTGGTTTTGAATTTACCTCCCAAAGCAGTGTGGTATTTTTAGCCCCTGATTTTTTTCTTCAGTTATTTTTTATGAATTTGCAAATGACATATCAAGAAAACATATCTTGTGCAGAAAAGGCATACATATCAGTGAATAATTAAGAAGAAACACAACTTCTGACATAATGCCTATAGTACTCATGGGGAGCATGAAATATAGAAAGATAACTAACAGGGACCAGAGACCCTCATCTATTCACCATAGAAAACATAGATATGAGAAAAACAGAGGGCCGTGGAGGTGCCAGTGCATACAATTAATAATGCACTTACAATCTCCTAATCAATCCCCCCAGCTGGAGATGAAGTTGCAGGTAGTCTAGCATTAATAAAAGAAGAAAGATCAGATGGAGAAAAGAAAATAAATTTCTGAGAATTAATAAGACACTAGACATTTGCAAGGGAACCGAAGGTAGAAAGTAGCACCCAAACTCAGAACACCAGGCTTCAACAGCAAAAACTGTTTCCGCCATTTCTGGGTTTCTTTAGCAATATATGGAAAAATTGAAGGCTTTTTTTCCATGGAACAATTGGGTCTGCTTAGTATAGAACAAATGTAAAAGCCAATCTCGATCAGATGCAAGAGCAAACATAACTAACAGAGTGGAGGTCTTATCAGATAAACCAGGAGACTCTAATTTTAAAGTCTGAAGCATTCAAAACCCTCTCCATTCTTGGAGTCCTGTCAAGCGGTTCCTCAGATCTTCTGCCAGTCGGTAAATAATAAGCCTTGACAATAGGTGGCATTAATTCAGGTGAAACGGCTAAGTTCTGTCCCAAATATTGCTTAAATAACTCAAATAGGGCATGCCCTGTTATCCTAGGAAAATTCAACACATGCACATAGTAGCCCGAGTAGAATTTTCCAAAGCTTCAACCTTAGCACGCAACAGCACATTGTCTTTAACCAACGCCACACTAATATCCACTGCAAAATACAACTTCCTTTCATTTTCTTCAACTTTACGCTGAATGGAATCAGTCAATAGCCCCCGATTTTACCATTGGAGTTGGTGCTGCAGGTCCTATAATGCATCAGAGTGGGATTGTCAGAAAATTCAGGACTGACTAAAATCTTCCCCTTGGAATGTGATAACCCGGAAACTCTGCCTCTGTCAACTTGTCTCAGTGTGAGAAACCTTGTAATTTTGCTGGTCCCACATGCTCAGACATCAGATCAAAACTGGCAGATAGAGGCTCATACAATTAAAAATTGCTGCTATCCTGCCAGTGGGACAAAGTAGGCAATGAGGATCATGCAAAATTTGGTTTGGTGCACCATGGTGATTGAACAAATTAAATGTGCAACAAAATATAAAAAGTTAAGAAGCACTGGTTTATATTAAGTTATTTTTCCCCCTTTTAGTTGCTGCTGGAAACCACAATGTGATGAACTATGATGATAACACCACTCAAAACAGTACACCTGCTACGCATTGTTCTTTTGAGAGTTCGAGCACTGTGGTTGAAGGAGGTTTGTTCAATATGCGGAGTTTCCTGATTCTGGGCTTTGTTGAAGAGGATGAGTCGTGCATTGCAGATATTATAAAGAAAAATGCGGGAAAGATTTTGTCACCTAGAAACCGGGCCATTGCAGACTATGCTGTGGTCCCTTTGCTGGGTTGTGACGTGGAATCAACTGTAGGAGAAGTCGTCACCAATACATGGCTGGTAAGGATGAAGAGCTGGAAGATGGTATCTATATAAAATAACGAAAAAAGAAATAAGGCATTTGTAGTAATCAGGAACTCTTCTTGATGGCTTCCTTACAGCTAAGCTGTTTAAAGTGTATATTGCCCATTGTTATGTTTTCCTGTAGCGGTTTTATTTTACAATGCCTTTCTGTGGTGGTATTTGCCATTGATGAAATTTTTTCTTTTTTTTAATAATTTAAGTTTTTATTAATGCCAAATCTGCTGAACAAATGCCATTAAAAGTTTTCAACACAGTTGGATTCTTTCAGCTTACACAGTAGCCTAGTAGCCAGCAGCAATGCAAACGTTGTCGTATATTTTGCTTTTTGTTTTCTCCCCCTTGTTTTATAACTAGCTCCTTACTTTCCATCTGCCTTCCTCATCCCTTCTCTACTCCCCTCCCCAAACTCTCACTCCTTCCATTTTAAGCTAGTTTCCCTCTTCTGTAAAACACAAAGGGCTTCCATATCTTAATGAATGCTGGGAGTTTCTCATTTGTTAGGGGTGTCAGTTTCTTCATGTAAGTATGCTACATTCTTTTCATCCACTTATCCAGTGTAGGATGAGAGAGTTTTTCCATTTGGCTGCTATTTCACAGTAGCAGTAATTGAATGGTAAGTTTATCAGTCACTCTGTTTCCTCCTCCTCCTCAAGGTCCAATAAGCAGAACTTCAGGTTTCATTCAGTTGTCAACCCTGTTATAGTCTTAATTACTTCCTTTGCATGCAGATCTTTTTTACTTTTGGGCATATACACCATAATACTTAATTATTATTTTTTAAAACATTTTTTGATGTATGTGGCTCTGAACAAGGGTGCTAAGTATTCGGGTACAATATCTCCCTGCTCAAAAGAACTTACAGTCTAAGGGGTATGTTTACTAAACGGTGCTAATGTAGCATTGGTAACGTTAACGCGTGTTAACGTTACCGGCAGCGGTAAATGTCCCAGAGGGCGGGGAGAGGGTGGAGAGTAGGGGTCAATGGGCGGGGAGTGGGTGGGGAGAAGTCCCTGCTACACTAATGCTGTAACATTAACGCCAGGACTTTACCGCCAGTGAAAACCTTCGGTAAATGCACTTTTGCAGGAGAGAGACACCATTTCACTATCAGCAATGTACAGCACAGACAGGGAGCCCAATAAAAGTGATAGTAGTGCTCCATTTGCAGCAACAGCATAGTGCCTGAGTAGGAAAGGACACTATGGTAATGGGGCAAAGAGGGGTGCAGGTGGGTCATGCAGTGGGGGAAGCTGGGGTTCAGGGCAGACCAGGCAGTCACTTAGGTGGCACATAGGGACACAGAAACTGACAAACAGCAAGACAGCATCTGACCAAGGTCAAAGATGCCCAGTATTCTATGTTCCACAGTGTCCTATCCAGGGGACACGTACCCAGCAGGTACCCCAAACATCACACAGGAACCACTATGCCTGTAATGGGGCAAGCAGTGCAAATCTGGGGACCAATCTAACAAGGGTCAATGGACCTTCCCCAGGAAACGTCCCAAACTTTTTAAACCCAGCGAAACAAATACCCTTTACTACAGCCCCTGATAAGGCAGTGCAGGGTTAGACCACAAGTTGCCTGAAACATATTTACACCTAGTAGTCCAAACGGTACACTGTAGCCACATTACATGTCCCCCCTAGCCTGTCCACAGTCTGCTGGTATAAAACAATCTACCTACATTTACCTGGTCCACTCTAGCCAATAGTCTCTAGACCTCCAACCTAACACCCCCCAGCCATCTCTCCCCCAGGTGAAAAGGACATAACATTGGCAGGCGGTGATGGGGGGGTTGTACAGATGTCCATATATGTCCCCCCCATCTTGGGCCCCGCACCCTAGGCACCCGCCTACCTGCAAATTGGATGGCCTGTGACTGCGCACTGCCAGCACCGATAGCACATGGGTATGTCAGCATGACGGGGGAGGGGTTGGTGGTGGAGAGGGCAGTGGCACCCGCCTGCAGCAGACCAAAGCTCTGCCCTGTTCTAGTGCACTGTGCGCAGTGCAACATGTCAAGGTCTGTCTGATGGGAAACATGTTGGCTCTAGGGGCAGAAGTGTTTATATGGCAGCACTGTGGTACACTACACACAGTCAATGTACTGCGGAGCAGAGGGTCACTGGTTCGGGTCCTGGCTGTGGATCCTTTAGTGCATGTCCCAACCTTTTACCCCACATTGCTGATACACCACCACCATGTGCAATCCCCAATGCAGCGGTCAACGGGTACAAACAACCACACAGACAGGCTCCACTATCCACAGCTGCATGGAGAGTCAGGCTGTTGTCTTCTGCACACGGAGCAGCAGCTAGCACCAGAGCACTACCACTAGCTTCTGCACAATGAGCACACCTTAGCAATGCCTGCACTGAGATTTGGACCAGCGTGGCTGTCAGGAGTGCTACCCATCCCCAGTGTTGCACAGTGGTCGGTATGGGTGTGTGTATTTCTATCCATTGTTTTGTGGTGGTCTACACCTCACTGAGCCTCACACTGCTACACTGTTTCCAGTATTAGCCTGCAAATGTGCATAATGAGCAAGGTATTGTGGGTATGGCTCGAATAGGCCATATTGGGCAGGATGCGTCTGCATCGGGGGTAGGGCAATGGCTGGTACGTCATAGTGCCTGACGCCACCTGCATGGACCGGGTGGCCACAGCATGTCATGTTGGGAGGACACTCTCACTCTGACCATGGCATGGCTATATATCCAAATAGTGCCATATAGGGTCTGCATCTAATGATATGGGTATGCTGCTTTTCCTGGGGGCCCAGTCACTGATTTGCTTGCTGGGTGACTGTGCTATATATCTCAAGCTGGGGTGCACATGGCCCCTCCGCATACGTGCAATGCATACTGGCCAGCAGACTGTCTGCGGTTTGTATGTGCATGGTGGGGACACCCAGTGGGGGGCAGCAGGTGAAGTATGACTGTGCTTGCTGCAGCTGAATATTAGACCTAGCCAGTTGGGAAGTGTGGTCTCCCAGGCTTTCTCCCAGTATTACTGGTAGGGCTGACAGGACCTTGGTAACAGGTGTGGCCTACTGTTTGGGGTATGTTAGCTTGGGCTGAGGGGTTGAATCCAACTGGAGCACAGCAACCTCAGGCCAGAGGAACTGGGGCTTCTGGTCCCACAGGCACCCCTTGTGGCTGTGGGCAAGCTCCATACCCCTCCATTGCAAGCCCTTCAGGGACAAGGGAAATGTATAATGTATCTGACTGAACACCAGTGGTATGTAAGCATTGCTACATAAAATATATAAACACCATGCGAGTCTAGACAACCCTCCATCCTGGTAGTAGGCAGCCATGGCATCAGTATTGTAACACTGTTCTGCATGGGTCCCGGTCCAACAGGGCCAGATGAGACTGGCGCATACAGCAGGACACAAGGTGACTAATATAACCACAATGCAGAGAATACATATCACCAACTGGTAGCAATGGGGATCTGCAGCATGGGCAAGTACTGGGAACATGGTGCTGGGCATACATCCTCACACTCAGGGTGACCACAGACGCTGCTCAGTAACATGGTTTGCAGCTGCTCTGTGCTTGTATCACACACTGTCAGGTCCTTTTATTGAGCTGAGGTGATGGATAAGTGCATTCTCCATTCAGTGATCAGCTGTAGACTGCTGTTCTGCATGTGTACTGCATCATGGGTTCTCCGGGAACAAGCAGGAAGTCAGTCCTCACATATGGGTGATGTCTGCACCGATGAAGCCCTCGTGGAAGCATCCCCCCAGCTTTCAAAGAAAGCCTTTGCGAGAAGCCACCATGCATGCACGGTCCCCTTCCCGCTCAAGGGTGCCATCTTGCTCAATCTCCTTTTTTCCGTGGAGCCCTTTAGACGCTGTCTGACTTTCCCCTGGAAAAAGTTGATTTTTTTTGTGCCCGAGTTTTTCAACTTGACTCCGGTCTTGCACCGGTACTCTTCCCGCCTACCGTCCTCAGTGCCTCGGCATCGAGTTCAGTCTATTTTTATAGTCTTCGTTCTTTTTATCTTCTGGTGCTTTTTTCCCCGCTGACAGCCCAGAGAGTCTTCGACCTCGTAAGAGTACTTTTTTCCCTAGTGGCTTTAAGAAGTGTGATCAGTGCTTTAAGATAATGTCCTTAACCGACACACGGCTGCTGCCTCCGTTGCTTCGGGCTGGACCACGACCCAGCAGCCTGTGGTCTCTGCAAAAGGATGTCCAGCAAGGCCCTGAAGAGCCGCCAGCAGCGGCACGATAAGTTCTTCCCCAAATTCCCGATGCCTCCAAAGCCGATATCTCGGGAGTGCTCTCCGAACCCGAGCGTCATCGTGGGCCCTCAGAGAGGGGGCTCCCTCGAGGGAACACAGGAAGAAGAAGAAACCCTTGAAGGCTGCGTCCTTGGATGGTTCCGACCATCCGGGAACCTCCCAGTCCCACAGTCCGAGGTGCTCGTCCGAGTCATTGGAGAAGGAGAGACCTACCATGGTCCCCTGGAAGGACCTGGCTACGGACCAGCCTCGGTCCCCAGACACTATCCTCGTTGAGGATTCCCTTTCGGGAGAGCCGGCATCGGGCCCAAATCCCTCAGTGCCCGCGCCGAAGGCTGTGGAGCCTTCTGGCCTGGAGTCCAGAATGGTGACCCTGGAATGCAGTTTGTCTGCCTTCATGGACCAGCAGTGGGCGCTGTTGTCCATCACGTCCGGTTCATCTGCTCCGACCACCGGGCATTCAATGTCCAAGATGTCCCCGGAGGCCGAGCCGATCCTTGAGGTCTTGTGACCTGGAGTTGAGCCTCAGCTGAGGTCACGCTCGGCATCCCGCTCGACGGGACCTTGGTCATTCCCGGGTGAGTCTACCGGGTGTCGACCGCAGGATGTCAGGGGCCTCGAAGCCCGCGAAGCAGCCCGCCTACGAGTCATCCTCAGAGTACTCCGAATGGGAGACGGAGGATGAGGAGTCTCCTGATACCTGCCGCCATGGCGACGTCCCTTCCGATTCCCCAGTCTCAGAACCTCAGAGGTGGTCCCCGCCGGAGGACATAGGCTTCTTGGACTTTGTCAAGAACATGTCTAAGGCCCTGGTGTTCCCGACAGAGTCGGAGGAGGACTCTTGGGTGGACGAGCTGGAGATCCTCCAGTGCGAGGCCCCTCCTCGGGAAACGCTCACGGTGCCCATTCCTCCCATTCTGAAACGGCTCATGCTCCGCATGTGGGAGACACCGGCATTGGTGCCGGTGGTGAGCAGACAGCTCGATTCGATCTATCAGGTCCGCCGGAGCCCGGGCTTCCAGAATTCACAACTGCTGCACACCTTGTCAGACGGGTGCCTGGGTGAGAATGTTCACAGTCTTGGCAAAGGCATATACTTATATGATTTGCAAGGGATTGTGGGAAATGTAGTCCATTCACACCAGACACAGCCGTTCACAATAATTAGTTGTGCTTGAGTGTAAAGCCAATAAGATATTTATTTATGGGGTTATTTCTCCCAACACAGATATGCTTGGTAGCTCATAAAACAGGATACTTGCTTTCATTGTTAAACTTAGAAAAACAAAATCAGGAAAACAACAGCTGAACTTGTCAGGCAATCAAATCAAAAGAATAAAGACCAGGATGGTAACAGAATGGTCTTTTCTGTAGACTTTAGCTAATATTTTCTTAGCAGTGCTTTAATCAACAAACAAAACCCACAAAGTAGGGAAAAACTGTTCTTTTCAGGTTAACTTCTTATATCTTCACATATAGACTCAGAAGTGCTTCCCTCAGAGCTCACAAGCAATTAGGTAAGGCTCAATTGCTAGCAGTTATCCAGCTGAAACCCCTTAGCTGGCTTACTTTCTACTGCGTGGCTCCAAAATCCTACTCAGGAGCTTTTATGAGTAGATTAAAGAACAAGTTTGTATTTCTTTGTGATGGTTGTTGTACTTTGTAACAGTAAATTACCAAAGGAGTTTAGACAGAGAGCAATCCATGTATTCACAGCCTGTATCTATAACCGCTCCCCCTTCTTCAACAATCATGGGTTCAATATCATGGATTGGCACAGAGGAATTTCTCAATGGAGCACTCTCAGGAGAATACTTGTTTCCCTGCTGTCTTTCAAGGTTATAGCTAGGGCATAGATCAGTGTTCATACCTGAGCTTCCATTGCTGTTAGAGTTCCTCTCTAAATAGCCTGGCCAGTATGTAGTCCAGTTCTTATGTCCAGCCTTCCAATCCAGATCCCTGGACACTGGATCTCTCTTCACATACCTTCTGGCACGGGTCCTAGGGTCCCTTCCAAGTGCAGCCGTCTCCCTCACAGGTACCGTCTGGAGATTCCTAGCTCTGCAGCACCACTCCTCTGGTTTTCCCCAGTCCAATGGTGTATGCTGGCCTTTTGAATGTCTCCCAGTATACGTACTGCTCTGGACTCCTTTAGACCTCCCAAATGCTTTTCTCTTCTTTCTTCCAAAGGGTTTCTTGCCCTCTCTGTCCGTCCGTTCTGGCTTCTGCTTCTGATGATCCTCCAGATGATGAAAATGTCCAAGATGAGGATGATGTCCAAGATGAATCTGAGGATGATTCTCTGTAGAATCAACTCTACCTTTATTCAGCTTAGATGAGTGCTCCACCCTAGCACAGCGCAGCTGTGTTGAATCAGGCCCTGCCCTTTGTGATGAGTGCTTGGGGATTACCTCATAGCCCTCCTGATTAAACACACGTTTCCCCACTTCAGCTCCTCTAATGGCTGTTGGAAACCTGGTGCATTCTGGGACTGGTAGTCTTTTATGAGAAAATTCTGTTTTCTTATTTCTACCAGAACTGACAGGTTGCTTGTTCAGAGTCACTTCACCTTTTCTATAGCTCCTTCCCGAGCTATGATAAGCTTCCTTATCACAACCTCCATGGTGGTGGAGTTGGCCATGTGTCGGCTGAAAAGCCAGGAGATGCACTCATCGGTGCTCCCAGGCAGGGAGGCCCACACCTTGGATGCCCTCAGCATCCAGTGCTACCAGAGCTTGATGCTCATCTGCCAGGTCCAAGCCTACCAGCTGTACATGGGCATGTATTTGAGAGACCTGGCAAAGGAACTCGCTTGGGTTTTCAGCTGGTCTCTCCGAGGAACCTTTGCAGCGGTTCAAGAGCCTGTCCAAGGCCATCCGTGAGTGCTCCAAATTTATGTCTCAAGCAGCCTATGCCGGGTTCGAGTCGGCAGCCTGGGTAGCTGTGGCCGGCATCGGTGCATGCTGCCAGGCTTGGCTTCAGTTGTCTGACTTCGAGCAGTGGGTTCAGGACAAATTGGTCAATATCCCATGCCAAAGGGAGAACCTCTTTGGCAAACCCATGACTGACATGGCCGCCGAGCTGGAGACCGAGTTCATGAGGGTCAGGCTCTCCAAGAAGACCACTGCCCATCCCTGATGGAAGGCTTGGGTAAAAAGCCCTTTTACCTGAGGAAGGGGACTGCTTACTGAAACTACCCACCCTATCAGGCCT
This sequence comes from Ichthyophis bannanicus, assembly GCA_033557465.1. Taxonomy (NCBI): domain Eukaryota; kingdom Metazoa; phylum Chordata; class Amphibia; order Gymnophiona; family Ichthyophiidae; genus Ichthyophis; species Ichthyophis bannanicus. The sequence continues at coordinate 618,790,439 of CM066031.1, read as the reverse complement.
CCCTGGTTCCACAACAGGGTCAGCAGGCCAAGGGACATGGGCATGGCCCGTGTAAACAGAAGGCTCCAAAACCCGAGGCACTGGCCCCGGCCCAGCCAGGGGGGAGTTTTTGACTCCTTAAGCATAGCCTCTCTACCCCAAGGAGATCAGCAGCTCACAGAGGGACATCTGGCCCTCTATGCCCAGAGGTGAGTGCTGCCCATCACCACTGATTCCTGGGCACGGAGGGTAGTCAGGGAGGGTTACCTCCTCAATCTGACTCAGACACCTCACCCTTATTTCCTGAGAGACCCTTAGGTCTCCCCTCCACCAGGACCTTCTCCTGAAGGAGTTGACAGATCTTCTCGAGGACAAAGCGGTGGATCCGGTGCCCCACCACCTCAAGGGCAAAGGGTTCTACTCCAGATACATCCTCGTCCCAAAGAGGACAGGGGGCCTAAGGCCAATCCTCGACCTGCGCAACCTCAGCAAATTCCTGGTGAGGGAGAAGTTCAAGATCCTCTCCCTTGGAACATTGCTGCCCTACCTCCAGCAGGGAGATTGTCTATGCTCCTTAGACCTCAAGGATGCTTATACCCACATCCGTATCCACCTCAACCATAGGCAATACCTGAGGTTTGTGGTAGGGGCAAACACTTTCAATACAGGGCGCTTCCATTTGACCTAGCCTTTGCCCTGTGGGTCTTCACGAAATGCCTGGCAGTTGTGGCCACCTTCCTCAGGCTCCAAGGGGTCTTCGTGTTTCCCTACCTGGACGATTGGCTCATAAGGGGCGGCACAGCAAGCCACCGTCCGCACCATCCAGGTTCTGCAGCACTTGGGCTTTGTCATAAATTACTCCAAGTCTCACCACCTCCTGACACAATGCCTGTAGTTCATCGAGGCAAAGCTTGACACCATCCAGGTGAAGGCCTTCCTGCTCTAGGACCGGGCCGATCGTCTCAGATCTCTGGCTCGAGACATACAACACTGTCCCTCAGTGCCTGCCCGGCACCTTCTGTGTCTCTTTGGGCACATGGCCTCCACAGTCCATGTCACCCCAGATGCTCGCCTCCACATGAGGGAGGCGCAGTGGTGTGTCTGAGACCGGTGGTCTCAGGGCCACAGGCCGCCTCCGAGACAAAGTTGCGGTGACCCTCCAGGTGGCGGATACTGTGGTCTGGTGGCAGTCACCCCAACACCTAGAAGCGGTCATGCCCTTCCAGACTCCCAGCCACTCGAGGGTCCTCACCACGAACGCCTCCTTGCTCGGCTGGGGAGCCCACTGCAGAGCCCTCCGCGCTCAGGGCACCTGGTCGCCAGATGAGAGCACCCAACAGATTAACCTCCTGGAGCGCCGAGCAATACACCTTACTCCGAGGGTTTTTTTGTCACCACCTGTGCCACCAGCCGGTCCTGGTCCAGACGGACAACCAGGTGGCAATGTTTTACGTGAACAAACAAGGGGGCACGGGGTCCCGTGTTCTTTTCCAGGAGGCACAGGGTCTCTGCTCATGTGAAATCCAACAGGGTATCCTCCTGATGGCAGTGTACCTGCCAGGCCAGGACAACCTGCTGGCCGACAGACTCAGCAGGGTTCTCCAGCCGCCCAAGTGACAGCTGGACCCCAGGATAGCAAGTTGGCTTTTCCGGCTCTGGGGGGAACCCGTGATGGACTTGTTCGCCAGTCCGGACAACTTTTAGTTGCCCTGCTTTGGCTCCCAGCAGGCACACTCCTCCAGGGTGGCAGCGAATGTGTTTCTAGTCTCGTGGTCAGAAGGCCTCATGTATGCCTTCCCTCCGACGCCACTGATTGCCAAGACCTTGTTCAGGACCCTCTGCGACAGGGCCTTGCTCATCCTGATAGCTCCCAGATGGCCTAGGCAGCCGTGGTTCCTGCTGCTTCTGCAGTTGACAGTGGAGGCCCCCATCCCCTTGGGCACCACCCTTGGACTCCTATCTCAGGAGGGGGGCTGTCTCTTGCACCCCAACCTAGGATCCCTCTCGTTGACAGCATGACTGCTGAGAGGGTGACTCGCGCCCCTCTCAACCTTCTGGTTGGGGTCGAGGACATTCTGCTCGCAAGGCCTCTACAAGGAGGGCGTATGCCCTCAAATGGCGCAGGTTCTCTGTTTAGTGCTCCGATCATGGGGCTGATTCCTTCTCCTGCCTAGTTGCTTTGGTGTTGCAGTACCTTCTCCACCTCTCCCAATCTGGGTTCAAGTCTAACTCCGTCTGGGTGCACCTTAGTACCCTGGCGGCGCACCACCACCCGCTGGATGTTAAGCTTGGCAATTAAGATTTAATGCGAAGAAGTGCAGTATCATGCACTTCGGTAGCAGAAATCCAAGGGAAATGTACACGATAGGGGGCGAGAGGTTGATGTGCACGGAGAAGGAGAAAGACCTCGGTGTTATTATTTCTGTAGATCTCAAGATGGCAAAACAGTGTGACAAGGCGGTGGCAAAAGCCAGGAGGATGTTGGGCTGCATTCGAAGAGGAATTACCAGCAGAAAGGAAGGGGTACTAGTACCACTGTATAAGTCTCTGGTGAGGCCTCACTTGGAATACTGTGTTCAGTTTTGGCGACCGTATCATGCAAAGGATGTAAAAAGAATGGAAGCTGTTCAGAGGAAGGCTACCAAAATGATTTGGAGCCTGCGTCAGAAGCCTTATGAGAAGAGACTTGAAGACCTAAATATGTACACTTTGGAGGAGAGGAGGGATAGGGGAGATATGATTCAGACCTTTAAATACTTAAAGAGAAATAATGAACAAACAAACCTCTTCCAGAGACGGGGAAGCTGTAAAACTAGAGGGCATAACATGAAGCTGCAAGGTGGTAAATTGAAAGGCAATGTCAGGAAATACTTTTTTGCTGAAAGGGTGGTGGATGCTTGGAATGCCCTCCCGATGGAGGTGATGGGGACAAACACAGTGACGGAATTCAAAGTGGCCTGGGACAGACACTGTGGATCATTTTACAGCAACAAGATTAAATCAAAATAAACTGAACCATCTAATTTCTCAACAAATAGGGGTGTCCTACATGGAGCGATGGGGGGGAGGAGCGGTGTGTTCACCCCTAAACAAACAAAGAAACAAAGATATGGGGAGGGGTGAAGACATGGGGAGGGGTGCACCTGCTCCTGGTGGGTGCACCACTAAGCAAATACATGGGTAGGGGTGCACCTACTCCCTAAAAGACATGGGAAGGGGTGCACCTACTCCTGTCATATTGCTGGGCAGACTAGATGGACCATACTGGTCTTTATCTGCCGTCATTTACTATGTTACTATGTAAGCCCCTTTTGGTCCAACCTTTGGTGACCCGCTTCCTTCGGGGCTTGCTCCTGTCCAAACCCCCGGTTCACCCTCCGGTGACCGAATGGGACCTCAACGTTGTGTTAGGGCAGCTCACTCGCCCGCCCTTCGAGCCTCTGGCTATTTGCCACCTTCGCTACCTCTCTTGGAAGGTGGTTTTCCTGGTTGCGCTCGCCTTCGCTTGCAGAGTTAGCAAGCTCCATGCCCTTGTGGCAGAGGTGCTCTATACCAAGTTCTAAAAGAACAGGGTGGTGCTTCGCACGCACCCCAAGTTCCTGCTGAAGGTAGTGTCGCCCTTCCACCTTAATCGGGAAGTGCTGCTTCCAACCTTCTTCCCAAGACCTCACTTCAGTCGAGCGGAGACGGTCCTTCACACATTGGACTGTAAGAGGGCCTTATCTTTCTACATCCAACGCATCCAAGGCCACCACAAAGCTGCTCAGCTTTTCATCTCCTGTGACCCCAGTAGACTGGGGGAGGCGGTGACCAAGTGTGCACTGTCCACATGGGTGGTGGACTGTATCGCCTTTGCTTATGGGCAGGAGAGGCTCCCACTGGAAGGCTGCGTCACAGCGCACCGTGTCTGGGCCATGGCGGCTTCGGTGGCAAACTTGCGCTCTGTCCCGATGATGGACATCTGCCGGGCGGCCACCTGGTCTTCAGCCCATGCTTTTGCAGCGCACTACTGCCTGGAGAGAGAGTCCTGACAGACAGTGCCTTCGGCCATACCGTGCTCCGTAACCTTTTCAGGGTTTAGGCAACTCCTACCCTCTGACCCTTCTGTGTTTGGGCTACCGGAGTGCTGGTGCATTGGACACAGGGGTCTTACTGTGATCTGTGGACACAGACTAAATTGCTGCTGCTTGCGGCTCCCCTCGCGGGAGCCCTGTTTTTGCTATGGGTTTTTCGGTAGCCTGTAGCTGGGGAGTCCCATATGTGAGGACTGACTTCCTGCTTGTTCCTGGAGAAAGCACCGGGGACAGTGCATGTGTTCTCTGGGGACAGCAGGAATCAGTCCTCACAACCCTCCCTCCTCCCCTTGGAGTTGCTCCTTTACAATCTTTTATTTTTGCCGTCTTTTAGCTATGTCATCTGACTGAGCAAGATGGCACCCTTGGGCGGGAAGGGGACCGCTCATGTGTAGTGACATCTCCCAAAGGCTTTCTTTGAAAGCTGGGGAGATGCTTCTATGAGGGCTCCGTCGGTGCCGATGTCACCCATATGTGAGGACTGATTCCTGCTGTCCCCGGAGAACAGGCGAGTAACTATTCTTACTGGTGGGTCTAACCTATACCGGCACACATAGCAGACATTTTTTTTTGTATCCAGACATTGCTGTGCAGTAAAATGTGGAGGTATTTATTTATTTATTTATCTGCATTTTATATCCCGCTTTTCACCGGGTCAAAGCGGTTGGGGGATACATTTAACACGAGGGGATATGAGACACATACACTAATACTTACAGGGAACATGGGCAATGGAGGGTTAAGTGGCTTGCCCAAGATCACAAGGAGCACCTGTGGGACTAGAAACCCCAGTCCTTCCAGCCCAAGGTTGCTGTCCTCTAGTGGGATTTGAACCACCGACCTTCCGGCCTGTAGTACCTTGTCCCAACCACTAGGCCACTCCTCCTCCTATTGGTTAGTTCAAGGTCTCTGTAGGCAGAGGTCAGAGGTTTGATTCCTACCTGTTCCTTTTGTGACTATGCAACTCAGATCATTTTCATGCCTGTAACAGTCAGGGCTCTGCAGATCAGTGCTACAGCCCATAACACCCTCTCCTTGGCTGCCACCCATCCTTCAGCCCATCTGTGTGCCTCTGTCAGCTGTGTACAGTCCTATCTTCTTCTGCAGGCTGTTTCCCCATGTCCTGCACTGGTACCCCTTTCTGCATTGCTGCTCTTTGTGCTTGCCTCTCCTGTGCCTGATCTGCACGGCACCACTACTCTGTCCACCTGTCACTGCAAATATCGTGCCACCTCTGCCTCCGCTGGGGGACATGTATTCCCCATCCTATGCCACCCACTGTAATTGTAGCAGTTTATATTGGCACCACCCTGTGCATCAGTACAGTTGCCTCCAACATGTTTGTCCGCTTTACCGGCTGCCACATAGGGTGCCCGCAGATACGGCAGGTCCATCAGCTTCCACCTCTCCTTCCTTCCATCACTTGTTCATTGCCTTTCCTTGGTGCTCTATCCAGCGTTAGGGTTACAGCTGTTTTTATGCCTTATAGTTCATGCTTGTCAACTTAAGGCACCTTAGAGCCCTTAGTTAAGGCACCTTAACGTCCTTAGGACACCTTAGCTTATGTTAAGGTGCCCTAAGGGCTTTAAGGTGCCTTAACCTAAGGTGCCTTATGTTAAGGTGCCCTAAGGACGTTAAGGCGTCCTAACTTAAGGCGCCTTAGGTCAAGGCATCTTAAAGTCTTTAAGGCACCTTAACTTAAAGCGCCTTAAATTAGGGCGCCTTAACGACCTTACAGCAGCTTAAGGTATGTTTGTCAGCCTTAATGTGCCCTAAGGTGCATGCTTGTCACCTTAACGTGCTATGTCCTGTTAACATGCGTTAAACGCCCAAGGCGCCCTGTTAATATGCGTTAAACGGCCATTTGCTCCCTTTACGGCAGAACGCCCCCTACGTGCCCACTGCCTTATATGGCTTCAGGTACCTTAAAGCTGCCCTTACTGCTGGTAATTTTTACCACGGTTTAGTAAACATCCCCCTAAGTGGGTACCTGTGGCATTGGTGAATAATCGGCTTCTTAATCATCCCTCCAGTCCAGACATGTGGGTTTATACCTTCTTATCAGCAGATGGAGACTGAGACTCACTGGTTTGATGATGTCACCCTGTAAGGGTCCTGTGCAGCTCTCCTCACACCAGTATTTCTCAGTCTCTAGCAGTTGGAGATGGTAGCTTCTGTGCAGTCTGGACTCCACAGTAGACGGACTTAAAAAATAAACAAACAAACAAATAAATAAATAAAGATCGATCGATTGATCGATCAGAGAACGAAATTGCCTCTGGCTCAGCTCCACAGAAGACCCAGCACTTGGAGGGCTCTGAGGTGCAGAATCTAGGAGGCTGGGTCCCTCACCCTCAACCCTTATCAAAGGCCTTCTGTATTTATTTATTTATTTAACTTTCTTATATACCGCGCTCTTCTGCATCAGTGCGGTTTACATTAAAACACAACTGTCCAGGGCAGAAGGTCTGCACTGGACTTACAATAGTTGTTCCTCCTCCCCAACTTTTGGGGAGGAGGAATAAGAGGGCTGGCCTCCCCCACGCATGTGCCGAGCCGATCTGCATCCCCCCCCCCGTGCTGAGCCACGCTGCCACTAATTCCAGCAGGGGGGCAGCTTGGTGGCAGTGGCAGGCCATGTGCTTTGGCACACATGGCCTCCCGCTTCTCTGATGCAACTTTCGGGGTTCAGAAGCGGCAGGCCATGTGTGCTGATGCACATGACCTGCTGCTGCTGCCATGCCTAGCTGCCCCCCCCCTGACCCAGCTGCCGGAATCAGCGGCAGCAGGGTGTGGCGGCCTGGCTCAGCATAGGGGGAGTGTAAGGCCATGTGTGCCGTGCCACCCACAGAGGTCTGCCATCCTAGGCAGCCACCTAGTGGATGGGCCGGTCCTGGCTGCAAGGCGGAGGAGCAACTCCAGGGGGCTAAAGTCGGCAGCCCTGGAGTGTGCAGAGATCCCGGTGACCCCAAGTGTGGTGGGGTTGGCCTCCCCTCAGTGCGACAGCACATGATGTGTTGGTAGAAAGCATCGCCATTTTGGCTGGGATTGCAACATTGAGTGGGGAGCCTTCTGGGGAGTTTGATCTTGGTATTGGAGAATGCATCTCCACCAAGATCTCACTTGACCACCCTGGGGGAGGTCTCTGGGGGCCTGAGCGTTCCTTTTTCCCCCAAGTTTGTTATTCTGTTACATCAGGCCTTCTGCATGAAGCAGGACCTAGTGCAGGGGTTTCCTTCAGTCTCCACTCCTCTTGCTAGGCAGTTGGAGAAGCCAGGGTCTGCATCCAGGGGACCACCCAAGTTCACGTCCAGAAAGTTGCGGTGGGATCAGGACGATAACTGGGATAAGCACTGTTTTGGTTTTCTCAGGGGGATTGGAGGATCCCCTAGACTCTAGGGCCTAGAGGGACTCTTGGATTGGTGGGATGGACTCCGAGGGGAAGAGCCCAAGGAGGGCAATATTCCACCAGGGGAGGATATCACTATTGTCGGGGGTCTTCCACCAAGATGAGTCGGCAGTACGTATCTCCTGAACACTAGCTGCTCTTAACATTGTGTATGATGCCTCCACAGCAATGGGAACAGTGGAGGATCCCTTGTTGGAGTGTATCCGCAAGCCACCCAGGTCCTTTCCATTGCATAGGGCAGTACAAGGCATGTTCTTGGCTGAGTGAGAGTCTCCCAGTGCTGGCTTGAGGGTCAGCTGGTCCATTCTACTGGAGGAAAAGGAGCTGTTGCAGCTCCCAAAGGTGGATGCACCAGTGACAGCAGTCACTAAGAAGACTACAATTCTGTTGTAGGGTGGAGTGGCACTGAAGGACCCTCAAGAACGTAAGCTGGAAACAATGTTGAAACAGTCCTTTGAGGTTTCCGCATTGGCCTTGCACGTGGCGGTTTGCAGTGCATATGTAGCTCAGGCATGTTTGAGATGGACCCAGAAGTTGCTCGAGAGCGCCCAAGAGCCTCCTGGGTCCTTATCAGAAGTGGAGAGGCTAGAGTCAGACTCAGCCTTTTTGGTGGGTGTGCTTTACAATTTAGTTAGGGTTTTGGCTAAGAATATGGCTGTGCAGTGGTCAGTGGACATGGTGTCCAAGGCCCAGTTCAGTAAATTCCTCTTTCCGGAGGCTCTGAAAAAGCTAGTCAAGGATTTGGGAGACTCTAAAGTCCCATGGGATAGGCCATGTAGTTCTAATGCCTTGTCTGCTCTGCAAGGTTGCATCCAAGACACAGTGAAATTTTGGCCAGCAAAATTTGGTTCTTCCCAATGGTTGTGGTATCTCCCTCAAGGCCAGCCCTCTTGGAAGGGCTGGCATGCTGTACATTTCTTGCTGTCTCCTGTGAAATTCTTTTATAACTGCTGTTAATCTTCCTGTCTCTGTCTCCTCAAGATTCTCCAGGCATCCCCTTTGTCTGTTTCCTCCAGCTTCCGCCCACCGAAAGTGACATGGTCGCTTTCCATCAAGGTACCCCAGGCTTGTATAAGACTGGCGATTGCGGCGCTTGGCTCCTTGGGAAAGCTCCTTGGGGTAACACTGGGGGCAACAAGGCTGCGCTACCATCTGCGTTATCCTCCACACATCCAGTAGACACATCTGCAACATCACGGGTCAGTATTCCGCACGTCAATCGCAGATACCTCAGACAGCTATTTGGATCCTTTACTATCTGACAGTACTTTCAATGGCTACCATGCCTGTTCTTTGGGGGTGGCACCCCCAACCACATTTGTCACTCCTACCCGGCTACCTCGCTCGCAATACCGCTAATCTTTTACCTTGTCTGCCCACTCCACTTCTGTCCCCTTGGCAGCCCTCAGCAACGTCCTAGATCTTTCTCTCCTTAGCTCTCTTAAACTGTCACTCAGTTCACTCCAAAGCACATCTTATTCAGGACCTAACTCTTCAACACTCTCTGGGCGCCTTGTTTCTTATGAAAACCTGGCTCCTGGAGGGGAAAGAAGCCCAGGGTATTCTGCCTTCCTCGCATCTCACTCAGATCGGAGTGGAGGGGCCGTAGCAGTCCTTCACCGCTCCTCCCTTCCTCTCACTGAGGTTCATTCCCCCCCCCCCCCACATTACCCCGAATCCTTACTACTTCACTTGGACACCTCTCCGCCGATCCATTTCCTCCTTCTCTGCGCTCCGCCCGGATTTCTGGGATACCTTTTACTCTCACTCTCTGAAATCTCTCTCATATCCCCCCACTTGGTGATCTTAGGTGATTTCAACACACATTTTGATCCTTTCTCCAGGCCCAGAGACAATGCTCTCCTTACTCTCTTGGAGGACTTATCTCTCCGCCAGCATGTTTCCTGTCCCATCCATGTTGCAGGTCACACCCTGGACCTCATTCTTAAACCAGCCAGCTCTCCGTTTCTACCTTCCATTGTCTCTCCCTTCCCGCTCCACTGGTCAGATAACTTATGTTTGCTTTTCTCTCTCCCCCTTCCTCCTGTGCCTCCCTTAACCAGCGTCTCCTCTACATTGGTTTCTACTCGACTTAAGCACCATATTACACCATCCACACTTCGACAGTTTTGCTCAGCTGACACTCTTCTTCCTTCCAACTTTTTCTCTCTTCTGGTGAATACCCAAGTAGAAACCTGGAACTCTACACTGTCCTCTGCCTTAGATCAGGTAGCCCCTTTACATGCTGTTCCCTCTGCCCTCTCGATTACCCTCTGGCATAAGCATCCCTCCCCAGACTCACTCACCTCTTTCCGTTTGTGCCTCGCCAATACTGCTCCATGATTCATGCTGCTAAACAATCTTACTATTCTGATCTGATTGCTACCTCCTCCTGATAGCTTTATTAGGTGCTTCGCTCCCTTTCAGCAACCCGCACTCCTACATCCCGCCCCAAACTTACTATTCTGATCGCCCCAAACTTACTACATCCCCCCCAATCTTACTATTCTGATCTGATTGCTACCTCCTCCTGATAGCTTTATTAGGTGCTTCGCTCCCTTTCAGCAACCCGCCCCCCTCCGCCCCAAACTCAGCCCTTCTGGCCACTTAATTCTCTGAGAAAATCCATTCCTTACGTTCCACCTTTCCCTACTCTTCCCCCATGCCCCCCCTCTTCCCCTATCTCCTTTTGTCTCTTTCCCCCTCTCCAGCCTTTTCACATGCCTGGCACTCCTTCCATCCAATTACAGTCATCGAAATCTCTAAGTCCCTTGTCTCATCCCATAAAACGACCTGTCCGCTCCATCCTATTCCCTCTCATTGGCTACTAGAGCCCTCTCTTGCCCTCCTGCCCTTCATTCTTCGTATAATCAATTCAAATTTATCCTCAGGCCTCTTGCTCACTACCTGGAAATATGCAATCATCCATCCCATTCTGAAAAAGCCATCCCTGGATCCTTCCATCCTCGCGCACTGGCGCCCTGTATCCAACTTTCCTTTTCTTTCTAAGATCCTGGAAAAATGGTCTTCTCACAACTATCAACCTACCTAGATACCACCTTTGCCCTTCACCCCCACCAGTCTGGATTTAGAACTGGTCACAGCATATGAACATAAGATATGCCATACTGGGTCAGACCAAGGTCCATCAAGCCCAGTATCCTGTTTCCAGCAGTGACCAATCTAGGTCATAAGTACCTAGCAGCCTCTCCAAAAGACACAGGTTCCTCAGTGCTTGTATTGGGTCAAGCAGTGATATCCTGGGTCCCTTTTAATAATGTTTTATGGACCTTTCCTCCAGGAACTTGTCCAAACCTTTTTTAAACCTGGCTACACTAACAGCTTTTACTGCATCCTCTGGTAACAAATTCCAGAGTTTGATTACACGTTGAGTGAAAAAATATTTTTTCTTATTAGTTTTAAATAGGTTACCCTGTAGCTTCATTGCATGTCCCCTAGTCTTTTTATATTCTGATGACGTAAACAGTCGATCTATGTTTACCAATTCCACTCCATTCATTAATTTATAGACCTCTATCATATCTCCCCTCAGCTGTCTCTTTTCCAGGTTGAAGAGCTCTAACCTTTTTAGCCTCTCTTCATAGGAGTATCCTTTCATCGCCTTTACCATTTTGGTGGCTCTTCTCTGTACCTTTTCTAATAACGCTATATCCTTTTTAAGATACGGCGACCAGAATTGCACACAATATTCAAGGTGTGGTCGCACCATAGAATGATACAGAGGCATTATAATATCCTTTGTTTTATTTTCCATTCCTTTCCTTATGATACCTAGCATTCTATTTGCTCTCTTGGCCGCCACTGCACACTGGGCGGAGGGTTTTAACATGTTATCCACGATGACGTCTAAATCTTTTTCCTGGGTGGTGGTTCCCAATGTGGAACCTTGCGTCGTGTAACCATAGTTTAGGTTGTTCTTTCCTAGGTGCGTAACTTTGCACTTGTCCACATTACATTTCAACTGCCTTTTGGATGCCCAGTCTTCCAATTTATCAAGATCCTCTTGCAATTTTCCACAATCCTCTTGGGTTTTAACAACTTTAAATAGTTTTGTGTCATCTTCAAATTTGATAACCTCACTCGTTATTCCCTTTTCCAGGTCATTTATGAATATGTCAAAAAGCAGTGGACCCAACACAGATCCCTGCGGTATTCCACTATTCACCTTTTTCCATTGGGAAAATTGGCCATTTAGCCCTACCCTTTGCATTCTATCTTTTAATCAGTTCCTGATCCAGAAAAGTAAACTGCCTGCTATCCCATGACTTTTTAGTTTGCCAAAAGTCTCTGATGTGGGACCTTGTCAAATGCTTTCTGAAAGTCCATATACACTATATCAACCGACTCACCTTTGTCTACCTGTTTATTCACACCTTCAAAAAAGCCATAACAGATTAGTAAGACAAGACCTTCCTTGTCTAAAGCCATGTTGACTGTCTCTCATTAAGCCATGACTATCTACATGTTGAGTAATTTTGTTGTTTATGATGGTTTCTACCATTTTTCCCGGTACTGACGTCAGGCTCACCGGTCTGTAGTTTCCCGGATCACCCCTGGAACCCTTTTTAAAAATTGGCGTTACATTGGCAATCCTCCAATCTTCAGGTATTACAGATGATTCTAATGATAGTTCACAGATTATTAATAGCAGGTTTGCAAGCTCATATTTCAGTTCTTTTAACACCCTTGGATGTATACCATGCGGTCCAGGTGATTTGCTACTCTTCAGTTTATCAAATAGTTGTAATACATCTTCCCGGTGTATCGTTATTTTTTTCAATTCTTCCACAGTATCACCTTTAAAATACCACTTCAGTCATGGGTAACATCCCTACATCTTCCTCAGTAAAGACCGAAGCAAAGAATTCATTCAGTCTCTCCGCTATAGCCTTGTTCCCTCTTACTGCCCCTTTTATCCCTCTTATCATCTAATGATCCAACTGACTCACAGGTTTTTTGCTATGAATGTACTTGAAAAAGTCTTGATTACGCGTTTTTGCTTCCACAGCAAATTTCTTCTCAAATTCTCTCTTTGCCTGCCTTATCAATGCCTTGCATTTAACTTGCCAGTGCTTGTGCTGTTTCCAGTTTTCATCATTTGGCTCTTTTTTTCCATTGCCTGAAAGATGCTTTTATTTATTTTTATTTAGCTGCATTTATATCCTGCTTTTCACCGGGTTAAAGCGGTTTTTGGCAACAACGGCCTCTCTGACCTCACCTTTAAACCATGCTGGCAGTTTTTTGGATTTCCACTTTTTTTTAAAGTGTGGAATGCAGCTGGTCTGGACTTCCAAGATAGTATTGTTAAACAACACCCAAGCTTGATGTAAGTCTTTATCCTTTGCAACTGTTCCTTTTAGTTTTTTCTTAACTATTTTCCTCATTTTATCATAGTCGCCCTTTTGAAAGTTAAAAGATAGTACTGTGGATTTCCTTTCCATCCCTCCTCCATTAATTAAATCATATCCTCCTCTCCTTCTTGAATGAGCTCCATCAGTCACACGAACAGGGTAATTTCTCTCTCGCGGTATCTCTGCATCTATCCTCAGCCTTCGATTAGTCAGTCACTCTACACTCCTCACTGGACTTCATGATCTCGGGATTCATGGAACTGTTCATCACTGGTTTTATTCTTTTCTCTCTACCCATACTTTCTCTGTCCAGATTGGCTCCACAATCTCCCTAATAACCACCTTTTCGTTTGGTGTCTCCCAGGGCTCTGTGCTAGCCCCACTCCTTTTCAATGTTTTCCTTGCTCCGCTTGCCCTTATCATTCAGCAGTCCGGGATCTCTGGTTACTACTATGCCGATGACATCATTCTTCTGTTCTGTACCAACTCTCTTACTCCTGATCTAACCTCGCTAGATACCTGCCTTTTTTGCATTTCCTCCTGGCTAAACACCCCCTCCATAGATCATTGCTCTTCCCCTCCTCCCCCCCCTTCCTATTCATCCTCAAATTGGTATCTGCTGTCCTCTTTCTGTCTCGCTCCTCCTCTTTTCTTCCTTTGCTCTCTGTCTTCTCTTTCCTATAAGTTAATTGCATTCCTTTCTCTCTTTTCCTCTTCTGGCAGTCTTTGTTTTATTGTACACCTCCCTGATGCTTAGGCATGAGTGGTATATCAAGTCTCTCAAATATAGATAAAGATAAATAGTAACTACTTACACATTAATCCGTCAAAATCCACCGCCATATGGTTTACCTTCAGTGCCCTCTGTCCCCCACTAACCCCCACCTTGTCCCATACTCCGATACCCCTCGTGACATCACTTAGGTACCTTGGGGTCACCCTGGATTCCTCCCTTACCTTCCACCAACACATCTCCTTGCTTGTCTGTTGCTCCTTTGCCTCTCTTTGCCAAATTCGTGTCATCTGATCTTTCCTCTCCCTCCCATCACTAACCACACTTGTTCTGTCACTCATCATGTCGAGACTCGACTATTGTAATGTTACTCTAGTAGGCTTGCCCCATTATCAACTTCGCTGATTACAGCTTATTCAAAACACTGCAGCTCGCCTTCTCAGTCACTTCTCTCATTCCAATCATCTTACCCCTCTACTTATACATTTACACTGGCTTCCCCTGAAATCCAGTTTCAGATACAAGATACTCGCAACTACTCACAAGGTTATCCATACCGGTACTCCTTAGTACCTTGTAGAACTCATTCACCTACATTCTTCTCCACGCTTACTCCGGACCGTCCATGCGAATTGTCTTTCCCTCCCCTCTCCTGCCCACGCACACCTTGAGCCCACTTGCAACTCTGCATTCTTCTTTTTGGATCCCGCACTCTAGAACTCACTGCCAGCCACACTTCGCGCCGAATTGTCCTTTCTCCAGGACCAAGCAGGAAGTCAGTCCTCACTTATGGGTGTCATCGACGCCGATGAAGCCCCAGCGGAGCATTTCCCCAGCTTTCCATGAAAGCCTTTGGGAATGCTGGCACGCATGCGCGGTTCCCTTCCCACCTAAAGGTGCCATCTTACCTCAGTCTCTTTTTTTCCGTGAAGCCCATCGGACATGTGTCCTTTTTTTCCCGGAAAAGAGAAGTTTTTTCTTGGCGTTATTTCGCTTTTTTCCTCGGATTCGATGTCGGTTCCCCTCCCGCCGGGTTCGGTACACCGGTATCGAATCCCTTTTTTCCTTTTTCGGTTTTTGCCCTTGGTGGCTAGGCGCTCGCGCCAAATCTTTTTCTTTTTCCCTGGAAGGCCGGTCCTTTGACCTCGTGGGGACCCTTTTCTCCCCGATGGCTTCCAGTGGTTTTAGAAAGTGTGATCGGTGTAAGAAGATAATGTCTCTCACCGACACACACGACTGCTGCCTTCGGTGCCTTGGCCCAGACCACGATTCTAAAACGTGCGGGCCATGTGGAAAAATGTCTTCCAAGGCCCTCCGAAGTCGTCAGCAACAAAGTGAAAGGCTTTTCTCGGACTCGGCCTCTGCCCGGGCCCGGACCTCGTCTGAGGCCTCGACATCTCGGGATTCCGATCCCGAGAGGCGTCGGAGCTCCTCAGACAGGGGGTCCCCCGACCGGGAACGTAAGAGGAAGAAGCGGCTCGCGAGGGCGGCGTCGGAGGAGGTCCCTGAGCCCTCGAGGGCCAGGTCTAAGAACCCCGACCGTTGTCCCGGGTCCGTGGACCAGGAGAAGCCAACTAAAGTTCCTCGCATAGAGCCGGAGTCTGCTGGACACGTAAGTCCTGTTGTCCTCGTGGACTCGCCTCCCCGAGTACCGACGTCGGGCCCGACGCCGCCGGGGCCCGAGTTGGGGGCTGCTGCATCACCCAAGCTGAGTCTCAGGTTGACAGCCTTGGAGAGCAGAATGTCTGCCTTCATGGATCAGCAGCGGGCACTGACGGCCGGCCTGTCTGGCGCATCTGCTCCGACCACCGGGACATCGACTTCGAAGTCGACCCCAGAGACCGAGCCGATACTCGAGTCCCTTGCGGCTCGAGGTCGTCCTCAGTCGAGGTCTTCCTCGACCTCCCGTTCGGGACTGAGGGTCTCGACGCCGGTGCCACCGGCGTCGGGACGGGTACCTAGAGGCCCCGCGGGGTCGGACCTCGACTCGACATCGGACGAGTCTGCTTGGGAGACCGAAGACGAGGAGTCTCCTGACACCTTCAAGACTCGGTGTGTCCCTTCGGACTCACCAGAGTCTGAGCCCCGGAGCAGATCCCCTCCGGAGGATACTATGTTCTCGGAGTTTGTCCGCGATATGGCCGCTGCCCTGGCTATCTCGGCTGACCCCGAGGAGGAGCCTCGAGCCGAAGAGCTCAATGCTCTGCAGTATCACTCTCCTCCGAAGGAGGCCTTTACTGTCCCGGTTCCTCCGATGCTGGAACAGCTCCTCTTCCGGATGTGGGAGACACTGGCCTTGGCGCCGGTTTTGAGCAAGCGAGTCGATTCCATCTATTGGCTCCGAAAGAGTCCTGGCTTCCAGAAAGCACAGCTACCACACCATTCCATGGTTGTGGAATCGGCCATGCATCGTCTGAAGATGCACTCCGCGGTGCCTCCTGGAAGAGAGGCCTGAAGCCTTGATGGCGTCGGTAGAAAGTGCTTTCAGGGCTCGATGCTTGCTTGCCGTATCCAGACTTACCAGCTGTACATGGGCATGTATGTACGAGACCTCGCCAAGGAGTTGGCCGGATTCTCTGCTGGTCTCTCCGGGGAACCCTTGCAGAGTTTTAAGTCCTTGTCTTCGAGGATCCGGGAATGCTCTAAGTTCATGTCCCGCGCCGCCTACGATGGCTTCGAGGCTTCTGCCCGAGTAGCGGCAGCCGGCATCCCGGCCCGACGCCAGGCATGGCTACAGTCATCGGACCTCGAGCCATGGGTTCAGGACAAGTTGGTCGATGTCTCTTGCCAAGGTGAAAACCTTTTTGGCAAGCCTGTGGCCGAGAAGGCCGCTCAGCTCGAGATAGAGCACCTCACGAGGACAAGGCTGTCTAGGAAGACCTCTGCCCCTTCTCATAAGAAGAAGGGCTCGGGTAAAAAGTCCTTTTACTCGAGGAAGGGCACTGCCTACAAACAGTACCCACAATATCCGGCTGCCCAAGCTGCCCCCCAGGGTCAGCAAGCCAAGGGCCAGGGTAATGGGCCCCGTAGGCAGAGGACCCCCATGCCTGCAGCCCCTGCTCCCACTCAGCAGGGTGGGGTTTTTTGACTCCTTGAGTATAGCCATACCTCCCTTGCAGACCCAGCCCTGCACAGGAGGCCGCCTAGCCTTGTTCGCCCACAAGTGGCCCTTGATAACCCAAGACAGTTGGGTGCTGGACATAGTCCATCGAGGCTATGCCCTGCACTTTCACCAACTGCCTCCGCCACACTTCCCAGGGGAACCTTTCCGGCCTCCCCTGCATACAGCCCTTCTCCTCCAGGAGCTAAAAGGTCTGTTGCTGGACAAGGCGGTGGAGCCTGTGCCTCCCCACTTCCAAGGTCACGGGTTTTACTCCAGGTATTTCCTGGTGCCAAAAAGAACCGGTGGTCTTCGACCCATTTTGGATCTCAGAAACCTGAACAAGTTTCTAGTGAAAGAGAAGTTCAAGATGCTTACTCTTGGAACACTTCTGCCCTACCTCCAGCAGGGAGATTGGCTTTGCTCTTTAGATCTAAAGGATGCTTACACTCACATCCTTATTCATCCAGACCACAGAAAGTACCTCAGGTTCATTGTGGGAGGAAACCATTATCAGTACAGAGTACTGCCTTTTGGACTGACCTCCGCTCCCAGGGTATTTACTAAGTGCCTGGCAGTGGTGGCGGCCTACCTGAGAAATCAGGGCATCTTTGTGTTTCCTTACCTAGGCGACTGGCTCATCAGAGGCCAGACTTCCCTAGAAGTTCAACAGGCCACCAACAGGACCATAGAACTGCTCCAAAAGGTGGGCTTTGTCATCAACTTCGCAAAGTCCACTTTGCTCCCCTCCCAGAACTTGGAGTTCATAGGAGCAAGGTTGGATTCTCAGCTGGCAAGAGCATTCTTACCGGTGGACCAAGCACAAAGGCTCATGGACCTCGCCAGCAAGTTTCTGCACAGGTCCCTGGTCTCCGCCAGACTCTGTCTCAGGCTTCTGGGCCACATGGCGTCGACAGTACAGGTGACCCCCAATGCCAGGCTCAATATGAGACCTGCCCAGTGGTGCCTTCGGACTCAGTGGTCACAAGCCTCAGGCAGTCTCAGAGACAGGATCAGAGTGTCCCACCGTTTCCTGGCATCCCTCAACTGGTAGTTACACCCCCCCAATCTGCTGGTGGGGGTGCCCTTTCAGATCCCACCTCATACAGTGGTACTGACCACCGATGCCTCTCTGCAGGGTTGGGGGGCACACTGCCTAGACAAGTGCACCCAGGGCTTGTGGTCTCATTGGGAGGCGTCCCAGCAGATCAATCTACTGGAACTCAGAGCTATCCGCTTGGCCCTCAAGGCCTTTACTGCTTCCCTGGCACAACAGTCTGTCTTGATCCAGACAGACAACCAGGTAGCCATGTTCTATGTAAACAAACAGGGCGGAACTGGTTCCCAGCCCCTTTGCCAGGAGGCCCAGGACCTCTGTTCCTTTGCCCTGAAGCACAACATGCTCCTCAAAGCAGTCTATCTTCCAGGCCAGGAGAATTCCCTGGCTGACAGATTGAGCAGGATTCTGCAACCACACGAGTGGCAGCTACATCCTTTAGTGGTTCAAAAGATTTTCTTGAAATGGGGGCTTCCCTCCATAGACCTGTTTGCCAGTCCACTGAACAACCAGCTGCCAAGGTTCTGCTCCAGGCAACCGCATCCTCTGAGGGTAGCAGCAGATGCCTTTCTGATTCCCTGAACTCAGGGCCTACTCTATGCGTTTCCTCCCACCCCTCTGGTAGCCCGAACACTGTTCAAGATTCTCCTAGACAGGGCCTCAGTCCTCCTGGTAGCTCCCAGGTGGCCAAGGCAGCCTTGGTTCCCCCTCCTGCTTCAACTGGCAGTGGATCTGCCTCTGGGATTGCAACCCGACCTTCTCTCTCAGAATCAGGGCTCCTTGCTGCATCCCAATCTCAAAGCTCTCAATCTGATGGCATGGAGGCTGCAAGGGTAGTATTGGCTCCCTGGGGCCTGCCTCCCGAGGTTGAGGAAGTTCTCCTAGCCTCCAGGAAACAATCCACTAGGAAGACCTATGCTCTCAAGTGGAAAAGGTTCTCTGTGTGGTGTCAGCTACGTGCTGAGGATCCTTTCTCCTGTACTGTGTCAGTAGTGTGTCAGTACCTGCTGCACTTGTCCAATCAGGGTCTCAGGTCCAACTCTGTTTGGGTCCACCTCTCTGCTTTAGCAGCTCACCACTCCCTAGTTGTCTGTACACCCTTTGGTGTCTAGGTTTCTCAGAGGCTTGCTTCTGCTCAAACCTCCCATACGTCCTCCTGCTCCTGAGTGGGAGCTTAATGTGGTCTTGCAGCAGCTGACTCGCCCACCTTTTGAGCCTATGGCTACTTGCCCTCTACGCTTCCTTTCCTGGAAGACTCTCTTTCTGATAGCCCTTACTTCGGCTAGGAGAGTGAGTGAGCTTCAGGCCTTGGTCTGTGATAGACCTTACACCAGGTTCTATAAGAATAGGGTGGTCCTCAGGACTCACCCTAAGTTCCTTCCTAAGGTTGTCTCCTCTTTCCACCTCAATCAGGAGGTGGTTCTTCCTACTTTCTTCCCCAGGCCTCATGCAAGTCAGGCTGAAACAGTTCTCCATATCTTGGACTGTAGGAGGGCCTTATCCTTCTACCTTGAACGTACGCAAGGTCACAGGAAGGCTTCTCAGCTCTTCCTTTCTTTTGACCCCAATAACTTGGGGAGGCCTGTGTCCAAGCGTACCTTGTCCATCTGGGTGGCTGACTGTATCACCTGGGCTTACAAGGAAGCTGACCTTCCTTTGCAGGGTAGGGTCACGGCCCACCGTGTGAGGGCAATGGCTGCATCAGTGGCTCACCTCCGCTCTGTTCCATTGCAAGACATCTGCAGGGCTGCTACTTGGTCTTCAAGCCAGACTTTTGCAGCCCACTACTGTCTGGAGAGGGAGTCCCGTAGGGACAGTGCTTTTGGCCAAGCAGTACTCCAGAATCTCTTTGAGGTCTGGGCAACTCCTGCCCTCTGGTTGGGCTACCTGTGGAGGGTGTGTCCTTGCAAAGCTTTTACTGTGTTGCTGAGACTAGAGGGAGTTCTCTTGTTCAGCCTGGGTTCCTGGTAGCCCAGAGCTGGGGAGTCACCCATAAGTGAGGACTGACTTCCTGCTTGGTCCTGGAGAAAGAGTAGTTACTCACCTGTAACAGGTGTTCTCCAGGAGCAGCAGGAATCAGTCCTCACTACCCTCCCTCCTCCCCTTGGAGTTGCAGTTGTACATAGTTTAATTTTTACATTTTTGTGTGCTGTTCTTAGCTATGTCATTTGACTGAGGTAAGGTGGCACCTTTAGGCGTGAAGGGAACCGCGCATGCGTGCCAGCATTCCCAAAGGCTTTCATGGAAAGCTGGGGAAATGCTCCGCTGGGGCTTCATCGGTGTCGATGACACCCATAAGTGAGGACTGATTCCTGCTGCTCCTGGAGAACACCTGTTACAGGTGAGTAACTACTCTTTCACAGATACAAAGCCATGCTCAAAACCTATCTCTTCCACCTCGCCTTTGACCTTCCCTTTCCCTACCACTTCGTCCGTGTCTGCATGGGGATGCCTGAACGAGGACCACCCCCACCCGATCTATATTGTTATATCATTCTGCGCCTTGGGGGAGATACGATCCAGATATGGGGACCATACTACAAGAAAAACTTCTCTCTTTTTCATATGTCGCCTAGATGCTCCCCCTTTCCACAAGACCAGTTGATGCAGTACATTACGCCACTCCCAATAACCTGGGCCATCTGGATCTCTCCACCTACGAAGTATACACTGTTTAGCAGCAAGACAGCTTTTCCTGACCATCAATCTATTCCCCTGCCTTAGTGAGACCCAGGGGTCAGGGGCATCCAAGATAGCAAGACCCGGGGTCAACATCAAAGTCTGCCCCAGCAGTTCCCCTAAGTATTTCTGAATTCTACCTCAAAATTTGCACACCTGCGCAGACCCCCAGAACATATGTCCCAAGTGTGCTCCTTCCTCTTCACACCGCGGGCATCTACTATTTTCTGCAAATCCCGCTTTCCATGCTCTGTGGGGTGAGCTATATGCTCGTTGAAGGATCCGTAATTGCATTTCTCAGAGTCTAGCCCCTCTAATCAGTCTTGGGATTCTCCCCACCGCAGCCACCCAGGCAAATGCATTGAGATTAACTCCCAATTCCAATTCCCACTGTGCGGTGAGCTGGGCATAACACTTATGAGGGGCACGCCCGTTTATGTCTCTGCAATAACTGGCAACTGTGATCCATTCCTTGTCTTCTAACTCAAACCACTCTGCTAACTTACCGAAATTCTCCTTCCACAGTCCTCGTCTCTCCTATTTGAAAGAGGCCAAATATTGTTTTAATTGTAAATATGCATACACATGTCCACTAGGTAGATCATATAGTTCCTTCAATTCTCGGAAGGGCTTTAGTTCGCTGCCTTCATTTACCACTTGCCTCATCTGAGTGAGGCCATACGATGCCTGGTCCCGAAAAAAACTAGACTCTGAACTTAGCAGAAAAGACAAATTCCCTTGTTGGAGTAAATAGCCTGATACTTCAGATGGAATACCTAATTGGTCACATAAAGATCGCCATCCCCAGTGAACCCCTTTAAGTCGGAGATTTTCGAAGGTGCTCTGGTAACTGTGACTGAGGTCCATACAACATTGATAGGAGGGAATGGGGGGCAACCAGCACTGATTCAAATTCATATGGGGTATACACCGAGCTCCCCCCCCCCCCAGCCAATCTCTTAGATATCTTAGTATGCATCCCAAATTATATTGTTCCACACGCGGAAGCCCCACTCCTCCATGCTGCCATTGACCTTGTAACCGATCGATTTTAAGTCTGGGCTTTTTCCCTTTCCAAATGAAAGACTGTATTGAACGTTCCAATTTTTGGATATCCCGCCGCAACAACTGCAGTGGGAGCAGCTAAAGGACATATACAATTTTTGGAAAGAACATCATTTTATAGGCAGCCACCCGGCCCAATGGGAGAGATTGGAAGCGGCGTCCAGTCTGTGACGCGGGGGCCGGGCGGAGTGTGCGCGCGCGCGTGCCAGCACCCCCTGGTGGCGGCGTAGTAGTTCCACCAAAGGGTGGGTTCCGCGGGGCGCCGCCGCTCGCTGGTCCGCTGTCACCAAGAAGGTTGGATTGGGGTTGGCCAGGTGCGAGGGTCAAGGGTACCAGCCTTGTGCCGGCCTCGTTACCAAACTCCCAAAGAGAAAAATATTTATACTCTTGCACAAAGTGGAGGAAAAAATGAAAAAGGCTTTTATTCCCCTTTTTGCACTAAGGGTTCAAATCATACGCACAACACACTGGTAAACGTAACAGAAAAAGTCTTTGCAACGGATTTTCCAAACAGGGCATGAACTAACCAAAAAGTGCTGTTAACTTCACAGTATAAAAAAAATGTTCAAACAGTAATGCTTCATTCACTGCCAGACCTATGGAATGATTCAATTTCATCCACAACACAATAGGTACATTCCATTGGGCTATCCAAATCCTCAGATATAGATTCCACTTGCATGGCCTCCTCCTCTGACTGCTCTGGGGAAACCGAATAAGTGTCCTTCCCTGGAGTATGTTCTGGTGCTTCCCAGGTCTTAGTCAAATGTTTGGGCCTAGGTTTCTGCAAGGTGGAATACCACAGTGGCAGCTCTTTTTCTAAATGTTTAAAAACATTTTCTTGGTAATGTTTTCCTCTGCCAGTTCTTTGCTTATAACAGCTGTCTTTTAACTTGTATTTCTGTCCTTGTTTATGATAAGGAGGGTCACCTTTCCAGGATTCTTCTCTAGGCAAACTATAACCATTTTTAAAAGCTTTACCTCTTGCTTTTCTCCTGGTTCTTTGGGACAAAGCTGGAGGCCTACCTTGGCTACTACCTTCCGTGTCAGTGCTCTCTGGTGCGTTCCTTCGGCTCTCCCACTCTTCTCTCCTTTGGCTTTTATGGCTGGTTTTCTTTCCGGCTTCAGAGCCTAATCTAGTCAGGCTTCGGCCTTCTCGGCCTATCCTCTGGGTTATAGGACTGCTTCTCCTTCCCCAGCCTGTCTTTCTGCTCAGGCTTGGCTTGGGCCTAGACCTTGGCTTTGATCTGTCCTCTGCATAGCCTGTTCTTGGTCCTTCTCTGGAGCTGCTTCTAACTTGTTCTCTCCCAGCTGGTAAACTTCCTGGTGAACCTTCTGAGCTCCCCTGTGAGCCTGCTGACTCTTGCCTGCATCTCCTTAAATGTGTGGTGTTGGAGTATGACTCCTGCCCCCTGAGGCGTGGTTCTGGAGTCTCTGTCCTGCCTCTCCTGCTCCCCCTAGATGGATCCTTTGGAAATTGCAGGTCACTTCTATTTTTCTCAGAATTTAAAACTTTTTTTCTTTCTAGAAGAGGGTCCGCTGCGTCACAAGTCTCTTAGCTTATCCTGAATTTTTTTCAGTAGGGGATTAACATTTAAGTGGTACAGCTGCATCGGGTCACAAGGTAACCATATTCCCAAGTATTTAAATTTATACTCTGCCCATCTGAGAGGGAAGAGTCCGCTCCAGGTGTCTCGCAACCCACCCAGGACATCCAAGGCCTCAGATTTCACCGTATTCAGTTTTAAACCTGCAAGTGCCCCATACTGTAAGATGACCTCCAGAAGCTTAGGCAAGGAATTCTGTGGCTCAGTCAATGTGACCAGTAAATCGTTGGCAAAGGCCAAAATCTTGAATGTGCAGGGTTACCCCTAACGTTACCCCTACTATGTCCTCCTGTGATTAAATTGTTCTCAGCAGCAGGTCAACTGAGAGTACAAGCAGTAGTGGGGAAAGAGGGCACCCCTGCTGGGTCCCTTGCTCTTATCTCAAAACTGGAGGTAACCTATCTATTAATCCCCAGCACTGCCTTCGGCTGTTGATAGAGTCCCCATACTCTTTGTATGAACCCTGCCCCCAAAACATATGCCACGAGAGTGTTGAATAGATATGTCCACCCTACCCCATCAAAGGTTTTTTCCATATCAAAACTGACTAATAGTGAAGAGATAGCTTGCCTGCGTAGCCAACCAAGTGCCCCAAGAATTCGCCGAACATTATTAGTTGGATAGCATTCCTGTACAAACCCTGTCTGGCAAGGGTGTATCAGGTTAGGGAGATACAGAGCCAAACGATCTGCTAGAATCTTTGCAAATAATTTAAGATCATAGGTAATATCAGTGAAATTGGACGGTAGGACCCCACTTCTGCTGGATCCTTCCCTGGTTTAGGTAGCACCACTATGTAGGCTGTATTACTGTTATATTTAAGGACTCCAGTGGCTAGCCAGGTATTAAACATTACCACTAAAGTTGGGGTAACCTGTTCTGATAAAAGCTTATAATATTCGGTTCGATAACCATCAGGCCCCGGGACCCAGCAAGTGGCTGCCCTGGCAATACCGCGCTGAATCTCCTCCGCTGTTACTGAGGCCACTAAGTGCCTCTGCTGTTCCTGTGTGAGCTGCAGAGGGGGCCACCTTGGCAAGGCACCGTCTAATTTGCGAGCATGGGGCATCCTCGCTCGAGTATATTGTATGGTAGTATTCCACAAATACCTTTCCTATAGCTGTAGCGTCTCTCTGGGGCCTCCCTGCCCTGTCTCGCAGCAGGGGCACAAATCGGGAGCCCTGGCTACGTGAAAGGCAGCGCACCAAAATTTTCCCGGCCTTATCCCTGAATTGATATAGTTGGTACTCATAATACACTAAGGACCTTTTTGCTCTTTGATGTCGTAGTGTATTAAGGGTCGCCTGTGTAGCTAACAATTGCGTCATATTGGCTACTGTAGGGTGGCTTGCCAGGGTACGGTGTTCTTTACAAATCTGGTCCTCTAATCTTAAAATCCTCGCTGTCATATCATTCCACCGACGAATTCCATACGCTATAATGTCTTCCCGTAATACAACCTTAGACGCTTCCCAAAAAAGTTCCGTATCAGTCTGATGGAGCCCAAGTTGAATGGGCCCTAAGCCCTGCTGGAACCATCCACTCCTTCAGCAAATAAGCAGACACAATGGGCTCCTTCAGTCACCAGACAATTGATGCCTTGGAAGCTGCTTCTCCTTTATTCGGTCCTCCAAAGAACACAAAGAGATGGTCCAACTGTCAAAACCCTTTTGTTTTCTTTAGTACTGCATAGCACTCATCGGATATCTAACTTGTGCAAAGCTCGAGACTCCTGGTCACTGCTTGAATCTGAGAACACCAGAGGAGTCACTGATTGATTAAGGTGAAACACAGACAATACCTTGGGCAAAAACGAGGGCAATTGACAAAGGACTACTTTCTCTTTGGAAATCAAAAGAAACTGCTTTCTGCACAATCAAGCTTGGAGCTCCAAGATTCTAGGCGCTGAACAGACTGCTCCCATTAATACTGCCTTTAGCATGAGACCCTTTAGGGAGATTTCCTGGAGAGGTTTGAACTGAGCTACTGTAAGCACCGACTGGACCAAATTAAGGTCCCATGGTGGTACAAGCCCAAGAACAAGGGGTTCAATATATTTGACGACTCTTAAATATCGCACCATGTTCTGATGAGAGTCTAAAGAAACTTCCTGAATTCTACCCCTGAACAGGCTAACACTGCGACCTGGACTCACAGAGAATTTAAAGTAAACCCCTTGACTAGCCCCACTCACAAAAAGGCTGACACATCGGGCAGTGACAAACCCAGAGGATAGAGAGCCCTTTTTTCATACCAACTCTCAAAAAAAACACCAGACCCGAACATAGGCCAGAGAAGTTGAATGCTTCTGAACCTGCAGCAACGTCATGAAATCTGCAGAGTTATCATTTCTTTCTCAGCCTAGCCCTTTCAAGAACCAAGCCATAAGTGAGAATCGACTCTCACTCGGCATGAGAATTGGTCCCTGAAACAGAAGATCAGCCACAACAAGCAGCCGTCACGGATACTCAACGTAGTGCTTTCACGGCTCATGGGCCCACCATTCGAACCCCTGGCTATCTGCCACTTGTGCTACCTCTCATGGAAGGTTGTCTTCCTGGTGGTGCTCATGTCTGCTCACAGGGTCAGCAGGCTTCAGGCCTTGGTGGCAGATCTGCCTTATGTGAGGTTCTATAAGAAGAGGGTCATGCTTCGCATGCACCCTAAATTTCTTGCCAAGTTGGTGTCCCCATTCCACATCAATCAATGCTCCCCACCTTCTTTCTACAGCCTCACGCCAGCAGGGTGGAGACCATACCCTGGACTGTAAGAGGACCCTGTCCTTCTACCTCCAACATACCCAGGGCCATAGCAAAGCCTCTCAACATTTTGTCTCCTATGACCCCAGTCGGCTTGGGGGAGGCGGTGACAAAGCGGACTCTGTCTACTTGGGTGGCAGACTGCATTGCCCTCGCTTACGAGCAGGCTGGGCTCTCACTGGAGCGCCGGGTCACGGTGCACAGCATCAAGGCCATGGCAGCATCCATAGCAAACCTACATTTCATCCCTCTGTCGGAAATCTGCCAGGCCACCACCTGGTCCTCAGTTCATACCTTTGCAGCTCGTTACTGCCTGGAGAGGAAGTCATGCTGGGACAGTGCCTTCGGCCAGGCAGAACTTCGTCATCTATTCGGGGTGTAGGCAATACCTGCCCTCCGACCATTCTGTGTTCAGGCTACCAGAGTGCTGGTTCCTCACTGGACACTTGGGTTATTTGAGAGTCTGTTAATTTAGGACTCCGTTGCTGCTGCTCATGGCTCACCTTTTCTGTTCACCCATGGTGGTGTTCAGGTTTTCAGAAGCCTGTAGCTAGGGAGTCCCATATATGAGGATTGATTTCCTGCTTATTCTCAGAGAAAGAAAGTGTAGTTACTCGCCTGTGACAGGTGTTCTCCAGGGACAGCAGGAATCAGTCCTCATAATCATCCCTCCTCCCTGTGGAGTTGCTTTTTAGTGTCATTTTGTATCTTTTTACCATCTTTAGCTATGTCATTTGACTGAGGAAGTCTTGTTTTACTAATCTGTTATATTTTTTTTCCATTTAACTATTTATTAATATTTTATGTTAATTAACAAGCATCTTCTGTCATCTCAATATACAACTTTTATAGCTTGTACCCAGTCCCAAGACATGTTCACCTCTAACGTTTGCAACTGCAGTATACCTTATGCTTCTGCATACCCCCCTCTCTATTTCCCCCAGCCTATGATTTTTTTATGCGATCTCATCAGTGCTATCATAATCATCGCCACTATATATAAACTCCCCCTATTCATTCCAAAGACACGACTTCATACTGATAACATTCTTTATTCCTTCCCTTCCCTTCTTACTTCCCCCTCGCCATTACTCCCCTCCCCAATTTCGTAGCCATCCCCACACCCTCGTCCAGTGTTGCATACTCCTCTCCCGTTTCCCTTGCCTCAGCTTCGTCAGTCGATGCATCAAACACAATTCTGTTGTCCTAATGAAGCCATCCACCTGTGGCAAGGACGGCCCCGTCCAACATATTGCTATTTCACACCGAGCTGCCGCAATACAATGATGCAGCACCCCCTTGTCCCTCTCCGAAATAGTGTCCTCTAACTGATGCAGTAAGCAGACCTCTGGGGTCCCTTGTAATCTATATCCTGTCATTTCATAAATTATATCCAACACCCTGCCCCAATATTTTTTGATCTTACCACATTTCCACCACATATGTAGCATATCTCCTTTCTCCTGACAGCCCCTCCAGTACAAATCAGATTGCCCCAGTCCTGCTCGCCTCTTACGAGCCGGCGTCCAATACCACCGATATAAAACTTTATAAGCATTTTCCTTTATTTGAGTAGCTATTGATATGCCAGCCACTGTCTGTATAATCTTATCCCACTCCTCCTCCGTCCATTGCACCCCTAAATCTTCTTCCCATTTCTTCATAAACTCTAATTTGCCCTCTCTGCCCTCCATTAACCCTTTATATATCTTAGATAGGGCTCCTTTTTGGCATAACTGTCCTGATACCAGGGCCTGAAACCACCCCCTATTTCCCCATAAATCCTTCCACACCTTTTGCTGTTGCAAAAAGTGGCTAACCTGGATATAGCTATAATAATCATTTATTGTTAATCCATATAAATCCTTAATACCCTCAAAATCTCTCACCCCCTCTTTATCCACTATTTGGGAGATATCTGTATGCCCTGATTTAGCCCATCTTCTCAGTATACTCACTCCTGGCCCCTGCCCCCTCTCGAAGCATGCCATTAGTGTCATCCCTTGTGTGTATTCTTTATCTTGTATTAATATTTTCCTGTTGAGCTTCCAAACCTTCAGACTATGCTCTATTATGGGGTTTAAAGTGGTCCCTTCCAATACTTTACTTCCCTTCCCTTCCATATCATCCTCTCCAATCCCACTCCCCTTACTGAGTCCTCTTCCCTTTGAACCCATTGCTTCTGTTTCTTTCGATGCCATTCATATATCGTTTTCAACTGTGCTGCCTCATAGTATTTTCTGAAGTTAGGGACTCCAAGCCCCCCCTCCCCCTTTGCTGTCTGAATAGTGCTACCCTGGGACTCCTATTTTGCCAAATAAAGCGATTAGTGATTTTTTGCATTTGCCTCAACTTACTATATGACATCTGTATCGGCAATGTTTGGAACAGGAACAGAAATCTAGGCAGTAGCATCATTTTTATAACAGCAATTTGTCCAAACCAGGACACACAACCTTGCCCCCACCCATTCAACCAACTCTCCACTTGCCCAAATAGCTTTAAATAATTCAAGTCATATAACGATTCCAACCTATTATTTATTTGGATCCCTAGGTATCGAATCGACCCCCGAGCCCACCTAAATGGGCATTTCTTTTGTAATTTTTCCTGCTCCTCCTTTTTTATTAACAAACAATAAAAAATAAAGCCCTCTACCAATACTCAGAAAAATGCTGATGCTTTTTATGTACTGCTGTATATGAGTACCTGTATAAACTTATAAACATGGAGTTGCCAGTGAAAAAAAGGTCTCAGACTTACAGCGGCAACGCTCAGATTTATCCAGAGCCGTATGCCTAATCGCATCAATGACCTCAGAATATCACTGGATTTTTTCTTTCTTATAAAAATTCATCTATACAGTGCCCTAAACATGTGTTTCTTTTCCCATACATCAGAATCTTCTGAAGTTTTTTAAACAGTATGATTCAATCATTTGCCTTGTATATAAGATTGTGCTTCAATATTTAAATCAACACGTTTTTGTGCTTTCAAATTTGTATTCAGCTTATCTTAACTTTGCTGATACTTGTCCCCGACACCATCAAATGGGTACCGCTTTTTGCGTTTCGTATGTCTTCCTCAGGGGGAATTTACTTTTTACAGCACGATCTACAAAACAAAACCCAGGAGGTCTCAATCCAGCAAATACTTATTTAGCTGTTTATTTATTTATTTATTTAGCTGTATTTATATCCCGCTTTTCACCGGGTCAAAGCGGTCAAATGGGAGATACATTTAACACGAGGGGATATGACACACATACGCTAATACTTACAGGGAACATGGGCAATGGAGGGTTAAGTGGCTTGCCCAAGACCACAAGGAGTGCCTATAGGACTAGAAATCCCAGTCCCTCCGGCCTGAGATTGCTGTCCCCAGGTGGGACTTGAACCCCCGGCCCTCCGGCCTGAAGTACCTTGTCCTAACCACTAGGCCACTCCTCCCAAATACATCACCAATGTGGACCTACATAAAATATCACTGGTAAAAAATCAGCGAACCCACCTTTTAGCTTGCGTTTAAACCATGCACTCACTTTCACCAGGGCTTTTGGGAAACCCCGACCTCCGAAGTGCAGAAAAACGCCACGCATGCGGGTAGCTGTTCAGACCAAAATTTAAAGGCCATTGACGCCATCTAAACGGCCAATCAGATGGCTATGTCGTTCTTCTTGGAAGCTGACTGCAATGCCCTGGCTCCACACTTAGGCTAGATACATGCATGCCATTCAATCCAGTTATTCAAGCCAGTGGCTCCTACAGTTCCTAAACGAAAAATCCACTTCTGTTCTTGGATCACTAAAGTTTGGGCTCGAGTTTTTCCGCCTCTACCAGCTGTCACTTTCTCAATTGCAAAACATCGGAGGTCACTAAACTCATGGTGCTGTTCCACACAGTGAGTAACAATTGGAGCATCCAGTGTTTTACACTTTAGCCTGCTCCGATGCTCATTGATCCTAATTTTTAATTGTCTCTCAGTCTTCCCTATATACAGAAGTGCACAGGGACATCTCAAGGCATAGACCACATGATCTGACGTACAGGTGGTAGAATGTTTTAACATGTAGCATTTCCCCCGATACTCAAATTGTGTGAGCTCTTCTGTTACCATACAAATATTGCATGCCCCGCACACTTTGTGGCCCCGCATTGAAAGTGAGTGCATGGTTTAACCGCAAGCTAAAAGGTGGGTTCGCTGATTTTTTACCAGTGATATTTTATGTAGGTCCACATTGGTGATGTATTTGCTGGATTGAGACCTCCTGGGTTTTGTTTTGTAGATCGTGCTGTAAAAAGTAAATTCCCCCTGAGGAAGACATACGAAACGCAAAAAGCGGTACCCATTTGATGGCGTCGGGGACACGTATCAGCAAAGTTAAGATAAGCTGAATACAAATTTGAAAGCACAAAAACGTGTTGATTTAAATATTGAAGCACAATCTTATATACAAGGCAAATGATTGAATCATACTGTTTAAAAAACTTCAGAAGATTCTGATGTATGGGAAAAGAGACGCATGTTTAAGGCACTGTATAGATGAATTTTTATAAGAAAGAAAAAATCCAGTGATATTCTGAGGTCATTGATGCGATTAGGCATACGGCTCTGGATAAATCTGAGCGTTGCCGCTGTAAGTCTGAGACCTTTTTTTCACTGGCAACTCCATGTTTATAAGTTTATACAGGTACTCATATACAGCAGTACATAAAAAGCATCAGCATTTTTCTGAGTATTGGTAGAGGGCTTTATTTTTTATTGTTTGTTAGTATTTACCCTCTGGTATCAGACCTCCTTTTTTATTGACAAATTCAAAATTTCAGATTTTGCCCCATTGATAGTAAAACCAGACAGTCTGCCATATTCTTCTAATTCCCACATTAATATTGGTATAGTGAACCACGGTCTAGTCACGCTTAAAATAATATCATCCGCATACAACGAGATTCTATATTCTTTCTTTCCTACCGTTATACCTTTCAAATCTGCCCGTTCTCTTACCCTTTCCGCGAACGGTTCCCCTGAGAGCACAAAGGACATCCCTGCCTTGTACCCCTCCCCTGCTCAAAAAACTGTGAATACGCTCCGTTAACCCGAACGCAAGCTTTTGGGTTGCGGTATAATGCTTGTACCTAACCCGTGAATTCTCCTCCCAACCCCATTCTTTCCATTACCTGGAATAAGAAAGGCCAAGACACTTGGTCGAAGGCCTTTTCCGCATCCAAGGATAGCATGCCTCCTCCTTACTTTTTTCAATCGACCAGATTGTATTTAGTGTCTTGCGTATGTTATCTGCTACCTGCCTACCGGGTATAAATACCACTTGATCTTGCTGTATTAATTTCCCTATTACCCTATTTAAACGCGTAGCCAATATTTTATCCAGTAATTTAGCATCTAGGTTCAGTAATGAAATAGGTCTATACGAAGAGCATTCTTGCGGGTCCTTTCCTGCTTTATGGTATTACTGTTATTCCTGCCCACCACATAGTGCTTGCTAACAAACCTCCCTCCCTTGGTAAATTGAACAGCCGCACTAATGGGTTAATTAATATCTCTACAAATCTTCTGTAAAACCTTCCTGTTAACCCATCTAGTCCCGGAGCCCCATCTATTTTCAACTGTTTTATTGCTTTCAAGACTTCCTCTTCTCTTATGGCTCTATTTAACTCTTTTTGTTTCACCTCTTCTATTTTCGGCAGCTTTACAGAGTCTAAGTAGCTTTCTACTCTGTCCATCTCTGGGGGGATTCTTGCCTCTTATAGCAATTGATAAAATCTCTTGAATGCCTCTCTAATATCTCCATCTTTAGAGACTATCTTCCTTCCCGCATCTCGGACTTTCAATATATATGATCTTAACTTCCTTTGTTTTAGTTTCTGCGCCATGTACCTCCCAGCTTTATTGCCCCTCTCAAAAAATTCCTGTCTCAAGAGCTGCATACGATACTGTATAGCGTCCGCTTGCATTGCATTTATTTGAGCTCTTAATGCCAACACTTGTCCTCTATAAGTTCCTTTTCTATCTTGCGCATCTAATTCTTCCAATGTCATTAATCTTTCTTTCAATTCTCTCTCTTTTTTCCCTTTCCTTCCTTTTACGAGCTCCCCATTTAATCAGAACCCCTCTCACTACGGCCTTATATCCATCCCAAACACCCCCCCCCCCCACGCCACCTCCCCGTTATCGTTCCACCTAAAATATTCTCTTGTTTCCCGCTCTATTTCATCTCTTACCTTTTCATCTTCTAGTAGAGATTCATTCAATCTCCAAAATTGTATACCCTTCTCCTCCCCCTCTATTTCCATTCTGATTTCCACTAAAGCGTGGTCAGACCACGTTATCGAGTCCATCTCCGCCCCTTTAATTCTTCCCACCACCTCCTTAGTTACCTACATGGCATCTATTCTGGAAGAAGATCCATGTACTGGGGAGAAGTATGAGAATTGCCTTTTCCGAGGATGCTGGAATCACCATTCATCTACTAAACAATGCTGTGTTACAAAATGGCAATATTTGTTTCTATCTGCTCTCTTACCTTCTCTTTTCCCCGTGGCATCTCTAGCCGGGTTCCAGGTTAGATTAAAATCCCCACCACAGATAATAATACCCTCTCCTAGCTTTCCCACCTCTTCATTGAGCTTTGTCCAAAATTCTCCTTGTATCCCTGTGGGCGCATATGCATTCAATAGGCAATACCACTCATTCCCTATTTTTAGACGCAATAACACATATCTCCCCGCTTTATCCCTGACTACTTTCTGCAGTTCCATCTTTACTTTTGAATCTATAAAAATTGCAACTCCTCCCTTCTTTTTTTTCTATTGTGTTTGATGCAGAGACACTGACCCCATACCCCTTAGGCTTTACCAGATATTCTGTCGCCCTTGTGAGGTGCGTTTCTTGTATGAATACCACCGATGCCTTTTGTTGTGCTGTTTCTTTATACAGTTTCTGCCTTTTAAATGGCAAATTAAGCTCTTTTACATTTAAGGTTATTATTTTTAACTCACCTTTAATATTTGCTGCATCCCCCCTCACTTGCCTCCCACAATATTGCAACTTCTCCTTTCTTTTTTTCCACTGTGTTTGATGCATGGACGCACACGCCATACCCCTTAAGTCTAACCAGATGTTCTGTAGTCCTGGTTAAATGTGTTTCCTGTATGAGCCCTGTCGACGCCTTCTGGCGAATCATTTCTTTATATAATTTCTGTTGTTTAAATGGCGAATTAAGCCCTTTAACATTCCATGTTACTTTTTTCAACTCACCTTTTAGCTATGTTACTCCCCCCCCCACTCTTAGCCTCTTCCACCCCCCTCACCCTTCCCCTCATCTCCTCCCCTCATTCCCTCCCTTCCCCCCTCCCACCCTGCCTCCTTTCCCCTTCCCCATCTCTGCCATAGAGACTCGACTTCCATAATTTGTGACTGACAATCAGACCCCCACCTGCCTTGTCCCTTCTATTCCTACTCCCTCCACATCACCTACTCCCTTCTCTTTATCGTTTTCTACCCTCTACCCAACCCCCCGCCTCCCTGTATCCCCCCTTTAATTACTGTAGTTTATAAGCTCTTTATCCCAACAATACAAACATCATCATTTCTCCCTCCCTCACCCTCCCAACCCTATACACACTTTCTCTTGAAATCACATCACATAACAGATCACTAGGCAATATCTGTCACCCCATGTCTATTAATAGATCTTTGGAAGCTTGACTTCCCAGTGCCATCTTTCTCAGCCATCTTCCTTCACCGCTGCTGCACCTCCCTGACTTCCTTTGGTAAGACGCGTCAATCTCCGACTGGTGACTGGTACTCTGTGCCATTGCGAACTTTCCACCCTGGATGTAGATGGTATACTTGCTTTGGACTTTGCTGGTCCCGCTGCCCCTTCTGGGAAATTAGTTGGTCCCAAGCTTCTAAGTGCACTCCATGCTTCCTCGTTGGTCTTCACCTTCTTAGATACTCCTTTCACGGTTATTAGCAGACCAAAAGGGTATAGCCATCTGTAATGCATCCCCTCCCTCCTCAGGAAGTCTGTCACCTCTTTCATATCTCTCCGGCGCTGTAGCATGCCCAGGGGCAAGTCCTGAAACAATTCCACCGCATGGTCCTACCACTTGAGATGCCCCAGCTTTCTGGAAGCCCTCAGTATGCGCTCTTTAATTTTAAAGGAGTTTATGCATACCACAATGTCTCTTGGCTGATTTCCCTTATTAACCCTAGCCCCCTGTGCACTCGCTGTATTTGCAGAGGTCCCTCCTCTATTCCCTCCTCTAGAGCTGCAGCTTGTAGCACATGTCCAAAGACTTTAGTAATAACTTCTTCGCAGTTTTTATATTTAGCGTCCTCTGGGAATGCCTCTCACTCTTATATTGCATCTCCGAGACCGGTCTTCCAAGTCCTCCATTTTTTCTCTCAGTTCTCCCTGGGCTTGCTTGAGCTCTTCCCATCCTTTGTGTAACTCCTCCATTGCTTCTCCTTGCTGTTCCACCTGCTGTTCTGTTTCTTCTACCCTGGATCCCATTCCACAATGTCTTGTCCTAGGGATTGTAGAGTCTCTTTTATCTCATTTTTTACTCCACTGATTTCCACTTTGAGCTCCTCTTTAAACTCCTCCAGCCACGTCTTAATCATATCTGCTACTCCCGGACTCCATGGTCCCTCCATCTCGTCCTCCGGCTCATCCACATGTTCCGCCACCATTTTGTTTTCCTTCTCCCCCTCTTTTCTTCCTTTTGGACTCGCGTAAGAGGATTGAAATTCCGCCAGTTTTTTCTTTGCTGATATCCCTCCGCTTGCTTTCTACATCCCACACTCTCCTCCTGCTCCAATAACTCAAGAGGTTCTGTCGATAGTCTCCGTCAGCCCAGCGCTTCTGTATCATTTTTCATGTCTCTCTTTCTGATCACTCTGCCTGTGTGTCTCGTTGCCTTTTTATTTCTTCCCAGTGTATTTGTATTTATTCAGTTGAGATCTATGCATTCAATTGTCTGCACTATGCTATTACTTTCTTTCTGCTTACTGTGCTTTATGTGGCAGTCTCCCTTTGTAGCCTTCCTTATTTCCCCTTCGTTGCTGTCCTGCATTCAGCGCACTCTGCTTTGCCTCAGCTGAGTATTTTGATTTATTCCCCTGTCTCTCCCCAGCTCTCCTGCTGTGGTCCTCCTCACCTCTCGGCCACACACTCTCCCGATCAAGCTCCTCTCTCCACCTGCCCGTACAGTTTGTCAGCCTCAGTATCCCGGGCCGCTCTTCTGCGTGCCGCTCCGGGGTCCCGCTCTCCATCGGCACTCTTGTGCTACGCTTGTGATTCGCTGCTTCCACTCCCCGAGCCCCCTGCCTTGCACGCTTTCGCCTTGGCCTTCCCTTTTCGCTGCTCAGCTTGGCCACGTGGTTCTCCGCTCCGCTGTCTCTCTCGACCCGTGCAGACACTTCAGGGGACTGCCGCGGCCCGCTCTGCCTTCTGCTTTAATGTGGGAGTTCTGGCACTAATGCCCCTGCATAACACCTCTGCCCTGCCGCTTCTTGGGGTGTGCTATCCCCGTTTTTGCAGGCCTTCGTGGTGGAGCTACACTACAGCACCGCCATGTAGTCCGATGACCAATCTGTTATATTTTTTGAAGGTGTGAATAAACAGGTAGACCAAGGTGAGCCGGTTGTTATAGTTAGTGTATCTGGATTTTCAGAAAGCCTTTGACAATGTCCCTCATGAGAGGCTCTTGGCGATATTAAAAATTCATGGGATTGGAGTCAATGTACTATTGCGGATCAGGAGTGGGTTAAAAGATAGAAAGCAGGAGAATAGGGCTAAATGGCCAATTTTCTCTTTGGAGAAAGATGAATAGTGGAGTACCCCATGGATCTGTGCTGAGCCCACTGCTTTTTAGCATACTCATAAATGACCTGGAAATGGGAATAAGGAGCGAGGTGATCAAATTTGCAGATGACACAAAATTATTCAAAGTTGTTAAAAACACGAGAGGATTGTGAAAACATTGCAAGAGGACCTTGATAAATTGGAAGACTGGACGTCCAAATGGCAGATAAAATTGAATATGGACAAATGAAATGTTATACACCTAGGAAAGAACAACCCAAACTATGCTTACACAATGCAAGACTCCACATTAGGAACCACCACCCAGGAAAAAGATTTAGGTGTCATCTTGAATAATATGTTGAAACCCTATGCCCAGTGTGCAGCGATGGCCAAGAAAACAAATAGAATGCTAGGAATCATAAGGAAAGGAATGGAAAATAAAACAAAGGACATTATAATGCCTCTGTATCATTCCATGGTGCGACCGCACCTTGAAAATTGTGTGCAATTCTGGTCGCCATATCTTAAAAAGGATTTAGTGGAATTAGAAAAGGTACCGAGAAGAGCCACCAAAATGGTACAGGGGATAGAAGGATACCCCTGTGAGGAAACGCTTAAAAGGTTAGGGCTCTTCAACGTGGAAAAGAGAAGGCTGAGGGGAGATACGATAGAGGTCTATAAATTAACGAATGGAGTGGAACGGGTCAACGTAAATCAGTGATTTACACCATCAAAAATAGAAAGATTAGGGGATTTGCAATGAAGCTACAGTGCAACCAATTTAAGACTAATAAGAGAAAATATTTTTTCATTCAACGTGTAATCAAACTCTGGAATTCGTTACCGGAGGATGTAGTGAAGGCTGTTAGTGTAATTGGGTTTAAAAAGGTTTAGGACAAGTTCCTGGAGGAAAGATCCATAAATCATTATTAAAGAGGACCTAGGAAATCCACTGCTTGCCCCAGGACAAGCACTGTGAAACCTGTGTGCCTTTTTGGGAACCTGACGGGTATTTGTGACCTGGATTGGCCACTGTAGGAAACCGGATGCTGGGCTTGATGGACCTTGGTCTGACCCAGTATGGCATTTCTTATGTTCTTTTGGTCTTTGGCATAATGCCCCACTCAAGTTTTCTAAAGCAACGACATGGTCTTCTCTCCATTCTTTTGCATGTCATTATCATCTGGATGTTCAAGCGCAGAGTGATGTATGGTTTGGTGCTCGCGTTTTGTAGGCCAGGTTGCCTGCTCCCACTCACCCACCATCGTTAGGTACTACTCTGGTACATCCCACGTGTCTGTTGTGGACTTGAGGGACATTGAGATAGGTGAAAGAAGGCCTTACCTCCTAATTTTCTTTCCTTGAGTTCATCCAGTCCAGGACCTGCCTTGGCTGCTGCTTTTTGAATCCAGACGTAGAGAGAATCTCTGACGTTTTAACTCCTGCACTTCTGAGAAGTTGCTGCTCTGCTGTGCTGTTTTCTTTTTGCTGTTGATTATGGGTGTCTGGTTAGCCATGGGCTCTATCCACCTTTCCAGACCCTTTTCGGAGCAAGTGTCATTTTCCATTCATGTGTGCTCCGTAGATAGTTGATGAGTTTATTAATAGATGTTTTTTGTAGAGTCTGCTTTGTTACAGAAATACCGGGGTGAGGAGAGCTGCACAGGAACCTTATAGTTTGACAAGACCAAACCAGTGGTTCACAGTCTCCATCTGCTGATAGGAAGGCATAAACTCATATATGGGCATAAGGAAAGAAAATTAGGGGCATAAGGAAAGAAAATTAGCAGGTATGGCTTCATTTCACCTTGCTCAAGGTCACAAACAGTGTCTGTAACAGAAGCAGGATGTGAACCCTGGCTTTCCTGGTCCTCAGCCATTGCTCTAACTGCTAGGCTTGGTCCCACATTTTCTCCAACATTCAGTAGTTCCTAGGAACATTTTATTAAGCCTTTGAAGTGTCCAGTACCCATCTGTATAAAATATTTTAGCCATTTGTCACAAATAATACTGATATTGATGTTCTGGCCATCCCATAATCTGTCTCTTAACCATTCTTCCATTGAACGTTTCATTTGCAAATCTCTCTCTTGCTTTATTGGATGCAGTGACTTTCCTTTCAAGCCTGCATTAATTAGCTTGTGTATATATAACTTATATGAAACTTTTTGTGGTAAGCTTTTTCTTTCTCAAGTGCTGTGAATTTTGCTTCTAAATATACCTTCATAGTGATATGTCCTACCCAGTGCTTTATTTGAAGATATTTATAAAGATCTGCATCTGTAAAACCATGCTAGACTCTTAGCTCAAGGCCGCTTGTTTACTTTCCAAATTTATAGATGAAGCAGGTTCCAGAGAACTAAATAATACAAATACTTCTCTGTGCCACCTTTCATTCTCTCCATTTTTGCATGTGTTACTCTGGTTCTCTTTTTGTTTTTTTTCTCATAACTAGCTGTACACAGCAAACTTAGATGAAGATTTGAAAAGCCCACTCATCAATAATTTTTTTTTCTGTTTTATAATCTTTATTTATAACAATAAAGTAAGAATACAAATTCCAAGTCCACATCAAGAGGACAATCATCTGGGAAAAAAAGTAAACAAAATACAAGGCAACAGGATCCAAAATTACTATCTAGCCCAAATTATACATGGAAAGAAGAAAGAAAAAAGATTACTTCAGACAGATTCCTTACTGACCAAGAACGCCTCATGTTGCCCAACATCGAGAAAAACATACTTAACATCCTTTAACACCAAAATACATTTACAAGGATATTTTAAGAAAAAGGAAACCCCAATGGCCAAAATCCGGATTTTCAAAGCCAAAAACGCTTTCCTACGGTTCTGAGTAACCTTACTCACATCCGGAAATATTTGTATAGAATCTCCACAAAAAGCTTGATTTTTCTTTTTAAAATAGGAACGTAGAATCAAGTTTTTATCCTGAAGTGATAAAAACGAGACAACTAAAGTAGCACGTTGAGAAATCATATCTGTAGAAGATTCCAAAAACTGAGAAAGATCTAAGGACTCGGCAACATTGGGGTTCCCTTTCTTTACAGAGTCTGGAGAGGAAGTCATACCAGAAGCAATCGAAGAAACATAATAAAGTGAAGAAACCTTAATAGAGTCCACATCTGCAATTAATAATACCTCCT
Organism: Ichthyophis bannanicus; assembly: GCA_033557465.1. Lineage (NCBI taxonomy): Eukaryota > Metazoa > Chordata > Amphibia > Gymnophiona > Ichthyophiidae > Ichthyophis > Ichthyophis bannanicus. The sequence goes on along the minus strand of CM066031.1, from coordinate 618,751,610 downwards.
TGAGATATTTTTGTGACAATATCAACGGAGTAAGGTAATGAGTAGAAGGAAAATTTAAAAAATGCAAATTTTTAGTACGATTAACATTCTCAAGGGCTTCTAATTGATGGTGAATACAAGTACTATCCTTAATAGATGAAGAGACTGCAGCCTCCATTACTGAGAAACGACCCTCCAGCTTAGTCAAAGATTTATTTTTTTTAAGATGTAATACTTCATGCTCTGAAAGCTTCTGTACCACTTCTGTAGAAAACTGCTCCACTTGGGAAAAGGAAGCGCGAAAAGAACATTCTATACGCGCTACCAGCTCCCAAATATCCCTCAATGAAACCTCAGCAGGTACAACCACTTCCAATAACCCAGAGGAAAATACCACCGGGGAAGGTAGCTTAACTTTCTGTTCTCTCAATGGGAGAATGCACTGGGTGAAAGTCCTCATTATGATCGAGAAGCTTCATCTTTAACGGCATTGAGAGAACAGAAAGTTAAGCTACCTTCCACTCATCAATAATGAATGAACTTTCTAGATTGACAGACTGGATACAAGTCTCTGCTATCCTGGAGCCACCAGCTGACAGAAGGAATGTGCAGTTTTCCTGCTAGTAGATATATGGGAGAGGAAGAGCTCCACATTCCCCGGCATCATAAGACCACCTCTTCTCCTTCCCAGTGATTGGGTGACCAAGAAGGGAGGGTGTCAATCAGCCCATTCTTCCTTGTGGTCCCTTATCTCTTTTTCCCTCTCCACAGCTTTGCACTCCCCTTTTTTATGGTCTCTCGAAAATGACCCCACCCCCACTCTTTACCATGGGGCAGCAGAAGCCTAATATCGCTGCTCCTGACAGCTTTCCATGTACAACATATGCATTTTGAAACCACATTTCACAGTACATCATAGCAAGACTAGTATGAGTTTGAGGAGGGGAAGGATGTGGGTTGGTATGGGGTTGGAAGTGAAAGTTTGCAGGTTAGGGGAAAATGGCAACAGGGTGCATATATGTCACTTAGCACACTCTCTGGAATTGGGGGATGTATTGAGAAATCAATTAAATTAAGATATCTCTATCCCTCTAATTCTAGAGCTAATATTTTTCTGACTTGCTGTATAGTTTTTCTTATATTTTTCTGGACATCCAGTTAACTTATGAACAATAGTGATATATGAAATTGAATTTGACTAGAGTATGACAATTGAGACCAGTGGTCATTAGATCATATGCTGATGATAATACTGGCAGTCTAATCTGCCATTTTATTTATTTAACTAGGCTTATATACCATTTTTCTACCAGTCAAAGCGGTGTAGATTCAGGTACTATATATATTTTTTTCCCTTGTCCCCAAAGGGCTCACAATCTGTTTTTGGTTTCTAATGGAGTATTTCTGAAGTGTGGATGTCGTTTGCTCACTTACTGATGAATTCTAGTGGCTAGATAACATTTTATGACTAACAGTTACCACCTGTCTGCTTAATTTCTGCCTCACTGCTGCAGTTATTAGAGTGATTCCAAGGGGAGTGTTCTAACAATGTATCTGATCCTTTCTCATCATATATCCATATTTACAAAGTCTCCAACCCTCTTAATCTTTAAGCATTGCTTTAATAGTTTGGTTGCATCTTTTGCTACTGTCTTATTCAGCATTCCATCTGACTTTTTCTTTTCTTTTTAAAGGGTATGTGTATAGAATTAGAGCAACTTTTAGACCCCCAGTCTAATCCCCTTTTCACACCCCTAATCGTGGTGGAAGGGAACACTCCATTGGAAGGCTGCGTGCTTTCTTTCAGTCAATTTGCTGGTGCAGAGAGAGATTCACTGGTGTATTTAGCAAGCCTGCTTGGAGCAAGGTATGTTCTGTGCATGTTTTTTTTTCTTCACAAATAGTTCTTATTAAATAATAGAATAACATATCAAGAGCATATTACAAAAGTATACTTACTTTACTCTCAGATTTTGATTTTACAATGACTAAACTACTGTAATGTTTTAAAAGTAGCCTCCAAGAAAGATTATATGAACCACATGTGTGACTTAAACTTTATTTTCCAAAATTTAATAAATAGTGAATTTGCACACTTAAGGGGAGTCAGTTTTTGGAGAAGTGCTCATAACACCTTTCATGTTAAACCTGTATGAACAAGTTCAGTGTTGCCCAAAACTGGCCTGGTGATCCCAAAGCTTGTTGAGTTTTCAGGATATCCACAATGAACATGCATCAGTTAAATTTGCATGTATTAATGATCTAGAAAGTGCCAATTGATCTTAGTAATATTCATTGTGAGTGTTCTGAAATTCAGCTGGCTGTGGAGTTTGTGAAGCCATGGAGTGTAGGAGTAGCCTAATGGTTAGAGCACTGTCTTGGGAGCCAAGACACTAGGGTTCAGTTCCCACTAGCACTCCTTGTGGCCTTGGGCAAGTCACTTAATTCTCCATTGCCTAAGAAAAATCCACGTTATCAGTAGATTCCAACTCATCCTGCTAGACATCATCTCTGGTATATAGAGTCCCACCCCTAGGGGTCAGCTTCAGTATTTTCTCTGTCTCAGCAGATGGTGAACTTCTTTGCTTCTAAAGGATTGTAAGAATTCTGCTGGAGTGATTTTCCTCTTAGTTTTCCTGGGTCTCTGGGCACACTGCAGTTGCTTCTTGGTAATTTCCGCTTCTTCCAGCCATTCCAGAGGTGTTTCTGGTCAGGAGGATCAGTGGAGCACCTCTGAAGAGAAGTGCTCCTGTTCATGAAGAACAGTGCAGCCTTCCAGCTTATACCTTGTCATCAGCACTAAGGGATGCAGTCCAAGACTTCTCTAAAAAGTCATATCAGATTCATAAAGTTTAAAAAAAGAAAAGAAAAATAAATGAGAATTGTAATTAAATTAGCTAACGCAGTACGACCTTCCAGGCTGCAGTGTGAACTCTGCACAGGCAGTGTCAACAGCGTCAGCTCTGGCTCATTTGGCACCAACTTCAGCAGCACAGCAGTGAGACTTCAGCAGCAGGGTAGAGAGTTTTTCCTTTTGCTGCTCTGACGTTCAGCTCGTGCATCCCCCCCATCTCCTTTGTGATCTTTGGGATTCCTTCCGGGCATTGGGGCTTACGGGGCTGCTCTCCTCAGGCCGGTCACGACTCCAGCCACATCGCTGTTCGCACAGTGCTGGGTTTTAGCTCTTCCTCGTGGCTCCTGACAAAATGTTTTCTCCACGACCAAGCAGGAAATCAGTCCTCACATATGGGTGATGTCGGCGCCGACGGAGCCCTCGTGCGGAGCATTTCCCCAGCTTTCAAAGAAAGCCTTTGGGAATGCAGCGCACATGTGCGGTCCCCTTCAGGCCTAAGGGTGCCATCTTGCTCAGTCTTTCTTTTTCCGTGGAACCCAACGAACGTGAGTTTGTGTCACCCGGGAAAAAGTTGATTTTTTTTTTGGCGATTTTCGCGTTTCTTTATCCAGTTCGACGCCGGTTCCCCTTCCCGCCTGGGCTCGGTACACCGGTATCGAGTACGGAATTTCTTTTTCGGTTTTTGTCCTTCGTGACTAGTGTTCGCGCCTTTTTTGTTATTTTCACTGGCAGTCCGGTCTTTTGACCTTGCAGGGGCCCTTTTTCCCCCGATGGCTGCCAGTGGGTTCAAAAAATGCGATTGGTGTAAGAAACTTATGTCTCTCACCGATGCACATGACTGCTGCCTCCGATGCCTCGGGCCTGACCATAACCCGCTGGTATGTGGCCTGTGCGGCAAGATGTCGTCGAAGGTGCTTCGGAGCCGTCAGCATCAACGTGAAAGAATTTTTTCAGAGTCTGCGTCCGGCCGGGCCCACACTTCGTCAGAGGCCTCAACATCTCAGGAGTCTGACCCCGAGCAGCGTCGTGGGTCCTCTGAGAGGGGGTCTCCCAACCGGGAGCACAAAAGGAAGAAGAAACTCGTGAGGGCGGCGTCAGTGGAAGCACCTGGATCCTCGAGGGCCAGGTTGCACAGCCCTGACTGCCGTTCCGGGCTCTCGGAGTCGGAGCGGCTGAACAAACAACCTCGCCTGGAGCCGGAGTCCCCGAGTCAGGTAACATCTGTTGTCCTTGTGGACTCTCCCCCGGGAGAATCGACGTCGGGCCCGATGCTGTCGGGGACCGAGTCGGGAGCTGCGGAGTCTCCTGAGCTCGGACTCTGGCTGATGGCCCTGGAGAGCAGCCTGGCTGCCTTCATGGAGCAGCAGTGGGTACTGATCGCCAGTCTGACCGGTGCATCTGCCCCGACCTCGACGTCTAAGTCGACCCCGGAGGCCGAGCCGATCCTCGAGTCAATCAAGTCTCGAGTCGATCCTCGGCCACGGTCTCCCTCGACCTCCCTTCGGAGCCGAGGTCGTCGACGCCGGTGCCCTCAGCGTCGGGGCAGGTGGCATCGAGGCTCACACGGCCGGAGCCGCTCAACTTCTCCTCGGAGGAGTCGGCGTGGGAGACGGAGGACGAGGATTCTCCTGACACCTTCCGGACCCGGCTGAAAAGTCAGAAGATGCACTCCTAGGTGCCTCCTGGCTGGGAGGCCAGGAACCTGGATGCTCTCGGTAGAAAGTGCTTCCAGGGCTCTATGCTCTCTTGCCGTGTCCAGGCCTACCAGCTGTCCAGACTTACCCAACTGTACATGGGCATGTACTTACGGGACCTGGCAAAGGAGATTGCCGGGTTCTCGTCTGGCCTCTCCGAGGAACCCTTGCAGAGATTCAAGGCCTTTTCTACAGGGATCCGAGAGTAGCCGCGGCTGGCATCGGTGCATGCCGTCAGGCCTGGCTACAGTCATCGGACCTGGAGTCATGGGTACAGGACAAGTTGGTCGATGTCCCCTGCCGAGGTGACACCTCTTCGGCAAGCCCATGACTGAGAAGGCTGCAGAAATCGAGACCGAGACTCTCACCAGGACAAGACTGTTCAGGAAAACTTCTGCCCCTTCTCACAAAAAGAAGGGCTCTGGAAAGAAGCCCTTTTTCCCGAGGAAGGGTGCTGCCTACAAAACCTACCCTCAGTATCAGGCCTCTCCAGCTCCCCAACAGGGCCAGCAGGCCAAGGGACAGGGGCATGGGCCCTGTAGGCAGAAGACACCCAAGCTGCCAGCTCCAGCTCCTGCACAGCAGGGAGTGGGGTTTTGACTCCCACAGCATAGCCTCTCCTCCGCCGGTGGCTCCATTCAGCACTGGGGGTCGGCTGACCCTGTACGCCTACAGGTGGCCAGCCATTACAGGGGATACCTGGGTATTGAGCATAGTCCAGAAGGGCTATATGCTCCATTTCCACCAGCTACCCCCCTCCTACTATCCAGGGGAGCCTCCAAGACTCCCTCTACACAGAGACCTCCTCCTTCAGGAGTTGGCAAGTCTTCTAAAGGAACAGGCGGTGGAACTGGTGCCACACCACCTGGAAGGCCAAGGCTTCTACTCCAGGTACTTCCTAGTACCAAAGAGAACAGGAGGCCTCAGACCTATCCTGGACTTGCGAAACCTGAACAAGTTTCTGGAGAGGGAAAAGTTCAAGATGCTTTACCCTTGGAATACTGCTGCCCTACCTCCAGCAGGGAGACTGTCTATGCTCCTTAGACCTAAAGGATGCTTATACTCACATCCTCATCCATCCAGACCACAGACAATATCTCAGATTTGTGGTGGGAGGAAACCATTTTCAGTACAGGGTACTTCCCTTTGGCCTAACCTCTGTCCCCAGAGTTTTCACAAAATGCCTGGCGGTGGTGGCGGCTTTTCTCAGAAATCAGGGGATTTTTGTCTTCCCGTACCTGGACGACTGGCTAATCAGGGGCCAGTCACTCCAGGAGGCCCGACAGGCCACTCTTCGCACTGTCTCTCTTCTTTAGCATCTGGGCTTTGTCATAAACTACGCAAAGTCCACTTTGCTCCCCTCCCAGGACCTAGAGTTTATAGGGGCAAGACTAGACACCCTTCAGGCAAGAGCTTACTTGCCTGAGATCAGGGCACCCAGACTGGTTTGCTTGGCCAACCAGTTCCAAAGCACTTCTCATGTTTCCGCCAGGCACTACCTGCGGCTTATGGGCCACATGGCATCCACTTGTACATGTGACCCCAAATGCCCGTCTGGACATGCGGGCTGCTCAATTGTGCCTCAGAGCAGTGGATACAAGCCACTGGCGACCTCCGAGACAGAGTAAAGGTGTCCAGACGACTTCTGAACTCCTTGCAGTGGTGGCTACATCTGCCAAACCTTCTCAGGGGTGTACCTTTTCAGGCTCCAACACACACAAGGGTGCTGACGACAGATGCTTCCTTAAAGGGCTGGGGTGCACATTGCCAGGGCATGTGCACTCAAGGCCTGTGGTCCACTCGGGAGGCCACACAGCAAATCAACCTTTTAGAGCTGCAAGCAATCCGCTTAGCTCTGCAAACCTTCTGTCATGCTCTCTCTCAACAATCTGTCTTAGTTCGGACGGACAATCAGGTGGCAATGTTCAGCGTGAACAAGCAAGGGGGCACAGGGTCCAGGCTCCTATGTCAGGAGGCACTGGCCCTTTGCTCCTTTGCAGTCAAAGAAGGCGTGTTTCTCAAAGCAGTTTATGTACCTGGTCAGGAGAACTTTTTGGCAGACAAACTAAGCAGGATTCTCCAGCCTCACAAATGGCAGTTGAATCCATTGGTGGTCCAGCAGATCTTCCTCTGCTGGGGACTTCCATCCATCGATCTCTTTGCAAGTCCACTGAACCGCCAGCTGCCCAGGTTTTGCTCCAGACAGCCTCATCCCCTGAGGATGGCAACAGATACTTTTCTGATCTCTTGGTCTACGGGCCTCCTGAATGTGTTTCCTCCCACCCCTGGTGGCCCCAACTCTTTTCAAGAACCTCCGGGACAAGGCCTCGGTGATTCTGGTAGCCCCCAGATGGCCGAGGCAGCCGTGGTTTCCACTTCTTCTGCAGTTGGCGGTGGAAGCACCGTTCTCTCTGGGACTGCAACACGATCTCCTGTCTCAAGAGCAGGGTTCCCTTCTGCATCCCAATCTCAGGTCCCTCAATCTGATGGCCTGGCTGCTGAAAGGATAGTGCTAGCTCCCTTACTTCTACCTAAGGAGGTTGAGGAGGTGGTCTTGGCCTCTAGGAGGCAGTCCACCAGAAAGTCCTATGCCCTCAAGTGACGTAGGTTTATGGAATGGTTTGCTCAGTGCAGTGAAGATCCTTTCTCTTGCCTTGTGCCAGTAGTACTGCAGTATCTACTTCACCTTTCAGACCTAGGCCTTAAGTCTAACTCTGTTTGGGTCCACCTCAGTGCTTTGGCAGCGCACCATTCACCGGTGGAAGGACAGTCTCTGTCGGTTCACCCTTTGGTGTCCAGATTTTTGAGAGGTCTGCTTCTACTCAAGCCTCCAGTTTGTCCACCGGCGACTGAGTGGGATTTGAACGTGGTCTTGCAGCAACTTACTCGTCCACCGTTTGAGCCGATGGGTACTTGCCATTTGCGCTTCCTTTCTTGGAAAGCGCTCTTCCTGGTGGCTCTTACCTCGGCCAGATGTGTGAGTGAACTACAAGCACTGGTTTCTGATAGACCGTACACGCGGTTCTATAGGAACAGGGTGGTCCTACGGACCCATCCCAAGTTCCTCCAAAAAGTGGTCTCCTCTTTCCACCTCAGTCAGGAGGTGGTTCTTCCGACCTTTTTTCCCAGGCTGCATGCCAGCCGAGTTGAAACAGTCTTGCATACCCTGGACTGTAAGAGGGCTTTGTCCTTTTACATAGAACATATGCGGGAGCATCGAAGGGCTACTCAGCTCTTCGTCTCGTTTGACCCTAATAAGATGGGGTTACCTGTCTCCAAGCATACGTTGTCCACTTGGGTGGCAGATTGCATTGCCTGGGCGTACAGGGCAGCCGACCTCCCCTTGCAGGGTCGGATCACAGCCCACTGTGTAAGGGCGAAAGCTGCGTCAGTAGCTCATCTCCGCTCTGTTCCATTGGTTGACATCTGCCGGGCCGCAACTTGGTCTTCAAGCCAGACTTTTGCAGCCCATTACTGCATGGAGAGAGAGTCCCGGCGGGACAGTGTTTTCAGCCAGGCGGTACTCCGTAATCTCTTTGAGGTTTAGGCAACTCCTACCCTCCGGCCCTTGGGTTGGGCTACTGTACGGGGTGCGTTCTCAGAGAAAATTCTTATTACGGATGCTGAGGCTCTTGAGAGGGAGCCATTTTTTTCAGCTCTGGGTTCCCGGTAGCCTAGAGCTGGGGAGTCCCATATGTGAGGACTGACTTCCTGCTTGGACCTGGAGAAAGCGTAGTTACTCACCTGTAACAGGTGTTCTCCAGGAGCAGCAGGAATCAGTCCTCACGACTTTCCGTTCTCCCCTGGAGTTGCAGTCATATACTTCATTTTGTTTTTTGCTGTCTTTTAGCTATGTCATCAGACTGAGCAAGATGGCACCCTTGGGCGGGAAGGGGACGGCGCATGTGTGCTGCATTCCCAAAGGCTTTTTTTGAAAGTTGGGGAAACGCTCCACATGGGGGCTCCATTGGCGCCGACGTCACCCATTTGTGAGGACTGATTCCTGCTGCTCCTGGAGAACACCTGTTACAGGTGAGTAACTACGCTTTCTCCTTCGGTGACCATTTTGTACAAGCTGCTTCAGTTTCTTCTTCCTGTGGTTCCCGCCAAAACTATATCTGCATTTGGTGGCCATTTTGATACTGGGGCATTTTTCTTGCCGATCCTCAGCACTGCCTTCTTCATTTTCGTGGGGGCTGTGGCTTTGCCGTCCACCCTACAGTGCTGTGTAGCCTGTGGGAAGAAACATAGGATCCTCATTAATAGCCTCTGGGCTATATGCGGGGCATATCCCAGGGGACCCTCGGCCAGTATGCCCTTGCCACTCTCAGTTTCACCTTCCCTGTCCATGCCCCAACCTCCGACTGTTAACACCACATTGGTGGCAGAGACACCCCTGCCGCTCCTTCTTTCAGAGCTCAGTTTACCGCTGCTGGCACAGCAGTCGGCTCTTTAGCTGTCCACCTCTTCACAACTGGATGCCTGCATGACTGATCAACAATTTCTAGCCTTGTTCCGTCAAGTCTGGGATATGTAGCACTCAGGTCTCTTGGGGGGGATCCATTCCTGCATAGCCTTCCCATCGTAAACATTCCAGACTCTGTACAGCTGCAGCTTCTGCCACACTCTCGCCTTCCAATCTCCGGGATGCCTCCTCACCTTCAGGGGACATGCATCCTGCCAATGAGGATGGCGAGTGTCCATCAGAAGACATCTCCCTCAGCTCTGGATCAGACAGAGAGGAAGGGGAGTTTTCACTCCCGGAAGAACAGCAAGAGGAGCAAGAGCTTCGGGATGAGGAAGAGGATAATCAGCTTTTCCAGAAAGAGGAACTGTTGGCTCTCATTGCCTGGGTTAAGAGACACTGCACCTCTCTGACATGCCAGCTGCTTCAAACCCAGCTTGACCTCAAGTGGATCCCATTATCTTGGGCATCAATAAGCCGTCTTTCCCTTTCCCCCGGTGCATGGAATGAGACAGCCCAGATGTATCCTTACGCTCGGTATGATGCTTGGGGCGTTTACGTCTGGTCCTCGGAGGACCTGGATAAATGACAGTTTTTTCCCATGGTTGATGCGCTTGTGACAGCTGTCACCAAGCACACTACCATTCTCCAGGACCAAGCAGGAAGTCAGCCCTCACATATGGGTGACGTCGGCGCCGACAGAGCCCCCGTGCGGAGCATTTCCCCAGCTTTCAAAGAAAGCCTTTGAGAATGCAGCGTGCCTTTGCGGTCCCCTTCCCGCCCTAGGGTGCCATCTTGCTCAGTCTTTCTTTTTCCGCGGAGCCCGACGGATGTGAGTTCGTGTCACCTGGAAAAAGTTGATTTTTTTTCTGCGATTTTCGTGTTGTCTTATCCGGTTTGATGCAGGTTTCCCTTCCCGCCTGGGCTCGGTACACCGGTATCGAGTCTGGTCTTGTGATTTTCGTTTCTTCTCCTTCATGACTAGCGTTCGCGCTGTTTTTGTATTTTCACTGGCAGCCCGGTCTTTTGACCTTGCAGGGGCCCTTTTTCCCCTGATGGCTGCCAGCGGGTTCAAAAAGTGTGATCGGTGCAAAAAACTTATGTCTCTCACCGACACACATGACTGATGCCTTGGGCCTGACCATGACTCGCTGGCCTGTGGCCCGTGCGGCAAAATGTCGTCAAAGGCGCTTCGGAGCCGTCAGCATCAACGTGAGAGAATTTCTCTGACTCCGCGTCCGGCCGGGCCCGGACTTCGTCAGAGGCCTCGACATCTTGGGAGTCCGACCCGGAGCGCCGTTGGGGTTCCTCTGAAAGGGAGTTTCCCTACCGGGAGCACTGAAGGAAGAAAAAACTCGCAAGGGCGGCGTCGGTGGAGGCTCCTGGTTCCTCGAGGGCTAGGTCGCGAAGGCCTGACCGCCGCCCCGGGCTCTCGGAGTTGGAGAAGCCTTCCAAGCTACCTTGTGTGGAGCCGGAGTCCCCGAGTGACGTAAGTGCAGTTGTCCTCGCAGACTCTCCTCCGGGGGAGCCGCCGTCGGAGCCCGAGTCGGGGGCTGCTGAGTCTCCTGAGCTTGGACTCAGGTTGACGGCCTTGGAGAGCAGCTTGGCTGCCTTCATGGAACAGCAGCGGCGGGTGCTGATCGCCGGTCTGACCGGTGCATCTGCCCCGACCACCGGGACCTCGACGTCTAAGTTGACCCCGGAGACCGAGCCGATCCTCGAGTCGATAAAGTCTCGAGTCGATCCTCGGTCAAGGTCCCCCTCGACCTCCTGTGCGGGGCCGAGGTCGTCAACGCCGATATCCTCGGCATCGGGACGGGTGGCACCGAGGCCCACACGGCCGGAGCCGCTCGATTCCTCCTCGGAGGAGTCGGAGTGGAAGACGGAGGACGAGGAGTCCCCGGACACCTTCCGGACCCGGTGCGTCCTTTCGGACTCACTGGAGTCCGAGCCTCGTAGATGTTCCCCCCCGGAGGATACCTGGTTCTTGGACTTCGTGAGGGACATCGCCAAGGCCTTGGCCTTCCCTGCGGACGCCGAGGAGGAGCCTTGAGCCGAGGAGTTTGATGCCCTCCATATGATTTTCCTCCGAAGGAAGCCTTTACTGTACCGGTTCCTCCGATGCTGGAACGGCTGCTCTTCCATATATGGGAGGCACCGGCCTCGACGCCGGTTCTTAGCAAACGGGTCGATTCCATTTATCGAGTACGTAAGAGCACTTGGTTCCAAAAGGCACAGCTATCGCACCACTCCATGGTTGTGGAATCGGCCATGCACGGTCTGAAGAGTCAGAAGATGCACTCCTCGGTGCCTCCCGGCCGGGAAGCCCAAAACCTGGATGCCCTCGGTAGAAAGTGCTTCCAGAGCTCTATGCTGTCTTGCCGTGTCCAGGCCTACCAGCTGTACATGGGCATGTACCTACGAGACCTGGCGAAGGAGTTTGCCGGGTTCTCAGCTGTCCTCTCCGAGGAACCTTTGCAGAGATTCAAAGCTTTGTCAACAGGGATTCGAGAGTGCTCGAAGGTTATCTCTCGAGCAGCCTATGATGGCTTCGAGGCTTCGGCCCGGGTAGCCGTGGCCGGCATCGGTGCACGCCGTCAGGCCTGGCTACAGTCATCAGACCTAGAGCCATGGGTGCAGGACAAGTTGGTCGATGTCCCTTGCCGAGGTGAAAACCTCTTTGGTAAGCCCATGACTGAAAAGGCTGCAGAAATTGAGACTGAGACTCTCACCAGGACAAGGCTGTCCAGGAAAACGTCTGCCCCTTCTCAGAAAAAGAAGGACTCGGGGAAGAAGCCCTTTTTCCCGAGGAAGGGTGCTGCCTACAAATCCTATCCTCAATAACAGACCTCTCCAGCTCCCCAACAGGGCCAGCAGGCCAAGGGGCAGGGGCATGGGCAGAAGACCCCCAAGCCTCCAGCTCTGGCTCCTGTACAGCAGGGAGCGGGGTTTTGACTCCCACAGCATAGCCTCTTCTCCACAGCTGGCTCCACTGGATACCTGGGTCCTCAGCAACCTTTAAAGTTGGAAGCGCTCCAAGGCTCGAAAGATCCCATGCCACCAACCCGATCGGCATCAGGGAAGGGAGCAGGCAGTTAAGCTCCTCCCTGCTCCCCACCGCCAAGGCCAATCGGGCCGCACAGGAACACCGCAAGCACCTTTAAAGTTGGAAGCGATCCAAGGGCGCCTGCGCTTGGTGGGCCCGCGCCTAAGGTCCTCGCCAAAGGGCCCTTTGGCGAGGTCCTTAGGCGAGGCACAGAAGCAAGCACGTTGAACCCAACAACATCAACTACACGACTAACCAGACATCAAACCATCAAAAACAACTCAGAAAAAGAAAAAACCCAGCAACTAAAGAGAAATTAACAATAGACACAAATGTTTGCACAATGGTTGCGGACAAACGCCGAACGATTCAACGGGCTTCTCTGATTGATAAGGGTCGAGCCCGGCAGCTCTACACAGCCCCAGCAGACACCCAATCAGAAGGTTGCAGGCAATAAAGAGGAGAAGTCCATCGAGAGCGACCCTTATGCGAGGGTGCCGTGACGAGACTGATATCACCATCTACTACTTGTAAGTTAATCCTCCTACTGTGCCTAGACGATTCATTGCTTGCAGATTAATGCTGCTACTTTGTCTGGACAATCCACTGCTTGTAGACTAATGCTGCTACTTTGTCTGGACAATCTACTGCTTGTAGACTAATGCTGCTACTTTGTCTGGACAATCCATTGCTTGTAGATTAATTGCCTGAAGAATCCATTGCTTGCTTAAGTTAATGCTATAATCTTGCCTGGACAATCCATTGCATGCCTACATTAATGCTATAATCCTGCCTGGACAATCCATTGCATGCCTACGTTAATGCTGTAATCCTGCCTGGACAATCCATTGCATGCCTACGTTAATGCTGTAATACTGCCTGGACAATCCATTGCTTGTAGGACTAATAGCATAAAACCTACTACCCATTTCTGCATAGCTCAGTCTGCAAAACAACTTATGCTTCACAAACCCTACATCAATTCAACTACCACCTCATAGCTAATCTGCAAACTAACCATATGCAACACAAGACACAGTAAAGATTCCACTACCACTAACGCAAAATTACATCTATAGGACACAAATCAAGCCGAGCCCTGATCAGTAAGCTACAAACCCTATACCAAGTCAGTAAACACAAGTTATAAAATGAACTCCACTAATCATTACTTCATGGCCTACCTCACATTCCTACACATGTTTGCACTTTGCGCACACAGCATCAGACTCAACGAACAAATCCCATTGATAAACCTATATACCACCCAACCCATATCTACATCAGCATCACACATATCCAAAGAACGCCAACAATCAAAGAATACAGCACACAAACCATACAATACCACACATGACATCCCCTCTCACCACACAAATAATGAACACACAAACCCAATCATCTCAACAAACATCAGGTGTGCTCTATCAGATCTATCAGGAACAAACCAAATACTATCTGTGACCTAATCCACGACAAGAAGCTTGATATAATATGCATCACTGAGACCTGGCTAGACGACTCAGACCAAGTTATATTAAATCAAGTAACCCCAACAGGATACTCAGCATTTAACTGCATCAGAGCACAAAAGAGAGGGGGAGGAGTACTAATACTTACCAGAAAGGAATTCAGATTCAAAACAATCGCCACCACCAACACAAGTGAAGCCAACACACTAACTATAACCAACAAGTATCTAACCATCTCCCTCACATACAGACCACCTGGAACCACAACTGAATATTTATCTACAATAATTGAAATGATATGCGCACATAACAGAAAGCACAAACCCCTCATTGCACTAGGAGACTACAACCTAACATCCGCACCCACCAGAGAATCTGCAACGTTCCTAAAAGCCGTGGAGTCATTAAAATACTGCCAGACAATTAACGCCTCAACGCACCAACATGGTTCAACTTCAGACATGGTATTCATGCCAACACAACTAGTGGAACAGAACAAAACCACAAAACCAACAATCACCCCAGTCCCTTGGTCGGACCACCATGTAATTGAATTCACCATGACCCTGAACAGCCCTACCCAACGCAAAGAAGAAGAAAGAATAACCAGACGGTTTAAAACATTTAACAGAGACTCATTCATAAACGACATCACCCCACAACTTCAACAGGATCACGACACCCTGGACCTAAACATAAAAGAATGGAACACAATAATATCCAATGCAGCATCTGCCCCAGCCATTAAAGAACCACAAACGAGCAAAAGATCCAACGCCCCATGGTACTCACACGAAGTCAGAGTCGCAAAGCGCACACTAAGAAGAATAGAAAAAAAATGGAGACGGAACAAATCACACAACTCCTAACACAATACAGGGACAAACAACGGGAATACAACAATCTAATAAATGAGCGTAAACAGCAACATCATACCAACCAGGGCCTGCAAAATCACCAATCCAACTTCTCCAGCCCTTGAATTGAAGAACCATTATGCAGCCCTGGAAGTGGAGGAGGTGAAAGCATCCCTGGAAAAGGAAGAACCAGAGTTCAAGTACCCCAAAGTTGCGGAATCAGTGACCAGAAGGAAACGAAGGGTAGTGGTGGTTGGAGACTCTCTTCTGAGGGGTACTGAGGCGTCCATCTGCTGACCAGACTTGATGTCCAGAGAGGTATGCTGTCTGCCTGGTGCCAAAATCCAAGATGTTACGGAGAGTTTGCCGAGACTCATCAAGCCCACTGACTATTACCCAATGTTGCTAATCCATGTTGGAACAAATGATACTGCCAGGTATACCTCGGAACGTATCAAAAGTGACTTCATGGCTCTGGGACAGAGGGTGAAGCAGTTAGGTGCACAGGTGGTGTTCTCTTCAATCCTCCCTGTTGAGGGTAAAGGCCAAGGCAGAGAGGCTTGCATCCTGGAGATGAATGCATGGCTGCGTGGATGGTGTCATCAAGAGCGTTTTGGTTTCCTAGACCATGGGATGCTGTTCCAAGGGTTGCAGAGCAGAGATGGCATCCATCTGTCCAAGAAAGGTCAACACATCTTTGGTAGTAGACTGGCTAATCTACTGAAGAGGGCTTTAAACTAGATTAGTTGGGGATGGGTGAAGAAAGCCCCCAGGTAAGTGAAAGTCCCCAGGTAGGTGATACCCATTTCCATAAAGGTATTTAATGTAACAGGGGTAACATATGGAAAGCAGTGTGTATTAATGCCCGTAGCATGGGAAATAAGATCTCTGAAGTTGAAGCTTTGGTGGGAGTGGCTGACTTGGATTTAGTGGCAGTTACAGAAACATGGTTCACAGAAAACCATGACTGGGATGTAACTATACCTGGCTATACTTTATTCAGAAAGGACAGGGTAGGAAGAAGGGGAGGAGGAGTGGCACTATAAGTAAAAACTACTATTAAAGCTTTGGAATTACAGAGCTTAAAAGGGAGAGAGGAGGCATTGTGGGTTAAACTAGAAAGAGGGAAAGAGAAATCTATTTGCATTGGTGTGATATACAGACCTCCCTCACAAGAGGAAGAGGTGGACAGAGAGTTAATTGAAGACATACGCAGCATTGCTAGGAAAGGGGAAGTGCTACTGATAGGAGATTTCAATATGCCAGATGTTGATTGGCACATTCCTGCTGCAGTATCATCTAGAAGTAAGGAGATCCTGGATTCTCTACAGGGAGAACTATTCAGGCAATTGGTAACAGACCCCACACGTGAAGGGGCCAAACTGGACTTGGTGCTTACCAATGGTGAAAGTGTTTCTGATGTTATAGTAGGAGATCATTTTGCATCCAGTGATCACCAGGTGGTGTGGTTCAGTATTAGGACTAGGGCTGTTAGAATCCATTCCAAGGTGAGGATCTTAGACTTTAGGAAGACTAACTTTGCGAAGATGGGCCAATACCTCAGGGAGTTGTTAGTGGGATGGGAACAGCTGGGGGATGTAGAAAAACAGTGGGCAAAACTGAAAGGGGGTATTTTAAAGGCAACCAACCTTTTTGTTAAAATGGTAAATAAAGGCAAAAGGAACAGGAGACTGCTATGGTTTTCGAGGAAGTAGCTGAAAAAGTGAAGAAAAAGAGGGAGGCCTTCATGAAATACAAGAGATCACAGAGAGAGGAAGACAGGCATCTGTATTTGGAAAAACTTAGAGAAGCTAGCAAAGTAGTCAAGAAGGCAAAGATTCAAAAGGAGGAGGAAATAGCCAATGCAATAAAATGGGGGGATAAGACATTTTTCAGATATATTAGTGAGAAGAGGAAGGGCAAAAGTGGTATTGTCAGACTCAAGGGTGCAGGGGGGGAATATGTAGAAGCTGATAAGGATAAAGCGGAATTGCTTAACAAATATTTTTGTTCTGTGTTCACAGATGAAGAACCAGGAGCAGGACCTCAGAAAACACCCACAAATAAGAACAGAAGCGAGGGACATCTTGAACAATTTTCAGAAGACTGTGTTCGTGAGAAACAAGCTCAACTTAAAGTAGACAAAGCGATGGAACTGGATGGGATACACCCTAGAATACTGAGGGAACTTGGGGACGTTCTAGCAACTCCACTGACTGACCTTTTCAATGCCTCGTTGGAGTCGGGAGTGGTGCCAAAGGACTGGAGAGAGGCTCATGTGGTGCCTTTACACAAAAGCGGAAGTAAGGATGTGGTTGAAAACTACAGGCCGGTTAGTTTAACTTCGGTGGTGAGTAAATTATTGGAAACGCCGCTGAAAGAGAAAATAGTGAGGTTTCTGGAGTCCAGCGGATTACAGGATCCGAGGCAGCATGGATTCACCAGAGGCAGGTCTTGTCAGACAAATCTGATTGATTTCTTTGACTGGGTGACCAGGGAGTTGGACCAAGGGAGAGCTCTAGATGTGGTGTATTTAGATTTCAGTAAAGCCTTTGACACTGTTCCTCACAGGCGACTTATAAACAAACTGAGCACCCTAGGGATGGACCCTAAAGTTACTGCTTGGGTTAGAAATCGGTTGGGTGGGAGGCAACAAAGAGTACAAGTAAATGGAGCTCACTCTGAGGAGAAGGATGTTACCAGTGGTGTGCCCCAGGGATCTGTCCTTGGTCCGATTCTTTTTAACATCTTTGTTAGTGATATAGCGGAAGGGCTGTCGGGTAAGGTTTGCCTCTTTGCGGATGATACCAAAATCTGCAATAGAGTAGACACCCAGGAAGGTGTAGATAACATGAGGAGGGATCTAGCTAAGCTTGAAGAATGGTCTAGAATTTGTCAGCTGGGATTTAATGTTAAAAAATGTAAGGTCATGTATTTGGACTGCAGCAATCCAAAGGAGCAATACAGTATAGGAGGTGAAGTACTTTTGTCCACTAAAGAAGAGCGGGACCTAGGCGTGGTTGTGTCTGATGATCTTAAAGTAGCTAAACAGGTAGAAAAGGCGACGGCAAAAGCTAGAAGGATGCTTGGGTGCATAGGGAGAGGAATGGCTAGCAGAAAAAAGGAGGTGATAATGCCTCTGTATAAGTCTTTGGTGCGACCTCATTTGGAGTATGGTGCGCAATTCTGGAGACCGCACCTTCAAAAGGATGTGAACAGGATGGAGTCGGTGCAGAGGGTTGCTACTAAAATGATTAATGGGCTTCATTATAAAGCATATGAGGACAGACTTAAGGATCTTAATATGTACACCTTAGAGGAAAGGCGGGATAGAGGTGATATGATTGAGATGTTTAAATACCTCCGTGGCATAAATGTTCAGGGAGAGAGCCTCTTTCAATTGAAAGCAAGTTCTGCTACGAGGGGACATGGGATGAGGGTGAAGGGAGATAGATTCAGGAGTGATATGCGGAAATATTTCTTTACAGAAAGAGTAGTGGATCCATGGAATAGTCTCCCAGTGGAGGTGGTAGAGATGAGGACAGTAACTGAATTCAAAAAAGCATGGGACCAACACAGAGGATCTCTAAAGGTAAAAAGTGGACTGTTGTAGTTGTTGTTATGGAAGGACAGACTAGATAGGCCATGTGGTCTTTTTCTGTCATCATGTTTCTATTTTTCTATGTAACCTAATCATGAAATCTACCAATAGACCAAGAGAGCTTTTCAGCATTGTACAAAAGCTCACCAAGGATGACACACAACAAAGCACCCACCATTTTGACCCACAAAAATATGCAGACTACATGAAGTCAAAAAACACCAACCAAACATACTCTGTTTCACCACAAACAAATGACCCCACGATAAAAAAGCAACACCAAGTATGGGAAAGCTTCAATATATCAACAAAACAGCAAGTAGAAGACATCATATCTGAACTCAACACAACAACTTCACCATCAGACCCATGCCCAGTATCATGGATCAAAGCCGCAAAAAGTCAGCTCTCTCATCACATTCAAAAAATCGTCAAAGATTCACTCCAACAAGGATACATGCCACAACCCCTAAAGCACGCAATGATACGACCAGTACTTAAAAGTAGCAATCTGAGCTCATCTGAACCAAAGTCATACTGTCCTATCTCCAGCCTGCCATTCCTTGCTAAAGTCGTGGAAAAAGCAGTCCAAAGGCAACTTCAAGACCACATAGATATCAGTGCCCCACTGGATATACATCAGCATGGATTTAAGCCCCAACACGGAGTGGAAACACTACTCACCTCCCTCTTTGACAATCTCCTAAGAGGCATAGATAACATAAAAAACGGCTTCCTGCTAGTGTTCATGGACATTTCTGCGACCTTCGACACTGTGTCACACCCTAAGCTATTGCAACAATTACAACAGATAGGACTTTGCAAGAATACCCTAAAATGGTTCACATTATACCTGGAAGGGTGAACGCAACAAGTCAAATGCGATCAAAAGAAATGCCTACAATTCCCCGTCACGCAGGGAATACCTCAAGGCTCAGCCTTATTCTCAATGCTCTTCAACATCTACATACAGCCCATATGCAACATCATCAAGCACCACAAATTACACTACCACATTTATGCTGACTGCATCATGGTGTATGCTCCAATCAACTTACTAGCACTAAACACTACAACAATAACAAAATGCCTCGAAGACATGAACGAATGGCTCATAGTCAACAACTTAACGGTCAACTACGAAAAAACTGAGGCAATGTTCGTCACCAGGAACCCCACCTTCATGCCTCCACAAAATATCAGCATCCTGGACAAACACATAACATAAGAACATAACATAAGATATGCCATACTGGGTCAGACCAAGGTCCATCAAGCCCAGTATCCTGTTTCCAACAGCGGCTAATCTAGGTCAAACGTACCTAGCAATTTCCCCAAAAGACACAGGTTCCACAATGCTTGTACTGGGTCAAGCATTGATATCCTGGGTCCCTTCTTAATAATGGTTTATGGACCTTTCCTCCAGGAACTTGTCCAAACCTTTTTTAAACCCAGCTACACTAACAGCCTTTACTACATCCTCCGGTAACAAATTCCAGAGTTTGATTACACGTTGAGTGAAAAAATATTTTCTTTTATTAGTCTTAGTTTACCCTGTAGCTTCATTGCATGTCCCCTAGTCTTTCTATATATCTGATAACGTAAACAATCGATCTATGTTTACCCGTTCCACTCTGTTCATTAATTTATAGACTTCTATCATATCTCCCCTCAGCCATCTTTTTTCCACGTTAAAGAGCCCTAACCTTTTTAGCCTTTCTTCATAGGAGTATCCTTCCATCCCCTTTACCATTTTGGTGGCTCTTCTCTGAACCTTTTCTATTATCACTATATCCTTTTTAAGATACGGCGACCAGAATTGCAAACAATTTTCAAGGTGCGGTCTCACCATGGAACAATATAGAGGCATTATAATATCTTTTGTTTTATTTTCCATTCCTTTCCTCATGATACCTAGCATTCTATTTGCTCTCTTGGCCGCCGCTGCACACTGGGCCGAGGGTTTTAACATGTTATCCACAATGACGCCTAAATCTTTTTCCTGGGTGGTGGTTCCTAATGTGGAACCTTGCATCGTGTAACCATAGTTTGGGTTGTTCTTCCCTAGGTGCATAACTTTGCACTTGTCCACATTAAATTTCATCTGCCATTTTGATGCCCAGTCTTCCAATTTATCAAGATCCTCTTGCAATTTTCCACAATCCTCTTGGATTTTAACAACTTTAAATAGTTTTGTGTCATCTGTAAATTTGATAACCTCACTCGTTATTCCACTTTCCAGGTCATTTATGAATATGTCAAAAAGCAGCGGACCCAGCACAGATCCCTGGGGTACACCACTATTCATCTTTCTCCATTGGGAAAATTGGCCATTTAGCCCTACCCTCTGCTTTCTATCTTTTAACCAGTTCCTGATCCACACTAGTACACTGCCTCCTATCCCATGACTCTTTAGTTTTGCCAAAAGTCTCTGATGAGGGACTTTGTCAAAGGCTTTCTGAAAGTCCAGATACACTATATCAACCGAATCACCTTTGTCCACCTGTTTATTCACACCTTCAAAAAAACATAACAGATTAGTAAGACAAGATCTTCCTTGTCTAAAGCCATGTTGGCTGTCTCCTATTAGGCCATGACTATCTACATGCTGAGTAATTTTGTTCTTTATGATGGTTTCTACCATTTTTCATGATACTGACGTCAGGCTCACCGGTCTGTAGTTTCCCGAATCACCCCTGGAACTCTTTTTAAAAATTGGTGTTACATTGGCGATCCTCCAGTCTTCAGGTATTAGAGATGATTTTAATGATAGTTCACAGATTACTAATAGCAGGTCTGCAAGCTCTTATTTCAGTTCTTTCAACACCCTTGGATGTATACCATCCGGCCCAGGTGATTTGCTACTCTTCGGTTTATCTAATAGTTGTAATACATCTTCCCGATGTATCGATATTTCCTTCAATTCTTCCGCACCTTTAAATACCACTTCAGTTATTGGTAACATCCCTATATCTTCCTCAGTAAAGACAGAAGCAAAGAATTCACTCAGTCTCTCCGCTATCGCCTTGTCGCCTCTTAGTGCCCCTTTAACCCCTCTGTCATCTAATGGACCAACTGACTCTCTCACAGGTTTTTTGCTACGAATGTACTTGAAAAAGTCTTTATTTCGCTTTTTGCTTCCGCAGCAAGCTTCTTCACAAATTCTCCCTTTACCTGCCTTATCAATGCCTTGCATTTGACTTGCCAGTGCTTGTGCTGTTTCCAGGTTTCGTTGTTTGGCTCTTTTTTTGATTTCCTGAAAGATGCTTTTTTGGCAACAACAGCCTCTCTGACCTCCCCTTTAAACCATGCTGGCAGTTTTTTGGACTTCCTTCCACTTATCTTAAAGCGTGGAATACAGCTGTTCTGGGCTTTCAAGATAGTATTTTTCAACAACACCCAAACTTGATGTAAGACTTTAACCTTTGCAACTGCTCCTTTTAGTTTTTTCTTAACAATTTTCCTCATTTTATCATAGTCTCCCTTTCGAAAGTTAAAAGGTAGTACTGTGGATTTCCTTACTATCCCTCCTCTACTAATTAAAACAAAGGCGATCATGCTATAATCACTATTGCCAAGTGGCCCCAACACCCTTATCTCTTGCACTAGATCTGGTGTTCCCCTCTGGTCGATTCATTAACCAGCTGCTCCAAGAAGCAGTCATTTATTTCATCTAGGAACTTTATCTCCCTAGCATTTCCTGCCGTGACACTGACCCAGTCGATACCAGGGTAATTGAAATCACCCATTATTATTACTGCGCTGTAACCTTTGTTAGCTTCCTTGATTTCTTTGAGCATTTCATCATCCATTTGTTCATTCTGGCCAGGCGGTCGATAGTACACCCCCACTGCCATCGCCTTCCCCTTTTTACATGAAATTTCAATCCCTAGAGATTCTACAGCAAATTTTGTTTCCTGCAAAACTTTAATCCTTTCTGACTGAATGCCCTCTCTAACATAGAGCGCAACCCTTCCACCAATTTGATCAGCTCTATCATTACAATATAGTTTTGTACCCAGGTATCACAGTGTCCCACTGGTTGTCCTCCTTCCACCATGTCTCTGATATTCCAATCATATCGAACCTCTCATTTAGTGCTATATATTCTAACTCTCCCATCTTATTTTTTAGACTTCTAGCATTTGCATACAAGCATTTTAGAGACTGTATTTTATTCATATTAATTTGGCTATTGGTAGACATGGGTAATTTGGGATCTTTAAGCTCTATCTCCTCCATACTCGAGGGCATTTGGGCTACTTTACTCTTTTTTGGAACCTCTCTGGTTTTGGTAGTATCCTTCAAGGATACATTCTTCCGAACCATCTGCTCTTGGGCGACTGTCGGCTTTCCCCTATTATCTAGTTTAAAAGCTGCTCTATCTCCTTTTTAAAGGTTAATGCCAGCAGCCTGGTTCCATCCCGGTTAAGGTGTAGCCCATCCCTTCGGAAGAGCCCCTCCTTTCCCCAGAATGTTCCCCAGTTCCTAACAAATCCAAAACCCTCATCTCCGCATCATTGTCTCATCCACGCATTGAGACTCCGGAGCTCTGCCTGCCTTTTGGGTCCTGCGCGTGGAACGGGAAGCATTTCGGAGAACGCTACCCTTGAAGTTCTGGATTTCAGCTTCCTACCTAAAAGCCTAAATTTAGCCTCCAGAACCTCCTTACCACATTTTCCTATGTCATTGGTACCGACATGTAATAGTCAAAGAAGAAGTTAAGTACCTGGGCATTAGACTAGACAGAGCTCTGAACCTAAAATCCCACATCACCAAAACTGCAAACAAGGCATATCATCGATTGAAAATAGACAAATCAAACCAATGCTCTGTCAAGACCACTTCAGCACAGTATGCCAAGCACTCATTACACCATTGCTTGATTATGGAAACTCACTATATCAAGGCCTTCCTCATCAGACGCTACACCCACTACAAATGGTACAAAACACCACAGCACGCATTATCACAGCACCCCAAGAACCGAGCACATCTCTCCCATCCTACAACAACTACACTGGCTTCCAATGGTGGCAAGAGCTAAATATAAAACAATCATGATAATCTTCAAAGTCATTCACCATCTCTCAGCAGACGTACTCCAAAATGTTATAACAAGAGACATCAGCAATAGACCAAGAAGAACCAATAACAACATGATCGGCACACCTGCAGACTACCACAAAACCAAACAACCTCAAAAAGAGCACAATCACTACTGGCATCCACAATATGGAACTCCCTACCATTGAGCCTGAGAGCTTTAGAAGACCTCACAGACTTCCACAAAGACCTCTAAACATGGTTATTCATAGAAACCTATGAGCATTCAAGAAACATCTCTTACCCAAGCAGCAACAAATGGATGATGAAATGCTCAAAGAAATCAAGGAAGCTAACAAACGTTACAGTGCAGTAATAATGGGTGATTTCAATTACCCTGGTATCGACTGGGTCAGTGTCACGTCAGGACATGCTAGGGAGATAAAGTTCCTGGATGAAATAAATTACTGCTTCTTGGAGCAGCTGGTTCATGAACCGACCAGAGGGGAAGCCATATGAGACCTAGTCCTTAGTGGAACACCAGATCTAGTGCAAGAGATAAGGGTGTTGGGGCCATTTGGCAATAGTGATCATAGCATGATCGACTTTGATTTAATTAGTGGAGGAGGGATAGTAAGGAAATCTACAGTACTACCTTTTAACTTTCGAAAGGGAGACTATGATAAAATGAGGAAAACAGTTAAGAAAAAACTAAAAGGAGCAGTTGCAAAGGTTAAAGACGTACATCAAGCTTGGGTAGTGTTGAAAAATACTATCTTGGAAGCCCAGACCAGCTGTATTCCACGCTTTAAGAAAAGTGGAAGGAAGTCCAAAAAACTGCCAGCATGGTTTAAAGGTGAGTTCAGAGAGGCTGTTGTTGCCAAAAAAGCAACTTTCAGGAAATGGAAAAAAGAGCCAAACGACGAAACCTGGAAACAGCACAAGCACTGGCAAGTCAAATGCAAGGCATTGATAAAGCAGGCAAAGAGAGAATTTGAGAAGAAGCTTGCTGCGGAAGCAAAAACATGAAATAAAGACCTTTTCAAGTACATTTGTAGCAAAAAACCTGTGAGAGAGTCAGTTGGTCCATTAGATGATAAAGGGGTTAAAGGAGCACTAAGAGGCGACAAGGCGATAGCGGAGAGACTGAAAGAATTCTTTGCTTCGGTCTTTACTGAGGAAGATGTAGGGATGTTACCCATGACTGAAGTGGTATTTAAAGGTGTGGAAGAATTGAAGGAAATATCGATACATCGGGAAGATGTCTTACAACTATTAGATAAACTGAAGAGTAGCAAATCACCTGGGCCGGATGGTATACATCCAAGGGTGTTGAAAGAACTGAAATATGAGATTGCAGACCTGCTATCAGTAATCTGTGAACTATCATTAAAATCATCTCTAATACCAGAAGATTGGAGGATCGCCAATGTAACACCAATTTTTAAAAAGGGTTCCAGGGGTGATCCGGGAAACTACAGACCAGTGAGTCTGACGTCAGTACCGGGAAAAATGGTAGAAACCATCATAAAGAATAAAATTACTCAGCATGTAGATAGTCACAACCTAATGGGAGACAGCCAACATGGCTTTAGACAAGGAAGATCTTGTCTTACTAATCTGTTATGTTTTTTTGAAGGAGTGAATAAACAGGTGGACAAAGGTGAGTCGGTTGATATTGTGTATCTGGACTTTCAGAAAGCATTTGACAAGGTCCCCTCATCAGAGACATTTGGCAAAACTAAAGAGTCATGGGATAGGAGGCAGTGTACTATTGTGGATCAGGAACTGGTTAAAAGATAGAAAGCAGAGGGTAGGGCTAAATGGCCAATTTTCCCAATGGAGAAAGGTGAATAGTGGTGTACCCCAGGGATCTGTGCTGGGTCCGCTGCTTTTTGACATATTCATAAATGACCTGGAAAGTGTAATAACGAGTGAGGTTATCAAATTTGCAGATGACACAAAACTATTTAAAGTTGTTAAAACCGAAGAGGATTGTGAAAAATTGCAAGAGGATCTTGATAAATTGGAAGACTGGGCATCAAAATGGCAGATGAAATTTAATGTGGACAAGTGCAAGGTTATGCACCTAGGGAAGAACAACCCAAACTATGGTTACATGATGCAAGGTTCCACATTAGGAACCACCACCCAGGAAAAAGATTTAGGCGTCATTGTGGATACCATGTTAAAACCCTCGGCCCAGTGTGCAGCGGCGGCCAAGAGAGCAAATAGAATGCTAGGTATGATAAGGAAAGGAATGGAAAATAAAACAAAAGATATTATAATGCCTCTATATCGTTCCATGGTGAGACCACACCTTGAATATTGTGTGCAATTCTGGTCGCCGTATCTTAAAAAGGATATAGCGATTTTAGAAAAGGTTCAGAGAAGAGCCACCAAAATGGTAAAGGGGATGGAAGGATACTCCTATGAAGAAAGGCTAAAAAGGTTAGGGCTCTTTAAACTGGAAAAGAGACGGCTGAGGGGAAATATGATAGAAGTCTATAAATTAATGAACGGAATGGAACGGGTAAACGTAGATCGATTGTTTACGTTATCAGAATATAGAAAGACTAGGGGACATGCAATGAAGCTACAGGGTAAACTATTTAAGACCAATAAAAGAAAATATTTTTTCACTCAACGTGTAATCAAACTCTGGAATTTGTTACCGGAGGATGTAGTAAAGGCTGTTAGTGTAGCTGGGTTTAAAAAAGGTTTGGACAAGTTCCTGGAGGAAAGGTCCATAAACCATTATTAAGAAGTGACCGAAGATATCAATGCTTGACCCAGTACAAGCATTGTGGAACTTGTTTCTGTTGGGGAAACTGCTAGGTACATATGACCTAGTTTGTCCACTGTTGGAAACAGAATACTGGGCTTGATGGACCTTGGTCTGACCCAGTATGGCATATCTTATGTTCTTATGTTATGTTATGTTCTTATGTTCTCCACCAACTAAACACACGCTCATTCCATCCACACACACAAATTCAACACACCTCATTAGTAAATACCTTTATGGTAAATGTTACTTCTATTGTAATGTCTAAACATTGTCTAAATGTCTAAATACTGTTACGTAACTGTGCTGTCTAAATGATTACACGTACCCTAATGTTAAATGTAACCCTCCAATTGTGATGTGACGTGACCACCTTGATTGAAGGAAAAGGTGGAATACAAATCTGTCTAAATAAATAAATAAAATAGTCCAAAAGGGCTACATGCTCCACTTCCACAGGTACCTCCTCCTACTTTCCAGGGGAGCCTCCAAGACTCCCTCTGCACAGAAACCTCCTCCTTTAGGAGTTGGCAAGTCTTCTAAAGGAACAGGCGGTGGAACCGGTGCCTCACTACCTGAAAGGGCAAGGCTTCTACTCCAGGTACTTTCTGGTACCAAAAAGGACTGGAGGCCTCCGGCCTATCCTAGACTTGCGAAACCTAAACAAGTTTCTGGAGAGGGAAAAGTTCAAGATGCTTATCCTTGGGATACTGCTGCCCTACCTCCAGCAGGGAGATTGGCTGTGCTCCTTAGACCTAAAGGATGCTTATACATCACATTCTCATCCATACAGACCACAGACAATATCTCAGATTTGTGGTGGGAGGAAACCATTTCCAGTACAGAGTACTTCCCTTAGGCCTAACTTCCGCCCCCAGGGTTTTCAGCAAATGCCTGGCGGTGGTGACGGCCTATCTCAGAATTCAGGGAATTTTGGTCTTCCTATACCTGGACGACTGGCTCATCAGAGGTC
Organism: Ichthyophis bannanicus; assembly: GCA_033557465.1. NCBI lineage: Eukaryota > Metazoa > Chordata > Amphibia > Gymnophiona > Ichthyophiidae > Ichthyophis > Ichthyophis bannanicus. The sequence continues at coordinate 618,724,835 of CM066031.1, read as the reverse complement.
AGTCTCTCCAGGAGGCCAGATAAGCCACTCTTTGCACTGTCTCTCTTCTTCAGCATCTGGGCTTTGTCATAAACTACGCAAAGTCCACTTTGCTCCCCTCACAGAACCTAGAGTTTATAGGGACAAGATTGGACACCCTGCAGGCAAGAGCTTACTTGCCCGAGGACAGGGCCCACAGGCTGATGGACTTGGCCAACCAGTTCGAAAGCAATTCTCAGGTCTCTGCCGGACACTTCCTGTGGCTCCTGGGGCACATGGCATCCACGGTACATGTGACCCCGAATGCGCATCTGCACATGCGGGCGGCTCAGTGGTGCCTCAGAGTTCAGTGGGCGCAAGCCACAGGCGACCTCCGAGACAGAGTAAAGGTGTCCAAACCACTCTTGGACTCCTTGCAGTGGTGGCTACATCTCCCAAACCTTCTCAGGGGGGTACCCTTTTAGGCCCCAGCGCACACCAGGGTGCTGACTACCGATGCTTCCTTAAAGGGCTGGGATGCACATTGCCAGGGCATGTGCACTCAAGGCCTCTGGTCTCCTCGGGAGGCCACACAGTAGATCAATCTTTTGGAGCTGCGAGCAATCCGCTTGGCTCTACAGACTTTTTCTGATGCCCTCTCTCACCAGTCTGTCTTAGTTCAGACAGACAATTAGGTAGCAATGTTCTATGTGAACAAGCAAGGGGGCACAGGGTCCAGACTCCTATGTCAGGAGGCACAGGCCCTTTGTTCCTTTGCAGCCAAACAGGGCATGTTTCTCAAAGCAGTTTGTGTACCTGGTCAGGAGAACTTTTTGGCAGACAAACTAAGCAGGATTCTCCAGCCTCACGAATGGCAGTTGAATCCACTGGTGGTTCAGCAGATCTTTCTACGATGGGGACTTCCATCCATCGATCTCTTTGGAAGTCCACTGAACCGTCAGCTGCCCAGGTTTTGCTCCAGACAGCCGCATCCCCTGAGAATGGCAGCAGATGCGTTTCTGATCACTTGGTCTACGGGCCTCCTGTATGCGTTTCCTCCCACGCCCCTGGTGGCCCGAACTCTGTTCAAGATTCTACGGGACAAGGCCTCGGTGATTCTGGTAGCCCCCAGATGGCCGAGGCAACCGTGGTTTCCACTTCTTCTGCAGTTGGCAGTGGAAACTCCATTCCCTCTGGGGTTGCAACCCGATCTCCTGTCTCAGGATCAGGGTTCCCTTCTGCACCCCAATCTCAGATCCTTCAATCTGATGGCCTGGCTGCTGAAAGGATAGTGCTAGTTCCCTTGCTTCTACCTAGGGAAGTTGAGGAGGTGGTCTTGGCCTCAAGGAGGCAATCCGCCAGAAAGTCCTATGCACTCAAGTGGCACAGGTTCTCAGTGTGGTGTGCTCAGCACAATGAAGATCCTTTCTCCTGCCTGGTGGCAGTAGTGCTACAATACCTACTTTACCTGTCAGACCTAGGCCTTAAGTCCAACTCTGTTTGGGTCCACCTCAGTGCTCTTTCAGCTCACCTGTGGAGGGACAGTCGCTGTCGGTTCACCCCTTGGTGTCCCGCTTCCTCAGAGGCCTGCTTTTGCTCAAGCCTCCGATTCGTCCACCAGCCAATGAGTGGGACTTGAACGTGGTCTTGCAACAACTTACTCTCCCACCGTTTGAGCCGATGGCTACTTGCCATTTACGCTTCCTTTCTTGGAAGGCGCTCTTCCTGGTATCTCTTACCTCGGCCAGATGTGTGAGTGAACTACAAGCTCTGTTTTTTGATAGACCGTACACACGGTTCTATATGAACAGGGTGGTCCTTCGGACTCATCCGAAGTTCCTTCCAAAAGTTGTCGTCTCTTTCCACCTCAACCAGGAGGTGGTTCTTCTGACATTCTTTCCCAGGCCGCTTACCAGCCGGACTGAGACAGTCTTGCATACTCTGGACGCGGGGGCATCGAAGGGCTACTCAGCTCTTTGTCTCCTTTGACCCTAATAAATTGGGGTTACCTGTCTCCAAGCGTACGTTGTCCACTTGGGTAGCAGATTGTATCGCCTGGGCATACAAGGCAGCCGACCTTCCCTTGCAGGGTCGAGTCACGGCCCACTGTGTCAGGGCTAAAGCCGCGTCAGTAGCTCATCTCCGCTCTGTTCCGTTGGCAGACATCTGCCAGGCCGCTACTTGGTCTTCAAGCCAGACTTTTGCAGCCCACTACTGCCTCGAGAGAGAGTCACGAAGGGACAGTGCTTTCGGACAGGCGGTAATTCGTAATCTCTTTGAGGTTTAGGCAACTCCTACCCTCTGGCCCTTGTGTTGGGCTACCGTACGGGGGCGTTCTCAGAGGATATTCTTATCACAGATGCTGAGGCTCTTGAGAGGGAGCCATTTTTTCAGCTTTGGGTTCCCGGTAGCCTTAAGCTGGGGAGTCCCATATGTGAGGACTGACTTTCTGCTTGGTCCTGGAGAAAGAGTAGTTACTCACATGTAACAGGTGTTCTCCAGAATCAGCAGGAATCAGTCCTCACGACCCTCCCTCCTCCCCTGGAGTTGCAGTCATATCCTTTATTTTGATTTTTGCTGTCTTTTAGCTATGTCATCAGACTGAGCAAGATGGCACCCTTGGGCGGGAAGGGGACCGTGCAGGCGCACTGCATTCCCAAAGGCTTTCTTTGAAAGCTGGGGAAATGCTCCGCACGGGGGCTCCGTCGGTGCCGACGTCACCCATATGTGAGGACTGATTCCTGCTGCTCCTGGAAAACACCTGTTACAGGTGAGTAACTACTCTTTCCTGTTGAAGGCGGGACCACCCTTAGAGATCAAATTGATCGTAAGGTCGAAAGTCTCCTTAAGACTTCCTTTTCCTCTTCCCCCTTAGCCTTGCAGACAGCGGCCTGCGGAGGTCTTGCAGCTCGGGCATTGCTGTGCTTGCTCCAGCTGTTTCCAGTGGACCCGATGCTGCCTCTCCTTGAGTCCGTCACTGCTTTGTTGCAGATGCCTTTTATGATCTCTTTCGTCTCATCGCGTGGCCCATTGTAGCTGGCAAGGTGGCACGACGTTGGCTCTGGCTCAGACATTGGAATGCGGATGCAGCATCCAAGTCCAGACTCTCTCAACTCCCTTTCAAGGGCAAGCTGCTCTTCGGCAAACGTAAGATATGCCATACTGGGTCAGACCAAGGTCCATCATGCCCAATATCCTGTTCCAACAGTGGGAAATCTTGGTCACAAGTACCTAACAGTTACCCCAAAAGAGAACGGTTCCACAATGCTTGTATTGGGGCAAGCAGTGGATTTCCTGGGTCCGCTTTAATAATGGTTTATGGACTTTTCCTCCAGGAATGTGTCCAAACCTTTATTAAACCCAGCTACACTAACAGTTTTTTCTACATCCTCCAATAACGGATTCCAGAGTGTGATTACACGTTGAGTGAAAAATATTTTCTCCAGGAACGAGCAGGAAGTCAGTCCTCACATGGGTGACGTCAGCACCAACGAAGCCCTCGCGGAAGCATCCCCGCAGCTTTCAAAAAAAAGCCTTTGGGAGATGCCGCCATGCATGCGTGGTCCCCTTCCCGCCCAAGGTGCTCAGTCTCCTTTTTTTCCGCGGAACCCTTCAGACGTTGTCTGGCTTATCCCGGGAAAACGTTGATTTTTTTCTCTCCGAGTTTCATACCTCGGGTATTGCATTGGTACTCTTCCGCCTACCGACCTCGTTGCCTTGGTATCGAGTTCGGTCTTTTTTTGTAGTTTTCATTCTTTTCTTGTTCTTGCATCTTTGCACCCTTTTTCTCCCACTGGCAGCCCGGAGAGTCTTCAAACTCTCAGGGGTACCTTTTTCTCCTATGGCTACCAGTGGCTTTAAGAAGCGTGATTGGTGCTCTAAAATTATGTCTTTGACCGACACACACGACTGCTGTCTCCGCTGCCTTGGGCCAGACCACGACCCAGCAGCCTGCGGTTTCTGCAAGAGGAAGTCCAGCAAGGCCCTTAAGAGCCGCCAGCAGCAGCACGATAAGTTTTCCCCCTGAGTCCCTGGTACCTCCGAAGGCCAGGGCCTCGTCTGAGGCCCCGACATCTCGGGCGGAACCTTCTGAACCCGAGCCTCGTTGTGGGTCCTCTGAAAGGGGGTCTCCATCATGGAAATTCAGAGAAGAAGAAACCCTTGAAGGCGGCGTCCTTGGATGGTTCTGACCAGCCGAGTGCTCCCTGGCCCTGGTCCCGCAGTCCGAGATGTCTGTCCGAGACATCGGAGAAGGAGCGGCCTGCAAAGGTCCCCCGAAAGGATCCGACTGCGGTCTGACCTCGTTCCCCAGACACCATCATCGTTGAGGATTCCCCTTTGGGTGAGCCAGCGTCGGGCCTGAGTCCCTCGGTGTCCGTGCCAAAGGCTGCAGAGCCTTCTGGTCTGGAGTCCAGAATTGCGGTCCTGTAGCGCAGTTTGCCTTCATGGACCAGCAGCAGGCACTGTTGTCCGGCACGACTGGTTCATCTGCCCCTATCACTGGGCCCTCGACATACAAGACGTTCCCAGAGGCTTAGTCGATCCTCGAGGTCCTTCGGCCTCGAGTCGATCCTCGGCCAAAGTCGTGATCTGAGTCCCGCGGCAAGTATACCGGGCACCAGCAGCAGGGCATCAGGGGCCCCAAGCCCCGTGGAGCAGCCCTCCTACGAGTCCTTGACAGACTACTCCGAGTGGGAGTCAGAGGACAAGGAGTCCCCCGATACCCATCGCCACCGCAACGTCCCATCTGACTCTCCCGTCTTGGAGCCTCGATGGCGGTCCCCACCCGAGGATATGGGCTTCCTTGACTTTCTCAAGGACATGTCTAAGGCCCTGGTGTTCCTTACCAATTTGGAGGAGGATCCTCGGGCGGATGAGTTGGGGATCCTCAAGTTTGAGGCCCTTCCGGGGGAATCACTCATGGTGCCCACCTCTCCCATCCTGGAACGTCTGATGCTCCAAATGTGGGAGACACCAGTGGTGAGCAAATGGCTCGACTTGATGTATCGAGTCCGCCAGCACTCAGGCTTCCAAAAGTCACAGCTTCCGAATAAAGGCAGAAGACACACTCCTCGGTGCCCCCCAGCAGGGAGGCCCGCACCCTGGACGTCCTCAGCAGAAAGTGCTACCGGGGCTCAATGCTCATCGGTCACATCCAGGCATACCAGCTGTACATGGGCATGTACCTTTCTGGGTTCTCAGCTGGTCTCTCTGATGAACTCTTGCAGCAGTTCAAGAACCTGGCCAAGGTAGACCATGAGTGCTCCAAATTCATATCTCGAGTAGCCTATGATGGGTTCTAGTTGGCGCCTCGAGTAGCAGCGGCTGGTATCGGTGCACGCTGCCAAGCTTGGCTACAGTCGTCTGACCTCGAGCAGTGGGTTTAGGACAAACTGGTCAATGTCCCTTGCCAAGGAGAGAACCTCTTCGGCAAACCCATGACCGACAAGGCTGCTGAGCTGGAGACCGAGTTCATGATGAAGATCAGGCTCTCTAAAAAGACCGCTGCCCCTCCCTGGTGGAAGGACTTGGGTAAAAAGTCCTTTTACCCGAAAAAGGGGGCTGCTTACAGAAACTACCCACCTTATCAGGCCTCCCCAGCTCCCGAACAGGGTCAGCAGGCCAGTGGACATGGGCATGGCCCTTTGGTGAAAATGAGTTAAAGTTGACTACTGATTATGCATCAGCAGTAAGTCAGGGGTTAATTAAACCTCAATTTTTTAGAGAAAATTCCTGTCTGTGCATTTTTGTGAGAAACAGCTTAACTACTGCTATATGAGATAAGGATGAAACTTTTTCACATAGCAACTGTGCTTTTTCTCATAAAGTGAAGGTCATCTAACCATGGAGTAGGTGATGCCCCTCCCTTGAGCATTCTTGGGCATCTGACTGGCATCTTGATTATGTTTAATGGATAGCTGATCCTATTCTGTGCGTATGTCAACTGAAGGAAAATTACTGGTTGCTCTTGCAACAAGATATAAAATGGGTGCCTTTTTCGGCCAGGAGAGGGAGAAAGAAGTCTCACCTTCCGAGTGAATGTGCTCACTGCCTAGAGTTTTTCCGATTGAGAATCTCTCTCTCTCTCTTGCCTGGCTGAATCCGGGACTTATTCGGTCGAAGTGTTGGCATGAGATGAAGTTCATAGCTCTGTTTATCGTCTTGTATCTTGCTTTTATGTACAGCTTGACTAATTATATGTGGATAAGTGAATTACTTGCTTTCAAGTTACCTTTTTTATATTTTATGAATAAACTAATTATTTCTATTCTACAGTGTGTTAGTCTTTATTTCGCACCCTGATCCAGCAGGACAGGCCCTCATAAACAGAAGGCTCCAAAATCCCAAGCACCGGCTCCGGCCCAACCAGGGGGAAGTTTTTGATTCCTTGAGCATAGCCTATCTGCCCCAAGGAGATCAGCAGCCCACGGGAGGGACGTCTGGCCCTCTATGCCCAGAGGTGGGTGACTATTGTCACCGAATCCTGGGCACTTCAGGTAGTCAGGAAGGGTTACTTTTTCCATCTGACTCAAACACCTCCCTCTTATTTTCTGGGAGAGCCCCTCAGGTCTCCCCTCCACCGGGACTTTCTTCTGAAGGAGTTGGCAGGTCTTCTTGAGGACAAAGCGATGCAACCAGTGCCCCACAACCTCAAGGGCAAAGGGTTCTACTCCAGGTACTTCCTCTTGCCAAAAAGGGCAGGGGGCCTAAAGCCCATTCTCGACCTGTGCAACCTCAACAAATTCCTGGTGAGGGAGAAGTTCAAGATGCTCTCCCTTGGAACATTGCTGCCCTACCTCCAGCATGGAGATTGGCTATGCTTCTTAGACCTCAAGAATGCTTATATTCACATCCTTATTCACCACAACCATAGCCAGTACCTGCGGTTCGTAGTGGGGGGGGGGGGGGGGGGAGGGAGACATTTTCAGTACAGAGTGCTCCCTTTCAGCTTGGTCTCTGCCCCAAGGGTCTTTACAAAATGTCTGGCAGTCGTGGCCGCCTCCCTCCGTCTCCAGGGAGTCTTCATCTTTTGCTACCTGGATGACTGGCTTATAAAGAGAGGTACGGCCTCAGAGGTGCAGCAGGCCACCTCACACACCATCCAAGTCCTGCAACACTTGGGGTTTGTCATAAAATACCCCAAGTCTCACCTCCTCCCGACACAGTGTCTGGAGTTCATCGGGGCAAAGATAGACACTCTCCATTCAAAGGCATTCTTGCCCAGGGACCGAGCCGACCATCTCAGGACTCTGGCTTGGGACATTCAGTGCCGTCCCTTGGTGTCCGCTCGGCTTCTTCTGCGCCTCCCACTGTGGAGTTTTCCGCACCCAGGGCAACTGGTCACCAGGTGAGAGCACCCAGCAGATCAACCTCCTGGAGCTCTGAGCCATACACCTAGCCCTGCGAATCTTCTGTCACCGTTTGCTTTGCAAGCCGGTGCTGGTCCAGATGGACAATGAGATGATGATGTTGTGTGAACAAAGAGGAGGGCACGGGGTCTCGTACCCTTTGTCAGGAGGCACTGGTCCTCTGCTCATATGCAATCCAACAGGGTATCCTCCTGTGGGCAGTGTACCTCCCAGGCCAAGCCAACCTTCTGGCCGACAGGTTGAGCAGAGTCCTCCAGCCGCACAAGTGGCAGCTGGACCCCAGGGTAGCCAGTCGGCTCTTCCAGCTATGGTGGGAACCCGTGATGGACCTGTTCACCAGTCTGGACAACTTTCAGTTGCCCTGCTTCTGTTCCCGGCAGGCCCATCCCTGGAGGGTGGCAGCGGATGCGTTTCTTTTCTTATGGTCGGAAGGCCTCATGTGCGCCTTCCCTCCTACGCCGCTGATCGCCAAGACCTTGTTCAGGACCCTCCGCGACAGGGCTTCACTCGTCCTGATAGCTCCTTGGTGGCCCAGGCAGCCGTGGTTTCTGCTGCTCCTCCAGTTGATGGTGGAGACCCCCATTCCCTTGGGGATCGCCCCGGGACTCCTATATCAGGTGGGGGGCTCTCTCCTGCACCTCAACCTGGGGTCCCTGTCACTGACAGCATGGCTGCTGAGAGGGTAACTCTGGTCCCTTTCAACCTTCTGATTGAGGTGGAAGACATTCTGCTGGCCTCTCGCAAGGCCTCTACCAGAAAGGCTTACGCCCTCAAATGGCGCAGGTTCTCGGTTCGACCACCTGGCCAGAATGAACAAACGGATGATGAAATGCTCAAAGAAATCAGGGAAACTAACAAAAGTTACAACACAGTAATAATAATGGGTGATTTCAATTATCCTGGTATCGGCTGAATCAGTGTTATGGCAGGACATGCTAGGGAGATAAAGTTTCTAGATGAAATAAACGGCCGCTTCTTGGAGCAGCTGGTTCATGAACCGACCATAGGGGAAGCCATTTTGGACCTAGTCCTTTGTGGAACACCATATCTGATGCAAGAGATAAGGGTGTTGGGGCCACTTGGCTATAGTGATCATAGCATGATCACGTTTGATTTAATAAATGAAGGAAGGATGGTTAAGGAAATCCACAGTACTACCTTTCAACTTTCAAAAGGAAGACTATGATAAAATGAGGGAAATAGTTAAGAAAAAACTAAAAGGAGCAGTTGCAAAGGTTAAAGATTTACATCAAGCTTGGGTGTTGTTTAAAAATACTATCTTGGAAGTCCAGACCAGCTGCATTCCACACTTTAAGAAAAGTGGAAAGAAGTCCAAAAAACTGCCAGCATGGTTTAAAGATGAGGTCAGAGAGGCTGTTGCCAAAAAAGCATCTTTCAGGAAATGGAAAAAAGAGCCAAACGACGAAACCTGGAAACAGCACAAGCACTGGCAAGTCAAATGCAAGGCATTGATGGGGCAGGCAAAGGGAGAATTTGAGAAGAAGCTTGCTGCGGAAGCAAAAATGCATAATAAAGATTTTTTCAGGTACATTCTTAGCAAAAAAACCTGTGAGAGAGTCAGTTGGACCATTAGATGATAGAGGGATAGCTTCCTGAGTCCTTTTTACGAATGGTGGAGCTCCCCCCTCCTTTACCCTCTGTGATTAATTTTCCTTCTGTTGGTGAGGCTTCTGCCCCACCGGTTGATTTATCCTTAAAGGACATTTGGCTAGTTACTTCCCGTATTGAGTCGGTGTTGGGTGCGTCCCTTCAGAAAATTTCTGATTTTTCAAAAGCTACAGTACAGAAACTGATCAGGATAAGCGTTTGTGTGCAGTGGATCAACGCCTTACCTCATTAACATCTGATGGTGCAGTTTGTCGGAATATGCTGACTACTTTTGTTCAGGATTTTAATGTTTTACACCGTCAAGATGAGTTGTTGGAGAACTCTTTAAGATCTAAGAACTTGCGGCTGTTGAACTTTCCTCGTACGCACTATTTGTCTCCATTAATACTATTCCAGAAATATCTTAAGGAGAATTTGTTGTTAGCAGATTTTAATTCAATTGTAATGTCAAAAATTTATTATGTTTTTCCACGTAGTTTATCTCAGCCATCTGGGGAGGAGGGTGGGGGGGGGGGGCTCCTATACATGATCAACGGGCCTCATCTACTTTAGATATTTCTGCTTTTTTAGAATCTGTTTCAGATGATATTTCATCTAGGGCTACTTTATTAGTTACCTTAATATCCGAGATGGATAAGGATAGAATTATGAGAGCTTATTTTAAGAAGAAATCAGAGAAATTTTGTGGCCAAAATGTGCAGATGTTTCCTGATGTATCTAGGGCCACACAAGCTCGACGCAAGGCATTTTTGGACTTGCGTCCACGGATTTTGGCCCTTGGTGTGCTGTCTTTCACCTTAAATTTCCGTGTAAATGTTTATTACTTTATCAAGGTGAAAGATATGTTTTCTTTGAAACAGCTCAATTGTCTGATTTCCTAAAAAGTAAGGGAGTATATAGTAGATTTACTCTAGGAACCGATCTGGGTATGATAAATTTTTTCGTTTTTAATTGGTCTGCTTGATTTTTCTTGATTGTAGATTTGGATTCTCCCCCTTGATGTGGTTCTACACTTTTTTTCTTGATGGGTATTTCAATTGTTTGAAATTTTTGAAGTTTTGTAACTTTTTTGTAATGATATGTATAAAAGTTTATAAATAAAAAATTAAAAAAAAAAAACTTAGTGTAGCCCGGTTTAAAAAGGTTTTGGAGAAGTTCCTGGAGGATAGGTCCATAAACCATTATTAAAGTGGACCCAGAATATCCACTGCTGGCCCCAATACAGTCATTGTGGAACCTGTGTCTTTTGGGGAAACTGCTAGGTACTTGTGACCTAGTTTGGAAACAGGATACTGGGCTTGATGGACCTTGGTCTGACCTAATATGGCATATCTTACGTTCTTATGAGCACGGGGCTGACTCTTTCTCCTGCCTGGTGGCACTGGTGTTACAGTACCTTCTCCACCTCTCTCAATCCGGGCTAAAGTCCAGCTCCGTCCGAGTGTACCTTAGTGCTCTGGCAGCGCACCACCATCCAGTGGATGGTAAGCCCCTCTTGGTCCAATCCTTGGGGACCTGCTCTTATTGAAGCCCCCAGTTTGCCCTCTGACAACCGAATGGGACCTCATCGTGGTCTTGAGGCAGCTCACTAGCCCACCCTTCGAGCCTCTTGGCTACCTGTCACTTTCGCTTCCTCTCTTGGAAGGTGGCTTTCCTGGTTGCACTCACCTCTGCTCACAGAGTTATCGAGTTTCAGGCCCTTGAGGCGGAGACACCCTATACCAGGTTCTACAAGAACAGAGTGTTGCTTCGCACACACCCCAAATTCCTGCCGAAGGTAATATCGCCCTTCCATCTCAACCAGGAAGTGGTGCTCCCTATCTTTTTTCCAAGACCACACTCCAGTCAGGCGGAGACGGTCCTTCACACCTTGAACTATAAGAGGGCTTCGTCCTTGTATATCCAACGCTCCCAGGGCCACCGCAGAGCTTCTCAGCTTTTCATCTCATACGACCCCAGTAAGCTGGGGGTGGCGCTGACCAAGCGTATGCTGTCCTCCTGGGTGGCTAACTGTATCGCCCTTGCCTGTGAACAGGTGGGGCCCCTCGAAGGCTGCATCACAGCGCACTGTGTCAGGGCCATGGCAGCCTCGGTGGCAAACCTGCGCTCTGTCCTGATGATGGACATCTGCTGGGCCTCCACCTGGTCTTCAGTCCATACCTTTGCAGCCCATTACTGCCTGGAAAGAGAGTCCCGACGGGACGGTGCCTTCGGCCAGGCTGTGCTCTGTAACCTTTTTGGGGTTTAGACAACTTCTACCCTCTGATCCTTCTGTGTTCAGGCTACTGGAGTGCTGGTTTCATTGGACACAGGGGTCCTGCTGTTGTCTGTGTACTCATAAGAACATACGATATGCCATACTGGGTCAGACCAAGGTCCATCAAGCCCAGTATCCTGTTTCCAACAGTGACCAATCTAGGTCTCAAGTACCTAGCAGTTTCCCCAAAAGACACAGGTTCCACAATGCTTGTATTGGGGCAAGCAGTGGATATTATGGGTCCACTTTAATAATGGTTTATGGACTTTTTCTCCAGGAACTTGTCCAAACCCTTCTTAAACCTGGCTACACTAACAGCTTTCACTACATCTTCCGGCAGCAAATTCCAGAGTTTGGTTACACGTTGAGAGAAAAAATATTTTCTCTTATCAGTACTAAATAGGCCACCCTTTAGCTTCATTGAATGCCCCCTAGTCTTTCTATATTTCGATGACATAAACCAATCGATCTATGTTACCTGTTCCACTCCATTCATTAATTTATTGACCTCTATCATATCTCCCCTCAGCCGTCTCTTCAAGGTTGAAGAGCCCTAACCTTTTTATCCTCTCTTCATAGGGGTATCCTTCCATCTGCTTTACCATTTTGGTGGCTCTTCTCTGTACCTTTTCTAATAACGCTATATCTTTTTTAAGATACAGTGACTAGACAGACTAAATTGCTCTTGCTTGCGGCTCCCCATGAGGGACCCCCTATTTTTGCTAAGGGCTTTTGGTAGCCTGTAGCTGGGGAGTCTCATATGTGAGGACTGACTTCCTGCTTGTTCCCAGAGAAAGCGTAGTTACTCGCTTGTAACAGGTGTTCTCCAGGGACAGCAGGAATCGGTCCTCACAACCCTACCTCCTCCCCTTAGAGTTGCTCCTTTACCATCTTTTATTTATGGCATCTTTTAGCTATGTCATCTGACTGAGCAAGATGGCACCCTTGTGTGGGACGTTGACCATGCATACGTGGTGGCATTTCCAAAAGGCTGTCTTTGAAAGCTGGGGAGATTTATTTATATATTTACATTCTCTTATATACCGCACTATTCTGCATCAGTGCGGTTTACATTGAACAAACTGAAATTACATTGAACAGGGCATTATAACTTGGAGATAACTATTTTACAGGGAAAATGGGCTATGGAGGGTTAAGTGCTTGCCCAAGACCACAAAGAGCACCTGTGGGACTAGAAACCCCAGTCCTTCCGGCCCAAGGTTGCTGTCCTCGAGTGGAATTTGAACCCCCGACCTTCCGGCCTGAAGTACCTTGCCCCAACCACTAGGCCACTCCTCCACTCCAAGATGCTCCTGCGAGGGCTCTGATGGTGCCGACATCACCTATATGTGAGGACTGATTCCTGCTGCCCTCAGAGAACATCTGTTACAGGTGAGTAACTAAGCTTTCTCTTATTAGTCTTAAATAGGTTACACTGTAGCTTCATTGCATGTCCCATAGTCTTCTATATTTTGATGGCGTAAATATGTACATTTACCCGTTCCGCTCCATTCATTAATTTATAGATCTCTATCATATCTCCCCTGTGCTGTCTCTTTTCCAGGTTGAAGAGCCCTAACCTTTTTAGCCTCTCTTCAAAGGGGTAGCGTTCCATACCCTTTACCATTTTGTTGGCTCTTTTCTGTACCTGTTCTAATAACAATAAATCATTTTGAAGATACGGAGACCAGAATTGCACCTAATATTCAAGGTGTGGTCGCACCATGGAACGATACAGATGCATTATAATATCCTTTGTTTTATTCTCCATTCCTTTCCTTATGATTCCTAGCATTCTATTTGCTTTCTTGGCTGCACACTGCACGGAGGGTTTCAGCACGTCATCCATGATGATGCCTAAATCTTTTTCTTGGTTGGTGGTTCCTAATGTGGAACCTTGCATCGTGTAACCATAGTTCGGGTTGTTCTTTCCTAGGTGCATAACTTTGCACTTCTCCACATTAAATTTAATCTGCCATTTGGATGCCCAGTCTTCCAATTTATCAAGGTCCTCTTACAATTTTTCACAATCCTCTTGGGTTTTAATATCTTTGAATAATTTTGTGTCATCTGCAAATTTGATTGCTTCACTCGTTAGTCCCATTTCCAGGTCAATTATGAATATGTTAAAAAGCAGCGGACACAGTACAGATCCCTGGCGAAGATCTTGAGAAGCTTGTAAAACGTTAGGTCAAGCCTCACGTTTGCCGGAAGACTGGCCAAGGTCGAACTCATGTCGCCCCTTAGGAGCGGCCACTTTGGCCTGAATTTACAGGGGTCAGTTCCGGGATGTCTGGCGTTACTGACCCGGAGAGCCCTGTGCTTCCTCAAATAAATCTGGAACCATGCCACAGTCCTTTTGTGGGGTCTGCCACGCAAGGGATAATTACTTCACTGCCACTAAGTTCTCGGGGCTCTCACGACCTTCCCATTGACGGGGTCAGGGTCCATTCTGGGATGCCACATGTCGGAGGATGACTGCATCTCTTTTCCTGCGAATTGACCCAAATAACATCAGACAACTGGGTGCTCGAAGTCATCTCCAAAGACTATGCTGTAGACCTAGCTGCGCCCGACCTGAGCATCTTTCTGATGTCCCCTTGCAAATTCCCTGCCAAGAGGACAGCTATGTACTTTACCCTTCAGCGACTACTCCAACTCCACACTATTTGCCTGGTTCCACCAGCCGAAAGGGGCATTGGGCACTATTCCATTTATTTCATGTTCCCCAAGAAGGATGGTTCCTTCCGTCTCATCTTAGACCTCAAGGGGGCCAATTGCTGCCTACATGTGTCACGGTTCTGCATGGAGACACTCAGATCCGTCATCCAGCAGTGCGCCCAGGCGAGTTTCTTGCCTTGCTCCATTTGGCAGAAGCCTATTTTCATATTCCGATTTGCAAGGAACACCAGTGGTATCTTCAGTTTATAGTGCTAGGCCGACATTATCAGTTTTAAGCCCTGCCCTTTAGCCTCGCCACGGCTCCATGGACCTTTTCCAAGGTCGTGGTCATTGTCGCAGCGGCTGTGCGGCATTGGGGCATCTGAGTCCATCCATACCTGGACGATTGGCTCATCAGAGCTAAGTCTTATCCGAAGGCGCAGTCAGCAGTGGCCCAGGTAGTCATTTTCCTGAGACAACTTGTCTGGGTGGTCTACGAGGCCAAGAGTTATCTTCGGCCGACACAGGCCCTCGACGACTTAGGAGCCAATTGGATAACTGCATCAGGCTGAGTCCTCCTTTCTCACAACCAATGCCGGAAGCTGTGCACTCAGTTTTGCGGCCTGGAATATCTTCAGGTACTCGGAACCATGGTAGCCACCCTCGATGTGGTCCCCTTGGCGCGAGCACACATGGACCCATTGCAACATGCTCTACTGTCCCGGTGGTCACCCTCCGCCCATGTGTATTAGACGCCTACCTTTACAGCCATTGGTTCACCACACCCTACAGTGGCATTCTAACTACGGATGCCAGCCTAGTAGGCTGGGGGATGAACTATCTCGGTCACACAGCGCAGGTCTCTGGTCATCCCACGAATCCACCTGGGTCATCAATCAGCTCGAAGCCTGTGCTGTCCGTCTAGCCCTTCTGTCTTTCAACACTCTCTTGCGAGGTCGTGCAGTATGGGTCCTCTCAGACAGTAGCTTATCTCAGCCGACAAGGTGGAACCAAAGCTCTGGGGGTGGCCAGGGAAATGAGCTTCCTTTTCCCCTGGGCGGAGTGTTACCTTCAGGTGCTATCAGCGCAATACATAGCGAGAATGAGAACATTTAGGCTGACTTCCTCAGTCGACACTCGACACACTCTGGATCTGAGCGAGTGTGAACTCGCCCCGTGGGCCTTTGCAACTATAACGTGCTGGTGGGGATGTCCAACTCTGGACCTCATGGCCACCTCTGCAAGTGCCAAGGTGCTGCACTTCATCAGTTGGAGAAAGGACATGCGGTCACAGAGGCTGGATGCCCTGCTCCCGCCTTAGCCCTGCTCCCGCCTTCTGTACATTTTTCCGCCATGACCCCTGATCGGGCATGTGCTCCGTCAGATAGAGGCGCATCCAGGCCGAATACTCCTAGTGGCACTGGATTGGCCATGGATGCCTTGGTATGCAACCTGATATGCCTGTTGCGAGAGCCGCCCCCTTTCGACACTTGGCAGGGTCTTCTACAGCAGTGTTCCATCTCCATGGATGACCCCGCTTCTTACTCGCTTATGGCTTGGCTCTTGAGCAGTGCAGGCTTGAACGCAAGGGGTATTCCCCACAGGTCATCGCCATCTTGCTGAGGGTACGGCAGTCCTCAATCTCTTGGGCATATGCCTGTGTTTGGCTTCTTTTTTCCTTCTGCTGCTCCCACCGATTCGTCTCCCCATGGATGGTTCAGGTGCCAGTCATTCATTTATTCCTTCCTCCAGGAGAGGGTTTCAATATAGGCCTTGTTCTTAATTCTTTGAAGGTATAGGTCGCAGCCTTGCCATGTTTTGTGGACCGATTCGAGGGCATCCCCTTGCCTCTCATGTGGACGTCTCCCATTTTCTCCAGGTGTCTCCTCTCTTCGCCCGCCGATCTGGCTGGTTGTTTCCAGCTGGGAACTCTCCTTAGTGCTCCACACCGTCACTCACGCACCTTTCACGCCTCATCGCTTAAAGACCTCACACTGAAGACCTTGTTCCTCATTGTGGTCACATCCTCCTGGCGTATCTCTGAGCTCCAAGCACTATCTTTCCAGGGACCCCTTCCTCTCCTTTTTGTCGGCAGGGATCACCATCCGAACCGTCCCAACCTTTTTGCCAAAAATCCTCTCCGAGTTCCATCTTAATCAAATGGTATCTCTCCCCACTTTCTGGCAGGACCAGTGTCCACATCACAAGCAGTCTCTGCATCATCTAGACATCAGCAGGATGTCACGACGCTATCTCAAAGTTATCAATACCTTTTGCCTCTCGGACCACCTCTTTGTCTTGTTCTCTGGTCCTCGGAAGTGGGTGGCTGCCTCCAAAGCGACGATAGTGTGATGGATTAAACAAGCCATTGAGTCAGCCTATATCCTCCAGAATAAGACTGTTCCCGTTGGGATTTGGGCCCATTCAACCTGGGTCTAGGGCATGTTCTGGGCTGAATGCTACGGGTGCACCTGCTCAGTATCTGCAGGACGGCAACTTGATCATCCCTGTCTACCTTTGCCCATCATTATCATCAGGGAAGCAGCGCACTTTGTTGCCACTGTTTTGGCTGCAGCTGTATCTTCCCGCCCTACGGTGGTTTAGCTTTGGTACTACCCGTTAATTTGGACTGGTCTAGCAGGATAAGTTGGAAGGTGAAATTTTACATACCGTTAATTTCCTTTCCTGAAATCCTGCTAGACCAGTCCAGGACCCACTGTAATTGGCAGCGCTGTACCGATTCTGATTTGATGGGCTCCAGTCTGTGTATTCTCCTCATCAAGGAGCCTCGTTTGGTTGTATTCTTATCTATTTTTGTAGTTCCAATGTTAGTCTGTGTTCTCAATATTGAACTGTTCTGTTCTGCAGTCCTGGAGCTTGCTTGACAGGATTATACTGAAGCTGACTCCTCGGGGTGGGACTCTATATACCAGGGGTGATGTCACAAGCTTCTGTGATTTCTCTATCTCACCATTTGCTGGCAGGGGGACACAACCCGCTAGTCTGGACTGGTCTAGCAGAATTTCAAGAAAGGAAATTAATGAGAAGTAAAATTTCACCTTACCAAGCTTGTTACAATGTAAACCGCTTTGACTGAAATGATAAAACGGTATTAAAAATACCCTGTTAAATAAATAAATAAATAAATAAAATAAATTAGGTAGTATTTCAGCCATGGATGTGACTAAAGAAAGAACAACATTTTGAGCCTTCTAATTTTTTTCTGTCTTAAGTGAGTATCTTATTCTCCCTGTGGATCTGGGCCCTTGAATATTCTTTCTCCAGGAACAAGCAGGAAGTCAGTCCTCACATATGGGTGATTGACACCGGTTCCTCTTCCCGCCTTCGGCTCGGTACGCCGGTATTGAGTCCGGTCAAGTTTTCTGGTATTTGTCCTTCGTGACTAGCATTCATGCTCTTTTTCTTTTCACTGGCAGCCCGGGTCTTCGACCTCTCAGGGGCCCTTTTTCCCCTGATGGCTGCCAGCGGGTTCAAAAAGTGTGATCGGTGTACAAAGTTAATGTCCCTCACTGACACACATGACTGCTGCCTCCGTTGCCTTGGGCCCGCCCGACCATGACCCGAAGGTCTGTGGCCCGTGCAGGAAAATGTCCTTGAAGGCCTTGAGAAGCTGCCAGCAGCAGCACGATAGGATTTTTGGTGAGTCCGTACCCTCCCGGGCCCGGACCTCATCCGAAGCCTCGACATCTCGGGAGCTCTCTGAGCCTGAGCAGCGTCGTGTGTCTTCGGAAAGGGGGTCTCCCTCACAGGAACATTGGAGGAAAAAAAAATCCTCAAAGGCGGTGTTGTTGGATGATTCCGAACAACCTGGTTCCTTGTGGGATCGGTCGCGGAGCCCCAACCGTCTGCCTGGATCCTCGTAGTTGGAGCGCCCTGCGAAACTTCCTAGAAGGGACCCGGATCATCTGAGGCAGGTAACCACTGCCCTTGTTGAGGACTCTCCTCCGGGAGAACCGGCATCGGGACCTGACCCGGGGGCTGCAGAGCCTTCTGAGCTCAGTCTCAGAATAGTGGCCTTGGAGCGCAGCATGTCTGCCTTCATGAACCAGTAGCGGGCGCTGATAGCTGGTCTCACCGGTCCTTCTACCCCGACACCGGGCCACTGACGTCCAAGTCGACCCCGGAGGCCAAGCCGATCCTCGATCCTCAGCAGAGGTCCCCCTCGACCTCCTGTTCGTGACTGAGGTCGTCGACGCTGGTGCCACTGGCATCGGGGCGGTCGAGGCTGAAGCCCTCGAGGCCGGAGCCACTTGACTCCTCCTCGGAGTAGGGCTGGGAAACGGAGGACAAGGAGTCCCCGGACACCTACAAGATCAAGTATGTTCCCTCCGACTCCCCGGGGTCCGAATCTCGGAGAAGGTCCCTCCCAGAGGACACTCTGTTCTTGGACTTCGTTAGGGATATGTCAAAGGCTTTGGCATTCTCTACGGAGTCCGAGGAGGAGCCTTGAGCCGAAGAGCTCGAGATCCTCCAGTATGACTTAACCCTTCGGGAAGTCCTTACTGTACCAGTGCCTCCAATCCTGGAACGACTGATGCTCCGGATGTGGGAGACGCCGGCGTTGGTGCCAGTGATCAGCAGGTGGCTCAATTTGATGTATCGAGTCCGCAAGAGCCTGTAAACGGGGGCGCTGGGTGAGAATGTCCACAGTCTTGGCAAAGGCAAATATTAATATGACTTGCAAAGGATTGTGGGAAATGTAGTCCATTCATACCAGAATCAGCCGTTCACAATAAATTAGTTGTGCTTGCACGAGTGTAAAGCCAAGAAAAGATATTTTATTTATGGGGTTATTTCTCCCAACACAGATTTTCTTGGTAGCACAGAAAAGGATACTTGCTTTCAGAATTATACTTAGAAAAACAAAATCAGGAAAAACAACAACTGAACTTCTTAAGCCATCAAATCAAATCATAAAGACCTTGATGGGAACAGAAAGATCTTTTCTGTAGGCTCCTGCTAATATCTTTTTAGCAGTGCTTCAAAAACCAACAAAACCCACAAAGTAATGAAAAACTGTTCTTTTTCAAGGCTAACTTCTGGTATTTTCACACACACCCAGAAGTGTCTCTTCAGAGCTCACAGGCAATTAGGCAAGGCTCAATTGCTAACAATTAACCAGCTGCAAACCTCTTGGCTGGTTTACTTTCTAAACGTGGCTCAAATCCTGCTCAAAAGCTTTACTGAGTAGATCAAAGAACAAGTTTATATTTCTTTGTGATGGTTGTTGTATTTTGTAAAAGTATATTACCACAGAAGTTTAGACAGAGAGCAATCCATGTATTCACACTGCTCATTTACAATATCCCCTTCTTCTTCAACTATCATAGAATCAATATCATGGATTGGCACAGAGGAATTTCTTAATGGAGCATTCTCAGAACAATACTTGTTTCCCTGCTGTCTTCCAAGTGAATAGCTAGGGCATAGATCATTGTTCATACCTGAGCTTCCATTGCTGTTAGGGTTCCTCTCTAAATATCCTGGCCAGTATGTAGTCCAGTTTTTATGTCCAGCCTTCCAATCAAGATCCCTGGACACTGGGTCTCTCTTCACATACCTTCTTGCACTGGTCTTAGGGCCCCTTCCAAATGCAGCCGTCTCCCTCACAGGTCCCGTCCGGGGATTCCTGGCTCTGCAACCCCACTCCTCTGGTTTCCTCCAGTCCAATGGAGTATGCTTGCCTCTGGAATGCCTCCTAGCACACGTACTGCTATGGACTCCTTTAGACCTCCAAGATGCTTTTCTCTTCTTTCTTCCAAAGTGTTTCTTGCTCTCTCTGTCCGTGAGCTCTGGCTTCTGCTGCCTATGCTCCTGCTTCTGCTGATGATTCTGCTGTGTAGAATAAGCTTTACTTTTAACCTGTTTAGAGGGCTGCTCCACCCTAGCACAGCGCAGCTGTGCTGAATCAAGCCCTGCCTTTGGAGATGAGTGCTTGGGGATTACCTCATAGCTCTCCTGATTGAACACACGTTTCCCCACTTCAGCTCTTCTAGTGGCTGTTGGAAACCTGGTGCATTCTGGGACTGGTAGTCTTTTATGAGAACATTCTGTTTTATTATTTCTACCAGAAAAGACAGGTTGCTTGTTCAGAGCCAATTCACCTCTATTATAGCTCCTTCCTGAACTATGATAAGCTTCCTTATCACAAGCCCTGGGTTCCATAAAGCTGAACTGCCGCACAACTCCATGGTTGTGGAATCGGCCATGCGCTGGCTCAAGAGCCAGAAGACTCACTCCTCGGTTCCTCCTGGCAGGGAGGCCCGCATCTTGGACGCCCTCAGCAGGAATTGCTACCAGGGCTCTATGCTGGCATGTCTGATCCAGGCTTACCAGCTGTACATGGGCATGTACTTGCGAGACCTGGCAAAGGAAATCGCCAGGTTCTCGGCTGGACTCTCCGAGGGACCTTTGCAGCACTTCAAGACCCTGTTCACCGGAGTCCGTGAGTGCTCGAAGTTCATGACTCGAGCAGCCTACGACAGGTTTGAGGCGTCGGCTGGCATCGGTGCATGCCGCCATGCATGGCTACAGTCGTCAGACCTGGAACAATGGGTTCAAGACAAGGTGGTCGATGTCCCATGCCATGGTGAAAACCTCTTCAGCAAACCTATGACCTAGAAGGCTGCTGAGATCGAGTCTGAGTACCTGACCAGGACAAGGCTCTTGAAGAAGACTTCTGCCCCTTCTAAAAAGAAGGGCTCGGGTAAGAAGCACTTTTTCCTGAGAAAGGGTGCTGCTTACCGAAGCTACCCGCCATTTCAGGCCTCCTCCGCTCCCCAACAGGGGCAGCAGGCCAAGGGACAGGGGCACAGCTTGCTTAAACAGAAAGCCCCCAAACCCCAGGCACCGGCTCTGGCCCAGT
This sequence comes from Ichthyophis bannanicus, assembly GCA_033557465.1. Classification (NCBI taxonomy): domain Eukaryota; kingdom Metazoa; phylum Chordata; class Amphibia; order Gymnophiona; family Ichthyophiidae; genus Ichthyophis; species Ichthyophis bannanicus. The sequence goes on along the minus strand of CM066031.1, from coordinate 618,704,074 downwards.
CTGGTAGTGGCTTTTGACTCCCAGAACATAGCCCCTCTCACCATAGGAGAAAGGCAACGCACAGAGGGAAGGCTTGCCCTGTATGCCCACAGATGGCCGGCCATCACCACAGACACTTGGGTTCTTCAGATAGTCCATCAGAGCTACCTACTTCACTTGACCCAGGTGCTACCCCCTACTTTCCAGGAGAGCCTTTCAGGTCTCCCCTTCACCGGGACCTTCTAATGAAGAAATTGGCAGGTCTCCTCGAGGACCAGGCGGTAGAACCGATGCCCTACCACCTCCAGGGCAAAGGCTTCTATTCCAGGTACTTTCTAATACCAAAAAGAACAGGAGGCCTAAGGCCCATCCTCGACCTGCGCAACTTAACAAATTCCTGGTGAGGGAGAAGTTCAAAATGCTTTCCCTTGGAATATTGCTGCCTTACCTCCGCCAGGGAGACTGGCTATGCTCCTTAGACCTAAAAGATGCGTATACACACATCCTAATTCATCCAGACCACAGATAATATCTACGCTTTGGTGGTATTGTGGTAGGCGATGGCCTATATGATGTGAAAGGCCTGTAAGATAGGCATGGATTCTAACCCCCACCTTCCTGTTGTTAAAGAATTAAAAGTTAGAAAAATCAGTTTATGACAAAACTTGCACAATACTTCCATACTAAATGGATACTGTTGCATTCCTCGAGCTAGATATGACCTTGCAGTAGAAGTGTAGTCATAACATAGAACTGTGCCTTTGTTAGACTAGTCTGAGAAGGGTGAACAGGGAGCAATAGCCCAGTGAGGGTCCCCGATTGGATAGCTGCAGGGGGCATTGGGACCAATAGAAAGTCTGCCTCTATCAAACTGTGAAGCTTGTATGTAAGGAAGTTGTTCCTGTTCGCCATTGCTCAGTCCTTTGATGCTTGGGCCTTGTGCACAATAAATTGGTTTGGATCCTTGCACTGACTCCGGGTATTATTTATTGCATGCTATCAGTGCTGCCACTTGTCTTGGTGCGTTGTCCGGGAAATGTGAGTAGTGTGATGGTGTTCAGGTAAATATGCCACGATTTCTCGCCTCAAAAGGTTTTGTCCGGCCTGGAGCCGCCCCTGGCTGATTGCAGGAGAGCCTTCGGCGCCACCCATCCTCTTGTATCGGGGAGGGCTCCTCCTTGCCTCCCCAGGTGGCCGGTTCCAGCCGGCCTACGCCTCGAATCCGAGGGGAGTCCAGGATCCAACCCATGATCCGGTGAGTAGGACGTTTCTGCTAATCAGTCAGTCAGTCAGTCAGGCTAGTCTGTCAGTCACTCGGGATTCTGGAATAAGCGCTTGAGAGTCTGATCACCTCTCTCGGGGTGGTCCTAGTAAGTCTCAGAAAGTCTTAAAGGTATAAGCAGAGACTGAACCCACCCAACCCCCCAGTCAGTCAGTCAGTCCGTTTTTTTGGGAATGTGGGGAATTTATTCTGTCTTGGATGTCTGCTTTTGTGAATGAGAGGTCTTGAGAATACAGACCGAGCGAGGTGCTGGCTCCTGACTAGTGCATTGCCAGGTCGCGAGAAAGGAGAAAGTGTTTGGTGTTTGTCTGTTGTGTTTACCGATTAGGGAATAGTATTAAAGCAACAACTCAGAAGTCACTTTTACAAAGACAGCTGTCTCACTGAGCGTGAGTCTCTCTCTTGCAAGCGGGGAGAGAAGGGGGCGTGTCTTTCACACAGCCCGGAGACAAAGACAGGAATGTATCCTTTACTTAACGCTTTGAAGGTTTCAATTATTCTACGCTCTGCAGCTGGGTTAATTGTGCTTATTTCAGGAAAATTGTACCTGTTTTATTCAATATGTTTTAATAGTGATGTTCCTTCTGCTCTGGTCATGTATTATATATCACTTGATAGGAATGTATTAACCCGGTTCAAGTTCCTCAATGCATTTATGGGCTTAGCCTTGTCTTGTGTTTGCTAACGACTGGAACATAAAAAACACTGTTCAAAAAGAAATGATAGAGAGATTGAGACTGCTTTTGTTTTCCCTTTGACCTACGAAGTAGAGGTTAAGACCCCTGATAGGACTATGAAGCATCCCGAGCCAGTAACTACAAAAATCTTGAAATTTTGTCTCTGATGTATTTGGTTTTGACTGCATATGCTATCGAGTAAGACGGGGTCTTTTTATATATTATAGCAAGCACCGCATAGAGGACATAATTATTGCTCATAAATTACAGGAACAACAAAACAAGCTGTAACTGTATTTTTTAGGATTTATTTAGTGTCTACAGCCGCTTTGTCTAGTAATTTACGGCTGCTTTGAGAGCCAGGAGAGAGACCTACTGTTTATCTTGTTAAGATAATGCCTGTCTTTCCCGAACTGTGTTGGTGTCCAGAGAAACAATGTACTGTGTTTTGAAAGGGTCTTTTAAAGTCTCAGTTTCAGAAGTACAATCTTAGTTTAAAGCCTTTAAATAGGTTTAGACAGTTGTTATTTAGAATGAGCACACACATCCATTATGCTTAGTCCACAGGGAAATGCAGCCCGCCCCCTCTGTCTGTTGACAAGTACGTTATCATGTGGGGGAAGGGGCAGATTCTGTTGAAATGTATGACTAGGAATTTTAGCAAGGGCATGTTGGAGACTACGGACTTAAAACGTCTCCGTCCCTATTTGCCAGTTCAGGGTCACTCACAGCCAGCGCCCGAGAACGTGAAGTGGAACCCAGACAGTCCCGATTGCTGTATACCTTCAGAAGTACAACTACCAGGAAAAGGGCCTACTCATCATTAAGACCACTGATTTATTGAACTGAAAAATGCATTATGCCTCCTACACTGAGAAACCTTAGAATTTGATTGAACTAATGAACAGTATGATGTAGACCTATCAGCCTTGATGGCCCCAAGTGGAATCCAAATAGTGCAGGCAGCCCTCACTATATACCCCATGCGATCCAGCAGCCCAGGAGAATTTGTGTTTTTGTCAGTCAGTCCCAGAGAGATATAAAACAGAAATTGCAGAAACTGGATGGATTTGCAGGCATGAATACAGCACAGTTAATGGAAGTTGTTCAGAAAGTATGTGAATCGTGAAAATGAATGTGACAGAGAAAGCAAAAAAGAAAGCAGATCTTCTTGCAGCTGCTTTAGTTGAACGATGTGGAGAAGATTTTCCTAATCGAAGGAGCAGAGGGAAGTGGAAGGGGTCGTGGAAATAATTGGACCCCACTGGGTGCGAATCAGTGCGCCCATTGCAGAGAAGGAGGACACTAGAGAAGTGAATGCCCGTATCTTGACTCCACCCCCAGGAGGGGAGGAGGGAGTACTTGATTTCAGAGTCATGGAAGAATAAACCGAGCACAGTGTTCCAGCAAGAGAGGGAAGAAGCTATTGAGGGTGTGGCAGTTGCAACAGGCTATGTCATAGATGAAGACTAGGCCAGACCGGACTCCAAGTTCACCCCAGGAGCCTATGGTCAGTCTGAAAATAGGGGACCAATATATGGACTTTATGGGGGATATAGGAGCAAAATACTAAAGCCAGTAGCCCCTTTGTTTTCTCGATGCATCACCATTGTCAGAGCTACTGAGCCACTAAACCTTTCCCGCATGTGTGAACTAGGACAGAAAATAGCGCACCAGTTCCTGTATATGCCTGAATGCCCTATTCCACTTTTTGGCCGAGATATGCTTGCTAAGCTCCAGGCACAGATACCCTTTGCTGAAGGGGGAGAAATGCAAATGACTGTGAACCCAAAGCCTGCTGGATTGATGGTGCTGACTGTTCCCCGAGAAGAAGAGTAGCGGTTCTGTAGTACGTCTCCAGCCAAGACAATTAGCTCCTGAATATCCACCAACCTCTCAGCTCCACCTGAAGTATGGGCAGAAGATAATCCACCTGGCCTAGCGTAGAACATAGCCCCTGTCATTGTTGCCCTCAAGCAAGGAGCGAAACCAGTGCATGTGAAGCAGTATCCTCTTCCCTGACCAGCCATTGAAGGAATCCACTGCCATTTAATCGTTTAATGAAACTGCTGAAGTATGGACTTCTCAAGGAGTGCCAGTCACCTTGGAACACCCCTCTTCTCCCAGTCAAGAAACCTGGGACAGGGGATTACCGCCCAGTACAAGATCTGAGGCGAGTGAATGATGCAGCTGAAACTATACACCAAGTGGTACCAAAACCTTATACTCTCTTGTGACTGATCCCCGCTGAGGCTACTCATTTCACTGTCCTGAACCTGAAAGATGCCGCCTTCTGCATACGCCTAGCCCCCCGAACCTTTGTTTGCTTTTGAATGGCAAGACCCCACAACAGGAAGGCGGGGCCAACTCACCTGGACTTGATTACCACAAGCTACTATGTGAACCCAGGAGAAAGGATTCTTCTTCAGTATGTGGACGACCTGCTCAAAGCCACAAATTCAGAAAGTAAATATCTACAAGCCACCAGTGAACTCTTGCACCTTCTAAATGAGGCTGGATACAAGTCTCAAGAGCCAAGGCGCAATTATGTTAGGCCGAAGTGAAATATCTAGGATTCCAGTTGACCAGCAGAATACGACGCAAAGAAACTGTGTGCAGTAATCCCACCAGGAGGCAAGTGAGAGCCTTCTTGGAGACTGCAGGATATATGGATCCCCAATTTCACCATTGTATCAAGCTACCAAAGGAAGGGAGAGGTCTCCATTGGAATGGGGGCCTGAACAGGATGCAGCATTTCGATCTTTGAAGGCTGCCTTGATGTCATCACTGGCTCTGGGTCTGCCTGACGTCCAGAAAACTTTCTCGCCTCTATGTCCATGAGTCACAAGGAAATGCTTTGGGAATGTTGACTCCATCTCTTAGATCTTGGCAGCGACCAGTTGGATACAGTTGCAGAAGGCAGACCCCCTTGTTGGAGAGCCGTTGCTGCCACAGCCCTCTTAGTGAGCGAAGCTAACAAGCTCACTTTAGGACGGAATCTTTAAGTCATCGTGCCATACTCTGTCTTGACCCTAATGGAACACAAAGGGAACTTCTGGCTCACTAATTCGCAAATGTTGACGTATCAGAGTATGCTGTGTGAGAATCCATTGCAATTGATGGACAGTCAATCCTACTACGTTGTTACCAATTGGTCCTAGCCCCCCTGATCATGACTGTCTAGAAATTACGGACACTATATTCTCAAGTCGCCTGGATCTGATTGATGTCCCTTTGGAGGACCCTGAAAGGACTCTCTTTGTGGATGGGAGCTGGACATGCAGTAGTGATCTGGTAGTTGAGGCCTCAGCTTTGCCCCCAGAAACTTCAGCACAGACAGCTGAACTGATAGCTCTTGCTAGAGCATTGACAATAGGAAAAGGGCTCCGTCTAAATGTGTACACAGATTCCAAGTATGCCCTTACAACCTTGCATGCACATGGGGCCCTGTACAAAGAATGCGGGTTGATAACCTCAGGAAGCAAGTCCATTAAGTATGATCCCGAGATATTACCATTATCAGATGCATATTGCCTACAGACCTCAGAACTTAGGAAAAGTAGACTGTATGAGTAGAACCCTGAAATCCCAGTTGTCCAAACTTGGCCAAGAAGTTCACCTGAAGTAGCTCCAGTTCTGAGTTCTTCCTATAGCCCTTCTCAGGATATGTTTAGCCCCTACTAAGTCTTTAGGAGTTTCCCCTTTTGAGATTCTGTATAGGCGACCCCCGCCTATGGTACAAGGAACAAAAGGAGATATGAAACAGATTGGATCTGAAATTACTAGGCAAGAACTATTGGTTTTAAGTTCTGTTTTGCAGAGTCATCAGCTGCCCATCAACCTCTACATCCTCTCAAGCCTGGGGTCTCAGTGTGGATCACAGAGTGGAGAAGGACACCGCATTGGAAGGGATCTTGATAACCCCAACAGCAGTTAAAGTTGCATAGCGTGAACCTTGGATCCATCACAGTCGAATAAAGCCAGCAGCCACTCCTGAACTTGGTCATTGAACTTCCGTAAATGACCCTGAAACTCCATTGCGGCTCACTTTGCGACAACATCCACTACTGTAAGAGACTAAGAATCTACAACCCTACTCCTGTCACACGTCGTGGGAGCCAGGGTGCAGTGGAAGCTGTGGGAGAAAGACAACCCTGGAGTCCCTTGGAATGACTTTTGCCCTACTCTCCCCCCTTGTGCAGCCTGCATCACTACTACTCAGACTGGAATAAAGATTACTCGTCTAAGCCAGAAGTTTTATAATGCCACCACTAGAAAAACGTCCTGGTGGTCAGGTGTAAATGCTCCTGAACATTGTTTAGCACTGGATTATTTGTTAGCAGCTGAAGGTGGAGTGTATGGAAAATTGAATTTAACTAACCGTTGTTTGCAGATTGATAATGAAGGCCAAGTTGTCGAAGACAGATGCGGAAGCAAGCCTGTGTGCCAGTCCAGAAATGACATGGACTGGAGCTTGATAGATGGTTTGGTTCCATGTTTTCAGGACTGGGTGGCCTGAAAACTCTTGTGTTAGTTGTATTATTAATATTGGCTGTGTGCTTGTTTCTCCCATGTCTCCTACCCCTTTGCTTGCGCACTATAACCTCAGTTATTGATAGCACCGTGAAGCGGCAGACAGCAACTAAAGTGTTGGCTATATGGCAGTATCGCCCTATACCCCAAGGTAATGCTTTTCAACGAGTGTCTTATGTGATTTAGTTCTCACCCTCTCTTATTAAGGTGACAATAATCAAAGGGGGGAATGTGGTAGGCGATGGCCTATATGATGTGAAAGGCCTGTAAGATAGGCATGGATTCTAACCCCCACCTTCCTGTTGTTAGAGTAAAGAATTAAAAGTTAGAAAAATCAGTTTATGACAAAGCTTGCACAATACTTCCATACTAAATGGATACTGTTGCATTCCTCGAGCTAGATATGACCTTGCAGTAGAAGTGTAGTCATAACATAGAACTGTGCCTTTGTTAGACTAGTCTGAGAAGGGTGAACAGGGAGCAATAGCCCAGTGAGGGTCCCCGATTGGATAGGTGCAGGGGGCGTTGGGACCAATAGAAAGTCTGCCTGTATCAAACTGTGAAGCTTGTATATAAGGAAGTTGTTCCTGTTCGCCATTGCTCAGTCCTTTGATGCTTGGGCCTTGTTCACAATAAATTGGTTTGGATCCTTGCACTGACTCGGGTATTATTTATTGCATGCTATCAGTGCTGCCACAATATGGGGAAAACACTACCAGTACAGAGTGCTTCCCTTTGGCCTAGCCTCCGCCCCCAGGGTATTCACAAAGTGCCTGGCGGTGTTGGCTGCCTTCCTCAGAATTCAAGGAGTTTTTGTCTTTCCCTACCTAGATGATTGACTCATCAGAGCCACGTCAGCCAGGGAGGTAAAACAGGCCACAGATCGCACCATTCAGGTGCTCCAAAACCTGGGATTTGTGATCAATTACCAAAGTCTACCCTAGTCCCCACTCAACAGCTAGAGTTCATTGGGGTCAAACTAGATACCATTCAGGCGAGGGCCTACCTGCCAGTGGACATGGCACAGAGACTTCTGGCCCTGGCACATCAAGTGAGCCGCAGGTCTCAGATATCAGCAAGACATTTCCTGCGCCTCCTAGGCCACATGGCCTCCACGGTACATGTGACACCGAATGCCCGCCTCCACATGAGAACAGCTCAGTGGTGTCTCAGGGACCAGTGGACACAAGCCACAGGCAGACTCCGAGACAGAGTCAAAGTGTCCAAAAGACTGGTACAGGCCTTGGCCTGGTGGCTTCAACCAAATCACTTGGAGGCGGAGGTCGCCTTCCAAGCTCCTCAACACACGAGGATCCCTAACCATGGATGCATCCTTGCTGGGCTGGGGAGCCCATTGCCAGGGACTGTGCATTCAAGGAGTGTGGTCTCCGCACGAGAGCACACAGCAGATCAATCTCCTGGAACTTCGTGCCATTCGCCTAGCTCTACGAGCTTTTTGCCAAACTTTGGCTCATTAATCTGTCTTAATACAGACGGACAGCCAAGTAGCGATGTTCTATGTGAACAAACAGTGAGGCATGGGGTCCCGCAGTCTGTGTCAGGAAACTCTGGACCTGTGCTCCTTTGCAGTCCAGCATGACATGCATCTGAAAGCAGTTTATCTGCCAGGCCAGGAAAACTACTTAGCCGACAGGCTCAGCAGGATTCTCCAGCCCCACGAGTGGCAGCTGGATATGAATATGGCCCAATGGCTCTTTCACATCTGGGGACAGCCGAAACTGGACTTGTTTGTGAGCCCACACAGCTACCAGTTGTCCCGGTTTTGCTCCAGACAGCCACATCCAAACAGAGTGGCTGCCGATGCCTTTCTCATCTCATGGTCTGTTGGCCTCCTACATGCATTTCCTCCAACACCTCTGGTGGCCAAAACCCTTTTCAAAATTCTCCAAGACAGGGCCTCGGTCATTCTGGTAGCCCCCAGATGGCCGAGACAGCCCTGGTTTCCGCTACTACTTCAACTAGCGGTGGAGGCCCCAATCCCTCTGGGATCCTATCCCAACCTCCTGTCTCAGGAGGGGGGCACTCTTCTGCACCCTAACCTCAGATCACTCAACCTGATGGCATGGCTGCTGAAAGGGTAGTTCTCGCACCATTTCTCCTTCCCAGAAATGTGGAAGAAGTTCTGCTGGATTCAAGGAGGCAATCGACTAAATGGACCTATGCTTTCAAGTGGCATAGGTTTGGGGTGTGGTGCGAGAAGTAGAAAGAAGATCCTTTCTCTTGCCAGGTTGCTGTGGTCTTGCAATATCTTCTCCATCTCTCGGATTTGGGCCTTAAGTCCAACTCAGTCAGAGTTCACCTCAGTGCCTTGGCGGCACACCACTTCCCAGTGGAGGGAAAGCCTCTGTTTACACATCCTTTTGGTGTCCCAGGTTCCTAAGAGGCCTACTTCTTCTGAAGCCCCGGTTCGCCCTCCGGCAACCGAATGGGATTTGAATGTGGTCTTAGGGCAGCTTATTCTGCCGCCTTTTAAGCCAATGGCAACTTGCCATCTATGCTACCTTTCTTGGAAGGTAGTGTTCTTGGTGGCACTCACGTTGGCTCAGCGAGTGAGTGAGCTTCAGCCCCTGGTGTCCGATAGGCCTTTATACAAGGTTCTATAGGAACTGGGTAGTGCTCCACACTCACCCCAAGTTCCTTCCTAAGGTGGTCTCTTCGTTCCACCTCAATCAGGAGGTAGTATTACCTACCTTCTTTCCCAGGCCGCATGCTAGTCGGGCAGAGACAGTTCTGCATACCCTGGACTGTAAGAGGGCACTGGCCTTCTACATTCAGCGTGCGCAAGGCCATAGAAGGGCTTTGCAGCTCTTCATATCCTATGACCCCAGTAAAATGGGGATGGCCGTCTCCAAACGTACGCTGTCTACCTGGGTGGCGGACTCTATCACTGTGCATACAGGGCAGCCGACCTTCCGTTGCAGGGTCTTGTTACGGCCCACCAGGTCAGGGCTAAGGCGGCATCAATGGTTCACTTTCGCTCTGTTCCGCTGGCAGACATCTTCCGTGCTGCCACCTGGTCTTTGGACCAGACTTTCGCAACCCATTACTGCTTGGACAGAGAGTCCCAACGGGACAGTGCTTTCGGCTAGGCTGTACTCCGTAACCTTTTCGAGGTCTAGGCAACTCCTACCCTCCGACCCTTTGGTGTCAGGCTACCGGAGTGTTACTCTCTTAGTTAGATTCCTATTGTGGCTGATTGCGGCTCTTGTAGAGGGAGCCTATTTTTCAGCTATGGGTTCTTGGTAGCCTATAGCTGGGGAGTCCCATAAGTGAGGACTGACTTCCTGCTTGTTCCTGGAGAAAGCGTAGTTACTCACCTGTAACAGGTGTTCTCCAGGGACAGCAGGAATCGGTCCTCATGACCCTCCCTCCTCCCCTTGGAGTTGCAGTCCTATTTATTAATTTTTATTCTTTTGCTGTCTTTTTAGCTATGTCATTTGACTGAGCAAGATGGCACCCTTGGGCGGGAAGGGGACCGCGCATGCGTGATGCAATTCCCAAAAGCTTTCTTAGAAAGCTGGGGATTTGCTCTGCACGAGGGCTCCGTGGGCGCTGATGTTACCCATATGTGAGGACTGATTCCTGCTGTCCCTAGAGAACACCTGTTACAGGTGAGTAACTACGCTTTCCCCACTGCAGGTGAAGACCAATGACAGTGCAGAAAGTTTGCTAGTTTTATCTGCTTTTCTTTGTTTAAACTTGTACTGGTTTTTAACTGCCTTGCTTTGATTCAACTTATTAATCTTATTCATTTGTTTATCTTTTTTTGTTCAATTTATTTGGTTGTAGACCAGAAACTGTTAAGGGAATTTTCACCCAGCTCACTCACTCTTTCTTGCATACATTCTCAGTTTTGTGATAGATGGCTTCCCATTCCTGTTAGGATTCTTGTTGACATGAAGTCCTACCTGTGAATCATTGCTTTTTGTTTTCTCAAAGGTTATTAACCCTTGTGCTTGCTGACTTTTAGACAAGTCATAATTTTATTGGTGTTCAAATGGCTTAGAAATTTTAGTCCTTTTCAGAGTTAAAAAAAAAAAAAAAAGTTGCGGACCTCTATCCAGCAGCAAGATGGGGACTCTCAGCCTTGCACTGCGTGCCACATGTATGTTTGTTTACCTTTTAGGGGGGAGATCTTGGAGTGGTAATGTCTGAAGGTTTCAGGGTAGCGAAACAGTGTGAGAAGACAGTGGCCAAGGTCAGAAGGATGCTAGGCTGCATTGATTGGGGTCACTGGCGAAACTTCATTTGGAGTACTGTGTTCAGTTTTGAAGGCCATATCTCGCTAAGGATATAATAGGACTTGAAATGGTTCAGAGAAAAGTAGCTAAAATGGAGTGAAATTTTTACCAGAAGACATATGAGAGGAGACTTGAAGACATGAATATGTATACCTAGAGGAAAGGAGGAATGGGGACCTATGATTTAGATGTTTAAATATTTGAAAAGTATTATTGAATAAAGACTGTGAAGTTATAGAACCAGAAGACATGAAATGAAGCTGAAAGAAGGTAAATTTAAAAGTAACATCAGGAAATATGTTTACATGAAAAGGGTGGTAGATGCTTTGAATGCCTTCCCGTTGGAGGTGGCAAGGACGAAAACAGTGTTTTTTAAAAATTATTTTAATGGCACTGTATCTTGATTTTAATTTGGGATGACCGATAGTCGGCAAGGCAGTATACATATTTGTTAAATAAACGGCTCCTCTTAGGAAGAAAGAAGTGATTGAAAGGAGATATTAATAGAGGTTTGTAAAATCATGTGTGTAATGGAACAGGTAAAAAGAGAATGCTTATTTACCCTTTCAAACAGTATTTGGATTAGGGGATGCTCCATAAAATCAACAGCTTGCAGATTTGAAACAAACTGGAAAAAGTTGTTGTTGAATGAATATGATCCAGGCATCTAGCATAGCTGGCTGTAAAAGGATCTTAGACAAATTCCTTGGGGAAAAGATTTACCCAAGTCTATCATCTGTGATTACCATCACCAATTGAAGTCCATTTTGAGATTAAACACAGAACTACCTTTTTATATTTAGCCCCTTTGCTCTCAAATGGACTTCCTCCAGAAGTTGAGGAAAACATAATTATTTTAAATTTGTGTGCTCTAAAATCTCACCTGTTCCATTGAACATGTTATGGGCACATCTAAACTATTCTAGCTCTTTAAGCATTCCGTAAGTGGGCTATAATTTTGGAGCAGCTTTTGGTCATTGTTGCAATATCTTTTGTTTTAATGTCACTTCCTTATAGTCCCTTCAGTCCAGTCCCACACTTCTAGGTAGTCAAACTCCTCCAGCAGCTTGGAGACTGAACATGTAATCTTTTGATGGCATCAGTGTACTTAGTCAACTGGTACCAGCCCCAGTAAGCTAAGTCTCCAAGCAGCTGGAGGAGGTAGTGAGCCAGGGTGCTGGACTCCCTGAAGGGACAACTAAGGAGTGGATAGTTGGCTTTGAGGTTTTATTTTCTTGGGTTAAGTAGTACTTGTCTATTCAGCTTGGAATAAAAAAAAAATTAGAATTACTCAGAGAAACTGGTTTTGGAACAGCTTGCTGTAAAATCGTGGGGACCCATGTAAAAAAAGAGAAAGAGAGGTTCCTACCCCCTTCCCCTCCCCGGCATGAAGGAGGGGGCTTCGGGGCTGCAGATATCAGTAGCGACTCCCGAACCCGTCACCAGATAAAGTTCGCGGCGACCAAAGGCCTGCAGGCAGCATTCTTCAGTACTCTCTGCCTTGATGCTGAAGCTGGGGGGAATACAAGGCAGGAAACAAGCAGTAGCGGAGCCATTCCAGCCACTGAGGAAATAGCTCAGTTCAGGCCGATGAGTGGGGGTTGTTAAGCTGCGGGGAGATTAGCAGCACGTTTTAAACCCCCCGGGAGTGTTGGCCAGTGCACTGCTGGAAACCGTGTGACTCTATAGATATGTACCCCAAAATCACAAAATGACCACTACTGTGTAATCATTGAAAAAAGGTCATCTGAAGCGCAGCACTGCACTACTGCTACTAAGCAGATTATACGATTGTTGGATCAAATAAACAGGAGGAGAGCGGGAAAAACATTCTGCTCTGATGTTTGTAAAGCCCTTTTAATAAATATCTATAACTATGAAACACTTATCTTAATAAACAGCAGTGTCCAAACATTCCTTCAATCGCTGCTTAGTAGCAGTAGTGCAGTGCTGCACTTCAGATGACCTTTTTTCAATGGAAACCGTGCGACTGACGGTGTTTTCTTCAGCAGTGCGGGAAAAGCGTCCAAAGGGGGGATGCCTCCCCGAGGATAAGTAGAAGCAGGTCCGCAGCTCAATTCCGGCTCGGGGTCAGCTGCGGGACTTCTGAGGGTTCCGTACTGTTTGTTTTGCGCCTTACCAGAGAGGATGGTTTCCCTCGTGAAGGCAGGTTTTTCAAGGGTTTCGAGGAGCAGGGCATGGCTATTTTAGTGCCGCCTCGTCCTCGGGCCTAAGAAATCACAGTGAATCGAGGGGGGTCCAGGTGGCGGTGCAGCCTGTGGGAGGTCGGCTGCAGGAGTTTTACCCTGCTTGGGCCCAGATTACGTCCAACCAGTGGGTTGTAGAGGTCATCCGTGAGGGTTATGTACTGGAATTTGCCAGACCGCTGGACCCATCCTTCATTCAGTCCTCCTGTAATGCGTGCAACAAAGCTGCAGCGGTAAAAGATATCCTGGCATGGCTTCTACAGTTAGGGGCTATCGTGCCGGTTCCCAAAGACCAGTGTGAGTCCAGTTGGTATTCCATTTATTTTGTGGTGCCCAAAATGGAGGGCTCCTTTCGGCCTATTCTCGACCTCAAGCATGTGTCTGCGGAAACGTTACAGTCTGTCATAGTGGCGGTGAGAAGTGGAGACCTCTGGACATCCCTAGATCTCACAGAGGCGTATTTACACATGCCTGTCTGGCCAGAGCATCAGTAGTTTCTCTGCTTTGCAGTGCCTTTGGGGCATTTTCAGTTTCGGGCATTGCCTTTCAGACTAGCAATGGCTCCCTGTACCTTCACCAAAGTCATAGTGATGGTGGCGGCGGTGGTGCTCCGCCAGGAGGGAGTCTTGGTTCACCTGTACCTCGACGACTGGCTTATTCAAGCAAAATCCAGGCGCAAGAGCGAACAAGCAACAAGAGAGGTGCAGTTCCTGCATTCTCGGATGGGTGATCAATGTGGCCAAGAGTCATTTGGTGCCGTCCCAGGAACTCGAGTACCTGGGGGCGCACTTCGACACCCGCAGTGGAAAAGTGTATCTTTCAAGACAACGAGCGCAGGGACTGCGGCAGCTTGTGCGTCAATTCCTGCAGAGGACGGATCAGATGGCCTGGCATTACCTGCAGGTGCTAGGAATCATGGCAGCATCACTCAAACTCGTGCCATGGGCGAGGGCGCACATGAGGCCATTGCAGAGAGCACTGCTCTGTAGGTGGTCACAACAGAGACATCCCTTGTCGCAGCGCTGCCCTGTCCGATGGTGACCAGGAAAGTGCTCAGGTGGTGGCTCCGCCCTGAGAATTTGGCAGCAGGGATGTCCCTTGAGTCACCACACTGGATCTCGCTGGGGGGGCCCACTGCGAAGGACACATTGCTCAGGGGCAGTGGAGCCTGCATGAAACAGTCTAGTCCATAAACAGATTAGAAATGTGAGCAGTCGTTTTGGCGCTGCAGAGGTTCCATCCGTGGCAGCAGGGGAAGGCCATCCAGGTCTTCTTGGACAATGCGACCATGGTGGCCTACCTCAGTTGACAGGGAGGAACGGGCAGCACAACCTTGGAGGCTGAGGCGCTGCTAACGTGGGCAGAAGAGTACCTTCAAGTGTTGTCGGCAGCACATGTTGCAGGAATCAACAACGTAATGGTAAAATACCTGAGCCGGGTGCATGTGGGCCCCGGAGAATGGATGCTCTCCCAGGAGGTCATCTTGCATGTGGTGAAGAGATGGGATACACCGATGAATGTATCTAATGGCAGCGCTTGCAACAGTCAAAGCAAGCCGATCTTTCAGCAGAAGAGAGAGTATGTTGGAAGGCCTGGATATCTTGTTTCAGAGGTGGCCTATGGAGAGCATCCTATATGTTTTTCCCCCGTGGGTACTCATAGACTGCATCATACAGCGGATCGAAGCTCACTGGGGACTGGTCATTCTAATTGCCCCGGACTGGCCGAGGCACCCATGGTATGCCAACCTGGTGCGACTAAATGCAGACTGGCCTTGGCGTTTGTCGGTCCGGATAGGCCTTTTGTCCCAGAAACCAGTGCGAATGCCTCAGGTGGATCGATTCTCGCTTACGGCATTGCTCTTGAAAGGGCTCGGTGAAGAAGTGCAGCTATTCAGGATCGGTGATTGCAGCGTTACTGAAGTCCCTGAAGAGGTTTAAATTCCGTTGCTCTGCTGCTTTCTGTTGCCCCTCTTTATCTTTTGCTGTTTCTTTTACTGTCCTATTATTATTTGGCGTTCTTTTCTTCTCTTCCTTTCTCTGCAGCTGTCACTTTTTTATGATTGTACACCGCCCTGATGCTTTGGCCTGGGCGGTTTATCAAATGTTTTAATAAAGATAAAGATAAAGATAAAGGTTCACTTCTCTGTCTTATATCCGGGTCTGACGCATCTTTGATGCTTGATGCGGAGAGAAGCAGCGTCGTCCATTCTTAGCTACAGTACCAGAAGTGTTAAAAACTGGCTGCTACACAGTACCCTGTCCTGTGCTTCTAAGGTAATCTGTGACCAATTTCCTGGTGATTCACACAGCCCTCACTTGGATTAAGGAAGTCTTGGGTTCTAAATTTAACCAGAAAGCTCTCTGCTGTGTTTTTAAATTTAAACTGAAAGCTCTTTTCTACTACTAGGCCTTGACTGAGTATTAATTTTAAACTAGAAGCTCTCTGCTGGGTTCTAAACTTAAACTGAAAGCTACCTGTTGAGTTTTTAATTTAACTAAAAGCTCTTTGCTGATACTAGGCCCTGAGTGATTTAACAAATACACTGGATTGACAGATTAATCAACTTTAATCTAAAGAATTCCTTTTTCACCAAGATTTAGAAAAATGAAGATCTCTCTCAAGAAGTAGCAGTCCCTTTTTGTAATCCTTCAAGACTACAAAAAGGGACAATGTTTCTGGTGGCGATTTGCTCAACTTGGAGAATTTCGGAACTTCCAGCTCTCTCATTCAGGGAGCCCTTCCTCTCTATCTCAAAGAAGATGGTTTTCCATCTGGTACCTTCCTTTTTGCCCAAGGTAGTCTCTGTTTGTCACTTGAATCAACCGGTTTCCCTGCCAGCGCTCTTGAGCGGGCTGGAGAGAAGTGCAGATCCGCAGTTGCGTCTCCTAGATGTAAGGAGAGTATTGTGGCATTATTTGAAGAGCAAGCTCTGTTTTGTCAATCAGATCATTTATTTGTACTGTTTGGGGGTCCGTGCAAGGGGGAGGCAGCAGCCAAGGCCTCCATTTCCAGATGGATTAGAAAGTTATCACCTCGGCTTACATGTTGAAGGGAAAATCGGTACCAACGGGGCTGTGGGCTCAATCAACCAGGGCTCAGGTGGCCTCGTGGGTGGAGTATAGTATGGTACCGCCCGTTGAGATTTGTAGGGCGGCCACTTGGTCCTCCCTGCACCCTTTTGCAAAACATTATCGTCGGGATGTGCAGGCTGCAGGGGCTGCTAGATTCGGGGTGGCAGTAATTCAGGCTGGAATCATGGGCCCCTCCTTTCAATAGAACTGTTCTGTTGCATCCCAGAAGTGCGGGACTGGACTAGAGGGACGATAAGGAAAGTGAAATTATTTATTTGTGAATTTTCTATACTGCTTTATCAGCAAAATCAAAGTGATTTACATGGAACTATTCAATAGACATAGAACAAGGAACATGGGTGCAGGTAACATACAACCATGAGATAGAATTAATACAGGAACCAACTTTATTATCGAAGAACATATATGTTGTTGTTAAGTGCCGTCAAGTTGATGTCGACTCATGAAGTGTACAATTAAATGACTACAGTGTTCATGGGATGTTTTTTTTTAATGTTGTGAGTGGTTCCATGAAGTGAATTCAGCTAATTGTATTTTCTTATATAGGATATATATTAGGTCCTGATATCATATTCTTAATTTGTTTTCTGAAGGAGGATAGGTCATTTATACACCTTAGATATGGGGAGAGAGAATTCCAAAGGAATGGGGAGTAGAAAGTAAAAGCTCTATCACTCATTGCTTTGTTGGTTTTTCAAAAGTCCTTGGGGTTTGAGAACGTGTTTCGTGTGCATTCTCTGTCTTGAGTCTGGAAGCATTGCAATTAGGGAACTTAGATGTGTTGGAGACAAATCATGGAGTATTTTGAATGTGATAATTAGGGATTTATATTGAATTCTACTTGATATAGGTGACCAGTGAAGTTGGTGTAGGATGGATGTGATGTGCTCAGCTTTTGGTACTTTCTGTATGTTATGTGCAACTGCAATTTGCACTGTTTGTAGCTGGGCTATGGCTAGTTTCAGAAGACCCTAGGATGCTGTTGCAATAATCAAAGTGGGGACAGATCATTGCTTGTATGACCGAACGTTAATCTTGAGGGGGTAGGAGGGGGTCTTAGGTTTTGTATCATTCTAAATTTGTTGTAGGTTGTTCGGATTATTAAGTTTATATGCTTCATTAAACAGATTCTGTTCTAGGATAACCCCCTCCACCTCCTTTACTTCCAGGTCAGTTCTTTTGACCTGTATCTTTGTTGGTGGTATGAAGTCCTTGTCCTTGCTGATAAACAGGACTTCAGTTTTTTTGTAATTTATTATTAAGTTGCAGGATTTGAGCCATTGTGCAGCTTCATTAAAACATTCTATAATTTTTGTAAGATTGGGTATTTCAGTTGAAAATGGGGTAAATAACATTACTGTATCAAAAGAACACCTACTGTATCAAAGAACACCTATCAATCATTTACAAAGAAACCCTAGCAAGTTTACTTGCTTTTTTGTTTTTTGTAGTAAAGGACTATCTTTCAGTGGTTTGGATAATTATTTTTAAGATAGGTTAATTTTGTTAGCTGGGGTTTCTTTATAGTGATGATAAATACTCCAGTAGGTGTTCTTTTGATAGAGTAGCGTTTTCACGTTAGGTTGACACTGGAATGGTAACATCATATTCTTGGAAAGATGTCTTTAGCTTTACTGCAGAATGCCCAAAAGAATTGTTAAATGTACCATCCTTATTTCAAGAAAGAGATAATCAGGGTAGCCCTAGTTGGGATTCCTTTCTGGGCCGATCAAAACACATGGTGAGATTGGAGTTGCATGGTGCCTCCTTGGCTGACTATTGTAAGAGGGAAACAATGCCTAGAGGTCTTTGTATCTTGAGCCAAGGATGTTTTTGAATGATCCACTTGTTTGCAAAAATGGAACAGTATTTTGAATAAATGCTCCTTGGACTTTATGCTTTTATTGATTGAAACTTCCAAACGTAAACATCAAGAAATACAAAAGGAATTGGAGACGGAGCTAGTTACATTGCAATCAACTGAGAATTTTACAGAAAGATTTACAGAAATTCAGAAGCAGAGAGCTAAAAGTCTGATGTGAGGGCACAAAAAGTGAAACAACATTTGAGAGATGAAAAGGAGAAGCGAGAGAATTTTATTTATAATTGGCTGTCACTTTGAGCTAAGAGCATATTGCGTTAACATAAAAAAGTGAATTTTGAGTCATCTTCAGAAAGCTTGTCATCAGGTGCTGAGGAAGAAAAGAGAGAAGTTTTTTTTTAGGGAAAGGAGATCATAGAAGGGACAAAATTTGGGTACTGCGGAATCAGGAACAAGGAATACAAGACAGCAGAAGCGACATCAGCAACAGAATCAATTTCACAGTATTCATCTATAATTAATTTATCCAACAAACAATTAACGGATGCTCAATGTATGTTGAATAAAGAGCTGTCTTACATTCCATGTCCTTACTTTGACTCCTTTAGGAATCACGTAGCTATTGAAAGATTTGTTCATACTCTTCAATTGAAGAGTTTTTTCTCTGATAAAACGAGAGTATTGGATATGTTGGTAGTGAAGCCTAAGTCATGGTGGGTTCCTCCGGGTCCTTTGGTTCTCCAGGACCAAGCAGGAAGTCAGTCCTCACATTTGGGTGACGTTGGCATCGACGGAGCCCCCATGCGGAGCATTTCCCCAGCTTTCAAAGAAAGCCTTTGGGAATGCAGGCACGCATGCGCGGTCCCCTTCCCGCCCAAAGGTGCCATCTTGCTCAGTCTTCTTTTTTCCGCGGAGCCCTACGGACGCCTGTCCTTGTCACCCGTGAAAAAAGTTGATTTTTCTGCGTTGGATCGAGTTTTTCTTCGGTTCAACGTCGGTTCATTTTCCCGCCTGGACTCGGTACACCGGTGCCGAGCCCGGATCTCTCTCTCCGGTTTTTGTCCTTAGAGACTGTGTTCGCACCTTTTTTCTTTTCCCTGGCAGCCCAATTTTTTGATCTTGCAGGGGCTCTTTTTCCCCCGATGGCTGCCAGTGGCTTTAAGAAGTGTGATCGGTGCAAGAAACTCATGTCTCTCACCGACACACACGACTGCTGCCTCCGGTGCCTAGGGCCAGACCATGATTCGGCGGTCTGTAGCCCCTGTGGCAAAATGTCTTCCAAGGCATTACGGAGCCGTCAGCACCAGCGTGAGAGGATTTTCTCCGAATCTGCCTCTGGACAGGTCTGGACTTCGCCAGAGGCCTCGACGTCTCGGGAGTCTGACCCCGAGCATCGTCGGGGCTCCTCTGACAGGGAGTCCCCCTCGAGGGCGCATCGAAGGAAGAAGAAACCCGCGAGGGCGGCATCGGTGGATGCTCTTGGCTCCTCGAGGGCCAGGTCGCATAGCCCCGATCGCCGTCCCTGGTCTTCGGAGTCGGAGAGGCCTGCAAAGCATTCTCGTGTAGAGTCGGAGGCCCTGAATCACGTGAGTACTGTATTCCTCATGGACTGTCCTCCGGGGAGCTGACGTCGTGCCTGACGCCATTGGGGCCCGAGTCGGAGGCTGCTGGGTCTCCTGAGCTCTGACTCAGGTTGACGGCCTTGGAGAGCAGGTTGTCTGCCTTCATGGAGCAGCAGCGGATGCTGATCGCCGGTCTCACCGGCGCATCTGCCCCGACCACCGGGACATCGACGTCCAAGTCGACCCCGGAGGCCGAGTCGATCCTCGAGACCATGCGAACTCGAGTCGATCCTCGGCCGAGGTCACCCTCGGCCTTCCATTCGGGACCGAGGTCGTCGATGCCGGTTCCCTCGGTGTTGGGGCGGATGGCGTCAGTGCCCGCCCACTCGGAGCCGCTCGATTCCTCCTCGGAGGAAACGGTGTGGGAAACCGAGGAAGAGGAGTCCCCGGACACCTTCCGGACCCGGTGCGTCCCTTTGGACTCACCGGGATCCGAGCCTCGGACAAGGTCCCCTCTGGAGGATACCAGGTTCTCGGATTTCGTAAGGGGCATGGCCAAAGCATTGGCATTCCCTGCGGACCCCGAGGAGGAGCCTCGTGCCGAGGAGCTCGAGGCTCTGCAGTATGACTCTCCTCCTAAGGAGGCCTTTACTGTCCCGGTTCCTCCGATGCTGGAGCGGTTGCTCTTCCGCATGTGGGAGGCGCCGGCCTCGATGCCGGTTCTAAGCAAGCGGGTCGATTCCATCTATCGAGTCCGCAAGAGCCCCGGGTTTCAAAAGGCACAGCTACCGCACCACTCCATGGTTGTGGAATCGGCCATGAACATAAGAACATAAGACATGCCATACTGGGTCAGACCGAGGTCCATCAAGCCCAGTATCCTGTTTCCAACAGTGGCCAATCTAGGTCATACGTACCTAGCAATATCCCCAAAAGACACAGGTTCCACAATGCTTGTACTGGGTCAAGCATTGATATCCCGGGTCCCTTTTTTCATGCATCGCCTGAAGAGTCAGAAGATGCACTCCTTGCTGCCTCCCGGCAGGGAAGCCTGGAACCTGGATGCCCTCGGTAGAAAGTGCTTCCAGGGCTCTATGCTTGCATGCCATGTCCAGGCCTACCAGCTGTACATGGGCATGTACCTTCGAGACCTGGCAAAGGAGATTGCCGGGTTCTCTGCTGGTCTGTCCGAGGAACCTTTGCAGAGGTTCAAGGCCTTGTCTTCTGGTATTCGAGAGTGCTCGAAGTTTATCTCTCAAGCAGCCTACGATGGATTTGAGGCGTCGGCCTGGGTAGCAGAGGCTGGCATCGGTGCACGCCGCCAGGCCTGGCTACAATCCTCAGACCTCGAGCCATGGGTGCAGGACAAGTTGGTCGATGTCTCTTGCCGAGGTGAAAACCTTTTTGGCAAGCCCATGGCCGAAAAGGCTGCAGAACTTGAGACCGAGACTCTTACCCGGACGAGGCTGTCCAGAAAAACCTCTGCCCCTTCTCAGAAAAAGAAGGGTCGGGGAAAAAGGCCTTTTACCCGAGGAAGACCACTGCCTACAAAACCTACCCTCACTACCAGGCCTCTGCAGCTCCCCAACAGGGACAGCAGGCCAAGGGGCAGGGTCATGGGCCCCGTAGGCAGAAGGCTCCCAAGCCTCCTACTCTGGCTCCTGCTCAGCAGGGAGGGGTTTTTTGACTATGCCAGGATAGCCTCTCCTCCTCTACAGGGCACAGGAGGTCGGCTGACCCTGTACGCAGACAGGTGGCCAGCCATCACTGGGGATGCTTGGGTGTTAAGCATCATCCAGAAGGGTTATCTGCTCCACTTCACTCAGATACACCCCTCCTACTTTCCAGGGGAGCCTCCCAGACCCCCTCTGCACAGAAACGTACTCCTTCAGGAGTTGAAAGGTCTGCTACAGGACCAGGCGGTGGAACTAAGGATCCAACACAAAAAAACAGAGGTGTTATTCATTACACGGAACCGAAATTTCACTGCTCCGTCCTTTTTGAAAGTAAAGGATGCTAACCTCCAGACCAAGACCACCATCAGATACCTTGGTGTCACTTTAGACCAGAACTTGGATATGAAAGCACACATAGGAAATATTGTAAGAGCAGTATACCACAAAATACGTTCCCTTAGACATCTATGATCCTTGCTAGAGCCAGACGATTTTAGAACCATCTATCAGGCGCTAATCATACCTCATTTTGATTATGCGAACTCAATATTACAAGGTCTCCCTCAAGCCACATTACATCCACTTCAATTGGCAATGAATGCTGCAGCAAGAATCCTTCATGGAGCATCCCGGAAAGAACATATTTCACCTATTCTAAAACATCTTCATTGGCTCCCGATACGAAATAGACTCACTTTCAAAACTTTACTAATTACATTCAAAGCCATCAAAGAGCTCTCATCTGCATCATTATCAGATATGATCCAAACAACACCCCTCAATAGGGATAGAAGGTCAGTATCACTCAATTCTCTGTTAGTCCCTAAATCAATAACACAATACACCAAAACTACTACTGACAGGGCTTTCTTTTTCTGTGCACCAAGGTGTTGGAACAGCCTTCCTCAAAACATCCGATCAATACCAGACCTTTTGCAGTTTCGAAAAGCTTTGAAACACTACCTCTTCCTCTTGTCTTATCCATTAAACAATCCAGATAACACAACCTACCCACAGACCTTCCAAACATACAAATTTAATACAGACACCCCACAGACCTCCCATACACAATACTGAAGCCAGGATGAGATCATGTCTGTTATATTAATTAATTACCCTGTTATCCGAGTTGTATTTCCTGTTTTTTCTGTAAACACAAAGTACCGTTGAATTGTGTAACTCCTTGTTTATTGTGAACCGCGCTGATGCTGAATAGTGCGGTATATAAGAGACTATAAATAAATAAATAAAACTGGTGCCCCACCACCTGGAGGGGCAAGGCTTCTACTCAAGGTACTTCCTGGTACCAAAAAGAGCAGGGGGCCTCAGACCCATCCTGGACCTGAGAAATCTGGACAGGTTTCTGGAGAGGGAAAAGTTCAAGATGCTTACCCTTGGAATCCTACTGCCCTACCTCCAGCAGGGAGATTGGCTATGCTCCTTAGACTTGAAGGATGCTTATACTCAGATCCTCATCCATCCAAGTCACAGACAATTCCTCAGATTTGTGGTAGGAGGGAAACACTTCCAGTACAGAGTGCTTCCCTTTGGCCTCACTTCTGCCCCCAGGGTTTTTACAAAATGCCTGGCGGTGGTTGCGGCCTACCTCAGGTATCGGGATCTTTGTGTTCCCTTATCTGGATGACTGGCTTATCAGGGGCCAGTCTCCGCAAGAGACCAGGCAGGCCACCTTCCGAACCATATCCCTGCTTCAGCACCTGGGGTTCGTGATAAACTTCCCAAAGTCCACTTTAGTCCCCTCACAGGGCGTGGAGTTCATAGGGGCAAGATTGGATACCATCCATGCAAAGGCCTCTTTGCCTGTGGACAGAGCTCACAGGCTGATAAAGTTGGCCGGTCAGTTTCGGGCGAACTCTCTGGTCTCGGCCAGAAACGTCCTCCGGCTCTTAGGTCACATTTATTTATTTATTATTTTATTTATTATTTTAATTCTATTCTGCATCAGTGCGGTTTACATTGAACAAACTGAAATTACATTGAACAGGGCATTATAACTTGGAGATACCGGGAACATGGGCTATGGAGGGTTAAGTGGCTTGCCCAAGACCTCAAGGAGCACCTGTGGGACTAGAAACCCCAGTCCTTCCGGCCCAAGGTTGCTGTCCTCTAGTGGGATTTGAACCCCCAACCTTCTGGCCTGAAGTACCTTGCCCCAACCACTAGGCCACTCCTCCACTCCACAGTGGCTTCCACAGTGCATGTCACCCCAAATGCCCGTCTGCACATCTTTATCTTTATCTTTATTTACATGATTTGATAGACCGCCCAGGCCGAAGCATCAGGGCGGTGTACAATACAAAAATAAGGCTGCTAGAAACAAAGTCAGAAAGGGAACGCCAAAAGTCAATAGGACAGAGAGAGACAGATTAAAGGTAGAGAGGAGGAGAAGCCCTGGGGGGGCAAGAGGGCAGGAGGACGGGGGGGGGGGGGGGGTGGAGAAAGGAAGGAGAAAAAAAAGGGGAAGCGAACCAATGAGGGGAGAGTTGTGGAGGGTGAGGCTGGGGGAGAGGGCACCATCGTCAGAGGGGGGAAGATCGAAAGCCTGGCAGAAGAGGTGAGAAGGAGAGTTTTAAAGCGGAGATAGGACGGTTCTAAATGAAGGGATAGGGGAAGTGAGTTCCAGAGAGCGGGACCCAAAAAGAAAAAGGCAGAGTGACGGGTCAGTTCTAGGTGGGCCTGGGCAGGGGAAGGGAGAAAGAGGCGATTACCATAGGCCGATCGGAGAAGATGTGGGGAGTGTTGGAGGTGGATAATGTCCGACATGTATTGGGGGGTGCTGGAATAGAGAGCTTTGTGAGTAAGGATGAGCACTTTAAAGACAAAACGGAACTTGACCGGAAGCCAGTGTAAAGTGAGGAGGCAGGGAGACACATGGGAGCGAGCTGGGGAACCGGTGATGAGATGGGCGGCGGCATTTTGCACTAATTGGAGGCGTTGAAGCTGAGAAGAGGGGAGGCCTGCATAGATGGCATTACAATAGTCTAACCTGGTCATTACCAGGGACAGGACGAGGGTGACAGAGGAAGGAGGAAGAGATGATTTGACAGCCCTGATCCGACGCAGATGGAAAAAAGAAATGCGAATGACAGAAGAGATGTGATCATGGAAGGAGAGGGAGGAGTCCAGAGTAACCCCTAGATAGCGGAGGGTTGGGACTAGGGGAATGGAGCGAGAGGACATAACAGGCGACAAGCTAGGAGAAGGGAGCCCAAAGGAAAACCAAATCACGGAGGATTTGGCGGGGTTAGCATGCATGAAGTTAGAATGGAACCAAGATGCAACAGAGGAAAGACAACGGTTGAGCGGAACAAGGTCAGGGGCGGAAGGGGAAGTATGATGAACCAGTAAGATATCGTCGGCGTAGATGTACGTGGAGATACCAGACTGTTGGATGAGTAGAGCTAGGGGAGCGAGGAAGGCATTGAAGAGTAGGGGGGCAAGAATAGACCCCCAAGGAACACCACAGAGGGAAGGGGATGGAGGGGAGGTGGAGTAGCCAGCGTGAACTGAAAAGGTGCGTGCAAACAGGAAGGAACGGAACCACTACAGGACAGTCCCACGAATCCCAAAGTCAGATAGACGAGACAGGAGAGTGCGGTGATCGATAACATCGAAAGCCGAAAAGAGGTCCAGAGACACCACAAGAGAGAAATCACCACGGTCGTGAGCACAGTGAAGCTCAGAGAGTAAGGCTGTGAGAATAGTTTCGGTGCTATGGCCTACACGGAATCCAGATTGACGGGGGTGGAGGGCGAAAGTAGAATCGAGATGTGTTGCAAGTTGGGAGAATACCAGTTTTTCGAGGACTTTGGAAAGGAAAGGGAGATTGGTGACAGGTCGCCAATTTGCGGGAGTGGCGGGGTCAGGGGAGGGCTTCTTCAGGAGAGGGCGGACAATGGCATGTTTCCAGCTGGAGGGAAAAAGACCGGAGGAAAGGCTAGCATTAAAGATAGAGAGAATGTAAGGCACAAGAGCAAGGTCTGAGTTAAGCAACCAGGAAGAAGGCAGGGGGTCAAGGGGACAGGTAGTCTGGTGGGCCGATGAAATGGCCTTAATGATTTCAGGGGCGGAAACAGGCGAGAAAGTACGCCAAGTGTGGGGGAAGGCGTGAGAAGGGGATAGAGGGCTAGCAGGGGTTGAAGTAGAAGAGGAAGGGGAAGCGGGGGGTGGGGGGGAAAGAGGGAGAGGGCAGGCGGGGAAGGAGGAGCGGAGGGAAAGGACCTTGTTGGTAAAAAAGGAAGCGAGGGTAGATGGGCTGGGAGCCGACGGAGGGGGGAGTGGAGGAAGAGTAGACGAGGAGGAGATGGATCTGAGTACGAGAAAGAGACGTCTGGAGGAATTGGAAGAAGTGGATATGAGCTGAGAGTAATAAGACTGTTTGGCCAATGTTATCAGGGAACGGTAGGAGAGATGAGCTTGGCGGAAAACTAAGTAGGAGGCGGTGGAGCGACGCTTCCTCCATAAACGCTCTGCACGACGGAGGTGTGAGCGATGAAGAAAAAGTCCTGGATGGTACTAGGGGTGAGGAGATGAAGGGCGGGGAGATACAGGACGAAGGGGGGCAAGAACGTCGAGGGTGGTAGAAAGGGCGGAGGACCAGGTATTGACCTGTTGGTCAACAGGGAGAGAGGAGAAATCTGGCGGGAAGAGAGAGCTGACTGGGGGGAAAGAACGTAGGGTATGAGGGGTAAGGCGCCGTCTAAGGGAGGAAGTGGAGGGGCCAGGAAGGGGAGGGCCTAGCGGCCCGGGGGGGGGGGGAAGGGAAGGAGAAAAACAGGCAAAGGTGGTCGGACCAAGGAACGGGAACAGTGTGAATGTTAGACGGAAGGTGGGGAGAAGGATCGAGAGTGAGAATGAGGTCTAATGTACGACCAGAAGCATGGGTGGGACAAGAGACATGTTGGGTAAGGGCCAAATCAGAAAAAAGAGAGACAAGGGTCTTGTCACGAGAGCGCGAAGGGGAGACCAAATGGACATAGAGATCACCCAGGATAACTAAGTGGGGGGACAGGAGGACGGAGTCAGATAAAAAAGCCTCATCCTATTCAGAAAAGCCTTAAAACTCCACCTCTTCACAAAATGTTACTCAGAAACCTCCAGCGATAGAAGCACAACCAACAACCTGCAAACTTCCCCCATACACCAGTCGCCCCTACACGTCAACACCACAGATAATAGGTAGTCCCCCCCTCAAACCCTACCAACCTTCACAAAACTAATGCAACACCCATCTACATTAGAGTATTGTACATAGTTCAAGTTAATATTTATTTAGTTTCCCTGGTTTCGCTCCCATGTTCAATTCCCTGTTCTTTGTAAACTCAATGTTGCTTGTATACATTGCAGTATGCTTGTTCGATGTACACCGCGCTGATTTTAATAGCGCGGTATAGAAGAAATGTTAAATAAATAAAATAAATAAATAAGGTAAGTTGAAGGGAGTCCCAGAGACCAGGGCGTAGGGAGAGGGGAACATATAGAAGGAGAAAGTAGATGGGGGTGGGAGAATCGGAGCGAACTAGGAGGGATTCCGGATAAGCCGGGGGGGGGGGGGGTGACACCTGCAAGAATGCAAGGGTGGACCTGAAGATTAACGCCACCCCACCCCCAGAACGCCGGAGGCGAGGGGTATGAAATGCTGAGTAACCGGGAGGGAGACACTGATGAAGAAGGGCATCCTCTCCCTCGCGGAGCCAGGTCTCCGTGAGGAAGAGGGCATCTAAGGACTGCTGGACCAGGAGGTCGTGAACAAGGTAGGTCTTTGAACGCAGGGAACGACAATTCAGGAGGGCCAACGAAAACGTGATGAAGGAAGCGGCTGGGGAGGGCATGGACGGAGGGGAAGTGAGGGTTAGGGGGGCCGATCGAGGGCAGCAAGGGAGAAGACTGGAGGGGTTGCGTGCAAGGAGACCGGAGGGGGGGGGGGGGGAGCGATCGGCAGCGGCCGATGTCCCCAGATGATGGGAGTAGTGGCCATACCCAAAGAGGCAGGGCTGACTGGAACAACGGAAGAAGGGACAGCCACAGGCAGGGAGCTATACGGGGTAGAAAACAAGAGGGAGGTGACCGTGAGGAGGAATAGGTGTAGCCAGGAGAGAGAGGCGTATAAAGAGAACTGACGGTGACACCTACCCCAGTCGTCGCCCCAAGGGGCTCGCCCAAGGAGCACGTCTCAGTGAGGCCGGCTCAGTGGTGCCTCAGAGCACAGTGGGTACAGGCCACAGGGAAGTTGTCAGACAGGATAAGGGTGTCCAAACCCTTGCTGGACTCCATACGCTGGTGGATGCATCTCCCAAACCTGGTCGGGGGAGTTCCTTTTCGAGCTTCCCCACACACTCAGGTACTGACAACCGATGCCTCCCTGCAAGGCTGGGGGGCACATTGCCAGGGGACCTGCACCCAAGGCCTGTGGTCTCCGTGGGAGGCCGCCCAGCAGATCAACCTGTTGGAATTGAGAGCCATTCACCTAGCCTTACGGACTTTCTCTCCGGTCCTCTCTCACCATTCTGTCCTAATTCAAATGGACAACCAGGTGGCTATGTTCTATGTGAACAAGCAGGGAGGCACAGAATCCCGAATCCTGTGCCTGAAAGCACAGGCTCTTTGCTCCTGGGCTATCAATCAGGACATGACCCTTAAGGCAGTCTACCTCCCTGGCCAGGAAAACTACCTGGCGGACAGGCTCAGCAGACTCCTGCAGCCTCATGAGTGGCAGTTGGATCCTCAAGTAGCCCAACAGATCTTTCTGAAGTGGGGACTTCCAACCATGGATCTTTTTGCCAGTCCGCTGAACAGGCAACTACCCAGGTTCTGTTCCAGGCAACCGCATCCCTTGAGAACAGCGGCAGATGCCTTCCTGATAGCCTGGTCAGAGGGCCTGCTGTATGTATTTCCTCCCACACCTCTGGTGGCCCGGACTGTATTCAAAATCCAGCAGGGAGCCGTGGTTCCCTCTTCTTCTGCAGTTGGCAGTGGATACTCCACTTCCTCTGGGGCTGCAACCCGACCTTCTGACTCAGGATCAGGGGTCCCTCTTGCATCCCAACCTCAAATCCCTCAATTTGATGGCCTGGCTGCTGAAAGGGTAGTGCTTGCTCCCTTGCTCCTATCAAAGGAGGTTGAAGAGGTGGTGTTGGCCTCCAGGAAGCATTCCACTAGGAAGGCCTATGCTCTGAAGTGGCGTAGGTTTTCGACTTGGTGTTCTCAACAGCAGGAGGATCCCTTCTCCTGCTCGGTCCAGGTGGTGCTGCAATACCTGCTCCACCTATCCAACCTAGGACTTCAGTCCAACTCTGTCCGGGTTCACCTCAGTGTCCTCTCAGCTCACCACTCGCCGGTGGATGGACAATCTCTCTCAGGCCACCCTCTGGTGTCACGCTTTCTCAGAGGCCTGCTTCTGCTTAAGCCTCCTATTCGTCCGCCGGCCACTGAGTGGGATCTCAATGTGGTCTTGCAGCAACTGACTCGCCCACCTTTTGAGCCGATGGCGACTTGCCACTTACATTTCCTCTCCTGGAAGGTGTTGTTCCTGGTGGCACTCACCTCGGCTAGGCAGGTGAGTGAGCTTCAGGCCCTGGTTTCGGAAAGACCGTCTACCAGGTTCTATAGGAACAGGGTAGTCTTGTGGACTCATCCTAAGTTCCTTCCAAAGGTAGTGTCCTCCTTCCACTTCAACCAGGAGGTGGTACTTCCAACGTTCTTTCCCAGGCCGCACGCCAGTAAGCCAAAACTGTCTTGCATACCCTGGATTGTAGAAGTGCGCTGTCCTTTTACCTAGAACGTACGCAGGGGCATAGAAGGGCTTCTCAGCTCTTCATTTCCTTTGACCCTATTAAATTGGGGTTGCCTGTCACTAAGCGTACGTTGTCCATCTGGGTGGCAGACTGTATCGCTTGGGCGTACAGGGCAGCCGGCCTCTCCCTGGAGGGTTGAGTCATGGCCTACCGGGTCAGGGCGAAGGCTGCATCAGTAGCTCACTTCCGCTCTGTTCCGTTGGCGGACATCTGCCGGGCCGCTACTTGGTCTTCAAGCCAGACTTTTGCGGAACACTACTGCCTCGAGAGGGAGTCCCGTAGGGACAGTGCTTTCGGGCAAGCGGTACTCCGTAATCTCTTTGAGGTTTAGGCAACTCCTACCCTCCGGCCTTGGTGTTGCGCTACCGTTCAGGTGTGGTTTTAGAGAAGATTCTCTCACTATTGCTGAGGCTCTAGAGGGAGCTCTATTTTTCAGCCTGTGTTCCTGGTAGCCCAGAGCTAGGGAGTCACCCATAAGTGAGGACTGACTTCCTGCTTGGTCCTGGAGAAAGAGTAGTTACTCACCTGTAACAGGTGTTCTCCAGGAGCAGCAGGAATCAGTCCTCACGACCCTCCCTCCTCCCCTTGGAGTTGCAGTTGTATATAGTTCATTTTATTTTTGTGCTGTCTTTTAGCTATGTCATCAGACTGAGCAAGATGGCACCTTTGGGCGGGAAAGGGACCGCGCATGCGTGCCTGCATTCTCAAAGGCTTTCTTTGAAAGCTGTGGAAATGTTCCGCATGGGGGCTCCGTCGACGCCGACATCACCCATATGTGAGGACCGATTCCTGCTGCTCCTGGAGAACACCTGTTACAGGTGAGTAACTACTCTATCCGGTCTTGTACACCTTTAAATCATTGTTAATTAAGGATATTGCGAGAGTTGAAAATAATAATAAAAAATATTGCTTTATACCGAATTTGACAAAAGAAAAGAGAATGGCCTTGAAGGAGCTTAAGGAAGACGAGTCTATAACAATAAAGAGGGCTGATAAGGGAGGGAGCCATAGTGGTTTTGAATGCTAGTGATTATGATGCTGAGATCTGCTGGCAGTTAGCCGAAAGACACTGCCACTGTCCCTTATAAGATGATCCAATGTCTAGGTTACTGGCTGAGCTACAATGTTTAACTTCGGAGGCATGTGAGATGGGCTATTTGACTGCAAGAGAAAATACTTTTCTGACGCCTCCTTTTGTACGGATACCTGCACTATATATTCTTTTTAAAGTGCATAAGACTTTGGTTAACCCGCCAGGGAGACCAATCTTGTCTAGTAATGGATCGTTAATGTGTGGGAAGATATTTGGATGAGTTTCTGAAATATGATGTACCGAAGATAAAATCATATATTAAAGATACCAGTCACTTTCTTCAGATTCTGTAGACCATTGATGACATATCATCAATTGAGTATTTAGTGACCTTAGATGTTATATCCCTTTATAAATAGATCCCTCAAGTTGAGGCATTGCGGGTCCTTTATGGAATTTGTTCAGAAAGGAGTTGACCTCACAAAGTCCCTACAGCTTTTTTGATGAGATTGGCCAAGATGGCATTATGTGATAACTATTTTTTTATATCAGCATCAATTTTATGCACAAATATCAGGGATAGCTATGGGAGCTGTTTTTGCTCCCTCATTAGCGAATTTGTTTATGTAAGAATTTGAAGAAAAATGGGTGTGTGTTTCTAATTTTCAATCATATGTGAAGGGCTGGTATTGTTATATAGATGATATCTTCCTTTTATGGAATGGTTCTGAGGATTCCTTAAATGACTTTTTGGGTTATTTGAATCAGTGCAGTCCAGCTATCCAGTTTGAAATGAAGTTATGACTGTCATTCGATTCATTTTTTGGATATGCAAGTGACCAAATTGAGGGATATTTTCTCAATGTACATATTTTCGAAACCAACTGATTGCAGTACTTTGCTAAATTATACAAGTTTTCATCCGATGGCATTAAGGAATAGCTTAACACAAAATGATAGTGTGCAAAGAGCTTTATTGGTAGACCCAACTAAAAGGTTTCGGCCAGAGGCCTTCTTCAGGGGTCTAAAACAAAATAAAACATAAAAATTAAAATTATAGAAACATTGTTTGTACATAATGTAAAGCATAAATATAAAAGTAAAAATGCATACATAATACAACAATAATTAAAAAAATATATATATATACGACACTGTACATAATGACGGTGTACAGTGTCGTATACCGTTTCTGGTGTTCCGCTTCTGCTCTCCCTGCTTTGTTGCGGATACCTTCTTCTTTTTTTGTGTTGATTAAGGAATAGCTTGTCATATTCTCAAATGTTACAATACCGAAGGATTGTTCTGTAAAATCACAGTTCCATATACAAGCAAAAGTATTATGTGATCGTTTTCAGAAAAGGGGTTATCCAGGCAATATTGTTTATAATCTTCTATGGTCTTAGGATTTATGAGTAATTATTCAGTTGAGCCAAAAAATACCAAAATTACTCAAATGGCAAAACGTAAAATATCAGACCCAGCTAAAATTATGCCTGGTGTTCTGAAATTCATACAAATAATTTCAAATGGTTCATATAAATATTTTTGTCTGTGGTACTCCAATACTTTTTCCTAAGCGGGTCTCAGACTAGGAGCCGCAGCATATGTAACTGCCTTCATTCTTTCCTTTTTTGCATCAATGACCCTTTTTTTGAGCAGCTTTTCAAATCGATCTTTAAAACATGTAGCATATTGTTTATAAAGCATATAAGAGAGTGATGAATAATCATAGAGAATGGCTTTTGGATCCTGCATATGGACAGTGTTGGTGACTATCTCAAGAGGAGGATCAGTGTATTACATGTGTCCTACTATATTCCTCATTTTCTTCTAAAATCGCAGCATGTATTAAAAATAGATGGTCCATTATGCAAGCTCTTCCATGTTTTAAAGATCAGCAAGTTTGTATAGCCTATCTATGAGGGAGGAACTTAAAGGATTATCTGTGTCCAGCGGTTAAGCGAATGCTCTATGTATTAAAACCGGGGCATGTAAAATGTGGTCGATGCCAGTGCTGTGAGATGATGGTGGAAAGTGATATAATGATTATTGATAATTGGACAATTTGTCTGCAGTATCAGACCTCTTGTTTGACAGATTATATTGTTTATATATTGAAATGTCCATGTAATAAATTTTATATTGGTAAAACCACGCATCTCCCGAGGGTGTGATTGGCAGAGCACAAGTACTGTTTGTCTAAACAGAAAAAGAATTCTCCCATGGTATCTCATTGTCAGGCGTTTAATCATAAATTCTTTGATTTTCACTGCTGGATAATGGATCATGTCCCCCCCCCCCCCAATGAGCGAGGTGGGGATTGCAGAGAATTATTGTTACAGAAGGAGCAACACTGGATTTTTGAATTAAAAACAATGGAACCAAGAGGACTCAACTCTTCCATTGATTGGGGAGTATTTTTGTAGGATTGTCGTGTAGCTCCTCCTCAGTACCATACTTGATTTTTGATTGGTTCAGAAAGGGTTTTAAAGTGAGTGTTGACATCAGACACTGTAGTAAGCAAACGTTTTAGAGTGATGTAAACCCCCGATGAAGCGGAGTGTCCACGAAACAGAGATCTTCGTAGGGTGATGGATAAAATAAGCTTCCTTGGAAGAAGCTCAGGAAATTTCTGGAGTTAAGTAATAAGGAGCAGTTGAGGCTGCTTAGAAAGAATGTCGTTCTAATTAAGCTTTACTCTGTTTTGTTCCAGATACAAGCACCGGCAATTGTGCGTGCAGTACAGCGGGTTGTATTATTTTGCTGTGTTGTGCTGTTTTGCTGGGCGCTTAAAAAGCTACCTGTTATTTATTTTACTGTATAGTTACGGGTTGTTATGGATTAAAAGTGTTGTAGAAACTATTTGTAATTATTGAAAAGAATAAATTGAGGCGTTTTCCAGACTTATGATGGTGTAAGGCAGGCATGTCCAACAGGTAGATCGTGATCTATCTGTAGATCGTGGAGGGGTCAGAGGTAGATCGCCAGCCCCACTTGGCTCCATCTCTCCAGAAGCTCGCCCCATTGCTAGGAGAGAGCTCGTGCCGGCAGGTCATCTGCCGAGGGCTTGCTGCTGCTGCTTCTGATCCTTTGCCTGTCTTTTTTCCCTGCCTGCAGGAATCTTGCCTTTGGGTGTATTGGGGGCGCTTGTTGTTTTCGTACCAATAGTTTGTGGGTACTCCAGGGGGCTGCCACCCGTGTCCTGCGACGAGATGCCACAGGCCCAGCATCATACCTGGTCTCCTGCCTCTCAGAATCACCCATTCCTGCCCCCGCCCCAACACCCCTTAGAAGTGTGTTATATACCTGGCGATATTCATTCGCCCGGTCTTTACCTGAATACACTTACCGTATTAGTTGTCGTGTGCTGGTCGTTGATCGCTTTATAGTTTGCTTTCATTAAACGTTTTCGGGCAGACACAACAAAGTTTCAAGAATTTGGTGATTTTGGCGGGCTTTTCTAATTTTGTTCTAACTTGCCCATGCCTTGCCTTCGAATTGGTTCAAACCACTGTGACTTTTGCTTGCCTCTGCAATTTTATTTTGCCTAGCCTTTGCGTTGATTCTACACTGCAATTTCATTTCGCCTTGCCTTTGCGTTGATTCTACACTGTGTGCATAATTTATTAAATCGTGTGTGGTGGTATTTGAACTTGTTAGGCGGTATTTGATTTTATCTGGTTTGCTGGACAGGTGTTTGAGTTTTTTTGATGATTGTTTGGTGGTATTTCATTATTAGTGCCAGTATGATGAATTCTTATTTTTACTTTTAGAACTGCATGTGTGGTTTTGGCATCTCCAGTCCTTGTATTGCACATCATCCAGAGGTCTTCAGTTCCTGTTGATCTTTAATACTTTGGGACAGTGACAGTTTTGGACCAGATTCAGCCAGTGTTTATACGAACTTAGCAGAGTTGGCCTTTTTACATCCAGCCACACCAGTATAACGAAGATGAGTGTTCCAAAGAAGAGCAAAACCTACCACTTTCATGATGAATGGGAAATGGACTACTTCTTCATCATGGTGAAAGACAACTGTTGTCTAATTTGTAATGCCCCAGTATCCTTACCCAAAAAGGGTAATCTGGAACGTCATTATAAGGCTCTGCATAACAATAAGTTTGATTCTGATTTTCCACCCAAAAGTGAAATTCGTAAACTGAATCTCAAAGAACTTAAATCGAAATTGGCTACTCAGCAACAGTTGATGGCGAAGCCAAGGTCACATTCGGTCAATGCAAGCATAGCATCCTTCAAGGTCAACAGCCTGATTGCAAAGAAATGCAAACCTTTCACCGAAGGGGAATTTGTAAAAGATTGTTTTCTTGAAGCAGCTGACAATCTTTTTGAAGGATTTAAAAATAAGAAAGAGATCATAGCTGCTATTCAAGATGTACAATTGTCAAGAAACACCATCGTGCGGCGAATAGAAAAGATGTGTGGAGACACAACTGAACAATTGTTGGAGGATGTTTCAAATTGTGTTGCTTTCTCACTCCAACTGGATGAATCTACAGACATAAGAGACATAGCCCAGTTACTAGTCTTTATCCGGATGGTTTTTGAAGACTTCAGTGTTAAAGAAGAACTACTTGGAATGATTTCTTTAAAATGGAGAACTGCCGGTTGGGAAATATTCAGTTCTTTCCATTCTTTTGTGACAAAGTGTAATCTTCCATTGCATAGACTTGTTTCTATCACTACTGATGGAGCAAGAGCAATGACAGTGAGGTTAACGGTTTCATAGTCCTCTGTAGACAACATGACAACTTCCCAGATTTCCTTTCTTACCACTGCATCATTCATCAGCAAGTTTTGGCAAGCAAGAGACTCAATACAAAGACTGCCATGGACAGCACTTTCAAAATTGTAACTTCAGTTTGTGGAAGATCACTTCAAAGACGGCTTTTCAATCTTACTCTTGATGAAGGGGCAGCGGAAATCATTTTGTAGATTTAAGGTGGCTAAGTAGGCACACATTTCTGCAAAGATTTTGTGATTTGCTGAATGAAATGAGAGGTTTTTTGAAGGAGAGGGGAGATGACCAAGCAGAGTTGGAAGATGAGGAGTGATTATGTGATCTGGCATTTCTCGCTGACTTTACAGGCAAACTAAGTGATATGAACCTTGAACTACAAGGTAAAAACAAATGCATTGGCGAGATGATGAGTACAGTTTCATCCTACAAGAGCAAATTTGAGCTAATGATGACTCACCTTGCAAACAACACTTTTGATCATTTTCCTAATATGCAGGACCATCTAGGACAATATCCAGAATTTCAGAATGAGAAGTATGTGACAGAAATCTGTTCTGTTATCCAGGAATTTGAAAATAGATTCTGTGACTTCCAAAAATTGGAACAGTTGTGGAGAACTTGTCATACCCATTCAACGTAGATGTGGACATTAAAGAAACTGAAGCTGCTATCAGTAAAAATTACTCATTGAACAAGCCATCTCTTGAAAACGAAATATTAACCCTTCAAAATGACATTTTTCTCAAGACCCGTGCTGAGCAAGAATCGTTTTGGAAGCTAGTGCCTAGAGACATATTTCCCAACTTGAGAAGATGCAGTGAAGCTGTACACTTCTGTTTCGGTTCAACTTATTTGTGTGAATCTGCGTTTTCCCATCTGAAAATGACAGAGTACACAACGTTCCAACATGACAGATGAACATCTCCAGGATTCCCTGAGACTGGCCTTCACGCAATATTCACCCAACTTCAAAAAGCTGGTGGATGAAATGCAGGCTCAGATGTCTCACTAATGAGCAAGAGCGAAATATTTAAGATTGTGCAAGATCAGCCTGGATCAATACGCGACCTAAATTTAGCACAAATTACTCAATAAAAGTTTAAGAAAGTTATTAAGACAGTTAAAGAAAATTATTACTCAATAAAACTTTAAGAAAAAATGTACTTTCCATTTCCCCTCGCAGTTCTTACTGCATCTTCGTCTCTCTGTTTTGTTTTTGCTTAATTTGCTTAACAGCTGATCACATCCAAGTAAATGACAGAAGGTTCATTAAAATGGGGGGGGGGGGGGCATCCTCCAACTTTATTGGGTTAAAATTTAATTTGAAAATAATTTGAAACTTAATTTTCATGGTGGTAGATCATCGGCACTTTTGGCCGGAAAATGTAGATCACGACCTGTTCGAAGTTGGACATGCCTGGTGTAAGGGATGTTTATGTTTGTTTATTTAAAACTTTATATACCGCCCGTCACAGGGTATCAGAGCGGTTTACAATCATAAAATCATAAAAGGCTGCAGAAAGGAAAGAGAACACCAATTTAGAAGTTTCCAAGAGGGGAAAAGGAAAGAGAACAGAAAAGTAAAAAAAAAAACAAAAAAACCCAACAAGGCAGCCAATAAAGAAGTTAATTACAATACTCATTAAGGGGAAAAGTAGTAGGAGGTGAGGGAGGGGGCGGAAGGTTGAATGCCATACAAAAAAGGTGAGTTTTTAAGTGGGTTTTAAAGGATTTGAAAGAAGAATCCAATCGGAGGGCAGGGAGGAGCGAGTTCCAGAGGCTGGGCCCAAGAAAGTAAAAAGCAGAAGACCGTGTAGATTCTAGGTGGGCTTGGGACGGGGAAGGAAGGAACAAGCGGTTGGAGTGGACAGAACGGAGAGAATGGTGGGGGGGGGGGGGTGTGAAGGTGTATCAGATCAGCAAGGTAGAAAGGAACACCAGTGTGAATAGTTCTGTGGACAAAGATAAGAATTTTGAATTGTATGCGATATGAAACAGGGAGCCAATGGTGGTGCAAGAGGAAGGGGGGTGACATGATCAAAGCGGGATGCATGTGAGAGGATACGGACAGCTGTATTCTGGAGACGTTGGATGCGGGACAGTTGAGATTGAGGGAGACCAGCTAAGCAAACGTTACAGTAGTCCAAGCATGAGAGAACTAATGAACAAAGAAGGGTAGCCAGAGAGGAGGAGGAGAGAAAAGGACGGACAGCACGGAGTTGTTTTAACACAAAAAAGGAACGTAGGACCAAGATTGAAATGTGACTCTTAAAGGTGAGGGCAGAATCAAGAGTAACACCTAAGTATCTAAGGGAGGAGACTAAGGGGATAGGAGAGGAAGAGAAAACCGGTACAAGAGGAGGAGGGGAGTGACCAAAGGTGAACCAGATCGCTGCAGTTTTCTTGAGATTGAGATGAAGGAAGTTGGAAGAAATCCAAGAAGCAACGGCGGAGAGACAGTTGTTGAGAGGGGTGATGTCTAGAGCAGAGGAATCAGTGTGATAGAGGAGAAAGATGTCGTCAGCATAATAATGTGCGGAAACACCATACTGTTGAACCAGGAGAGTGAGGGGGGCCAAAAAGGCATTAAAGAGAACAGGAGAGAGGACAGAGCCTTGAGGAACCCCACACAAAAGGGGGGGGGGTGGAGGGGGAGGAAGCAACACCGGATAGGACAGAGAAAGAATGACAAGACAAAAAAAGAGTGGAACCACTTTAGGACCGGACCAGAGAGACCAGCATCTTGAAGTCGAAGTAGGAGGGTGTGATGATCAACAAGGTCAAAGGCAGCGTAAAGATCTAGTGAGACAGCAAGGGAGAGAGAACCGTGATCGTGGGCAGCATGAGGTTCATTGAGGAGTGAAAGAAGAACAGATTCGGTGCTATGACCAGGACGAAAGCCAGATTGCTGGGGGTGAAGGGTAAGGGAATCCTCAAGGTGTGTGGAGAGCTGGAGGAAAACCAATTTCTCTAAGAGTTTGGAGAGGAAAGGAAGGTTAGAGATAGGGCGCCAATTTGAAGGGGAAGAGGGATCCAGGGAACTGTTTTTCAGGATAGGACGGACCAAGGCATGTTTCCAAGAAGAGGGGAAGACACCAGAGGCAAGACTAGAGTTAAAGATAGAAAGGATGAAAGAGGACAAAGCAAGAGAAGAGATGGTACTAAAAGCCAATAGGAGGGGATGGGGTCAGAAAGACAGGTAGTTTTCCGTGAAGAAGAGAAGACCTTAGAGAGCATAGGAGCTGTGATTGGGTCAAAAGTAGACCAACGATGAGAAAGAGGGGGGGGGGGGGACAGAGGATATAGGGGATATAGTAATTTGCTGCATAGAGGGAGAAGCAATTCCACGGAGGTCTTTTCTCTTCTATAGTAGCAAAAAAAAAGTTGACTTGCTTTTTTTTGTTTTTTGCTGTAAAGGGCTATCTTTTAGGAATTTGGTTAATTATTTGTAAATAACATTATGTCACCAGAAACTTATGAGTTAGTAAACAATCAATAGTTTCTACCATTTGGTCTACTATTACTTACATCAACTCGTCTTAGTTTTGTTTAGTATTATGTATAATGTTTTCTGTATCTCATGTTATTTGTAACCTTCCGTTTGTAATGTGACCACTTTGATTGTAGGATAAGGTGGGATACAAATCTGTCTAAATAAATAAATAAATAGATGCTGTAATTTATCTTATGTGTTTTGAAGATATCACAGATCGGCTGTAGGTAAATGTTAAACAATAGAGCAGATAAGGCTGAACCTTGTGGTATTCCTTGATCCTGGCCGTATGTTTCTGAGAGTGAATGACCAATTTTTATCTGCTGTGTATGGTCAGAGAGGTACGATTTGAACCATTTCAGTTTGGGACCATTAACACTAGTTTGTTGCAGTCTCATTAATAGCATCTCGAAGTGGATTGAATCAAAAACAGATG
The DNA here is from genome assembly GCA_033557465.1 of Ichthyophis bannanicus. Classification (NCBI taxonomy): domain Eukaryota; kingdom Metazoa; phylum Chordata; class Amphibia; order Gymnophiona; family Ichthyophiidae; genus Ichthyophis; species Ichthyophis bannanicus. Next base: position 618,665,441 of record CM066031.1, on the reverse strand, counting down.
CTATGTCTAGGAAGATGATCATGTAGGCCTGTTTGGGTTGGTCTATTCCCTGTATGATTTTATCAAATAAGGTTATAAGCAGTGATTCAACACCATGAAAGGGTCTAAATCCATACTGGTGTGTGTCTAGCAAGGTATTCAAATCTAAATGATCTTGAAGCTGCCTTTGGACAGTTTTTTCAATTAGCTAAGCTATGAAAGGTAGATTGATATTGGCCTATAGGAATTTGTCTAGTGAAATGTTTTTTAAGATGGGGCGGATGATTGCTTTTTTTTTTTTTAAGAATGTCTGGCATGTGACCTAGGGATAGGGAGAGGTCCTGGCCCCAAGTTTGGTGACCACTGGATTATGTAATTTGCAGGAGACTGTACACTGCTTTGTCTGTAATCTTGGCTAAGATGGTGATAAATAAAGAAGAGAAAAGAACTCCAAGCTACTGCTTCTTTCTAAAGTGCTGCAAAATGTATATAGCATTGTACGCACACTCATAAGAAACATCCCTGTTCCACGGAGCTGTTAGCATTGTTTATAGGATTTTATTTTCATGTGTTCAATTTTAGGGTGCAAGAGTTTTTTGTGCGCAAAGCTAATCCAAAGAGAGACATGTTTGCCAGCACTCACTTGGTGGTGAAAGAACCAGAAGGCTCCAAATATGAAGCTGCCATAAAGTGGAACTTGCCTGCGGTAGCTATGGCCTGGCTCTTGCAGTGTGCTAGAACCGGGAAGAGAGCTGATGAAAACCACTTCCTTGTTGAAGATGCACCTGCTGAAGGTATGTTTGATCCATTTATGATGAATGGGATGCATTTCACTGCCTTAAGATATGTTGTATATGATAAAGTACTCAGTTTAGGAATTCATATAAACTGATGTCTCTTTACTATTTAAATTTTTTTTCCAGTAAATGTATGGCTTGTGAAAGAAGTTGGATTTACTGCACTGAAAGTAGAAGTTCTTTATTTATGCATAGACTAGGTCCAGAATGACCCTTTCTCCAGGACCAAGCAGGAAGTCAGTCCTCACTTATGGGTGACGTCGGCGCCGACGGAGCCCTCGCGGAGCAATTTTCCCCAGCTTTCGAAGAAAGCCTTTGGGAATTGCAGCGCGCATGCGCGGTCCCCTTCCCGCCCAAGGGTGCCATCTTGCTCAGTCTTCTTTTTTCCGCGGAGCCCTACAGACGTAGTTTGTGATCGCCGCTGAAAAAGTTGATTTTTTTCGTTTGTTTTTCTCGGTTCGACGCCGTGTCTCTTTCCCGCCCGGCCTCGATACTCCAATATCGAGTCCGTTCACATTTTTTTCAGTTTTTGTTCTTTGTAACGGGCGTTCCTGCCACTTTTTTCTTTTTCCCTGGCAGCACGGTCTTTCGACCTCGCAGAGGCCCTTTTTCCCCCGATGGCTGCCAGCGGTTTTAAAAAGTGTGATCGCTGTACCAGACTTATGTCTCTTACCGACACACATGACTGCTGCCTCCGTTGCCTCGGACCCAATCATGACTCGGTGGGTTGTGGTCCGTGCAACAAAATGTCCTCGAAGGCATTGAGGAGTCGGCAGTCACAAAAGGAACGAATCTTCTCTGACTCCGCGTCCGGTCGGGCCTGGACCTCGTCAGAGGCTTCAACGTCTCGTGACTCCGGCCCCAAGCATCGTCGGAGTTCCTCTGAGCGGGGGTCTCCCGGCCGGGAACATCGTCGGAAGAGGAAACCCGCGAGGGCGGCGTCGGAGGACGCTCCTGGTCCCTCGAGGGCCAGGTCGCATAGCCCCGCCAGCCGCCCCGGGTCCTCAGAGGCGGAGAGGTCGTCGAAGCATCCTCGTCTCGAAGTGGAGTCTCCTGGACACGTGAGTACTGTAGTCCTCGTGGACTCACCTCCCAGGGAACCGACGTCGGGCCCGACGCCGTCGGGGCCCGCTGGGTCTTCTGAGTTTGGTCTCAGATTGACGGCCTTGGAGTGCAGTATCGCTGCCTTCATGGACCAGCAGCGGGCATTGATGGCTGGCATCGCCAGTGCATCTGCCCCGACCACTGGGACGTCGACGTCCAAGTCGACCCCGGAGGCCGAGCCGATCCTCGAGTCCATACGAGCTCGAATCGATCCTCGGCCAAGGTCTCCCTCGGCCTCCCGTTCAGAACCGAGGTCGTCGACGCCGGCCTCGGCGTCGGGGCGGAGGTCCTCGGCCCTCGCCCGCACGGAGCCACTCGATTCCTCCACGGAGGAGTCGGGCTGGGAAACGGAGGAGGACGAGTCACCCGGTTCTTTTCAGACTCGGTGCGTCCCCTCCGACTCGCCCGCGTCGGCGCCTCGGCGCCGGCCCCCCCCCCCCCCCCGGAGGATACCCGGTTCTCTGATTTCGTGAGGGACATGGCCAAGGCTTTGGCCTTCCCCGCGGATCCGGAGGAGGAGCCTCGAGCCGAAGAGCTCGAGGCCCTCCAGTATGACTCTCCCCCGAAGGAGGCCTTTACTGTGCCGGTTCCTCCGATGCTGGAGCGGCTGCTCTTACGCATGTGGGAGAGCCCGGCCTCGACGCCGGTGTTAAGCAAGCGGGTCGATTCCATGTATCGAGTCCACAAGAGCCCCGGGTTACAGAAGGCACAACTACCGCACCATTCCATGGTGGTGGAATTGGCCATGCATCGACTTAAGAGTCAGAAGATGCACTCCTCGGTGCCTCCGGGTAAGGAGGCCCGGAACCTGGATGCCCTCGGTAGGAAGTGCTTCCAGGGCTCTATGCTTGCTTGCCGAGTCCAGACATACCAGCTATATATGGGCATGTATCTTCGAGACCTGGCAAAGGAAATTGCTGGGTTCTCTGCTGGTCTCTCCGAGGAACCTTTGCAGAGGTTCCAGGCCTTGGCCACTGGTATTCGAGAGTGCTCGGTTTATTTCTCGAGCAGCCTACGATGGCTTCGAAGCATCGGCTCGAGTAGCCGGAGCCGGCATCGGTGCTCGCCATCAGGCTTGGCTTCAGTCATCCGACCTCGAGCCATGGGTGCAGGACAAGTTGGTCGATGTCCCCTGCAGAGGTGAAAACCTCTTTGGCAAACCCATGGCTGATAAGGCGGCAGAACTCGAGTCTGAGACTCTCACCAGAACTCGCCTATCCAGAAAGACCTCTGCCCCTTCACAGAAGAGGAAGGGCTCGGGGAAAAAGCCCTTTTAACCGAGGAAGGTGTCTGCCTATAAACAGCACCATCCACAATATCAAGCCTCAGCAACTCCCCATCAGGGCCAGCAGGCTAAGGGACAGGGGAAGGCCCCCAAGCCCACTACACAGGCCCCTGCTCAGCAGGGTGGGAGTTTTTGACTCTGCCGGCATAGCCTCTCCCCCTCCGCGACTTTCGCTCAGCACGGGGGGCCGGCTGACCCACTTTGCCCACAGGTGGTCAGCCATAAAATCCGATTCCTGGGTGCTGCAGGTGGTTCAAAAGGGCTACTTCTTACATTTTCACCAGGTACCTCCTCCCTACTTTCCAGGGGAGCCTCCCAGACCCCCTCTGCACAGGGACTTACTCCTTCAGGAGCTGCAAAGTCTGCTCCAGGAACAGGCTGTGGAGCCAGTGCCCCAGCACTTGTGGGGTCACGGGTTTTATTCGAGGTACTTCCTGGTACCGAAAAGAACAGGAGGCTTCAGACCCATCCTGGACTTGCGCAACCTCAACAAGTTCCTGCAGCGGGAAAAGTTCAAGATGCTTATCCTTGGAATCCTACTGCCCTACCTCCGGCAGGGAGATTGGCTATGCTCCTTGGATCTAAAGGATGCTTATACTCACATCCTTATTCATCCGGACCACCGGCAATATCTGAGATTTGTGGTGGCAGGGAATCATTATCAGTACCGCGTACTGCCCTTTGGCCTCTCCTCCGCTCCCAGGGTGTTCACGAAATGCCTGGCAGTGGTGGCAGCCTTCCTGAGGCTTCAAGGCCTCTTCGTCTTCCCCTACCTGGACGACTGGCTCATCCGGGCACAGTCTTCCCTAGAGGTCACTCAGGCCACTCAACGCACAGTGGCTCTGCTTCAGCACTTGGGCTTCGTCATAAACTTCGAAAAGTCCACTTTGCTCCCCTCTCAGGATCTCGAATTCACAGGAGCACAGCTGGACACTCTGCAGGCTCGGGCCTTCTTGCCTCTGGAACGGGCCAACAGGCTCATAGCTCTGGCTGGCAGGTTCCACAGCGCGTCACCGGCCTCTGCCAGACAATTCCTGCAACTGCTCGGTCACATGGCCTCCACGGTCCATGTCACTCCGAATGCCCGTCTGCATATGCGACCTGCTCAGTGGAGCCTTCGCACTCAATGGCATCAGGCCACAGGGAGACTGACGGACTTAATACAGATCTCCGACCGCCTGGTCTCCTCTCTGCAGTGGTGGCTTCACCTGCCCAATCTGATACTTGGCATGACTTTTCAGTCTCCTCCACCTTCTCAAGTGCTCACGACAGATGCCTCTCTCCTGTGATGGGGAGCGCATTGCCAAGGAACATGCACTCAAGGCCTTTGGACACCTTGGGAGGCTGCTCAGCAGATAAACTTCCTGGAGCTGCGGGTGATCCGTCTAGCTCTGTGGACCTTCTCTCACCTCACTTCTCGTCGGTCTGTACTGGTGCAGACGGACAATCAGGTCGCCATGTTCTACGTGAACAAACAGGGGGGCACGGGCTCCCTCCTTCTATGTCAGGAGGCTCGGAGACTGTGCTCTTGGGCAGTCGACCACGACATCCTCCTCAAGGCTGTTTACCTGCCCGGGCAGGAAAATTGCCTAGCCGACAAACTGAGCCAGATTCTGCAGCCGCACGAATCGAGGTTGAACCCCGTAGTTGTCCAGCGGATCTTCCGCCGGTGGGGCCTCCCCACCGTGGATCTCTTTGCCAGTCCTCTAAACCGGCAACTTCCCAGGTTCTGCTCCCGTCACCCGCATCCTCTCAGAGTAGCGCCGGATGCTTTCCTCATCTCGTGGTCCACGGGCCTACTGTATGCCTTTCCTCCCACGCCACTTGTGTCCCGGACGCTGTTCAAAATTGTCCAGGACAGGGCCTCCGTGTTCCTGGTAGCGCCCAGGTGGCCGAGACAACCCTGGTTCCCTCTACTCCTACAACTAGCGGTGGACACCCCTCTTCCTCTGGGGTTTCAGCCCGATCTCCTGACCCAGGATCAGGGTACTCTCCTCCACCCCAACCTCCGGGCCCTTCATCTGATGGCCTGGCTGCTGAAAGGGTAGTCCTAGCTCCGCTCTTACTTCCTCCGGAGGTGGAGGCTGTCGTCCTGGCGTCTCGGCGACCTTCCACCCGGAAATCTTACGCCCTTAAATGGCGTCGCTTCTCGGTCTGGTGTTCTCAGCGCTCTGAGGACCCCTTCGCCTGCTTAGTATCGGTGGTACTGCAATATTTGCTTCACCTCTCCGATCTAGGCCTCAAATCCAACTCTGTTAGGGTCCACCTCAGTGCTTTCTCTGCACATCATTCGCCGGTGGAGGGCCAGCCTCTTTCTGCGCACCGCCTGGTGGCGCGTTTTCTCAAGGGCCTTCTTCTGCTTAAGCCCCCGCTGCGCCCTCCAGCTCCTGACTGGGATCTCAATGTGGTCTTGCAAAGGCTTACCTGTCCGCCTTTTGAACCCATGGCTACCTGCCCTCTTCGTTTCCTCTCCTGGAAAACTCTCTTCTTGGTAGCCCTTACCTCCGCTAGGCGCGTTAGTGAACTACAGGCCCTAGTGTCGGAGCCCCCTTACACTAGGTTCTACAAGAATAGGGTGGTCTTACGGACTCACCCTAAGTTTCTTCCAAAGGTGGTCTCCTCTTTTCACATCAATCAAGAGGTGGTTCTTCCGACCTTCTTTCCCAGACCGCATACCAGCCGAGCTGAAACTGTTCTGCATACCCTGGACTGTAGAAGAGCCTTATCCTTCTACCTTGACCGTACGTGAGAGCATCGAACAGCTGTCCAGCTTTTCGTATCTTTTGACCCCAATCGGTTGGGGGTACCCGTCTCTAAGCGTACTTTGTCCATCTGGGTAGCTGACTGTATCGCCTGGGCTTATGGAGCAGCCGGCCTCTCCTTAGAGAGTCGAGTCACGGCTCACCGTGTCAGGGCTAAGGCTGCGTCAGTGGCTCACCTCCGCTCTGTTCCGTTGGCGGACATCTGCCGGGCCGCTACTTGGTCTTCAAGCCAGACGTTTGCGGCTCATTACTGCCTGGAGAGGGAGTCCCGCAGGGACAGTGCTTCCGGACAGGCAGTCCTCCACAATCTCTTTGAGGTCTAAGCAACTCCTACCCTCCGGCCCTGGTGTTGGGCTACCGGTCGGATTCGTATTCAGAGAAGATTCCTTCCTTCTGTACTGTTGAGCTTGAGGGAGCTCATTTTTCGGTTTGAGGTCTCCGGTAGCCTTGAGCTCGGGAGTCCCATAAGTGAGGACTGACTTCCTGCTTGGTCCTGGAGAAAGAGTAGTTACTCACCTGTAACAGGTGTTCTCCAGGAGCAGCAGGACTCAGTCCTCACTACCCTCCCTCCTCCCCTTGGAGTTGCGGTCATTATTATTATTATCTGTTTGCTAACTTTTTTGCTGTCTTCCGCTATGTCATCAGACTGAGCAAGATGGCACCCTTGGGCGGGAAGGGGACCGCGCATGCGCGCTGCAATTCCCAAAGGCTTTCTTCGAAAGCTGGGGAAAATTGCTCCGCGAGGGCTCCGTCGGCGCCAACGTCACCCATAAGTGAGGACTGATTCCTGCTGCTACTGGAGAACACCTGTTACAGGTGAGTAACTACTCTTACTCTGCCTTATTTTCCTCAATGTGGCCGCCTGTGCAAGGGACAGTTTAGGGATGGGAGGATACCAGAGGTTCCCAACTCCAGTCCTGGAGGGCCATACACCATTCAGGTTTTCAGGCTGTTCCTAATGAATATGCATGAGATACATTTGAATACAATGGGGGCAGTGCATGCAAATGCATCTCATGCATATTTATTAGGGACAGCCTGAAAACCTGAATGGTGTTTGGCCGTCCAGGACTGGAGTTGGGAACCTCTGATTCTACTCTATGGTTCTTGAAGCTGAAGGGTTCCAGTTAGTGCTTGGCACAACGGTTGTGTTCAGTGGTATGGATTACCTGTGTTTTTGTGAGACAGGTAATAACAATGAGGGTCCTTTGTTTCCTATACAACCCTTACCATAGATTCTCTGGCACAGCATAATATATAGTAGCATTTACAATAGTACTATTGTAAACTGCCCTGATGCCTCACTGAAGGGCGGTATAGCAAGTTTGTGGATGAATAATAAACAAACAAAACTTTTAGGGCTAAAGTTTTGACATGTTCATACCAGGCATACCACTCACATATGTCCACATATTGCTATTTAAATGATCAAGTTATTGCACTAGGAAGGAAAAGATCTAATACATATATTGAAAACTATGCTAGCTGTGGGGGAGAAGGTTGTTTCTATATCGTCCCAGTCCAGACTTCTGGGTTATATCCCATTCTCCAGGAACAAGCAGGAAGTCAGCCCTCCAAATGGGTGATGGCATTGATAGAGCCTGCATGGATTCACTCCTCAACTTTCAAAGAATGCCTTTGGGAGTTAGACCACGCATGTGCTGTCACCTTCCCGCCCAAGGGTGTCATCTTACCTCAGTCTTCTTTTTCCACAGAGCCCTGCAGATGTCCTGTCTGTTGTCCTGGTAAAGTTGATTTTCTTCCACTCTTTTCTTAGCGTTTTTCACTTTCTTTTTTACTGGTCATTTCCCGATCATTATCTCACTGCCTGAGTCCACCCATGCTTTGGCGCGTTTTTCTTGGATCCTTTTTTTCCTTTTTCTTTTTGGCGTGCGGGTATTTTCTCATGCCCTCCCTGACCAAGAAGTCTGAGTTTGATCTTACGGGTGCTGTCTTCCCAGCTATGTCTTTGGTCAGCGGATTTAAGCAACGTGGCAAATGCCCCTGGAACATGTGCATTATGGACTGCCACAGTTGCTGCATTAAGTGCCTCGGTGCAGATCATGACGACTTCACTTGCCCGGTCTGCCTGTAGATGTCTAGCAAGAACCAGAGGAATCGTGATAAGTAGAGGGCGGAGCTGTTTGATTCGAAGGCCTCTGCTGCGAGGCCGGCATAGAGTATGGAATCGCTGCCCCTGGGAACTGCGTCCGATGACTCTTCGTCACGCGCACATGCTTGATGCAAGCCCCGAGGTCGTGGAGCCTCGGACCGGGGATTGTCCTCGGAAGACCTTCTCCGTGGGTCCAGGACTTCGTCCAAGTTGTCGTTTAAGTCTGATCCCAGAGCCAGGGGTAAGACCTTCGGTGCCCAGCCTCTGAGTCTTTGGCACAATACCAAAAGTGATCTCCGGGAGCGGCCTTTGAAGCTGCCACGGCGGGAGGAGATTCCCACTACGTCAGGGAATTGGGCTCGATCCTCTGATGCGGTCACCATCGGTGACTCCCCTTAGAGGGAGCTGGCTTTAGGCTCGATTCCATCGAGATCTGAACATGCCGCTGCAGAATCTACTGGCATTGAGACCAGGATGGTGGCCTTGGTCCGCAGCCTGGCTGTCTTCCTTGAGGCACAGCGGGTCCCAATGCCCTGAACCTCTGGGTTGTCTATGCTGACTATGGGACCCTCCACTGCGAGGACCTCCCTAGAGGATGTCTAGCCTGTGCTGGAGTGATTCACCAGTACAGAGCCGCGTTAGTCGGCCGCCTCCTCGATGTGCAACTTACCCTCCAGCACCTCAGGGTTGGCACATCGGGGACATCGCTCTCCCTCTGCACCAGCAGTTCATCAACCCGATGACCGTCCGGAACTCGAAATCTCATCAGGCTAGGAGACAGATGACAAGTCGCCCAACATTGTGCTGCACAGGGATGTTCCCTCTGAACCGTCTCCCCCTGACTTAGGTCAGGCCAGTTTCTTTTGATTATCACTCCTAAGAGCAAAGCAAAGATACAACACTACACGCTAGCGGTTACAAGGTACATTTATTAATACAGCGCAGACTGGAACCAAGTTCAGGACACATCACGCTCATCAGCAGAGAAAAGATGGCTTCAAGTTTGTCTGGGACTTTCCCTCAATCTTTATACACCTTGATAAACAAGTGACTCATAGTCGGTCGATAGAACTCATCACCTGATATGTCCACAGAAAGTCACATACAAAAATCTTTTTAGGCTTTCTACCTGTTTCACATCATACAGCTGCATGTCCTCCCCAAACCTTCCCATGCAGCAATACACTGACAACATGCCCAATACACTGACAACACAATGACCCAATTCTAGTTCAGATATAGTTCAGTGTGTAGTTTGCTGGCTGGTTCAGATATAATTGGATAAAGTGCAATTTCTTCTTCTGTTTCTCTCATACATCAACCATCCCTGCAACATTCCACCCATAGAATCAGAAGAAGGGTGGCATTTGAGCTCATTCCAAATAGCTTTCACAGCTCACTTAAAGATATACAGATACAATCCTTGAATCATCTGAATTGGGAAGAAGATGGTACATAAGCACGCTCCAAATGGCTTTCGCTTGCCTAAAAATACAATAATGATAAACAATACAGTAATAACAATTAACATAGGATGATATATGGAGAGCAGAAGGGGACCATCCATAAAAGATATCATACCCATAGTGTTCAGTCACGGACCTAGCATGTTTACCCATAGATACACTTTCCAGGTAATTCCTCATATTCTCTATTTAAAGTGATCAATTTATTATACCCCTGGTAAGGCTAACACAACCATATTATCTTTGCCTTCAGCAACTACTTCTTCCTCCATCGATTACAAATCTGGTCTTGAATATTTTGCCCAAACATTTGCACAATTGGCCCCCGTCGGCCACCCATAGATCCAAAATCAGTATGAGCAGAAGGAGGAAGAGAAGCCACAGCAGTAACTGAGAAGCAGCAGCAATTGAGCACATGATCTCCAGCAAAAAAAACTCTGAGATACTAGAAGTCTAATAGAGTTTCACACTGAAAATGCAATTACATGACAAGGAAACAATAATACGACATTCACAAAAGCCCCCATTCAGTCCAATAGTCCTCTTCCCCTTATTAGATAATTTGGTCCTTCTCCTCAGCAGTTCTTCAGGACTTCGTAATGTGCTTCACCTTTCTCTGAAGTTTAAGCTTCGTTTCTCCCAAAGGTTGAACCTCCTATTCTCATAGGCGGTATCTTGACTCTTTGGCAATGTGATGCACGGATCCAGGTAGGGACTCCTTCACACTTTGCTGAAGTATGTAACTAAGAGTGCTTGGTATGATCAGTTTCATCTGGAATCTGGGCAATTCTCTCTGCTGGAATCTCTGGCATTGCAGTTGGTGACGTGGCTCCAGGCCTCATCCAGAAGAGCAGCAACCACTTTTAAGTGAAAAAACTAAACACTCCAGATTAGATTTTGCAATAAGACAAACTTAATTTTATTCATATTTACAAATGTCAAATCTTACCACCCTGTCTTGTGGGTTGGCAAACTTCTTATTCCTCTATCACTGGAGAGCCATATGAGGACTCCCCATGACAGTAAGAAATACTAGATCAATTTCTTTGCAACAGTAGCAGTATCTGCCCAGAAAAAAAACAATCACTCCCCAGTGTTCAAATCCTTGACATTTGAATAATTGGATATAATCCACTTTTAAATTCAGAAAGGGTCCCAATGACTGTGGCTTGTTCCTTTGACTGGTCTTCACATGTTTTACAGATCAGACAAGTTGCACACACTTATTCTGCAATTTTATCAGTCTTATGAGAATTTATGCATTCCCCTTTTTACTTCATGTGCCTGGCCAGGACACATGGAGACAAAATGAGGGAAGAAAGCATCTGGAAGTACCACATGGCCAGTGTGGTTTTCCAATGCTCATCAGGATGCAAAGTGCACCCAGCCTGTATCTAAGTATCTATTTCCAATTGTTGAGTATGTGTTGGGCCTTAGATAACTTCTCAAATTGAAGGTACTAGAGATGGCAGAGTAAAGTGCTCATCATCTTTTTCTTTCTTTACGTATTCATTAGATGGACATATTACTTCACATATCCTTATTTGGTAAGGTTTCTAGAAACATAAATAATGCCCATCTCCCACTAAACTTAATAAGTCTCGTAACAGGTGGAAATGTGCTCTTAGCAACCGTAAACCTATTTTTTATCATAACATTTTATAACAGTCTCAATAGAAAGAAGTATGGCCTTTAATAAGGCGGCCACATATCCCCCCATGCGTACAGTTCAACTTATTGGCTACTATTACCTGCACCTGTTTCAATAAGTAATTGACGTGTTTTAGAATTCAGGGCAGCAGCCTTCCATATTCTATTCACCTTGATTATTTTTTCAGAGCCATCTGTAAACCAGGCATACTTCTGTTGTTCAGGATTTAAATCTGCATAAGAGAACCCCCTGTGTATAGTGGGAACAACTGTGCCTTATATTGACACCTGCGCATCTGGGGCTGTGGCACTTTGGACTACCTCATGCAGCTTACTGACACCAGCAATCCCAGACTTGGCCTGCTGCTGAATATACCATTTCCATTTAATGATACTGCTTTCCTGGGCGTGTCCAATGCAATGGCGTATCTTTAAAAGGATATAGCGTTATTAGAAAAGGTTCAGAGAAGAGCCACCAAAATTGTAAAGGGGATGGAAGGATACTCCTATGAAGAAAGGCTCAAAAGGTTAGGGCTCTTTAACCTGGAAAAGAGACGGCTGCGGGGAGATATGATAGAAGTCTATAAATTAATGACCGGAGTGGAACGGGTAAACGTAGATCGATTGTTTGTGTTATCAGAATATAGAAAGACTAGGGGACATACAATGAAGCTACAGGGTAAACTATTTAAAACTAATAAAAGACAATATTTTTTCACTCAACGTGTAATCAAACTGTGGAATATGTTACCGGAGGATGTAGTAAAGGCTGTTAGTGTAGCTGGGTTTAAAAAAGGTTTGGACAGGTTCCTGGAGGAAAGGTCCATAAACCATTATTAAGAAGGGACCCAGGTATCAATGCTTGACCCAGTGCAAGCATTGTGGAACCTGTGTCGTTTGGGGAAACTGCTAGGTACGTATGACCTAGATTGGCCACTGTTGGAAACAGGATACTGGGCTTGATGTACCTTGGTCTGACCCAGTATGGCATATCTTATGTTCTTATGTTCTTATGGCTTTTTGGAGTAACATTTACCTGTGTCATAATGGGAATCTCCGGTCGCATTTGAACCTCGTGCCCCAGCGTGGTTGCCTCAGTATCCACTAAGGCCCAGTAACAAGCCAGGAGCTGCCGCTCAAAGGGAGTGTATCGCTCCGCTGCATCCAGCAGCTGCTGGGTCCAAAAGCCTAGGGGTACTTGCTTCCCCCGTTGTAACTGCCGCAGACTCCAATCTGCGTATGTACAAGAAGCAGACACCTGTAATTCTACAGGACTATGTCTAATGGTCCATAAATTCAGTGCATGCTGCATAGCATCCTGTGCAGCCCTAAAGGCTTTAGTATGTTCTCCTGTCCAACAGAGGTCTGCCTTCTTACGAGCAATTTTATGCGGTGGTTGTAGAATTTGTGATAAATGTGGTATGTGCCGCCTCCAAAACCCAAACGGCTCTACAAATTTTTGCACCCCCTGTTTAGTAGTTGGGCGATCGAATTTTAAAATATTTTGTTTTGCTTTCTCAGTAATTTACAATATCTAAAAATTGCATCTAAATGTTTTGCCACTGCACCATGACAAATAGTAGTGCTGTGTTAGGTAACCTTGAGGTAATATACACTGTCTCCAGTGAGAGTGCTTGTAGGAAACGCAAAACATTTCAGGACTGATCTTGTTGACTTCAAGGATTTGTGTAAGTTACCCATTAATTGTGGTGGTGTTCTCATATATCTTCAGGAACAAGCAGGAATGTAGTCTTCACATATGGGTGATGTCGGTACCAACAGTGCTCGTGCGGGAATACTCCCCAGCGTCCAATAGGAAAGCTTTTGGGAGCATCTCACTGCGCCTGCGTAGCTGCCTTCCCGCCTTCCCAACTCTCTCTCCTCAGTTCTTCGTTTTCTGCAGAGCCAGCAGGAAGTAAATCCTGTCACTGCAGAAAATTCTTTAATTCCTTTTTTGTGGTCCACGTCTGCCATCCTGTCGACGCTGGAACCGTCTCTTGCTGTCGGTTCCCTGATTCTTCTTTCTTTCTTTTCCTTTTCTTAAAAAAAAACCAAAAAACAAAACTTTTCTTCAGGTGCATCAAAGCCATTTTAGGCCTTAAGCCTACCATACTGTCTACTGACACTATGGAGAAACCAACTGGTGGTTTTAAGAAATGTTCAAAATGTGGCAGTACCATTCGGCTACTGATACTCATGACTGGTATCTAAAATGCCTCGGACCCGATCACCAGCCATTAGACAAAGATAACAAAGAGAAGCCTGCAGAACCGGGTCTCGAAGTTTGGAACTCTCTTTTATTTATTTATTTCTCTTATATACCGCGCTCTTCAACATCAGTGCGGTTTACATGGAACATTTATGTTTTATGGTGGGTTAACTGTAAAAATACAGATAACAGGTAGCTCTACTTGGATAGTCAAAAATTAGCTATTTACACATATTTAAACATAGTAGTATTTACATAATATACATCGTGAGAGAGAAAATTACATTGGACATGGAGCTTATTTTTGGGAAGGTCGGGATGCTTTGGATGCTGCTTTGGATGCTGCTTCTTTGGCATCAATGTTATCGAGAGCATCTTCTTCCTCTCATGGATCTCATATATCTAAGCACAACACTTCATCGAAGACAGATCACCCCTCCAGAGGTAGATCTTGTTCTAAGCATCGAGATGCCTTGGGCGTTGCCCTGGAGGTAGATCGGCCAACCAAACAGCCCCGGCAGGAGGACCTGCCCTCTAAAGCAATCGAGGGGCTCCAGGGATGCTCCTGAGTCCTTGACCTCAGGAGAGCTCCTGGTGCCATGCTCTGGGACGGTGGTGCAAGTTTTGGTTACCGATACCCAAGCATCGGCGAGCTCCATAGACCAGCGTATTCTGGCCATTGAGCAGAGCTTGGCAGCTCTATTGGCAGCTGCGGTTCCAATCAAACCATTGCTAATGGTACCACCGATACCGGCACTGATGCACACTTCTTCGGGATACATGCTGCTGGCTTCACTGCCACCCATGCCTGCCCTTGAGTCCAACCCTGATACCAAGGCCCTCTGATACTTCGAGTCCTCTGAGTCCGATGCTTCCGACGAGGGGTCACTCGATTCCCGAGAACTGCAAGGCCTGCCTTCGGAGCCCTCTCCTCCACTGGAACGATGAATGTTCCCTTCTGAGGACATGTCTTTTCAGGAGTTTATTCGAGACCTGGGTAGGGGTCTTTCTATAACAGTAACATCTGAGAAAGAGCCCAGGGAAGAGGAATTGGAGATCCTCCAATACCCAACAGCTCCTAAGAAGGTGGCCACCCTTCCGTTGCACCACATTCTCCATGATCAGGATGTGGGAGACTCCCCTCACGATCTCACCCCATACTTGACGTCTAGATACTACGTACCAAGTACCGGAATGCCCCAGCTTCTAAAAGACACAACTTCCCCATCATTCAATGGTGGTAGAATCAGCGATGCATCAAATTAAGAGTTCTAAAACACATTCTTCTTACTCTCCAGGTAGAGGATCGAGAACCCTCAATGCTTTTGGGCGTCGATGTTTCCAGGCTTCCATGCTTTCAGCCAGGATAAATGCCTATATACTCTATATTTATTTATCCATCCGTCCAGTTTTATATACCACCTTTTCCTTCAATCAAAGTGGTTTACATTGGTAAGTTAGATATAATTTAGGAAGGGGGAAGAGGGGGGCTGGTTGACAGTAGTTGGCTATGGGCATTGGGAAGATCCGTAGTGTTCAGAGAACAGAAGTGTTTTTAACATCTTGTGGAAGTCCTTGATGTCCTTTGTGGATATCATATATTCAGGTAGAGAGTTCCATAGCATGGGTGCAGTGAGCGATGGAGCTCTTCTGACAGTGGACTGATTGGAATGTTGATATTCAGCAGGTGTAGTGAGCTTATTCATCATGTTACTGCGCCTGGGTCTTGTGCTGGGGTCCTTGATTACCAGGCTTTGAAGGACAGTAGCTGAGATGTCGTGAAAGATTCAGAAGATGTTTAGGGTTGCTTTGTATCATGCATGTGAAAGAATGGGAAGCCAGTGAAGCTGTTGAAGGATTGGGATGATGTGTTCTTTTCTGGAAGTATTTGTGATGATCCTGGCTGCTGTATTCTGAACCAGTTGGAGAGGGTAAAGGGATTGTTTTGGAAGTCCTTGGTAGATCAAATTCGCATAGTCCAGAATAGGGGTGATTTATTGCTTGGCAAACTGATCGGAAGTGGTCATTTCTTAAGATGGGTTTCAGTCCTTATTAGGTCTTTACTTCAGAATGGAGATGATATATCAAAATCCAAATGCACTTCTCACTCTATTTAAAACACAAATTGATACTTGCAGTTTCCAAATGTAATTATATATGTATCTAATAACAACATACATTAGATACATATATAATTACTTTTGGAAACTTCAAGTATCAATTTGTGTTTTAAATGCAGTGAGAAGTGCATTTGGATTTTAAGATGGGTTTCAGCCTTTGGATGAGTTTCAGCCTTTGGGGTGCTTTGGAGGCAGTTTTGTTGATGTGGGTCTGCAGAGTCAGGTTTTTGTCCAGAGTGACACCTAAGTACTTCACTTTTTCCTTTACTGATATGGGCTTGTTGTGGATAGCAATTGTTTGAGGTGGCGAGAAAGCGGTGCTTCTAGTGATGAACCGAGAGTGAATTGTTAGTGAGCCGGTTAATCATGTCTTCTGTGCACTTGGTTATAGGAGTCGGGTCTGGATCAAGTATGTTGATGGGGGTGTAGACCATAATGCCATCCACATATAGGTGATAATGGATCTTGTGGTGTCTGATTATATTGCAAATAGGCTATATGTAAAAGTTGAATGGAATGGATGATAGTGCAGAACCTTGAGGGATGCTGTGCGGTACGTTGAACTTTGCTGATTTGTTTTTGCCACATGTGACCTACTGTGTACGGTTGTTGAGGTAGGAGCAGAACCATTTTATGGTGTTGCTGCAAAGGCCAATTTTTTGTAGTCGTCGTATCAGTATGAGGTGGGATATTGTGTCAAAGGCTGCAGAGATGTCCTTGAAGATTAGGGTGAATCCTTTTTTGACGTTACCAATACCCTTTATGAGGTTGTCGAATAGGAAGACAACGAATGCTATTTACAGAGCATTTCAAAGACCTCACATAAATGGACCCTATCCAATACCTCCAAGACAATACAGGATCACGATCCTAGCGCGCCTTCAAATGGCCCACCATTAATGTATACAGTATATGTATATTGCTCATTATGTAAATAGCTCACCGATATGTATATACTGCTCATTATATAAATAGCTCACTGATGTAATCTAGCACACTGCACCACACACCACTCTTCTCAGTTCTACCACTGCATGCTACAAACCACACACTACTATTGATTGTTTGATGTGACAGACCGCTTTGATTTAATGATAAGGCGGTATACTAAATGCTTCTAAATAAATAAATAAATAGTAGAGTCTCAACGCCGTGCTGTGGCCTAAACCCGTACTGATGTGGGTCCAATGGTGCGTTTTGGTCAAGGTGGTCTTGTAGTTGTAACTGTATGGATTTTTTGATGACTTTTGCAATGAATGGCAGGCTAGAGATCGGCCTGTAGGATTTTGGGTCTGCCGGATCAAGGGAATTTTTCTTGAGAACCGGCCGTATGGTATGCTTGCTTGAGGGTGGGTGGCATGTAGCCATGTTGTAGGGAAAGTTCTACCATTTTTTGGAGGTGCTTGCCAAGCTGATCCTTTGAGGCTTTGATCCATGCCACAGGGCAGGGGTTAGTTGAGGAGGTTTTTGTGTTAAGTGTGTCCATGAAATGTTCGATCTGCGTCAGAGAAGGAACAGTAAAATTATCCCAGTTTGTCTTCTGTGCATAGGTTATTGGGTTGGGTGCTATGGTGTCCTGGTGTTGGGGGAGGTTATGTGCTTGCTGAGTTGGAAGTTTGCGTAAAGTTGGGGGTCAACAAGGTGTATGTCCTGTTGTGCTGTGTCTTTGGTAAGTTGTCGTATGATACTGAAAAACTCTCTAGGTCGGTTTGCTGACTTCATGTTGGTGTTGGTGTAGAATTGTTGTTTACATTCATTAATCATTGTTGTATTCCTGTTGCTTGAATCTATTGCTGAAGTGAGTCCTGTGTCTTGTTATGCCTCCATTTTCTTTCAAGTTTCCTTAGTGCTCTTAGCTTCTTTGTTATCTGTGTACCAAGGTGCGTTGGGTCTTTTATAAGCATGTGAGCATTTAGAGTTCGCGATTGCTGCATCTGTTGAGATAGTGATGTTCCAGATATGAGTATGTTCCTCAAGGAGGTTACTAGGGATTTTGAGGTCATGTCCCCTCTTCTTCCAGATAAGAGAGGTTGACTATCTTGCTCTAGTCAAGCATGCCCAGAATGTCTTGAAGTTTGTCAATAGAGCAACCTAAGAGTGCACAAGTACAGCCACAGCATCTGCATTGGTGCACGCAGAATTGCATGGCTACAGGCCTCAGATCTTGAACAGTGGGTCCAAGATAAACTGGGCAACATACCCTGCACAGGCGAGAACCTTTTTGGCAAAGACTGGCAGGATAAGGCCAACTGAGTCGGAGAATACCACTCTAAATCGGAGAATACCACTCTAAATAGACTGTCTAGAACTACAGCCAACCCTGCTAGGAAAAAGACAGCTTTTCAAAGAAGGCCGCCTTTAATAAGAAAAAGAAGTTCTATTCTTCTTATCCTCCTGCTTCTCAGTACCAGGCTCAGGGTCCTCAAAAGAGGCAACAGCCTCCCAAACAACAGAAGAAGCCACAGGTACCTAAGACTCAACCAGTTCCGCAGCCACAGTCCGCGCCTAGTTTTTGACATTTTTCTAGAGAACATAGCCACCTTGCCTCTGGAGGACCTCCACATAGCAGGCAGACTCTGTCATTATGCCCACAGGTGGCATCTCATCACCTCAGAGCAGTGGACACTAACCATAGTGAAGGAGGGGGTACAAGCTTCATCTACAAACTCTGCCCCCCCCCCACCCTAGTAGGGGAATATCATAAGCAACCCCTTCTCACTGCTATTCTACAACAGGAGGTATTTTCTCTTCTATCACGGTGTTACAGAAGAGGTCCCCATCCCTCAGCAGGGAAGGGCTTTCTACTCTCAGTACTTTATCATACCAAAGAAGAGCAGAAGGTACAGGCCCATCCTGGACCTCAGAAACCTCAACAAGTTTCTGGTCCGCAAAAAGTTCAAGATGGTTTCTCTAGGGACCCTTCTTCCCTACCTCCAGAGTCAGGACTGACTCTGTTCTCTAGATCTGAAAGAAGCATATACACATATCCTCATTCATCCATCATACAGGAAATATTTACGCTTCATTTTTCAGGGGAAACATTATCAATACAGAGTCCTTCCCTTTGGATTCGCCTCAGCCCCAAGAGTCTTTACAAAGTGTGTGGCGGTCATAGCCGCCTTCCTAAGGTCTCTCGGGATATTTGTCTTCCCTTACTTGGACGACTGGCTCATAAAGGCAGACACCTCCCAAGAGGTTCTGCTTTCTTTGCTTCATACCATGCAGATACTGCAACATTTGGGATTTGTCATAAATCTTCCAAAATCCTACCTCGCTCCAACTCGAAAACTAGAATTCATTGGAGCTCTCCTAGACACACAACAATCAAGGGCATTTCTGCCCCAACCCCATTGTACTCATCTCATGGAGCTAGCATCCCAAGAGTGGCTCAGAAACCATCTAACCGCCCAGGAAATACTGCAGCTTCTAGAGCATATGGCCTCAACAAGGCATGTGGTACCATATGCCTGCCTACATAGGCACACAGCCCAGTGGACTCCTGCATCCCAATGGAAGCAAGCCTCAGGCCATCTCAGGGACAAGATCCAAGTCACTGCCTCTCTCACCACATCCCTCCAATGATGGTGTTCCCCAAGAAATCTCCTCATTGGGTCTCCTTTTCAGATGTCTCCACATCAGTGCAACCTAATGATGGATGCTCCAAACTGGGGTGGGGGCTCACTTGGGCACACTCTCCACACACAGTCTCTGGACAATGCAAGAGTCACAACTCCAGATCAATTTACTGGAGCTTCGTGCTATCTCCAATGCCCTCAGAGTGTTTCAGGATCACCTAAAGTCCCAAAGAGTCCTGGTCAAGACAGACAATCAAGTGGCCATGTTCTGTGTGATCAAGCAGGGTGGAACAGGCTTTTGGCCCCTCTGCAAGGAGGCTCTCCATCTCTGGTCTTTCGCCATTGCTCATCAAATACACCTCCAAATGGTGTATCTCCCAGGGGAGCTCAATGTCTTGGCAGACAAATTGAGTCAGATCCTTCTTCCCCATGAATATCTCTCCATCCGGATATAACATCCTACATCTTTCAGACCTGGGAACTCCAGACATAGAACTGTTTGCCACTCCACAGAATGCCAAGCTTCCCTGCTTTGGCACCTCCACTGGGGTCGGGGTCTCCTTTATACTTTCCCTCCCATTCCCCTCATTCCCAAGATGCTCTTCAAGCTTCAAGCAGACATGGGCTATATGATTCTCATAGCCCCACACTGAATATGTCAGCCATGGTTCCCTCTGCTGCTGCGTTTGACTCTGACTCAGCCTCTATAACTGGGATCTGCGCCCGATCTCCTTTCCCAGGAAGAAGGGACACTGCTTCATCACAATCCACAGTCTCTCCATCTCACAGCTTGGCTGCTGAAAACAGCATTACAGGATCTTAACCTTACACAAGAGGTAAAGGAGATCTTCTTAGCTTCCAGGAAGTCATCTACCAGATGTTCATACGCTTTCAAATGGCGTAGGTTCTCCACCTGGTGTTCCCAGAAGAATCTCAATCCCTTCTCTGCTTCCGTGGAGGTACTCCTTCAATACCTCTTCTACCTCTCCTCAACTGGTCTAAAGACCTACTTAGAAACATAGAAACATGATGACAGAAAAAGACCACAAGGCCCATCTAGTCTGTCCTTCCATAACAACTACAACAGTCCACTTTTTACCTTTAGAGATCCTCTGTGTTGGTCCCATGCTTTTTTGGAGAGCGTTCACCTTAGTGTGATCGCTGCCTTTCATCATCTCTTGGATGGACAGCCCATCTCCTCACAACCGCTTGTAGCATGCTTTATGAGAGGTATTTTGCTGACCAAGCCTCCCATCAGACCACCTCCAGTGGCTTGGGATCGCAATGTCATTCTAGCGCAGCTTCTCAGGCTGCCCTTTGAACCCTTGGCTACGACCCCATTAAAGTTTCTTTCATGGAAGGTCATCTTTCTTATTGCCCTCACTTCAGCTAGATGCATCAGTGAGCTTCAGGCTTTGGTGGGGTACCCACCTTATACCTGGTTCCATCATGACAAGGTTGTCCTAAGGACTCGCCTGCATTTCATGCCAAGGGCGGTGTCTCCTTTCCATTTGAATCAGTCAGTTTACCTTCCTGTATTCTTTCCTAGACCATATGCGTCTAGAGCGGAGGAGGCAACCCTGCATACTCTTGACTGCAAGCGTGCCTTGGCTTTTTATCTCAAGATCACTGTAAAGCCTCGCAGTTGTTCAATTCCTTTGACCCTATTTATTTATTTATTTAGCTGTATTTATATACCGCTTTTCACCGGGTCAAAGCGGTGTAACATAGGGGGTGGGAGAATTAAATACAAGGGTAGGGCCATCACCGAGGAGGCAACATTGATGATTTTGTCATGGGTCAGACATAAGACATGGGACAGGTATTGGACATGGACGGGTTGAGGTGGCTTTGAGTTAGAGGTTCATTGTGTTGAGATCAGGGGTTCGTGGGTTTTTCGGTGGGGTCTGAATTGAGGTATTCCTGGAAAAGGATGGTTTTGAGCTGCTTTCTGAAGGGATAGTAGGTCGACATTGTTTCTAAGGTAGCTCGGTAGAGAGTTCCATAAGGTTGGAGCATAGAGTTCAAAGGCTCGATTGCAGGTCCGTTGCAAGCATTTGGTTCTTTTGTGAGAGACGGTGAGGGAAACGCTGGAGGCTTGTCTAGTAGATCTGCCGTGAGCTGGACGAGCCAGTAGGGCGCGAAGCTGTGTGTCCTGTGTTTGATGGATAGCTTTGTGGGTGAGTAGGATGGCTTTGTATTTTGTTCGTGCTTCGAGGGGAAGAATGTGTAGTTCTCTCAGAATTGGGGTGATGTGGTCGGTTTTCTTTGCGCTCTGGATGATTCTCGCCGTGGTGTTCAATGCAGTTCGGAGGGGGTTGGTCTGTGTTGCTGGAAGGCCATGGTAGATTATGTTGCAGTAGTCGAGATGTGGGAGTGTCATGGCTTGCATCACTGTTCGGAAGTCTTGGTGTTCCAGGAGGGGTCTGAGCCGTTGCACTGTTCTTGCCTTATGAAATATAGTTCCGGAGGTTTTGGTGATCTGTTGCTTTAAGGTGAGGGCTTGGTCAATGATGATGCCCAGGTATCTTATCTGTGGTTGTATTTTGATGCTTGTAGTTCCAATATTGAGGTGTGTGGGTGGTGTGAAGCCTGGGTCCTTTGTCACTATGAGGGCTTCAGTTTTCTTTATGTTGATGGATAGGTTGTTTGTTTGTAACCAGTCAGATACTGCGGTGAAGCATGCTGATAGGTGGATGTTTGTTGGGTTCGTGGTGGTAATGGGGGCGTAGAGCATGATATCGTCAGCATAGATGTGGAAGCTGACGTCGTGGGTGCGTATGACTGTGCAGAGTGGCTGGAGGTAAATATTGAAGAGCATAGCTGACAGTGTAGATCCTTGGGGTACTCCCTGGTGTTGCTGGAATGGGGGGGAGGTTAAGGCGCTGGTGCGGATTAGTTGTTGTCTGTTAGTTAGGTAGGATTGAAACCACTTCAGCACGGTGTCTTTGATCCCAATAGTCTGTAGTCTGTGTATGAGGATGTTGTGGGAGATGGTGTCAAAGGCTGCAGATATATCGAGGAAGATCATGGCGTATCCAGAGTGTCTTCCTTGAGTTCCTGTGAGGAGGGTATTCATCAGCGTGGTCATGAGGGTCTCGACTCCATGTAGCGGGCGGAAGCCGTGTTGTTGGGGGTCCAGTATGTTGTTAACATCCAGGTGTTCCTGAAGCTGCTGCTGGACGATTTTCTCGATTATTTTGGCTGTGAAAGGTAGACTTGCTATGGGTCTGTAGGATGCAGGGTCTAGGGGATCCAGGTTTTGCTTTTTCAAGGAAGGACGGATGATCGTGATTTTGAGGGCGTCAGGCATGTGTCCTCTGGAGAAGGATTCACTAACAATACGGGTTAATGGTGTGCTCAGTTCGTTTTTTGATTTCTTTATCCAGTCGGTGGGGCATGGGTCCAGCGGGGAGGTGATGGTGTGGAGGCAGGAGATCGTGGTTGAAATTTCTTCTGTTGATGTTTCTTTGAAGGTGGCCCAGTCACTGTGCAAGTTGGAGTGGAGGTTCTCTGTAGTTGTCTGTGAGGTTAGCTGCGGGTTTCATGGTCGTTGTAGTTGTTTGTATTGGCGGGCCAGTAGTTCTGGTGGAATCTGCGGTAATTGGTCGGAGTTGTGTGGCATTTTTGTCAGCTTTTTGATTATCAGAAAGAGCTCACGAGGTTTGTTTATGGAGGTATTGATGATTTTCATATGGTAAATTTTCTTTGCTTTGTCAGTCTCATAGTGATATGCGT
The DNA here is from genome assembly GCA_033557465.1 of Ichthyophis bannanicus. Lineage (NCBI taxonomy): Eukaryota > Metazoa > Chordata > Amphibia > Gymnophiona > Ichthyophiidae > Ichthyophis > Ichthyophis bannanicus. The sequence goes on along the minus strand of CM066031.1, from coordinate 618,642,643 downwards.
TGAGTTCGTATAGGTATTTTATTTTGTCATTTTCGTTGTTGGTTTTTCTCCATTTTCTTTCAGTTCTCCTGAGTTTTGTTTTTAGCCTTCGGAGACTGGGAGTATACCATCTGGCTCTTGAGGAAGGGGGTCTGGTGATGGTTATGTTTGTTGACGCTGCAGACGCTGTGGAGATCGTAGTGTTCCAGTTGTCTATGAAGTCATTGATGTCATTGGAGTTTGTTTGTAGTTTGGGTAGAATTTGTTCTAAAAAGTCCTCTTTGTTAAATGGTTTGAATCGTCTTACGTGTTGTCCATCATCCTTGTTGGTCTTATGTTGGTATGTGTAGGATAAGGTGATGAGGTGATGGTCAGACCAGGGTACTGGCGAGATCCGTGGGTTTTTTGTTGAAGCGGTGGACGTGGAGTTGAGGAAGACGAGGTCTAGTGTGTTGCCTTTTTTGTGGGTGGGTTCCTGTATGATCTGTACTAGATCCATTGCAGACATAGCAGTGTGGAAGGTTGTTGCATGTTCTTCTTGAAGTGATGGGAGGTTGAAGACCCTAATCACCTGAGTCTACCAGTATCTAAATGTATTCTCTCTAAATGAATAGCAGATTGCATCTTATTTGCTTACGATAAAGCAAGACTCTCACTAGAAGGTCACGTCACTGCTCATGATGTTCGTGCCATGGCTACTTCAATGGCGAATCTACGCTTTGTGGCCATTGACGAAATCTGCAAAGCAGCAACTTGGTCTTCTGTCCATACCTTTGCTGCCCATTATTGTCTAGACAAGGACTCCCGCTGGGATGCCAGTTATTTATTTATTTATTTATTTAACAGCTTCTTTTATATCACTTTATCATTTCAGTCAAAGCAGTGTACATTGTATGTTAAACTTGGTAATGTACATTAAACAGGGACATTGATAACTTGGATTTTTCTGAGGCAATGGAGGGTTAAGTGACTTGCCCAAGGCCACAGGAGTGCTAATGGGAATCAAACCCTGGTCTCTTGGTTCTCAAGCCAGTGCTCTAACGCTACTCCTCCACTCCATGCCATGTTTGGTCAAACTGTCTCCAGCACCTCTTTCAGACTTAAGGGCAACTCCTACCCTGCATCCTGGACCTTAATGATACCAGACATCAATGAAGGATTCATAAGCTTGAAGCCTACCCTGAGGCAAACCTTCACTGGTTCTGAGGTCACTTCTCTGGCATCTGGGAGCTAGGGAGTCCCATATGTGAAGACTACATTCCTGCTTATTCCTGGAGATAGCGTAGTTACTCACCTGTAAGAGGTGATCTCCGGGAACAGCAGGAATTTAGTTTTCACAACCCACCCTCCTCAAACCCACCAAACTCAACTGAGGAGAGAGAGTTGGGAAGTCGGGAAGGCAGCTACACAGGCGCAGTGGGATGCTCCCAAAAACATTCCTATTGGATGCTGGGGAGTGTTCCCGCGCGGGCTCAGTCGGTACCGATGTCACCCATATGTGAAGACTAAATTCCTGCTATTCCCGGAGATCACCTGTTACAGGTGAGTAACTACACTTTCTGGAAACTCAGTTCAGTTGTTCTGCTGAATATAGTCTTTATGCTTGAGATTAAAATAATGTCAAATCAGTTTCTGTCCAAATTCCAGCAAACCTAAAGAAATAGTAAAATTAGTATCTCACAGTGCTACAATATATATCTGTTTTCCCAGTAATTGTTCCCCAAACTGAGATCAGAAAAGGCTTTTCAAAACAAAGTGCATTTCTTTCCCTAAAAGCCAATATGTAAAATTCAGACACAGACAACAGATGAACTTATCCTAAGATCCACTATTGAAACAGACAAAACAGGGCAAATCAGTGTAGTTAACTCCCATGGTGCTGCTGTGGTGTTCATCATTCACAAAAAAAAAAAAAAAACATAACAGCCAATGTCATGAAAAGAAGCAGGATGCAAATACCCTTCTTTTTTCAGTGCTGAGTTTTAACAGTGCAAATGAATTAAAGCCTCTCAATTACTCTTTACTCAAGCAAAGTTCATAGTAATATAGTAATACCGTGTTTCCCCGAAAATAAGACCTATCCTGAAAATAAGACCTAGCACGTTCTTCTGTGATTACCATAAATATAAGCCCTACCCTGAAACTGAGACCTAGTGCAGATCATGTCTGACAGATTCGGTACTGGGGGGGGGGGGGGGGTGTCACCGGGGAGGAGCTTTCCTCCTGCTCCACTCCCCGGCGCCGATCGGGTGCCAGTGCTGTGCTGCGGGCCACTTCCATCGCGCCAAGGACGCTCTCTTTTAAGCATGTACCGGTAATTGGTGCTGTTGTGGCCTGATTGGCTTCGGCGGGTGGACCGGGGAGGAGCTTTCCTCCTGCTCCACTCCCCGATGACGATCAGGTGCCGGTGCTGTGCTATGGGCCACTTCCATCATCTGTGCGGGCGGGAGCTGCAGCGCCACTCATTCTGTGCTGTCACGCTGCCCGCATCCACCACTTCCCTGTGCGCGCCGCCCGCAGCAACAGCATACCATATGAAAAAAAAAATAAGCCCTGCCCCGAAAATAAGCCCTAGTGCATCTTTTGGAGCAAAAATAAATATAAGACCCAGTCTTATTTTCGGGGAAACACGGTATAGTAAATGATGGCAGATAAAGACCAGTATGTTCCATCTAATCTACCCAGCAAGGCGGCAAGAGTAAGTGCATTTGTCACTCCGTGCAGGTCACCTTTCCCCATGCCTTTGTTTAGGGGTGTACCCACCACTCCGTGTAGGTCACCCCTATTTGTTCAGCTATAAGAGATAGTTATGCTTATTTTGATTTTATCCTGTTGCTATAAAGGGATCTACTGTGTCTGTCCCATGCCATTTTGAATTCTGTCACTGTGTTTGCCACCACCACTTCCATCAGGAGGGAATGGAGTGTAGCCTAGTGGTTAGAGCATTGGCTTGGGAGCCAAGAGACCAGGGTTCAATTCCCACTAGCACTCCTTGTGGCCTTGGGCAAGTCACTTAATCCTCCATTGCTCAGAAAAATCCAAGTTATCAATGTCCCTGTTTAATGTATGTTTACCAAGTTTAAGTTACAATGTAAACTGCTTTGATTGAAATGATAAAGCGGTATAAAAAAAACTGTTAAATAAAATAAAAAATAAATAAATTCCAAGCATCCATCACCCTTTCAGTGAAAAAGTATTTCCTGACATTGCCTTTCAGTTTACCCCCTTGCAGCTTCATGTTATGCCCTCTAGTTTTATAGCTTCCCCGTCTTTGGAAGAGGTTTCCCTCCTCTCCTCCAGAGTGTACATATTTAGGTCTTCAAGTCTCTTCTCATAAGTCTTCTGATGCAAGCTCCAAATCATTTTGGTCGCCTTCCTCTGAACTGCTTCCAGCCTTTTTATATCCTTTTTGAGATACGGTCTCCAAAACTGAACACAATATTACAGTGACATTTGTACCTCTTCCTTTCTGCTGGTAATTCCTCTCTGTATGCAACCTAGCATCCTTCTGGCTTTTGCCACTGCCTTGTCACACTGTTTCGCCACCTTGAGATTATCAGAAACAATCATACCGAGGTCTTTCTCCTGGTCCGTGCACATCAATCTCTCGCCCTCTATCGCATACAATTCCCTTGGTTCCTTATCGGTCCTCCAGTCTAGTCCTGAACTCTGGAGTTGAGCACCTCCTCCCGCAGCTTTGGAGACTGAGCACGTCACCCTCTTGATGACTCCTCCATAAATAGGCCAGGATCCGCCTCCACGTTCCAGTAAGCTCAGTCTCCAAAGCAGCAGGAGGAGTATTGACCTAGGAGGTCAGGACTCACGGGAGTGATAAGTAAGAAGAGGATAGTGTAGGAGTGCTAAGAAGAGGAGACAGGAAGAAAAGGATTTAAAAAAAAAAAAAAGGAGGCTAAAGAGGGGTGCTACAGTTTTAATTGCAGCGGAAAAAAAAAAAAAAAAAGAAAGATTGGGGCAGATTCAGCCTGCACGGGCGTTAAAGTTGCAGGGGCTGCCTACGCATTTCCTTCTCTCTCCCATCCCCCCCCGCCGCCTCTGTGATCTGCCAGTAGTCGGTGGCACAAGCGAGTGGGGAGTGAAGGAGGGGGTTTTCGGGCTCCTGAACTCACCGCGTGGGTGAGGAGCCGGCTGACGAGCAGCACTGGGGGGAAGCGATCAAGGAGCGGCTGCAGAGGATCGCGGCGGCAGCGATTGAAGCGCCGTCGTCACAGTCGGAGCCTCCGTTTGTTTAGCCCTGCCTGGAGCGGGGGTGCTAAGCCCGACTCTGGGAGCTGGCGGAGCGCTGTGGAAGTGCCGCGATTAGGTTTTGCTGAGGTAAGCGCAAGGCCGGCACGCGCCGTTTGAGAGCACGGGGAGGTGTCGGGCCCCGCTAGGCCGCAGCCGTGTGGTGAAAAGAGCGGGAAGCGGTGCAGGAGCATCGCGGCTGTCAGCGGGGGTGCCGTTAGAGTGTGGACTGACAGGAATTTGGGAGGAGAAGCCGTGGTTGGGCTTTTCTCTTGGTTACCTGTGTTTGGTTCGTTGAAAAAAAAAAAAAGGAGAGAAAAGGTGAGTGTATAGCTTCTGGGCTCTTATAGAGTGTGAAGGGGCCTGGCTGGCAGGGATGCCTTCCAAAACTTTGTTTCATGTGTGGGGTGAAGAAGAGTTTGTTGTCCGAGGTTGGGGTATGCAAGGGGTGTCTGCAGGAAGCTGCCCCAGCGGAGCAGGCCCCGGGGGATGCAGGAGAGAGCCAGAAGGGGGAACTTCTTGGCCTTTCGGATCTGCTGGCTTCGGAACCACTTCGGGAGCCAGTGGTGGGGCCGTCCTCGGTGCCAGACGTTCCCTCGTCCCCATCGCTTGGCCAGGGAGGATTGGGAGCGATTTTCTCTCAGCAGTTCATGGCCCTGCTGCAACAGGCACTCGGAGGGGGGGTGCATGGGTCAGCGGGGACGGTAGAAGGGGATCTGGGGAGTAAATGCCCAGGTGCTCATCTAGACTCCGGAGCGGACAGGGTCCCCTCGAAGAGGCCAAGGATGGGGAGTGAGAAGATGGTAGAGCAGGAGGAGCAGTCAGAAGATTTGGAGGAGTTAGACATAGAAGAAGAATTGGAGGAAGGGGAGTTGCCTGAGCAGGAGGATCAGGCGAGAGTAGTGAGAGTGTTCCGGCGGGAAGAGTTGCCGGTGCTTATTACAGAGACGCTGAAGGCGCTAAACATGCCGATTGCGAATCCTGCGGAGGCTTCGGAGTTGGAGGATCCATTGTTGCAGGCGGTTTGCAAGTCCCAGAAGGTTTTCCCAGTACATAGAGTTTTTAGGGAGATGATTCAAGAGGAATGGGACATGCCTGAGTCGGGTTGAAAGGTTCGAGAGTGATGGCTCGGCTGTATCCCCTGGCGGATCAGGATAAGGACCTTTTTTAAGTCTCCTAAGGTGGATACGGCAGTGTCGGCCGTCACCAAGAAGACGACCATTCCAGTTGAGGGTAGTGCAGCGCTTAAGGATGTCCAGGATAGGTGCTTAGATTCCTTGTTGAAGCAGGTGTTTGATGTCAATGCCCTTTCCATGCAGGCTTCTATTTGTGGGGCATGGGTGGCGAGGGCATGTCTGCGATGGTGCCAGAGGATTGGTGGAGAGCACTTCAAAGACGTGTCCGAGGAGACTGTTCAGTTGGAAACAGGAGCGGCTTATCTGGCAGATATCCAGTATATGATTCGGAGTCTGGCCAGGAGTATGACGTCGGTGGTAGCGGCGCAGAGATGTCTTTGGCTCCGTAACTGGGCTGCGGATGGTTCCTCGAAGGCACGGTTGAGTAAGCTCCCCTTCAGGGGCAAGCTCTTGTTTGGGGAGGATTTGGATAAGTTAGTGAAGGATCTCGGCGAGTCTAAGGGGGGAAGACTGCCGGAGGATAAGCAGAAGTCCGGCCGGGTCCAAGGGCCGACGAAGAATCAGCAGAGGGAGTTCCATCGGTTTCGCTCTTCCAGGTTTGGGCAGTTTCAGCGAGGACGGTCGGCGTATAGATCCCAGGGGTTTCGAGGATTCAGAGGAGCAGGAAGAGGTTTTGGGACTTCCTCATCCTCGGCCTCTACCTTCAAAAAACCGCAATGAAGTGAGGGGGATCCAGGCGGGAGTAATTCCCATGGGGGGTCGTTTGAGGGAGTTCTATCCTGCCTGGTTCCGAGTTACGACAGACCGGTGGGTGTTGGAGGTGATTCGAGAGGGTTATGCCCTAGAGTTCCAGCGCCCAGTGGTCGACGCCTTTGTGCTTTCGCCGTGCAGGGCCCGCATGAAGTGGCGGGCAGTACAAGAGACGGTAAGAAGGCTGCGGGCACTCAGGGCAGTGGTGCCAGTGCCGGAGGCCCAGTGCGGTTGCGGTCGTTACTCCATATATTTTGTGGTTCCAAAGAAAGGGCACATTTCGGCCGATTTTGGATCTCAAAGGGGTCAATCGGTGCCTCCGGGTGTCGCACTTTCGTATGGAGACCCTGAGATCAGATATAGTGGCCGTAAGGCAGGGGGAGTTTCTCACGTCTTTAGATCTAGCGGAAGCCTACCTGCATATACCGATTCGTGCGGAGCACCAACGGTTTCTGCGCTTTGCGGTGCCGCAGGGACATTTTCAGTTCCAGGCATTGCCGTTCGGGTTGGCAACGGCTCCACGGACCTTCACCAAGGTGATGGTGGTGGTGGAAGCGGCATTGCAAAAGGAAGGGGTGTTGGTGCATCCTTATCTAGACGATTGGTTAATCCGGGCAAAGATGGCGGAAGAAAGCGAGAAGGCTACCCGCCGAGTGGGTAGTCAATGCAGAAAAGAGCAAGTTAGTGCCTTCTCAGGAGTTGGAATACTTGGAAGCTCGCTTCGACACAAAGGAGGGGAGAGTGTTTCTTCCACTTCACAGGGCGCAGGATCTAAAGGGACTGATCCGGGCCTTTCTGACGAGGAGGGCTCCCACAGCGTGGCACTACCTGCAACTGTTAGGAAAGATGGCGGCAACCCTGGAAGTGGTTCCCTAGGCCCAAGCCCATATGCGCCCGCTGCAGAGTGCCTTGCTCAGAAGATGGTCTCATCAATCCGGACGGTTGTCCCAGCGGTTGCCCTGTCCGCAACAGACGCGGGTGGCCCTGCAGTGGTGGCTCGAGCCCAGGAGTCTGCAGAAGGGAATGCCTTTGGAGTCGCCGGACTGGAAGCCCCTGACGACGGATGCCAGTCTGTTCAGTTGGGGGGCGCACTACGAAGGGCACTTCACGCAGGGTCAGTGGATGGAAACGGAGAAGGAGTGGCCCATCAACAGGTTGGAGCTACGAGCGGTGAAGTTAGCGCTTTGGGCCTTGCAGCACAGGTTGCAGGGTCGGGCGATCATGGTGCTGTCCGTCAATGCCACGGCGGTAGCATACATCAATCGTCAAGGGGGCATTAGCAACGTAGCTCTGGAGGATGAGGTGGCAGAGCTCTAGGGCTGGGCCGAAGAACATCTAGAAGCCTTATCGGTGGCTCACATAGCGGGAGTGGACAATGTGACAGCTGATTACTTGAGCAGCGTCAAGGTAGATCCCGGAGAGTGGGTTCTGCATCAGGAGGTGTTCGATATGGTGGTGTGTCGCTGGGGGACGCCGGTGATAGATCTCATGGCGACCTTCGCATCAGTGAAAGCCGCACGGTTTTACAGCAGAAGGCGAGAAAGAATGTCAGAGGGCTTGGATGCCTTGATGCAAGTTTGGCCGGACGACCAGCTGCTGTATGTGTTTCCACCCTGGGTGTTAATAGGACGGGTGATACAGCGAATAGAGAGGCACAGGGGGCAGGTCATCCTTATTGCTCCGGATTGGCCTCGCAAGCCGTGGTATGCGGATTTGATGCGCCTTCTGGTGGGACAGCCATGGCGGCTGCCAGAGAGAAGAGATCTGTTAGTGCAGGGGCCGCTGAGCATGCCTCAGGTGGGTCGGTTCTCGCTTATGGCTTGGCTCTTGAGAGGGCGAGGTTAAGGGCGAGAGGGTACTCGCCACAGGTTATTGCTACCTTGTTGAGGTCCAGGTGTCGTTCTACCTCGTTAGCGTATGTTAGAGTATGGCGGCTGTTTGAGTCGTGGTGTGAAGAGAAGGGAGCGACAGCATTGAAGGTGACGGTGCTGCAGGTGCTGTCGTTCTTGCAGGATGGCTTGGATAAAGACTTGGCGGCCTCTTCCCTCCGAGTTCAGCTGGGAGAGCTGTCTTGTTTACGGGGGAAGGTGCTAGGGAGGAGTCTTGGGACTCATCCGGATGTGAAGCAGTTTTTGAGAGCGGCGTCGCTGCTGAGGCCCCCCACGCAGGGCGGCGGTACCAGCGTGGGATCTCAATGTAGTGTTGGAAGCTCTGGTGCAGGAGCCGTTTGAGCATTTGAACGCAGCTACCTTGAAAGATCTCACTCTCAAAGTGGTCTTTTTGGTGGCGATTTGTTCGGCAAGAAGGATTTCAGAGTTGCAGGCATTGTCGTGTCGGGAGCCTTTCTTGTCTTTTCAGAGTCAGAAGGTGGTCTTGAGGATGGTGCCATCCTTCTTGCCTAAAGTGGTGTTGGCATTCCACCTAAATCAAGTGGTGGTGTTGCCAAGTTTCGATTGTAAGAACAAGAAGGGGGCCAGTGGTCGGTTGCATCGGCTGAATGTAGGCCGGGTGTTGAGAAAGTATTTGCAGAGGACGTTTCTCTTTCGGAAATCGGACAGGTTATTTGTCCTGTTTGGGGGTCCGAAAAAAGGAGAGGCGTCGTCAAAGTCGTCTATTGCAAGGTGGTTGAAGGAAGCTATTGCGTCGGCCTATATCTTGAAAGGGAAAGCGGTGCTGGTGGGCCTGAGAGCCCATTCGACGAGGGCGCAGGCAGCTTCTTGGGCGGAGTTCAGCTTAGTGCCAGCGGTAGACATTTGCAAGGCGGCGACATGGTCTTCGCTTCATTCTTTTGTGAAACATTGCCGCTTGGATGTTCACGCGAAGTGGTGGGCTTGTTTTGGATCAGCGGTGCTTCAGGCTGGTCTAGCAGGGCCCTCCCGTTAAGTGCATTATTTACTGCTCTGTTACAGTCTGGAGGACTGATAAGAAAGATGAAATTAGACTTACCTGCTAATTGTAGTTCCTTGAGGAACTACAGTCTAGTCCTGTATCCCTCCATGGGGTAGATCTGGTTCTAGGGCCTGAAGCAGCGAACTATGGCCTAGGTCAGCGGCAGACGCGTCAGTACAGGCGGCGTTCCATGAGGGGAGGTCGATAGGTGGTTGCTGGGGAGGCGGTCCATTCCTGGGGTTCCTTGGAAGGGGAGGTTTGCCCCAGCAGGTCTTATAGGTGGCCTACTGCGGAGTAGGCTGGCGGGAAAAAGGTCTCTTCAAAGGGCCTTCGGAAGTGTTAGTTGTATAGTGTTAGTTACTGTTGTTGTTAGCTACTTAGTTATTGCTCTCGTGAGTCTGCTTTGTCAATAGGTTACTGGAACATGGAGGCGGATCCTGGCCTATTTATGGAGGAGTCACCACGAGAGTGACATGCTCAGTCTCCAAAGCTGCGGGAGGAGGTGCTCAACTCCAGAGTTCAGGACTAGACTGGAGTTCCTCAAGGAACTACAATTAGCAGGTAAGTCTAATTTCATCATTTCTGCTTCCCAAGTGCATTACACTGCACTTGTTCACATTAAATCTTAACTGCCAAGCATTAGACCATTCTTCCAGCTTTTGTAGATCTTTCCTCATGTTCCCAACTCCCTGAGGGGAGTCCACTCTGTTGCAAATTTTGGTGTCACCTGCAAAAAGACAGACTTTTCCATTCAGCCCTTTGGCAATATCACTCACGAATATTTTGAACAGTACCGGTCCCAAGATCGAACCCTGGGGCACATCGCTAATCACCTTCCTTTCATCCGAGTGAGTTCCGTTTACCGTCACCCTCTGTTGTCTGTCAGTCAACCAATTTCTGAGTTCACCATCTTGGGACCCACCCCCAAACTGTTGAGTTTATTGATAAGCCTCCTATGAGCAACAGTATCAAAGGCTTTGCTGAAATCTACATAGATCACATCCATCGCATGCCCCTTGATCTATTTCTCTGGTTACCCAGTCAAAGAACTCAATCAGATTTGTTTGGCAAGATCGCCCTTTGGTAAAACCATGTTGCCTCGGATCAAATCCTCTATTCGCTCTTTCAGGAGCGCCTCCATTACTTTTCCCACCACCAAGGTAAGGTTTACTGGCCTATAGTTTGTCACTTCTTCCCTATTATCACTTTTGTGGAGAGGTACCACATTAGCCCTTCTCCAGTCCTGTGGAACGTCTCCTATTTCCAAGAATCTATTTAGAACATCTTTTAAAGGTCCTGCAAGAACTTCTCTGAGCTCTTTCAGTATCCTGGGCTGTATCCCATCTGGTCTACTCCCTCACTTGGTTTGCAGCTTGTCGTGCTGTGAGGGCTTGTGTGCATCAGTGATGCTGAGGGCTAAGCTATCGGTAGTTTTACTACTGGCAGGGTCTCCCAAGATGGACAGGTCTCAGCTGAGGTGCCAGACCAAGACAAACCATCCATCTGGGCAGCAGCAGAATGGGATAGTGTTGACGGCGGAGGATCACATTTCTGTGACAACAGCAACAACACCAAACTTAAACTGTGCAGAGGAAAGGCCCGGCAATCTACTTCTGTATCTTGCCATGAAAATCTATCTGGGCAGCAGAATGGGATGGTGTTGGCGGCGGAGGATCATATTTCTGTGACAACGGCAACAATACTAAACTTAAACTGTGTGGAGGAAAGGCCCAGCAATCTACTAATGTATCTTGCTATGAAAACCCAATGGATAATCACAACAAAATAAATTTCACTATAGTGCTGGAAGATGAGACCCCCAGGTCAGAAGGCACTCAACTAGCTACTGGGGAAGAGCTGAAGACCTTTCAGAGTAAAGCCAGCATTTATGATGTGGTTTGATCAAAGCCCTCGGGACGTCTGACTGCTGAAGTAGCTGCGCATGAAATGAGAATCAGAAGCTGTAAAGATGTCTTACATATTGGGACATGGAACGTATGAAGCATGAACCAAGGGAATTTAGAAGTGGTCAAGAATGAAATGGAACGTGTACAGCTTGATCTGTTGAGTGTCAGCGAACTGAAATGGACTGGCATTGGGCACTTTGCATCTGATTTTATTTTATTTATTTTATTTATTTAGCAAGCATTTGTAGCCCGCTCCTTCCAGCGATCAGAAGCGGGTAGGATTACTATTGTGAAACTGCCGAATCAAGGCAGGTACAAATTTTGTTTACATACAGATTGTCAGAAAAGCACATCATACAGAGTTAACACTTCTTAGCTATGGGGGAGTTCATTTACATATATACATAAATACATATATACAGGATAATCTTCTTGGACTGTCGAATCAAGGCAGGTACAAATTTTGCTTACATACAGATTGTCAGAAAAGCACATCATACAGAGTTAACACTTCTTAGCTATGGGGGAGTTCATTTACAGATATACATAAATACATATATACAGGATAATCTTCTTGGACACAGTGGACAGGGGCTGCTCCATCTGTGGGTTTAGTTCAGGTTGAAATGTGATTGGAAAATGTGCGTTTTGAGTTTCTTTCTGAAGTCTAGAAGGTCATTGCTAGCTCGTAGTTCTGGTGGGAGTTGGTTCCACAGTGTTGGCGCCACATATGAGAAAGCCCTGTGGCTGGTGTTAGTTTTGGCAGATCTTATATCTGTTGGAGTGTGAAGGATGTTGGAATTGTGGGTTCTTCTGTTTCGGGTAGGAGGTTGCAATCTTACTAGGTTGTTGAGGAAGGAAGGTGCTAAGTTGTGGATGAGTTTGAAGGTGGTTGTTAGTATTTTGTATTTTGTGCGAGCTGTTATGGGTAGCCAGTGTAATTGAATTAGCACTGGTGTGATGTGGTCACTTAGATTTTTCTTCATTATGACCCTGGCAGCTACATTTTGTGCCATTTGTAATATGTTTAGGGTTTTTTTAGGTAAACCTTGTAGGATGGCGTTGCAGTAGTCAAAATGTGGCATGATGAGTGCTTGGGCCACTGTTCTGAAGTCTTGGGGATCAATAATATTCCGAATGGGTTGGAGCACTCTAAGCTTGTGGAAAACTGCTCTGTTGGTCTTTCGGAGGTGTTTTTCCATCTTTAGGTCACAGTCAAATGTGACTCCTAGATACTTTATTTCTTTTTTTGTTTGGTAAGTGTTGTTACATAGTGTTATTGATGTGAGAGGGTCAAAATTCGGTTCTTTGGAGATATACATTACTTCGGTTTTTTTGTGATTAATTGATGATCACATGGTCTACTATGCTGGAAATGAAAGACAAAGAAGAAATGGTGTTGCATTTATAATAAAGAAGATACTTGCAAGAACTGTAATGAAATACAATGCAGTCAGTGAACGCTTAATCTCTGTTCGTCTACGAGGAATGCCTATCAGCACAACTATAATTCAAGTATATGCCCTAGCAACTGCTGCAGAAGAGGATGAAATTGATGAGTTCTATGAAGAAGTTAAAGCAGGAATTGACAGAACATGCAAACAGGATATCTTAATAGTCATAGGTGACTGGAACGCAAAGGTTGGCAACAAAGAAGAAGGCAAGGTGGTTGGAAAATATGGACTTGGCAACCGAAATGAAGCTGGAGAAAGACTGATAGAATTCTGCAAGACCGACGATCTATTCATCTCAGACACCTTCTTCCAGCAATGCAAGTGATGACTGTATACATGGACTTCACCCAATGGATTGTACAAAAATCAAATTGACTACATCTGTGGAAGTCAACAATGGAAAAGCTCTATAACATCAACAAAGACAAAATCTGGAGCTGACTGTGGTACAGATCATCAACTACTAGTATGCAAACTCAAGCTAAAGTTGAAAAAAAGCAAACCACTCATGAATACAGCAAAATATGACCTTGAAAATATACCACTGGAATTTAAAAACTGCCTACAAAATCGATTTGGTGCTTTAGATACAAATGACAGAGCTCCAGAACAATTATGGAATGACATCAAGAAGGTTGTGTTGGAAGAAAGCGAGAAGTCTCTACAAAAGGTGAAAAAGCAAAAATGGCCAAAATGGATGACAGAAGAAACTCAGAAAATTTCCCAGAAACGCAGAGAAGCAAAAGCCAAAGGAGAAAGAAAGACCATCGCAGAACTCAACAGAGATTTCCAACGTGCAGCAAGACAGAACAAGGAAAAGTACTACAATGATACATGCAAGGAAATAGAAGCAGAAACTATTAGAGGAAGAGCAAGATCGACTTTCCTAAAGCTATGAGAGTTAAAGAAAAAATTCCAGCCTCGAATTGGAATGTTACAAGATGCTCAAGGTTCTATGTTGAATGATGCTGACAAGATCAAGAAAAGATGGAAAGAATATACAGAGCTTTTATATGATATAGATCAAGTGGACTAACAGCCGTTTCAACTTGTACCTTATGATCCGGAACCATTGGTGATGAAAGAAGTTGTTGAAGCAGCATTGAAAGCCTTATCAAAGAACAAAGCACCAGGCATTGATAGCATTCCCATAGAAGTATTACAGCAATCTGATGCAGCTGTTATCGTACTTACAAGGCTCTGCCAAGAAATCTGGAGGACATCATTATGGCCAACTGACTGGAAAAGATCTGTGTTTATACCAGTACTAAAGAAAGGTGATCCAACTGACTGTGGAAATTATCGCACAGTCGCTCTGATCCCATATGCCAGCAAGATTCTACTGAAGATTATTCAACAGAGATTACAACCATACCTGGAACAAGAACTACCTGAAGTGCAAGCAGGGTTCAGGAAAGGGCGAGGAACAAGAGACATCGTCGCGGATGTGAGATTGATTCTTGAAAAGACTAAAGAATACCAAAAGGACTGAGAGGTTTTGTGGTCAGTCAATGCAAATATTTCCTGATGTTTCCAGAGCCACGCAAAAACGCCGGAAGGCCTTCTTGGAGGATGTCCGCGTGTTTTGACTCTGGGAGCTTTATTTTACTTGAAGTTTCTGTGTAAATGTCATGTTGTTTTCCAAGGGAAACGGTATATTTTCTTTACAGTGGAACAATTGTTAGATTTTTTGAAAGGTAAGACTTAATGCAAGACTGAGGAATTCTTTGACTTGATCAAAGGAGTTTTTGAATTTGTCCAGGAACCATTAGTTAGGTCTCGTTAGATTATAGAGTGTACACCTTCTTGATGTGGGCTTGTTTTTCAAATTAAGCGATGTTGTTATGTATGAATAATGTTGTTGTACTATTGTTGTTTTCTTTTTATTGTAAATTAAAATTTTTCAAAAAAAAAAAGAATACCAAAAGGATATCTATTTGTGCTTTATCGACTATAGCAAGGCTTTTGACTGTGTAAACCATGAGAAACTCTGGGCCACATTAAGAAGCATGGGTATACCAGAACACCTGATCGTTCTCTTGCACAATCTGTATGTTGATCAAGAAGCAACAGTTCGAACGGAACAAGGAGAAACAGAATGGTCTAAAATAAGCAAAGGTGTAAGACAAGGCTGCATACTTTCCCCCCACCTCTTAATTTATATGTAGAACAAATCATCAGAGAATCAGGATTGTATGAAGATAACAGAGGTGTGAAGATTGGTGGAAGACTCATCAACAACCTTCGCTATTTATTTTTTTTATTTATTTAGACAGTTTTTGTATACCGCCTTATCCTTCAATCAAAGCGGTCACAACACAATTGGGGGATACATTTAACACGCGGGGATATGTGACACATACACTAATACTTACAGGGAACATGGGCAATGGAGGGTTAAGTGGCTTGCCCAAGACCAGAAGGAGCATCTGTGGGACTAGAAACCCCAGTCCTTCCGGCCCAAGGTTGCTGTCCTCTAGTGGGATTTGAACCCCTGACCTTCCGGCCTGAAGTACCTTGCCCGAACCACTAGGCTACTCCTCCCTCTTATGCTGATGATACCACATTACTGGCTGAAAGTGAAGACAATCTGAAACATTTGCTTCTCACGATCAAAGAACATAGTCTTAAAATGGACCTGCACCTTAATGTAAAGAAGACAAAGATCATGACAACTGGCAAAATCAACAAGTTCATCGTTGAAGGAGAAGAAATTGAAATCGTGGACAGCTTTATCCTGCTTGGATCAACTATCAATAAAGAAGCAACAAGCAGTCAAGTAATCCGATGACGCATTGCTCTTGGCAGAATGGCTATGAAAGATCTAGACAAGATTCTCAAGAACAGAGATTTCTCTCTCCATACAAAGATTCGACTCGTTCAAGCCATGGTATTTTCAATAACATCATATGGATGCGAAAGCTGGACAGTGAAAAAGATAGACAAGAAGAAAATGGATGCCTTTGAATTATGGTGTTGGCGATGAATACTGCGTATACCATGGACTGCCTGAAGAACAAACCAGTCAGTACTAGAGAAGATCAAACCTAAGCTTTCTTTAGAAGCTCAGATGACAAGACTTTGACTTTCATACTTTGGACACATCATGCGAAGAGAGAGAGAGAGATCATTAGAGAAAGACATCATGCTTGGCAAGATAGAAGGTCAATGCAAAAGAGGAAGGCCAGCAATGAGATGGGTCGATACAATAACAGCAGCTACGGGTATCAGTCTGTCAACAATGAGCCGCCTGACTGAAGACCGAACACAATTTAGGACAACTATCCAGAGAGTCGCCATGAGTTGACACCGACTCGACGGCAATTAACAACAACAACATGGTATCTACTCCATTCCTATTTGTATATTTGTCAATCACAGGGGTCCTTCTCCAGGATTTTCTCTAGTGAAAACAGAGCAGAAGTATTTGATTAGCATTGTCGCTTTTTCAATGTCACTTTCCACAAATACGTTCCCAGCACTTTTGAGTCTTGCAATTCCACCTCTGAGTTTCCTCCTCTCCCGAATATACCTGAAAAAAGTCTTGTTGTCACACTTCACATCTTTAGCCATGTTTTTTTCTGCCTTTGATGTTGCAATCCTTATTTCTCTTTTTGTTTGTTTTAGTTTGATCTTGTATTCTTTTCTGTGTTCCTCTGTTTGCGAGCTTATGAATTTTGTGAAGGCTATGTTTTTTGCCTTTATTTGTGCAGCCACTTCTTTGGAAAACCAAATAGGTTTCCTTTTTTTCTTGTTTTTATTTACTTTCCTTAAGTATGTACCTGTGGCACCTTTTATTGCTTTCTTTAGTTTAGCCCATTGCAAGTCCACTTCCCTTAACCCCTCCCACCCTACTAATTCCTTCTTCAGGTACTTCAGGAGTGGAGGAGTGGCCTAGTGGTTGTGGCAAGGTACTTCAGGCCGGAAGGTCGGGGGTTCAAATCCCACTAGAGGACAGCAACCTTGGGCCGGAAGGGCTGGGGTTTCTAGTCCCACAGGTGCTCCTTGTGGTCTTGGGCAAGCCACTTAACCCTCCATAGCCCATGTTCCCTGTAAAATAGTTATCTCCAAGTTATAATGCCCTGTTCAATGTAATTTCAGTTTGTTCAATGTAAACCGCAGTGATGCAGAATAGCGCGGTATATAAGAGAATGCAAATAAATAAATAAATACTTGGCGTTTTTGAAGTCTAAGACTTTGAGTTTCCTGTGATTGGATTCCACCTTGGCTTTTATCCCAAACCACACCGTGTGATGATCTTTGCTGCTGACATGGGCACCCACCTGAATCTTCGACACGCTAAATCCAGCATGGAGCTTTCCCTGGTCGGTTCCATCACCATTTGTTTAAGTAACGCATCTTGGAAGGTATCCACAGTTTTTTTAGTTCTTTCCAGATTTGGCTCGGGTAGATTAAAGTCACCCAATATAATCACTTCTCCCTTCATGGCTATCTTTGCAATATCAACAATCAGTTCGCTGTCCATTTCTTCGGTTAGAGTTGGAGGCCTGTAGACTACACCAGTATGGATGACAGTGCCATCTCCTCTTTCCAACACAATCCAGAGTGCTTCTTCTTTTCCCCATGTCCCCTGTATTTCAGCAGTTTTAATATTGCTTTTGACATACAGGGCTACTCCTCCTCCTTTTCTACCCTCTCTATCTCTTCTAAATAGATAATAGCCAGCTATGGCTATATCCCATTCATGTGACTCGTTAAACCATGTTTCTGTAATGGCCAAAATGTCCAACTCCATTTCCACCATTAGGGCTTCCATATCAGGAACTTTGTAGGCAAGGCTTTGTGCATTTCTACTCATTGTTTTCCAGCATTTGTTGAATGGCCATCCTTTTGCATGGGTGGTGTTCTACACGCCCCTTCCCGCTTGCCATTGATGTGTTATTCAAGTGTTTGGCTGTTTCCAATGTTGTTTTTCTCTTGCTGGGAGTGACGTACTGAACTTGTCCTTCTCCATCCGTCACCCCTTTTCCCCTAGTTTAAATACCTTTCCACATAATGCCTGAAGTTTTCACTTAGGATACTTTTCCCTGCTGCGGAGAGATGTAGTCCTTCAGTACAATATAGTCTCTTGTTGATCCTTATGTTTTCCCAGTCGCCTATATATATATATTTATTTATTATTTATTTAACAGGTTTTATATACCGCTTTATCATTTCAATCAAACTTAAACTTGGTAATGTACATTAAACAGGGACATTGATAACTTGGATTTTTCTGAGGCAATGGAGGGTTACGTGACTTGCCCAAGGCCACAAGGAGTGCTAGTGGGAATTGAACCTTGGTCTCTGGGTTCCCAAGCCAGTGTTCTTAACCATTAGGCTACTGCTCCACTCCTATATTTAAATCCTCCACTCCTATATCTAAATTCTTCTTGTTTGCACCAGGTTTGGAGCCATGTATTAAAATTGTTTATGCGATGCAGCCTTTCTGCCCCATTACCATGAACAGGTAGAACTTCTGAGAATGCTATAGTGTTAGCAATGGGCTTGAGTTTCTCTCCCGGAGTCTGGAAGTCCCTTTGGACTGCAGAGGCACTATTTCTTGCCAGGTCATTTGTACCCAAGTGGATGAGAATATCAGTTTTGGAGTACTCACTTTCTCCAGGAACAAACAGGAAGTCATTCCTCACTTACGGGTGACGTTGGCGCCAACGGAGCCCACGCTGAGCAATTCCCCAGCTTTCAAAGAAAGCCTTTGGGATTGCTGCCATGCATGTGTGGTCCTCTTCCAGCCCAAGGATGCCATTTTGCTCAGTCTCAGTTTTTATGCGTAGCCCTTCGGACACACGTCCTTGTCCCTCGGAAAAAATGTTTTGTTCTCGGCCTCTGGTCTACTATTTTTTCCAGTTGCACCGGTCCTCTACCCGTTCTTCCCCTGCTCTCATTCCTTTTGAGCATAGGGGATATTTTTCCTAACATTTTTTTGCTGTTAGCAGGCTTCGCACCCTTTTTTCTCCCAACCGCTGGCCTCGCCGGATCCCTTTTTGCCCCGATGGCCACTGGCTTCAAAAAATGCAATAGATGCTCCAAGAACATGTCGCTTACATACACCCATGGCTGCTGTCTCCGGTGTCTCAGGGCCGACCATGATCCAGAGCTCTGTTCGCTTTGCAAGAAAATGTCCTCCAAAGCCCTGCTCAGTCGTAGGCAGAAGTCTGAGGACATTTTCTGTAAGGCTGCCTCAGAATCCCTGGTGGTGCCCTTGGTCGTCTCTCCGCCGGTGGGATTCCCCACCCCGGCTCTGCGTTCAAGACAGCACTCCGACGAGGTATCCCCTGAAGTTGATCGGCGTAAGAAGAAGAAGGCCTCGAAGTCGCTGTCGGGGGCTCCTGACAAGCGCGAGCGCTCCCACGTTCAGTTGCTTAGCCCCCCTCGGTGTTCCCGAGAGTCGGACAAGGAACAACCTCGTAAGGTACCCCGTACAGACTCAGAGGCGCCCGGCGATGGCACCAGGTCTCCTGAGGGCCGTCCCAGTGAGGACCCCCTCTCTTCCTCGATACCTGACCTGGTGACCCCAGTGTCGGTGTAAAAGGGCCCCACACCCGTGTGGTAGTTCCGTATGCTGGTGATAGAACGTAGCGTTTCTGTGTTAATAGCTTCCCAGCAGTCACTCATATCCAGCTTTGCTGGCCCGTACCTAGAGACCGAGGTTCCCTCGAGAGGGACTCCAAAATCCGTCCTGGAAACCCCCGAGAGCCATGGGCCTCGTGAGGGTCCTCGGCTTCTGTCTCGCTCGCCTTCCCATTCTTCGGGGGCGAGATCCTACAGGGCCTCCGGCTCCAAGCAGGCTTCAGCTTCCGGACGAGGCGACCAGCGCGAATTGGGTTCCTCCTCCGATTTCTCGGACTGGGAATCAGACGGGGATACCTCCTCAGAGACCCGTGCTCATCGGGACCTTTGGTCGGACCCATCCCTGCCTGCCTTTCAGAGGTGTTCGTCTCCCGAAGACATCTTCGTGGTGTTTGTATGGGATATGGCATGGGCTCTCAACCTGGCTACCCAGGCTGAAGAGGAACCTCGAGCTGAAGAGCTCGATATCTTGCAGTACGTGTCCCCGCCTCGGGAATCTCTTACTGTTCCGGTTCCCCCATTCTGTCCAGGCTGCTACTCCACATGTGGGAGACCTCTGCTTTGGTCCCTATCGTGAGCAAGCATCTCGACACGATGTACAGGGTCCAATGCGGTTCCAGGTTCAGGAAAACCCAACTCCCCCACACCTTCATGGTGGTGGAATCGGCTATGAGAAAACAAAAGAGCTCGAAGTCACACTCCTCGGTTCCACCGGGTAGGGAGTCGAGAGCCCTCGACGCCCTAGGCCGCAAGGCCCATCAAGGGTCCATGCTCTTATGCTGTATTCAGGCGTACCAATTGTACATGGACATGTATTTGCGAGACCTAGCCAAGGAACTCGGGGATTTCTCCGTGGGCCTCGCGGGCGAACCCCTCAGTAGGTTCCGGACCCTTCTGAAGTCCATCGCGGAGTGCTCAAAATACCTCTCCTGCGCCGCCTACGACGGATTTGAGTCCTTTGCTCAAGTGACAGCCGCTGGCATTGGAGCCCGATGCCAGGCATGGCTCCAGTCTTCGGACTTGGAGCAGTGGGTCCAGGAAAAGCTCCTAGATGTTCCCTGCCTTGGTGAGCAGCTCTTCGGTAAACTGATGGAGGATAAGGTCGCCAAAATAGAAACTGAGTTCGTTACCCAAACCTGCCTCTCGCGCATGATCTCCCCCTCCCTAGGAAGAAACAGCAAACTAAGAAGCCGTTCTTCCCGTGAAAGGGTCTACCCTACTGAGGCTACCCACCGTACCCACCCACTCCTGCGCCGACCACCTCGACGCAGGGACAGTCTGGGCACCATGGTCATCTCAAGCCAAAAGGGCCCAAGGCCAAAACCCCAGCTCCGCCTCAGCCCTCCCAGGGGTTTTGATGCCAGCAGTGTAGCACTGCAGCTGGCGGGGGGACGCCTGTCCTCCTTCGCCCCCCAGTGGGCAAACATTCACGTTGGACACTTGGGTCCTCCAAGTAGTTCGGGACGGCTGCCGTTTCCATCTGGACAGGCTTCCCCCTCCCTTCTCCCCCAGCAGAGCCTTCTTGACTCCCCTTGCACCAGACCTTCCTACAGTGGGAGTTAGACAATCTCCTCACCCAGTGAGGAGTGGAGAGGGTATTTATTTATTTATTTATTTATTTAACACGTTTTTTATACCGCCTTTTCCTTCAATCAAAGCGGTCACAAGAAATACAAGGTATAAACAAGGGAAACAAACAGTATAGACATGACAACATATGGTAATGTAGGAAAAATAACAAGGGTTAACAAAATAGTGGATTATTTATAAAATATATACAATAGATGATATCTTAGTCATTTGTTGATCCATAGTGCTCAATAAAAAGTAAAGTTTTTAATTGCTTACGAAAGTCACTTAAAACATCAATTGCACGTAAATCAGGGGGGAGAGAGTTCCAAATCAAAGGGGCAGCCAAAGAAATTGCTCGTTGTGATGTACATTTGCGTGATTTAGCGAAGTTTCTTGGGGTATTGAGGGTGTTTGAGGTGGATAATCTTCTAGGTCTGTTGCTGGTATCACGGGATAAGAGGGCATGGAGGCTGGTTGCAGAACTGTTGTGCTTCATTTTGAAGATGTTTATGATTAACTTATACTTTATGCGAAGGGTTATAGGGAGCCAGTGGAGATCTTTAAGGATGGGGGTAATGTGGTCATGATTAGTGGAACCGTTAATTATTCTGGCTGCTGTATTCTGTGCCATTTGAAGAGGTTTGAGAGCATGTTTTGACAGCCCATTGTAGATAGGGTTGCAAAAATCCAGAATGGGGGTAATAAGTGCCTGGCAGACTGTACGAAAGTGTTCATTAGAGATAAGAGGCTTGAGGCGTCTAATTATTTTCATTCGGTAATAAGCGCTTTTAACAGTTTTCTTTATGTGAGATCGCAGGTCTAGCTTCTTATCGAGGGTTACCCCGAGGTATCTTACTTCATCCTTAATTGGAATCTCAGTACTGTTGCATGTGATGTACGGTGGGGGATTAAAGTTGGTGTTTTCTAGTGACAATAAGTGCTTCAGTCTTCTTCAAGTTTATTGCAAGGTTGTTATTTGACAGCCAAATGGAAATGCTGGTAATGCAGTTTGAAATCTTGTTGTAGTTTGGGCAGTTGATATCAATCGGAGTGTAGATCATAATATCATCTGCGTAAATTGTGTAGTCTATATGATGAGTTGATATTATGTGACATATTGGTTGGATAAATAGGTTAAAAAGAAGTGATGAGAGTGCAGATCCCTGCGGTACGCCTTGTTTGATAACTGTATGATGTGAAGTGTTTAGACCGACTTTAACTTGGAACTGTCTACCAATTAGGTAGGACTCAAACCAGTTTAGGACGGTGCCAGTTAGACCGATGCTCTTTAGTCTGGCTAATAGTATTGAATGGTCCACTGAATCAAAGGCCGCTGAAATATCTAAGAAAATCATTAAGGTTCCTCTATTATAGTTGTCTATGGTTTGAGTGATATCATTAAATAAATAAAGTAGCAGCGTCTCAACTCCATGGTTCGGGCGGAAGCCATGCTGATGTATGTCAAGTGGCGCATGCTCATCAATATGGTCTTGGAGCTGTAGTTGTACTACCTTCTCGATAATTTTTGCCAGGAGTGGTAAGCTGGAAATTGGTCTATATGCAGCTGGATTGTTTTTTTCAAGGTTGGTTTTCTTAAGGATAGGCCTTATTGTGGCTAATTTCAGCTGTTCTGGCATGATTCCTTGATTTAGGGAGTTGGTTACGAGGTGGTGTATAAAATTAATGAAGTTTGACTTAGTAGCTTTGACCCAAGGTACTGGGCAAGGATCTGTGGGTGCGGTACTTGTGTTAAGTGCAGCAATGATGTCTGAAAGCTGCTTAGTTGAGGGAATATGAAACTTGTTCCAAATTGTACTTGGTAAAATAAGATTGTTTTTTTCAGATTGTTTTAAAGGTGGAGTCTGGCCTATTTTTTCTCGTAGATAATCCGCAAACACTTGAGGGTTGATCAGGATGTCTTTATCAGAACAAGGTTCATTAACTAGGTATTTTACTATCTCAAAAAGTTCTCTAGGTTTGTTATAAGCTTTCTGGATAGTGTTTGTGTGGTATTCTTTTTTTGATTTGTTGATGAGATCATTATAACTCTTTTGCTGAATTAATATAAATCCTGAGAGGTGGTAGATTTGGATCGTCTCCATTGGCGTTCTAACTTCCTTAATTCTCTCTTAGCATCGCGTATGTTATTTGAATACCATGGTGCGTGATGTTTCCTTTTGATCTTTTTTGAGTCTGTTATAGCCTTGGCTGCAGTGCTGATGGTGTCATACCAATTGTTTACTTGTTTGTTCAAATCAAGTTCAGCTGAGTTAAGGTGAGGTATTGTGTCTAGTAAGAATTGATCTCTATTGAAGGCTTTGAACCTTCTAGGGGTGAACGTAGTAGCTTTTATTTTATCGAGCTTGTCAAACGTGCTTTTGAATTCTATTTTAATTCTATGGTGATCTGACCATGGAACTGGGGTAATTATGGGTGATGAGAAGTTGCCATTATTTATGATGTGGTTGGGGGCAAAGATGAGATCTGGCATGGATCCGTATTTGTGGGTGGGAGCGTTTATTAATTGGGTATATTGTAAGGAGTCCATAGCTTGCAAGAAGGTTTCCTTATCTATATTGGAAGAGGAGTTGAGGTTGAAGTCTCCTAGTAAAATTAGAGGTTTATGGTGAGAGTTGACTGCACAGACGGTTTCTAAAATGGAGGTTGAGGCTTCTATTCTTGATACTTCCTCGTTCCGAAGAAGACGGGAGGGGGGGGGGGGGGGTGTCTATGGCCTATCCTCGACCTCTGAAAACTAAACAAGTTTCTGGTGCAGGAGAAGTTCAAAATACTATCACTTGGCATCCTGCTGCCCTTCCTCCAGCAGGGCGATTGGCTATGCTCCTTGGATCTCAGGGACGATTATGCCCACATTTTGATTCACCGCCAGCACAAGCAGTTCCTGAGCTTCAGGGTGCAAGGGGAGCATTACCAGTACAGGGTACTCCCCTTTGGACTCACATCTGCTCCGCGGGTCTTCACAAAGTGCCTCTCCGTGGCAGCTGCCTCTCTCAGATGGCAGGGCGTACTGGTCTTCCCTTATCTCGATGACTGGCTCGTCACTGGGCCCCCGGCCAGGGAAGCCTGCCTGGCGGCATCACGCACGATCCTCCTCCTCCAGCGCCTGGAGGTTTTGGTCAACTATCCCAAGTCCCACCTCGAACTAGTACAAGCTTTGGAGTTTATCAGTGCACGCCTCGACATTCAGCAGGCGATCGCCTTTCTGCCGACAGACCACGCGGCTCACCTCTGAGCCTTGGCGACCCAGATCCAAAGCTACACTCGGGTCTTGGCGCGGACTATGCTGTGCCTCTTGGGGCACATGGCCTCCATCATCCATGTGGTTTCCACATGCCCGCATGCACATGCAGACAGCCCAGTGGTGCCTCAGCACTCAGTGGAGCCCGGCCTCTGGTCACCTCAGAGACCCCATTCGGGTCTCCCACAACCTTCGCAGGTCCTTAGACTGGTGGCAGGACCCCCACAATCTTCTCCGGGGGCTGCCCTTCCAGATCCCGAAGCACGAACTAGTGCTGACAATGGACGCTTCCCTGCTGGGGTGGGGAACCCACTGCGGTGCACTGTGCACACAGGAGTGATGGTCACCCAAAGAGTCTCAACAGCAGATATAAACTTGCTCGAGCTTCAGGCGGTTCGGTGGGCCCTGAGGGCCTTCGAGGACCATCTCCAAGGAAAGTCGGTGCTCATGCAGACCGACAATCGAGTGGCGATGTTCTACATCAACAAGGAGGAGGGCACAGGATCACGCCTCCTCTGCTGGGAAGCGGTGGTCCTCTGCTCCTTCGCTTTCTGCCTGGGGATGACCCTACGAGCAGTCTACCTCCTGGGACACGAGAACGTCCTTGTGGACAAACTCAGCAGGATCCTCCGCCCTCACAAACGGCGGCTGGACCTGGAGGTGACCAACTTGCTGTTCCATCGGTGGGGGACCCCGACCATGGACCTGTTCGCCAGCCCGGCGAACACACAGCTCCCCCGCTTTTGTGGCCCAGTCCCGCACCCAAGCAGGGAGGTGCAGGATGCGTTCCTCTTGAGCTGGACCTCCATGCTTCTCTACGTGTTCCCTCCCACTCCTGTCATTGTGAGGACCCTCCACAAAGCTCAGCAGGAACGAGCATCGATGATACTCGTCGCTCCCTTGTGGGCTCGGCAACCGTGGTTCCCACTCCTGCTCTGGCTCATGTCCAAGCCTCCGGTTCCCCTGGGCTGTGCCCCAGGCCTGTTAATGCAGGAGGAGGGGTGGTTGCTTCACCCGAACCTAGCCAGTTGTCCCTCGCAGCCTCGTGGCTGAACGGGTCTCCCTAGCCTCACTAGACCTCCTGGAGGAGGTTGAGGAGGTTCTCCTCGCATCGAGGAAGGACTCAATGAGACAAGCTTATGCCTTCAAGTGGCGACGCTTCTCGGTCTGGTGCTCCGTGCTCCAGATCGACCCTTTCTCGTGTCCCACTCGGTAGGTCCTCCAGTACCTTCTCCATCTTTCAAAGGAGGGGCTGAAGTCAAACTTTGTCAGGGTACACCTGAGCGCCATCTTGGCGAACCACCTTCCCATAGAGGGTAAACTCCTTTTGGAGCAGCCCTTGGTCTCCCCCTTTATGCGGGGCCTCTTGCTGTCCATACTTCACATCCGGCCTCCTCTGGTGGAGTGGGACCTGAACGTAGTGCTCATTCAGCTTACGCGTTCACCCTTCGAGCCGATGGTGAAGTGCTCGCTTCGGCATCTATCCTAGAAGGTGGTCTTCCTGGTGACTTTGACCTCGGTCCGCCAAGTCAGTGAGCTCCAGGCTCTCATGGCTGAAGCCCCTTACACCAGGTTCTATAGGAACAGAGTGATCCTCCATACCCACTCCAAGTTCCTGCCGAAGGTTGTCTCGAATTTTCATCTTAATCAGGAGATAGTCTTGCCGACCTTTTTCCCGAGACCCCATGCCGACCAGGCGTCGGCGGTTTTGCATACACTCGACTGCAAGAGGGCTCTCGCCTTCTATCTGCAGCACACCCAGCCTCATCACAAGTCTGGCCTGCTCTTCGTGACCTATGATCCCAATCGCTTAGGGCAGGCAGTCACAAAACGCACCCTCTCCATCTGGGTGGCAGACTGCATCGCCTTCGCTCACGCGAAGGCGGGTGCCCCGCTGGATCGGCGAGTCACTGCACACGACGTCTGAGCCAAGGCGGCTTCGGTAGCTTTGCTGTGCTCAGTGCTTCTGGCGGACATCTGCTGGGCTGCGACCTGGGCTTCGGTGAACACTTTCGCCTCGCACTACTGCCTGGAGAGGGAGTCCTGCCGAGACAGCGCCTTCGGCCAGGCTGTTCTCCATAATCTGTTCAGGGTGTAAGCAACTCCTGCCCTCCGATCCTTCTCAATGGCTACCGAGGGTTTCGCCCCGGCGACCTGAGGACTCGGGCTCCTTCGGGCTTTGACTTCTGCTCATGCTTTTGGAGGCGTTTTTTGGTTATTGGTTCGGTAGCCTTTAGCTGGGGAGTCCCATAATTGAGGACTGACTTCCTGCTTGTTCCTGGAGAAAGCATAGTTACTCACCTGTAACAGGTGTTCTCCAGGGACAGCAGGAATTGGTCCTCACTACCCTCCCACCTCCCCTGATGAATTGCTGGATTTTTATCCTTCCCTTGCCATCTGCTTTGTAGGGCTCGAGCTAAGGGACCTGACTGAGCAAGATGGCACCCTTGGGTGGGAAGAGGACCACGCATGCATGGCAGCAATCTCAAAGGCTTTCTTTGAAAGCTGGGGAATTGTTCCACGCGGGCTCTGTTGGTGCCGACGTCACCCATAAATGAGTACTGATTTCTGCTGTACCTGGAGAACACCTGTTACAGGTGAATAACTACGCTTTCTGCACTAATTATACCAACAATTTGGTTTGTATTCCTGCTGGCTGAAGAGCCTGGGAGGCATTTGACTATGCTCTCTCCTTTCAGCTGTGTTCCCAAGTTGGTGCCTCTGATGATGGAATCTCCAATGAGTAGTAGTTTGCTGTTTTGTGATCTTTTTCTTCCTATTTGGTACATTATCGGTAGATTTGGCATTAAGTCTGTCATTTAAGGGCACTTCAGTTTCCATCGATTGGGCACCCTCATTTTCCAAGGCAGAGAAGGCATTATGCAGGGATATCACTTGATGTGTAGGGTGTCTCTGTGTTACATGTTGCAACCTATTAGAGCCCACTGTGATCCATTTGTTACTGGGCTGTTTGATTCTTTGTGGAAGGAGTGGTGGATTTTGCTCAGTTTGTAACCGAGAGGAAGTGTGTTTAATTGCAGCTAATTCTTTCTTTAGTGTAGTCAATTCTTTGTGCATAGCAGCTAACTTGAGGCATATAGGGCGAGCTCTTAGGATCCAAATGATTTTTCTTGGAATGAAAGCACCACAGTTATTGCATTGAATGCATGACATGACTCAGCTGTCCTGCGGCCGAACAGCAGCAGTAGCACTTGGTAAGGAAGCAGCCCACACAAGATCTGCAGAAATACACCTGCCTGCCGCCTTTCATCACTTTGTGAAGGAAAGCAAATAACTAATCTCTTTTGTCTTTCTGTTCAAGAGACAATTTTTTCTTTTTTCTCTCCTTAAAAAGCATAATTAAACAAAATCAGAAACTGCAAATTGTATTGTCATTTCTCTAAATATCTGCAGCTAAACCAGAGAGTGAAGCTTTAATTACATTTAAATTAACCCTCACTCCCTGGCTTTCGGTCTCCTTAACAGTTAAAAAAAAAAAGTTACTTAAAAATCTTTGCCAATTGAAATAAATATATATTCACAATCCCCCCCCTTTTTTTCTTAGTTTGATAAGATACACACAACAGCTAGATTTCAAAGACAAACAGAACAGACATGGCATTTTTGTTGCAGGCAATGAGAGAAAAACAATGTATAGATTGAATGCTTCCTCTGAGCATACATTGGAACCATTCTGATTTAAATATAAGACAGATCAAAGCATACCAAAGGTTTACGTCTAGGCATCTGCTAGTCTTTAATGATAACACCCTATCTGATCAGAATAAGGAGGTTTTCTTGAGAAACTTCACCCTGCATACTTGATTGGTTCCCCTGTGTAGTTTTGAAAAAGCAATATGTCTTATTAGCTTGGAAAACTAGGAACATTGAGAAAACTAACAAGTAGTAAAGTCTTTGTTTCTTTGTAATTTAAGTATTTTTCCCAACAATTAATACTAGCTCTACAGGAAAGAGTTATTTCTAAGGGTTTTCTCGGTCATTAACCCTTCCTCTGTGAGCCAATTCCCACTTTAAAGCACTGAACTAAACATCTTTTCATCCAGCAATAACATATTCTTTTGCTGCTGTTTTTTTTTCTGTTTAGCTAAAGCCATGGAACCTGCCATAACTTTGTCATTCTTCAGTTTGCTCCAAAAAAAAAAAAAAATGACAATCCCATCTTCATTGCCAAATGACTTAGGTCAGGACAGGTTCTTTTGATTATCACTCCTAAGAGCAAAGCAAAGACACAACACTACATGCTAGTGGTTACATGGTACATTTATTAATACAGGATATATGCATATAGATTATGTATACGTCACTGAACCGGGCATTCTCCAGGAACAAGCAGGAAGTCAGTCCTCACATATGGGTGACGTCTGCGCCGACGGAGCCCTTGTGCGGAGCAATTCCCCAGATTTCAAAGAAAGCCTTTGGGATTGCATCACGCATGCGCGGTTCCCTTCCCGCCCAAGGGTGCCATCTTGCTCAGTCTCCCTTTTTCTGCGGAGCCCAACGGACATTGTCCCTAAATCCTCACGGAAAACGTGCATCAAAACTTAAGAAATTATGGATCTTCGACCGGTTCGATGCCAGTTCCCCTTCCCGCCTTCGGCTCAGTACACCGGCATCGAGTCCAGTCAATTTTTTGTGTTTTGTACTTAGAGATTAGCGTTCGCGCTCTTTTTTGTTTTCACTGGCAACCCGGTCCTTCGACCTTGCAGGGGCCCTTTTTCCCCCGATGGCTGCCAGTGGGTTTAAAAAGTGTGATCAGTGTAAGAAGTTAATTTCCCTCACTGACACACATGACTGCTGTCTCCGATGCCTTGGGCCCGACCATGACAGGAAGGTCTGTGGCCCATGTGGGAAAATGTCCTCTAAGGCACTTCGAAGTAGGCAGCAGCATCGTGAAAGGATTTTCTCGGAGTCCGCATCCCCCCCCCCCCCCCGGATCCGGACCTCATCAAAAGCCTCGACGTCTCGGGAATTGTCTGAACCCGAGCAGCGTCGGGGGTCTTCTGAACGGGGGTCTCCCTCCCGGGAATACCGGAGGAAGAAGAAGCCCGTGCGGACGGCGTCGTTGGATGCCTCCGATAGCCCTGGGCCCTTGAAATCCAGGTCACAGAGTCCTGACCGCTGCCCCGGGTCCTCGGAGTCGGAGAGGCCTGTGAAGGTACCTCGCACCGAGCCGGAGATGCCGAGGCAGGTAAGTGCTGTTGTCCTCGTGGACTCCCCTCCGGGGGAGCCGGCATTGGGCCCGACAACGTCGGGGCTCAAGCCAGAGGCTGCGGAGTCTTCTGAGCTCGGTCTCAGGATGTGACGGCCCTGGAGCGCAGCATGTCTGCCTTCATGGAGCAGCAGCGGGCGCTGATAGCCGGTCTCACCGGCCCATCCGCCCCGACCACCAGGACCTTGATGTCCAAGTCGATCCCAGAGGCCGAGTCAATCCTCAAGACTTTCGGACTCAAGTTGATCCTCAGCCAAGGTCTCCCTCGACCTCCCACTCGGGACCGAGGTCGTCGACGCCGGTGCTCTCTGCGTCGGGGCGGTCGGGGCCGAAGCCCTCGCGACTGGAGCCCCTTGATTCCTCCTCAGAGGGATCGGCATGGGAGACAGAAGATGAGGAGTTTCCTGAAGCCCATCGGACCCGGTATGTCACATCGGACTCACCGGGTTCGGAGCCTCGAAGAAGGTCCCCTCTGGAGGATACCCGGTTCTTGGACTTTGTCAGGGACATGGCCAAGGCTTTGGCATTCCCGGTGGATACCGAGGAGGAGCCTTGAGCTGAAGAGCTCGATGCCCTCCAGTATGACTTTCACCCGAGGAAGCCCTTACTGTGCCGGTTCCTCTGATGCTGGAACGGCTGATGCTCCGCATGCGGGAGTCACAGGCCTCAATGCCGGTTCTAAGCAAGCGGGTCGATTCCATCTGTCGAGTCCGCAAGAGCCCTGGGTTCCAAAAGGCACAGCTTCCGCACAACTCCATGGTTGTGGAATCGGCCATGCATAAGCTCAAAAGCCAGAAAACGCACTCCTTGGTGCCTCCTGGTCGGGAGGCCCGGAACCTGGACACCCTCGACAGAAAACGCTTCCAGGGCTCGATGCTTTCATGCCGTGTCCAAACCTACCAGCTATACATGGGCATGTACTTGAGGGACCTGGCAAAGCAGATTGCTGGTTTTTCAGCTGGCCTCTCCGAGGCACCCTTGCAGTGCTTCAATGCCTTGTTCACCGGTATTCGGGAGTGCTCGAAGTTCATATCTCGAGTGGCCTATGATGGCTTCAAGGCTTCGGCCTGAGTAGCCACGGCTGGCAGCGGTGCACGCCGACAGGCCTGGCTAATGTCATCGGATCTGGAGCCATGGGTTCAGGACAGGTTGGTTGATGTTCTTGGCCAAGGTGACAACCTCTTTGGCAAACCCATGACTGAGAAGGCTGCTGAGCTCGAGTCAGAGTACTTGACCCGGACAAGACTCTCAAAGAAGACTTCTGCCCCTTTTAAGAAGAAGGGCTCGGGTAAAAAGCCCTTTTTCCCGAGGAAGGGTACTGCTTACCGCAGCTACCCCACTTACCAGGCCACCCCAGCTTCCCATCAGGGACAGCAGGCTAAGGGACAGGGGCATGGCCCGCGTAAGCAGAAGGCCCCCAAGCCCCAGGCTCCGGCTTCTACCCAGCCGGGAGAGGTTTTTTGACTCCCATGGCATAGTCTCTCTTCCGTCAGTGGTAAGGTCTTGCACAGGAGGCAGGCTAACCCTGTATGCCCACAGGTGGCCAGCCATCACCTCGGATATCTGGGTCCTGCAAATAGTCCAAAGGGGCTATTTGCTTCACTTCAGCCAGATACCACCCCCTCCTTTCCAGGAGAGCCTCTCAGACCCCCTCTTCACAGGGACCTCCTCTTGGCAGGTCTTCTACAGGATCAGGCGGTGGAACCGGTGCCCCACCACCTGCAGGGCAAGGGCTTCTACTCCAGGTATTTTCTCATACCAAAGAGAACAGGAGGCCTCAGACCCATCCTCGACCTGAGAAACTTAAACAAGTTCCTGGTGAGGGAAAAGTTCAAGATGCTTTCCCTTGGAATGTTGCTGCCTTACCTCCACCAGGGAGATTGGCTATGCTCCTTAGACCTGAAGGATGCCTATACACACATCCTCATACACCCAGACCACAGACAATATCTCCGATTTGTAGTGAGAGGAAAACATTTCCAATACAAGGTTCTACCCTTTGGCCTAGCCTCTGCTCCCAGGGTGTTTACAAAATGCCTGGCCGTAGTGGCGGCCTTCCTCAGAAGTCAAGGAATTTTTGTCTTTCCTTACCTGGACGACTGGCTCATCAGGGGCCAGTCACCTCAGGAGGCCCAACAGGCTGCTTCTCGCACTATCAATCTGTTGCAACACCTGGGTTTCATCACAAACCACGCAAAGTCCAATTTGCTCCCCACTCAAAATTTAGAGTTCATAGGATCAAGGTTGGACACCCTTCAAGTGAAAGCTTACCTGCCGGAGGACAGGGCACAGAGGCTGTTGGCCCTGGCACAACAGTTCAGGCGCAGAACTCAGGTCTCAGCGAGACATTTCTTGCGCCTTCTGGGCCACATGGCCTCCACGGTGCATGTGACCCCGAATGCCCGTCTCCACATTAAAACAGCTCAATGGTGCCTCAGAGATCAGTGGACTCAGGCCTCCAGCAGCCTCAGAGACAGTATCCAAACGACTGGTGAAGTCGTTACAGTGGTGGTGTCGTCCTGCTTTTTCAGACTCCCTCGCACACAAGGGTACTGATGACAGATGCCTCCTTGCTGGGCTGGGGAGCCCATTGCCAAGGGTCCTGCACTCAGGGATTATGGTCTCCTCAGGAGTCCGCCCACCAAATCAACCTCTTAGAGCTGAGGGCGATCCGTCTAGCTCTTCAAGCCTTTGTTTATGTCCTCTCACATCAGTCTGTATTGATACAGACAGACAACCAGGTAGCAATGTTCTACGTGAACAAGCAGGGAGGTACGGGGTCTCGTGTCCTATGTCAGGAGACACTGGACCTCTGCTCCTTTGCCATCAGGCACAGTATGTCTATCAAAGCAGTGTACCTGCCTGGTCAGGAGAACTACCTAGCAGACAAGCTAAGCAGGATTCTCCAACCTCATGAATGGCAACTGGATCCGGTGGTGGCCCAGCGGATTTTTCACCGCTGGGGACATCCGTCCATAGATCTATTTGCCAGTCTGCAAAATCACCAGCTGCCCAGATGTTGCTCCAGACAGCCACATCCTCGGAGGGTGGCTGCAGATGCCTTCCTGATCTCCTGGTCAGTGGGCCTCATGTATGCGTTTCCTTCCATGCCTCTGGTGGCCCGGACTCTGTTCAAAATCCTTCGGGACAAGGCCTCTGTCATTCTGGTAGCCCCCAGATGGCCAAGACAGCCTTGGTTTCTGCTTCTCCTCCAGCTGGCAATGGAAACCCCACCCACTGGGGGTGCATCCCGACCTCCTGTCTCAGGAGCAGGGCTCTCTCTTGCACCCCAACCTCAGGTCCCTCAACCTGATGGCATAGCTGCTGAAAGGGAAGTGCTGGTTCCTCTCCTCCTACCTCAAAATGTGGAAGAAGTGTTACTGGCTTCGAGGAGGCAGTCCACTAGGAAATACTATGCTTTAAAGTGGCGTAGATTTGAGGGGTGGTGTAGCCAGCACAATGAAAACCCTTTCTCTTGCCTTGTACCAGTGGTGCTGCAGTACCTGCTTCACCTCTCAGAATTAGGTCTCAAGTCTAACTCTTGTCAGGGTCCACCTGAGTGCTTTGTCAGCAAACCACTTGCCAGTGGAGGGGCAACCTCTTTTGGCTCACCCCCTGGTGTCCAGATTCTTCAGAGGTCTGCTTCTGCTGAAACCCCCAGTTCAACCCCCCCGGCAACTGAGTGGGATTTGAATGTGGTCTTACACAGCTTACTCGCCCACCTTTTGAGCCGATGTCCTCTTGCCATCTGTGCTTCCTCTCCTGGAAGGTGCTCTTCCTGGTGGCACTCACATCAGCCAGATGTGTGAACGAGCTGCAAGCTCTCATAACTGATATACCATAATAAGGTTTTATAGGAATAGGGTGGTCCTCCGCACTCACCTGAAGTTCCTTCCAAAGGTGGTCTCTTCTTTCCACCTCAACCAGGAGGTGATTCTTCCAACCTTCTTTCCCAGGCTGCATTCCAGCCGGGCAGAGGCAGTTCTGCATACCCTGGATTGTAAGAGGCATTGTCCTACCTGGAGCGTACGAAGGGACATCGAAGGGCTACTCAGCTCTTCGTCTCGTATGACCCCAGTAAGCTGGGGTTACCTGTCTCCAAGCGTACGCTGTCCACCTGGGTGGCAGACTGCATTGCCTGGGCGTACAGGGCGGCTGACCTCCCGTTGCAGGGTCAAGTCACGGCCCATTGTGTCAGGGCTAAGGCCGCATCAGTGGCTCACTTCCGCTCTGTTCCGCTGGCAGACATCTGCCGGGCTGCAACTTGGTCTTCAAGCCAGACTTTTGCAGCCCATTACTGCCTGGATAGGGAGTCCCGATGGGACAGTGCTTTCGGCCAGGCAGTTCTCCATAACCTATTTGAGGTTTAGGTAACTCCAACCCTCCGACCCTTTGGTGTCAGGCTACCGGGAGGTGTTGCTTTCTCGGCTGAATTCCTATTGCAGCTGCTGCGGCTCTTCTAGAGGGAGCCATTTTTCAGCTCCCACTTGGTAGCCTATAGCTAGGGAGTCTCATATGTGAGGACTGACTTCCTGCTTGTTCATGGAGAAAGCGTAGTTACTCACCTGTAACAGATGTTCTCCAGGGACAGCAGGAATCAGTCCTCACGACCCTCCCTCCTCCCCTGGAGTTGCAGTCCTATTATTGGTTTTATTCATTTTGCTGTCCTTTTAGCTATGTCATTTGACTGAGCAAGATGGCACCCTTGGGCGGTGATGCAATCCCAAAGGCTTTCTTTGAAAGCTGGGAAATTGCTCCGCACGAGGGCTCTGTCGGCGCCGACGTCACCCATATGTGAGGACTGATTCCTGCTGTCCCTGGAGAACACCTGTTACAGGTGAGTAACTACGCTTTCTCTTCACAGTTGGTTCACATCAGCTGGGGAAGCTCAATGGTGCAGACTGGAACCAAGTTCAGTACCCGTCACGCTCATTAGTGGAGAAAAGATGGCTTCCAGTTTGTCTGGGACTCTCTCGCTATCTTTATACACCTTGACAAACAAGTGACTCACGGTCGGCCGACAAGACTCATCACCTGATATGTCCACATAAAGTTACATACAAAAATCTTTTTAGACTTTCTGCCTGTTTCACATCATGCAGCTGCCTGTCCTCCCCAAACTTCTTTCCCATGCAGCTGTTCACTGACAACATGCCCAGTACACCCCTCAGGGGCGTCGGAGGTCACTGCCCGAGGACTTTGCATTCTTCGATTTTGTCCAGGGGATGTCACAGGCCATGGCCTTTGTGGCAGAGCTGGAGGACGAGCCTCGCGCCAAGAACTTAGAGATCCTGCCGTATGAGGCCCCTCTGAAGGAGGCACTGACCGTGTTGATTCTCCCCATTCTCGAGTGCTCGCTGGTCAGGATGTGGGAGAGCCCGGTGATGGTGCCAATAGTGAGCCGGCGACTTGATTCCCAGTATCGAGTTGGCAAGAGCCCCAGCTTTCAGAAAACACAGCTGCCTTACAGCTTCATTGTGGTGGAGTCTGCCATGCGTCAGATAAAGAGCCAGAAGACACACACCTTGCTGCCACCTGGCAGGAAGGCCTGCACTGTGGATGGGTTTGGCAGAAAGTGCTACCAGAGCTCGATACTCGTGCCCATATCCAGGCTTACCCAGCTGTTTATGGGCATGTTCCTGAGGGACCTGGTGAAGGAGCTCGCCATGTTCCTAGCTGGGCTGGCAGGTGAATCTCTTGAGAGCTTCTGGACCCTCGTCGCCTCGGTCAAGGAATGCTCCAAATTTCAGACTCATGCAGCCTTTGACGGTTTTGAGTCCGTGGCTCATGTAGCTGCAGTGGGCATCAGTGCTTGTGCCTGGCTAGGCTACAATACTCGGACTTGGAGCAATGGGTGCAGGACAAGCTGGCCAATGTCTCCTGCTGAGGAGAGAACCTCTTTGGCAAACCCATGACCTACAAGGCGGCTGAGTTGGAGACAGAGTTCTTGACAAGGACTATGTTGTCCCAGAAGATGGTGACCCTTCCCATCGGAAGGCTTCGGGGAAAAATCCTTTCCACCTGAAGGCCAAGAAGGCTTACAGAATATACGTATCACCAATATCTGGCCTATCAAGCTCCTCAACAGTGTCAGCAGGCCAAGGGCCAGGGGCATGGCCCCTGTAAGCTGAAAGTCCCCAAGCATCACCCCAGCCACAGCCTGGGCAGGGGGAGGGGGCTTTTGACTCCAGGGGCCAAGGTAAATGAGAGGAATCTGGTCCACTTCTGGGCATCACCACTGACACCTGGGAGCTGCAGGTGGTGTGGGAAGGTTACCTTCCGCACTTTGACCAGATACCACCTCCGTTCTTTTCAGGGGAATTTCCTATGACCTCCCTCCATAGAAGCTCCTGCAGAAGGAATTTGAGTCGCTTCTCAAGGATTGGGCGGTGGAACCAGTACCTCAGCCCCTCTGGGGCACGGGGTTCTACTCTTGATAATTACTTGTCCCAGAAAGACAGGAGGCTTTTGGCCCATCCTGAATCTGTGGGACCTAAACCGCTTTCTGGTCAAGGAGAAATTCAAGATGTTATCCCTTGGAACATTGCTGCCCTACTTCCAGCAGGGAGATTGGCTATGCTTCTTGGATCTCAAAGATGTCTATACCCACATCCTGATCCATCTCTGGCACTGTCAGTACCTCCGCTTCATCATCAGAGGCTGCCACTGCCAGTACAGAGTGCTCCCTTTTGGCCTCTCCTCAGCCCCCCCCCCAGGGTGTTCACCAAGTGCCTGACAGTAGTTGCCACTCACCTCCACTTACTGGGCGTCTTCGTCTTCCCTTATCTGGACAACTGGTTGCTGAAAGCCAGCTTGCCAGAAGAGGCATGTCATGTGGCCCAGCGCACCATAAGGGTGCTGCAACATCTGGGGTACGTGATCAATTTCCCAAAGTCGCATCTGCTCCCAACCCAGTGCCTCAAGTTCATTGGAACCTTTCTGGACACGACGCAGGCCAGAGCTTTCCTTCTGCTAGACCGGGCACAGAACTTGGCCACCCTAGCAAGAGAAGGGCAGGGTTGCTCATCAACATCTGCCTGTTACCTGCTGTACCTCTTGGGGCACATGGCCTTGTCCATGTAACCCCACAGGCATGTCTCCAGATCCGACAGGCCCAGTGAACCCTCAGCTCTCAATGGACTCAATGGAGGATTGAATCCAGTTTCCCCAGCCACTGGTGACTGTGGGCTTTCTTAGCCCTCCCCTCACCAGCAACCTGCAGGGCTCTTGGAGCTACAGAAAACTACATTCAAAACAATGGGAAGGTAATCTAAAAGACAGCAATAAAATACTACACACTCCCATATAAATACACCAAAGCTTTGGGAGAGAAGCAAAGTGAACCAAAGTTCTCTTTGTTTACTCTAACTACTAGCCATGGTTCACTTTATTTATAAGGCTCTTTTGGATGATGCAGCATAATTTCACTTTATTATTACACGTCAATTATTACGTATTTATCATATCATAGGTCAACTTCTAATCAGTGTAGGTCAGTATGAGGAGACATACATGTATTCCAAGACATAACTGTTTACTGCTGACTGCTTGATATTTAATAACCCTGAGACAGAGAGGCTAGAGTACAACCTGCCCTTTTCTTTATTTACAGGACATGTAAACCTTCACTTAGTAAGCAAATATATGAAGTTTATTTCTAAGCAAAGTTCTGAAGAGAATTAACTCTTTCTCAGGTTTAGACAGTTGGATAGTGTACACCACCCTTTACAAACAAACATACTTTCAGTGACAGACCTGGCAAATTCTCATGACTGGCCTCTCCTTCCGGGTCCCACTGGCCCAACAAGTTCTGACTACAGATGCCTCCAAGCTCGGTAGGGGAGCCCACTGTGACAGCTTAAAGTCGCAGGGCGCCTGGACTCGGGAGGAAAGTGCCCTCCAGATCAACTTCCTGGAACTCAGAGCAGTGACAAACACCCTTTGGGTGTTCCAGACCCATCTAGTGTGCCAGATCATGCTCGTTCAGATGGATAACCAAGTAGCTATGTTTTTATGCAACAAGCAGGGGAGAATGGACTCATACTTCCTCTGTTGGGAGGTGATTCGCCTGTGGACCTTTGCCACGGAGAAAGCATGTTCCTCCAGGCGGTCTATCTGCCGGGCCAGGACAATCTGCTCGCAGATCAACTAAGCAGGGTCCTTCAGACTCATGAGTGGCGCCTCAACCCAGTGGTGGCCAACTCTCTCTTTTGACGTTGGGGGACCGCAATGTTGGACGACTTCGTCAGCCCCGAGAATGCGCAGCTGCCGTACTGCTGCTCCTGGATGCCAGCCTCAGAAAGAGTGGTGGTGGACATCTTTCTCCTGTCTTGGTTCGGGAGCCTGCTGTATGTGTACCTGCCTACTCCTCTGGTTCCCAAGACCCTGCTCAAGGTTCAGTCAGACCAGGCCTTATAATCTTCATTGCCCCTCGGTGGCCCTCACTTCAGCCAGGCGAGTTAGTGAGCTACAGATGTTGGTGACCCACGTGCCCTACACCAGGTTCCACAAAAACAGGGTCGTTCTGTGGACCCACCTGAAATTCCTGCTTAAGGTGGTTTCCGCTTTTCACATGAACCAGAAGGTGGTCCTTCCTACCTTCTTCCCCAGGCCTCACACATCCAGAGCAGAGGCCTCGCTACACACCCTGGTTTGCAAGAGGGCACTGTCCTTCTGCCTTCAGAGGACACAGCCCCATCACTGCTCGTCACATTGAGGAAGGAAAGTCTTGGGGCTGCAAGGAGGCAGGATTTGGTTTCTTCTCCTCTCAGGAGGCATTCTGGGCAGCGTTTGGATTCAGAGATCATTCCCCTCCATATCGTCCCTCCAGTCCAGTCCAGTCCAGACACGTAGGTTATCTTCCCTCACCAGCAGCTGGAGAATGAGCATGCAGGTCTTGATGATGTCACACTGCATAGGCACTCTGCCTGCCCACTAAGGCCAGAATATTCAGTCTTCAGCAGCTGGTGAGCTGCTTTGATGTGGTCTAGACACCACTGAAGGGATTTTGAAGAAAAAAAAAGCAACAGAAAGAGGATGAGAGGAGGTCCAAGGGCAGTACAGTTAAGTACAAGTACAGCTGTGCTGCCTTCCGGAGAGAGCATCCCTGTGATTATGCCTGGGGGCCTGAAGAAACCAGGGCCATTGAGTTGGTCCAGTCTGGCCTGCGGGATAACTACCTGGTAGTTCCAAGTCCCTCCCACAGTTGTGCTGCTGTGAGTGGGTGTGTTCCGTTCGTGTATCAGGTCAGTGACTTCAAACTGTGTTAAAAAAAATAAAATAATAGAACAAAGATTTTTACACAGCAGCCGCAGTCAGTTCTCCAGGTTTGGGACAGCCGAGTTGATTTAACCGTTGGGGGGACTGAAGTACTTTGTTTTCCAGTGGGTTCTCCCCTCCTTCAACAGGTTCAGCATTGGAGTCGCATTTACTTTCACTTTTGCCTTTCGTGATGCTGGCAGGAAAACAGCCCTTTATGGGGCGTGTGGCAGCCGTTAGGGTTCTGCCGAGGATGTGAGCAGGAGGGCTCGCTCGGCTGAGGAATCCTTCTCACAAAAGACAGCTTTGGGAGACATTTTGGTGCCAGCTTCGGATCTGCAGGTGCCATTACAGGCTTCTCCCTCACTTCTCGAGCCTGCAGTTTTTGCGGAAATGGCAGCCATGTCACAAAGCTCTAATTTGGCTATTTCTTCAATGGCAGCCAGACAAGAGACTCATTTTTTCTTCTGCAAATGCCTCGGGGAGTCAGGAGGGATTGATATCAAATTCCTCCACAGTGCCCTTTTCCCCAGAGTTTATCCTTCTCCCCGGAGTTTATCCTTCTCCTTCATCAGGCTTACTGCCTGAAGGAAGGTTGGGGTGGGGGGGGGGGGAGATAAAGGGCCAATGCAGGCAGAGGCAGCTCAGAAAAGGGGTCTTCCAGAGTCTCAGCAGAACAGCAGGCTGGACACCAGTGACCCTCTGCCTAAACGTGACAAACAGGACCTCTGGGGGGAAGCCGAAGCGGTTCATTCAGCGGTGTCTGAAGACCGCTTGAGGGCCCTTCAGAACTATGGGGCAGTCTTTTGGTGGGGGAGCTCGAGGAAGATTGGAGGATTGCCAATGTAATGCCAGTTTTTAAAAAGGGTTCCAGGGGTGATCCGGGAAACTACAGACCGGTGAGCCTGACGTCAGTACCAGGAAAAATGGTAGAAACCATCATAAAGAACAAAATTACTCAGCATGTAGTCAGTCATAGCCTAATTTATCACATGGTTAAACTGTTTGGACAAAAATCTTAAATTCACCTCAGTGTTCCATCAACATAGAATAACCTATTTAGATGTGGAAGTTATAAAAGGGACGAATGGATGGCAGACGTCCATATTTAGGAAATCCACAGATAGAAATACACTGCTCCACTTCTCCAGTAGACATCCACAACAATTGAAGGAATCTCTTCCGTTCTCTCAATTTCTTAGATTCCGACGCAATTGTTCAAATATTCAAGAGTATAAAAAACAGGCTAAAAGATTAAAGATGGAATTTTTGGAGAGAGGTTATCCCAGGCCAACGATACAGAAAGCATATAGAAGGGCCTTATATAATAATAGAATAACATTATTACAACTAAAATCTCCTAGGTCCTCACAACTCCAAAATGATGAGAATATTAATTTCATAATGTCATATACCCCGTTGAGTAAGTCCATACAAAAGTTAATCAATAAACATAAGAACATATTAATGATGGTCCCGGGGTTGGAAACTAAACGTATAAGGTGCGTTTGGAAACGAGCGCGTAACTTAAAAGAATATTTAAGTCCAGCAGTACTCCCGCCTATAGAAAGATCTATAAGACAGGGAATACATAAACCCTGTGGCACGTGTGATATGTGTGAAATTATGATAGAAATAACACAATTTAAACATCATAATAAGATCTATTATTTGCATTCCAATACCACATGTAATTCGACGGCAGTAATTTATAATATAACATGTCCATGTGGTTTTAGGTATATAGGAAAAACAATTCGGTCATTAAAAATCCGTTTACGAGAACACAAAAGTAGGATAAAATGTAGTAAAA
This sequence comes from Ichthyophis bannanicus, assembly GCA_033557465.1. Lineage (NCBI taxonomy): Eukaryota > Metazoa > Chordata > Amphibia > Gymnophiona > Ichthyophiidae > Ichthyophis > Ichthyophis bannanicus. Next base: position 618,602,563 of record CM066031.1, on the reverse strand, counting down.
TGGATGCTCCATTAGTTTCTCATTGTTTAACACATAATCATACATTTGAACAACTTAGATGTTTCGTAATTGAACAAATTTCTCAAACATTAGGATCTAAAACGCTGGATGAAACCTTATTGTGGTATGAACAGCGCTGGATATTTCAACTTGACACAGTACATCCGGGGGGTTTAAATAACACCATCGAGTGGACAGCGTGTGTTTAAAGATAATAATTAGCATCAAAAGTTTAACATAATTAAAAGCTAATTTAGTTTAAATAAAATAGCATGTTTTATTAAAATGGCTTAATCCTATAATATAACAGCTTTAAAGAGAAATACACCAAAATTAGACTATAAATATTGTGTCAGTCTTAAGCAGGTGATATATATAAAGAATTAATATTCTAGAAAGATGGGTTTCAATTAATGACAATAGATGAAATTAACTAGTTGGCGAATTAAGAGAGAGATAAGGGGCTTTCTTTAAAATGGTGAACCAATCAGGTGAGAGAGAGAGCAGAGAGTTTCTCTTTAAAAATGGAGACATACCTCTGTCCCGCATGCGCGGCGTCTTTTTAATTGAGAAAAAGAAATGGATGGAGACGTGGGCAGCGACAACAATAGTAAGTAGTAGCGAAGCTTTTTAGAAAGTAACATTTTGGAGTAACAGAGTAAGGATAAAAAAGTAATAGGTAGGTAATATAGGTGGATATTGTCAGTGTATTATGTTTTATTTTTATAGAAACAAAGAAGAATCTCCTGAAGAAAGTGTAATACTGAAACGCTATAGAGACGCTGCAGTTGAGCGTCGGGAATTACTTCTTTCATCTGTGTTAAACAGTTTGAAAAATTGTTTTTTAAAAAAAAGATTAATAAATTAAAGAAGACAAAAATCTACTGTCTAACGTGTTAAAAGGATAAACGGAGTATTTACTACAATTACGTTAAGTTATCATTGAACGTGTGACGTCATACTAAAGTGTTAGATATACGTTCAGAGAAACACCATAACAGAAGACGAAATGGCTTAATGGGAGACAGCCAACATGGCTTTAGACAAGGAAGATCTTGTCTTACTAATCTGTTATGTTTTTTGAAGGTGTGAATAAACAGGTGGACAAAGGTGAGTCAGTTGATATAGTGTATCTGGACTTTCAGAAAGCCTTTGACAAAGTCCCTCATCAGAGACTTTTGGCAAAAGTAAAGAGTTATGGGATAGGAGGCAGTGTACTATTGTGGATCAGGAACTGGTTAAAAGATAGAAAGCAGAGGGTAGGGCTAAATGGCCAATTTTCCCAATGGAGAAAGGTGAATAGTGGTGTACCCCAGGGATCTGTGCTGGGTCCGCTGCTTTTTGACATATTCATAAATGACCTGGAAAGGGGAATAACGAGTGAGGTTATCAAATTTGCAGATGACACAAAACTCTTTAAAGTTGTTAAAACTCAAGAGGATTGTGGAAAATTGCAAGAGGATCTTGATAAATTGGAAGACTGGGCATCAAAATGACAGATGAAATTTAATGTGGACAAGTGCAAAGTTATGCACCTAGGGAAGAACAACCCAAACTATGGTTACACGATGCAAGGTTCCACATTAGGAACCACCACCAAGGAAAAAGATTTAGGTATCATCGTGGATAACATGTTAAAACCCTCGGCCCAGTGTGCAGCGGCGGCCAAGAGAGCAAATAGAATGCTAGGTATCATAAGGAAAGGAATGGAAAATAGAACAAAAGATATTATAATGCCTCTATATCGTTCCATGGTGAGACCGCACCTTGAATATTGTGTGCAATTCTGGTCGCCGTATCTTAAAAAGGATATAGCGTTATTAGAAAAGGTTCAGAGAAGAGACACCAAAATGGTAAAGGGGATGGAAGGATACTCCTATGAAGAAAGGCTCAAAAGGTTAGGGCTCTTTAACCTGGAAAAGAGACGGCTGAAGGGAGATATGATAGACGTCTATAAATTAATGACTGGAGTGGAACGGGTAAACGTAGATCGATTGTGTTATCAGAATATAGAAAGACTAGGGGACATGCAATGAAGCTACAGGGTAAACTATTTAAGACTAATAAAAGAAAATATTTTTTCACTCAACGTGTAATCAAACTCTGGAATTTGTTACCGGAGGATGTAGTAAAAGCTGTTAGTGTAGCTGGGTTTAAAAAAGGTTTGGACAAGTTCCTGGAGGAAAGGTCCATAAACCATTATTAAGAAGGGACCCAGGATATCAATGCTTGACCCAGTACAAGCATTGTGGAACCTGTGTCTTTTGGGGAAACTGCTAGGTACGTATGACCTAGATTGGCCACTGTTGGAAACAGGATACTGGGCTTGATGGACCTTGGTCTGACCCAGTATGGCATATCTTATGCTCTTATGTTAACGTGAGATCCCTCCAGGGGATGACCCCAGTATCGTAAGCGTCTTCTGGTATGAAGAGCTAGCAGCCCTTATCGTGCATTCCCTGGGGACCCTTAATATGGCTCAGAGTGCAGATACCGGGGAAGAGCCCTTGGAGGATCCGCTTTTATAGGGAGTTAAAAAGTCTCAAATCGCTCAACCGGGCAAATGGTAGCCAGGTATCTTGAGGCAGACCCCCCTCCCCTCTCCCCCTTGCCCTGGAACCCCTTGCCGCTGATACAGTGCGAGAGACTACCAGTTTACCAAAGAAAAGGAGCTTTATTGGATACAGTTTTGAAAAATTTCTGGCTGCAGCATGAACCTATGCAATACACAACCATATAATACTGTACAATTCACAACCTATATACAAAACAGGAATTTGAATATCTTAAATGATCCTATCATCGAGACACACATTCCATACTTGCCTTGGGGTGAGGCCATCAAAGCCCACCCCTCTCTGCCTCAACTCGTTCGGTGGTCATTAACATCGTGAACAAATACAAATCTTGCATAATGTGCTAAGGGGGGGGGGAAGCAAGCTGTTGTGAAGCATATGCTTGGCCTCCCGCTCACAGCAGGGTTTCACCTTCATGATTTGGAGCCGACCTATCAAAGGTTGGTACTCACACCTGCTAGGCTCAATGATGTATAGGTGTAGCCCTCCCTCCCCTGCCATCCAAGCGTGGGGAGGCGTATTGCCCACTGGTCCTTCTGCGAAATCATTGACTCTAAATGGGGGAGGTCAAATTTCCATATGACCACTCCCCTTAGGCTCTAATGTACGGCTGTGCACTTGGTCTGTGCAATCCCGGCCAAACCCAGTGACAGCGACTCCTCACTTGTCGCAGAGGTCCCAACTGGCACTCGGCTGTGGCCAACCCTTGCCTTATCCAACAGTACCTCTACCATTTCCTGTACTGTGCACAGGAACACGTCCATGCCTATATGACAAGTGCACGCCATCTGCGTGATACAGGCTAGGGCAAGTTTCTTTTATGAGATTGTGCCTAACACAGATCCCCCCGATGACCTCCAAGAATCTGGCCATCCATTTATTCACCTTATATCTGTTTTTTCCACCACGCAATGAGATCTTTCACCCCTCCACACTCTTCACGGTATGATATGGGACATGTCTGTGCAGCGCTGCGTACGGCTTGTAGCGCTATATAAATGCTCAGTAGTAGTAGTAGCATACCATCTGACAGCCAAGGAAGTTATCAACCAGCGCGAGGAGATCCAGCTGAATCTTCCTGGCGAGCTAAACATTAGGAGTCTTCGCCAGGTCATTTTTCCCCAGGTGCACTACCAAGGCCCACGGGATCCCTCCCATCCTCTTTGTGTGCATGAAGGTCAGCACCAGCTGGTCCCACAGCATACCGTGAACACCCATCCAGACTATGGAGACCTCCACAGCACTCAAGTCCAAGTTAAGACCCTGGAGTCTAGTCCGTGTTCTCTGCTGGGCCCAGTGTACATAGGAATGGCTGCATGTCCACACCTCTCGGGGGCTTTGGGGAGAACCTGTACCTAGGACAAATCATCCAAAACAAGAACAAAAGAAAAGACAAGTTAGTCAATAACCACTGCCGTTGCATGACATGGAAGCCATCATGCCCTAGACTCTGGGCGAACATACAGCTTATAACGATCTGAGCGCCATCAGCCCAGAGATATGATCTGCTCCCACGTCACGCCTAACCCCACCACAGTGGTAGCCACCCCAGTGCAGAATGAATTTGTGCCATAATAGCCCACCTCCAAGCCCTCATTTGCACTAACCAACTTCAATACCTTGTCAAACTGAAAATGTGACAAAGGCGTGCCATCCGCATGGACCAACAGTTGCTCACTGCCAGGTGGATGGACGTGACTATAATCCCTGAAATTCTGCACTGGGCACATGGGGTCAGCCGGGAGGGGGGGGGGACCAATGACAACTTGGTCCCCTCCCCGTTGGATTTGTCTTGGATCTATGAATATGCAGCAACAGCATGCCGCCACTCAATACTATGTCCTCAATCTGCAGGCCTGAGCGTCCCGACACGTATTTTGAGGATACCAACTTCCCCACCCTTAGAGCCCCAAAAAAAGCCAAAGTGAAGGCGCATCTGAACAGGTATGCCTTGAACATGTCGTAACAGATCACATCCATGGCTGCGACCAGTATCTTCAACACCTCGAGAATGATTGGTCATCTACGGTCAGGCATGCGACAACGCTTAGCTGACCATCCCCTCATTACCCTCGCAATAACAAAATCGGCTGAAGGGCTCTGTTCTCCCATTGCTCAGGCAACGAAAGCGATGCCCACTAAGCACGTTTGAACTGCAGATTTACTCATGCTTATGTCTCTGCAGCAGAGTATCCAGTGGAGAATGGTGCTGGTCTGAAAGCGATCACCATCCCTGATGCTGTCATGCACATAGAGTTCCCGGACGTGATCCCAGGCCTTCAAGTATTTCAGTCTGGTATGCTTGGCCAGGGAATCCACCAAGAGGCTCCAAACGTCAGCAGGCCAAACTCCCAGACTGCCTCTGGAATGGATGTCTTGACTGCATCTGCTCAAGGTGCGCTGGCCCGGAATGATGTCATCTTAAACAAGGAAGGGCATCGGCAATAGGGTTATGGTAACCAGGAATGTGTTCTGCTCTGAAGGTGGTTTTGTGTAATAGGCAAACTACTACTACTACTGAACATTTGTGTAGCGCTATAATATGTACGCAGCACTGCCCAGACACATGTACAAGACTGTCCCTGCTTATCAGAGCTTACAGTCTAGTCAAGACAGAAAACACAGTAGCTGTAGACATTTTATTTTTATTTATTATTTTTATTTATTTATTACAATTTCTTATATACCGCACTATTTTGTATCAGCGCGGTTTACATGAAACAAAATGACCATAACAACTGTTTGGCTTCACATAGAACAGGAGTAACAACTTGGATAACATGTTTGGCTTTACAGAGATACATCTAGGGGGAATGGTAAGGAAACTCAAAAGAGATTAGGTGAGTCAAGATCTGAAAGCAGCAGCGAAGAGATGAGTTTTCAGCCTGGATTTGGAAAGAAAGCGCCTTGAAGAGAAGGCGCCTGATGTACAGACTCAGGTAATTTTTTCCAGGCATAAAAAGCAGCAAGGTGAAAGGAATGAAGTCTGGAGTTAAAAATAGAAGAGAAGGGCACAGACAGAAGCGATTTGCCAGAAGAGCGGAGTTCCCGAGGAGGGATGTAGGGAGAGATAAGAGGAAAGGTAGTGAGGAGCTGCAGAGTGAATGCACTTATTGGTCACTAGGAGAAGTTTGAACTGGATGCAAAAATGGATAGGGAGCCAATGAAGTGACTTGAGAAGAGGGGTAGATTAACCGCACAGCAAAGTGTTGAACAGATTGAAGGAGAGAGAGATGATTCAGAAGGAGACCAGCAAGGAGTAGTCTAGGTGGGTGGTTGCCGGAAAAGCACCACCACCCCCAGCGTTCTGGCATACATCCCGTTCATTGCTTGCACCATCACCATGTTGTCATTGCGGAGTATAGTTGCCCTATTGACCAATTGCTAGGCCCAAATAAACAGAGCTGCCATTATAGGGAACAATTCCAGGAACGTGATGTCCTTGGTAGTGCTGCAAGAGTGCTATGCACTCGGCCAAGTATCGGAGCACCAAGCCCCCTTGAAGTTTATGCTGAAGCTGGCTCCACCGAATGCATCTGTGAACAGATCAAAGTTCGAAAAAGAGGAGTCCTGCTAGAATGCTATGCCATTGAAAGAATGCAGGAAATGCTCCCAGATGTGCAGATCTTCCCATATGTCCCTGCTGACCCTAATCTGGTGGTGTTGCCTTTTTATGCCCCTCATTGCAAAGGCTAGGTGGCGACAAAAAACCTGCCCCATGGGGATTACTCTAGATGCAACGCATGATAGGCCAAGCAGAGATTGAAACTGCTCTAGTATTGCTTTCTGAAGGTCACTCATTTGCTTGATGGTTGTTCTCAGTTCGTCCAGTTTATCCCTGGGCTCGGACATCCAGCTCAATGCAGAGAAATGTAATTGTCGTTGAGGGGCCTATGGTCTTTTCAACCGCCAGGGGGATTTTGAATCCCTGAGCAATTCGCTCAAAGGAGCCGAGGACCATTTTGCACTCCTTGGCTCTGGCACCCACGAACAAAAAATCATCTGGGTGATGAACCATAGAGCCAGGCCCAGATACCTCCTCAACCACCCAGTGCATGAAGGAGCTAAATAGCTTGAAATACACGTAGGAAATTGAACATCCCATGGGCATGCATTTATTATTCTAGTAGTTACCTTTGAAAAGGAGCCCAAGCAGGTGAAAGGACTTTGGATGCACCGGAAGCAGGTGGGAGGATAACTCTGTGCGCCTTGGCCAGTTGCGCCTGTGGACCCACTTTCTGAATGACCGCTATGGCCTAGTCAATAGACGCATAGCGAACCAAACACAGATAAAGATTGATATGGTCATTAACGAAAGCCCTCTCTGGGTATGAGAGGTTGCGTATCAAATGAAATTTACCTGGCTCGCTCTTTGGGACTACACCCAGCAGAGATAGGACTAGATTGGGGAAGGGGGGAGGGGGTCCCGATAGGGGCCAGCCAACCTCTCCAGCCTTACTGCCTTGGCAATTTTTTCTTTCACCACTTGAGGGTGTTGAAGCACAGAAGGGGCATTGCACGCAGCGGAAAGGATTCGGAAACCCTGTGAGAACCTGTCAATAATGCTGTGGGCCTTGTCCTGATGGGTGTTAAACCAAAACCATGGGGGCATGTTCTCAAGCTTGATTGGTGACGGGGCTAAGTCTGTCATTTGAATGTTGGGGTTGTGGTCTGAAAGGTTTACCCTCCCTAGCGAATCTGCGCATGGTAACCCGGGTGACTGGCTCTGCAGGCCGAACAGATGTGGTGTAATTTGCATGGGTTCCATGCCATGTTCCCTCTAAGCTGTGCTGGGTCCACCGGCAACATTCCTGTCGGCAAGGGGGGGCGGGGTGGTGCAGTGCGATCGACGCTGCGCCCCTCCTCCCACCGGCGGGAATGCCGGTGGAGGACCTGACGCAGATTAAAGTGAACATTACGAGGGTGCTGCGGCATGTGTTAGACCCTGTGTCTAGCACACGCCGCAGCACCCTTGCAATGTTCACTTTAATCTGCGCCGGGTCCTCCGCCGGCATTTCTGCCGGTGGGGGGAGGGACAGAGCGTCGATCGCACTGCAACTACCCCCCCCCCCCCCCGGCCGGCAGGAATGTTGCCGGCTGACCCAGCACAGCTTAGAGGTAACATTGATTCCATGTGCAGTGACCATTATTGAACTGGCGGCTTTAATGTTGCCCAGCTATCTGCCCAAAGGATCACACGGTGTAGGCCTGAAAGGGCTGGAGCCCGTCGTCAGGGTTCAATGGTCTGTTGGGAGACATCTCATTGAGCCATGGTTGACTACTCTGTGCCACCACTTAATTGTGTGGTCCTTGGCCATATTCTTCCTAAATTTGACGTCATAGTTTAGCCAGGCCCAGCCACCAAAGTGCTTGTGTACATAAGTTATGTTATCAAGATAGTGAATCAGGTAAGGGCTCAGCTTGCGCTCGTGCTCCACTATGATGGTCATGAAGATATGGAAGGCTGAAACCCAATTAGCGATTGACTTGAACATTTTGGGGTTTTTTATCCTTCTCCCTGGACTTCTCATTCTCTTTATCCTTGCTTTTGCTCTCCTGGTCCCTGATTAACAATGAGAAAATATCTATATACTCCCTTCTCTGGTTCTTCTTCTTTACTTTTTTTGACACCGAATTTGCTAACGAGGTGACGCCATATTGTACATCGCCCCTAGAGGCTGCTAGTGTGGAGCCTGCCGGTGGCACTAGTCCCCCCCCCCTCCCATGGCGATGGCCGTGGAACTGCTTTCCCCTTCCCTGCCTGACCACATCTTGGCTGCTGAGTTTCTCTGGCATGTCGTCCTTTTCTGAAAATTCTTTAGTGCATTTTGAATAACACCCTCCAGAGTGAGCTCTCCATCACTGTCTGACACCGAACTTGCAGATGTCAAAGTTGTTAGCTCCTATGCCCCCAAACTCCCTACAGATTTACCTCCGGAAGACATCCTCGCTGAGCTGGGCCCAGTGTCGGATTGCAGAAGAGGTGTGTTCCGGTCCATCGTGGATGTTGCAGCCTTGAGGTGTTGTTGACCCCAGGGCCGTGCTGACTGACTTGCTCCCGCACACATATAAGCTCCTCCCCCAGATTTGGCGCCGTGTGCTCCTGCTGAGCTGGTGCTGACTGCTTACTGTGTCACATGGTTGTCACAGCCTTTTCGCTTGTTCTCTTCCTTTTCGCTACCGCAGATGATGTTGATGCCATAGCTGCAGCTGTAGATGATGCCCTGGTGGTGATCCCACTTCAGTGTCCTGTCATCTGCTTCCTTCCTTGCGTCCTAGTCTGGGTAACGTTACTCTTTCTGGGCATATCTGCAGTGGGAAAACAGCTAGGAGAAGGGATAGACAATAAATTACAAATGGAATGCATTCCAGCCCCTGCTGACCTGGAGTCCTGGACCACTCTACTGGCACCTACCCCAGAAGCACATGATGCAACATCTCATCTCATCTTGATTTTTTTTTTTGCAGTCATCACCATCTTTGCAGCTTCATCCCTGTTGCCTTTCCAACATTGTTTTAGATGCCCCTAACTTCATGGGTATAGCTGCATGACTCTGCCCATCATAAACCAAAGAAAAAACCTGGGCTAAGAAGCAGAGGTGCCATACCAGCTGAGGCTGCTAGATGGCATCAGTGCTGCATTATTAAAAGGAACCGGCAAAAAGCATTGCAGCCGGACCGCAGCACAAACTCCCACTTTGCCAATGGAGCCAACCCCAGCCTGGCTGCCGGGAAGGCCCAGGGAACCAGCTGGCCATCAGGCAGCCCCTCCTGTTCACCTGCCTGGCCTTTCTGGCTCCCTTTTGTTTTTATATGCACACACTGTAGGAAGACTACAGTCATCCGCAGCGACCATGAGGGAGATCCGAAATGCCTGTGAGGACCCCGAAGAGGGACAAGCATCACACCGGATGCCCCCAGGTAGGGGGGAGGACAAAACGGCCATCAGAACTCATGCCGCTGGTCCCAGCCAGCCACCACGATGCTGATACTGCAGGCGTTATGCCTGTTTGGGTCTCTGCATTCACTCTGGTCCCTTCCCCTCCCCTCCCCCCTCCCAATTCCGGCATCGGCACTACCTGCCTTACTCTGGACTTGATCTGCTGCTGTGAGGATCTCTGCCCTCCCTCCAGAACTCCATCCAGACAGACAACCAGGTAGCCATGTTCTACATCAACAAACAGGGTGGCACGGGGTCCTACCTCCTTTGTTGGGAGGCTGTGTCTGTCTTTGGAAATTTGCCGCATTGCACGGCATGACCCTCCAGGCTGCGTATCTGTCATGGGAGCAGAACGTCCTCGCAGATCGCCTCAGCAGGGTCCTACAGCTAAACGAGTGGACTCTCAACAGCATGCTCACCGACATCTTTCAGCTGTGGGACATTCTGTCGATGGATCTCTTCGCCTCCCCTCACAATGCCCAGCTCCCATTCTGCTCCAGGATACCCTACAGCAGTGGTTCTCAACCTTTTTTGTACCGTGACCCCTTTTACCATTGGTCAAGTTGTGGTGACCTCCAATGATAAAATCAAATGCGTCTCTCTTCCTTTACCGTTAACACATTGTCGCTGTAATCATTTGTTGAATTATTAATATATTATAGGCCTTTGCAATATGTTTTTATTTATAACATTTACTTATTTAAACCACAATAATTAATCACAATAACAAGTAACAATATTTGATTTCAAAATTATGATGATTTTGCAGTCAAATCACTAATATGAAATAAAATTATTTTTTCTACCTTTGTTGTCTGACCAATTTATTCTCTGATCATGCTAGTCCCGATCTGAGGCTTCTGCTTTCCTGTCTTCTCTTAGCTCTCTTTCTGTGGTCTATTGTCCATCTGCCATTTCTTATCTCTTCTTTCGTTTTCTTCACTTCTTTCCATCAGCCTATTTCCAGTCCCAGTAACCATCCCCAGTATCAGCCCCTTTCCAGTCCTCACTCTCTCAGTACCTTCCAATGTCAACTTGCATTCCCATGACTGCCACTGGTGTCCATTCCCTTCCAGTCCCCCTCCTTCCCTACTGAGCAGTCCCTTCTAGTACAAATACCATGTCAGCTCCTCTCAGATCCACTCTTTTCCAGTTTCATTCTCCCATCCCCTCGTATCAGCCCATTTGTAGCCTTAGCCCCCAGTTTTCTTCCAGGGCCAGCAGCTCTATTCTCCCCTCCCCACAATCAGCCCATTCCCAGTCGAAGCCCCCCAATCAGCTCGCTTCCAGTGCTAGTCCCCCCTCAACCCTATTACCAGTGCTAGCCTCCCCTAATCAGCTCATTTCCAGTGCTAGTCCCTCCTCAACCCCATTATCAGTGCTAGCCTCCCCTAATCAGCTCATTTCCAGTGCTAGTCACTCCTCAACCCCATTACCAGTGCTAGCCTCCCCTAATCAGTCCATTACCAGTCCTACCCCCCCCCCCCCATCAGCCCATTTCCAGTCCTAACCTCCCCGATCAGCTCATTTCGTGCTAGACCCCATCAGTCCATTACCAGTCCTACCCCCCTATTAGCACATTACCAGTCCCAACCCCCCTTGATCAGTCCATTCCTAGTCCTAGCCTTCCCCAATTAACCCATTACCAGTCCTAGCCCCCCCATCTTCCCATTATAATCCTAACCCGCACTGTCTCTCTCCTCTGTCCAGCATTTATTGCTCGTCTGTACAGTATGTCCCCCTGTCTCTTCCCTTTGTCCATGTCAGCCCCCTCCCTCCATCCATCAATGTCAGCCCCCCTCCCTCCTTCCCTCCCTCTCTCCATGTCAGCTCTCCCCTCCCCTCCCTCCTTCCCTCCATCCATGTTAGCCCCCCTCTCTCCATGTCAGCCCTCCTGTCCATGTCAGCCCTTCCTCCCTCCATCCATCCCAGCCCCCTCCCTCCATCCATGTCAGCCCTCTCCTCCCTCCCTCTCTCTCTCCATGTCAGCCCCCCCTCTCTCCATGTCAGCCCACCTGTCCATGTCTGACCCCTCCCTCCCTCCTTCCATCCATCCATCCCTCCATGTTAGCCCCGTTGCAGGTTCCCTGCCCCCTCCTCCCCTCTCCCTGTCTGCCTGCTGCTGCCCTACTGTTCTTCTACAGCCGCGGCTCCCTGTCTCTTAGGGAACCACGGCTATACCTGTAAAACCGTTGCAGAGCCTTCCCGTCTCTCGACGAGCTCCGTGCAGCATTGTCCCGCCGCCAAAGGAAGTGGTAAACAACTTCCTTTGGAGGTAGGACAATGCTGCACGGACGGAGCCCGTCAAGAGACAGGAAGGCTCCGCAACGGTTTTACTGGCATAGCCGCTGTTCCCTAAGAGGCAGGGAGCTGTGGCTGCATTAGAAGGGACTGGGAGGCGGTGAGTTTGCTGCTGCCGAGAAGTGGACTCGGCAGCAACTTGGGCGCTTATTTTTTTTTTTTATGGCGGAGTGAGGTGAGGCGAAGCGACCCCCGTGGGGGTCGCGACCCACAGGTTGAGAACCGCTGCCCTACAGGCACCGGGTTGCATTTGATGCATTCCTCATGGACTGGAGCGAGGGACTTCTGTATGTATGCATACCCACCAACTACCTTGGTGGCCAAAACTCTCTTCAAGGTACAGGCGGAGCGTGCCACAATGAGCCTCATTGCACCGTATTGACGCAGGCAACCATGGTTGTTCCCTTTGTTACTCTCGTCAACCCCTGAGGCTCGATTCGGTCCTGGACATTTTCTCTTAGAATGAGGGGACACTACTGCATCCTAGTGTAACATCTGTGGTGCTCATGGCTTGGATGCTGAGTGAATAGCACTTGCAAACCTTCATCTGCCGGAAAACATGCAGAACGTACTCTTAGCCTCTCCCATAAGGACTCTACATGCCACGCCTACACCTTCAAGTGGCGCAAATTCTTCATTTAGTGTGAGGGAAAGGCCCTCAATCCCTTCTTCTGCTTGATAGAGGCAATTCTGTCTTACTTACTACACCTCTTTGACTCTGGCCTTAAGTTCAACTCAGTCAGAGTGCACCTCAGTGCCGTGGTCGCTTATCACCGTCTGACAGCTGATAAGTCTATTTCAGCTCACCCGTTGGTGAGCTGCTTCACGAGGGGGCGCCTCCTTTCTCGATCCCCCATAAAGCCACTGCCAGTAGTGTGGGACCTCAATCTTGTCCTGGCGCAACTTTTGCCTTCTCTTTTTAAGCTGCTCTGCTCCTGTCCTCAGATTTCTCACTTGGAAAATGGCCTTTCTAGTAGTGCTCACTTCTGTGAGCAAAGAGAATTGCAAGCACTGGTGGGGCATCCGCCTTACACCAGATTCCATAAGAACCCTAAATTCCTGCCTAAGATGGTGTCCGCTTTTTACCTCAGTCGATAGTACTGCCCACATTCTTCCCAAGGCCTCACACAAACAAGGTTGAGGCTTCTCTACACACCTTGGCTTGCAAGAGAGTGCTAGCTATCTACCTGGAGAGAACGAAAGCCCAACGCCGTTTCTCCCTGCTCTGTCTCGTTTGACTCAACGAGCTGGGCATGGCTGTCTCCAAGTGCACCCTTTCCATTTGGGTGACGGATTGCATCTCCTTCGCTTACGCTTAGGCTGGTCTCTCTTTGGAGCGCCACGTCACGGTGCATAATGTCAGGACCATGGCTGCTTACGTGGCCAAATTGCACTCAGTCTCTATGGTGGAGATCTGTAGCGCTGCTATGTGGTCCTCTGTCCACACCTTTACAGCCCACTACTGTCTGCATATGGATTCCCAGTGTGATAACAACTTCAGTCAAGCCGTACTCCGATGTATCTTTGGGAATTGAAGCTTCTCCTTCCTGGAAGGAGGACGTCTTCAGAAATATTTTCCTGCCTGGGTCCAGATAGCCTCCGATCAGTGGGTACTGGAGATCATCTGTGAGGGCTACGCCCTAGAGTTGGCATGGCCCCTGGCGGATGCCTTTCTGTTGTCCCTGTGCAAGGCTCCGGCCAAGGTGAGGGCGGTGAGTGAGATGCTGCAATGTCTTCAGGAGTTAGAGGTTGTGGTAAAGGTACTGTCCGATGAATTTGGGTTGGGTTGATACTCCATCTATTTTGTGGTTCCCTAAAAGGAGGGCACTTTCCACCCCAACGTGGATATAAAGCATGAAATCAGAATGTTAGGTGTGCCATGCTTTCATATGGAAACTCTTTGTTCTCCAGGACCAAGCAGGAAGTCAGTCCTCACATATGGGTGTCATCGGCGCCGATGAAGCCCCAGCGGAGCATTTCCCCAGCTTTCCATGAAAGCCTTTGGGAATGCTGGCACGCATGCGCGGTTCCCTTCCCGCCTAAAGGTGCCATCTTACCTCAGTCTCTTTTTCCGAGAAGCCCATTGGACGTGTGTCCTGTTCTCCCGGATAAAAGTGACTTTTTTCTTCGGCGATTTTCGCTATTTTTTCTCCGGTTCGACGCCGGTTCGCCTCCCGCCGGGTTCGGTACACCGGTATCAAGCCCGTTTTCTTCATTTTACGGTTTTTGCCCTTCGTGGCTGGCGTTCACGCCCTTTTTTCATTTTTCACTGGGAGGCCGGTCTTTTGACCTCGCTGGGGCTATTTTTTCCCTGATGGCTTCCAGTGGTTTCAAAAAGTGTGATCGGTGTAAGAAAATTATGTCTCTCACCGACACACACGACTGCTGCCTTCGGTGCCTCGGCCCTGACCACGACCCAAAGTCGTGTGGGCCATGTGGGAAGATGTCTTCCAAGGCACTAAAGAGTCGACAACATCAAAAGGAAAGGTTTTTCTCGGACTCTGCCTCCGGCTAGGCCCGGACCTCGTCTGAGGCCTCGACATCTCGGGATTCCGATCCCGAGCGCCGTCGAAGCTCCTCGGACAGGGGGTCCCCCGACCGGGAACGTAACAGGAAGAAGCGGCTCGCGAGGGCGGCGTCGGAGGAGGTCCCTGGTCCCTCAAGGCCAGGTCTAAGACCCCCGACCGCCGTCCCGGGCCCGTGGACCAAGAGAAGCCTGCCAAAGTTCCTCGCGTGGAGCCGGAGTCTGCTGGACACGTAAGCCCCGTAGTCCTCATGGACTCTCCTCCCAGAGAGCCGACGTCGGGCCCGGCGCTGCCGGGGCCCGAGTCGGTGGCTGCTGCGTCTCCCGAGCTGAGTCTCAGGATGACAGCCTTGGAGTGCAGACTGTCTGCCTTCATGGAGCAGCAGCGGGCACTGATGGCCAGCCTGTCTGGTGCATCTGCCCTGACCACCGGGACGTCGACTTCGAAGTCAACCCCGGAGACCAAGCCGATACTCGAGACCCTCGTGGCTCGAAGTCGTCCTCGGTCGAGGTCTCCCTCGACCTCCCGTTCGGGACCGACGGTGTCGATGCCGGTGCCCCCGGCGTCGGGGCGGGTGCCTCGGGGCCCTGCGGGGTCGGACCCTGACTCCTCCTCGGACGAGTCCGCCTGGGAGACAGAGGACGAGGAGTCTCCCGATACTTTTAAGACTCGGTGCATCCCGTCGGACTCACCGCAGTCTGATCCCCGGAGTAGATCCCTTCCGGAGGACACTAGGTTCTCGGAGTTCGTCCGGGATATGACCGCTGCCTTGGCTATCCCTGCCGATCCCGAGGAAGAGCCTCGAGCCGAGGAGCTCGATGCTCTACAGTACGACTCTCCTCCGAAGGAGGCCTTTACTGTCCCGGTTCCTCCGATGCTGGAACGGCTCCTCTTCCGAATGTGGGAGGCCCCGGCCTCGGCGCCGGTTCTAAGTAAGCGAGTCGATTCCATTTATCAACTCCGCAAGAGCCCTGGTTTCCAGAAAGCACAGCTACCACACCATTCCATGGTTGTGGAATCGGCCATGCATCGCTTGAAGAGCCAGAAGATGCACTCTGCGGTGCCCCCCGGCAGGGAGGCCCGCAACCTCGATGGCGTCGGTAGGAAGTGCTTCCAGGGGTTGATGCTTGCTTGCCGTGTCCAGTCTTACCAGCTGTACATGGGTATGTACTTGCGAGACCTGGCCAAAGAACTGGCCGGCTTCTCTGCTGGTCTCTCTGGGGAACCCTTGCAGAGATTTCAGACTTTGTCCTTGGGGATTCGGGAATGCTCGAAGTTCATTTCCCGCGCCGCCTACGATGGCTTCGAGGCTTCGACCCGAGTAGCGGCTGCCTGCATCGCGGCTCGACGCCAGGCGTGGCTGCAGTCATCGGACCTTGAGCCATGGGTTCAGGACAAGTTGGTCGATGTCCCCTGCCGAGGTGAGAACCTTTTTGGCAAACCCGTGACCGAGAAGGCCGCTCAGCTCGAGACAGAGCACCTTACCAGGACAAGGCTGTCGAGGAAGACCTCTGCCCCTTCACATAAGAAGGGCTCGGGTAAAAAGTCCTTTTACCCGAGGAAGGGCACTGCCTACAAACAGTACCCTCAGTATCAGGCTGCCCAAGCTGCCCCCCAGGGTCAGCAAACCAAGGGCCAGGGTAATGGGCCCCGTAGGCAGAGGACCCCCAAGCCTCCGGCCCCTGCTCCAACTCAGCAGGGTGGGGGTTTTTGACTTCTTGAGCATAGCCTCTCCTCCACTGCTCTCCCCACCCTGCACAGGAGGTCGCCTCGCCCTCTTTGCCCACCAGTGGCCCCTTATCACCGGGGACAGTTGGGTGCTGGACATAGTCCACGATGGCTATGCCCTCCATTTTCACCAACTGCCTCCACCATATTTTCCAGGGGAGCCTCCAAGGCCTCCCCTGCACACAGACCTCCTTCTAAAAGAGCTTCATGGTCTGTTGGTGGACAGGGCGGTAGAGCCTGTGCCTCCCCACTTGCAAGGTCACGGATTCTACTCCAGGTATTTCCTGATACCCAAACGAACCGGTGGCCTTTGACCCATTCTGGACCTCAGAAACCTCAACAAGTTCCTAGAGAAAGAAAAGTTCAAGATGCTTACTCTTGGAACACTTCTGCCCTACCTCCAGCAGGGAGATTGGCTATGCTCCTTAGATCTAAAGGATGCGTACACTCACATTCTCATTTATCCAGACCACAGAAAGTACCTCAGGTTCATTGTGGGAGGGAACCATTATCAGTACAGAGTACTACTTTTGGCCTATCCTCCGCTCCCAGGGTCTTTACCAAGTGCCTGGCAGTGGTTGCGGCCTACCTAAGAAATCAAGGCATCTTTGTCTTTCCCTATCTGGACGACTGGCTCATCAGGGGTCAGACGTCCCTGGAGGCCAGACAAGCCACCCTCAACACCATTGCTCTGCTTCAAAAGGTGCGCTTTGTCATAAACTTCGCTCCCATCCCAGAACTTGGAGTTCATAGGGGCAAGGTTGGATTCTCAACTGGCAAAGGCATTCTTGCCAGAAGACAGGGCTCAAAGGCTGATGGACGTGGCAAAGCTGTTTCTGAACAAGTCCCTGGTCTCCGCCAGACTCTGGGTCACATGGCTTCGACAGTACATGTGACTCCCAATGCCAGGCTCCATATGAGGCCTGCACAGTGGTGCCTTCGGACTCAGTGGTCTCAAGCCATAGGCCACTTACGAGACAAGATAAAGGTGTCCAAACCCCTTTTGGCCTCCCTCAGCTGGTGGCTACATCCACCCAATCTACTCAAAGGCATGCCCTTCCAAATGCCAGAATACTCAGTGGTCCTCACCACCGACGCCTCTCTGAAGGGCTGGGGTGCTCATTGTCTGGACAAGTGCACCCAAGGCCTCTGGTCTCCCTGGGAGGCAGCCCAACAGATCAATCTGCTGGAACTTTGAGCTATCCGCTTGGCTCTCAGAGTTTTTTCTCCAGCCCTGGCTCACCGCTCAGTCTTGATTCAAACAGACAACCAGGTGGCCATGTTTTATGTGAACAAGCAGGGCGGCACGGGGTCCCAGATCCTTTGTCGAGAGACTCAGGACCTTTGTTCCTTTGCCCTGAAGCACCACATGCTTCTCAAGGCGGTGTACCTCCCAGGCCAGGAGAACTGCCTGGCCGACCGGTTGAGCAGGATTCTGCAGCCCCACGAGTGGCAGCTGCATCCCTTGGTGGTTCAAAAGATCTTCCTGAAGTGGGGTCTCCCTTGGATAGATCTCTTTGCCAGTCCACTAAACAAGCAGCTACCCCAGTTCTGCTCCAGGCAACCACATCCCTTGAGGATCGCACCAGATGCTTTTCTGATGTCCTGGTCTCAGGGCCTCCTGTATGCGTTTCCTCCCACGCCCTTGGTGGCCCGAACTCTGTTGAAGATTCTTCGGGACAAGGCCTCGGTCCTGCTGGTAGCTCCCAGATGGCCGAGACAGCCTTGGTTTCCTCTTCTGCTTCAACTGGCGGTGGATCCCCCACTGCCTCTGGGGTTGCAACCCGACCTTCTCTCTCAGGAGCAGGGTTCCTTACTACACCCCAATCTCAAGACTCTCAATTTGATGGCCTGGAGGCTGCAAGGGTAGTCTTGGCTCCCTGGGGCCTGCCTCAGGAAGTTGAGGAGGTTGTCCTAGCCTCTAGAAAACAGTCCACTAGGAAAGCCTATGCTCTCAAATGGAAGAGGTTTTCTGTGTGGTGTCAGCTACGTACAGAGGATCCTTTCTCCTGTACTGTGCCAGTAGTGCTTCAGTACTTACTGCACTTATCAAATCAGGGACTTAAGTCCAATTCTGTTCGGGTCCACCACTCAGCTATAGCAGCTCACCACTCACTGGTGGAGGGACATTCTTTGTCAGGTCACCCCTTGGTGTCCCGCTTTCTCAGGGGCTTGCTTTTGCTCAAGGCCCCCATCCGTCCTCCTGCTCCTGAGTGGGAGCTGAATGCGGTCTTGCAGCAACTGACTCACCCACCCTTTGAGCCGATGGCTACTTGTCCACTGCGCTTCCTCTCCTGGAAGACACTCTTCCTGATAGCCCTTACCACGGCTAGGCGAGTGAGTGAGCTTCAGGCCCTGGTCTGTGATAGGCCTTACACCAGGATTTATAGGAACAGGGTAGTCCTCAGGACTCATCCGAAGTTCCTCCCTAAGGTTGTCTCCTCTTTCCACCTCAATCAGGAGGTAGTTCTTCCATCCTTCTTCCCTAGGCCTCATGCAAGCCAGGCTGAAGCAGTCCTGCATACCCTGGACTGTAGGAGGGCCTTATCCTTCTACCTTGACCGTATGCAGGGGCATAGAAGGGCTACTCAGCTCTTCGTATCCTTTGACCCCAATAAGTTGGGGTTAGCTGTGTCCAAGCGTACCTTGTCTATCTGGGTGGCTGACTGTATCACCTGGGCTTACAAGGTGGCTGACCTTCCTTTGCAGGGTAGGGTCACGGCCCATCGTGTCAGGGCACTGGCTGCCTCAGTGGCTCATCTCCGCTCTGTGCCCTTGGTAGACATCTGCAGGGCTGCAACTTGGTCTTCAAGGCAGACATTTGGAGCCCACTACTGTCTGGAAAGGGAGTCCCGTAGGGACAGTGCTTTTGGCCAAGCAGTACTCCGGAATCTCTTTGAGGTTTAGGCAACTCCTGCCCTCTGTTGGGCTACCGGTGGAGGTTGTGTCCTTGAAAAGCCTTTCTTTGCTGCTGGGACTAGAGGGAGTTCTCTTGTTCAGCCTGGGTTACTCAGTAGCCCAGAGCTAGGGAGTCACCCATTTATGAGGACTTTCTTCCTGCTTGGTCCTGGAGAAAGAGTAGTTACTCACCTGTAACAGGTGTTCTCCAGGAGCAGCAGGAATCAGTCCTCACAACCCTCCCTCCTCCCCTTGGAGTTGCAGTTGTACATAGTTTGTGTTTTTACATTTTTGGGTGCTGTTCTTAGCTATGTCATTTGACTGAGGTAAGATGGCACCTTTAGGCGGGAAGGGAACCGCGCATGCGTGCCAGCATTCCCAAAGGCTTTCATGGAAAGTTGGGGAAATGCTCCGCTGGGGCTTCATCGGCGCCGATGACACCCATATGTGAGGACTGAATCTCCAGGAACAAGCAGGAATGAGTCTTCACATATGGGTATCGTCAGTACCGACGGAGCCTGCGCGGGAACGCTCCCCAGCATCCAGTAAGAAAGTTTTTGGGAGCATCCCACAACGCCTGCGCGCTGCCTTCCCGCCTTTCCTAACTGCCTCTCTCCAGTTCTTCTTTTCCGCGGAGCCAGCAGGTCGTGTTCCTGTCACCGCTGAAGTTCTTTATTTTTCTTTATTTCTTTGGTCGCGCGTCTGCCTTCTTCGACGTCGGACCGGTACCGCCGGTCTTTTTTTCTTTCTTCTTTAAAAAAAAAAATTCTACCATTTTCCCACTTCTGTGCAATTTTGTCTTTTGGGCCTTGGGCCTACAAGATTTTTCCTCATGGAAAAGCCCGCTTCCGGGTTTAAAAAGTGCACGAAGTGCAGCGGTACTCTTTCTATCACCGACACCCATGACTGGTGTCTAAAATGTTTGGGTCCTGACCACTCCATCACCGATTGTGAGTCCTGTTCCATGATGTCTAAAAGAGGTCGACAGAATCGAGCGGCAAAGCTCAGTACCCTGTTTCCCTCTGATGCAGCTTCTGTGGCATCGAAATCTTCCTGGGCTTTGTCTTCTTCCCATGGATCTCAGGTAACCAAACATAAGTCCAGCTGGTCCTTGAAGGGTAGATCTCCCTCTAAGTATCGAGATGCCTCCGGGCTTGCCCTCGAGGATCCTGTACCGGTAAAATTACCCCGGCGGGAGGCTCCGGCTTCCAAAGCTTCATCTATGGGGTCACAGGTTGACAACGATGGCGTGGCCTCGACCGATCACCTGTTGCCATGTTCTGGGGTACCGGTGGTCTCCACTGGTACCGACATCCAGACATTGGTTGCGTCAATGGATCAGAATATTCTGACCATGCAGCGTGCCATCACGGCATTCATACAAGCTGCTACGCCTCCGGTACCGTAACAAACTCCGTTGGCGGTACCGGTTCCGGCACCGATATCAGTTCCGGTGCCGGTACCGATTGCATCAACATTGGCTTCTGTGTTGACTGCAGCGGTACCCTGTCCTGTGATGCCTATCGGTACCGAATCGGTACCGATCACTCCCAATGTCGATACCACTCGGTACGCGTATCGGGCTCTGCAAGAGCATCCAGACAGGCGATACTTCGATTCCTCCGAGGACTCTGATGAATCAGAGGCTTCTGTCGAAGCATCGGTACTCCTTCCTCAGGAGCCCTCTTCTCCAAAAAGAAGAATGTCTCCTCCAGAAGACTTGTCTTTTCAAGACTTCATTAGGGAAGTGGCCAGGGGCCTCTCTATTTCAGTGGCCCCTGAACCAGAGCCTAGAGCCAAGAAATTAGATATTTTACAATATCCTAAGGCTCCTAAAGAGGCAGCTACTTTACCAATTCATGAGATCCTTTATGATCACATGTTGGGCATATAGGAGACACCTCTTACTACTTCCCCTCATTCTCGCAGGTTGGACACCATGTACCGTGTTCCTCCTTGTCCTGGCTTTCATAAGACTCAGCTTCCTCACCACTCTATTGTGGTGGAGTCTGCTATGAAAAAGATAAAGAGTGCAAAAAGACACTCATCTAATTCTCCAGGAAGAGAATGCAGAACCTTAGATGCTTTTGGCAGGAGAATTTTCCAGGCCAATATGCTTACTGCCAGAATCAACTCCTATAGTCTCTATATGGGGATGTTTCTAAAGGAAGTTACAGATCATCTGCTAACTTTATCTCCTTTTATCTCAGAAGATAAAAGGGAAGTGTTTCTCACCTGGCTTAAACATGCCCAGTATGTTTCCAAATGTTCCAACCGTGCAGCCTTTGACTCTTTTGAGTGTGCCAGCAGAGCCTCGGCTATTGCTATAGGTGCACGCAGACTTGCTTGGTTACAAGCTTCTGATTTGGAACCCTGGGTCCAGGATGGATTAGGAAATCTTCCTTGTACAGGTGAAAACCTTTTTGGTAAGGATTGGCAAGCAAAGGCCACTCAGATGGATGCTGAAAATTCTGCCTTAGATAGACTTTCAAAGTCTACTTTCTGCTCCTGCTAGAAAAAGGTTATTCAAAAATACTTTCTTTCCCAAAAAAGGGAAATATTATCCTGGTTATGGTCTCCAGGCATCTTCTACAGGTCGTTTTGCTGCAAAGCGTCAGCAACAACCTAAACAAGCCAAGCCTAAGGCTACAAGGACTGCTACGGCCCAAGAGCCTCAGCCTCCTCAGGGCCTTTGACTTACAACTAGAGAACATAGCCTTTCTGGCTCTAGAAGAACCAGAGCCTCTCACCATTCCAGGAAGGTTAGCTCATTTTGCTCCCAGATGGGAACAAATCACAGCAGAGCAATGGACCCTCTCCATCATAAGGGAGGGGTACAAGCTTCATTTCTTAAACCTTCCTCCTCACACTATGGTGAGACAGTTCAATTCTCCAACATCTCTCCTCGACCTTCTGGGTCAGGAGATTGCTACCCTTCTTGCCCAAGGGGCAATTGAAGAAGTCCCCGTTCTTCAACAGGATTCAGGGTTCTACTCCCCCTATTTTCTTATTCCAAAGAAAACAGGGGGCTACAGACCCATATTAGATCTCAGAGAATTGGACAAGTTTCTATGCAAGGAGAAATTCAAGATGATTTCTCTCGGTGCTCTCCTTCCATACCTTCAGAGTCAGGATTGGCTTTGTTCTCTAGATCTCAAGGATGCGTACACCCATGTCCTCATCCATCCAACACACAGAAGGTTCCTTCGGTTCCTTTATCAGGGAAAGCACTACCAATACAGAGTGCTTCCTTTCGGTCTTGCCTCTGCTCCAAGAGTGTTCACAAAATGCATGGCAGTAGTAGCTGCATTTCTACGCACTCTAGGAATATTTGTATTCCCATATCTGGACGACTGGCTCATCCGAGCACCATCCCAGTCAGAGGCCCAGACTTCCCTAGCCTGCACAAGGCATGTTCTTCAGTATCTGGGACTTGTGATAAACATTCCAAAATCACAACTCACCCCTACTCAGTCATTGGAGTTCATCGGGGCCTTGCTAGATACCACAACTGCAAGGGCCTATCTTCCCCAGGCCCGTTGCCTACGCTTGGTGCAGTTAGCCTCTCAAATTCAGTTAAAATCCCATTTAACTGCTCAAGAGATGTTACAACTGTTAGACCACATGGCATCCACCGTGCATGTGGTTCCTTATGCTCACCTTCACATGAGAGCAGCTCAGTGGACTCTGTCTACCCAATGGACCCAGGCATCAGGTTGCCTGTCAGACAAAATAGCAACCTCCAGTCATCTCTTTTGGTCCCTCCAGTGGTAGAGGTCCACTCAAAATCTGTTGCTGGGGTCCCCCTTTCAACATTTGCTACCCCAAGCAACCCTCACAACAGATGCCTCCCCAAAGGGTTGGGGAGCTCATCTACAAGATCTCTCCACCCAGGGCATCTGGTCTCCACAGGAGACATCTCTACATATCAACCTCTTAGAGCTCAGAGCAATTCTTCTAGCTTTCAGAGTTTTCCACTCCCTGCTCAGCTACAAGACAGTCCTCATCCATACGGACAACCAAGTAGCCATGTTCTACGTGAACAAGCAGGGCGGGACTGGCTCTCTGTCGCTTTGCAACGAAGCTTTGAGATTGTGGGCCTTCGCCAGAGAGCATCAGATTCATCTCATGGCTGTTTATCTTCCAGGGGTTCAAAACTCTTGGGCAGACAGACTCAGTCGAGTTCTGCTTCCACACGAATGGTCCCTCCATGGGGACCAGATAGCCAGGATCTTTCGAATTTGGGGAACCCCAGACATAGACCTGTTTGCAAGTCTGTGGAATGCCAAACTTCCCCGGTTCTGTTCCAGGATTCCGTGTCAGGGAGTTCAGGCCAGGGATGCCTTCCTCCTCCACTGGGGGCAAGACTTCCTCTATGCCTTTCCACCCATTCCCCTAATTTCCAAGACACTGTTCAAGCTTCAGAGAGACAAGGGGTCTATGATCCTCATAGCTCCACGTTGGCCACGCCAAGTGTGGTACCCTCTACTTCTTCATCTCTCTCAAGCTCCCTCCCTGGACTTGGGATCTGCTCCAGATCTCCTGTCCCAGGAGGAGGGAACGTTATGGCACCCAAATCCCCAATCTCTTCATCTCAGAGCCTGGTTGCTGAAGGCCTAGACCTTCAAGATTGGCATCTGTCTCAGCAAGTGAAGGATATCCTTCATGCTTCCAGAAAGCCTTCCACTAGACGTTCCTATGCTTTTAAATGGAAAAGGTTTACCATTTGGTGTGCAGAGAAGGATCTTAACCCTCTTGCAATACCTCTGAATTCTTTACTAGAGTATTTGCTGCATTTATCCCATGCAGGCCTCAAAACGAATTCAGTTAGAGTCCATTTGAGTGCTATTGCAGCAAACCTTAAGCCTCTCAATGGACATCCTATTTCCTCTCATCCTCTTATTGCAAGATTCATGAGAGGCCTTCTTTTAACTTAACCTCCCATTAGACCACCTCCAGTGGCATGGGATTTGAATTTGGTTCCTAGCCAGCTTATGAATCCACCCTTTGAACCCTTAGCCACTACCTCCTTGAAATTTCTTTCCTGGAAGGTTATTTTTCTCATTGTAGTCACCTCAGCTCGCCGTATCAGTGAGCTGCAAGCCTTGGTGGCTAATCCTCCTTATACAAGGTTCCATCATGACAAGGTAGTCCTCAGAACTAATCCACACTTTATGCCTAAAGTGGTCTCACCTTTTCATCTGAACCAGGAGGTGTATTTACCTGTCTTTTTTCCAGGACCTCATGCATCAAGTGCAGAGAGGAATATTCATTCCCTGGATTGTAAAAGAGCACTTGCTTTCTACTTACAAAGGACACAGCAACATTGAAAGTCCTCTCAACTCTTTGTTGCTTTTGATCCCTCTCATTTAGGACTTCCAGTCTCTAAGAGAACTCTGTCCAATTGGATTGCTCAGTGTATTTCCTTCGCCTACCAGAGTAAGAACCTTTCTCTGGAGGGCCATGTCACAACTCACAATGTGAGGGCCGTGGCAGCCTCTATGGCTCATCTAAACTCTGTGTCCATCGACCAAATCTGTCGAGCGGCCACCTGGGCCTCGGTTCATACCTTTACAGCCCATTACTGCTTGGACAAGGACTCCCGCCGGGATGCCTTGTTTGGTCAGGCTGTTCTCAAACACCTGTTCCATACCTAATCAACTCCTACCCCCCATCCCTTGTTGGATGCCCGAGATCCATGGGATGAGGTAGAGCCCTTCTCAGGGACTCACAACTTTGGAGATCTCCCTGGCATCTCTAGCTGGGGAGTCCCCATATGTGAAGACTCATTCCTGCTTGTTCCTGGAGATAGCACAGTTACTTACCTGTAACAGGTGATCTCTGGGAACAGCAGGAATAAGTCTTCACAACCCACCCATCTCCCCTAGGAGTTGTATCTCTCTATCCATCTTTCCTTTCCTCTCTCTCTCTTTGTCTCAACTTTAAAACTCGAACTGGAGAGAGGCGGTTAGGAAAGGCGGGAAGGCAGCGCGCAGGCGCTGTGGGATGCTTCCAAAAGCTTTCTTACTGGACGCTGGGGAGCGTTCCCGCGCAGGCTCCGTCGGTACCGACGATACCCATATGTGAAGACTTATTCCTGCTGTTCCCAGAGATCACCTGTTACAGGTAAGTAACTGTGCTTTCCTGCTGCTCCTGGAGAACACCTGTTAAAGGTGAGTAACTACTCTTTCCGTGGTGTTGGTGGTCTGGAAAGAAGAGTTCCTCATTGCTCTTGACCTCATGGATGCATATCTTCATATCCCGAACTGCCCAGAGCAGTAGTGGTTCCTACTTTTTGTGGTTCCCATGGGCCATTTTCAATTCAGGGTGTTGCCGTTCGGACTGGCTATGGCCCTACGCACGTTCACAAAGGTTATGGTGGTAGTGGCGGCGGCGGCGGCTCTGTGACGCAAAGGAGTTCTGGTGCATCCCTATCTGGACGACTGGTTGATACATGCAAAGTCAGCCAAAGAAAGTGACCCAGTAGGTTGTCAACTGCCTCCAAAATCTGGGTAGGTGGTCAGTTTTGGCAAGAGTGGTTTGACTCCAGCCCAGGATCTCGTTTATCTGGAGCTTGGTTCCAGATGGATGTGAGCCCGGTCTCCCTACCCAGCGACCGGGTGCAAACGTTGCAAAGCCAGAATCATCACTTTCTTTGAATGATGGTCCCTACTGCTTGGCACTATCTTCAGCTCTTGAACTCCATGGTGGCTACAGTCAAGCTGGAACCTTGGGCGAGAACTCACATGCGAGCTTTGCAGAGGGTACTCCTATTATGTTGATCTCCACAGAGGCACAAACTGCGGCTAGTCTGCCCATTGATCACAAGAGTGGTGCTGCAGTGGTGGCTAGTGTCACAGAACCTATTGGTGGGCATTCCGTTGGAACCACCCATGTGGGTGCCGCTGTTGATAGTTGCCAGCCTCACTGGGTGGGGAGCGCACTGTGAGACTCAGGTCATGCAGAATCTTTGGAACCAGGAGGACAGTTTGTGGTCCATCAACCAGATGGAGATGAGGGCGGTGTTTCTAGCCCTACAATATTTTTGGCCACATCTGCAAGGGAGAGCAGTGCAAGTGTTCTCAGACAGTACTACCATGGCGGCACCAGCAGATCCCAGAGAATGAGGTTGGTGCGATCCTTGTCTGGGTGGAGGCAAATCTCCTGGCCCCCTCAGCGGCTCACGTGATCAGAAAGGAAAATGTGCAGGCTTTCTTTCTCAGTTGTTACTGGCTGGACCTGGGGAGGGGGGGGGGTGGTCCCTCAATCCGGCAATCTTCAACCGCATAGTCTGACACTGGGGTATGCCGATCACAGATCTGATGGTGATCAACCACGATGCCGAGGTGTCCCGCTTCTTCAGCAGGAGGAGAGAATGGATGTCTGAGGGTCTGGATGCTCTGGTCCAACGTTAGCCGACAGATGGGCTCCTGTATGTGTTCCCATCTTGGGCCCTCATCAGATGTCTTCTCCAGAGGATAGAGTCTCATCCCAGTCGGGTCATTCTCATCGCGTCAGACTGGCAGCGCACACCATGGTATACAGAACTGGTCTGACTAAATGATGGGCACTCCTTGGTGCCTGCTGGTGAGGGCAGCTCTCCTTCCCAAGGGGCCATTCTTATTCCTCACATGGGTCGATTCTTGCATATGGGCCTGTCTGTTGAACAGGCTAGGCCAGCGATGGCGAACCTATGGCACACGTGCCAGCTGTGGCACGCGAAGGCCTTGCAGCTGGCACGCGGAAAGGTCCGCAAAAAAAGAAAAAGCTGGCTCTGACTGCTGCCGCGGACGCGGCAAGGGCAGAATGCAGCGTCCCGCGGGGCCCCCTCCGCCCGCTAAGCCCCTCTGCAAGAGCTTTCAGATTCGCGAGGGAGAGCGTCTCCCTCGCGTCTCTGTTAAGCCCGCAGGGGCTAATGGGAAATTTCCCATCAGCCCCTTTAGACGCGAGGGACTGATGGGAAATTTCCCATTAGCCCCTGCGGGCTTAACAGAGACGCGAGGGAGATGCTCTCCCTCGCGAATCTGAAAGCCCTTGCAGAGGGGCTTAGCGGGCGGAGGGGGCCCCGCGGGACATTGCAATCTGCCGCGGCAGCAGCCAGAGCCTGCTTTTTTTTAAAAAAAATTTGCCAGAGGGGGGGGGGGGTTAGGACTGCTAATGGGCAGGGGGGGGGGGGTTAGGACTGCTATTGGGCGGGGGGGGGGGGTAGGTCGGCTAATGGGCCGGGAGGGGGGGGGTTAGGACTGCTAATGGGCAGGGAGGGGGGGGGGTTAGGACTGCTAATAGGGAGGGAGGGGGGGGTTAGGACTGCTAATGGGGAGGGAGGGAGGGAGGGGGTTAGGACTGCTAATGGGCAGGGAGGGGGGGTTAGGACTGCTAATGGGCAGGGAGGGAGGGAGGGGGGGGTTAGGACTGCTAATGGGCAGGGAGGGAGGGGGGGGGTTAGGACTGCTAATGGGCAGGGAGGGAGGGGGGGTTAGGACTGCTAATGGGCAGGGAGGGGGGGTTAGGACTGCTAATGGGCAGGGAGGGAGGGAGGGGGGGGTTAGGACTGCTAATGGGCAGGGAGGGGGGGGGTTTGGACTGCTACGGGGCCGGGCGGGAGGGGGGGGTTAGGACTGCTAATGGGCAGGGAGGGAGGGTGGGGGTTAGGACTGCTAATGGGCAGGGAGGGGGGGTAGGACTGCTAATGGGCAGGGAGGGAGGCAGGGAGGGGGGGTTAGGACTGCTAATGGGCAGGGGGGGTTAGGACTGCTAATGGGCAGGCAGGGAGGGAGGGGGGGGTTAGGACTGCTAATGGGCAGGGAGGGAGGCAGGAGGGGGGGTTAGGACTGCTAATGGGCAGGGAGGGGGGGGTTAGGACTGCTAATGGGCAGGGGGGGGTAGGCTGCTAATGGGCTGGGGGGGTAGGACTGCTAATGGGCTGTGGGCTGATGGGGGCTGTCTGGAAATGGGGTGATGGGGGTTAGGACTGGTAATGGGTTATAGGGGGGCTTAAACTGAAAATGGGGTGATGGGGGTTTAGGACTGGAAGTGGGTTGATGGGGGGGGGGCTAGGACTGGTATTGGGTTGGGGGGTTGCTAGGACTGGAAATGGGCTGATGGGGGGCTAGGACTGGAAATGGGCTGATGCAGGGACTAGAAGGGAGTGGATGCTGGGTGAGGCTGGAACTAGAAGGGAGCTGATGTTGGGGGAGGATTAGAATGGGATGGGGCTGGGAGAGTAAAATGGAGAGGGGAAAAATATTTTGTGTGGGAGGGATAAAAAATCTACAATTGGCCGGGTATTGGGAGAGTAAGTGGGGATTGAGGATGGAGGGGTAAAATTTGAGTGGATGAAATAGGAATGAGGAAAGAGCAAAAGGAGAAAGATTAGTATGTTAAAGCGGATGTAGAGAGAGAGAATGGAAAAAAAAAACTAGAAGAGAGAAGAAAGGACAAATGGACAGCAGATGATGGAGAGTTAGCAGAAAACATGAAGAAACCAGAAGAAAGTGGCTGGAGCAATTGCAACTGTGTAACTGAGCTGAGGTATTCTGTTTATGTAATTCCTTTTTGACATTGCCACTTGTTCTCTTTCCCCAGTAGGTCATGTATTGTTATTGTCTGAAATGTATTGGTTTAATATTTGCAGTGTTGCCTTTTGATAGGTATGGTGTGGTGCTTTGTGAGTCCTGGTAGTGCTGTTAGGATACGGCGGGTTTGCTATTGGTTCTAAATGGGCAGTGTTTGTAGTAGTTCCTAATGTGCCTGGCGGTTGGCACTGGATTATAGTAATGTAGAAATCTTTTAGTCTGTCTTTATCCATACACTCATTAAGAGACATGTTTACTAAAAGTTAGTGTATGTTAGCATTATGCAAATATTTATGCAAATTGACGTGCTGGCACTTTGAGGAAATTCTTTGGTTTTGTGCGGCAGTTTGGGCACTCGGGCTCAAAAAGGTTAGCCATCACTGGGCTAGGCTGAGGAATAGGGGCTGTTCACCTTCGGTGACTGCAAACTTGTTGAAAGTGCGTAGGTGCTCCACGTCGCTTTCTTACGTACGAATCTGGAGAGTTTTTGAGAGCTGGTGTTCTGAGAGGGATCACCGGCCATTGTTGGCATCCTTTCCCGAAATCCTTGCCTTCTTAGAGGCTGGTCTGGAGAAAGACCTGGCTTATATTTCGTTGCGGGTCCAAGTGGTGGCTCTCACCTGCTATTGGGGCAGGTGAATGATGTGTCGCTCACTACCTATCCGGATGTCGTTCACTTCCTCCGAGCGGTCAACATGTTAAGCCACCAGTATGTGCTTTGGTTCTGCCATGGGATCTCAACTTTGTGCTGTTAGCTCTGACTGAGCCGTCCTTTGAGCCTTTGGGTGCTTCTATGTTGAAGGACTTGACACTAAAGGCAGTTTTTCTGGTGGCCATTTGTTCCTCCAGATGGATTTCAGAGCTACAGGCCTTATCCTGTCGGGAACCCTTTTTGGTGGTGTTGTAGGAAAAAATGATTTTGAGGTCTGTCCCGTCCTTTCTACCAAAGGTGGTTTTGGCATTCCATCTTAATCAACTGGTCACTGTTCTGGTTTTTCTGAACTGTGGGAGAGGTACGGTCGAGGAACTACAGACCGGTGAGCCTGACGTCAGTACCGGGAAAAATGGTAGAAACCATCATAAAGAACAAAATTACTCAGCATGTAGATAGTCATGGCCTAATGGGAGACAGCCAACATGGCTTTAGACAAGGAAGATCTTGTCTTACTAATCTGTTATGTTTTTTTGAAAGTGTGAATAAGCAGGTGGACAAAGGTGAGTCAGTTGATATAGTGTATCTGGACTTTCAGAAAGCCTTTGACAAGGTCCCTTATCAGAGATTTTTGGCAAAATTAAAAAGTCATGGGATAGGAGGCAGTGTACTATTCTGGATCAGGAACTGGTTAAAAGATAGAAAGCAGAGGGTAGGGCTAAATGGCCAATTTTCCCAATGGAGAAAGGTGAATAGTGGCGTACCCCAGGGATCTGTGCTGGGTCCGCTGCTTTTTGACATATTCATAAATGACCTGGAAAAGGGAATAACAAGTGAGGTTATCAAATTTGCAGATGACACAAAACTATTTAAAGTTGTTAAAACCCAAGAGGATTGTGGAAAATTGCAAGAGGATCTTGATAAATTGGAAGACTGGGCATCAAAATGGCAGATGAAATTTAATGTGGACAAGTGCAAAGTTATGCACCTAGGGAAGAACAACCCAAACTATGGTTACACGATGCAAGGTTCCACATTAGGAACCACCACCCAAGAAAAAGATTTAGGCGTCATTGTGGATAGCTTGTTAAAACCCTCGGCCCAGTGTGCAGCGGCGGCCAAGAGAGCAAATAGAATGCTAGGTATCATAAGGAAAGGAATGGAAAATAAAACAAAAGATATTATAATGCCTCTATATCGTTCCATGGTGAGACCGCACCTTGAATATTGTGTGCAATTCTGGTCACCGTATCTTAAAAAGGATATAGCGTTATTAGAAAAGGTTCAGAGAAGAGCCACCAAAATGGTAAAGGGGATGGAAGGATACCGCTATGAAGAAAGGCTAAAAAGGTTAGGGCTCTTTAACCTGGAAAAGAGATGGCTGAGGGGAGATATGATAGAAGTCTATAAATTAATGAACGGAGTGGAACGGGTAAACGTAGATCGATTGTTTACGTTATCAGAATATGGAAAGACTAGGGGACATGCAATGAAGCTACAGGGTAAACTATTTAAGACTAATAAAAGAAAATATTTTTTTCACTCAACGTGTAATCAAACTCTGGAATTTGTTACCGGAGGATGTAGTAAAGGCTGTTAGTGTAGCTGGGTTTAAAAAAGGTTTGGACAAGTTCCTGGAGGAAAGGTCCATAAACCATTATTAAGAAGGGACTCAGGATATCAATGCTTGACCCAGTACAAGCATTGTGGAACCTGTGTCTTTTGGGGAAACTGCTAGATACGTATGACCTAGATTGGCCACAGTTGGAAACAGGATACTGGGCTTGATGGACCTTGGTCTGACTCAGTATGGCATATCTTATGTTCTTATGTAACATCAGCTACACTTGCTGGATGCCCAGAGGGTGCTCCTTAAAT
This sequence comes from Ichthyophis bannanicus, assembly GCA_033557465.1. Lineage (NCBI taxonomy): Eukaryota > Metazoa > Chordata > Amphibia > Gymnophiona > Ichthyophiidae > Ichthyophis > Ichthyophis bannanicus. Next base: position 618,571,490 of record CM066031.1, on the reverse strand, counting down.
ATCTAAAGAGAACCAGTTCCTTCCGTAAATCAGACCATTTGTTTGTCCTTTTTGGCAGGCCTCGGAAAGGTGAGGCAGCATCTAAGGCCTCCGTGGCCCGCTGGCTCCAGGAGGCCGTTACTTATTTATTATTTATTTATTTATTGTTCTTATATACCGCACTCTTTAAAATCAGCGCGGTTTACATAAAACGGTGTGGTGCAATAAGAGCACTTACAATGAACAAGGGGAATAAAACTTGGAGTAACTAGTGGTAACTATATATAACAATTTACATTTACATTATCACATACTTCCGCTTACCTGCTTTGTGCAAGCCCCTGTCCAACGGCTTGTGGGCCCAATCCACAAAAGCACAAGTGGCTTCCTGGGTGGAGTGTATGCTTGTGCTTTCTGTGGATATTTGTAGAGTGGCGACGTGGTCTTCCCTGTATACCTTTGTGTGCCACTACTGCCTGGTGTTCAGACCGCAGGTGATGCAAAGTTTGGAAACACAGTGGTGTAAGCTGGGCTCGTGGGACCCTCCTGTGTTTAGTAGTGCTATTGTACATCCCATGTGTCTGGACTGGATTGGAGGGACAATATGGAAGGTGAAATTAGACCTTATCTGCTAATCTGCTTTACTTGAGTCCCTCCAGTTGAGTCCAGTCCAGGACCCTCCCTTCTGCTTTAGTGTTTTTTCATCTCGAGCCCGGATAAAGAAGAATAACTTGTATTGGTTGGTACCGTATCTTGCTTGGTGCAGTTCTGGGAATTTCGGAGTCTCGGGCTTTTTGAGGGGGTCACTCACAAGGATAGGTCATACAGATAATTTTTTAAACAAACAAACCAAAAAAAAGAAAAATAATAATATAGAGAGTAAGTAATGGTACATGTTTTAATGTTTTGGTTGATGCTAATGACTGTAATTGTTGATCTTAGAGTGCTTTGTCAATAGTCTACTGGCCTTGGTGGGTGGGCAGAGTTCCTATGTAGTGTAACATCATCAAGGCCTGGCATGCTGTTGAGGGGAGATAACCCACGCTTCTTAACTATACTGGAGTGATTCAAGGAAAACAAATTAGCAGATAAGATCTAATGTCACCTTCTCTCTTGATTTTGTTCTCCTCTTGCACCAGGCTTACTGCATGAAGTAAGGCCTGGGGGAGTTTTCCAGGCTCAGAAGTGCTTCTCCTAGGTTAAAGGAGTCCTTGTCTCACATTTCATCTTTGGAGGCTCTGGTGACGGAGCTCAGCTGTTCACAGGAAAAAATTGAAGAGGACCAAGCTTCAATAGTATCCGCAGCCTCAGAGGACCCCTCCGGTCTCGCCTGGGACGGCTTCTACACAGATCTTGAGGAGGGGGAAATCTCTCCTGGAGAGGATCCTAGTATCAGAGTGTTTCACCGGGAAGAGTTATCTTCGATTCCTCTCTCTCTTTCTCTTCACATATCCAGCTCATTGCTAAAACTTGTCGTTTCTTTCTATACAATATTTCCAAAATTCGCCCATTCCTCTCTGTTGACACCATTAAATTGATTGTCCACTCCTTAATCACCTCCCTTCTTGATTATTGTAACGTTCTCCTTGCCAGCCTCCCTGCAAGCCACCTCTTTCCTCTTCAGTCAATTGAACATTCCGCTGCTCGACTCATTTTCCGCCAGTCTCGTTTTTCCCACATCACTCCTCTCCTCATGTCGCTTCATTGGCTTCCCATCCGTCTCCGTATCCAATTTAAACTTCTCCTCCTGACCTATAAATGTATTGACTCTTCTGCCCCCCCAGTACCTTTCATCTCTCATCTCTCCTTACACCCCCTCTCGGTTGCTTCTCTCTTCTAATAGTCTTCGTTTATCTGTGCCCTTTACTCATATTGCCAATTCCAGACTTCGCTCCTTCCAACTGGCAGCACCCTTTGCTTGGAATAGTCTTCCTATCTCTGTGCGCCAGGCGTCCTCCCTGGCCATTTTCAAGTCCAGACTAAAATCCCATCTCTTCACTATTGCTTTCCGTTCCTGTCTTACCTTATCTTGATCTCTCTATCAACATTTGCTTACTTTCTGCTGTAATTTTTTATTTGTATTATGTAACTTATTTTGTTTTCTGTCTTATTAGATTGTGAGCTCTGATGAGCAGGGACTGTCTCTCTTCTATGTTTGTACAGCGCTTCGTATGTTGCGGCGCTTTATAAAGGGGCCATACTGGACTTGGTGCTTACCAATGGTGAAAGTGTTTCTGATGTTGTAGTGGGAGATCATTTTGCATCCAGTGGGAGATCATTTTGCATCCAGTGATCACCAGATGGTGTGGTTCAGTATTAGGACTAGGGCTGTTAGAAGCCATTCAAAGGTGAGGATTGTGGGCTTTCTTAGCCCGCCCCTCACCAGCAACCTTGCAGGGCTCTTGGAGCTACAGAAGACTACATTCAAAACAATGGGAAGGTAATTCAAAGACAGCAATAAAATACACACATCTATAGAAAATACACCAAAGCTTTAGTGGAGAGAAACAAACAGAACCAAAGTTCTCCTTGTTTACTCTAACTATCAGCCATGGTTCACTTTATTTATAAGGCTCTTTTGGATGATACAGCATAATTTCACTTTATTATGACACGTCAATTATTACGTCTCTATCACATCATAGGTCAACTTTAATCAGTGTGGGTCAGTATGAGGAGACATACATGGAGTCCAAGACATAATTGTTTACTGCTGACTGTGGCAGCATGAGGAGACATACACATATTCCAAGACATAACTACTTGATATCTAATAATTGTTTACTGCTGACTACGTCGGTATGAGGAGACATACGCATATTCCAAGACATAACTGTTTACTGCTGACTGCTTGATATCTACTAACCCTGAGACTGCAAGGCTAGGGTACAAGCTGCCCTTTCTTGTTTACGGGACATGTAAACCTTCACTTAGTAAGCAAATATATGAAGTTTTATTTCTAAGCAAAGTTCTGAAGAGAATTAACTCTTTCTCAGGTTTAGGTAGTCTAATAGTGTAGACTACCCTGTACAAACACCAATGCTTTCAGTCCCTCCTCTGATTCTATAAAGAATCATTTCTAAAGTAAGGAAACTCATATATTGCCATTAAAAAGAATTAAAGCTAGATTCTGGGTCAATCCATAACATTAATGTAGGAGTCAGTGATTCTACTGCTTTCTGACAGAGAGCTGTGAAAGGTGAAGAGGTGGAAAGAAACCAGTGCTGACATAGAGAAACAGCCCCAAGGTAAAGCTGATAGTACATGGAGGATTAATACTCCTAGAATGAGAATTCCCCAAAATACCAAGCAAAGATGCTAACATGCCTTGCAAAGGCCTGAATACTGAATTCCAAAATGAAGAAACAGAATCAAAGAGAGCTGAAAAGGAACTTACATAACTCTCACTTGAAACAAAAGTATGGTTGCTAACTTTATCTAATAGGCCTTTCACTATTTTCCCATTATTATCAAGCACACTACAACAACAACCAACTATTACTTCACACATACCATTTTCCTTTGCTAGGAGAAAATCTAAAACCATTCGGTTCTGGGCTGCATAAACTGACACTTTGTTTACTGGACCATGCAATACACACTAATTGCCTCAGTAAGAAGCAGAGCAGCCACTATGACTTCATCCTGAGGGGATACATCCCTTTGTCTTCCTAAAGATTTGTTCAGGATTGATAACAAATTAATATAGTAAAGTTCAATTCACTATGGGGTATCCATCAGGGCTATATAGCAAGCACCTGACCAACCTCTGGGAAGCTCTGTATACACAAAAGTACCACACATACAAAATAATCTCCTTCTAAAACCACTAAGCTCTCTGCTCAGATTATCAAATTCGGAGGACAAGAGATATTCTGTATATTCTATATATTCTGTATACAATTACTCAAACCACTTTAACTCTGGTTAGGTATGCCTAGGTCAGAACTAGAGGCATCCAAAAGGGTAGCCAGAACTACACTCCTGGTTCCCTTTAATTGGCATTACTTGTATTCTAGATTCTGTGTTTGTATAAGACCATATGTCACAAAACTCTTCAAAGGTCTTAGGCCTAACTCTTGGTAGAAATTCATGCTGAATAGCTGTCACTATGGGAAGGCAAACAGCAAACTTTGATAACTTGAAATGTTTTTGTCATCAAGTGTAAAATGTGCCTCAAAGATATTTGGATATTCCCTCTAACATCCTCATGATTCTGAATGCAATACTGCTTCATTAATAATATGCCACAACACATCTAGGACCAGATTAGGAAATATGCATAGCAACAAAAATATTCTAAAACAAACTAAAGATATACCTACTCTTCTTAATACTTTTCTTAAGATGATGAAGAGATATACTATAACTATACTCGCCCTCTAATTCTCAAGTACTATATGAAGTAGAGGTTAAGTACCTAAAGGTCATTACATATATATCAAGAAAATACTAATCTAAACTAACGTCATCCCTCTAAGCCTTACTATAAATACTAAATAAATGCATTTTACATGAATAGTCCATTTAGAATTTACTTAATACAATAATCTCTCTGTAATGTCACTGTTGTTCTTTCAGAAAATACTTTGAGTCAAAAAAGTCCTTTTCTTCAATATCACTGTTGTCCAATAAGTCTCTGCGTTGCAAACTCTTAATTCACCGACACAGGAAGCCACCTGAGCTTGTGAGGGGGCCACTGTATAAGATGCATCCAATGAGAATGTCTTTTCACTTTACAAGCTGAGTATCCCACCAGGAACACACGACATGGACCAAGAACTCCGGAGCTGGGAGTGTCTTTGGATGCAGTCTTAATCAGGACCCAATCTGGTGACTTCTCTTCTGATGAAATAATTCTGCGGATCCTGGATATAAAGAACTTGTCATCTCGTTAAGGAGTCACTTGCAATAAAAGGAAACAAAATAGGACGGAGTGCAACCGTGCACAATAAGTTAAGCTATCGCTGCGCAACACCTGGGGGTCTGGGATAACTGCCAAGGCATATGGAGAAGGAACTAGACATCCATTAACTATTTCAAATGGTGTCAGGCTAGAGGAAATACACACTGCCATAAGGGCAACAGGGAAAACCTTTTATTCAATCGGAGGCTGTATCAGAGTGCATAAGTGACCTTTTGGGAATACGACCTCCCTCCTCTGATACAAGGCAGATACCATAACAGGTTGCAAAATCAAAATAAATTCAGTAGGCAGGCACATGTATACTGTCCCTAAACTAACCCTACAATTCCAATCTTGAAACAGTTTAAACAGATTGTACCAAAAACAATAACAAAAGACAAAATGCATAACCATGGCTGTAAAGCTTCCGCTGTAGAAATAGGGCAAGTAGAAACAAAAGACGATCAGGGCAAATAAACAGATGATTCGTTTTCCAGCTGCCCGAACATCACGAAGTCCAAAACTGGGTTTCAAAAGAAGTATCTTCAAAGAAAGATGAAAGAGGAAATAAAGTCATCTTTAACAGCGCTAAATACTACAATGTCAGTGACACCGATATCAGAAGAGCGTCTTTTCGGTTCACAAAATGATGTCCTTTGGATTTCAAAACTGCGACGTGTGCTGGCAAAAAGCACCAGAAAATCAATAAGATTAAATTGCAAAAATCATCAATACATAGACATAGCGGGAGTCACTTCATTAATTCACTCTGAATAAGAACCCACTGGCTTACAGCCAGTCAGGAAAGCTTACAAAACATACAGATAACAGACATCAGAAATAGCCACAAACAATTTGAATAGTTTACAATAACCATGGTACTCTTCCCAGTACATTCCTACATTTAAAACAAACCTCCCACTGCGATAATGTGAGTGCTACATTTTGGGAAACAAATTGCAGTTGAGACAGATTTAACCCTCAAACCTAACTTAGCAATATAAGCTCTGACCAATAACATACGTAATTTAGTCTACATTAAAAACAAATCATTCACATAATAAACTAAAGAGGAATGGTTGAGTCTTACATCAAATAATGCAGTTCCTAGGGCCGGTGCAAATATGCAAGACTAACCTTCAAAAAGAACAAATAAAAACAAAGTTGTTTGCCAAATCATACTGAGAATAAGCAGGTCGCAAAGCTACAACAAAAGTCCAGGGAGAAATCGGCAAAATCACATTATTTACTGCGCACAGGTTCTGCACAAGTCTATAAGTCTTACCATCAGCCTTCCGCAGACAGTCTCACCTCTAGCACAGGAAGAATTGAAGTCTTACATAATGAAGTGACACTTTGTGTCTGGAGATCTTCAAGCATAGAACAACTTTCTTCACCAGCGGCTGCCGGCACAGCTTGAGTCTAGGAAACTGAATTCCAGGTTTCACGACGATCTGCACAGCGGGATAGAAAGGCATCCGATATCTGATCCCAGCATTGTCCATAAAGAAGAAGACAGCTCTCCAAGATGAATGATTTCTGGAGATCTGCAGAACACGGCACTTCAGATAGAATACAGCCGGTCTTCACACTCAGCCAGGATAGAGTGCAATCAGCAGCTTCCGGAGTTCTCTGACAATCAAGACTCTGATTCCGGAGACAGTCTCGCTTGCAAATGTTCAACAACAAGCTTATCTGAACTGTCTCGCTGAGGATTCCTATGACCTTCTCTTGCTCCGATCCTACCCTCCCCCTGCTCCTGGGAGGTTACATAGAAGCAATCGTTAGATTGAGCAATTCAGTCATTTCACATCAAATGTCAGCTCACTGTACCAGGCACTTTTCAGACTTACTTCAGCACTTTTCAGACTTACATCAGCTGTTCTAGCTGGCCAATCTATCATTAAAGCTTTTTTTTTTTTTTTTTTTTTTAAATATCTTTTACTCACGGGTTTAAATCATTTACAAAAACAATTAATGAATCCTGCCTTAAAGATGTTAATCTCAACCAATCCTTTTCACAGGTTTGCTGTAAGTGTACTACCACTACTGTAAGTGATTTTAGCAGAAAATCATCTTTTTTCTTTTATTAACCACTAGAACAAAATTATCTCTTTGAGTTTTCTCTTGGAAATTTATCACAGGGTATGTCACAAACTGGATAAAAAATCAGCTGGGTTATAAAACGCAGTTCTAAGCAAATTATCTAAAGCAGCCCAAGTAGAACATGAACTATTATACTGATGCAAAACAGTTTGAAGAAAACTTATAGCACCATGTAATTGAATACATTTCTCTCTATAGGTCATAAAATGCTTATTCAGACCCTTTTCAATATCATCAACAAGTTTACTAGAAATTCCTAATTCCTTTGTAGCAGAAATATCATTTCTTACTGTTCCCTTTAAGGAATCTATAATATGTACAGTACATTCTATTTCACGACTAGGAAGGTCATTCATTTCTCTGAGCTGAGAAACATTGCAAGTACCAAAATTCTCAATTTGTGCATTCCCCAATATTCTTTGCTTATCTCTTATCTCATATCTTAATTTCGCTGCACGGGTGAATATCCCCCTCTCAGAAACTACATAATTCTCAGAACAAACAGGGGAAGACGTCGGGAATACACCTGGAACCTGTCCAGCTCCAATTGCAGCCACCTCTGCATCATACTCTGGAGAAAAAATGACTGGGACCTTCCCTGCCCAGGCATTACCAATCTCTTTCTCTTGTGGTTCACCCGTTTTACCAGCATTCACTAATCCAAACAATTCATTCTTCAAATTGTGTGCCATTCGCTGCCACCAACCAAACACCAGCCCTTCACGGGCATCACATACTCTGTGTTTAGTCTGCAAAGCACATTTCAGATAACGAAGCTTATCTATAGAAAATGTTCCCTCCAAAGGAAACTGTAAAAGCACATTATTATTAGTCACTGCATACCAGTGCACAACTTAATTAGTAGCCATATCGCCATACTTTTCACGCATACAATAAGAAGAGCTACCTTTCCGAAGAGCTAAACTCATAGCCTTAACATGCCATTCAAACAATTGAGACAACTCTTGTTTACCTAACAGATTGCTCATTGCTGGCACCATATAATACTCACAAACACCTTCCACCCTTGCCAGGAATGTCGAAATCTGTAGAACGGAAACGGCACCAACTGTGGGCTTTCTTAGCCCCCCCCTCACCAGCAACCTTGCAGGGCTCTTGGAGCTACAGAAGACTACATTCAAAACAATGGGAAGGTAATTCAAAGACAGCAATAAAATACACACATCTATAGAAAATACACCAAAGCTTTAGTGGAGAGAAACAAACAGAACCAAAGTTTTCCTTGTTTACTCTAACTATCAGCCATGGTTCACTTTATTTATAAGGCTCTTTTGGATGATACAGCATAATTTCACTTTATTATGACACGTCAATTATTACGTCTCTATCACATCATAGGTCAACTTTAATCAGTGTGGGTCAGTATGAGGAGACATACATGGAGTCCAAGACATAATTGTTTACTGCTGACTGTGGCAGCATGAGGAGACATACACATATTCCAAGACATAACTACTTGATATCTAATAATTGTTTACTGCTGACTAGGTTGGTATGAGGAGACATATGCATATTCCAAGACATAACTGTTTACTGCTGACTGCTTGATATCTACTAACCCTGAGACTGCAAGGCTAGGGTACAAGCTGCCCTTTCTTGTTTACAGGACATGTAAACCTTCACTTAGTAAGCAAATATATGAAGTTATATTTCTAAGCAAAGTTCTGAAGAGAATTAACTCTTTCTCAGGTTTAGTCAGTCTAATAGTGTAGACTACCCTGTACAAACACCAATGCTGTAATTTTTTGTTATTTGTATTATGTAACTTATTTTGTTTTCTGTCTTATTAGATTGTGAGCTCTGATGAGCAGGGACTGTCTCTCTTCTATGTTTGTACAGCGCTTCGTATGTTGCGGCGCTTTATAAAGGGGCCATACTGGACTTGGTGCTTACCAATGGTGAAAGTGTTTCTAATGTTGTAGTGGGAGATCATTTTGCATCCAGTGGGAGATCATTTTGCATCCAGTGATCACCAGATGGTGTGGTTCAGTATTAGGACTAGGGCTGTTAGAAGCCATTCAAAGGTGAGGATCTTAGACTTTAGGAAGACTAACTTTGCCAAGATGGGCCAATACCTCAGGGAGTCGTTAGTGGGATGGGAACAGCTGGGGGATGTAGAAAAACAGTGGGCAAAACTGAAAGGGGATATTTTAAGGGCAACCAACCTTTTTGTTAAAATGGTAAATAAAGGCAAAAGGAAAAGGAGACCGCTATGGTTTTCGAAGGAAGTAGCTGAAAAAGTGAAGAAAAAGAGGGAGGCCTTCATGAAATACAAGAGATCACAGAGAGAGGAAGACAGGCATCTGTATTTGGAAAAACTTAGAGAAGCTAGCAAAGTAGTCAAGAAGGCAAAGATTCAAAAGGAGGAGGAAATAGCCAATGCAATAAAATGGGGGGATAAGACATTTTTCAGATATATTAGTGAGAAGAGGAAGGGAAAAAGTGGTATTGTCAGACTCAAGGGTGAAGGGGAGGAATATGTAGAAGCTGATAAGGATAAAGCAGAATTGCTTAACAAACATTTTTGTTCTGTGTTCACAGATGAAGAACCAGGAGCAGGACCTCAGAAAACACCCACAAATAGGAACAGAAGCGAGGGACATCTTGAACAATTTTCAGAAGACTGTGTTCGTGAGAAACTAGCTCAACTTAAAGTAGACAAAGCGATGGGACCGGATGGGATACACCCTAGAATACTGAGGGAACTTGGGGACGTTCTAGCAACTCCACTGACTGACCTTTTCAATGCCTCGTTGGAGTCGGGAGTGGTGCCAAAGGACTGGAGAGAGGCTCATGTGGTGCCTTTACACAAAAGCGGAAGTAAGGATGTGGTTGAAAACTAGAGGCTGGTTAGTTTAACTTCGGTGGTGAGTAAATAATTGGAAACGCTGCTGAAAGAGAAAATAGTGAGGTTTCTGGAGTCCAGCGGATTACAGGATCCGAGGCAGCATGGATTCACCAGAGGCAGGTCTTGTCAGACAAATCTGATTGATTTCTTTGACTGGGTGACCAGGGAGTTGGACCGAGGGAGAGCTCTAGATGTGGTGTATTTAGATTTCAGTAAAGCCTTTGACACTGTTCCTCACAGGCGACTTATAAACAAACTGAGCACCCTAGGGATGAACCCTAAAGTTACTGCTTGGGTTAGAAATCGGTTGGGTGGGAGGCAACAAAGAGTACAAGTAAATGGAGCTCACTCTGAGGAGAAGGATGTTACCAGTGGTGTGCCCCAGGGATCTGTCCTTGGTCCGATTCTTTTTAACATCTTTGTTAGTGATATAGCGGAAGGGCTGTCGGGTAAGGTTTGCCTCTTTGCGGATGATACCAAAATCTGCAATAGAGTAGACACCCAGGAAGGTGTAGATAACATGAGGAGGGATCTAGCTAAGCTTGAAGAATGGTCTAGAATTTGTCAGCTGGGATTTAATGTTAAAAAATGTAAGGTCATGCATTTGGACTGCAGCAATCCAAAGGAGCAATACAGTATAGGAGGTGAAGTACTTTTGTCCACTAAAGAAGAGCGGGACCTAGGCGTGGTTGTGTCTGATGATCTTAAAGTAGCTAAACAGGTAGAAAAGGCGACGGCAAAAGCTAGAAGGATGCTTGGGTGCATAGGGAGAGGAATGGCTAGCAGAAAAAAGGAGGTGATAATGCCTCTGTATAAGTCTTTGGTGCGACCTCATTTGGAGTATAGTGTGCAATTCTGGAGACCGCACCTTCAAAAGGATGTGAACAGGATGGAGTCGGTGCAGAGGGTGGCTACTAAAATGATTAGTGGGCTTCATTATAAAGCATACGAGGACAGACTTAAGGATCTTAATATGTACACCCTAGAGGAAAGGCGGGATAGAGGTGATATGATTGAGATGTTTAAATACCTCCGTGGCATAAATGTTCAGGGAGAGAGCCTCTTTCAATTGAAAGCAAGTTCTGCTACGAGGGGACATGGGATGAGGGTGAAGGGAGATAAATTCAGGAGTGATATGCGGAAATATTTCTTTACGGAAAGAGTAGTGGATCCGTGGAATAGTCTCCCAGTGGAGGTGGTAGAGATGAGGACAGTAACTGAATTCAAAAAAGCATGGGACCAACACAGAGGATCTCTAAAGGTAAAAAGTGGATTGTTGTAGTTGTTGATATGGAAGGACAGACTAGATAGGCCATGTGGTCTTTTTCTGTCATCATGTTTCTATAAGTCTTTAATAATAATAATAATAGTTATCAGTGTTGATTGTGCACTCACTTGCAACTCTCAATGTCCCACAGGATACCCAGGAACAAGGTGTTCCCCTTGAGAATTTGTTATTAAAAGGCATCAGGACCTCTGAGACAGCTTTCCTATTCCACTGGGCCATTAAGCAGATGATGGGAGTTGAATGGGAGGTGCCCGAGGCTGTCTTGTGGGGAGGGCGGACTATAGCTCACTTGTATCTCATTCCAGCTAGTGAGAAGGAGCTCCTGAAGGTGCCTAAAGTGGATGCCCTGTCTTGGCGGTGACCAAGCAAACCACCATCCCTATGGAGGGTGGTGTGACAATTAAGGATGTGTGTGGGGCTTATGTGGCGAGGGTTTGTTTGTTATGGTCGCAAGGTCTGCAGGAGGCAGGCTCGGAAGGCCAGCAGCCTCTGCCGGAGGCAGTCAGATTGGAATCAGATTCTTTGTATTTGGCAGATGCTTTCCATGATTTCATTAGGAGTTCTACTAAAAGTATGGCCTCCATGGTTGCAGCTTGCTGTTTCCTTTGGTTGCACAATTGGTCTGCAGATGTGTCTTCTCTGGCTCCTCTTAGCAGGCTCCCTTTTAAGGGTAAGTTTCTCTTGGCGAGGTGTTGGAGAAGTTGGTCAAAGACTTGGGGAAGTCTAAGCTGGCCAAGTTCCCAGAGGAAAAGCCTAAGAGTAGTAAGATGATACCGCTGTTGAGGGGACAATTGAGGATTTTTTGTAGGATCTATGCTGTCCATTTTGTCTCCTATCAGTGGATGTGCTATCCCTTCAGGGGGCAGTCCTTTCAAGGCGGCAGAGGAGCAGGAGCAGGACGAGGCTATTTCGCTGGAGCTGGGGTCGCTTCCAAGAAATCTCAATGAGATGTGGGGGGCTCAGATGGGATTATTGCCAATAGGCATTGACTTCATCAATTTTACCCTGCCTGAGTCCAAATCACTTCTGATCAGTGGGTGCTAGAAGTCATCTGCAAAGGCTACGCTCTGGAATTTGTGTGACCCCTTTCCAATGCTTCTCTGTTGTCACCTTGCAAGGCTCCCTCCAAGGTGCAGGCGGTAAAGGACACCCTCCAGAGGCTTCTGCAGCTGGAGGCTGTTGTTCCTGTTCCCACAGACCAATTAGGCCAAGGTTGATACTCCATTTATTTTGTGGTCCCCAAAAAGTAAGGGTCCTTTCGTCCCATTCTCAATCTCAAGTATGTCAACAGAGCTTTGTTGGGTGACTTAACTTCGGATGGAGACGTTGAGGTCCGTCATAGTAGCTGTAAGAAAAGGTGAGTTCTTAACAGCATTGAATTTCATGGAAGTGTATCTTCATGTCCCCATTTGTTTGGAGTATCAGCGTTTCCTGAGATTTGTGGTTCCAATGGGTCATTTTCAGTTTCAAGCTCTGCCGTTTAGTCTGGCAACAGCCACTTGGACCTTTACGAAAATCATGGAGGTCATCGCTGTAACTCTGTAGTACAAAGGAGTGTTGGTGCACCCCTATCTGGACAACTGGTTGGTCAGGGCAAAGTAGTTGGAAGAGAGTCGCGTAGGTATTCGGCGGGTCCTCAAGGTTCTGCAAGGGCTCGGTTGGGTGATTTTACCCTGAAGGTGGTGTTTTAAGTGGCCATTTGCTCTGCGTAGTGGATTTCTGATCTTCAAGCATTACCCTATAGTGAACCCTTTCTAGTACTTTCAAAGGAAAAGGTAGTTTTGCATCCTGTACCTTCTTTCTTGCTTAAGGATGTTTCAGTCTTTCACCTGAATCAGATGGTGGTGCTTGCAGGTTTTTTGGGCTGATCAGATCGACAGCTTCATCTCTTAGAAGTTTGCAGGGGGCTTCATCGTTATCATAAGCGAACCGAGCCCTTCCACAAGTCAGAACATCTGTTTGTTCTCTGGAGGTCTGTGCAAACGAGAAGTGGCATCAAAAGCTTCCGTTGCACAATGGTTGAAGGAGGCTATTGCGTCCGCATATCTAGTGCGGTGTAAGTCTCTGCCATTAGGGTTGCGTGTGCATTCTACTAGAGTGCAAGTAGTATCTTGGGTGGAGTACAGTTTTGTTCCGCCAGTGGATATCTGTAGGGCAGCCACTTGGTCTTCCCTTCACACATTTGTGCATCAATATCTGTTGGATATTCATGCGCGGGCTGATGCACAGTTTGGTGCTCAGGTGCTGCAGTCCAAGCTTGCCGGTTTCTCCCATTCTTGAGTACTGCTGTGCATCCCAAGAGTCTGGATTGGACTGGAGGGATGATATGGAAGGTGAAATTAGACCGTACCTGCTAATTTTTTTTCCTCGAGTTCCGACAGTCCAGTCCAGAACCCACCAGTTGCAGTCTTTAGGGAAAGCCCAGAAAGGAAGAAGAGTGTCAATCCTGTTTTCGGGTGTCTGGGGCTTCATTTGCATTGCTATATGTTTGGCAGTCATTTCTCAAATTCCCTTTGGAGGGGGTTAGAGCTGATCCTCGGCTTTGCTTCTCTCAGAGGGGATAGTTCCATTTTCACCAATTCACTGCCATGCTTCTAGTGACATGAATATAGTTATTCCTTGTTACTTGAAAGTTTGATATCTGCTCTTGTTGAAGTCTGCTTTGTTATTCGAATACTAGCTTAGGAGGTGGAGTTCAGTCCACTTATACCATGACATCATCAACGCCTAGAATTCTCAGTTTCCATCTGCTGGAAGTGGGATATAACCCAGGAGTCTGGACTTGACTGGAGGGACTCAAGGAAAGAAAATTAGCAGGTAAGTTCTAATTTCACCTTAGCTTAATAAATGCAGATCTTCAGGAAAAGTAGATTCAGGTTTTATTTTTTCTCCAGGACCAAGCAGGAAGTCAATCCTCACATATGGGTGTCATCGGCGCCGATGAAGCCCCAGCGGAGCATTTCCCCAGCTTTCTATGAAAGCCTTTGGGAATGCAGGCACGCATGCACGGTTCCCTTCCCGCCTAAAGGTGCCATCTTACCTCAGTCTCTTTTTTTTTCCGTGAAGCCCACCGGACGTGTGTCCAGTTTTCCCGGTTAAAATTAGATTTTTCAGCGATTTTTTGCTCTTTTTCTACCGGTTCGACGCCGGTTCCCCTCCCGCCGGGTTCGGTACACCGGTATCGAGCCCGATTCTTCTTTTTCGGTTTTTGCCCTTCATGGCTGGCGTTCGCGCCCTTTTTTCTCTTTTTCCCTGGAAGGCCGGTCCTTTGACCTCGCGGGGACTCTTTTTTTCCCCCGATGGCTTCCAGTGGTTTTAAGAAGTGTGATCGGTGTAAGAAACTAATGTCTCTCACCGACACACACGACTGCTGCCTTCGGTGCCTGGGCCCCGACCACGATCCTAAGTCGTGCGGGGCCTGTGGAAAAATGTCTTCCAAGGCACTACGAAGTCGCCAGCAGCAAAAGGAAAGGCTTTTCTCGGACTCAGCCTCCGGCCGGGCCCGGACCTCGTCTGAGGCCTCGACATCTCGGGATTCCGATCCTGAGTGCCGAAGCTCCTCGGACAGGGGGTCCCCCGACCGGGAACGCAAGAGGAAGAAACGGCTCACGAGGGCGTTGTCGGAAGAGGTCCCTGGCTCCTCGAGGGCCAGGTCTAAGACCCCCGACTGTCGCTCCGGGCCTGTGGAACCGGAGAAGCCTGCCAAAGTTCCTCGTGTGGAGCCGGAGTCTGCTGGACACGTAAGCCCCGTAGTCCTCGTGGACTCTCCTCCCAGGGAGCCGACGTGGGGCCCGGCGCTGCCGGGGCCCGAATCGGTGGCTGCTGCGTCTCCCGAGCTGAGTCTCAGGATGACAGCCTTGGAGAGCAGAACGTCTGCCTTCATGGAGCAGCAGCGGGCACTGATGGCCAGCCTGTCTGACACATCTGCCCCGACCACCAGGACATCGATGTCGAAGTCGACCCCGGAGACTGAGCCGATACTCGAGTTCATCGTGGCTCGGAGTCGACCTCGGTCGCGGTCCCCCTCGTCCTCCCGGTCAGGACCGAGGGCGTTGACGCCGGTGCTTCCGGCGTCGGGGCGGGCGCTCCAGGGCCCTGCGGGGTTGGACCCCGACTCTTCCTCGGACGAGTCGGCTTGGGAGACGGAGGACAAGGAGTCTCCTGATACCTTTAAGACTCGTTGCGTCCCTTCGGACTCACCGCAGTCTGAGCCCCGGAGTAGGTCCCCCCCGGAGGACACCCGGTTCTCGGAGTTCGTCCGGGATATGACCACTGCCTTGGCTATTCCGGCGGATCCCGAGGAATAGCCTAGAGCTGAAGAGCTCAAGGAACTGCAGTATGATTCTCCTCCGAAGGAGGCCTTTACTGTCCCGGTTCCTCCGATGCTGGAACGGCTCCTCTTCCGTATGTGGGAGGCAACGGCCTCGGCGCCGGTTCTTAGCAAGCGAGTCGATTCGATCTATCGGCTACGAAAAAGCCCTGGCTTTCAAAAGGCACAGCTACCACACCATTCCATGGTTGTGGAATCGGCCATGCATCGTCTGAAGAGTCAGAAGATGCACTCCGCGGTGCCTCCTGGCAGGGAGGCCCGAAACCTCGATGGCGTCGGTAGAAAGTGTTTTCAGGGCGCGATGCTTGCTTGCTGTGTCCAGTCTTACCAGCTGTACATGGGCATGTACTTGCGGGATCTGGCCAAGGAGTTGGCCGGGTTCTCTGTTGGTCTCTCCGGGGAACCCTTGCAGAGATTTAAGTCCTTGTCCTCGGGGATTCGGGACTGCTCGAAATTCATGTCCCGCGCCGCCTACAATGGCTTCGAGGCTTTGGCCCGAGTTGCGGCAGCCGGCATCGCGGCTCGAGGCCAGGCATGGCTGCAGTCATTGGACCTCGAGCCATGGGTTCAGGACAAGTTGGTCGATGTCCCTTGCCGAGGTGAAAACCTTTTTGGCAAGCCCATGACCGAGAAGGCCGCTCAGCTCGAGACCGAGCACCTCACCCGAACAAGGCTATCGAGGAAGACCTCTGCCCCTTCTCATAAAAAGAAGGGCTCGGGTAAAAAGCCCTTTTACCCGAGGAAAGGCACTGCCTACAAACAGTACCCACGATATTAGGCTGCCCAAGCTGCCCCCCAGGGTCAGCAAGCCAAGGGCCAGGATAATGGGCCCCATAGGCAGAGGACCTCCAAGCCTCAGGCCCCAGCTCCAACTCAGCTGGGTGGGGGTTTTTGACTCCTTGAGCATAGCCTCTCCTCCACTGCTTTCCCAACCCTGCACAGGAGGTCGTCTCCCCTTCTTTGCCCACCAGTGGCCCCTTATCACCGGGGACAGTTGGGTGCTGGAGATAATCCACAAGGGATATGCCCTCCATTTCCACCAACTGCCACCCCCTTACTTTCCAGGGGAGCCTCCAAGGCCTCCTCTGCACACAGACCTTCTCCGTCAGGAGCTTCAGGGTCTGTTGGTGGACAGGGCGGTGGAACCTGTGCCTCCCCACTTGCAAGGTCACGGATTCTACTCCAGGTATTTCCTGGTGCCCAAAAGGACCGGTGGCCTTCGTCCCATTCTGGACCTCAGGAACCTCAACAAGTTCCTAGTGAAAGAAAAGTTCAAGATGCTTACTCTTGGAACCCTTCTGCCCTACCTCCAGCAGGGAGATTGGCTATGCTCCTTAGATCTAAAGGATGCGTACACTCACATCCTCATTCATCCAGATCACAGGAAGTACCTGAGGTTCATTGTGGGAGGAAACCATTATCAGTACAGAGTGCTGTCTTTCGGCCTCACCTCCGCCCCCAGAGTCTTCACAAAGTGCCTAGCAGTGGTGGCGGCCTACCTGAGAAATCAGGGCATCTTTGTCTTCCCCTATCTGGACGACTGGCTCATCAGGGGTCAGACAGGTCAGGAGGCCAATGAAGCCACCCTCAGAACTATTGCTCTTCTTCAACGCCTGGGGTTTGTCATAAACTTCGCAAAGTCCACTTTGCTCTCTTCCCAGAACTTGGAGTTCATAGGGGCAAGGTTGGACTCTCTCCTGGCAAAGGCATTCTTGCCAGAAAACAGAGCCCAAAGGTTGATGGCCTTGGCAAGTCAGTTTCTCAGCAGCTCCCTGGTCTCCGCCAGACTCTGCCTGAGGCTGCTTGGCCACATGGCTTCGACAGTACATGTGACCCCCAATGCCAGGCTCCATATGAGGCCTGCACAATGGTGCCTTTGGACTCAGTGGTCACAGGCCACAGGCAGCCTCAGAGACAGGATAAGGGTGTCCAGACCATTTCTGCACTCCCTCAACTGGTGGCTGCACCCACCCAACCTACTGAAAGGGGTGCCTTTTCAGATTCCAGGGTACACAGTAGTGATGACAACAGATGCCTCCCTGCAAGGCTGGGGAGCTCATTGTCTGGGCAAGTGCACCCAGGGCCTCTGGTCTCCCTGGGAAGCTGCACAGCAGATCAATCTCCTCGAACTCAGAGCTATTCAATTGGCACTCAAAGCTTTCACTCCTATCCTGGCTCACCAGTCTGTCTTGATTCAGACAGACAACCAGGTTGCCATGTTTTATGTGAACAAACAGGGCGGAACTGGGTCCAGGATCCTTTGTCGGGAGGCTCAGGACCTTTGTTCTTTTGCCCTCAAGCACAACATGCTCCTCAGGGCTGTGTACCTTCCAGGCCAGGACAACTACCTGGCAGACAGATTGAGCAGGATACTGCAGCCCCACGAGTGGCAGCTGCATCCTTCAGTAGTTCAGAGGATCTTCCTGAAATGGGGTCTCCCTTTGATAGATCTCTTTGCCAGCCCCATGAACAAGCAGCTGCCAAAGTTCTGCTCCAGGCAACCACATCCTCTGCGGATAGCAGCGGATGCTTTTCTGATATCTTGGTCTCAGAGCCTCCTCTATGCATTTCCTCCCATGCCCTTGGTGGCCCGAACCCTGTTCAAGATTCTCCAGGACAAGGCCTCGGTCCTGCTGATAGCTCCCAGGTGGCCGAGACAGCCTTGGTTTCCTCTTCTGCTTCAACTGGCGGTGGATCCTCCACTGCCTCTGGGGTTGCAACCCGACCTTCTCACACAGGACCAGGGTTCTCTTCTGCACCCCAATCTCAGCTCTCTCAATTTGATGGCCTGGAGGCTGCAAGGATAGTTTTGGCTCCCTGGGGCCTACCTCAGGAAGTTGAGGAGGTTGTCCTAGCCTCTAGAAAACAGTCCACTAGGAAAACCTAGGCTCTCAAGTGGAAGAGGTTTTCTGTATGGTGTCACCTACGTACAGAGGACCCTTTCTCCTGTACTGTGCCAGTAGTGCTTCAGTACTTACTGCACTTATCCAATCAGGGACTTAAGTCCAATTCTGTTCGGGTCCACCTCTCAGCTCTAGCAGCTCACCACTCATTGGTAGAGGGGCAATCTCTATCTGGCCACCCCTTGGTGTCCCGCTTTCTCAGGGGCTTGCTTTTGCTCAAGCCTCCCATCCGTCGTCCTGCCCCTGAGTGGGAGCTGAATGTGGTCTTGCAACAACTGACTCACCCACCTTTTGAGCCGATGGCTACTTGTCCGCTACGCTTCCTCTCCTGGAAGACACTCTTCCTAATAGCCCTTACCTCGGCTAGGCGAGTAAGTGAGCTTCAGGCCCTGGTCTGTGATAGGCCTTACACCAGGATTTACAGGAACAGGGTAGTCCTCAGGACTCATCCAAAGTTCCTTCCTAAGGTTGTCTCCTCTTTCCACCTCAATCAGGAGGTGGTTCTTCCAACGTTCTTCCCTAGGCCTCATGCTAGCCAGGCTGAAGCAGTCCTACATACCCTGGACTGTAGGAGGGCCTTATCCTTCTACCTTGACTGTATGCAAGGGCCTAGAAAGGCTACTCAGCTCTTCATATCCTTTGACCCCAATAAGTTGGGGTTAGCTGTGTCCTAGCATACCTTGTCCATCTGGGTGGCTGACTGTATCACCTGGGCTTACAAGGCGGCTGACCTTCTTTTGCAGGGTAGGGTCACGGCCCATCATGTCAGGGCAATGGCTGCCTCAGTGGCTCATCTCCGCTCTGTGCCCTTGGTAGACATCTGCAGGGCTGCAACTTGGTCTTCAAGCCAGACTTTTCAGCCCATTACTGCCTGGAGAGGGAGTCCTGTAGGGACAGTGCTTTTGGCCAAGCAGTACTCCGGAATCTCTTTGAGGTTTAGGCAACTCCGGCCCTCCTGCCCTCTGTTGGGCTACCGGTGGAGGTTGTGTCCTTGAAAAGCCTTTCTTTGCTGCTGGGACTAGAGGGAGGCCTCTTGTTCAACCTGGGTTCCTCGGTAGCCCAGAGCTTGGGAGTCACCCATATGTGAGGACTGACTTCCTGCTTGGTCCTGGAGAAAGAGTAGTTACTCACCTGTAACAGGTGTTCTCCAGGAGCAGCAGGAATCAGTCCTCACAACCCTCCCTCCTCCCCTTGGAGTTGCAGTTGTACATAGTTTATTTTTCATTTTTGTGTGCTGTTCTTAGCTATGTCATTTGACTGAGGTAAGATGGCACCTTTAGGCAGGAAGGGAACCGCGCATGCGTGCCTGCATTCCCAAAGGCTTTCATAGAAAGCTGGAGAAATGCTCCGCTGGGGCTTCATCGGCGCCGATGACACCCATATGTGAGGACTGATTCCTGCTGCTCCTGGAGAACACCTGTTACAGGTGAGTAACTACTCTAAATTTGCATAGTAATTAGTGTTTAATTTTAAGTCTTGGCTTCTTACTTACTTCCTTTCAAAGTATTTGGATATAGTAATAATCTCACTGTTTGTAGAATATAGGAGTTTTACATCTTGTTGAGATGACCTTGTTTTAGATGCTTGTACAATGCATTTATATTTGTTAAATCAGCCTAAAGCCATCTCTATGGATGTTCTTGTTTCTGAAAAAGAAACTTCTGGAATCATTTTAAATAATTTCCTTCTTTTTCATTCCATTAATGTATAAATAGTAATCTCCAGGAACAAGCAGGAATGAGTCTTCACATATGGGTACGTCGGTACCGACGGAGCCCGCGCGGGAACGCTCCCCAGCGTCCAAAAAAGAAAGGCTTTGGGAGCATGCCCACACACATGCGCGCTGCCTTCCCGCCAATCCACTTCCCTCACATCAGTTTTTCGTTTTCTGCGGAGCCGACAGGACGTGTCGTTGTCACCGCAGAAAATTCTTATCTTTTATTCTTATTTTTTGTGGTCGCGCCTGCCTTCGTTCGACGCCCTCCGGTACCACCAGTGCTTTTCTTTCTTTTTACTGAAAATTTCTTCTTTTCACTAAGGAATTTTTTCCTATTTAGTGCCTGACGTCTTTTTGGCCATTAGGCCTTTATCCTTTCCATTATGGAAAAGCCGGCCACTATCCTTAGGAAATGTTCAAAGTGTAGCGGTACAATTAAATTAATAGATACTCATAACTGGTGTCTAAAATGTTTAGGTCCTGACCATTACTCGATGGACTGTCTCGCCTGCAGGAGTTTAACTAGAAGAAGTCTTCAAAATCGAGTACAACTCGATACCCGGTTCACATCAGGCCTGATGTCACCAGCCAGAATGTCTTCTTCCTCCCAGGGTCAGGTAACCAAACAAAAGTCTGTTAAGACTAGCCAGTCCTCGAGAGGTAGATCTCCTTCTAAGTATCGAGATGCTTCTGGCGTTGCCCTCGAGGACATCATGGCAATACAGTCCCGGCGGGAGTCTTCGAGCTCCAAAGCATTATTGGGCTTCAGGTTGTTCCCGAGGTTTTTACCTCCGTGGACACATCTGTGCCATGCTCGGTGGTTCTGGCCACTTCGAGCGGTACCGATACCCCGGTATCGGCTATGGTGATGGATGAAAGACTCCTTGCCATCGAACGTGGTCTAGCGAATCTCTCAGCTACTTCGGTACCGCTAGAGTCGCTGCAGACCGTTCCCCGAATGCCGGTGCCGGTAGCAGCATTGGCATCGATGTTGATGCCAGCATCCGTGTTGGTGCCAGTATCGGCATCGGTACTGGTGCTGGCATTGCTATCGGCATCGGTACACGTACCGGTATTGACTTTGGTACCGGTACCGTCGTCGTTTCCTTCGACGGGCTGGCTTCCTCCGATGCCGAGCCTGGAATTGCTCTCGAGCATAGAGGATTCGGTACCGACATCGAGCGGTACCGAAGACATCTCTTTAAGGAAAATCTGATGCTTCATCCTTTCAAGTCTTCCGATTCCGATGACTGGGATGAATCCATCGGTACCACAGCTGAACCTTCACCAGTTCCAGCTTTTACCCCTTAATTCAGAGGGTCCCCCTCAGAAGAGATTTCCTTTCAAGCTTTTGTGCTTGATATGGCAAAGCTACTTGCCATTTCCATAACTGGAAAAGAGTCTATACCAAGGGATTCAGGAACTCTGCAATACCCTTGGGCTTCAAAGGAGATGCTTATGCTTCCTTTACATCAGATCTTGCAGGATCTATTATTAAGAATGTGGGAAACCCCTTTAACGGTATCCCCACATTCTGAAAGACTTGACACTTTGTATAAAGTGCCACCTTCTCCAGGTTTTCAAAAGACTCAACTTCCTCATCATTCTATAGTAGTAGAATCAACAATGAGGCGTATTAAGAGTGCAAAAAAACTCTTATCCACCAGGTCGTGAGTCTAGGACCTTGGATGCTTTTGGGCATCGATGCTTCCAAGCATCTATGCTTTCAGCAAAAATCATCTCATATATTTTCTATATGGGATTCTCTCTGGAAGAGGTTGCAAAAAACTTAAAGCTTTTGAACCCTTTTCTTCAAGAGCATAAAAGAGCAGACTATTTATTACTAGTCAATCATGCTCATGATATCTCTAAATTCCTTAAGCGTGCTTCCCTGGATTCTTTTGAATCTATTAGCAGATTCTCTGCTATGGCCATAGGAGCACGACGCATGGCCTGGCTCCAAGCTTCAGACTTGGATAAAGGGGTACAAGGAAAGCTGGGAAATAGCCCTTGTACTGGAGAGCATCTCTTCAAAAAGGACTGTCTATTTCAGGCTAGTCAGTTAAACACTGATAGGTCTACTTTCAGAGGATTGTCAAAACTTTCCTCTGTCCCAGCTAATAACAAATCTTCTAGGAAGCTTTATTCCCTTAGAGGGAAAAAGTTTTATCCATCTTCTACCCCTCAGACCGATGTTTCCCAGCAGGGGCAACATCGAACCAGGCTAAGAAAACCAAAACCTCAACCAGCTCAGCAAACCCAGTAGCTACTGGGTTTCTGATTTCTCTTTCTTCCTGAATGAGGTTCAGAACCTGTAGACTTGCCTTTTTATCAAAGAGGCGTCTGATTTGGATCTCATCCATGCTGAGTTAACTCTAGGCATGAATCTATTGTTTCCAAGGGAAATTCACTCTAGCTCCTAGAGCTATTGAGGTATCTCATGCCTACAAGTAACAGGATGAGCTATGCCTTTCACTCTTGACAGTTACCGGCAAGACGATGTCTCATACCTTAAACTGCAAAGGACTCTGACTACAAAGACTTACCAAAATTGTAAGTTTTTTCAACTCTGTATTACTTTCTATCCTTTTTAGTTGGGACATTCAGTCTCCAACAAAAACGTTATTCAACTGGATTATAGGAATTCCTACTCCAGTAAGTCTTTCCAATACAGAGTTTTTTCCCTTTGGGGTCCTTCTGCACTGGGGTTTTTACAGGATGCAATACAGCATTCTGAAAACCCCTACCAGGTTTATTCTATTCATTTGAGCATAGTCAACTCAGAAGGCTTCCAAAACCCTCCATAACGGAAAGGCGAATAACCCACCAGGTGGGTTATATGAGCTTCTCTAAACAGATAGCTCACATGGGTTTCTGCCTTGTCTACACTGCTTGCATATTTTTGAGCTGACCCCTCAAATACTTCTTTTATGACAGCTTATCAGACAGGAATTTAGTATTATCATTCCTAATTATGTCTGTTGGTCCTTTGTTAATCTCTATAGGACCAGATTTTTTTCTGCTGTCTTAATAGCAGATGGTTCCAAAGAAGGTTTCAGAACCCTCTTGTATAGGAGGAGTGGAGGAGTGGCCTAGTGGTTGGGGCAAGGTACTTCAGGCCGGAAGGTCGGGAGTTCAAATCCCACTAGAAAACTTCAGCCTTGGGCCGGAAGGACTGGGGTTTCTAGTCCCACAGGTGCTCCTTGTGGTCTTGGGCAAGCCACTTAACCCTCCATAGCCCATGTTCCCTGTAAAATAGTTATCTCCAAGTTATAATGCCCTGTTCAATGTAATTTCAGTTTGTTCAATGTAAACCGCACTGATGCAGAATAGCGCAGTATATAAGAGATTGTAAATAAATAAATAAATAAAAATAAATAATTTATCATTGCAAGGCAAAAAGCCTATTTGCTATTTTTGACCATCTTCAATTCTATTTCAGCAGAATAGATTAGGTTGCACACTGGCTACCTAACGGCCAGGTCTCACCTAAGTAACCTACAGCATGCTCTCTGCAACTATGCAATAAAGCTCTGCAACTATGGGCCTTTGCCAGACAGCGTCAGAATCCACCCCTGGTAGGTACCTTCCAGGCGGTTAAAGAACCTTCAACTGGTAGGCTCTACCCAGTTATGCTTGCGCATGACTGTTTGTTCCTATTTTTATCATCCTCCTTAAAATTCCCTTTAAGGAAAAGGAACCAGGGCCTAGACGACTTTGAAACTTAAGGAATAGCACGACTCCCTAGGTTGTTCCACATCCTCAAAGGAACTCTTACAACGGAGATGCATTCCTGATCATTGCAGTTGGTCCTTATCTACTGCAATTCTTCTAATTCCAATACTTCTTTGAAGTTTATGATAAACAAAGGACGCATGATACTCATACTGCCCTCATAGAGAGGCAAGCATGGTATCCCTTTATAGTGCGTTTTTTCTTCCAGCTTCTACTCTGAAGTTATAGAAGGATCCAGATCCCCTATCTTAGGATTAAGGATCTCCTTTGCACTCCTTCACGTACTTCTCCAGGCCTGGTTATCCAAGGACTAGTCTTTAAGACCTAGACCTCTTGTCACAAGTAAGAAGCATCCTACTGGTTTCCATTAACCTTGTATATGATTCTTACACCTTTAATAAGTGATTCTCACCAGCTATCCTCAAGAAGGTCTTAACCCTCCTTGTGGTTAGACGAATCTCCTTATACAATTTTTCGTCTGGATAAAGAGGTTCTAGAAACCCATCCTCTTTTTCTTGTAAGGTATTTTGACCTTTTTCATCCGGACCAGTCAGATTTCTTTTTTCTTTTCTTTCCCAGGGCACCATCCTGCTCTAGGGACAGAAAGATTTTAGACTTTAGACTATACAGAAGCTCAGTTTTTCTCCAAAGTCCCAACTTCTTATAAAACTCCCCTGTTCCCTGGGGTTGGTTTTAGACATTAATGTCTGTTATCTCTGTCTGTATTGCTAATTGTATTCCTGTACTTCCCACAGTAAAGGAATTCCACGTGAGGACAATGTGATGGTTCTTAACAACAGATTCGTATTACCCTCCCCATTGTGGCGGGCGCGCCTCCATAGGCGGTCGCCTAGTGAAGACGGGCTCCCATCTTGTATCTTTTAGCTTTAAACGTGTAGTTGTGTATAAAAGCAGTCCAAGTGGTTTTAAAGCAACACAGGAATTTTTATTGATTTTTAACTTGGTGCAGTTTAGTAACAGTCCTTTGTAGAAGATTCCAAACTCAGCAACAGAAAACAAGGATATTTTCTCCCAAATAAAGTTCTTTACAAACAGTGTGTTTCAGTGGTATTATTTACAAGCAAATGTCTTTACTTCTTTCATTAGGAAATTTCTCATCTCAGAAACAACAGCTTTATTTGCAGTTAAAGCACACAGCGGAACTCAGTAATTCTGTCGGCTCCCTTTAGCTGCTTCAGTTTAAAACACTTCTCAGCTGGTCAGCACAGAACTCAATTGCATCATCTACTTCTCTTCAACAGACAGAGCTTTGCAAGTTTTAGACTAAGAGATTTCCTTTCTCTCTTTTCAAAGCTTTCAGCTATCATGAAACTGAGAACTGCTTCCTGAGATTCTTCCTAGTATTTTACTTCTTTCAATCAGCAGTAACACATAGAGCACATTCCATTTCAGAGCAAGTGGAATCCGGTTCATCTTCCTTATAATCCACCTCCATTTCTTCCTCTGCACTGCCTGATTGTGGAACTTGAATACGTTCAGGTACTTTAAGGTTTATATGCTTTAACAGCTTAAACAGTTTCTCCCATTGAACTGCCTTTCTTTCTCTTGGTAAAACATTAACAGGCTTTGTTTGCTTGGCTTTATCTACAAAATCCTTCGTCCTGTTCTGCGTGCTAGCAGGTATAACTATCTCCTCAGTATCTGAGTCAGAGTTATAAGCATTAACTCTTTCCAACTTTCCTCTCCTACCTTGGAGCTTAACTGTGGGAGTTTCACAGCTGTGACATCTGTTGGAGGTAGCGTCCTCTGAGTCAGAGCTGCTCAGGGAATCACTGCAGGATTTTCTTCCAGCTTTCCTGGGCTTTCTCAGCCTGAAGATTTGTCTTTCTTCAGAAGAAGCTGAGCCTTCCTGTTCTAGCTTTCTTACAGCCAGCCTTTTGCCCTTCTCTCTCCTAGAAGGAAAGTGTAGCAGCAGAATGCAGACAATCCAATGATACCAGGAGTCTGTTCAGAAGGTCCAAATAATTTATTTGTGCACAAGACTCAAGCAGAATCACATTCAAAATGGCTGAGCAATGGTTTCTAGCAAAACAACAACTTTTATACCGTTCTTCTCCATTCTAGACATAGGCAAACTTTTCATTGGTCCCAGTAACCCCTCTCACCCATCTATTGGTCCCGGTACCACTACGTAGTTGTCCAATGA
The DNA here is from genome assembly GCA_033557465.1 of Ichthyophis bannanicus. Lineage (NCBI taxonomy): Eukaryota > Metazoa > Chordata > Amphibia > Gymnophiona > Ichthyophiidae > Ichthyophis > Ichthyophis bannanicus. Next base: position 618,545,490 of record CM066031.1, on the reverse strand, counting down.
GGACCTTGATCTGGGCTCAGCACCTGGTTGCCCCCCTTTCAGTCTTCATTACAATGGACAGTTCTTAGACTTTTGATACATCTTTCTCCAAGGTCACTGGCTTGCTAAAACATGTGGGAAAGCAGGGCACTGTAACCTTGCTTTCTGCAGAGTTAATTAATTCTATAGGAGCTTTTCACATTCTTATCAGTTACCAATTAAAGTTGTTTTCTCTATTTCTCTTAAGTTTCGATTCTCCTTAGCTGGGCTCTCTTATGCCTTAGCTAAGTTTTGTTTCTCTAATAGCAGCATTGAAGGGGGGGGGGATTTTCATTTCACTGGGCCTAACCACAAGCTTCATTTACAGGTCAAGCTGCTTAGACCTGCCTGCTTAGTTCAAGCAGCATGGATCATAGGCCTTCTGGAATCTGTTACCGGAGGATGTAGTAAGGGCTGTTAGTATAGCTGGGTTTAAAAAAGGTTTGGACAAGTTCCTGGAGGAAAGGTCCATAAACCACTATTAAAAAGGGACCCAGGATATCAATGCTTGGCCTAGTACAAGCACTGCAGAACCTGTGTCTTTTGGGGAAACTGCTAGGTACGTATGACCTAGATTGGCCACTGTTGGAAACAGGATACTGGGCTTGATGGACCTCGGTCTGACCCAGTATGGCATTTCTTATGTTCTTATGTTCTTATGCCTACCACATTCCCCCCTTTGATTATTCTCACCCGCAAGTGAGAAAGGGTGAGAATCAAATCACATAATACTAGGTAAAGATATCACTATGTGGTATAGGGTAGTAGTTTCACATAGCTAGTAGCTTTGTAGCTGCCTTATGCTCTACAGTGTTATTAATAACTGAAGTTATCATTCGCAAGCAAAATGACAAGAAACAAGGGAGCAACAAGCAGATAGTCAGAGTCCATAGTTTGACAAGAGTGGGAAAAAGAACTAAAGGATTAGAAGGTTCAGGAGCATTTATGCCGGACCACCAAGATGTCTTATTTGTTGTGCTGTTGTAAAACTTCTGATTTAGACAGTCCAGCTGTCCAACCTTCATAGTAAATTGTGGTCCGGTCTGTGTGGCACTTATACAGGCTGCACAGGGAGGTAAGGCAAAAGTCATTTCAAAGCACCACAAGACTGCTGCCAGAATAAAGCAATAATAAGAATTCATAATGGGCATAGTCTCTGGAAAATTGGTGGAACTGTCGGCTTCCACAATAGATAACAAATGTAGAGTTGATTGTAGATCCTCAAGCTTCTGCCGTACGTAGACCTACCAGCTTTGTGGCAGGAGTAGGGCTGTAGATCCCAAAGTATCACTGTCCTCTGGGATGTCTCAGGTTCCTAAAATATCATAGTACAGTCTCTTAGGCTATTATTGCCTCCTTAGAGCAGTTCACTTTTAGGAGATCAAAACAGTTTTGTTTTGTTTTTTTTGTTTGTTTTTTTTCTCAGAGCATTTGAACACAGTCTCTTAGACTCAATTTCTTAACACAACACAGTCTATTTCTGTTGATTGCAGCTTTCTCCAGATGCGAGGCTTACCTTCAGATAAACAGACAGTCTTGAAATAGTGCAGTTTCCGAGGGACCAATAAGTCTTAGGTCCGTGGTTGTTGTCGTAGGGTGAGGCGCAATGGAGTCTCAGAATGTTGTACAGTAGTCCAGTGATCAGGTTCAGAAGCAGTTGCTGGCTTTACTCGACTATGATGGATCCAAAGTTCGAATTCTGTGACTTTTACTGCAGTTGGAGTTGACAGGATGACAGCATAGGGCCCTTCCAATGCAGGGCTAGCGGTATCCTTCTCCACTCTTTGATCCACACCGAGACTCCAGGCTTGAAAGGATGCAGGGGTTCAGGCAAATTAATGGGTGATCGATTTTTTTTTGTTGTTTTTTGTTGAAACCACGAGTTTCCTAGAAGGAAAGTACTCAGCCTGTCCTCTGGCCTTTCCCCAGCTGCTGCTTCTCAAGCTGTTCCTGTGGCTTCCAACACCTCCAAGGCTTCTAACAGTTCTACCGAGTCCATCACTTTCTGTTTGCTTAACCTTAAATGCTGGGCAATGTGCCTCCCCCTCTGGCTCCACCCACAGGTGTCCCTTATCCTTACTTAGGGTTGCCATGGAGTCTGGGTGTGGCTCCAGCCTCGCTCTGCAAGCGTGGTTTCTTTCACTGCTTTTACTTTTGCACATGTGTTTAGGTGAGCCCATCCCCCTTAAAGAAGCAAAAGTTCCTTTTTCCTCTATTTCCCAGGGCTGTGCTACACTCTCCTTACCACACCATATATGTATTTTTCGCAATACTTTGGGTAAGATCCATTTTTAAGAACTGGGACTTACCATCCCTTACTAACAGTTATTTTTCTACACAAGGACAACCTCTGGATACCTTGTTTAGTCAAGCTGTTCCACAGCACCCTTTTCACACTGTTGGTTCAACTCCTACCCTCCATCCCTTTGGATGCCTGGGGTCCTCGGGAGGAAGCTTGGCCCATTCATTAGATTAGCAACATGCTGGGGCCTCCTCCAGGCATCTTTCAGCTTGGGAGTCCCCATATGTGAAGACTCATTCCTGCTTGTTCCTGGAGATAGCATAGTTACCTGTAACAGGTGATCTCCGGGAACAGCAGGAATAAGTCTTCACAACCCACCCACCTCCCCATGGAGTTGTTTCTCTCTTTCTCTTTCTCTCTTTCTAATTTGTCAACTTCCCTCCTTCAATCTCAGCTACAAACTCAACTGATGTGAGGGAAGTGGATTGGCAGGAAGGCAGCGTGCATGCGTGTGGGCAAGCTCCCAAAGGCTTTCTTTTTTGGACGCTGGGGAGCGTTCCCACCCGGGCTCCATCGGTACCGACGTACCCATATGTGAAGACTTATTCCTGCTGTTCCCGGAGATCACCTGTTACAGGTGAGTAACTATGCTTTTTATAATAGTAACATTACAAAATATGCCATGGAATCTGTCCTTTATCCTTAAAATCCTAGAAAAATAGATACATATGTGTAATAAGGCATCTACAATGCAGTAAATCCTTCAGATAACTCTAGAGTGTTTCTTTTTCTTGCTTTTGTCTCTTTGGGTAGCTCATTCTTGAAAGTTCATTTGTGTCTTTATGTACACAGACATAATATGTTTTGTGCCACCACTCCTAAAAAGAAAATATCCATAAACATAAAAGTTTAGCTTTGATTTCTGTCACTAGTGATCTGTGGTATTTTGCAACACACGCTTCTTTATTGTCCTAGTCCAATCCAGATGTGTGGGTTTACGCACACCCATATGCAGATGGAGACTGAGAACCACTGGTTTGATGAGTATTGGGGTAGGGGAAGAACACATTCGGGGGGGGGGGGGCTCTCCTTTTTCCCCAGAATTTGTGCTGTTGCTCTACCAGGCTGTCTGTCTCAAGCAGGACCTGGTGGAGGGGATGGCAGAGCTGCTTGCGGTGGGGTCAGCAGGGGCTCAGCCTCTCAAGGTGCCTATTTAGGGCTAAGCAGCAATGCAAGAGTCTGCCAGAGCATCTGAAGAATGTGGCTTCTGTGGCCTCAGAACAGTCCTTAGTTTTGCTTAAGGAGCCCTCAGCACTTGTGGATAAAGTTCCAGAGGGAGAACTTCCTTCTGGGGAAGATCCCACAGTAGTCTGCATTTTCCATAGGGATGAGCTGCCATCCCTCATCCCACAAACCTTAGTGGCCCTGAACATCGCAGAGGAACGTTCAGTACCATTAGACCCTGTGGAGGACCTGCTCTTGGATGGTATTCAGAAGCCTCAGAAATAATTTCCATTTCACAGGACCATAAAGGAAATCATAGCAGGTGGAGTGGAGCTACTTCAGACACTTGTCTGAGGGTCAGAAGGTCTTTGTCAGAGCTGTATCCTACTCTGATGGAGGAGAGGACTGGTCGGTCTCTGCCATGACAAAGAAGACAACCATCCTGGTTGAGGGAGGAACAATGTTGGAAAGACCCTCAAGATTGAAGACTGGAAGCCTTCTTGAAGTAGTCCTTTGAAGTTTCAACTCTGGCACTGCAGGCAGCTGTCTGTGGGGCCTTTGTGATCAGAGTGTGCTTAAATTGGTCTCTGGGTCTTCATGAGAGTTCTGCCTCTGTGTTGCAGGATCTTTTGGAGGCAGCACATTTGGAATTAGGCTCGGCCTTTTTAATGGACGCCATTTATGACTTAATGTACACTTCTGCCAAGAATATGACCACAGCAATGACAGCTTGGGTTTTTTTGTGGTTGAGAGTGGCCTCCAAGATACACCATATCAAGCTCCCTTCAAGGGAAAACAGTTGTTGAAGAGGATCTCAAGAAGTTGGTCAAGGACCTAGGAGATTCTAAGGTGCCTTGGCTCACTGAGGACAAGCCTCAGCAGTCCGACCAAAGTTCTTCCACCCGATGGTGGTTTCAGGGACTGCTACTGCTGGAGAGAGTTCTGCACTTGTATTTACTTTTGGAAAATTCTCTAAATATTAAGGAAAAAAGTCTTTGGGTTAAAAGCTGATTCATAAGATCATAAGATATACCATACTAGGTTAGACTAAAGTCCATCAAGCCCAGTATCCTGTTTCCAACAGTGTCCAATCTAGGTCACAAGTACCTAGCAGTTTCCCCAGAAGACACAGGTTCCACAATGCTTGTATTGGGTCAAACAGTGGATTTCCTGGGCCCCTTTTAATATTGGTATATGGATCTTTCCTCCAGGGACCTGTCCAAACCTTTCTTAAACCCAGCTACACTAACAGCTCCATCCTCCGGTAACGGATTCCAAAGTTTGATTATGCTTTGAGTGAAAAAATATTTTCTCTTATTAGTCTTAAATAGGTTAGCCTGTAGCTTCATTGCATGTCCCCTACTCTGTCTACATTTTGATGGCGTAAACAATCATTCTCCGGGAACAAGCAGGAAGTCAGCCCTCACATATGGGGGACGTTGGCACCGACGGAGCCCTCATGTGGAGCAAATCCCCAGCTTTCAGAGAAAGCCTTTGGGAGTTGCCATCATGCATGTGCGGTCCCCTTCCTGCCCAAGGGTGCCATCTTGCTCTGTCTCCTTTTTTCCGCGGAGCCCTTCGGACGTAGTCCCCGTGAAAAAAGTTGAAATTTTCTCGTTTCTTCGACTGGTCGACACCGGTTCCTCTTCCTGCCTTCGGCTCGGTACACCGGTATCGAGTCCATCTCTGTTTTTCTTTTTCACTGGCAGCCTGGGTCTTCGACTTTGCAGGGGCCCTTTATCCCCTGATGGCTACCAGCGGGTTTAAAAAATGTGATCGGTGTGTGAAACTTATGTTTCTCACCGATACGCATGACTGCTGTCTCCGGTGCCTTGGGCCCGACCATGACCAGACAGTCTGCGGCCCGTGTAGGAAAATGACCTCTAAGGCCATTGATAGGATTTTTTCTGAGTCCTTGCCTTCGAGAACCCGGACCTCTTCTGAGGCCTCTACGTCTCGGGAGGAGCACTCCAAGCCCGAGCAGTGTCGAGGTTCCTCGGAGAGGGGGTCTCCCTCGAGGGAACACAAGAGGAAGAAGAAATCCTTGAAGGCGGTGTCTCTGGATGGCTCCGAGCAACCCGGCTCCTCCCGGGGCCTGTTGCGGAGTCACGAATGCCGACCGGGATCTTCGGAGAAGGAGTGCCCGGCAAAGGTTCCTCGTCGGGAGACAGATCAGCCAAGGCAGGTAACAACTGTCCTCGTCGAGGACTACCCTCCTGGGGAACCGGCGTCGGGCCTGACCATGGTGGCTGCGGAGCCTTCCGGACTCGAGTCCAGAATGGTGGCCTTGGAGCGCAGTTTCACTGCCTTCGTGGAGCAGCAGCGGGCGCTTATTACTGGTCTGTCCAGTTCCTCCGTCCTGACCACCGGGCCCTCGACGTCGAAGTCGACCCCGGAGGCTGAGCCGATCCTCGATACCTTTCGGACTCGAGTCGATCCTCGGCCGAGGTCCCACTTGGCCTCCCATTCGGGACCGAGGTCACCGCCGCCAAGCCTCTCGGCGCCAGGGCCCCCTGATTCCTCCTCAGAGGCATCGGCATGGGAAATGGAGGACGAGGAGTCCCCAGACACCTGTCGGCACAGGGATGTCCCATCCGATTCCCTGGTGTCTGAGCCTCGGAGAAGGTCCCCTCCGGAGGGTATGAGGTTCTTGGACTTCATGAGGTATATGTCCAAGGCTTTGGCGTTCCACACAGAGTCCGAGAAGGATCCTTGAGCTGACGAGCTTGAGATCCTACAGTATGAGGCTCCCCCTCAGGAGGCCCTTACTGTACCCGTGCCTCCGATCCTGGAATGACTGACGCTCCGCATGTGGGAGACACCGGTGTTGGTGCCGGTCATCAGCAAACAGCTCGACTCAATGTATCAAGTCTGCCGGAGCCCTGGGTTTCAAAAGTTGCAACTGCCGCACAACTCCGTGGTTGTGCAATCGGCCATGTGCAGGCTGAAGAGCCAGAAGACGCACTCCTCGGTGCTTCCTGGCAGGAAGGCCTGCAACTTGGATGCCCTTGGCAGGAAGTGCTTCCAAGGTTCAATGCTGACCTGTCGAATCCAGGCCTACCAGCTGTACATGGGCATGTACCTGAGGGACCTGGCGAAGGAACTCGCTGGGTTCTCGGCTGGTCTCTCCGAGGGGACTTTGCAGCGCTTCCGGAGCCTGTTCACAGCTGTCCATGAGTGCTCGAAGTTTATGTCTCTAGCGGCCTATGACGGGTTCGAGTCGGCAGCCCAGGTAGCTGCGGCTAGCATCGGTGCACACTGCCAGGCATGTCTGCAGTCGTCGGACCTCGAACAGTGGGTTCAGGACAAGTTGGTCGATGTCCCATGCCAGGGGGAGATCCTCTTTGGCAAACCCATGACTGACAAGGCCGCAGAACTGGAGACTGAGTACATGATGAGGACACGGCTCTCCAAGAAGACCTCTGCCCCTTCTCGCAAGAAGGGCTTGGGTAAAAAACCCTTTTACCCGAGGAAGGGTGCTGCTTACCAAAGCTACCCCCATTTTCAGGCCTTCCCGGCTCCCCAACAGGGGCAGCAGGCCAAGGGACAGGGGCATGGTCCGCGTAAGCAGAAAGCCCCCAGGCACCGCCTCCGGCCCAGCCTGGCAGTGGCTTTTGACTCCTACAGCATGGCCCCTCTTCCCTCAGGAGCCAGGCAGATCACAGGAGGCATTCTTGCCCTGTATACCCACAGGTGGATAGCAGTTACCACCGATGCCTGGGCCTTACAGGTGGTCCGGGAGGCCTACCTTCTTCACCTAGCCCAGGTGCCGCCTCCTTACTTCCCAGGAGAGCCCCTCAGGTCTCCACCGGGACCTTCTACTGAAGGAGTTAGTGGGTCTTCTTGAGGATCAGGCAGTGGAACCGGTGCCCCACCACCTCAAGGCAAGGGCTTCTACTCCAGGTACTTTCTGGTGCCAAAAAAGAACAGGAGGCCTCAAGCCCATCCTCGACCTGCACAACCTGAACAAGTTCTCAGTGAGGGAGAGGTTCAAGATGCTCTCCCTTGGAATATTGCTGCCTTACCTCCGCCAGGGAGACTGGCTGTGCTCCTTAGACCTAAAAGATGCGTATACACACATCCTCATACACCCAGACCACAGGTAGTATCTGCGCTTTCTGGTGGGGGGGAATCACTACCAGTACAGGGTACTTCCCTTTGGCCTGGCCTCGGCTCCCAGGATATTCATAAAGTGCCTGGCAGTGGTGGCCGCCTTTCTCAGGCTCCAAGGGGTCTTTGTCTTCCCCTACCTAGACGACTGGCTCATCAGAGGCACTTCAGCCAGCGAAGTCCACCAGGCCACGTCTCACACCATCCAGGTGCTGCAGCATCTAGGGTTTGTGATAAACTACCCCAAGTCCAGCCTCGCTCCAACTCAGCAGCTGGAGTTCATTGGAGCCAAGCTCAACACCCTTCAGGCAAGGGCCTATCTGCCTGCAGACAGGGCAAGCAGGCTTCTGGCTCTGGCAGGTCAGGTGAGTCTCAGGTCCATAGTGTCAGCAAGACAATTTTTGCGCCTCCTCGGACACATGGCTTCCACGGTCCATGTGACCCCACATGCCCGCCTCCACATGCGGACTGCTCAGTGGTGCCTCAGGGACCAGTGGTCACAGGCCACAGGGTGCCTCAGGGACAGGATCACAGTGTCCAGGCAGCTGGTGCGGTCCCTGGACTGGTGGCTTCAGCCACTTCACTTGGAGGTGGGAATTCCTTTCCAGGTCCCTCTACATATGACGATCCTTACCACAGATGCGTCCCTTGCTGGGCTGGGGGGCCCATTGCCAGGGTTTCCGTACTCAGGGAGTGTTGTCCCCGAGCAAGAGAGCACAACAGATCAATTTCTTGGAGCTCCGTGCCATCCGCCTTGCCCTGGGAGTTTTCAGGCAGATCCTGGCCAACGAACCGGTCTTGGTACAGACAGACAACCAGGTGGCCATGTTCTATGTGAACAAGCAGGATGGCACGGAGTCCCGTCTCCTATGTCAGGAAATCCTGGATCTGTGCTTGTTTGCAGCCCGGCATGGCATTCATCTTCGGGCCGTCTACCTGCCGGGCCAGGACCACTGGTTAGCCAACAGGCTAAGCAGGATTCTTCAGCCTCACGAGTGGCAATTGGACCGTGGGGTAGCTAATTGGCTTTTCCAAACCTGGGGACGACCGGTGATGGACTTGTTTGCGAGTCCAGACAATCACCAGTTGCCCTGGTTCTGCTCCAGGCAACCACACCCGCACAGGGTGGCCGCCGATGCTTTTGTGATATCATGGTCTGTAGGCCTCCTGTATGCGTTTCCTCCAACGCCCCTGGTGGCCAAGACTCTGTTCATGATCCTTCAGGACAAGGCCTTGGTCATCCTTGTAGCCTCACGGTGGCCAAGACAGCCCTGGTTTCCGCTTCTTCTTCAGCTAGCGGTGGAGGCCCCCATTCTCCTGGGGTCCTCCCCAAGCCTTCTGTCCCAGGAGGGGGGCGTTCTCCTGCACCCCAACCTCAGCTCCCTCAGCCTGATGGCTTGGCTGCTGAAAGGGTGATGCTCGCTCCACTCCTCCTTCCAAAAGATATTGAAGGAGGTCTTGCTGGCCTCAAGGAGGCCGTCGACTAGACGGGCCTACGCCTTAAAGCGGCACAGGTTTGCGGCTTGGTGCGAGAGGCAGAGTGTGGATCCCTTCTGTTGCCAGGTTGGAGTGGTTTTACAGTACCTTCTCCACCTCTCTAATTTGGACCTCAAGTCCAACTCCGTCAGAGTGCACTTCAGTGCCCTTGCGGCGAACCACTTCCCGGTGGAGGAGAAGCCCCTCTCTGCCCATCCCTTGGTTTCTCGGTTTTTGAGAGGCCTGCTTCTTTTGAAACCTCCGGTTTGCCCTCCGGTGACCGAATGGGATTTGAATGTGGTTTTAGGGCAGCTTACTCGGCCGCCTTTTGAGCTGATGGCGACCTGCCATCTCCACTACCTCTCTTGGAAAGTGGTTTTCTTAGTGGCACTCACGTCATCTCGGCGGGTGAGTGAGCTTCAGGCCCTGGTATCAGAAAGGCCTTACACCGAGTTCTATAGGAACCGGGTGGTACTTCGCACTCACCCCAAGTTCCCTCTGAAAGTGGTCTCCTCGTTCCACTTCAACCAGGAGATGGTGCTGCCTACCTTTTTTCCCAGGCCGCATGCCAGTCAGGCAGAGACAGTGCTGCATACCCTGGACTATAAGATGGCGTTGGCCTTCTATATCCAGCGTACGCAAGCACATAGAAAGGCTTCTCCTCTTTTCGTATCCTGCAACCCCAGTAAGCTGGGGATAGCTGTTTCCAAGCATACACTGTCCACCTGGGTAGCAGACTGTTTTTTGCCTGGGTATACAGTGCAGCCGAGCTTCCGATGGAGGGTCGTGTTACGGCCCATCGGGTCAAGGCCATGGCGGCATCAGTGGCTCATTTCCGCTCTGTCCCACTGGCAGACATCTCCCGGGCCACCACCTGGTCTTCAGGTCAGACTTTCGCAACCCATTATTGCCTGGATAGGAAGTCCCGACGGGAAAGTGCTTTCGGCCAGGCTGTACTCCGTAACCTTTTCGAGGTCTAGACAACTCCTGCTCTCCGACCCTTCTCTGTCAGGCTACCGGAGTGCTATTCTCTTAGTTGAATTTCCATTGTGGCTGCTTTCAGCTCTCATAGAGGGAAGCCTATTTTTCAGCTGTGGGTTCTCAGTAGCCTATAGCTGGGGAGTTCTGTATGTGAGGACTGACTTCCTGCTTGTTCCTGGAGAAAGCGTAGTTACTCACCTGTAACAGGTATTCTCCTGGGACAGCAGGATTCAGTCCTCACGACCCTCCCTCCTCCCCTTGGAGTTGCAGTCCTATTATTATTATTTTTGTCCGTTTTGCTGTCTTTTTAGCTATGTCATCTGACTGAGCAAGATGGCACCCTTGGGCGGGCAGGGGACCGCGCATGCGTGATGGCAACTCCCAAAGGCTTTCTCTGAAAGCTTGGGGATTTGCTCCGCCCGAGGGCTCTGTCGGCGCCGACGTCACCCATATGTGAGGACTGATTCCTGCTGTCCCCGGAGAACATCTGTTACAGGTGAGTAACTACGCTATCTGCGTTTACCTGTTCTATTCCATACATTAATTTATAGACCTCTATATCTCCCCTCAGCCGTCTCTTTTCTAGGTTGAAAAGCCTTAACCTTTTTAGCCTCTCCTCTTAGGGATATCCTTCCATCCCCTTTACCATTTTGGTGGCTCTTCTCTGTAGCTTTTCTAATTCCGCTAAATCCTTTTTAAGATATTGCGACCAGAATTGCACACAATATTCAAGGTGTGGTCGCACCATGGAATGATACAGAGGCATTATAATGTCCTTTATTTTATTCTCCATTCCTTTCCTTATGATACCTAGCATTCTATTGCTTTCTTGGCCACCACTGCACACTGGGCAGACTGTTTTAATGTGTTATCCACGATGACGCTTAAATCTTTTTCCTAGGTGGTGGTTCCTAATGTGGAACTTTACATTCTGTAATCATAGTTTGGGTTGTTCTTTCCTAGGTGCATAACTTTGCACTTGTCCACATTAAATTTCATCTGCCATTTGGATGCCCAGTCTTCCAATTTATCAAGGTCCTCTTGTAATTTTTCACAATCCTTTTGGGTTTTAGCAACTTTGAATAATTTGGTGTCATCTGTAGATTTGATGACCTGGAAATGGGAATAACGAGTGAGGTAATTTATGAATATGTGAAAAAGCTGTGGACCCAGCACAGATCCCTTGGATACTCCACTATTGACCTTTCTCCATTGGGAAAATTGGCCATTTAGCCCTACTCTCTGCTTTCCATCTTTTAACTAGTTCCTGATCTACAGTAATACACTGCCTCCTATACCATGACTTTTTAATTTCACCAAGAGTCTCTTATGAGGGACCTTATTAAAGGCTTTTGAAAATCCAGATACACTATATAGACAGGCTCACCTTTGTCTACCTGTTTATTGACACCTTCAAAAAATTAAAACAGATTAGTAAGACAAGACCTTCCCTGGCTAAAGCCATGTTGGCTGACTCCCATTAAACCATGTAATTTAGAATCCACTGTATTTAACTCAGTCAGGGCCTAGTATCAGCTGGTAGCTTTAATTTAAATCAAATCAGAGTTTAGCTTAGCATAAAAGGAGGAATAGGAATACATTGTTTCTAGAGACACTTACAAAAAGGCCTTCCAGATAGGGAGCAAAAGACCTGTGAAATTGCTTCAAATAGGTGTTAAAGCCAAGCAATAGATCAGACGGGCAATTTGAAAGGCTCCCTCCATCAAAGCAAGGGCTGTGTGAATCACCCAGGAAATTGAAATATTACCTTAGAAGCACCGGTCTGGGACCTGTGTAGCAAGCCAGCCTTTACTAAGTATTAATTCTCTCCCTCCCACCCCAGGCATACCCTTAGAATTTTTAGAGGGAGGGGTATTCAAATTCACTTTCAGGTGCAGCTGATTATCCTCACCAGGAAGAGATTAATTAAAGCCCTGAAATTAATTAATCTTGAGGTGAACAAAGTCCCTTAAATTTATTTTGTATAGTTGTATTAGCTCAAGTATCCCTAGTAACTTCAAACAAACTAAAATAGCTATACAAAACCTTAAAACTAAGATGTAGACAGAAGTCCAGCAGCGAAATGGGGGCTTTCCAGTCTTTTACATTAAGTGGCAGATGTACGATTTTCTCCCAGGTGGTGAGGGATCATATGTGTGCACTATGTTCAAGGAGCTCTTTGACCTCAGAGAATGAGTGCGATCTTTGGAGGATAGAGTAGCAGACTTGGAGAAAATAAGGAAGTCAGAGAGGTACATAGACAAGACCTACAGGGACATAGTACTGAAGTTCCACCTCCAGTCTGGCAGCCTCTCAGTTGCAATGGAAGAGAAGAGGTCACATGAAAGGAGAGCATCACCTTGGTGAGTCAGGAAATGATCCTCTAGCTAGCTGTCCACCAGGAGATGTAAAACTTCTCGCACCAAGGAAGGTTCTCCAGGGCCATGTGTCCATGAGGGAAGAGTCAGAATGGCTGTTATAGTTGGCGATTCGATCATTAGGCATGTAGATAGCTGGGTGGCTGGTGGACGTGAGGATCGCCTGGTAACATGCCTGCCTGTTACGAAGCTAGCTGACCTCGCGCATCACCTAGACAAGGTTTTAGATAGTGCTGGGGAAGAGTCTGCTGTCTTGGTACATGTTGGAACCAATGACATAGGAAAATGTGGGAGGGAGGTTCTGGAGGCCAAATTTAGGCTTTTAGGTAGGAAATTGAAATCCAGAGTAGCATTCTCTGAAATGCTTCCTGTTCCATGCACAGGACCCAAAAAGCAGGCAGAGCTCCGGAGTCTCAATGTGTGGATGAGATGATAGTGCAAATTTGTTAGGAACTGCGTGACATTCTGGGGAAAGGAGGGGCTCTTCCGAAGGGATGGGCTCCACCTTAACCGGGATGGAACCAGACTGCTGGCATTAACCTTTTAAAAAGGAGATTGAGCAGCTTTTAAACTAGATAATAGAGGAAAGTCGACAGTTGCCCAGGTGCGCATGGTTCGGAAGGGATGTATCCTTGAACAATACTAGCAAAAAAGGGAAGTTAGGTAAGCCCAACAGAGAGGTTCCAGTAAAGATAAAGGTAACAGAGGTGCCCTTAAATGCAGAGCTGAAAGATTCCAAATTACCCCTATCAACCGATAACCAGATTTACATGAATAAAATACAACCTCTAAAATGCCTGTATGCAAATGCTAGATGTCTAAAAAAATAAGATGGGAGAGCTAGAATATATAGCACTAAATGAAAGGTTAGATATGATTGGCATCTCAGAGACCTGGTGGAAGAAGAACAACCAGTGGGACACTGTTATACCTGGGTACAAATTATATCCCAATGATAGAGTAGATCAAATTGGAGGAGGGGTTGTGCTCTGTTAGAGAGGGCATTGAGTCACATAGGATTAAAGTTATCTCCAGGAACAAGCAGGAATGTAGTCTTCACTTATGGGTGATGTCGGTACCGACGGAGCCCATGGGGGAACGCTCCCCAGCGTCCAATAGGAAAACTGTTGGGAGCATCCCACTGTGTCAGCGTAGCTGTCTTCCCAGCTCTCCCTACTCAATTCTTCATTTTCCGCGGAGCCGACAAGAAGCAATTCCTGTCACTGCAGAAAATTTGTCCTTTCTTATTTTTTGTGGTAGCGTCTGCCTTCCCATCGACACTGGTACCGACCTCTGTCGGTGCTTTCTTTCTCTTTTTTTTTCTTTCAAAAAAAAAAAAAATTCTGTGAGGGAAAGATTCTTTTCCATCAGGTGCTCGACGCCATCTTAGGCTTAGGCCTTCCCTTTTTGTCACGGACAAAATGGAAAAACTGTCCAGTGGTTTTAAGAAATGTTCCAAATGTGGCAGTGCCATTTCAGCCACAGACACTCACGACTGGTGTCTAAAATGCTTAGGACCGGATCATCAACCTTCAGAATGTCCTCTTTGTAGAAAGAAGACAGAGAGAGGCCTGTAGAACCGAGCTGCAAAGCTGGGCACCCTCTTTGCCTCCAATGCTGTATCTTTAGCATCGATGTCATCGAGAGCTTCATCTTCCTCACAAGGATCTCAGGTATCGAAACCTAGGTCTTCATCAAAGACTGGCCGTCCCTCCAAGGGTAAACATAAGAACATAAGATATGCCATACTGGGTCAGACCAAGGTCCATCAAGCCCAGTATTCTGTTTCCAACAGTGGCCAATCTAGGTCATATGTAGCAGTTTCCCCAAGAGACACAAGTTCCACAATGCTTGTACTGGGTCAAGCATTGATATCTTCGGTCACTTCTTAATAATGGTTTATGGACCTTTCCTCCAGGAACTTGTCCAAACCTTTTTTAAACCCAGCTACACTAACAGCCTTTACTACATCCTCCGGTAACAAATTCCAGAGTTTGATTACACGTTGAGTGAAAAAATATTTTCTTTTATTAGTCTTAAATAGTCTACCCTGTAGCTTCAGTGCATGTCCCCTAGTCTTTCTATATTCTGATAAGGTAAACAATCGATCTACGTTTACCCGTTCCACTCCGTTCATTAATTTATAGACTTCTATCATATCTCCCCTCAGCCGTCTCTTTTCCAGGTTAAAGAGCCCTAACCTTTTTAGCCTTTCTTCATAGGAGTATCCTTCCATTCCCTTTACCATTTTGGTGGCTCTTCTCTGAATCTTTTCTAAAATCGCTATATTCTTTTTAAGATACGGCGACCAGAATTGCACACAATATTCAAGGTGCGGTCTCACCATGGAACGATATAGAGGCATTATAATATCTTTTGTTTTATTTTCCATTCCTTTCTTTATCATACCTAGCATTCTATTTGCTCTCTTGGCCGCCACTGCACACTGGGCCGAGGGTTTTAACATGGTATCCACAATGACACCTAAATCTTTTTCCTGGGTGCTGGTTCCTAATGTGGAACCTTGCATCGTGTAACCATAGTTTGGGTTGTTCTTCCCTAGGTGCATAACCTTGCACTTGTCCACATTAAATTTCATCTGCCATTTTGATGCCCAGTCTTCCAATTTATCAAGATCCTCTTGCAATTTTTCACAATCCTCTTGGGTTTTAACAACTTTAAATAGTTTTGTGTCATCTGCAAATTTGATAACCTCACTTGTTATTCCACTTTCCAGGTCATTTATGAATATGTCAAAAAGCAGCGGACCCAGCACAGATCCCTATGGTACACCACTATTCACCTTTCTCCATTGGGAAAATTGGCCATTTAGCCCTACCCTCTGCTTTTTATCAACCAGTTCCTGATCCACAATAGTACACTGCCTCCTATCCCATGACTCTTTAGTTTTGCCAAAAGTCTCTGATGAGGGACCTTGTCAAAGGCTTTCTGAAAGTCCAGATACACAATATCAACCGACTCACCTTTGTCCACCTGTTTATTCACTCCTTCAAAAAAACATAACAGATTAATAAGACAAGATCTTCCTTGTCTAAATCCATGTTGGCTGTCTCCCATTAGGTTGTGACTATCTACATGCTGATTAATTTTATTCTTTATGATGGTTTCTACCATTTTTCCCGGTACTGACGTCAGGCTCACCGGTCTGTAGTTTCCTGGATCACCCCTGGAACCCTTTTTAAAAATTGGTGTTACATTGGCGATCCTCCAATCTTCAGGTATTAGTGATGATTTTAATGAGAGTTCATAGATTACTGATAGCATATTTCAGTTCTTTCAACACCCTTGGATGTATACCATCCAGTCCAGGTGATTTGCTACTCTTCAGTTTATCTAATAGTTGTAAGCCATCTTCCCAATGTATCGATATTTCCTTCAATTCTTCCGCACCTTTAAATACCACTTCAGTCATGGGTAACATCCCTACATCTTCCTCAGTAAAGACCGAAGCAAAGAATTCATTCAGTCTCTCCGCTATCGCCTTGTCCCCTCTTAGTGCTCCTTTAACCCCTTTATCATCTAATGGACCAACTGACTCTCTCTCAGGTTTTTTGCTACGAATGTACTTGAAAAGGTCTTTATTTCGCATTTTTGCTTCCGCAGCAAGCTTCTTCTCAAATTCTCTCTTTGCCTGCCTTATCAATGCCTTGCATTTGACTTGCCAGTGCTTGTGCTGTTTCCAGGTTTCGTCGTTTGGCTCTTTTTTCCATTTCCTGAAAGATGCTTTTTTGGCAACAACAGCCTCTCTGACCTCATCTTTA
This sequence comes from Ichthyophis bannanicus, assembly GCA_033557465.1. Classification (NCBI taxonomy): domain Eukaryota; kingdom Metazoa; phylum Chordata; class Amphibia; order Gymnophiona; family Ichthyophiidae; genus Ichthyophis; species Ichthyophis bannanicus. Next base: position 618,529,279 of record CM066031.1, on the reverse strand, counting down.
AACCATGCTGGCAGTTTTTTGGGCTTCCTTCCACTTTTCTTAAAGCGTGGAATACAGCTGGTCTGGGCTTCCAAGATAGTATTTTTCAACAACACCCAAGCTTGATGTACGTCTTTAACCTTCGCAACTGCTCCTTTTAGTTTTTTCTTAACTGTTTTTCTCATTTTATCATAGTCTCCCTTTCGAAAGTTAAAAGGTAGTACTGTGGATTTCCTTACTATCCCTCCTCCACTAATTAAATCAAAGGCGATCATGCTATGATCACTATTGCCAAGTGGCCCCAACACCCTTATCTCTTGCACTAGATCTGGTGTTCCACTAAGGACTAGGTCTAATATGGCTTCCCCTCTGGTCGGTTCATGAACCAGCTGCTCCAAGAAGCAGTCATTTATTTCATCTAGGAACTTTATCTCCCTAGCATGTCCTGATGTGACACTGACCCAGTCGATACCAGGGTAATTGAAATCACCCATTATTATTACTGCGCTGTAACTTTTGTTAGCTTCCTTGATTTCTTTGAGCATTTCATCATCCATTTGGTCATTCTGGCCAGGTGCTCGATAGTACACCCCCACTGCCATCGCCTTCCCCCTTTTATATGGAATTTCAATCCATATAGATTCTACAGTAGATTTTGTTTCCTGCAAAACTTTAATCCTTTCTGAGTCAATGCCCTCTCTAACATAGAGCGCAACCCCTCCACCAATTTGATCAGCTCTATCATTACGATATAGTTTGTACCCATGTATCACAGTGTCCCACTGGTTGTCCTCCTTCCACCATGTCTCTGATATTCCAATCATATCTAACCTTTCATTTAGTGCTATATATTCTAACTCTCCCAGCTTATTCTTTAGACTTCTAGCATTTGCATACAAGCATTTTAGAGAATGTATTTTATTCATGTTAATTTGGCTATTGTTAGACATGGGCAAATTGGGATCTTTAAGCTCTGTCTGCTCCATACTTGAGGGCATTTGGGCTACTTTACTCTTTTGTGGAACCTCTCTGCTTTTGGTAGTATCCTTCAAGGATACATTCTTCCGAACCATCTGCTCTTGGGCGACTGTCGGCTTTCCCCTAATATCTAGTTTAAAAAGCTGCTCTATCTCCTTTTTAAAGGTTAATGCCAGCAGCCTGGTTCCATCCCGGTTAAGGTGAAGCCCATCCCTTCGGAAGAGCCCCTCCTTACCCCAGAATGTTCCCCAGTTCCTAACAAATCCAAAACCCTCATCTCTGCACCATTGTCTCATCCACGCATTGAGATTCCGGAGCTCTGCCTCCCTTTTGGGTCCTGCGCGTGGAACAGGAAGCATTTCGGAGAATGCTACCCTGGAAGTTCTGGATTTCAACTTCCTACCTAAAAGCCTAAATTTTGCCTCCAGAACCTCCCTACCACATTTTCCTATGTCATTGGTACCGACATGTACCAAGACAGCAGACTCCTCCCCAGCACAATCTAAGACCTTATCTAGGTGGCGCGTGAGGTCCGCTACCTTCGCACCAGGCAGGCATGTTACCAGCCGATCCGCATGTCCACCAGCCACCCAGCTATCTTCATGCCTAATGATCGAATCACCAACTATAACGGCTGTCCTAACCCTTCCCTCATGGGCACATGGCCCTGGAGAAACTTCCTCGGTGCGAGAGGGTTTTACATCACCTGGAGGACAGGTCCTAGTTACAGGATCACTTCCTGCCACACCAGGGTGATGCTCTCCTGTCACGTGACCTCTCTCCTCCATGGCAACAGGGGTGCTGCCAGACTGGAGGTGGGACTTCAGGACTATATCCCTGTAGGTCTCGTCTATGTACCTCTCTGTCTGTCTTATGTTTTCCAAGTCTGCTACTTTAGCCTCTAGAGAACGTTCCCTGAGAGAAAAGAGCTCCTTGCACCTAGTGCACACGTAAGACCTCTCACCAACTGGGAGAAAATCATACATGTGACACTCAATGCAAAAGACTGGAAAGCCTCCTTCTAAGCATCAAGATGCCTCAGGTGTTGCCCTGGAGGGGGACACACTGGCCAAACAATCCTGGCAGGAGGACCTTGCCTCCAAAGCCTTAGTGGGGTTCCAGGATGCTCCCAAGGCCTCCACCTCTGGAGAGCTCCTGCTGCCATGCTCAGGGATCGTGGCCTGCAATTCTGATACCGATACCCAAGCATCGGCAAGCTCCATAGATCAACGTATCCTTGCCATCAAGCAGAGCTTAGCGGCCTTACTGGCGGCCTCGGTACTAGTAAAACCTTTACAGTCGATCCCTCAGGCATCGGTACTATCTCCGGTACCGACACAACCTGCATTGACTTTTTTGCCACTTACCAAGCTACCACCCATGCCGGCCCTCGAATCCGTTTGCGGTACCGAGGTTCCAGCACTGCAAGCCTCAGCTACCGGTTTTGATCGGTACCAAGTACGTGCAGAGCGTGAACACCCTGCCCGTCGATACTTTGAGTCTTTGGACTCCGATTAGTCGGATGATGAATCGGCCGATACCCGGGACATGGGAACTATCCCGGAAGACCCATTTCCAACTCCACAATGTTGCATGTCCCCTCCAGAGGACATGTCTTTCCAAGACTTTATCCGCGATGTTGCTCGGGATCTGTCCATAACAGTGACATCGGAGAAAGAACCTAGAGCTGAAGAACTTGAAATTCCTCAATATCCTACAACTCCAAAGGAAGCTGCTACTCTCCCTATTCATTGCATACTTCATGACTTTATGCTTCATATGTGGGAGACACCCCTTACCATCTTTCCTCGTACATGACGACTCAATACCATGTCCCGGGTACCGGAGTGTCCCAGTTTTCAAAAGATGCAATTACCGCACCATTCCATGGTGGTGGAATCGGCAGTGCATCGAATAAAGAGTGCTAAGAGACATTCCTTGAACCCTGCCGGTAGGGAATTGAGAACTCTCGATGCCTTTGGTCGATGTTGTTTTCAGGCCTCCATGTTATCTGTCAGGATCAGTTCCTGCATACTCTATATGGGTATGTTCCTTAGAGAGGTGGCTAAGGATTTGGAGTTAATGACTCCTCTTCTCCCTGATGACAAGAGAGCAGATTATCTCATCTTTGTGAAGCATGCTCAAAATGTTTCAAAGTTTGTTAGCAGGGCAACTTTTGACTGTTTTGAGTATATCAGCAGGACTTCATCCATCTGCATTGGTGCACGCAGGATTGTTTGGCTCCAAGCATTGGATCTTGAACAGTGGGTTCAAGATGAGCTGGGTAATATCCCTTGCACCGGTGAAAACCTTTTTGGCCAGGATTGGCAGGACAAGGCCTCTCAGTTAAAGTCTGAGAACACCACTCTTAATAGACTGTCTAGATCTATTGCTAATCCAGGTAGGAAAAAAGCAGTGAAGAAAGCCTTTTTCAATAATAATAAGTACTATCCTTCTTACATTCCTGCAGTACAGTGTCAACACCATGCTCCTCAGAAGAGGCAGCAGCCATCAAAACAGCAAAAGAAGACTCAGACTCCTAAGTCACAGCCACCTCAGCAGACTCAGCCTCTTCAGGGTCTTTGACTCATTTCTAGAGAACACAGCCATTCTGCCTCTGGAAATTCCAGATCCCATCCACATTCCCGGCAGTCTTTGTGTCTCTGCCCACAGGTGGCATCTTATCACATCAGAGCAGTGGACACTGTCTATAGTACGGGAAGGGTACAAGCTTCATCTATGAAGTCTACCCCCCCCCCCAGACTCCTCCAAGAGAGTTCCGCCCTCAGCCCCCTCTCACTGCTCGGTTGTTGCAAGAGGTCACCCCGCTTCTCTCTCAGGGTGCAATAGAGGAGGTTCCAACATCCAGCAGGGAATGGGCTTTTTATTCTCCATACTTCCTCATTCTAAAGAAAACAGAAGAGTACAGGTTGTCAGATGGCTGCCTGGGGTGAGAACCTTCACAGTCTTGACGATGCATATATTTATATGATTCTTGCAAGGTATTGTGGGTAATGTAGTTCATTCACTCCAAACACAGCTGCAGACAATAATTTAGTTGTGTACCAGTGGTAAAGCCAATAAAATACTTCTTTTATTGTTGGGGTTATTTCTCCCAGCACAAGTATGCTTGGTAGCATATAAATTAGGTTACTTGCTTGCAGTGTTTAACTTGATAACATAAAGTCAAAAATCAAATCAGGAAAACAACCTTCAACTTGTCAGGCAATTAGCTAATATTTTTAGCATATAACTACCAAATGAAAAGCCACAAAGAAATAAATAAACTGTTCTTGTTAGGTTAACTTCTAATTATTTTCCACACAGATCCAGCAGTGATTCTCTCTTTGCTCACACACAATTAGGTGCAGCTCAATTGCTATCAGTTGTCCAGCTGAAACCCTTTATCTGGCTGGCTGATACTGTGTGAGCCCAAATCCTGCTTTAAGAGCTGTTCTTAGTGGAATAAAGAACAAAGTTATGTTTCTTTGTGATGGCTGATGTGTTTTCTCACAGAAAGTTATCAATAGCATTTGGATAGAGAGCAGTCCATATAAACTGTACTTTCATCTGATATTATTTCCCCTTCATCAACAAGCATAGGGTCACTATCATAAACTGGCACAGATGAATCTTTCAATAGAGCACTATCAAGAGAATGCTTATTCCCCTGCTGCCTTTCACTATTATAGCTAGGGTCTGGATCAGTGTTCATATCTGAGATTCCCTTGCTGCCATAGTTCCTCCCTGTATAGCCTGGCCAGTATGTAGTCCAGTTCTTATGTCCAGCCTTCCAATCTTGATCCCTGGATCTCTCCTCACATACCTTCTGGCATAGGTCTTAGAGTCCCTTCCACGTGCAGCCGTCTCTCTCACAGGTAGCCACTGGTGATTCCTATCTCTGCAGCACCATTCCTCTGGCTGACCCCAGTCCAATGGTCTATGCTGGCTCTTGGAATACCTCCTAGTATACGTACTGCCTTGGACTTTTCTAGACCTCTGAATGGCCTTTCTTCTCTTCCTTCCAGAGGGTTTCTTTCCTTCTCTATCCATTTGGCTTGGCTTCTGCTTCTGCTGATATCCAAGGTGATCATTCAGCTCGTGCTTCTGATCTGTAGAATAAACTCTATTCTTATTCTGTCTTGATGTGTGCTCCTCCCTAATACATCGCATCTGTGCTGAATCAAGCCCTGCCCTTTGAGATGAGTGCTTAGGGATTACCTCATAGCCCTCTTGATTGAACACACGTTTTCTCACTTCAGCTCCACTCATGGCTGCTGGAAACCTGGTGCATTCTGGGACTGGTAGTCTTTTATGTGAAAATTCTGTTTTCTTACTTCTACCAGAACTGACAGGTTGCTTGATCAGAGTCACATCATCTTTTCTATAGCTCCTACCTGAGCTATGATAAGCTTCCTTATCACAAGGTCCATTCTGGACCTCAGAGAACTGAACAAGTACCTACAATAGGAGAAATTCAAAATGATCTCCCTGGGAGCCCTTCTCCCCTATCTCCAGAGTCAGGATGGGCTCTGTTCTCTAGATCTAATGGAGGCATATACTCACTGATTCTCTCACAGCACAGAAAATTCCTGCGCTTCATCTTTCAATGGAGAGATGATCAATACAGAGTCCTGCCTTTCGGCCTCTCCTCTGCCCCAAGAGTCTTCACAAAGTGCATGGTTGTAGTAGCCGCATTCCTAAGGACTCTAGGGATATTTGTCTTCCCTTACTTAGACGATTGGCTCATTCGAGCAAATACCTCTCTAGAGGTCAGTCTTTCCCTTTCATGCACCATGCAAGTGCTGCAACACTTGGGATTTGTAATAAATCTTCTAAAATCCCAACTCATTCCCTCTGAAGCTCTAGAGTTCATAGGGGCTCTCATAGACACCCAATAATCGAGGACATTACTGCCCTAACCCCACTGCGCTTGACTCAATCAGTTACCATCTTAGGCATGCCTCAAGAATTTTCTCACTTCTCGAGAATTGCTACAACTTCTGGGTCATATGGCATCAACATTGCATGTTGTTCCATATACTCGTCTACATATGCGTGCAGCTCATATGGACACTGGTTTCCCAGTGGTCTCAGGCATCGGGTCGCCTCGGAGCCAAAATAATGGTCTCTACCCACCTAATCTCGTCTCTCCAATGGTGGCAATCCCCAGAAAACCTCCTAGTAGGGTCACCTCCACAATGCTCTTAAAGTGTTCCGGACCATCTTTGATTCCGCACAGTTCTAGTCCAAATGGACAATCAAGTAGCCATGTTCTTCTTGAACAAGCAGGGCGGAACAGGCTCTTGGACCCTCTGCAACGAGGCCCTGTATCTGTGGTCTTTTGCCATAGAGCACCACATTCACCTACATGCAGTGTATCTTCCAGGCAATCACAATATCTTGGCGGACAAGCTGAGTTGGGTCCTTCTCCACCATGAGTGGTCTCTCCATGCAGACAAGGTTGCTCACATTTTTCAGATCTGGGGAACCCCAGAGATATACCTGTTTGCAAGTTCTCAGAATGTCAAGCTTCCTCGCTTCTGCTCCAGGACTCCTGCACCGGACAGCCAGCAAGTGGATGCTTTTCAACTCCACTAGGGTCAGAGCTTCCTATATGCCTTCCCCCCCCCCCCCCCCATTCCCCTCATTCCCAAGACTCTTTTCAAACTCGAGAGAGACAGGGGCTACATGATGCTCATCGCCCCATGCTGGCCATGACAACCGTGGTATCCTCCTCTCCTACGTCTGTCTCCGGCTCAACCCATAGATCTGGGGTCTGCTCCAGATCTCCTCTCTCAGGAGGGGGGGGGGGGACGTTGCTCCATCCCAAACCTCAGTCCTTCCATCTTACTGCATGGCTACTCATGGCTTAGCTTTCCAGGACGTTAACCTTTCCCAGGAGGTTAAGGACATCCTCTTAGCTTCTAGGAAGCCATTCACCAGGCACTCCTATGCCTTCAAGTGGCGTAGATTCTCTCTCTGGTGTTCTGAGAGGGGTCTTAACCCCTTTTCAGCTCTGGTGGAGGCATTACTTGAGTATCTCCTCCACCTATCATCTTCTGGGCTCAAAACCAACTCTGTAAGAGTACACTTAAGTGCAATTGCAGCCTCTCACATGCCCTTAGATGGTCAGCCCATCTCAGCCGCTTGTAGCATGCTTCATGAGGGGTCTTCTATTAACCAAGCCCCCATTAAGCCTCCCCCAGTGGCATGGGATCTTAATGTTGTTTTAGGACAGCTTCTCAATCCGCCCTTTGAACCTCTAGCCACTACCTCACTAATGTTTCTCACATGGAAGGTCGCCTTTCTTATTGCCCTCACTTCAGCAAGACACACTTTATGCCGAAAGTGGTCTCGCCGTTCCATTTAAACCAGTCAGTCTACCTTCCTGTCTTTTTCCCTAGACCTCAATCCTCTAGGGCAGAGGCAACCCTTCACACTCTGGATGGCAAACGTGCTTTGGCTTTTTATCTCCAGAGAACTCGAGAGCACAGAAAAGCTTCCCAACTTTTCATCTCTTTTGACTCGAGTCAGTGGGGTTGTCAGTATCCAAATGTACTCTTTCCAGGTGGATAGCAGACTGTATCTCCTTTGCTTATGAAAGGGCAGGACTCTCTCTCTCAGGTCACTTCACTGCACATAATGTGCGGGCCATGGCTGCCTCTATGGAAAATCTATGCTCTGTAGCGATTGGTGAGATATGCTAAGCAACTTGGTCTTCTGTTCAGACTTTTGCTGCTCACTATTGTCTGGACATGGACTCCTGCCAGGATGCCTTGTTTGGCCAAACTGTTCTCCAGCATCTCTTTCAGACTTAGAACAACTCCTACCCTCCGTCCCGGGTTTCGATACCGACATCCTTGGAGGATACATGACCTCCTTAATTATACCTGTGATTCCACAGCCAACTCTGAGGTCATCTCTCTGGCATCTTCAAGCTAGGGAGTCCCATATGTGAAGACTACATTCCTGCTTTTTCCTGGAGATAGCGTAGTTACTCACTTGTAAAAGGTGATCTCCAGGAACAGCAGGAATTTAGTCTTCACAACCCACCCTCCTCCCCTAGGAGTTGTAGGTCATCTTCTTCTCCTTCTCTGCTTTTATCTCAGCTGGAAAGGTGGGAAGGCAGCTATGCAGGGGCAGTGAGATGCTCCGAAAAGCTTTTCTATTGGACCCTGGGGAGCGTTCCCGCACGGGTTCCGTCGGTACTGACATCACCCATATGTGAAGACTAGATTTCTGCTGTTCCTGGAGATCACCTGTTACAGGTGAGTAACTACGCTTTGCATGAAACAAAATACACGGTAGAATCTCTATGGATAGAAATTCCATGTGAAAAGGAGAAGGCAATGGCAGTGGGGGTGTATTACCAACCTGGCCAAAAAGAAGAGATGGATGTTGAAATGCTGAACGAAATTGGGGAAGCTAGCAAAAGTTGCAACAGTGTAATAATGGGTGATTTCAATTACCCTGGTATTGTCTGCTTCAATGTCGCAGCAGGACATACTAGGGACATAAAGTTTCTAGATGTTTCCTGGAGCTGCTCGTTCATGACTGCTTCCTGGAGCAGATGGTTCATGAACCAACAAGAGGGGAAGCTATTTTGGTCCTGGCCCTTGTGGAACGCAGGATCTGGTGCAAGAGATAAGGGTGTTGGGGCCACTTGGCAATAGTGATCATAGTATGATCACATTTGATTTAATGAATAGAAGAATGATGGCAAGGAAATCCACAGTACTATCTTTTCCCTTTCAAAAGGGAGACTGTGATAAAATGAGGAACTTTTTAAGAAAAAAATAAAAGGAGCAGCTGCAAAGGATAAAGATTTACATCAAGCATGGACATTGTTTAAAAGTACAATCTTGGAAGCCCAGAACAGTTATATTCCACACTTAAGAAAAGTGAAAGGAAGGCCAAGAAACTGCCAGCGTGGTTTAAAGGCAAGGTCAGAGAGGCTGTTACTGCCAAAAAAGCATCCTTCAGGAAATGGGAAAAGGAACCAAATGACGAAAATGGGAAACAAGATAAACATTGGCAGGTTAGATGTAAGGCAAGGCAGGCAAAGAGAGAATTTGTAAAAATTGCTTGCCGTGGAAACAAAAATGCATAATAAAAACCTTTTCAAGTATATTCATAGCAAAAAACCTGTGAGAGAGTCAGTTGGACAACTGGATGATAGAGGGGTAAAAGGCCATCGCGGAGAGACTGAATGAATTCTTTGCTTCGGTCTTTACTGAAGATGATGTAGGGAAGTTACCCGTGCCTGAAATGGTATATAAAGGTCATGTATCGGAAGAACTGAACGAAATGTCGATGAACTGGGAACAGGGCTTTCACACTTTTTGCCCCAACAATTTGCAACATAGTACCAGAACCCATCAGATCTGCACAGTCTATACAAGACATGAAGAAACTGTTGAAAACACATCTATTCATTGAACACTTTGGACCAAATGACGTCACATAACTGCATACCATATTGTTGTTCATACATTGCTGTTATCTGTAAACCCCCCAATTTGTTAAGTACAAGTTTGTATCCCTATGAATTCTTCGTAATTACAGTTCATCTAAGCTTGTTATTATTGTTCTATGTAAACCACCTTGGTACAAAGGGGGTATAAAAAACCCCCTGTTAAATAAATAAATAAATACAACTATTTGATAAATTGAAGAGTAGCAAATCACCTGGACCAGATGGTACACATTTTAGAGTGTTGAAAGAACTGAAACATGAGATTGCAGACCTACTATTAGTTATCTGTGAACTATTTATTTATTTATTTATTTAGCAAGCATTTGTAGCCCGCTCCTTCCAGCGATCAGAAGCGGGTAGGATTACTATTTTGAAACTGCCGAATCAAGGCAGGTACAAATTTTGTTTACATACAGATTGTCAGAAAAGCACATCATACAGAGTTAACACTTCTTAGCTATGGGGGAGTTCATTTACATATATACATAAATACATATATACAGGATAATCTTCTTGGACACAGTGGTCAGGGGCTGCTCCATCTGTGGGTTTAGTTCAGGTTGAAATGTGATTGGAAAATGTGCGTTTTGAGTTTCTTTCATTTTCACTATCATTGAGATTATCTGTAGTACCTCACAACGTAACACCAATTTTTAAAAAGGGGTTCCAGGAGTGATCCTGGAAACTACAGACATCAGTACCAGGCAAAAATGGTAGAACCCATTATAAATAATAAAATTATAGAACATGTAGATAGCCATGGTTTAATGGGAGAAAGCCAATATGGATTTAGCCAAGGAAAATCTTGTCTTACTAATCTATTATATTTGGTGTGAATAAAGACAAAGGTGAGCCGGTTGATATAGTGTATCTAGATTTTCAGAAAAACTTTGACAAGGTCCCTCATGAGAGGCTCTTGACGAAATTAAAAAGTCATGGGATTGGAGGTAGTGTAGTAGTGAGGTGATCAGATTTGCAGATGACACAAAATTATTCAAAGTTGTTAAAACACAAGATAGTTGTGAAAAATTGCAATAAGAATTTGATAAATTAGAAGACTGGGCGTCCAAATGGCAGATGAAATTTAATGTGGACAAGTGCAAAGTTATGCACCTAGGAAAGAACCACCCCAACAACGGTTACACATGCAAGGAACACCTTTGAAACCACCACCCAGGAAAAAGATTTAGGCATCATCGTGGATGATACATTGAAACTCTCCATCCAGTGTGCAGTGGAATCCAAGAAAGCAAATAGAATGCTAGGAATCATAAGGAAAGGAATGGAGAATAAATCAAAGGATATTATAATACCGCTGTATTGTTCCATGGTGCACCCACACCTTGAATATTATGTGCAGTTCTGGTCGCCGTAGGTTAAAAAAGGATGTAGCATAATTAGAAAAAGTACAGAGAAGAGCTATGAAAATGGTAAAGGGGATGGATGGATACCCCTCTGAGGAGAGCCTTAAAAGATTAGGGCTCTTCAGCCTGGGAAAGAGATGGCCGAGAGGAGATAAGATAAAGGTCTGCAAATTAACCTTTTAGGCGCCAACGTTCCACATGTGGAACATATTTTTGCAATGATATAGCTTTATCAATTTTCAAGCAAATTAGATGAAACTTTGTCAATGAGTTTATAGACATTGACCCTCTTGAGCAATAAATTTTTTTTTTCAATTGGCGATATACCCCCTTCTACAGTATGCCAAAGTAGACCAAAGTTGGCACTTCATGGTTTATGTAATATATCACTCTACAATTTTGTTCTCACATGTCCGTCTGTCTTATTAGGGTGAGATTCATACTCTGGAATGTTTTATGAGTGTGTTGGTCAGGTTTTATGCATGTCAGTAACCTATTCATGTTTTTGTGATTACTTCTTTCCGTGTGTTCCACTTGTGGAACGTTGGGACTTCCGAGTGTCATTTTTTTTCATTTTACAATTTCTGCCATATTTTTTGCAGGATTGTTATTCAACTAATTCTATATAGTTATAATGCCTAAATGCCGTTGCCTGACGCTTCAAAAAGCAGTAACACGCATTGCGGAAGATTCAGATTTAGAAGAAGCCGACATTTTGATTTTGCCACCCAATGATGAAATGGCTGCTTCAGACATTGAAGAAATTGATGAAGAAAATTTGGAGTCTATTGAGCCTGGCGAAGTGTGGGTGAATTAGATCTGGATATTCAAAAAGTTGCTAATGTGGAATCCGAGGGAAGTGATCAGCTGGTAGAAAGTGACAGTGACAGTGAGCTCTTATCTAATTATCAGTCAGCTCAACCAGCAAAAAAGCGTAAGTGGATAAAATCAACCCCAAAATGGATGAAGAGGGACGACTTTTTGACTCCAATGCCAGAAGCATCTCCCGAAAAATTTGCCGATCTTCGCACTGATTTGATTGATAAATCTCCCTTTGACCTCTTTATGCAAATTTTTGGTGATGATTACGTTGATCATCTTGCCAGTATGACCAATATTTATGCTCAGCAGAAATTGGCAAATATTGATACAAATGGGGACGAGTTGATTCGTTTTTTTGGCATTTTGCTCTTCAGTGGATACCACCAGTTGCCCAAAGAAAGTCACTTTTGGTCGACCGCCGAGGATTTGAGCAATAAAATTGTCCCAAAGATAATGAGTCGCAAACGTTTCCGGGATTTGAAAACTTACTTCCACATTGTTGATAATCTCAATTTGCAACCTAGAAAAGTAGCAAAAATTGAGCCATTTTACGATCACCTCACAGCACAGTTTGTGAAAGTCGGTGGAGTGTTCAGTGAAAACTTGAGTATTGGTGAATCAATGGTGCCATATTACGGGCACCACAGTTGCAAAATGTTTATTCGAGGTAAGCCAATTTGATTCGGTTACAAAGTGTGGATGTTGTGCTGCCCTGCTGGGTATCCATTTTCGATGCAAATTTACACTGGTGCCAAGGAAAAAGATGGTCCTCAGTACAATGTTCCACTTGGCACTAGAGTTGTTCTTGATTTGATATCAGTTGTTGAAAATCCAAATCATCACAGCTTGTTTTTTGACAACTATTTCACTTCATATGATCTCATGATTGATCTGAAAGCAAAAGGCTTTCGTGCTGTTGGAACTGTTCGTGAAAAACGTACCAGCAAGTGCCCCTTGGTTTCTTCAAAGGAGCTTGCCAAAAAGCCTCGTGGCAAATATGATTACCGTGGTGATGGTAATGTGGTGTGTGTCCGTTGGAATGACAACAGTGTGGTTACAGTCATGTCAAGTTGGATGCAGCCAAAACCTCTTCAAAATGTCAATCGATATTCTGTCAAACAAAAGCAAAAAAATCATTATCAAGCAGCCAAAATTGATTGGAGCTTATAACCAAAGTATGGGTGGTGTCGACTTGTTAGATCGTTTGCTAGGTAGCTACCGTCCTAAATTACGAAGCAAAAAATGTTGGTGGAATTTGTTTGCCAATGGTCTAAATATGGCCATTGTTGCTGCCTGGCGTTTGCAATGTCATCTTTTGGGCAAACAAGCCCTGAGTCACTTGGATTTCCGCCGCGAGGTTGCTTTGGTGGCTATGAAAGTTGGACTCGAGGGCTATCGTTCTCGAAAAGGTGGCCCAACAGCTTTGATTCCCTCTGCTATTACAGCTTCAGCTAACACCAGTCACTATTTGTCTTCTACAAGCCAAGGTTGTTGCATTGTCTGCTCGAAGAATACAAAAAAATGGTGCCAGTTTTGTGGCAAGCGCCTGCACGAGAAGTGTTTTCCGGATTTTCACTCTCGCTGAAATTTTCCCTTCAAGCTTTATTCTGTACAGTCATCTCCGTTTGTGTCTAATTACTTTTAAAAATTGCTTAATTGAAGTATTTGTTTCCAGTTTACGATATTCAATAAAAAAAGCAATTAAAATGTTTGAAAAAATGACGCTTGGAGGGGCCAACGTTCCACAAATGGAACATGCTTTTTCCTAGGAAGTACATATCCAAATTAACTGAAAATTTATATTTGACATATTTACATGTAGTGTACTAAAATACATAACAATTAAGTATTAGAAGCAATTGCTTCTATGAGCGGCCTCTCAAAGGCTAATGAATGGAGTGGAACAGGTAAACGTAGATCGGTTGTTTACTCCATTGAAAAGTAGAAAGACTAGAGGACATGCAATAAAACTACAATGTAACTCATTTAAGACTAGTAAGAGAAAATATCTTTTTACTCAACATGTAATCAAACTCTGGAATTTGTTACCAGAGGGTATAGTAAAAGCCCTCACTGTAGCTGGGTTTAAAAAAGGTTTGGAAAAGTTCCTGGAGGAAAGATCCATAAACCATTATTAAAAAGGAACTAGTGGAACCTGTGTGCCTTTTTGGGCACCTGCCAGGTACTTGCGACTTGGATTGGCCAATGTTGGAAATGGGATACTTGGCTTGATGGACCTTGGTCTGACCCAGTATGGCTTTTCTTATGTTCTTATGTTGTTCTCAGAGGTCGCATTTCATGTCCTGGAGTCACTCCTTTTGGGGCAGCCACAGGGGGAACATAAATGGAGCAATATGAGAACCTCTGCTGGTTCCATGTCTTCCCAATGAAGTTTTGGAGGTCCAAACAAGGATACTACAAGTAGGTACATAGTGGCATTTTTACCATGTCTAGGCACAGGTGACAACAGACCAGTGGGGTACTGGAAGTTATTTGAGAGGGATATGCTCTCGTGCTGGCATGACCCCTCTCAGGAATCCCTCTACCAAGTGCCAGCCAAGATGGAAGCAGTAAGGGACATCCTCAATAGACTGCTCAAGCTTTGATGCCATAGTCAGAGTCCTTCCAGAGGAATGGGGATGTGGCAGAAGTTCAAGATGCTCTCCCTTGGAACATTGCTGCTATACTTACAGCAGGTAGACTGACTATTCTCCAGGACCAAGCAGGAAGTCGGTCCTCACATATGGGTGACATTGGCGCCGACGGAGCCCCCATGCGGAGTATTTCCCCAGCTTTCACAGAAAGCCTTTGGGAATGCAGTGTGCATGTGCGGTCCCCTTCCCGCCCAAGGGTGCCACCTTGCTCAGTCTTCTTTTTTCCGCAGAGCCCAACGGAATTGTCTCGTCGTTACCCGTGAAGAAAGTTGATTTCTGCGTGGATCCTGGGTTTTTACTCGGTTCGATGCCGGTTTCCATTCCCGCCTGGGCCCGGTACACCGGTATCGAGCCCGGACCTCATTTTTCGGTTTTTGTCCTTTGAGACTTGCGTTCGCGCCATTTTTCTATTTTTCACTGGCAGCCCTGTCTTTTGACCTTGCAGGGGCTCTTTTCCCCCGATGGCTGCCAGCGGGTTTAAAAAGTGTGATCAGTGTAAGAAACTTATGTCTCTCACTGACACACATGACTGCTGCCTTGGGCCCGATCATGACCTGATGATCTGTGGCCCGTGTGGGAAAATGTCCTCGAAGGCATTGAGGAACCATCAACATCAGAAGGAAAGAATCTTCTCTGACTCCGCGTCCAGCTGGGCCCGAACTTCGTCATAGGCCTCGATATTTCGGGACTCCGATCCCGGGCATCGCCGGGGCTCCTCTGAGAGGGGGTCTCCCTCGCGGGAGCACCGCAGGAAGAAAAGGCCCGCGAGGGCGTCGTCGATGGACGCACTTGGCTCCTCGAGGGCCAGGTCGCATAGCCCCAACTGCCGTCCCGGGTCTTCGGAGTGAGAGAGGCCTGCCAAACAACCTTGTGTGGAGACGGAGGCCCCGAGTCAAGTGAGTACTGTAGTCCTTGTGGACTTTCCCCTGGGCCCGAGTCGGGGGCTGCTGAGTCTCCTGAGCTCGGACTCAAGTTAACGGCCTTGGAGAGCAGCTTGACTGCCTTCATGGAACAGCAGTGGGCACTGATCGCCGGTCTCGCCGGTGCATCTGCTCCGACCACCGGGACCTCGACGTCCAAGTCGACCCCGGAGGTCGAGTCAATCCTCGGCCTCCCGTTCGGGGCCAAGGTCATCGACGCCGTTACCCTCGGCGTCGGGGCGGATGGCATTGGTGCCTGCCCGACTGGAGCCGCTCAATTCCTCCTTCGAGGGGTCGGGCTGGGAAACGGAGGACGAGGAGTCCCCGGACACGTTTCAGACCCGGCGTGTCCCTTCGGACTCACTGGAGTCCGAGCCTCGGAGAAGGTCCCCCCCCCCCGGAGGACACCCGGGTCTTGGACTTCGTGCGGGACATGGCCAAGGCTTTGGCCTTCCCCACGGATCCCGAGGAGGAGCTTTGAGCTGAGGAGCTCGAGGCCCTGCAGTATGACTCTCCCCCCAGGGAGGCCTTTACTGTACCGGTTCCTCCGATGCTGGAACGGTTGTTCTCCAGGACCAAGCAGGAAGTCAGTCCTCACATATGGGTGACATCGACATCGATGGAGCCCCCGTGTGGAGCATTTCCCCAGCTTTCTAAGAAAGCCTTTGGGAATACTGCACGCATTTTCCGTCCCCTTCCCGCTTAAAGGTGCCATCTTGCTCAGTCTTTCTTTTTCCGTGGAGCCCACCAGACGTCTGTCCGTGTCACCCGGAAAAGTTGACGTTTTTTTCTTGCGATTTCTTTGTTGGTTTTCTCCGGTTCGACACCGGTTCCCCTTCCTGCCGGGTTCGGTACACCGGTATCGAGCCCGTCTTCTATTTTTTGGTTTTTGTCCTTCGTGGCTGGCGTTCGCGCCCTTTTTTGTCTTTTTCCCTGGAAAGCTGGTCCTTTGACCTTGCGGGGGTTCTTTTTTCCCCGATGGCTTCCAGTGGTTTCAAAAAGTTTGATCGGTGCAAGAAACTGATGTCTCTCACCGACACACACGACTACTGCCTTCGATGCCTGGGACCGGATCATGATCCTAAGATTTGTGTCCCGTGTGGCAAAATGTCCACCAAGGCACTCCGAAGCCGCCAGCATCAGAAAGAACGGATTTTTTCTGACTCCACTTCCGGCCGGGCCCGGACCTCGTCTGAGGCCTCGACGTCTCGGGAGTCTGACCCCGAGCATCGCCGGGGTTCCTTGGACAGGGGGTCCCCCGATCGGGAACGTAAGAGGAAGAAGCGGCTCATGAGGGCGGCGTCGGAGGAGGTCCCTGGTTCCTCAGGGGCCAGGTCTCGGACCCCCGACCGCTGCCCCGGGCCCTTGGAGCAGGAGAAGCCGTCCAAGCTACCTCGTGTGGAGCCGGAGTCCGCCGGACACGTATGTCCTGTTGTCCTGAGGACTCTCCTCCTAGGGAGCCGACGTCGGGCCCTGCACCGCCGGGGCCTGAGCCGGTAGCTGCTGAGTCTCCTGAGCTTGGACTAAGGCTGACAGCCTTGGAGTGCAGATTGTCTACCTTCATGATCAGCAGCGGGTGCTGATGGCCAGCCTCGCTGGTGCATCTGCCCCGACCACCGGGACATCGACGTCTAAGTCGACCCCGGAGACCGAGCCAATACTCGAGACCATGAAGGTTCGAAGTCGTCCTCGGTCACGGTCACCCTCGACCTCCTGCTCGGAACCGAGGGTGTCGAAGCCGGTGCCTTCGGCGTCGGGGCGGGTGACACCTAGACCTGTGCAGTCGGAGCCCCCCGACTCCTCTTCGGATGAGTCTGCGTGGGAGACGGAGGACGAGGAGTCCCCCGATACTTTTCGGACTCGGTGCGTCCCTTTGGACTCACCGCAGTCCGAGCCCCGGAGTAGGTCCCCGCTGGAGGACACCAGGTTCTAGGAGTTCGTCCGGGAAATGGCCAAGGCTTTGGCGATCCCCGAGGAGGAGCCTCGAGCCGAAGAGCTCGAGGCCCTCCAGTATGATTCTCCTCCGAAGGAGACCTTTACTGTGCCTGTTCCTCTGATGCTGGAACGGCTCCTCTTCTGGATGTGGGAGGCACCGGCCTCGGCGCCGGTTTTGAGCAAGCGGGTTGATTCCATCTATCGACTTCGTAAGAGCCCCGGATTCCAGAAGGCGCAGCTGCCGCACCATTCCATGATGGTGGAATCAGCCAGGCATCGTCTGAAGAGCCAGAAGATGCACTCCGCGGTGCCTCCCAGCAGGGAGGCCTGGAACCTGGATGCTTTCGGCAGAAAGTGCTTCCAGGGCTCGATGCTTGCTTGCCGTGTCCAGTCCTACCAGCTGTACATGGGCATGTACTTGCGAGACCTGGCGAAGGAAATTGCCGGGTTCTCTGCTGGCCTCACCGGGGAACCTTTGTCCCGATTGGCCTACGATGGCTTTGAGGCTTCGGCTCGTTTAGCGGCAGCAGGCATCGGGGCCCAACGCCAGGCATGGCTGCAGTCATCTGATCTCGAGCCCTAGGTGCAGGACAAGTTGGTTGATGTCCCTTACTGAGGTAAAAACCTTTTTGGCAAGCCCATGGACGAGAATGCTGCTGAGCTTGAAACCGAGCACCTGACTAGGACAAGGCTGTCCAGGAAAACTTCTGCCCCTTCTCATAAGAAGAAGGGCTCAGGTAAAAAGTCCTTTTACCCAAGGAAGGCAGCTGCCTACAAACCTTTCCCTCAGTACCAGGCCTCCCCAGCTCCCCAGTAGGGTCAGCAGGCCAAGGGGCAGGGACATGGGCCCCGTAGGCAGAAGACCCCCAATTTATTTTATTTATTTATTTATTTTACTGCATTTATATACCGCTTTTCACCGGGTCAAAGCAGTGTAACATATAACAACAGGGGGGGTCAATACTTTAGAGGGTGGGGCCATCACGAGGGGGCAACATTTATTGATTTGGGGAGGACATAGACGTGTACATTTCGGTTGTATCAATGTATTAGTTTATGCGGGTAGGGTGGTTGTTCTGTTCAAAGATGTTCATGGAATAGGATTGTTTTCAGCTGTTTCTTGAATGATGTTATGTCAGCGTTGTTCCTGATGTGGTCTGGCAGAGAGTTCCAGAGGGATGGAGCGTAAAGCTCGAAGGCTCTGTTGCAGGTCCGTTGTGTGGATTTGGTTCTCTTGTGGGAGACGACAATGGATTTATTGGAGGATTGTCTGGTTGTGGTCTGCTGTGGGATGGGCGAGGCAGTAGGGGGTGGAGTGAGGTGTTCCGTGTTTGGTGGATAGTCTTGTGGGTGAGTAGGATTGCTTTGTACTTGATTCTTGCTTCAATTGGAAGGATGTGGAGGTCTCTTAAGATTGGGGTGATGTGATCCCGTTTTTTTGCATTCTGAAAAATCCTTGCTGTAGTATTTAAGGCAGTTCGGAGGGGGTTGGTTTGTGAGGCGGGAAGGCCATGGTAGATTATGTTGCAGAAATCTAGATGAGGGAGTGTCACAGCTTGCATTACTGTTCTGAAGTCGTGAGGTTCTAGGAGGGGTCGGAGGCGTTGTACAGTTTTAGCTTTGTGAAATATCGTCCCGGCGGTTTTGTTGATTTGATGTTTGAAGGTGAGAGCTTGGTCAATGATAACGTCTAGATACCTTATTTGCGGTTGGATTTGAATTTGCGTGGTTCCCATGTTGAGGTGGGTAGGTGGTTTGAAGTCTGGTTCTTTTGTCACTATAAGGGCTTCAGTTTTCTTTATGTTGATGGATAAGTTGTTCTCCTGTAGCCAGTTGGCCACATCGGTGAAGCAGGCTGATAGCTGGTCATTTGTTGGGTTGGTGGTTGTAATCGGTGCGTAGAGCATTATATCGTCAGCGTATATGTGGAAGTTAATGTTGTGGGTGCGTATGATTGAGCAGAGTGGACGTAGATATATATTGAACAGCATGGCTGATAGGGTGGATCCTTGGGGTACTCCCTGATGTTGTTGGTATGGGGGCGAGGTTGTGGTGAAGGTGCGGATCCGTTGCTGTCTGTTTGTTAAGTAGGATCTGAACCATTGGAGTACAGTGTCTTTGAGTCCAATTGATTGGAGTCTTTGTATGAGGATTTCGTGGGAGATTGTGTCAAAGGCCGCTGATATGTCCAGGAAGATCAGGATGTATCCTGATTGCTTCTCTTGGGTTCCCATGATGAGGGTGTTCATTAGAATGGTCATGAGGGTCTCGACTCCATGTAGTGGCCGGAATCCGTGTTGCTGCGGGTCTAGTATGTCGTTGATGTCCAGATGATCTTGAAGCTGGTGTTGGACTACCTTTTCTATTATCTTGGTGGCGAGGGGGAGGCTCGCAACTGGTCTGTAGGAGGTGGGGTCCAGGGGGTCCAGGTTGTTTTTATTCATGGTTGGTCGAATGATTGTTGTCTTGAGGGCGTCCGGCATGTATCCTTGTTTAAAGGATTCGTTTATGATGTGGGCTAATGGAGCGCTAAGGTCTTCCTTGGTTTTCTTTATCCAGTCCGTAGGGCAGGGGTCTAGCGGGGAGGTAGTGGTGTTCAGACAGGAGATGGTGGAGGATATCTCTTCTTTTGAGGTTGTATCACACGTATTCCAGTATGTGTTTATGGTGGTGCAGGGATTTGTCTTTGTGGTTTCGGCACATTGGTGTGATTGTTGAGGTTGTTGCAGTTGTTTGTATTGTCGGGCCAGGAGATCCGGGGGGATATCTGGGAGTTGATCGGAAGTGCTCGGTGCTTTTGTCAATTGCTTGGCAATTTGGAAGAGTTCTCGAGGTTTGTTTACAGCTGTCGTGATGATTTTGGTGTGGTAGTTTCTCTTCGCGTTGTCGGTCTCCGAGTATACCACTAGTGAGTTCGTGGAGGTATTGCGTTTTGTCCATTTCATTTTTGGTTTTCCTCCATTTCCTTTCTGTTCTTCTAAGTTTGTTTTTTAGTTTCCGGAGGTCAGGGGTGAACCAGCGGGCCTTTGAGGATATGGGTCTAGTACTGGTTTTGTTTATCGTTGTGCTGGATGCTGAGGAGATTGTAGTGTTCCAGTTCTTTATCAGGTCATCAAGGTTGTTGGAATTCGTGAGTAGGTTAGGTAGGGTTAGGTTTAGGAAGTCTTCTTTGTTGAATGCTTTGAATCTTTCGTGTATGTTGCATGTTTCCTCTGTTAGTGTTTGGTTGGTATGCATGGGATATGTTGATGATGTAGTGGTCTGACCATGGTACTGGTGAGATTGTTGGACTGCTGCATGGCTCCTGCTCCCACTCAGCAGGGAGGGGTTTTTTGACTCCCACAGCATAGTCTTTCCACCTCTGCTGCCTCATCCCTGCACAGGAGGTCATCTAGCCCTGTTTGCCCACAGGTGGTCACCCATTACAGGGGATGCTTGGGTATTGAGCATAGTCCACAAAGGCTATATGCTCCATTTCCAGCAGTTGCCTCCTCCCTACTTCCCAGGAGAGCCTCTAAGACCTCCTCTGCACACAGACCTCCTCCTTCAAGAACTTCAGGGTCTGCTTCTAGACAAGACGGTGGAGCCTGTACCTCCCCACCTGCAAGGTCACGGGTTCTACTCCAGGTACTTCCTCGTACCAAAGAGAACCGGTGGCCTCAGGCCTATTCTCGATCTCAGGAATCTCAACAAGTT
This sequence comes from Ichthyophis bannanicus, assembly GCA_033557465.1. Taxonomy (NCBI): domain Eukaryota; kingdom Metazoa; phylum Chordata; class Amphibia; order Gymnophiona; family Ichthyophiidae; genus Ichthyophis; species Ichthyophis bannanicus. Next base: position 618,508,452 of record CM066031.1, on the reverse strand, counting down.
CTTGGAGAAAGAAAAGTTCAAGATGCTTACTCTTGGAACACTTCTGCCCTACCTCCAGCAGGGAGATTGGCTGTGCTCCTTAGATCTAAAGGATGCGTACACTCACATCCTCATTCATCCAGACCACAGAAAGTACCTCGGGTTCATTGTGGGAGGAAACCATTACCAGTACAGAGTTCTGTCCTTTGGCCTAACCTCCGCCCCAAGGGTCTTTACAAAGTGCCTGGCACTGGTAGCGGCCTACTTGAGGAATCAAGGTGTTTTTGTCTTCCCCTACCTGGACGACTGGCTCATCAGGTGTCAGACTTACCAGGAGGCCAGGCAAGCCACCTTCCGAACTGTATCCCTCCTTCAACACCTAGGCTTTGTCGTAAACTTCGCAAAGTCCACTTTGCTCCCTTCCCAGAACCTGGAGTTCATAGGGGCGTGGCTGACTCTCTGCAAGCAAAGGCTTACTTGCCAGAAGACAGGGCACAAAGGCTCATAGACTTGGCATACCACTTTCTAAGCATGCCAAGGGTTTCTGCCAGACTCTGTCTAAAGCTCCTAGGCCATATGGCATCGACAGTGCATGTGACCCCCAATGCCCGCCTCCACATGAGGCCTGCACAGTGGTGCCTCAAAACTCAGTGGAAGCAAGCCACAGGAAGCCTCACAGACAAAGTACAGGTGTCCAAACCATTTCTGAATTCCCTACAGTGGTGGCTACACCCCCCCCCCAGCTTACTACAGGGGGTGCCTTTCCAGGTGTCTGTCTCCACAGTGGTGTTGACGACAGATGCCTCCTTGCAGGGCTGGGGTGCACATTGTTTGGACAGGTGCACCCAAGGCCTGTGGTCTCCATGGGAGGCCACGCAACAGATCAACCTACTGGAACTCCGGGTTATCCGCTTAGCCCTCAAAACCTTTTCTCACACCTTGGCTCACCAGTCTGTTCTGTTACAGATGGACAATCAAGTGGCCATGTTCTATGTGAAAAAACAGGGAGGCACTGGGTCCAGGCTCCTGTGTCAGGAGGCACAGACCCTTTGCTCTTTTGCGCTCAAGCACAACATGTTTCTCAAGGCTGTTTATCTTCCTGGTCAGGAGAACTTCCTGGCAAACAGGTTGAGCAGGGTTCTGCAGCCCCACGAGTGGCAACTGCACCCATTAGTGGTTCAAAAAATCTTCCTGACATGGGGACTTCCATCCATAGATCTCTTTGCCAGTTCCCTGAACCGGCAACTACCCAGGTTCTGTTCCAGGCAACCGCATCCCCTGAGGTTAGCAGCGGATGCCTTCCTGATTTCTTGGTCCCAGGGCCTCCTGTATGCATTTCCTCCCACGCCTCTGGTGGCCCGAACCTTGTTCAAGATTCTAAGGGACAAGGCCTTGGTACTTCTGGTAGCCCCCAGGTGGCCGAGGCATCCCTGGTTCCCACTTCTGCTTCAACTAGCTGTGGAAACTCCACTACCTCTGGGATTGCAACCCGATCTTCTCTCTCAGGATCAAGGTTCCCTTCTGCACCCCAATCTCAAATCTCTCAATTTGATGGCCTGGAGGCTGCAAGGGTAGTGTTGGCTCCCTGGGGCCTGCCTCAGGAAGTGGAAGAGGTGGTCTTGGCCTCTAGAAAGCAATCCACCAGGAAAACACATGCCCTGAAGTGGAGAAGGTTCTCCTTGTGGTGTCAGCAGCGCAAGGAAGATCCTTTCGTCTGCACTGTGCCAGTAGTGCTTCAGTACCTACTGCACTTGTCCAATCAGGGCCTTAAGTCCAATTCTGTTCAGGTCCACCTCTCTGCTCTGGCAGTTCACCACTCACTGGTGGAGGGACACTCTTTGTCGGTTCACCCCTTGGTGTCCAGGTTTCTCAGAGGCTTGCTATTGCTCAAGCCTCCTCTCTGTCCACCGGCCCCTGAGTGGGAGTTGAATGTGGTCTTGCAGAAACTGACTCGCCCACCTTTTGAGCCGATGGCTACATGTCCTCTCCGCTTCCTTTCTTGGAAGACTCTATTCCTAGTGGTCCTTACCTCGGCCAGGCGAGTGAGTGAACTTCAAGCCCTGGTCTGTGACAGGCCATACACTCGCTTCTATAGGAACAGGGTAGTCCTTAGGACTCATCCTAACTTCCTCCCAAAGGTTGTCTCCTCTTTCCATCTCAACCAGGAGGTGGTTCTTCCAACGTTCTTCCCTAGGCCCCATGCCAGCCGGGCTGAGACAGTCCTACATACCCTGGACTGTAGGAGGGCCTTATCCTTCTACATTGAACATACACAGAGGCATAGGAGGGCTACTCAGCTCTTCGTATCTTTTGACCCTAATAACTTGGGGTTACCTGTCTCCAAGCGTACCTTGTCCATCTGGGTGGCTGACTGTATTACCTGGGCTTACAGGGCAGCTGACCTTCCCTTGCAGGGTCGGGTCACGGCCCACCGTGTCAGGGCAATGGCTGCCTCAGTAGCTCATCTCCGCTCTGTACCGTTGGCAGATATCTGTAGGGCTGCAACTTGGTCCTCAAGCCAGACTTTTGCGGCCCATTACTGCCTGGAGAGGGAGTCCCGTAGGGACAGTGCTTTCGGTCAGGCAGTGCTCCGGAATCTCTTCGAGGTTTAGGCAACTCCTACCCTCCAGCCCTCTGGTTGGGCTACCGGTGGGGATATGTTTTCAGTGAAATCCTGGTAGCCTGAAGCTGGGGAGTCCCATATGTGAGGACTGACTTCCTGCTTGGTCCTGGAGAAAGAGTAGTTACTCACCTGTAACAGGTGTTCTCCAGGAGCAGCAGGAATCAGTCCTCACAACCCTCCCTCCTCCCCTGGGAGTTGCAGTTGTACATAGTTCATTTTTACATTTTTGTGTGCTGTCTTTTAGCTATGTCATCAGACTGAGCAAGATGGCACCTTTAGGCGGGAAGGGGACCGCGCATGCGTGCAGTATTCCCAAAGGCTTTCTTAGAAAGCTGGGGAAATGCTCCGCACGGGGGCTCCATCGACGTCGATGTCACCCATATGTGAGGACTGATTCCTGCTGCTCCTGGAGAACACCTGTTACAGGTGAGTAACTACTCTCTCTTCCGCATGTGGGAGGTGCCGGCTTTGACGCCGGTACTGAGCAAGCGGGTCGATTCCATCTATCGAGTCCGCAAGAGCCCCGGGTTCCAAAAGGCACAGCTACCGCACCACTCCATGGTTGTGGAATCGGCCATGCATCGGCTGAAGAGTCAGAAGATGCACTCCTTGGTGCCTCCCAGCCAGGAGGCCCGGAACCTGGATGCCCTCGGTAGAAAGTGCTTCCAGGGCTCTATGCTTGCTTGTCGTGTCCAGACCTACCAGCTGTACATGGGCATGTACCTTCGAGACCTGGCAAAGGAGATTGCCGGGTTCTCTGCTGGTCTCTCCGAGGAACCTTTGCAGAGGTTCAAAGCCCTGTCAACGGGGATCCGGGAGTGCTCGAAGTTTATCTCTCGAGCAGCCTATGATGGCTTTGAGGCTTCGGCCCGCATAGCCATGGCCGGCATCGGTGCACGCCGTTAGGCCTGGCTACAGTCATCAGACCTCGAGCCATGGGTTCAGGACAAGTTGGTCGATGTCCCTTGCCGAGGTGAAAACCTCTTTGGCAAGCCCATGGCTGAAAAGGCTGCAAAGCCCGAGTCCGAGACTCTCACCCGGACAAGGCTGTCCAGGAAAACCTTTGCCCCTTCTCAAAAGAAGAAGGGCTTGGGAAAAAAGCCCTTTTACCCGAGGAAGTCATCTGCCTACAAATCCTACCCTCAATACGAGGCCTCCACAGCTCCCCAACAGGGCCAGCAGGCCAAGGGACAGGGACATGGGCCCCGTAGGCAGAAAACCCCCAAGCCACCAGCTGCAGCTGCAGCTCCAGCTCCTGCACAGCAGGGAGCGGGGTTTTGACTCCAGTGGCATAGCCTCTCCTCCTCAGCTGGCCCATCTCAGCACAGGAGGCCGGCTGACCCTGTATGCCCACAGGTTGTCAGCCGTAACAAGGGATACCTGGGTGCTAAACATAGTCCAAAGGGGCTATCTGCTCCACTTCCACCAGGTACCCCCCTCCTATTTTCCAGGGGAGCCTCCAAGACTCCCTCTGCACAGGAACCTACTCCTACTGGAGTTGGCAAGTCTTCTAAAGGAATGGGCGGTGGAACCGGTGCCCCACCACCTGAGAGGTCAAGGCTTCTACTCCAGGTACTTTCTGGTACCAAAAAGGACAGGAGGCCTCAGACCAATCCTAGACTTGAGAAATCTTAACAGGTTCCTGGAGAGGGAAAAGTTCAAGATGCTTACCCTTGGGATACTGCTGCCCTACCTCCAGCAGGGAGATTGGCTATGCTCCTTAGACCTCAAGAATGCTTATACTCACATCCTTATTCATCCAGACCACTGACAATATCTCAGATTTGTGGTGGGAGGAAACCATTTTCAGTACAGGGTACTCCCTTTTGGCCTAACCTCCGCCCCCAGGGTTTTCACCAAGTGCCTGGCGGTGGTGGCGGCCTACCTCAGAGTTCAAGGACTCTTTGTCTTTCCATACCTGGACGACTGGCTCATCAGGGGTCAGTCTCCACAGGAGACCAATCAAGCCACCCTCCGCACTCTCTCTCTTCTGCAGCATCTGGGGTTTGTCATAAACTTCGCAAAGTCCACTTTGCGTCCTTCCCAGAACATGGAGTTCATAGGGGCAAGACTGGACACCCTTCAGGCAAAGGCTTTTTTACCTGTGGACAGGACCCACAGACTGATGGATTTGGCAAGACTATTCCACAGCAATTCTCTGGTCTCCGCCAGACAATTCCTGAGGCTCTTAGGCCATATGGCATCCACGGTCCATGTAACTCCAAATGCCCGTCTGCACATGAGGCCGGCTCAGTGGGGCCTCTGAACTCAGTGGCTGCAGGCCACAGGAAACCTGAAGGACAGAGTGAGGGTGTCCAAGCTACTAGCGTCTTCTCTGCAGTGGTGCCTTCATCTTCCGAATCTGGTGCAAGGAGTGCCTTTTCAAGCACCTCCACACTCACAAGTGCTGACCACCGATGCTTCTCTACAAGGCTGGGGTGCACATTGCCAAGGAGCGTGCACTCAGGGCCTGTGGTCTCCTTGGGAGGCCGCACAGCAGATCAATCTCTTGGAACTGAGAGCTATCCGCTTAGCCCTGCAGACTTTCTCTCTTGTCCTCTCTCACCAATCCGTCTTAGTTCAGACAATCAAGTTGCTATGTTCTATGTGAACAAGCACGGGGGCACAGGGTCCCGACCTCTCTGTCAGGAAGCACAGGACCTGTGCTACTGGGCAGTCAATCATGGCATAGTTCTCAAGGCGGTTTATCTCCCTGGACAGGAGAATTGCCTGGAAGACAGATTGAGCAGGATCCTACGGCCACACGAATGGCAGTTGAATCCTCTGGTGGTTCAACAGATCTTCCTGCGATGGGGTCTTCCGACCATAGATCTCTTCGCCAGTCCATTGAACCGTCAACTGCCCAGTTTCTGCTCCAGACAACCGCATCCTCTCAAAGTAGCAGGGGATGCGTTTTTCATTCCGTGGTCTACAGGCCTCCTATATGCGTTTTCTCCCATGCCTCTAGTGCCCAAGACACTGTTCAAAGTGATCCGGGACAAGGCCTCGGTAATCCTGGTGGCCCCCAGATGGCCAAGGCAACCGTGGTTCCCACTTCTTTTGCAACTAGCGGTGGACACTCCTCTTCCTCTGGGGATGCAACCCGATCTCCTGTCTCAGGAGCAGGGGTCTTTGTTACACCGCAACCTCCAGTCCCTCCATCTGATGGCCTGGCTGCTGAAAGGGTAGTTTTAGCACCCTTACTGCTGCCTAGGGAGGTGGAGGACGTGGTCTTGGCCTCTAGGAGGCAGTCCACCCGGAAGTCTTATGCCCTCAAGTGGCGTAGGTTCTCCACCTGGTGTGCTCAACACAAGGAAGATCCTTTCTCATGCCTGGTACCAGTGGTGCTGCAATATTTGCTTCAGCTGTCTAACCTAGGCCTTAAAACCAAATCTGTTAGAGTCCATCTCAGTGCTCTTTCAGCGCACCACTCACCTATGGAGGGTCAGTTTCTCTCAAACCACCCTTTGGTGGTTCGCTTCCTCAGAGGCCTACTTTTGCTTAAGCCTCCAGTTTGTCCACCTGCCTGCCCCTAAGTGGGATTTGAATGTGGTCTTGCAACAGCTTACTTGCCCGCCATTTGAGCCTATGGCTACTTGTCCCTTGTGCTTTCTGTCCTGGAAAGCATTGTTTTTGGTAGCTCTTACCTCAGCAAGGCGAGTGAGCGAGCTTCAGGCCCTGGTGTCAGATGCACCGTACACTAGATTCTATCGGAACAGAGTAGTCTTACGGACTCACCCTAAGTTCCTCCCAAAGGTTGTCTCCTCCTTCCACCTCAATCAGGAGGTGGTTCTTCCGACTTTCTTTCCCAGGCCGCATGCCAGCCGGGCTGAGATGGTTTTGCATACCCTGGACTGTAGGAGGGCGTTGTCCTTCTACCTTGACTGTACGCAGCTCTTCGTCTCTTTTGCCCCTAATAAGCTGGGGTTGCCTGTCTCCAAGCGTACCTTGTCCATCTGGGTAGCAGACTGTATTGCCTGGGCATATAGGGCAGCTGGCCTCTCCTTGCAGGGTCGAGTCACGGCCCACTGTGTCAGGGCGAAGGCTGCGTCAGTGGCTCATCTCTGCTCTGTTCCGTTGGCAGACATCTGCAGGGCCGCTACTTGGTCTTCAAACCAGACTTTTGCGGCCCACTACAGCCTCGAGAGGGAGTCCCGCAGGGACAGTGCTTTCGGACAGGCGGTACTCCGTAATCTCTTTGAGATATAGGCAACTCCTACCCTCCGGCCCTGGTGTTGGGCTACTGTTCGGGGGCGTTCTCAGAGAAGATTCTTTTCACACATGCTGAGGCTCTAGAGGGAGCTTATTTTTCAGCTTTGGGTCCTCAATAGCCTTAAGCTGGGGAGTCCCATATGTGAGGACTGACTTCCTGCTTGGTCCTGGAGAAAGAGTAGTTACTCACCTGTAACAGGTATTCTCCAGGAGCAGCAGGAATCAGTCCTCACAACCCTCCCTCCTCCCCTGGAGTTGCAGTCATATATTTCATTTTTGTTTTTTGCTGTCTTTTAGCTATGTCATCAGACTGAGCAAGATGGCACCCTTGGGGGGGAAGGGGACCGCGCATGCGCGCTGCATTCCCAAAGGCTTTCTGTGAAAGCTGGGGAAATGCTCCACATGGGGGCTCCGTCGGCGCCGACATCACCCATACGTGAGGACTAATTCCTGATGCTCCTGGAGAACACCTGTTACAGGTGAGTAACTACTCTTGCTCCTTAGACCTCAGGGATACTTATACTCACATCCTCATCCACCCCAACCACAGGCAGTACCTGCGGTTCATAGTAGGGGGCAGGCACTTTCAGTACAGGGTGCTCCTCTTCGGCCTAGCCTCTGCCCCAAGGGTCTTCACAAAATCCCTGGCAGTTATGGCCGCCTTCCTCCGGCTCCGGGGGGTCTTCCTTTTTAACTACCTAGACGACTGGCTCATAAAGGGAGGCACAGCCTCAGAGGAGCAGCAGGCCACCGCACGCACCATCCAGGTTCTGCAACACTTGGGCTTTGTCATAAACTACCCCAAGTCTCACCTCCTCCCGACACATTGCCTGGAGTTCCTCGGGGCAAAGATCGACACTCTCCATTCAAAGGCCTTCTTGCCCAAGGACTGAGCTGATCGTCTCAGATTCTAACTTGGGATGTACAGCACCATCCCTCGGTGCCCGCCCGCCGTCTTCTGCGCGTCCTCTGGCACATGGCCTCCACGGTCCTCGTCACCCCAGATGCCTCCACATGAGGACTGCGCAGTGGTGTCTCCGGGACCAATGGTCTCAGGCCACAGGCTGCCTCTGAGACAGAGTTTTGGTGACCCGCCAGTTGGCGGACTCCCTGGTCTGGTGGCATTTGCCCCAGCATCTCGAAGCAGGCATGCCTTTTCAGGCCCCAAGCCACTCCAGGGTTATCGCCACGGACGCCTCCCTGCTTGGCTGGAGAGCCCACTGTGAAGATCTCCGCACTCAGGGCAACTGGTCTCCAGATGAGAGCACCCAGCAGATCAACTTCCTTGAGCTCCAAGCCAGACACCAGCGCTGAGCGTCTTTTGTCACCAGCCGGTGCTGGTCCAGATGGACAACCAGGTGACGATTTTCCATGTGAACAAACAGAGGGGCACGGGGTCTCGTACCCTTTGTCATGAGGCACTGGTCCCCTGCTCGTACGCAATCCAGCAGGGTATCCTCCTGCGGGCAGTGTACCTTCCAGGCCAGGACAAGCTGCTAGCCGTCAAACTCAGCAGAGTTTTCCAGCCGCATGAGTGTCAGCCGGACCCTAGGGTAGCCAAATGGCTTTTCCAGCTCTTGGGGGAACCCGTGATGGACCTGTTCGCCAGTCCGGACAACTTTATTGCCCTGTTTCTGCTCACAGCAGGCCCACCCCTCTAGGGTGGCAGTGGACGTGTTCCTAGTCTCATGGTCAGAAAGCCTTATGTACGCCTTCCCTCTGACGCTGCTGATTGCCAAGACCTTGTTCAGGACCCTCTGCGACAGGACCTTGCTCATCCTGATAGCTCCTTGGCGGCCCAGGCAGCTGTGGCTCCCGCTGCTTCTGCAATTGTTGGTTGAGGCCCCCATCCACTTGGGGACTGCCCCGGGACTCCTATCTCAGGAGGGGGGCTCTCTCCTGCACACCAATCTGGGGTCCCTCTTGCTGACAATGTGGCTGCTAAGAGGGTGACTCTGGCCCCTCTCAACCTTCTAGTTGAGGTGGAGGACATTCTGCTGGCCTCTCGCAAGGTCTCTACTAGGAAGGCTTACGTCTTCAAATGGTGCAGGTTCTCTGCTTGGTGCACCAAACACAGGACTGATCCTTTCTTCTGCCCGGTGGCTCTGGTGCTACAGTACCTTCTCCACCTCTCTCAGCCTGGGCTCAAGTCTAACTCTGGCCGAGTGCACCTGAGTGCCCTGGTGGCGCATCATTATCCGGTGGATGGTAAGCCCCTCTCGGTCTAACCATTGGTGACCTGTTTCCTTTAGGGCCTGCTCTTATTGAAACCCCTGGTTCACCCTCCGGCAACCGAATGGGACCTTAATGTTGTGTTGGAGCAGCCCACCCTTTGAGCCTCTGGCTACCTGCCACCTTCGCTACCTCTCTTGCGCTCACTTCCTCTCACAGAGTTAGCGATCTCCAAGCCCTTGTGGTGGAGGCGCCTTATACCAGGTTCTACAAGAACAGAATGGTGCTTCGCATGCACCCCAAATTCCTGCCGAAGGTAGTGTCGCCCTTCCATCTTAATCATGAAGTGGTGATCCCTACCTTCTTTCCAAGACCTCACTCCAGTCGGGCGGAGATGGTCCTTCACACCTTGGACTGTAAGAGGACTTTGTCCTTCTATATCCAACACACTGAGGTCCCCCGCAAAGCTTCTCAGCTTTTCATCTCTTATGACCCCAGTAGGCTGGGGGAGGCGGTGACCAAGCATACGCTGTTCACATGGGTGGTGGACTATATCGCCCTTGCTTATGAGCAGGCGAGGCTCCCGCTGGAAGGCCACGTCACGGCGCACCGTGTCCAGGCCATAGTGGCTTTGGTGGCAAACTTGCACTTTGTCCCGATAGTGGACATCTGCCGGGCTGCCACCTGATCTTCAGTCCATACCTTCTCAGCCCATTACTGCCTGGAAATATAGTCCCTATGGGACAGTGCCTTTGGCCACACTTTTCGGGTCTAGGCAATGCCTACCCTCTGACCCTTCTGTGTTCAGGCTACCGGAGTGCTGGTTTCATTGGACACAGGGGGGGTCCTACTGTGGTTTTTGGACACCGACTTAATTGCTGCTGCTTGCGGCTCCCCATGAGGGAGCCCTGTTTTTGCTATGGGTTTTCGGTAGACTGTAGCTGGGGAGTCCCATATGTGAGGGCTGACGTCCTGCTTGTTCCCGGAGAAAGAGTAGTTACTCACCTGTAACAGGAACTGGTTTGGTTCATCAATCTTGCAAAGAGCAAACTGGAACCCTCTCAGTAACTGGAATACCTGAGTACTTGCTTCAACACAAAGTTCTGTAAGGTCTTGTTGATGGAGGAGTGGATCCTGACATTGCCAGAGGTATGTTCAGAATCTGTTGGAGTGTCACATGCCAATGGCAGCTACCTTGGACTTGATGTCATGGGCCAGAATACAAATGCACTCTCTACAAAGGGCCCTGCTATCGTGGTGGTTGCCTCAATACCACTACCTATGGTTGAGATTTCTCTTGCAAGTGGAGGCCAGAGTGAGTCTGTTTTGGTGGTTGGACCACTCGAGGCTGGCAGTAGGAGTGAGTTCGGAGCTGCCAGAGTGGGTGTTGGTCATCAGATGCCAGCTTGAGTGGCTGGGGGACCCCACTATCTCTGTCACATGGTGCAGGTACAGGGGGTGCTAGAGGAGAGCGTTTGGTCGATTGTCTGGAGATGCAAGGTGTTTTTCTTTCTAAGGTTTTTTCCCCTTAATCTAGCACAGGGCAGCCAAGGTATTGTCAGACCACATAACACAGGTCGCCTACATGAAGCATCAGGGCAGGACGAAGAGTTCCCTGGTGGCGAAGGCAATGGCACCACTTCTGAAGTGGATGGGGTGAAAATGCATCTGCTTATGCTCTCTGCCTCTCATATAGCAGGAAACAACAATGAACAGGCAGACTACTTGAGCCAAAATCATAGATCCACAAGCATGGTCTCTAGTTTGCCATCCAGCTGATAATGTGGCTTTGAGGGACTCCATAGATTCGATGGCGACAACAGCAAATGCCAAAGCGAACGTTCTTCAGCCAGCTGAAGGGGCAGTTGTTGGAAGGCCTAGACACTCTGCTGCAAAGGTGGCCTCGCCATGATCTGCTTTGTGTGTTTCCTCCTTGGTCTCTAATAGGCAGAATAATTCAAAAATTGGAGTCCCATCCAAGCCCAGTGATGTTGGTGGCTCCAGATTAGCCCTGCAGACAATAGTATGCAGATCTTGTCAGACTAGCAATGGGGGAACTGTTGCCTCTCCCTCTGTCAGAAGGTCTTCTATGTCATGGCTTAATCCTAATGCCTGATTTATTTATTTTTTTATTTACATTCTCTTATATACTGCGCTATTCTGCATCAGTGCGGTTTACATTGAACAAACTGAAATTACATTGAACAGGGCATTATAACTTGGAGATAACTATTTACAGGGAACATGGGCTATGGAGGGTTAAGTGGCTTGCCCAAGACCACAAGGAGCACCTGTGGGACTAGAAACCCCAGTCCTTCCGGCCCAAGGTTGCTGTCCTCTAGTGGGATTTGAACCCCCGACCTTCCGGCCTGAAGTACCTTGCCCCAACCACTAGGCCACTCCTCCTGATATGGCTCAATTCTCTTTGGCATGACTCTTGAGAGGGGGTGCTTGGAGAAATTGAGGTTATTTCTCATGGCTCATTGTGAAGTTGCTACAAGTTAGGAAGCGCTCCACCTTCCTGGCTTACGTGTTGGTGTGAAGGATTTTTGAGAACTGGTGTAAGAGTCGTCATATCCATCCATTAGGTGCTTCCTTTCTGGATATCTTGGCCTTTTTGCAGGAAGGTCTTGAGAAAGGATTAGCTTTGAGCTCATTGAAAGTGCAAACTGCAGTTCTTGTGTGTTTCAGGGGCTAGATCCTTGATCAGTCTCTGGGAGCCCATCTGGATGTGGTATATTTTTTGAGAGTAGTCTCTGTCGCCATTTGATCTTAATTTAGTGTTGATGGTATTGTCGGGCTCACCTTTTGAACCCCTTTAGGACATTTCTATGAAGGATTTGACTCTGAAGGCCATGTTTCTGGTGGCTATTTGCATTGTCAGAATAATTTCATAATTACAAGTGTTACCATGCAGAGAACCATTTTTGGTTATCTCTAATCATAAGGTGATGATTAGACCATTTCTATTGTTTCTACCAAAGGTGGTATCAGCATTTCATCTCAGTCAAGTTTGGTTTTCAGGCACCAAAGATCCAGAAGAGGTACATGTGCTACATAAGTTGGATGTCTGCAGAGTTCTGCACAAGTGTCTACCGTGAAGCAAATGGTATCGAAGTTTATTTAATTAGGCTTATATACTGCTTTTCTGCCATTCAAAGCAGTGTACATTCAGGTACTGTATATATAGTTTTCCCTTGTCTCCAAAGGGCTCACAATCTATGTTTTTGTACCTGAGGCAACGGAGCATTAAGTGGCTTGCCCAAGGCCACAAGGAGCTCCTTTGGGACTAGAAACCCCAGTCCTTCCAGCCCAAGGTTGCTGTACTCTAGCAGGATTCGAACCCCTGGCCCTCAGATTACCTGTTTGTCTTGTTTGAAGGCTCACACAAAGGTGAGTCAGCATCAAAGGCTTGTATTGCTCGTTCGATAAAGGAATGTATTGTTTTGGTTTATTTGCTAAAAGGATGGACATTTCTACCGGGGTTGAGGACTCATTCAACTAGGACTCGTGCATATTCCTAGGCAGAGTATCGCCTGGTTGTGACTCAGGACATTTGTAGGACTGTGACATGATTGTCCTTATATTCCTGTGTGTGCCATTATGAGCAGGTCAGGCAGAATGTGTCTTTTGGGGAATAGGTGCTGCAGACTAACCTAGCCAGTTCCTCCCAGTGTTAGACACTACTTTGGTACTTCCCACGCATCTAGACTGGACTGGAGGGACAATAAGGAAGGTAAAATTAGGCCTTACCAGCTCATTTTCTATCCTTGAGTTTCCCCCCAGTCCAGTCCAGGATCAACCCTTGGAAAGTTTAACTGAAAACCCATCCTCTCTTGGGGGGGGGGGGGGAGAGGGGGGAGGGTGGTCTACAGATTGGTAAATAAAAAGAAAAAAAAACAGGGAAGGGGATTAAATTTCCTTTTGGGGGCAATTTCTCCAAATGGGTTAGTTTTGCGCATCACTCAAATCAATCACCTGACAAAATATTTATTTTTAACTTTCCTGTATTTTTCTTTAAAAAATTTCAAAAGTTGCATATTCCTTTTAATTAAAAATTAGAGGGAAAAACCTCAGAGATGTCCTTCAACTGGTCATAAGTCTATTAAATAAAGCTTAGGGCACGCTTCCTCATAGGTCATAAAAAACCCTTTAATCAATACTTAACTTTATTTTTTTAACTTTTCATTATTTCTCCAAAAATGTATCAACTTACATGAGGGCGTCTTGTAAACGATGTTGTCACACTTGACGTGGCTGCGGTTCACAAGTGAACTGCATCAGGAGTGTGTCCTTCGAACAAGAATAGATGTCCATAAGGAATATACCGTGTTAATATTTTGAGTTATATTTAAATGGGATTACATAAAAATAATCATATGAGTGCCACCATAAATTAATGAAAATGCTCTGCTAGGAAATAGTAACATAGTATATCACGGCAGATAAAGACCATCATGGTCTATCTAATCTGCCCAGCAAGGTGGCAAGAGTAGGCGCAATTGCTGCTTCATGCAGGTCATCCCTCTCCATGCCTTTGTTTAGGGGTGTATCTACCTCTCCATGCAGGTCACTCCTCTCCGTGCCTTTGTTTAGGGGTCTACCCACCGCTCCATGCAGGTCACCCCTATTTGTTGAGATAGCTGAGACAGTTAAAGTATTTTGATTTTATCCTGTTGCTATAAAGGGATCCACTGTGTCTGTCCCATGCCATGCCATATCTATGCAACATGTTAAATTCAAGAAAAAGAAAAATCACTTGTCTGTTTAAAAGAAGATTGATACCACTGGAATGTCACCCTGAGCAAGCTGAAAAAATGCTTCTCAGCTCTTAAATGGAATACACTGATTCCTGCAAACAAGGTGCTGTATAGTCCTTGAAAAAAATACTAGCACAACGTTCCCTAGCGACACTCCTACTGCTACTGCCAGTACACACATTAAAAGATAGCATTGACATGGCAGAACCGGAACTGCAATGACGTAAGCAAGGCTTCCAGTACACCGCGCTAGACCAGTCCAGACAAGTGGGTTGTGTCCCTCTGTCAGCAGATGATGAGACAGAGAAAATTCCAGAAGCTTAGTGACATCACCCTTGATACATAATCCTGCACCCCTAGGGGTCAGCTCCAATATTTTCTCTGTCTCAGCAGATGTTGGGCTCCTACTTGGTCTGGCTCCAGTGTAGTCTCCATTAATACCAGGTGCTGCTATCTAGAGGAAAATTTCCCTTTATTACTTCCAGAGCTGTTCCTGGCCAGGAGGGTCAGTGGAACACCTCTGAAGGGCAGGGCCTCTGTTCAAGAGGAACAGTCTAGCCCTACTCTATGGGGTAATCCCTTCTCTCAAGTAGCTTGGCTTCAGCCTAACTCTCAGGGATCTAGCTTGGTCTCTGTACCGCATTGTGCCCCCCCCCCCCAAAAAAAGCAACCCAGACGAAGTAATGGAGCAGAAGGGGCACGCTAAGGGAAACGACGGTGAAGTACAGACTGCCCCGCTGTATCAGTCACTTGGTAGGTGCTATCGCCACTACCAGCGGCCTGTAGCCTCCTGCTTCCTTTATCGTTCTGCCAGCGTCCTTGAGTAATTTCAGCTCAGCTCTGCTCCGCTCCATGGGCCCCGCTATTTCTTGAGTCTGACCTGCTGGGACGCCACTCTTGTCATGTTGCTGCGTCTTCAGCTATGCACCGCCGGCCTCTCGGCTGCTGCGAGTCTCACAATTTCTTTTTCGCTGACTCTGTTGTTCCCAGCCAATCATGTCGGTGGCGCCATTTTCCTTCAGTCCCTGCTCTCCCTAACGGACACCATTTCCTTTCGCTTGCTCTCAGTTTTTCCTGCCCAATTACTGCAGCAGCGCCATTTTCCTTTGGCTTCCAGCTCTCTCTCTCTAAAGGACGCCATTTCCTGCGCATTGCTACTCCTACGTGTGGGTACCAGTCCCGCCTGGCCCATTTTTTTCGTGGCATGCCTTCCTTCTTGCCTCGCTGCCTCAGCTGCGGCAGGAAGCACCGTACTTTAGTGGGTGATCTCTGCACTGCCTGTATGGCAGACCAGGGGGAGACTTCGGCAGCGTCATCTTTGGGGGCACTGGCTCCTCCAGTACCTGTCTCAGCCTCGTCAATATGGCCTGGGACTTCAGGCTCGGGTTCCCCCCCCCCCCCTCGTGCAGGAGTTTCCTCCACCGGTTCTCCTCTCAGAAGAGCAATTGCCTGCACAGACTCAGGCTTCTGGGCATCCTTTACAGCAGCTTTCCTTAGCTCCTACAGTTTCTGCAGACCTACAGTTTATGGACTTTTTCAGCCAAGCCTGGGACTTCTGGTGTTCAGGAGCATCTGGGAACCTGACAGCATCTCCTAGTACAATGGGACAACCTCCTCCGCCTCACAGGCTCCCCTTTCAGTCTCTGGGTATACCCAAGGCCAATCCTGCACTCTCAGTGGACTGGCACCCTTTAGGGGAAGACAGTGAGTGCCTCTCTGATGACCGCTCCCTTCACTCGACTTCGGATAGGGAGGAAGGAGAGCTGTTGCACCCTGAGAATGACCAAGAAATGAGAGAGGACGGGCAGGACATATGCCTCTTTTGTAAGGAGAAGCTGTCGACCCTCATTACATAGGTTGCAGATGCTCTTCACCTTTCAGGGGCACAGTCATCCCCACCGGCGAACCCAGAACAATGTCAGGCCGATCCGATCATCCTGGGCATCAAGAAGCTGTCTAAGGCCTTCCCCTTTCCTCTGGAGTTACAACACATGGTTACCTGGGAATGGGAGTCTCCAGAGGCTTCCTTGCAGTCTGCTCGTCATCTGGGCCGCACCTACCCCTGGGCCCCTGACAATCTGGAGAGGTGGTTACGCTTCCTGAAGGTGGATGCCTTGGTAATAGCGGTTACTAAGCATACCACTATTCCATTCGAGGGGGGCACAGCCCTTCGGGATCAGATTGATCATAAGGTTGAGGGCCTCTCGCAGACAACCTTTTTCTTCATCTTCTGTAGCTCTCCAAGCTTTAATGTGTGGCGGTTTGGCTGCAAGGGCATCCCTGCATTGGCTGTAGTTGCTCCCGGAAGATCCTGCGCTAGCATGGTTGGAGTCCGTCACTGCGTTTTTGGCAGATGCCTTCTGTGATCTGCTGTGACTGTTGACTCGGTCTGTTTCAGCGGCGACAGTGGTTCACTGATGGCTATAGCTTCACCATTGGAATGCAGACTCTGCTTCCAAGGCCTGTCTAGCCAAGCTACCCTTTAAGGGCAAGCTTTTATTTGGGGAGGACCTGGACAAGTTAGTCAAGGACTTAGGCAAAGTTAAACCTCAGTGCCTCCCGGAAGACAAACCCAAAGCAGGATCTCGCTGTCCTCAGGCGGCCTCAGCTCCTTATCCTTTTACAGATCACGTGTCAGAGACACGTGCCATTACCGGCTGGGGCACTCTTAACACTTACTCGGCAAAGATGGGATCCTAGCCCCACTCCTTTCGTGAAGCCGGTCGAAAGGACAGTTTTCCCATGAATAAGAAGTACACCGGCTCTACCAGGTCCTCCTGCTGACTGGTTCAAGGGCCATTCCGGAGTGCTTCCTGTGGGCGGCCGGCTACAGTGTTATTCCCCTGAATGGACCCAGATCGAGCACCCACTTGTCAAAAGTGAAGTCATTACACACGGGTATGCTCTCAAACTGAAGAAGCCTGTCCTGCACACCTTTCTAATATCCCCGTGCAGGGCGCCAGACAGACGAGTAGCCATCCAGCAGACGCTACTGCATCTCCTTCGGCTACGGGCAGTCTGTCACGTTCCCCCTTCGGAGCTTGGCTTGGGACACTGTTCCATCTACTTTATTGTGCTCAAGAAGTACGGCTCTTTCAGGCCTATTCTGGACTTGAAGGGCGTTAAATGTCTGCATGTGTCGCATTTTTGGATGGAGACGTTATGCTCGGTCATTCAGGCAATCAGTCCCGGAGAATTCCTAGCATCGCTCGACCTAGCCGAGGCTTACTTTCACATTCTCATGTGCCCGGCGCATCAGCAATACCTTTGCTTCGTCGTACTCTGTTGCCATTATCAATTCAGGGCTTTTCCATTTGGCCAAGGTCATGGTGGTAGCGGCCGCTCTCAGGGGCAGAGGTATCCGGGTTCTCTCCTACCTGGACAACTGGCTTATCTGTTCGAAGTCTCACCAGGAGGTGCTCGAGTCGGTTCAACAGGTAGTCTCCTTCTTGAGTTGCCTCGACTGGATAATCATTGAGGACAAGAGCTGTCTGCAGCCTTCTCAATCGCTGGAGTATCTAGGGGCCCGTTTCAACACTCAGATGGGCTGGGTATACCTTACCCAGGACAGATGCGAGAAGCTGGTCACGCAGCTCCGGGGTTTTCTGCATACTCCGACACCTTCTGCTGGGACTACCTGCAGGTCCTCGGGATCATGGCATCCACCTTAGATGTGATCTCTTGGGCTCGGGACCACATGCGACCTCTCCAGTACTTGCTCTTGTCCCGATGGTCTCCAAACTCCCATAATTATTGGCTCAGACTCCATCTACCCATAGGGGTGCGCTGCAGTCTCCGCTGGTGGCTCTGTCGTCGCAACGTTTTATGGGGGGTCCCACTGGAGAGTCCACATTGGGTAACAGTTATCACAATGCCAGTCTGGTGGGCTGGGGGGCTCATTCTCTGGGACGGACTGCACAAGGTTCCTGGAATGCAAGGCAAGCCTCCTGGCCGATCAGTCACCTCGAGGCTTGGGCGGCCTGTCTAGCTCTCCTTGCCTTCTGCCCAGAAGGCAGTACGCATACATTCAGACAATGCAACCACAGTAGCATACCTCAATCGGCAAGGGGGAATGAAATGTCCAGGAGTAGCAAGGGAGATGGCCCTTCTGTTTTCTTGGGTGGAGGAGAACCTATGGGCCTTTTCTGCACAACACATTGCGGGCGTGGAGAACATCCGCGCGGACTTTCTCAGTCGGTATTTCCTGGATCCCAGCGAATGGGAACTCTCCCCAAGAGCCTTCCAAAGGATCATGGCTCGCTGGGACCATCCAGCTGTGGATCTCATGGCCACAGCCTCCAATTCCAAGGCACCATTCTTTTTCAGTCACTGTAGGGAGCTGAACTCTCAGGGCCCAGATGCCCTAGTGCAGCCCTTGCTGGTGGATCGCTTACTCTATGCATTTCCACCGTGGCTGCTGATAGACAGACTTCTCGCATCATCCTGGTAGCGCCGACTGGCCACGGCGCCCGTGGTATGCCGACCTCGTGCGCCTCTTACTAGCGAGGCCTCTGTCTCTCGGCACCCACAGGGGTCTACTGCAGCAAGGGCCGATCATCATGGATGACCTAGCTCCTTTACTCACTTATAGCTTGGCTCTTGAGCGGAGACGCTTAGCATGGAAAGGCTATTTGCCTCAAGTGGTCGCTACTGTCCTGAAGGCACGGCACCCCTCTACGTCATGGGCCTATGCTAGAGTTTGGAAGCGGTTTTGCACCTGGTGCGCTGACAGAACTCTGTCCCTTTGGAAGGCGCAAGTTCCCAACATTCTGGCCTTCATTCAGAATAGCTTCGATCAAGGAATGGACCTGAATTCCTTGAGGGTTCAGATAGCTGCACTCACCTGCTTCTGTGGGCCTCTCCGAGGGTGCTCCCCTGGCCTCCCATCCTGACCTGGTTCGTTTCTTGCGGTGGGTGCGCACTCTGCGTCCATCGCTCCATCCAGTAGTTCCGTCTGGGACCTCTCTTTGGTGCTTCGGGCGCTGTCCAAGCCTCCCTTCGAGCCGCTCTGCTGAGCCTCCCTTAAAGTATTGACTCTCAAAACTATCCTCCTGGTGGGGATCACTTCAGCCAGACGTGTATCCGAGCTTCAAGCGCTCTCTTGTCGGGATCCTTTTCTGTCCTCCTCTCCAGAGGGCGTAACTTGCATATTTGCCCAGTTCCGTTCTTTTTGCCGAAGGTTTGGTCCGCGTTTCTTGTAAACCAGTTGGTTATCCTCCCCTCCTTCCCAAAGGAGCAGCAGACACGCCATTCACTTGAAGTCGGCAGGACATTGCAGCAGTACCTCAAGGTCACAAATCCCTTTTGCTTTTCTGATCACCTTTTTGTACTAATCGGAGGCCTCCGCAAGGGGGAGGCTGCGTCTAAGACTATCATTGCACGCTGGATCAAGCAAGTGATTGAGTCTACGTACATTCTTCAGAACAAGCCTGTGCCTACCAGCCTCAGGACGCATTCTACTAGGGCTCAAGCCTCAACGTGGGTGGAGAGAGTGAGGGTTGCCCCGCTAGATATCTGCAGGGCTGCCACCTGGTCTTCGCTCTCTCCCTTTGTCCGACACTATCGTCTGGACCTCCATGCTCGGGAAGCAGCTCGGTTTGGTGCCAATGTTCTGGCTGCCGCCATATTTTCCCACCCAGAGGGTACGTAGCTTTGGTACTCCCCACTTGTCTGGACTGGTCTAGTGGGATGTACTGGAAGGTGAAATTTTACTTACCGTTAATTTCCTTTCCTGTATCCCTACTAGACCAAACCAGAATCCTCCCCTCTGCATTTTCGGAACCTGGCCATGTCGGCGCTTAAGAACTCATCTGCATGGCTGACAGCTCGGCCCGTCCCTTCACTGTGCATAGTTTTGGCTTTGCTATGTACATAGTTTGTTCATTCCATTCTGTTGCAATCTTTTTTAGACCTTTCTCAATACCTCTAGACCACTCTGCTTTTCTACAGATATACTGAAACTGACCCCTAGAGGTGCAGGGTTATGTACCAAGGGTGATGTCACTAAGCTTCTGGAATTTTCTCTGTCTCATCTGCTGACAGGGGGAGACAATCACTTGTCTGGACTGGTCTAGCAGGGATACAGGAAAGGAAATTAACAGTAAGTAAAATTTCACCATAGCCCATATGAGGCATCCCCAGAAAAATGTCTGCATATAAATTTTCGCAAACCAAGAAAATCGCTATAAAATATTTGTTTGGTGAGCTGATCAAAAAATCACTTAATTCAATGCCATATCGATCAATCTTTAAAACCACCACCCTGTCTCATATAACTTTGCATTGTAGTCAATGCATCTATTTATTTCTGTATGTTTTATTAAGTCCATATGGATGTACAGTTTGTAAAGTAAAAATCTACTTTGATTCCAGTTTAAGGACGCAAATTGTGTGACAGGCTTTTCGAAAGAGGGTATCCTCTAGTGGTAATTAAAAAGGCTTTTAAACGAGCACTGTATAATAAGAGAGATGACTTATTGAGAGAAAAATCTGACAGAGAAGAAGATGAAGATATTACTATTTGTGTTCTGCGATATTGCTTTGTCACATAAAACTACTTCAGTTATAAAGAAGAATTGGTCAATCCTTCGGGTTTATGATTGTTTCCTGGAATGGTTATTATTTGCATACAGCAGGAATAAGAATTTGAAAGAATTATTAAGTCCGACTGATAAATTTAGTTCAAATTTGAGAGCCCTGGGACAATTGTGGGGTATTTCAAGTGTGATCAGTGTAAATCCTGCGAGAATATGGAGGAATCTGACCATTTTTTTTATCACAAACTGGGTAGAAGTATTTTTTAAAATATTATACTTCTTGTCTTATGGACTACATAATTTATAGAATTCATTGGTTCTTGTGCTAAACTTTACACAGGCAAGACCACCAGACCATTAAAGATCCGGATTAATGAATATAGTTATAGCTTGCAACATAAAGTGTCTGCTCTGTTGGTGCAACATTGCTTGGACTACTCTCATTCGTTTTCGTCTTTACGGATTATCATCATTGATCATATCCTCTTCTTGATCAGAGGAGGTGATAGGAATAGAAATTGCTTCAACTGGAATCGAAGTCTATTTTTACTTTACAAATTATACATCATATGGGCTTAATGCATCTATTGATTTATCTGTTTTATTGACTACAGTGCAAAGTTATATGGGACAGGGTGATGGGTTTAAAGATTGATGAGTATGGCACTGAATTAAGTGATTTTTTTTTTGAGCAGTTCAGCTGACGAGTATTTTATAGCGATTTTCTTGGTTTGCGACAATATATGGGCTAAGCCTTGCTTATATCATTGAGTTCCACTTCTGCCACGTCAATGCTATCTTTTAAAAAGAGATGTTTGTGCCGGCAGTAGCAGTAGGATTGTCACTGGGGAACTTTGTGCTAGTATTTGTTTCAAGGATTATACAGCACCTTGTTTGCAGGTGTCGGCTTATTCCAGTTAACGCGTTGAGAAGCATTACCTTGAGAGGTAAACTTTTTTCACCTTGCTCGGGGTGACATTCTGGTGGTATCATAATCTTCTTTTAAACGGACAAGTGATTATTCTTTTTCGTGAATTTATCATGTTGCATAGCTATTTTCTAGCAGAGCACTTTCATTAATTAATGGGGGCACTCATATGATTATTTTTATATAATTCCATTTAAATATAAATCAAAATATTAACATTGTATATTCCATGGACAGCTATTATTGTTCAAAGGACACACTCCCGATGCAGCTCGCTTGTGAAACGTGGACACGTTGAGTGTGATAACATTGTTTACAAAACACCCTTGGATAAGTTGATAAATGTTTGGGCAAATATTAATAAAAGGTTTAAAACAATAAAGTTAAGTATTGATTAAAGGGCTTTTATTATCTGTGAGGAAGAGTGCCCTAAACCTTATTTAGTAGGCTTACGACTAGTTGAAGGACATCTCTGAAGTCTTTCCCCCTAATTTTTAAATAGAAGGAATATGCAACTTTTGAAAATTTGTAAAGAAAAATACAGGAAAATTAAAAATAAATATTTTGTCGGGTGAATGATTTGCGTGTTGACTATACTATCACTGGGTTTTGCTTGTACGATGGTGATTAGTTTTGCGAATACCATGCAAGTCATGGATCTCGCTCCTAAGCCAGGGTATGTTGGAGTATGATCTCAATCACTCAAATTTACTGCTTGCCATAGTACTTGCATTGTGCCAAAGAGAGCTTCTTTCTGGAGTTTATAAGATGTCAAGATGTAACTGGAGGTTCTTCTTAATCAGGTCTGGGGCTCCCCAATATGATGGGAAATATTTCTGTATCTTTCTGCCACATTTTCTTGATCTCTGGCTGCATTTCTTGGTACTTCAGGATTTTCTTCCCCTCTCCACACGATTCACAGAATAATCACTTGGAACAGACACCTCTATTATCAGTGCTGTTCTGATGTTTTTCTCCTTTACCACAGTGTCTGGTTTCCTCACATCCAGTTTCTTATCCATCAGAATTTATCATAACTTCTTCATTCTCCGTAATTCTCTTAAGGCCATAATCCCAGAGATTTTCTGGTACAGTGATATTGTTGTGCTTACAAAGTTTCCAATGGATGAGTATTCCATCTTGTGTCTTTCTGTTCTGAAATTTTCTGCCATCAGAACTTCACAGCCAACTACAAGGTGAGTAACTGTTTCCAGCTCTTTCTTACATAATCTGCATATGTCTGTTTTATCTGTTCTCTCTATGCTTGCTGTGAACTATCTTGTCTGTAATCCACTGTCTTGGGCTGCAACTATCAATCTTTCAACCTTAGGTTTCTTTTCACCTCTCATTAACCACTCATGGCTCCTGGAGTAATGCTTTGTATTTCTCACTCTGTTTACAAATTTGACACTTCTTGTTCCTCGTTTGCTGATCTAATTCTTTAAAGAGTTTTTTTCTCTTCTTTTGCAGA
The DNA here is from genome assembly GCA_033557465.1 of Ichthyophis bannanicus. Lineage (NCBI taxonomy): Eukaryota > Metazoa > Chordata > Amphibia > Gymnophiona > Ichthyophiidae > Ichthyophis > Ichthyophis bannanicus. The sequence goes on along the minus strand of CM066031.1, from coordinate 618,485,771 downwards.
TTCTGTTGCTTCCTTCCCTGTATATACTGGTGGATTCTCAACCATTCCTTCTATTCGTCGGAATGCCTGTCCTAGTTTAATAATGGATGTAGAATCTGCCCGTTTACTTTCATACTGCAGCACTTTTCGAACATTCGGATCTGTTGATGTTAAGTAGGCCTGGAGGCCTATGGTGGTCACTGTATATGTATAATCAATTTCTATGAGGTCCATCCTTCCTTCAGCTCTAGGGATATATAGTCTTGGCATACACTGATTCTTATAAACCACCTCATAGGCATGGAGGAGTTTTCTTGTTCCTTTAGGTTTCTGCTGTGATGTTTTTGTGTTTATGCTGGGCTGGGATATGGGGTGTTCCACCTTATTGGCTCCAGGCCCCAAAGTTTAAAAAAAAAGTGTGCTAGTGGAGTGCACTCCGTTTTGTTATAGAAATACTGGCTGTTCAGAGGCTGCATGGGATCCTTAGAATGATCTCATCAAACCAGTGGTTCTTAGCCTTTATCTGCTGGTAGGAGTGCATAAATCCACACAGGACTGGAGGGACTCAAGGAAAGAAAATTAGCAGGAAAGGCTTAATTTCACCTTTAATATGTTATAGTTTGGTCTCTAGAGCAAGCCATTATTTGCCAAAATAGATTAACTGTGTGGTTATAGCTATTATATTTTATGATCCTCCTGTTCCTGCTGCCAAGATGTCTTGTTCTGTTCACATTTCCGAAGAAACGACTTGAGTGTCAAAGAACTGGTAACTGGAGAGGATTCCTCGTAGAGAAAAAGCAGTGAAATGATACCAAATATATTATGTATACTTGTAGAGAGCATAGAATGATCTTTTTATCAAGACCAGAAATAAGGCAATTATTTGTTTTTTTTCCCAAGCTAAGGAAGAAAGTTTAGTCAGTCAGAACTGCAAAGCAGGCACAATTACAGTTGGAGCTCCTTCATACACACCGGACCATTGTGAAATGCCTCCTGAAGTTTCAAGAAAGACAGCCGTAACTCCTTTGGATATGAACCGATTCCAGAGTAAAGCATTCCAGTCCGTCATCTCACTGCATAACAATTCAACCCCAGGGGCAGAACAGCAACCGCTTCAGAAAGAACCTTCTCTTCACCTTGATACGCCATCAAAATTCCTTGCCAAAGATAAGCTTTTCAAGCCTTCTTTTGATGTGAGGGTAAATTGGTCAAGAATATTTTGGCCTTCTAGTAGATGGTGGCAGCATGCTTTGTTGAAAATACTATTCTGTTGTTTATTTTATTCATTTAGAATGCTCAGTTTGATTGTGCAATGTCTGGTTGGTTGTTTGGAAAACAGGAAATTAATTCCCTTAGATGCCATGTTTTGTGAACTTAACTATTTAGAATGTTCATGACAGCGGCTGCTTTTTGAAAAATAGATAAAATCAACCTCTACCTCTGTTAACAATTATCCTTTCAGACATGGAATTCTTTGAGAATTGGTGACCTCTGTGGATTAAAATCTTGTCAGTGTATATTCTACTCATTGTAGATCATGCTGAAATCATGTTAGAGGTAGAATATAAACTCACAGATGCAAATGGAGCCTTCCGTATCCTGCTAGACCAGTCTAGACAAGTGGGTTGTGCTCTCCATTCAGCAAATGGAGGCAGAAAACTTTGAGTTTCAGTGACACTATAACCAATATTGGTCACCACTGAAACTTTCAGTATTCTCTGCCTCCATCAGTTGGTTGCATTTGGACTGGTGCAGTGGGATCAAGGCCTTTGCTTCTGGTGGCACAGACTAAAGTCTGTAGTGGACTAGTTGAGCTCCTGGCCTAGCTCTTAGGGATCAGCCCAGGGGCCTTTGCCATAATTGAGTTTGGGGGTGATGCCTGTACTAGGATTCTGGCCTACGGGTCTTGGTCCTGAGAGGTTTGGAAGTTGCTCTCCAGAGTTCCTCAAGGAAGGTAGTGCTAAGGCTGCTTCTCCTCCCCACCCCACCACAGCAGCACACACACCCCGACACACACACAGGCATCTCACCTCTACACAACACATCCACACAAAGGCACCCTACCTCCACACCAAAGGATCAGTGGGGGTGGTGGGAGAGGGAGGAGAAAGAGTGGGTTCACTGCCTTTTGTTGGTACTAAGCAGGGGCCCATTAGGATTCTGATTTATTAAGCTTTTTTGTCTAGAAAATGAAAAAAACATAAATCAGGCCCTAAAACCTAAAAAAGTAACTGCAATATACCTTTTTGGGGGGAGCGGGGATGTGCACAGTGACCTAGGTTTTGGCGCCTGTCTCCTTGATTTTTAGGACGGCTCCTAGATTCCAAAAAAATTTGTCAAGGCCTGAACTATCTGGTAAAATAGTGAATTTAGACAGTAATTAAAAGTAATATAGCCTAAGCATGGCCATTACAAATAAATGGTATTTTTATGGCAAAATCTCAAATGCTACAAAATCTCTTGACTTGTGATTAGAGGTTGGAGCTTGGGAATATGATAAAGGCACAACCCATTTCCTCACCTGCATTTAATCTCATAGTTTTCATAATACATATATAGTACATATGAAGTGAATTTATACAATATCACAAATGAAAATTGCATTGTGAAGAAAATCAGCCTGGACATTTCCTTTAAGCTGAATGCTTTATATAGAGTAGAAAAGAAGAATCATGTTAACTTGCAAAAATAATTAGTATAGAACCTCCCCTCCTTCCCTGCACATACATATCACCAGCAACAGCAAAATAGTTTATGTGGAGATGATACTTTTTAAAGTGCCTTGACCTGATATTTTTCTCTAGTTGCTTACCCTCGAACTTCTGTAGCTCAGTTCTTCCCTTATCTGACCATCACCTTTTAAGCTTTAATCTTCATCACCCGCTGCCTCAGCCTCGTCCTGTCTCCTCCAACCTATTTAGAAATCTTCATGCTATTGATCCCTTGGCTCTCTCTTCCACTATTTCTTCATCTCTTTCTTCCACTATGTCATCTAAGTCTGTTGATGAGGCAGTAACTTCCTATTCTCCAGGACCAAGCAGGAAGTCAGTCCTCACATATGGGTGACGTCGGCGCCGATGGAGCCCTCGCGGAGCAATTTTCCCCAGCTTTCAAAGAAAGCCTTTGGGAATTGCAGCGCGCATGCGCGGTCCTCTTCCCGCCCAAGGGTGCCATCTTGCTCAGTCTTCTTTTTTCCGCGGAGCCCTACAGACGTTGCCTGTGAATCCCCGCAGAAAAGTTGATTTTCCTCTATTTTTATCTATTTTTTCTTCGGTTCGACGGCGGTTCTTTTCCCGCCCGGACTCGCGACGCCGGTTATGAGTCCGTCCTTTATTTTTCGTTTTTTTGTCCTTCGTGACAGATTTCGCGCTTTTTTCCTTTTTTCCCTGGCTGCCCGGTCGTTCGACCTCGCAGGGGCCCTTTTTCCCCCGATGGCGGCCAGTGGTTTCAAAAAGTGTGACCACTGTAAGAAACTTATGTCTCTTACAGACACTCATGACTTCTGCCTCCGCTGCCTCGGCCCAGATCATGACCCCATGATCTGCATGCCATGCGGCAAAATGTCCTCAAAAGCATTGAGGAGTCGGCAGCACCAGCGGGAGCGTATCTTCTCTGACTCCGGCCGGGCTCGGACCTCGTCAGAGGCTTCTACGTCTCGGGACTCTGGTCCTGAGCATCGTCGGAGTTCCTCTGAAAGGGGGTCTCCTACCCGGGAGCATCATCGGAAGAAGAAACCCGGGAGGGCGGGATCGGTGGACGCTCCTGGTTCCTCGAGGGCCCCGATTCCCGTCCTTGGAGTCGGAAAGGCCGTCAAAACATCCTCGACTCGAGATGGACTTGCCCGCTCACGTAAGTACGGTTGTCCTCGTGGACTCGCCTCCGAAGGACCCGACGTCGGGCCCGACGCCGTCGGGGCCCGAGTCGGGGGCTGCTGGGTCTCCTGAGCTCGGACTCAGGTTGACGGCCTTGGAGTGCAGTTTGTCTGCCTTCTTGGACCAGCAGCGGGCATTGATCGCTGGCCTCGCTGGCGCTTCTGCCCTGACCGCCGGGACGTCGACCTCCAAGTCGACCCCGGAGACCGAGCCGATCCTCGAGTCCATAAGGGTTCGAGTCGATCCTCGGTCGAGGTCTCCTTCGGCCTCCCATTCGGGACCGAGGTCGTCGACGCCGACACCCTCGGTGTCGGGGCGGATGGCATCAGTGCCCGCCCGACCGGAGCCGGTCGACTCCTCCTCCAAGGAGTCGGCCTGGGAATCTGAGGACGAAGAGTCACCTGGTTCCTTTCGGACTCGGTGTGTCCCTTCGGACTCCCCCGAGTCCGAACCTCGGAGACGGTCCCCCCCGGAGGATACCCGGTTCTCGGACTTCGTGAGGGATATGGCCAAAGCCTTGGCCTTCCCTGCGGATCCCGAGGAGGAGCCTTGAGTCGAAGAACTCGATGCCCTCCAATATGACTCTCCCCCGAAGGAGGCCTTTATTGTACCGGTTCCTCCAATGCTGGAACGGCTTCTCTTCCGCATGTGGGAGAGCCCGGCGTCGTCGCCGGTGTTAAGCAAGCGGGTCGATTCCATTTATCGAGTCCGCAAGAGCCCCGGGTTCCAAAAGGCACAACTACCACACCATTCCATGGTGGTGGAATCGGCCATGCATAGACTGAAGAGTCAAAAAATGCACTCCTCGGTGCCCCCTGGTAGGGAAGCCCGAAGCCTGGATGCTCTCGGTAGGAAGTGCTTCCAGGGCTCTATGCTTGCTTGTCGAGTCCAGACATACCAGCTCTACATGGGCATGTATCTCCGAGACCTGGCTAAAGAAATAGCCGGTTACTCTGCTGGTCTCTCCGACGAACCTTTGCAGAGGTTCCAATCCTTGTCTACTGGCATTCGGGAGTGCTCCAAGTTTATCTCTCGAGCAGCCTATGATGGTTTTGAGGCTTCGGCTCGAGTAGCCGCGGCCGGCATCGGTGGACGCCGCCAGGCTTGGCTTCAGACATCCGACCTCGAGCCCTGGGTGCAGGACAAGTTGGTCGATGTCCCCTGCCGAGGTGATAACCTCTTTGGCAAGCCCATGGATGAGAAGGCTGCACAAATCGAGACGGAGACTCTCACCAGGACTCGTCTCTCCAGGAAGACCTCTGCTCCTTCTCAAAAGAAGAAGGCCTCGGGGAAAAAGCCCTTTTACCCGAGGAAGGGTGCTGCCTATAAATACTACCCTCAGTATCAGGCCTCCCCAGCTCCCCCACAGGGAAAGCAGGCCAAGGGTCGAGGTAATGGGCCCCGTAGGCAGCCAGCCCCCAAGCCTGCACCACCGGCCCCTGCTCAGCAGGGTGGGGGTTTTTGACTTTCTCAGCATAGCCTCTCCCCCTCAGCTGGTTTCTCTCAGCACAGGAGGCCGGCTGGTCCACTTTGCCCACAGATGGTCCAACATCACCACAGATACCTGGGTGCTTCAGATAGTTCAAAAGGGCTATCTTCTTCATTTTCACCAGGTACCTCCCTCCTACTTTCCAGGGGAGCCTTCCAGACTCCCTCTGCACAGGGACTTACTCCTTCAGGAGTTAGCAAGTCTTGTTCAGGAACAAGCCGTGGAACCGGTGCCCCACCACCTGAAGGGTCAAGGGTTTTATTCCAGATACTTCCTGATTTCGAAAAGAACAGGAGGCCTCAGACCCATCCTAGACTTGCGCAACCTCAACAAGTTCCTTGCAAAGGAGAAGTTCAAAATGCTTACCCTTGGAATCCTGCTGCCCTACCTCCAGCAGGGAGACTGGCTATGCTCCTTAGATCTAAAGGATGCGTATACTCATATCCTTATTCATCCAGACCACAGACAATACCTCAGGTTTGTGGTGGACGGACGCCATTACCAGTACAGAGTACTGCCTTTCGGCCTATCCTCCGCCCCCAGAGTGTTCACCAAATGCCTAGCAGTGGTGGCGGCCTATCTGAGACTTCAGGGTCTCTTTGTATTCCCATACCTGGACGACTGGCTCATCAGAGCCCTGTCTGCCCAAGAAGCCACTCAGGCTACTCATCGCACGGTGGCTCTGCTCCAGCACTTGGGATTTGTCATAAACTTCGCAAAGTCCACTTTGCTCCCCTCTCAGGATCTAGAATTCATCGGCGCCAGGTTGAACACTCTTCAGGTGCGGGCCTTCCTGCCTCTGGACAGGGCCCAAAGGCTCATGGATCTCGCCAGCCATTTTCACAGCAATTCCCTGGTCTCGGCCAGGCAATTTCTGAGACTGCTCGGCCATATGGCTTCCACGGTCCATGTAACCCCCTATGCCCGCCTGAACATGCGACCTGCTCAATGGTGCCTTCGCAAACAATGGCATCAGGCCACTGGGAGCCTAGCGGACTCCGTACAGATCTCCGACCAGTTGGTCTCCTCTCTGCGATGGTGGCTTCACCTGCCAAACCTAGTGCTCGGGGTGACTTTTCAGCCCCCTGCACATTCTCAGGTCCTGACGACCGATGCTTCTCTCCAGGGCTGGGGAGCACATTGCCAAGGGACTTGTACGCAGGGTCTCTGGACTCCTTGGGAGTCCGCTCAGCAGATCAACTTCCTGGAGCTCAGAGCCATCCGCCTAGCGCTCAAAGCCTTCTCTCACCTGATTTCTCACCAGTCAGTACTTGTCCAGACAGACAATCAGGTTGCCATGTTCTACGTGAACAAGCAAGGCGGAACCGGCTCCTTCCTTCTCTCTGTCAGAAAGCACAGAAGCTCTGCTCTTGGGCCGTCCATCGCAACATCGTCCTCAAAGCTGTCTATCTCCCAGGTCAAGAAAACTATCTGGCAGACAAACTGAGCAGGATCCTCCAACCGCACGAGTGGAGATTGGATCCGCTGGTGGTTCAGCGGATCTTTCTACGGTGGGGCCTCCCCACCATGGATCTGTTCGCCAGTCCTCTGAACCGGCAGCTTCCCAGATTCTGCTCTCGACAGCCGCATCCTCTCCGGGTGGCGGCGGATGCTTTTCTGATTCCATGGTCCACAGGCCTCTTGTATGCCTTTCCAACCATGCCTCTGGTGTCTCGGACGCTCTTCAAAGTTCTCAGAGACAAGGCATCGATGATCCTAGTGGCTCCCCGGTGGCCGAGGCAACCTTGGTTCCCGCTTCTGATGCAGCTAGCGGTGGACACCCCTCTTCCTCTGGGGTTTTAGCCCGACCTCCTCTCGCAGGATCAGGGGACGCTCCTGCACCCCAACCTCCGGTCCCTTCATCTGATGGCCTGGCTGCTGAAAGGGTAGTCCTTGCTCCTCTCCAGCAGCCTCCAGATGTGGAAGAGGTCGTCTTGGCCTCCAGGAGGCCTTCCACCCGGAAGTCCTACGCTCTTAAGTGGCGTCGGTTCTCCGTCTGGTGTACTCAGCAGTCTCAAGACCCCTTCTCCTGTTCGGCATCAGTGGTCTTGCAGTACTTGCTTTCTCTTTCCAATCTTGGCCTTAAGTCCAACTCGGTCAAGGTCCACCTCAGTGCTCTTTCTGCGCATCACGTGCCGGTGGATGGTAGACCTCTTTCCAGCCACCCTCTGGTGGCTCGTTTTCTCAGAGGCCTCCTTCTCCTTAAACCACCTTTGCGCCCGCCAGCCCCGAACTGGGATCTCAATGTGGTTTTACAGCGGCTTACCTGTCCGCCTTTTGAGCCTATGGCTACCTGTCCTCTTCGTTTTCTTTCCTGGAAAACCTTGTTCTTGGTGGCCCTCACTTCTGCTAGACGCGTTAGTGAGCTGCAGGCCCTGGTATCTGATCCTCCTTACACTAGGTTCTACAAGAACCGGGTAGTCCTACGGACTCACCCTAAGTTTCTTCCTAAAGTGGTTTCCCCTTTTCACATCAACCAGGAGGTGGTACTTCCGACCTACTTTCCCAGGCCACACTCCAGCCGAGCTGAAATGGTCCTGCATACCCTGGACTGTAGAAGGGCGCTGAACTTCTACCTGGACCGTACGCAGGAGCACCAAAGGGCGGTTCAGCTCTTCGTGTCTTATGACCCCAACAAGTTGGGGCTCCCTGTCTCCAAGCGTACTCTGTCCATCTGGATTGCGGACTGCATCGCTTGGGCTTACGAGGCTGCGGGCCTCGTGCTGGAAGGTAGAGTCACCGCTCATCGCGTTCGGGCGAAGGCTACATCAGTGGCTTACCTCCGCTCTGTTCCGTTGGCAGACATCTGCCGGGCCGCTACTTGGTCTTCAAGCCAGACTTTTGCAGCCCATTACTGCCTGGAGAGGGAGTCCCGCAGGGACAGTGCTTTCGGACAGGCAGTCCTCCGTAACCTCTTTGAGGTATAGGCAACTCCTACCCTCCATCCTGGATGTTGGGCTACCGGTTGGAGACGTATTCAGAGAAGATTCCTTCCTTCTGTGCTGCTGAGCTAGAGGGAGCTCATTTTTGTGCTTAGGGTCTCCGGTAGCCTTAAGCTTGGGAGTCCCATATGTGAGGACTGACTTCCTGCTTGGTCCTGGAGAAAGCGTAGTTACTCACCTGTAACAGGTGTTCTCCAGGAGCAGCAGGAATCAGTCCTCACAACCCTCCCTCCTCCCCTTGGAGTTGGAGTTATATGCTTTCATTTTTGCTAATTTTTGCTGTCTTTTAGCTATGTCATCTGACTGAGCAAGATGGCACCCTTGGGCGGGAAGAGGACCGCGCATGCGCACTGCAATTCCCAAAGGCTTTCTTTGAAAGCTGGGGAAAATTGCTCCGCGAGGGCTCCGTCGGCGCCGACGTCACCCATATGTGAGGACTGATTCCTGCTGCTCCTGGAGAACACCTGTTACAGGTGAGTAACTACGCTTAATGCTGCATTCTCCTCGGCTCTGGATGCTCTCGCTTCGCCCATGCCACGTCCTGTGAGACGTTCTGCACCCCAGCCTTGGCTTTCATCCACTACCCGCTATCTACGTTCCTATGCCCGTTCTATTGAGCGTGCTTGGCTCAAATCCCGCTCCCCTGCAGACTTTCTACACTTTAAATTCATGCATTGTCTCTTTCCAATCAGCCATAGCTCTTGCCAAACAAGACTACTATGTCCATCTGACTAACTCTCTTGCCTCTGATCCTCGCTGTCTCTTTACTACTCTCAGCTCTCTTCTCAAAGTGCCTCCGCCTCTGATCCCTCCCTCCCTTTCTGCCCAACCCCTGGCTGACTATTTCCATGACAAAATCACCCTCCAATTCCCCACAAAGTCAGCTACTTCCCCTTCTCCTCCTCTTCACTCCCAACTCTCCTGCCCCCCCCCCCCCCCACCTCTGCTATCCTCTCTTCCTTTCCTGTGATCTATGAAGAGGAAACTGCATACCTTCTTTCTTCCTCCAAACTCACAACCTGCTCCTCTGATCCTATCCCCACCCGTCTCCTAAGCCCCATCTCCTCCACTGTTGTCCCTTCCATCTCTCATATTCTCAACCTATCGCTCTCCACTGCAACAGTCCCTGCAGACTTCAAGCATGTTGTGGTCACACCTCTCCTCAAGAAACCCTCACTTGATCCCACCTGTCCTTCTAATTATCGACCCATCTCTCTCCTTCCCTTCATTTCTAAACTACTTGAACGTGCGGTTCACCGCCGCTGCCTCAACTTCCTCTCCTCTCATGCCCTCCTGGATCCCTTACAGTCTGGCTTTCGTCCTTTATACTCTACTGAAACGGCTCTTGCCAAAGTCTCCTGTGACTTGTTCCTGGCAAAATCTAAGGGCCTTTACTCTGTCCTCATCCTTCTTGACCTCTCTGCTGCTTTTGACACTGTTGACCACAACTTTCTCCTTGATACCCTGTCCTCATTTGGTTTTAGGGGCTCTGTACTATCCTGGTTCTCCTCCTATTTCTCCCATTGCTCTTTCAGTGTGTGTTCTGGTGGCTCCTCCTCCTCTGCTACCCCGCTCCCAGTTGGTGTACCCCAAGGATCTGTCTTGGGTCCGCTCCTTTTCTCTCTCTACACCCAGTCCCTTGGTGCGCTTATCTCTTCCCATGGCTTTCAGTACCATCTGTATGCTGGCGACTCCCAGATCTACACTTCTATGCCTGAAATCTCTCCGGCAATCCAGACCCGGACCTCTGCCTGCCTTTCTGACATTGCTGCCTGGATGTCTCACCGCCGCTTGAAACTGAATATGGCCAAGACTGAACTTCTTATCTTTCCCCCTAAAACCTCCCCTGCTCTTCCTCCTTTCTCAGTCTCTATGGATAACTCTGTACTCCTTCCTGTTTCCTCAGCCCACAATTTGGGGGTTGTCTTTGACTCCTCTCTCTCTTTCTCCACACATATTCATCTGATAGCTAAGACCTGCCGTTTCTTTCTCTCTAACATCAGCAAAATCCGCCCTTTCCTTTCTGAACACACTACTAAAATGCTTATCCACTCCTTAATCACCTCCCGTCTTGACTACTGTAACCTACACCTTACTGGTCTCCCTCTGAATCACCTCTCTCCCCTTCAATATGTTCAACACTCTGCGCGGCTAATCTTCCGCCAGCCTCGTCATGCCCATATTACTCCTCTTCTCAAGTCACTTCATTGGCTCCCTATCTGTTTTCGCATCCAGTTCAAACTTCTCATGCTGACCTATAAATGCATTCACTCTGCGACTCCTCTCTACATTTCTTCTCTTATCTCTCCTTACAACCCCCCTCAGGAACTCCGCTCTTCTTCAAACTACTTCTATCTGTGCCCTTCTCTTCTACTGCTAACTCCAGACTTCGCACCTTTCACCTTGCTGCGCCTTACGCCTGGAACAAACTACCTGTGTTTGTACGCCAGGCACCTTCTCTAACCCTCTTCAAATCCAGGCTGAAAACTCACCTCTGCACTGCTACTTTTGGATCTTGACCCACCTGATCTCCCTTGCTTTATCCCTGCCTACACCTTCTGTGTTGGTCTTGACTAGATTGTAAGCTCTAATGAGCAGGGACTGTCTCTTACACCTCTGCAGTGCTGCGTACGACTCGTAGCGCTATATAAATGTTCAGTAGTAGTAGTAAAGACTAACTAATATTTAAAAACTCAAAATTTCAGAACGGTGAAGATATCGATTTTAGACTATGTACATAAGAACATAAGATATGCCATACTGGGTCAGACCAAGGTCCATCAAGCCCAGTATCCTGTTTCCAACAGTGGCCAATCTAGGTCATACGTACCTAGCAGTTTCCCCAAAAGACACAGGTTCCGCAATGCTTGTACTGTGTCAAGCATTGATATCCTGGGTCCCTTCTTAATAATGGTTTATGGACCTTTCCTCCAGTAATTTGTACAAACCTTTTTTAAACCCAGCTACACTAACAGCCTTTACTACATCCTCCGGTAACAAATTCCAGAGTTTGATTACACGTTGAGTGAAAAAATATTTTCTTTTATTAGTCTTAAATAGTTTACCCTGTAGCTTCATTGCATGTCCCCTAGTCTTTCTATATTCTGATAACGTAAACAATCGATCTACGTTTACCCCTTCCACTCCGTTCATTAATTTATAGACTTCTATCATATCTCCCCTCAGCCGTCTCTTTTCCAGGTTAAAGAGCCCTAACCTTTTTAGCCTTTCTTCATAGGAGTATCCTTCCATCACCTTTACCATTTTGGTGGCTCTTCTCTGAACCTTTTCTAATAACTCTATATCCTTTTTAAGATACGGCAACCAGAATTGCACACAATATTCAAGGTGCGGTCTCACCATGGAACGATATAGAGGCATTATAATATCTTTTGTTTTATTTTCCATTCCTTTCTTTATGATACCTAGCATTCTATTTGATCTCTTGGCTGCCGCTGCACACTGGGCCGAGGGTTTTAACATGTTATCCACAATGACGCCTAAATCTTTTTCCTGGGTGGTGGTTCCTAATGTGGAACCTTGCATCATGTAACCATAGTTTGGGTTGTTCTTCCCTAGGTGCATAACTTTGCACTTGTCCACATTAAATTTCATCTGCCATTTTGATGCCCAGTCTTCTAATTTATCAAGATCCTCTTGCAATTTTCCACAATCCTCTTGGGTTTTAACAACTTTAAATAGTTTTGTGTCATCTGCAAATTTGATAAACTCACTCGTTATTCCACTTTCCAGGTCATTTATAAATATGTCAAAAAGCAGCGGACCCAGCACAGATCCCTGGGGTACACCACTATTCACCTTTCTCCATTGCGAAAATTGGCCATTTAGCCCAACCCTCTGCTTTCTATCTTTTAACCAGTTCTTGATCCACAGTAGTACACTGCCTCCTATCCCATGACTCTTTAGTTTTGCCAAAAGTCTCTGATGAGGGACCTTGTCAAAGGCTTTCTGAAAGTCCAGATACATTATATCAACCGACTCACCTTTGTCCACCTGTTTATTCACACTTTCAAAAAAACATAACAGATTAGTAAGACAAGATCTTCCTTGTCTAAAGCCATGTTGGCTGTCTCCCATTAAGCCATGACTATCTACATGCTGAGTAATTTTATTCTTTATGATGGTTTCTACCATGTTTCCCGGTACTGACGTGAGGCTCACTGGTCTGTAGTTTCCCGGATCACCCCTGGAACCCTTTTTAAAAATTGGCGTTACATTGGCGATCCTCCAATCTTCAGGTATTAGAGATGATTTTAATGATAGTTCACAGATTACTAATAGCAGGTCTGCAATCTCATATTTCAGTTCTTTCAATACCCTTGGATGTATACCATCCAGCCCGAGTGATTTGCTACTCTTCAGTTTATCTAATAGTTGTAATACATCTTCCCGATGTATCGATATTTCCTTCAATTCTTCCGCACCTTTAAATACCACTTCACTCATGGGTAACATCCCGACATCTTCCTCAGTAAAGACCGAAGCAAAGAATTCATTCAGTCTCTTCGCTATCGCCTTGTCTCCTCTTAGTGCCCCTTTAACTACTCTATCATCTGATGGACCAACTGACTCTCTCACAGGTTTTTTGCTACGAATGTACTTGAAAAAATCTTTATTTCACGTTTTTGCTTCCACAGCAAGCTTCTTCTCAAATTCTACCTTTGCCTGCTTTATCAATGCCTTGCATTTGACTTGCCAGTGCTTGTGCTGTTTCCAGGTTTCGTCGTTTGGCTCTTTTTTCCATTTCCTGAAAGATGCTTTTTTGGCAACAACAGTCTCTCTGACCTCACCTTTAAACCATGCTGGCAGTTTTTTGGACTTTCTTCCACTTTTCTTAAAGCGTGGAATACAGCTGGTCTGGGCTGCCAAAATAGTATTTTTCAAGAACACCCAAGCTTGATGTAAGTCTTTAACCTTTGCAACTGCTCCTTTTAGTTTTTTCTTAACTATTTTCCTCATTTTATCATAGTCTCCCTTTCGAAAGTTAAAAGGTAGTACTGTGGATTTCCGTACTATCCCTCCTCCACTAATTAAATCAAAGGCGATTATGCTATGATCACTATTGCCAAGTGGCCCCAACACCCTTATCTCTTGCACTAGATCTGGTGTTCCACTAAGGACTAGGTCTAATATGGCTTCCCCTCTGGTCGGTTCATGAACCAGCTGCTCCAAGAAGCAGTAATTTATGTCATCTAGGAACTTTATCTCCCTAGCATGTCCTGCCGTGACACTGACCCAGTCGATACCGGGGTAATTGAAATCACCCATTATTATTACTGTGCTGTAACTTTTGTTAGCTTCCTTGATTTCTTTGAGCATTTCATCATGCATTTGTTCCTTCTAGCCCGGTGGTCAATAGTACACCCCCACTGCCATCGCCTTCCCCTTTTTACATGGAATTTCAATCCCTAGAGATTCTACAGCAAATTTTTAGACTTCTAGCATTTGCATACAAGCATTTTAGAGACTGCATTTTATTCATATTAATTTGGCTATTGGTAGACATGGGTAATTTGGGATCTTTAAGCTCTGTCTGCTCCATACTCGAGGGCATTTGGGCTACTTTACTCTTTTTTGGAACCTCTCTGCTTTTGGTAGTATCCATCCGCTCTTGGGCGACTGTCGGCTTTCCCCTATTATCTAGTTTAAAAGCTGCTCTATCTCCTTTTTAAAGGTTAATGCCAGCAGCCTGGTTCCATCCCGGTTAAGGTGAAGCCCATCCCTTTGCAAGAGCCCCTCCTTTCCCCAGAATGTTCCCCAGTTCTTAACAAATCGAAAACCCTCATCTCTGCACCATTGTCTCATCCACGCATTGAGACTCCGGAGCTCTGCCTGCCTTTTGGGTCCTGCACGTGGAACGGGAAGCATTTCTGAGAACACTACCCGGGAAGTTCTGGATTTCAACTTCCTACCTAAAAGCCTAAATTTTGCCTCCAGAACATCCCTATCACATTTTCCTATGTCATTGGTACCAACATGTACCAAGACAGCAGACTCCTCCCCAGCACTATCTAAGACCTCATCTAGGTGGCGCGTGAGGTCCGCTACCTTCGCACCAGGCAGGCAGGCATGTTACCAGGCGATCCTCACGTCCACCAGCCACCCAGCTATCTACATGCCTAATGATCGAATCACCAACTATAACAGCTGTCCTAACCCTTCCCTCATGGGCACATGGCCCTGGAGAAACTTCCTCAGTGCGAGAGGGTTTTACATCACCTGGAGGACAGGTCCTAGTTACAGGATCATTTCCTGCCACACCAGGGTGATGCTCTCCTGTCACGTGACCTCTCTTCTCCATGGCAACAGGGATGCTGCCAGACTGGAGGTGGGACTTCAGGACTATATCCCTGTAGGTCTCGTCTATGTACCTCTCTGTCTGTCTTATGTTTTCCAAGTCTGCTACTCTAGCCTCTAGAGAACAGACTCGTTCCCTGAGAGCAAAGAGCTCCTTGCACCTAGTGCACACGTAAGACCTCTCACCAACTGGGAGAAAATCATACATATGTATTTCAAATTAAAGTGGACATCTCCCCTATATTAGGAATTTCCACTTCCACTTTTTAGTGATTATTGTAAAGGGGTTAGTGAGACACATTTTCATTGTTTGCAGATTACACTAAGATTTGCAACAATGTTTATATCTATTAAAATAATTTCTATTCCGCCTATTACTTAATAGTTCCTAAGCGATTTACAATACAAAAAATAATTTTTAAAATGAAAGAAAATCGAATTTAAACAGCAAAGGGTAAGATTAAGTAACAAAATAAAAATAGAAGACATCACAGACATACAAGATTGCTAGATCCGGCTCTATTCCTTTCCATCTGAGTGACCCAAGAAGGCCTTTTCAAACAAATTAATTTTGAGAAGGACGTTAAACTGTAAGAAGATTCTTTTCTGATGTGCAGAGATAAGGAGTTCCAGAGTGAAGGTGTTAGAAAGTAGAAAGTTCAATGACATGACACCTCCATTCGTGCTTTTGAGACTGGGGGAATAACGAGTAAATTGCTCTAGAACAGGGGTCTCAAACTCAAATTGCTTTGAGGGCCGAATGAGGACTTGTAAAGTAACCCGGGGGCCGCATAAGACGCGGGGCCTCATTTGCATAAGGGGCCTCATTTGCATAAATATTTGCATAATGTTACCATGCACTAACTTTTAGTAAACATGCCTCTTTAATGAGTGCATGGATAAAGAAAGACTAAAAGATTTAGAAACAGGAAGACAATAATTAAACTGGGAACCCCAAAAGCCAAACTTGGAATGTACAACAACACTGTAGAAATAAAACTATAAATTAATTTCCTCTTGTACTAAACAAAGCGCAAACATTAATGATGCACATTTCCCAGAGCTGACATATTCCAGTTAATAAATTCAAAATAAAGAGATATTTTTCTACCTTTTGTGCATTTTTTTCAGTTGCAATTGTTCCAGCCACTTTCTTCTGGTTTCTTCATGTCTTCTGCTAACTCTCCATCGTCTGCTGTCCATTTGCCCTTTCTTCTCTCCTAGTTTTTTTTCCATTCTCTCTCTACATCTGCTTTAACATACTAATCTTTCTCCTTTTTCTCTTTCCTCATTCCTATTTCATCCACTCAAATTTTACCCCTCCATCCTCAATCCCCACTTACTCTCCCAATACCTGGCCAATTGTAGATTTGTCTTCTCTCCCAGACAAAATATTTTTCCCCTCTCCATTTCACTTTCCCAGCTCCATCCCATTCTAATCCTCCCCCAACATCAGCTCCCTTCTAGTTCCAGCCCCACCCAGCATACGCTCCCTTCTAGTCCCTGCATCAGCCCATTTCCAATCCTAGCCCCCCATCAGCCCATTTCCAATCCTAGCTCCCTCCCCTCACAGCCCATTTCCATTCCAAGCCCCCTCCCCATCAGCCATTTGCAGTTCAAGCCCCCCTTCCAATCAGCCCACCTCCAGTCCTAACCCCCATCTGCCCATTTCCAGTCCTAGCCCCCACCATAGCCCATTACCAGTCATAACCCCCCCCCTGCCAATAGCCCACTTCCAGCCCTAACCCCCATTACCCCATTTCAGTCAGCCCCTCCATAGCTCATTACCAGTCCTAACTCCCCCCATCAGCCCACTTCCAGTCCTTCCTAACCCCCACCTGCCCATTTCCAGTCCTAGCCCCCACCATAGCCCATTACCAGTCATACCCCCCCTGCCAATAGCCCATTTCCAGTCATAACCCCCCCCCGCCAATAGCCCATTTCCAGTCATAACCCCCCCTGCCAATAGCCCATTTCCAGTCATAACCCCCCCCTGCCAATAGCCCATTTCCAGTCATAACCCCCCCCCTGCCAATAGCCCATTTCCAGTCCTACACGCCCCCTGCCAATAGCCCATTTCCAGTCCTACACCCCCCCCTGCCAATAGCCCACTTCCAGTCATAACCCCCCCGCCCAATAGCCCATTTCCCGTCATAACCCCCCCCTGCCAATAGCCCAGTACCAGCCCTACCCCCCCCCCCGCCAATAGCCCCTTTCCAGTCCAACCCCCCCCCCCCCGGGTAAATAAAAAAAACACCTGGCTTCTTCTGCTGCTGCTGCAGCAGAAAATCAGCTGTCCCGCGGCCCCTTCCTCTCTGCCCGGAGATCCCTCATTGTGCTTCATCAGCGTGTGCTTCTTAAGCCGCGAAGAGAGTATTTCCCTCTCGCGCGGCTTAAGCCTATTCACTTGTCAAGCCTCGCGAGAGGGGAATACTCTCTTCGCGGCTTGAAAAGCACACGCTGATGGAGCACAATGAAGGATCTCCGGGCAGAGAGGAAGGTAACGCAGCACAGCTGATTTTGCTGCTTGAGCAGCAGAAGCCCGTTTAAAAAAAAAATTGACAGTCGATTCTGCCGCTGCCACGGCGGCAACGGCAGAAGCAAGGCTTTTTTTATTTCCCTCCGTCGCGGGCCGCACAACCTTCTCTCGCGGGCCGCATGCGGCCCGCGGGCCGCGTGTTTGAGACCCCTGCTCTAGAAGGAGCGTGCTGGCTATAGGGAATCAATAGAGTAGGTAGATGGAGAGGCCAGTATAGTATGGTCTGTGTGCAAGTGTAAGTATTTTAAAATGGACGTGATAGGGTAGTGTTAACCGATGGTATTGGGGAAAAAAGGATAGTGGCATGATTGTATCTGGATGCGTTTGTCAAAAGATGAATGGCAGTATTTTGGACCAGATGAAGCTTTTTAAATTAGTAAAACAAAGCCCACGACCTCCGGTGACGTCATTGGGTTTCATGGTAGTGTAAAGAGAAAGCTCCGCTGCCTAAGCCTGCAACAAAGGGGGAAAAACCCCCAAAAACGGAGGCCACACAAGGAGTAATGAGGGGGCAATAGTGTCGGAGCCATCTGCGAAGCGGAAAGAGACACAGAAAACCGCGGCAGCCGCAAGCACGGTGGGCATTAAAGGAAAGTGAGCGGTGGCACAGGAGAGCGCGAGGCAGAAGGAAGCGTTGGCTTGGGCGCATCAGAGTGAGCGATCCCGGCAGAGAAGCCGGTGAAACACAGCGGAGATAGAGCAGAGAGTCGCCAGGCAGGCAGTGCACAGAGGACGGAGGTGGAGACAACGGAGCGGACAAAAGGAAAACCCCAACGGAGGCAGAGAGAGCCACAGAACCGGCAAATAAAGCGGACAGCAAAGGCAGTAGTGCAAGCAGAGAGAGGAGTACGTGGAGGAGAAGCGGCAGACCGGGTTTAAAGGCGGGAGTGATCCCGGTAAGGACGCTGGCAGAGGAGAGCGGTCCTGGAGAGAAGAATTGCCAGGAAGAAGGAGGATAGGGAGAGAAGGGGGAGAAAACAGTGCTGCTTAAGGGAAAAAAATTCCATTGTCAGAAAGATAAAGAGGAGGGATATAAATACTAAAGAATTACAACAGCATCCAACTAAATAAGGATATAGAAATTAAAAGAGGAAAAAGTGAATTTGCGGCCTGTCTAGCAGAAAGCCTGTAGAGAGAAGCCAGTCGCAGTACAAGAAGAGAGCAGACCCCAGATGGACGGTAGGGGCTATATGAGGTGTAAAGGGGCAGGATGGATAAGTCTAAAGGTGGACCGTCTGCAAAGAAAAAATTGGCGGAATTCAGATCCTCTTATGCCACATCAAGAGGAGGAAAGGAAGGGGAAAAGGGAGGGCAAAGCGCTGGCGGAGCAGGAGATGGGGCCAGAGGAGGAGATGGAGAGCCCCTGGGGCCCGGGAATAGCTGATAAGATTAAGACGTGGTTGACTGAGCTGAAAGAAGAACTAAAAGTGGAAATTAGTGGAGTTAAAAAGGAATTAAAAGAGACAATGCAATCCTTAAGACAGGATATAGGGGACCTGGGATCCCGGGTAGAGGAAACAGAAACTCAGCTGGAACAACAGGGAGACGCATTAGAAGATCTCCAAAAAGGCTGGGAGGAGTTAAAGCAAGCTCACGAGGATCTAAAAGAGAAGGCGGAGGATCTGGAAGACAGATCAAGGAGAAGTAATATAAGAATGAGAGGAGTGCCAGCGGACCCGAAGTATAAGAATTGTGAAGAAGTTATTATAAAAGTGTTTGGAACATTGCTATAAGCGGCGGCTCTCGAAGAGAGCGGGGATGGGGGGGACACCTGCAAATTGAGAGTGCACACAGGGGACTAGGGCCAATAAGAGACAATCGACCAAGAGACATTGTGGTGTGTCTGAAATCGTTTAAAACCAAAGAAAACCTATTGAAAGCAGCACGGAAACTGGGACATTTCAAGTGGGAAGGACATGTGGTGGAACTGTTCCAGGATCTCTCACTAGGCACACTGCAGCGATGGAGAGGGATGAAGGAAGTGACAGCCTACTTGAAGAAGGAGGAGGCGAGATATAGATGGCTGTACCCCTTTAGCCTGTTAATTACAGTAAATGGTATCTCGAGAAAGGTGAAGAATTGCGAGGAAGTGTGGGGTGCTCGGAGACATGGGACTAACTAATTTGCCAGGAGGCATTGAGAACCAAACAAGATCTAAGAATGCCACGGCATCTGGAAGTAGGGAGGCCAGTCGGAGATGGCACAGAGCACCATCCAATGGTCTGAGAGCAGCGAGATTGACCAAAGGCAGCCATAGTGCACAAGAGAAGGCGAAGGACATGGCTGAGGGGGAAGACCCCGGGAATCCAGGCACCAGATGAACTAACATATGAACTGCTAAGTGGGACATTGATATGAAGCTTGTAAGGGATGTTGTGGGTAGGGCTTGGGAGGAGGGGAGGGAGGCTGGGAGTGGAACAGTGGGAATAAGGCAAGGAGGGGGTTAGGATTGGATAGAGAAGTGGGGGAAGGAGGGGGTGTAGTAAGATGGGGGGGGGATGAAATGGGAGGTTGGGGACAGCGAGGAGATAGGGGGGAGGGGGAACAGGAAGAGAAGGGCAGGCTGAGGTCTGATAGATAGTCACGAGACATGGAAATCGAGTCTCCCAAGAGGGGACGAGGAATGGGGAAGGGGGATGGGGGGGTAGGGGAGAAGGGAGGAGGAGGGGGGAGGTGGGAGGCAAGTGAGGGGGGATGCAGCAAATATCAAAGGTGAGTTAAAAATAATAACCTTAAATGTAAAAGAGCTTAATTCGCCATTTAAAAGGCAGAAATTGGATAAAGAAACAGCATGCCAAAAGGCAGCGGTGGAATTCATACAGGAAACAGACCTAACAAGGGCGACAGAATATCTGGTAAAGCCTAAAGGGTATGAGGTCAGTGTCTTTGCATCAAACACAATAGAAAAAAAGAAGGGAGGAGTTGCAATTTTTATAGATTCAAAAGTAAAAATGGAATTGCAGAAAGTAGTCAGGGATAAAGCGGGGAGATATGTGCTATTGCGTCTAAAAATAGGGAATGAGTGGTATTGCCTACTGAATGTTATGCGCCCACAGGGATACAAGGAGAATTTTGGACAAGGCTCAATGAAGAGGTGGGAAAGCTAGGAGAGGGTATTATTATCTGTGTGGGGATTTTAATCTAACCTGGAACCTGGCTACAGATGCCATGGGGAAAAGAGAAGGTAAGAGAGCAGATAGAAACAAATATTGCCATTTTGTAACACAACATTGCTTAGTAGATGCATGGCGATTCCAGCATCCTCGGAAAAGGCAATTCTTATACTTCTCCCCAGTACATGGATCTTAGTCCAGAATAGATGCCATTTGGGTAACTAAGGAGGTGGTGGGAAGAATTAAAGGGGCGGAGATGGACTCGATAACGTGGTCTGACCACACTTTAGTGGAAATCAGAATGGAAATAGAGGGGGAGGAGAAGGGTATACAATTTTGGAGATTGAATGAATCTCTACTAGAAGATGTAAAGGTAAGAGATGAAATAGAGCGGGAAACAAGAGAATATTTTAGGTGGAATGATAACGGGGAGGTGGCGTGGGGGGGTGTTTGGGATGGATATAAGGCCGTAGTGAGAGGGGTTCTGATTAAATGAGGAGCTCGTAAAAGGAAGGAAAGGGAAAAAAGAGAGAGGGAATTGAGAGAAAGATTAATGACATTAGAAGAATTAGACGCTCAAGATAGAAAAGGAACCTATAGAGGACAAGTGTTGGCAGTAAGAGCTCAAATAAATGCAGGCGGACGCTATACGGTACCGCATGCAGCTCTTGAGGCAGGAATTTTTCGAGGGGGGCAATAAAGCTGGGAGGTACATGGCGCAGAAACTGAAACAAAGGAAGTTAAGATCACACATATTGAAAGTTAGAGATGCGGGAAGGAAGATAGTTTCTAAAGATGGAGATATTAGAGAGGCCTTCAAGAGATTTTATCAATTGCTGTACGAGGCAAGAATCCCCCCAGAGAGAGACAGGGTACAAAGCTACTTAGACTCTATAAAGCTGCCGAAATTAGAAGAGGCGGAACAAAAAGAGTTAAATAGAGCCATAAGAGAAGAGGAAGTCTTGAAAGCAATAAAACAGTTGAAAGTAGATAAGGCTCCGGGATTAGATGGGTTAACAGCAAGGTTTTACAGAAGCTTTGTAGAGATATTAATTAACCCAATAGTGCGGCTGTTTAATTTACCAAGGGAGGGAGGTTTGTTAGCAAGCACTATGGGGTGGGCAGGAATAACAGTAATACATAAAGCAGGAAAGGATCCGCAAGAATGTTCTTTGTATAGACCTATTTCATTATTGAATCTAGACGCTAAATTACTGACTAAAATATTGGCTACGCGTTTAAAGGGAAATTAATACATCAAGATCAAGAGGGATTTATACCCGGTAGGCAGGTAGCAGATAACATATGCAAGACGTCACTCTGCTTTTTACTTTCTGACCCCAGCCCTCTGGAATTCACTCCCGGTTGCTCTCCGCACTGAGCTTTCCTTTCAAGGATTTAAATGTTCACTCAAGACCCATCTTTATCAACAGGCCTTTGATCTCCCAGACCCTTGAGACTAGTCTCTCCACCAGGACCTTGCCTAATTTATCTCTTCCTGCTCCTGTCCTTCTCCATCTCCTCCTGTCCTGTCTAATCAATGGCGTTCTTTTCCTTTCTTGTTTTTATTAACTATATTGTACACCGCCCTGACGCACATGCCTGGGCGGTATATCAAGCGATGAATAAAGATAAAGACACTAAATACAATCTGGTCAATTGAAAAAAGTAAGGAGGAGGCATTATAGCTATCCTTGGATGCGGAAAAGGCCTTCAACCAAGTGTCTTGGCCTTTCCTATTCCAGGTAATGGAAAGAATGGGGTTGGGAAGAGAATTCATGGGTTGGGTATAAGCTTTATACCGCAACCCGAAAGCTTGCGTTCGGGTTAATGGAGCGTATTCACAGCTTTTTGAGCAGGGGAGGGGGACAAGGCAGGGATGTCCTTTGTCCCCCCTATTGGAACCGTTCGCAGCAAGGGTAAAAGAACAGGCAGATTTGAAAGGTATAACTGTAGGAAAGAAAAGAATATAGGATCTCGTTGTATGCGGACGGTATCATTTTAAGCGTGACTAGACCGGGATTCACTTTACCAATATTAACGTGTGAATTAGAAGAATATGGCAGACTGTCTGGTTTTACTATCAATGGGGCAAAATCTGAAATTTTGAATTTGTCAATAAAAAAAGGAGGAGCAGGAAAAATTACAAAAGAAATACCCATTTAGGTGGGCTCGGGGGTCGATTCGATACCTATGGATCCAAATAAATAACAGGTTGGAATCATTATATGACTTGAATTATTTAAAGCTATTTGTGCAAGCGGAGAGTTGGTTGAATGGGTGGGGGCAAGGTTATGTGTCCTGGTTTGGACGAATTGCTGTTATAAAAATGATGCTACTGCCTAGATTTCTGTTCCTGTTGCAAACATTGCCGATACAGGTGCCATATAGTAAGTTGAGGCAAATGCAAAAAATCATTAATCGCTTTATTTCGCAAAATAGGAGTCCCAGGGTAGCACTATCCGTCATTCAGAGAGCAAAGGGGGAGGTGGGCTTGGGGTTCCTAACTTCAAAAAATACTATGGGGCAGCACAGTTGAAAGCGATATATGAATGGCATCGAGAGAAACAGAAGCAATGGGTTCAAATGGAAGAGGACTCAGTAAGGGAAGTGGGATTGGAGAGGATGATATGGAAGGGAAGTAAAGTATTGGAAGGGACCACTTTAAACCCCATAATAGCGCATAGTCTGAAGGTTTGTAAGCTGAACAGGAAATATTAATACAAGATAAAGAATACACACAAGGGATGACACTAATGGCATGCTTCGAGAGGGGGCAGGGGCCAGAGGTGAGTATACTGAGAAGATGGGCTAAATCAGGGCTTACAGATATCTCCCAAATAGTGGATAAAGAGGGGGTGAGAGATTTTGAGGGTATTAAGGATTTATACGGATTAACAAGAAATGATTATTATAGCTATATCCAGGTTAGCCACTTTTTGCAACAGCAAAAGATGTGGAAGGATTTATGGGGAAATAGGGGGTGGTTTGAGGCCCTGGTATCAGGACAGTTAGGCCAAAAAGGAGCCCTATCTAAGTTATATAAAGGGTTAATGGAGGGCGGAGAGGGCAAATTAGAGTTTATGAAGAAATGGGAGGAAGATTTAGGGGTGCAATGGATGGAGGAGGAGTGGGATAAGATTATACAGACAGTGGCTGGCATATCAATAGCTACTCAAATAAAGGAAAATGCCTATAAAGTTTTATATTGGTAGTATTGGACGCCGGCTCGTAAGAGGCGAGCAGGATTGGGGCAATCTGATTTGTGCTGGAGGGGCTGTCAGGAGAAAGGAGATATGCTACATATGTGGTGGAAATGTGGTAAGATCAAAAAATATCGGGGCAGGGTGTTGGATATAATTTATGAAATGACAGGATATAGATTACAAGGGACCCCAGAGGTCTGCTTACTGCATCAGTTAGAGGACACTATTTCAGAGAGGGACAAGGGGGTGCTGCATCATTGTATTGCGGCCGCTCGGTGTGAGATAGCAAGATGTTGGACGGGGCCGTCCTTGCCACAGGTGGATGGCTTCATTAGAAGGATGACAGAATTGTGTTTGATGCATCGACTGACGAAGCTGAGGCAAGGGAAACGGGAGAGGAGTACGGAACATTGGACGAGGGTGTGGGGATGGCTAGAAAATTGGGGAGGGGGAGTAAAGGCGAGGGGGGAGTAAGGAGGGAAGGGAAGGAATAAAGAATGTTATCAGTATGAAGTTATGTTTTTGGAATGAATAGGGGGAGTTTATATATAGTGGCGATGATTATGATAGCACTGACGAGACCGCTATAAGAAATCATAGGATGGGGGATATAGAGAGGGGAAGGGGAGGAGGGAAGTGGGGTATCTAGAAGCATAAGGTATACTGCAGTTGTAAACGCTAGAGGTGAACATATCTTGGGATTGTGTACAAGTTATAAAGGTTGTATATGGGGATGACAGAAGATGGTTGTTAATTAGCAGAAAATATTAATAAAAGGTTAAATGGGGAAAAAACCCCAAAGCCCACGGTATATAGGATTACATTAATCAATGTGATATGATAAAGGCATGAGTAAGGGTGTACAGAGATTGAAATTAAAAAAACAGCTTTATGGAACGTAGACGAAAGAGAGAACAAAATGTAGCCCGAACAGTGGCAGCACATTGAGAGTTGAGGATAATTGTGAATTGAAGATGACACAGAGATGGAAGTGCCTTGGCTTGTTGGACTAACAGATGGCAGACGAGATCCTCTAGTTATCCTTAATGCCTGGGATTTTGATGGGTTGAGTTGAAGATGGTGAGAGGCTAATCAAACGGCCACTGCATCGAGACAGATGTTCAGGGGGAAAAGATCTCGAGTCAAGGCTGTGTCTGCATAGTGTACCAAGAAAATGTCATCAGCTTAGAAGTATCCGCTAATACCATGATCTTGGACAAGGGTAGCAAGAAGTGATAGAAAGATATTGAAAAGAACTGAGGAGAGAAAGGAAGGGCCACAGGAAAAGGAGGAGGCCAATGAGTATGTATTAGTATGTAGAGATTAGACAAAATGAGGAGAGATCTAAGAAAACTTAAGGAGTGGTCTAGTGCTGGGCAACTAAGATGCAATGTTAATAAAAGTATATATTCATAATTTAGGGTGCAGCAATCCAAGAGTGCAGCACATATTTGGAGTGAGGTACTCGTGCATCAAACAGGAGAGAAAGATTAGGATGATTTTATCTGTGATCTCAAGGAAGCAAAACAGTCTAAGTAGTGGCCAGAATCAGATGTATGATGATAGGGGGGCATACAGGATGAAGCAAAGCAGTAGGATATAGGAGATAATACCTCTGTACAAGTTGTTGGTGAGACCTAATCCGAAGTATTATGACCAGTTCTGGGGTCATACCTCCAACAGATAGGCTAGAGAAGGGCTACCAAAATTATGCAGAACCAGGCACCAAAATCCTTATGCAAAGAGACTGAATGACCTAAATATATGTGCCCTACAGGAAGAGCGAATAAGATAGACAAGGATAGAAATAATGCACAAGGAGCAAACTTTACAGTGGAAAGGAACTTCTAGTTCAAATCTTTTTTTATTGGCAAAAGTAAAACACTCTTGACATGTTGATACTCTTACACATGTCTGGGAGTAACAAGCAGTAAAAAGAACCAATATTTTTACATTTTACATTATTTCTCACCTACTACTTCCCCCCCCCCCCATACATACTCCCAGGCTTAACATCAGCTCTCCCATCCTCAGATGTTGGGGGGAGGGGGTGGTAACCATCACACCTATGCAACAAATAGCAGTGGAAACCCAATCTTCTCCCTTACCCCTCTCCAGCCAAATGCCCGATGAACCACTCCAACCCACCCTGACAAGAAGGGCAATGGTAAGAACAGCCTTCCCAAGGTCAAAAGCTCACCTACCCTCCACCCCACCACCACCCCCTTACATGCTGCAGCTGTCCACAGAGACCCACAAGGAATCCCTTGGCACACAAAAGACAAAAAGTCCCCTCCCCAAGTGTCCCAGGAATTAACAATGATTAAGAGCTAAACTCTGATTCCTTGGCGACAACCCTTTTATATAATCCTCCCATATCTCCAAAAACGTCCCCACCTTCTGCTTCCCACCCTTGGCCCATTGCCTATCCAGTTGCATATGTTGGTGCATCCATATTACGCCAGTGCCAGAAGCTCGGCGGACCAGGAGACACCCAAACCGACAAAATAGCTTTCTTGGCCAACATCCATGCCCTTCGAAGTCACCTACTCCGTCCCCAGCCTATAACCTTCACAGCCCCCAAGGAGTGGAACAGAGCTTCCTCAGGAGTCAAGGTCCATTTTCAATGCAATACTCATTCCACATAAGCATGCACCTCTTTCCAGTAATGTTGGATGAGAGGACATTGCCAAAGCATGTGACTCAACAAAGCCCCCCTTTCTCCCACATTTTGGGCAATCAATTAACCCTGAACTCCCATCACATGGGCATGCGCTGGCACAATATAAACTCTGTGAATACTTTGATACAGCATATCATGCATACACCCAGCCGGTGGACTTAGGAATTTTTGCTAGAAGTTTCAATAGCCTCTCACCCATGAAGGTAGTGTTCAACTCAGCATTCCACTTCGCAACTAAGGCGTCACAGAAGGCCAAGGCTATAACTCTTGCAAAAAAGCTATGGACCCAAGAAACTGTAATCTTAACCGATACCTCCAGCAAAAATAAATCTTCAAGATCCGTGACAAAATCACTGGAAAGATAATCTACATTTAGCATGGCCACATGGCTACACAGCTGAAGATAAGAGAACACGTCCCTCTGAGCCAAATCATATTGAGCTCTAAGTTCCTCAGAGGAAATCAAATGCCCATCCGCAGTCGAGGCTTGATGTAACTGTCCCAATCCCTTCCTCTCCCAAGCCTTAAACCACCTAGTGGAAATTTCCGAAGAAAAATCTGTGTTTCCCTAATTGGGCAAATACATAGACTGCTCCACTGAGTATTGCAATCAAACAAATCCAGAAAGGAATGTTTAAAATATGAGGTCATGGTATGAGGCTCCAAAGGGGCAGAACCAGGAGTAAAACAAAATATTTCTTCACAAAAAAGGTAATGGATGCATGGACCAGCCTCTAAGTACAGATGTTGGAGGCAAAAACAGTTACAGAATTCAAGGAAGCCTGCAATAAGCATAGAGATTTTCAGTTGCAAAGAAGTGAGTGGAAAGCCAGAGACTAAATAGGATCTATGGCATTTCATAGAAAGCAAGGTGGGCAGACAAAATGGGAGCAGGAACTATTATGTGCATGTGTTCAATATTAGATACATCTAGCAATATTATAGAAATAACTATGGTCCTTACAATTGTGTGCAAAGTTTAGACACCCAAGATCAAAATGTATGTTTCACTGAAGTCCTAAATGAATAGAAGTTGAAAAAAACTCTACATGATGCAAAGTTAAAAACATCTATCTCCAGGAACAAGCAGGAATGTAGTCTTGACATATGGGTATCGTCGGTAACGATGGACCTGCGCGGGAATGCTCCCCAGCATCCAATTAGAAAGCTTTTGGGAGCATCCCACAGCGCCTGCATGCTGCCTTCCCGCCTTTCCCAACTGCCTCTCTTCAGTTCTTCATTTTCCGCGGAGCCAGCAGGTCATTTTTCCTGTCACCGCAGAAATTATCCCATCTTTTTCATTCTTTTTTGTGATAGCGTCTGCCTTCCTCGATGCTATACCGGTACCGCTGGTTCTTTCTTTCTTTCTTCAAAAAAAAAAAAATTTTGTAATCTTTTTTCTGGACTTTCCAGTCTTTTTTCTGTCGGGTGCCACGCGCCATTTTGGGCACTAGGCCCAACTTTTCCTTCAGAAAGGAAAAACCCGCCTCGGGTTTTAAAAAGTGTTCCAAGTGTGGCGGTACCATCTCCGTCACCGACACTCACGAGTGGTGCCTTAAATGTTTAGGTCCTGACCACTCCATCTCGGAGTGTGTTGCCTGTGGGATGATGTCGAAGAGGGGTCGGCAAAACCGAGCTGCTAAGCTTAGCACCCTTTTTCCCTCCAATGCAGCATCCGTGGCATCGACGTCTTCCAGGGCTTCGTCTTCCTCCCATGGATCTCAGCTAACCAAACATAAATCTGGCCGGTCCTCAAAGGGTAGATCTCCTTCCAAGCATCGAGATGCCTCTGGCGTTGCCCTTGAGGGACTTGTACCGGCAAAATTGCCCCGGCGGGAGGCTTCGGCTTCCAAAGCACTATCGGGGCTCCAGGATGTTCTTGAGGCCTCAACTTCGGCAGAACTACTGGTGCCATGCTCTGGGGTACCGGCCGCTTCGTCCGGTACAGATACCCAGGCATCGGCAGCGTCAATAGACCAGAGATTCTTGGCTATTGAACGCAGTCTGGCGGCTTCGGTGCCTTCGGGACCACTTCAGACGGTTCAACCGGTATCGACACCGGCTCCGGCACCGGTACCAGTACCGACAGCATCGACATCGGCGACTGTGTTACCGACACCGAGTCATGCTGTTTCCTCCGGTATCGACAGGCCGGTACCGGACCCCTCCGGTACCGACTTCGATCGGTACCAGTATCGTGCTTTGCAAGAGCACCCGGACAGGAGATACTTTGAATCCTCTGAGGAGTCTGAGGATTCTGACAGCTCTGTCGGTACCGGAGTACTTCTCTCTGAGGAGCCTTCCTCTCCTAAACGTAGGATGTCTCCTTCAGAGGATATATCCTTTCAGGATTTCATCCGGGAGGTGGCTAGAGGTCTTTCCATCACAGTGGCTCCTGAAACAGAGCCCAGAGCAAGGGAATTGGAGATTTTACAATATCCTAAAGCTCCCAAGGAGGCGGCTACTTTGCCTATTCATGAGATCTTGCATGATTTCATGCTAAGAATGTGGGAAACACCTCTTACCACCTCTCGTCATTCTCGTAGGCTTGATACCATGTATCGAGTACCTCCTTGTCCTGGATTTCAAAAAATCCAGTTACCACCCCACTCCATGGTAGTGGAATCAGCTATGAGAAGGATCAAGTGTGCAAAAAGACATGCTTCTAATCTGCCAGGACGTGAATGTAGGACTCTTGATGTCTTTGGGCGTCGAACCTTCCAGGCCTCTATGCTTTCTGTCAGGATTAGTTCCTACATTTTATATATGGGAATGTTCCTTACGGAGGTTACAGGAGATCTAGAGCGTATGAGCCCTCTCCTTCCTGATGATAAGAGGCAAGATTATCTTACACTTGTCAAACATGCCGAAGATGTTTCCAAGTTTGTTAATCGTGCAGCTTTTGACTGCTTTGAGTGCATAAGCAGAACCTCTGCCATTGCCATAGGTGCTCGTAGGATTGCCTGGCTCCAGGCATCTGACTTAGAACTCTGGGTACAGGACAAACTGGGGAATATCCCTTGCACAGGCGAAAATCTCTTTGGCAAAAATTGGCAAGAGAAAGCTAATGAGCTGGATGCTGATAACACCACTTTGGATAGACTATCCAAGGCTACAGCTGATCCTGCAAGGAGAAAATCCTACAAGAAACCATTCTTCTCTAAAAAGAAGAGGTTTTACCCCTCCTATACCCAGCAGGGGCATTCTGTAGGTCAGTCTGCTCGAAAGGGACAGCAGCCACCAAAACAAAGAAAAACAAAGTCTGCTAAGCCTCAACCGGCCCAACAGACTCAGCCTCCACAGGGGCTTTGACTCCCATCTAGTGAACTTGGCCTTCCTGGCCCTGAACGGGCCAGAGCCCTCCACCATTCCAGGAAGGTTGTGTCATTTTGCCCCCAGATGGGAGCAGATAACAGCAGAAGAATGGGCTCTCTCCATTGTAAAGGAGGGGTACAAACTTCATTTCCTCAACATGCCCCCTCCTACAGTTGTAAGACGGTTCAATTCTCAGACTTCACTCGAAAATCAGTTAGGTCAAGAGGTCAATTTACTTTTTGCCCACGGGGCAATAGAAGACGTACCCATTTCCCAACAGGGTGCAGGGTTTTACTCCCCCTATTTCCTTATTCCAAAGAAAACAGGGGGACACAGACTCATTTTAGACCTCAGAGAATTGAACAAATTCCTGTTCCAAGGAGAAGTTCAAGATGATTTCTCTAGGAACTCCTCTGCCATACCTTCAGAGTCAGGATTGGCTTTGTTCTCTAGATCTCAAGGATGCGTACACCCATGTTCTCATCCATCTAACTTACCGAAGATTCCTTCAGTTTCTATTTCAGGGGAAGCACTACCAGTACAGGGTTCTTCCTTTTGGCCTGGCCTCAGCACCAAGGGTGTTTACGAAATGCATGGCTGTAGTGACAGCATTTCTTCGCACTCTAGGAATATTCGTCTTCCCCTACTTAGACGACTGGCTCATTCGAGCCCCATCAGAATCAGAGGCCAGAATTTCCCTATCTTGCACAATGCGTATACTTCAGTATTTGGGCCTGGTCATAAACATCCCAAAATCCAACCTAACTCCCACTCAGTCTCTAGAGTTTATAGGAGCTATGCTGGATACCAGGAAAGCAAGTGCCTATCTTCCACAGCCCTGCTGCCTTCGCATTGTGCAGTTAGCTTCCCAAGCAGTGTTAAAAACTCTTCTCACTGCTTGGGAAATGTTACAATTGCTAGGCCACATGGCATCTACTGTGCATGTGGTTCCCTATGCTCGCCTCCATATGAGAGCGGCCCAATGGACTTTATCCACTCAGTGGACTCAAACATCAGGCTGCTTATCAGAGAAAATAGCAAACTCAAGTCGCCTTATTTTGTCCCTACAATGGTGGCAATCAACCCAAAACTTGTTGGTGGGGTCCCCTTTCCAACAGCCCCCACTCCAGGTCACTCTAAGAACAGACGCCTCACAGGTGGGTTGGGGAGCTCACCTGCAAGATCTCTCTACCAAAGGCACCTGGACTCCACAGCAGACCCATCTACACATCAATCTCTTGGAACTCAGAGCAATCTTCCTTGCTCTTCGAGTGTTCCACACCCAGCTGAGCTACAAGACAGTCCTAATTCAGACGGACAATCAAGTAGCTATGTTCTATCTGAACAAGCAGAGAGGAACAGGCTCTCTGTCGCTTTACAACGAAGCTTTGCGACTATGGGCCCTCGCCATAGAGCATCAGATTCATCTCCTTGCGGTGTATCTGCCAAGCATTCAAAACTCCTGGGCAGACAGAGTCAGTCGAGTTCTGCTTCCACACGAGTGGTCTCTTCGTGCAGACCAGGTAGCAAAAATTTTTCAAATTTGGGGAACTCCGGACATAGACCTCTTTGCAAGTCCGTTGAATGCCAAACTTCCCCGATTCTTTTCCAGAATTCCAGCTCAGGGTTCTCAGGCCAGGGATGCTTTCCTCCTCCATTGGGGTCAGGACTTCCTATATGCCTTTCCACCCATTCCCCTAATTCCCAAAACCCTATTCAAGCTTCAGAGAGACAGAGGCCATATGATTCTCATAGCTCCACATTGGCCACTGCAGGTGTGGTACCCTCTGCTCCTACATCTCTCTCAAGCTCCATCTCTGGAGTTAGGATCTGCTCCAGATCTCCTGTCTCAGGAGGACGGGATGTTGTGGCACCCTGATCCCCACTCTCTGCATCTCAGGGCCTGTTTGCTGAGGGCCTAGACCTTCATGGTCTTAACCTGTCTCAATAGTGCGGTATATAAGAGATGTTAAATAAATAAATAAAAAAACAAGTAAAGGATATCCTTTATTCTTCTAGAAAGTCTTCCAAAAGACGCTCTTATGCTTTCAAGTGGAAAAGGTTTTCCATATGGTGTTCGCAGAAGGGTCTTGACCCCCTGGCGATACCTCTGGAATCATTATTGGAGTATCTCCTTCATTTATCTAATGCAGGGCTTAAGACTAACTCAGTACGAGTCCATTTAAGTGCTATTTCAGCTTCTTTCAAGCCTTTAAATGGACAACCTATTTCCTCTCATCCTCTCATAGCGAGATTTATGAGGGGCCTTCTTCTCACTAAGCCTCCCATTAGGCCACCACCGGTAGCATGGGACCTAAATCTGGTTCTTGGGCAGCTCATGAAGCCGCCTTTTGAACCTCTAGCTACTACCTCCTTGAAATTCCTTTCCTGGAAGGTTGTCTTTCTCATTGCAATCACATCAGCACGTCGCATTAGTGAGTTGCAAGCATTAGTGGCTGATCCCTCCTTATACGAGGTTCCATCATGATAAGGTAGTCCTTAGGACTCATCCACACTTTATGCCAAAGGTGGTCTCACCTTTTCATTTAAACCAAGCAGTTTACCTGCCTGTATTTTTTCCAAGGCCTCATGCTTCAAATGCAGAAAGGAGTCTTCATACTTTGGACTGTAAAAGAGCACTTGCTTTTTACTTACAAAGGACACAGCAACATAGAAAATCCTCTCAACTCTTTGTTGCTTTTGATCCTTCTCATTTGGGACTTCCAGTCTCCAAGAGAACATTGTCCAATTGGATTGCACAGTGTATTTCTTTTACCTATCAGAGTAAAGACCTTTCTCTGGAAGGCCATGTCACAGCTCACAATGTGAGAGCCATGGCAGCCTCAATGGCTCATCTGCACTCTGTGTCTATTGATGACATCTGTCGAGCAGCTACTTGGGCCTCGGTTCATACCTTCACAGCCCATTACTGCTTGGACAAGGACTCCCGCCGGGATGCCTTGTTTGGTCAGGCTGTTCTATGACACCTGTTCCATACTTAATCAACTCCTACCCACCATTCCCGGTAGGATGCCAGAGATCCATGGGGGGAAGTGGAGCCCTTTCACAGGGGCGCACAACTTCTGGGGTTTCTCCCTGGCATCTGTAGCTAGGGAGTCCCCATATGTTACTCACCTCTAACAGGTGATCTCCAGGAACAGCAGGAATTTAGTCTTCACAACCCACCCACCTCCCCTAGGAGTTGTATCTCTCTTTTCTTTTCTTTCCCTCTCTCTCTCTCTTTGTCTCAGCTTTAAAACTCAACTGGAATTTTCAAAATGGAAGTAGCATAGGTATTAAATAAATCCTTCGGCGAGACAGCAGGTAAGCGCGGAAAATTCAACAAGCGCAGATTTCTCTTGCGGACTGAGTTTTCTAACATCTCTATTTTCCCATGGATAGTAGATAAATCTTTAACAACAGTACCTGAGATTGTAGCAGTGTCCACAAGTTTAACTTCCATCTGGGCAACCCTTGAGGAGATATCAACCAACTCCTGCTTCTGCTGGACAACCAATTGAGCCAAAGAGGGAAAAACCTCGTACAGAACTTGAAACTGAGATGTAAAGGACGTTTCCAACGATCTTAAACCATCCCAGAGAGTGTCCAATGTAACAACATCAGGACGAAGAAGAACAGATTGAACCAGTACTGTAAAACGAGTACCCAAGCCAGACACCGTATCCAGGACCGTTGGAGGCTCTCTTCTAGCAGCTGACATCTTCTCCACACCAGGCAATTCAGCGGGGGAAACCTCCACCTCCTCCGAAGTCTCCGGTAACGTCGGCGCTACGGCAACAAGTCTCTCTATCCCCAGAGACTCGGCCTCTGCTGCTCCCGCATCTGGCGCTATCGGCTGTTCTGGCGGGCTTCGGGCATCAGGGCTATACCTATGCTACTTCCATTTTGAAAATTCCTTTGGAATCGGTTCCCCCTTTGGCAAGAGTTTTCTACTTGCCATCAGCCAAGCGCAAGACCCATGATGCTTCCTCTCCAGTTCATTCACCTCCAATGGACTCATTGGATCTGACTGGGTTTTTGGAAACTACTGATCCTGCATATGTTCCTCGCGCAACTTAGCTGTTGACGGTTGCCTTTGATTCAGATCGTGACTTTCTTTTGAAGTTGTATTTCAAAGTTAGAAATGTGCCATTTATGGGGGGTGTAGTTAGGATGTTCCCTGATGTATCAAAAGCCACACAGAAATGTCGACAACAGTTTCTATTGCTTCGGCCCCAGGTGTTACAGCTTGGTGGCCTTTTCTTTCTTAGATATCCTTGTCGTTGCTTAATTAAATATCAAGGCGTCAGTTATACCTTTTTTGAACCTTCCCATCTAACCCAGTTTATAGTTGCTCGGAGTGCTCTTCTATCTTAGCTTAATTCGGGAGTTAGTAAGTTACAGCACCTTCATGTGTCTATTTTCTTGGAAATTTTTTCTTTGGAATTGTGACTTGCTTGCCCTTTCTCACTTGTGGGCTAGTGAATTTTTTCTTTTTTTATCGACCTTTGTGAGTCAAGGGTTTTTTTTTATGTTATTATGATTGATTCTTCTTTGTATATTCTTTACTGTAACAAGTTTGTATCTTGCGAGTTAATGTGAAATTGCATAAATACATATTTAAAAAAAAAAAACAACTCAACTCGAGAGAGGCAGTTGGGAAAGGTGGGAAGGCAGCATGCAGGTGCTGTGGGATGCTCCCAAAAGCTTTCTAATTGAACGCTGGGGAGCATTCCCGCGCAGGCTCCGTCGGTACCGACGATACCCATATGTGAAGACTAAATTCCTGCTGTTCCCGGAGATCACCTGTTACAGATGAGTAACTATGCTTTCTGCAAAATGTAATGCATAATTACTGTATATTGATTTTAACAGATTAAAAATAATTGTAAAAAGTGAATATTGCAGGTTCAAGGGTTTAGACACCCTTCCAGGTGATTCATTATTTATTTTAAAAGTTGCTAATAAGGCCCCAAAAGATTAGTGACTTGTTAGGGTTTCACTCAGTCATATAAAGACAATTCCATGGTTGATCCTTCTGACCTCTCAGCTTGTGATAGTTCTGTTTCATTTCAATAACCATGGGCTCCTCTAAGCATCTGTTTGAGCGTTTAAAATGAAGATAATTCCTTTACAACACAGGGAACTCTGTACGAATGTCTGTAAATGCTTCCAGCAAGCAATTACAGCTGTCAGAAACATTGTTAGAGTAGTAGTAGTCCACAGTACAGTGTTTGTTACTCATCAGTGTTCTATATGGGAGAGTTGCCAAAAGGAAACCTTTTTCATAACCTCATTATAAGTTATTGCCTAAAGCAGTGGTTCCCCACCAGGGGATCTGCAGGACACAGAAAAGAGAAAAAAGAGAGAGAGGTTGGTAGGAATTGATTGGGGAGAAGGGAGAGATCGGAGGGAACCAGCTGGGGAGATGGTGAGAGAAAGAGATTGAGACTGGTGGTAACTGGTTGGAGGGGGAGGAGAAACTGGTGGAGAACGGGAAAGGAAAGAGAGATAAAGAGGGCCTGTGGGTACAGGCTTGATGCTGAGGGGAGGGGGATCCAGGAAGAGTAGTAGGGATGAAATGCGGCTCCCTAAACTCTGGAGGTTAATAAGGAGTCCATATAACCAAAAAGATTAGAAACCTCTCATCTAAAATAAACCATGATATACCTGAATCTTTGGGAACAAATCACTTTGATCTGATGAAAATTAAACCGTTCAGCCACAACCATGCAAGATACATTTGAAGAAAAGAACACTTTGCCAACCGTGAAGCTCAAGGCTGAATCTATTATGCTTTGGGTTGTGTGGCAACCAGTGGCACAGGAAATATTGTGCAGGTGGAAGGAAGAATGGATCAATTAGATATCAACATATTCTAGAAGTTAATCTTTCTCAGTCAGTGAAGAAATTGCTGAAAAGATGCTGGATATTTCAGCAAAACAATGGTCCAAAACATACCTCAAAATTAACCATGAAATATGTACAGGAAAGAAATATGAAGGTTTTGGGATAGCTTTCATGTTAACAAAAAAAAAAAGGACCAAACCCCACACAATAAAGGAACAAAAAAGCACAGCAGGGATGAAAGATTCCCACGAAATATCCTTTATTAATCCTAGCCCGACATGCTCATTTTTTGGCATCAACTGCCTGCATCAGGGGTAATTTGTTTTTATCCCAGAAGAAACTGGTAATGAGCACACTACTACTGCTTTATCTGCAAGCAACCCAAAGCTCCATCACACAAACATTTAGCAACTGAATATCACCACTAAACAGATTAATTTTTAGTGCCACCTCTGCCCTGTCCCACCCTAACCCAGCCCTATTTATATGGATATTATCTGATCATTGAGCAATTTAAAAGGCCCAATACTATCCATATACATTTTGAAAAAAAATATAGCAGTTCCTTATCGTTCCTCCAGTTCAGTCCTCCACCTCTGGGTTGTGCACCTCCTCCTGCAGCTTGGAGACTGGGCATGTCAAAATCGTGACATCACTGGATATAGCCTGCTGGTCTCTCCCATCAGCCCCAGTGTGTCCAGTCTCCATGCAGCAGGGGGACGTAGTGAGCCTAGGTGCTGGGCTCACTTGAGAAACAGATGAGGAACAGCTAGTCAGGATTTGCTTTATTTTGGTTCTAATTTAACTTGGCAAAGTTTCATCCCTGGTGTTAAGGGTTTTAGTAATTTTTATTTTCTTTGAGTTAATTACTTTAATTTGATTTCATTCTAGTTTATTCTATTTGAAACTTTCATAATTTACTTTACTAATCTAGTTTAACTTGGGTTAATTTACTTTAATTTAATTTAGTTTAATTTAGTTTATCTGAGGTAATGTCTCTTTAAAATAGCCACCTCCCGCCTAGCTTCTCTGTCCATTGGGGTGTAATGCTCTTACAGCTTCTGGGCTCGAGACGATGCTCCCTTGATTTCCCAAGGCTGCCTTTTTGGTATGGCATGATTTGGCTCTCCTCTCCCGGACGGTTCGGAGGGGAGCCTGACAGAGGACAGAGTGAGTGGCTCACGCGCGGCTCCAGATTAGTCGGGGCAGTGGCGGGAGCTGAAGTCTTTCCGTAACCGGCCTTCACCGCGAACGCTGCTCGCTATGGGATCAAGCAGTGTAGCGGATTGCGGGGCGGCGATTCGGTCCCCTCTCGGAAGGAGGCTAGGGGGGCCGCAATCACAAGATGGCTGCTGTGTCGACGGCGCAGTTTCCCGGCAGTGCAACTGAACCGGCTGAGAGCGTTTGAGCGGGAAACAGAGCCGAACGGGTCCGGAGCATTTCCCACGCTCCGTGGCCTCGTGGCAGCATCGTCAATAGGCAGGCCGCGTTCAGGGTGATAAGCGGACAAAACAAGGTTTGATTTTATACAGCATATTTTCAATGTCATAATTTAATATCGTATTTTATTTCGAGTTGAAAAAAAAAATTACTCAACCGTTTATTTGATGGCTTTGCTACTCATTTTCTGGCATTATGTATATTATATAGACTATTAAGGACTTTTTGTTTAGTTAATTCTTTCCTTTCTTTTATTGCCTTTATCTGTTATGTTTAATGGCTCTATAGCCGGGGTGTGGTGTGCCCTAGGGCTACGGCGAGGTGGCCTGTCCAGGGGTCTGCCTTTATTTTCCCTCTTCCGGACACTGACATGTTGGTCAACCTGTTTGTTTTGGTAAAGTAGGGCCCTTACCAGTGAGGCCTGGGCCTGCTCTGTTCTAGACGGATGTGCTTGCCTGGACAACAAGACATTTTCCTTGTGGGTATGCAGGTTGCCTTGGGTAAAGATATTAATAACGAATTCCTTTCTGGCCTATTGAAACTTTTCATTTCTCTCTGGGCAATGAAGGGCCATTGGATATGTGTGGGGGTATTGTGGTCCTCGTGGTAGGACAGGGTACCTCAGTACAGAGGGCCAGGGGTTCAAGTCCCACTTGGGGACAGAGATCTTGGGCCGGAGGACCGGGGGCTTTATAGACCTCTAGTCATTCCTGGTGGTTTTAGGCAAGTCACTTAACCCTCCATTGGCCACTGCTTTGATTGAAGGATAAGGCGGTATAGAAACTGGCTAAAATCAATAAAGGTATGGTTGATTGACTTTCCCTCTACTCCCTTCCTTGGTCTTTTTTGGATCTTGCTCGACAGTCACGGACTCTAGATATTTGTTGCGCTTCAGGGCTTCTCATATGAGCCAATAATTTGCATCTCTTTCATTCTGCCAGCAGTCCAATTGGGAGGCACTGTGGTCTCAAGGAAGATGAGAGTCTGGTCTTCCCTATTTGGAGAAACAATAGGTTGAAGAACTCTGAACATACTCTGGGCTTTCTATCTGATAGTGAATTGTCTTTGACTCACATTTTTCAGCGATGGTGAGGCCTACGTGGCATGGTCTTCATCGGCTTTATTGCAGTTATTTGTCTATACAGGACCTTAGGTCGGTAGCTTATTCTTTGGTCCGGGCTAAGTGAGACAGACGTCGTCCTCTTCTCCTCCACCTTGCATACAGAGATCATGGGTCCATAAACAGAGATTGATCCAATCATGTACAGCTGCGATCCGTCTATAGACTCTCTGGGCCTTCAAGGATAGAAAAGCTGGGTTTCATTCTGTTAACCAGGCCTCCATGTTTTACACAAAGAAAAAAAAAGGCAGTTCTGATTCTTCCAGCAGTGGTGGATAGCCATCTGAATATGGCACCTGGCCCTTCCCTTGAGCCCCTTTCTTTACGACAGCCGGTCTATTGAGTGACAAGAATCAGAAAGTGGACAGCTCAAGTTGCGGTGCAAATAGAGGTTTCTCAGCAAGCCCCGCAGCGACGACTCATAAGCCGCAATGAAAGGAGGCGGGCCCGGTGGAAGAGTCACCGATAGGCGGGCGACTTTGGGAGTTTCTTCCTGCCTGGATCCACATCACATCTGACCAGTGGGGGTTAAAGATTATTCGCACGGGTTATGCGCTGGAATTTGCGTGACCCGTGCGAGATTCCTTCATCATGTCTCCATGGAGAGGTCAACAGAAAACTCTGGCGATTCGCAATACCTTAGATCGCCTTGTGCAAATGGGAGCTGTCGTACCGGTGCTGGTGGCAGACTACGGCATGGGTCGGTACTCCATTTATTTTGTGGTGCTAAAGTCAGACGGGGCAATGTGCCCTATCTTAGACCTGAAAGGTGTGAATCGCTGTCTTCGGGTGCCACATTTCCGAATGGAAACGTTGCGGTCGGTCATTGTAGCGGGGCGTCAGGGAGAGTACTTGACATCCCTCGACCTTACGGAGGTGTACTTACACATTCCCATCAGTGCAGTTCATCAAAAGTGTCTGAGATTCACTTTGCCATGGGGACACTATCAATTCCGGGTGTTGCCCTTCGGCCTGGCGACAGCGCTGCAAACTTTCACCAAAATTATGGTGGTGGTAGCGGCGGCATTACGCAAGGAAGAAATATCAGTTCATCCATATCTCGACGATTGGTTAATTTGAGCCAAGTCTGCGTCAGAGAGGTTCAGGTAACAGACAAAGTGGTAAAGTTTTTGCAGAGCCTCAGCTGGGTGGTCTGCCCAGCCAAGAGTCGCTTAGTAGCATCCCAGGACCTCGAGTACCTGGGGTTACAGTTCGACACGGAGAGAGGACAGGTGTTTTTGCTGGACCGCCGAGTCAAAGGACTTCAGCGATTGGTGCGCGAGTACAGGGCCACCCTGGCTCCCGCGGCGTGGACTTATCTACGCGTGCTGGGGACTATGGCTGTGACCCTGGAGGCGGTGCCTTGGGCCAAATTTCATATGAGGCCGGTGCAGAGAGCGCTGCTTCGCGGGTGGTCGCATCAGTCCGATTCGTTGAGCAGACGGCTCCCCTGCCCTATGCAGGTCAGGCAGTCTCTGCGGTGGTGGCTGCTCCTGGGCTCACTGTCAGCCAGAATGGCTCTGGAGCAGCCGGAGTGGCTTTCGTTATTGAGGGACGCGAGTCTCGCAGGATGGGGGGGCCCATTGCGAAGGAAGATTCGCACAAGGGGTTTGCTCCCCTATAGAGAGTCGATTGACAGCAATATCGGCAGCGCACATCGCAGGGAAGGTCAATGTGATGGCCGATTTCCTCAGCAGGGTCCGAGTAGATGCAGGGGAGTGGGAGCTGCATCCGGACGTCTTTGCACAGATAATTCGTTGATGGGGTCTGCCGGTGATGGATCTGATGGCGACCTTCCGGTCCGCGACAGCCAGTCGTTTCTTCAGCAGGAGGCGGGAAAGAATGTCAGAAGGCATAGACACTCTGGTGCCTCAGTGGCTGTCGAGGGGTCTTCTGCATGTATTCCCTCCGTGGGTGTTAATTGGCCGAGTGATTCAGCGGATTGAGGCTCATCCGGGAAGAGTTCTCTTGGTGGCGCCGGACTGGCCCAGACGTCCGTGGTACGTGGATCTCATTCGCCTTCTCGGCGGAGAGCCCTGGAGGTTGCCGGTGACCCTCTTGATTCAAGGGCCACTTCGCATGCCTCAAGTGGATCGGTTCTCGCTTACGGTTTGGCCATTGAAAGGGCGAGGCTAAAAAAGAAAAAAAAAAAGATTATTCGGCCGCAGTCATTGCAACTTTGTTTAGAGCGCGACGAGAGTCCACGTCACTAACGTTTGTTCATGTCTGGCGTATATTTGAGGACTGGTGCTCGAGGCGGCAAGTCCGGGCGGCTACGGTCTCCGTTCCCTTGATCTTGAGCTTTCTGCAGGACGGGTTTTATTTATTTATTTATTTACAGTCTCTTTTATACCGCGCTATTCAACATCAGTGCGGTTTACATGGAACATAGAAACTTACACATTTCATTGGCTGATCTGTGTTTACAAGGAACAGGTGCTAAAATTTGGACAACTAGGGGACATTTAGGCGACATGACAAGTCGTATTTCACTAGTCATAGTCATGGGTGTTTTGTGTGATAAGGTTCATTTGTACTGCATAGGTTAGGTAGTGGGAGGGGCTATTGTAGCACTGTCTGCTGGGTAGTACAGGAGGAAGAGAAGGTGCTTCAAGGCCTTCCTAAACTGGGCTAGGTCAGGGATTGCCCGGATGCTGGGAGGAAGGGTGTTCCAGCATCTGGGCGCACAGAATTTGAAAGCCCTGTTTGCTGTTGCCTGGGTGCATTGGGTTATTGATTTTGGGACTACCAGTGTATTGACCGCTACCGATCTTCTGGACCTGTTAGGGGGCGCGGTCAGGATAAGCTCTTCTAGTGTTGTGGAGGAGAGCCCGTTGGTGGCTTTGAAAGTCAGCAGTAAGGTTTTGTATGTGAGTCTACCATGTATCGGGAGCCAGTGGAGATGTTTCAGGATGGGCGTTATGTGGTCTTTCTCCAGGACCAAGCAGGAAGTCAGTCCTCACATATGGGTGTCATCGGTGCCGATGAAGCCCCAGCGGAGCATTTCCCCAGCTTTCCATGAAAGCCTTTGGGAATGCTGGCACGCATGCGCGGTTCCCTTCCCGCCCAAAGGTGCCATCTTACCTCAGTCTCTTTTTTTCTGAGAAGCCCATCGGACGTGTGTCCTGTTCTCCTGGATAAAAGTGATTTTTTTTCTTCGGCGATTTTCGCTATTTTTTCTCCGGTTCAATGCCGGTTCCCCTCCCGCTGGGTTCGGTACACCAGTATCGAGCCCGTTTTCTTCATTTTTCGGTTTTTGCCCTTCGTGGCTGGCGTTCGCGTCCTTTTTTCATTTTTCACTGGAAGGCCGGTCTTTTGACCTCGCTGGGGCTATTTTTTCCCCGATGGCTTCCAGTGGTTTCAAAAAGTGTGATCGGTGTAAGAAAATTATGTCTCTCACCGACACACACGACTGCTGCCTTTGGTGCCTCAGCCCTGACCATGACCCAAAGTCGTGTTGGCCATGTGGGAAGATGTCTTCCAAGGCACTAAAGAGTCGACAGCATCAAAAGGAAAGGTTTTTCTCGGACTCTGCCTCCGGCCGGGCCCGGACCTCGTCTCAGGCCGCGACATCTCGGGATTCCGATCCCGAGCGCCGTCGAAGCTCCTCGGACAGGGGGTCCCCCGACCGGGAACGTAAGAGGAAGAAGCGGCTTGCGAGGGCGGGGTCGGAGGAGGTCCCTGGTCCCTCGAGGGCCAGGTCTAAGAACCCCGACCGCCGTCCCGGGCCCGTGGACCAAGAGAAGCCTGCCAAAGTTCCTCGCGTGGAGCCGGAGTCTGCTGGACACGTAAGCCCCGTAGTCCTCGTGGATTCTCCTCCCAGAGAGCCGACGTCGGGCCCAGCGCCGCCGGGGCCCGAGTCGGTGGCTGCTGCGTCTCCCGAGCTGAGTCTCAGGATGACAGCCATGGAGTGCAGACTGTCTGCCGTCATGGAGCAGCAGCGGGCACTGATGGCCAGCCTGTCTGGTGCATCTGCCCCGACCACCGGGATGTCAACTTCGAAGTCAACCCCGGAGACCGAGCCGATAATTGAGACCCTCGTGGCTCGAAGTCGTCCTCGGTCGAGGTCTCTCTCGACCTCCCATTCGGGACCGAGGGTGTCGACGTCGGTGCCCCCGGTGTCGGGACGGGTGCCTCGGGGCCCCGTGGGGTCGGACCCTGACACCTCCTCGGACGAGTCCGCCTGGGAGACGGAGGACGAGGAGTCTCCCGATACTTTTAAGACTCGGTGCGTCCCGTCGGACTCACTGCAGTCTGATCCCTGGAGTAGATCCCCTCCGGAGGACACTAGGTTCTCAGAGTTCGTCCGGGATATGGCCGCTGCCTTGGCTATCCCTGCCGATCCCGAGGAAGAGCCTCGAGCCGAGGAGCTCGATGCTCTACAGTACAACTCTCCTCCGAAGGAGGCCTTTACTGTCCCGGTTCCTCCGATGCTGGAACGGCTCCTCTTCCGAATGTGGGAGGCCCCAGCCTCAGCGCCGGTTCTAAGTAAGCGAGTCGATTCCATTTATCGACTCCGCAAAAGCCCTGGTTTCCAGAAAGCACAGCTACCACACCATTCCATGGTTGTGGAATCGGCCAGGCATCGTCTGAAGAGCCAGAAGATGCACTCCGCGGTGCCCTCCGGCAGGGAGGCCCGCAACCTCGATGGCTTCAGTAGGAAGTGCTTCCAGGGGTCGATGCTTGCTTGCTGTGTCCAGTCTTACCAGCTGTACATGG
Organism: Ichthyophis bannanicus; assembly: GCA_033557465.1. Lineage (NCBI taxonomy): Eukaryota > Metazoa > Chordata > Amphibia > Gymnophiona > Ichthyophiidae > Ichthyophis > Ichthyophis bannanicus. The sequence goes on along the minus strand of CM066031.1, from coordinate 618,443,186 downwards.
GCATGTACTTGCTTGACCTGGCCAAAGAATTGGCCTTCTTCTCTGCTAGTCTCTCTGGGGAACCCTTGCAGAGATTTCAGATTTTGTCCTTGGGGATTAGGGAATGCTCGAAGTTCATTTCCCGCGCCGCCTACGATGGCTTCGAGGCTTCGGCCCGAGTAGCGACTGCCGGCATCGCGGCTCGACGACAGGCGTGGCTGCAGTCATCGGACCTCGAGCCATGGGTTCAGGACAAGTTGGTCGATGTCCCCTGCCGAGGTGAGAACCTTTTTGGCAAACCCGTGACCGAGAAGGCTGCTCAGCTCGAGACAGAGCACCTTACCAGGACAAGGCTGTCGAGGAAGACCTCTGCCCCTTCACATAAGAAGAAGGGCTCGGGTAAAAAGTCCTTTTACCCGAGGAAGAGCACTGCCTACAAACAGTACCCTCAGTATCAGGCTCCCCAAGCTGCACCCCATGGTCAGCAAGCCAAGGGGCAGGGTAATGGGCCCCGTAGGCAGAGGACCCCCAAGCCTTAGGCCCCTGCTCCAACTCAGCAGGGTGGGGGTTTTTGACTTCTTGAGCGTAGCCTCTCCTCCACTGCTCTCCCCACCCTGCACAGGAGGTCGCCTCGCCCTCTTTGCCCACCAGTGGCCCTTTATCACCGGGGACAGTTGGGTGCTGGACATAGTCCACAATGGCTATGCCCTCCATTTTCACCAACTGCCTCCACCATATTTTCCAGGGGAGCCTCCAAGGCCTCCCCTGCACACAGACCTCCTTCTAAAAGAGCTTCATGGTCTGTTGGTGGACAGGGCGGTGGAGCCTGTGCCTCCCCACTTGCAAGGTCACGGATTCTACTCCAGGTATTTTCTGATACCCAAATGAACCGGTGGCCTTTGACCCATTCTGGACCTCAGAAACCTCAACAAGTTCCTAGAGAAAGAAAAGTTCAAGATGCTTACTCTTGGAACACTTCTGCCCTACCTCCAGCAGGGAGATTGGCTATGCTCCTTAGATCTAAAGGATGCGTACACTCACATCCTCATTCATCCAGACCACAGAAAGTACCTCAGGTTCATTGTGGGAGGAAACCATTATCAGTACAGAGTACTACCTTTTGGCCTATCCTCTGCTCCCAGGGTCTTTACCAAGTGCCTGGCAGTGGTTGCGGCCTACCTAAGAAATCAAGGCATCTTTGTCTTTCCCTATCTGGACGACTGGCTCATCAGGGGTCAGACGTCCCTGGAGGCCAGACAAGCCACCCTCAACACCATTGCTCTGCTTCAAAAGGTGGGCTTTGTCATAAACTTTGCAAAGTCCACTTTGCTCCCATCCCAGAACTTGGAGTTCATAGGGGCAAGGTTGGATTCTCAACTGGCAAAGGCATTCTTGCCAGAAGACAGGGCTCAAAGGCTGATGGACGTGGCAAAGCAGTTTCTGAACAAGTCCCTGGTCTCCGCCAGACTCTGCCTCAGGCTTCTGGGTCACATGGCTTCGACAGTACATGTGACTCCCAATGCCAGGCTCCATATGAGGCCTGCACAGTGGTGCCTTCGGACTCAGTGGTCTCAAGCCATAGGCCACTTACGAGACAAATAAAGGTGTCCAAACCCCTTTTGGCCTCCCTCAGCTGGTGGCTACATCCACCCAATCTACTCAAAGGCATGCCCTTCCAAATGCCAGAATACTCAGTGGTCCTCACCACCGACGCCTCTCTGAAGGGCTGGGGTGCTCATTGTCTGGACAAGTGCACCCAAGGCCTCTGGTCTCCCTGGGAGGCAGCCCAACAGATCAATCTGCTGGAACTTTGAGCTATCCGCTTGGCTCTCAGAGTTTTTTCTCCAACCCTGGCTCACCGCTCAGTCTTGATTCAAACAGCCAACCAGGTGGCCATGTTTTATGTGAACAAGCAGGGCGGCACGGGGTCCCAGATTCTTTGTCGAGAGACTCAGGACCTTTGTTCCTTTGCCCTGAAGCACCACATGCTTCTCAAGGCGGTGTACCTCCCAGGCCAGGAAAACTGCCTGGCTGACCGGTTGAGCAGGATTCTGCAGCCCCACGAGTGGCAGCTGCATCCCTTGGTGGTTCAAAAGATCTTCCTGAAGTGGGGTCTCCCTTGGATAGATCTCTTTGCCAGTCCACTAAACAAGCAGCTACCCCGGTTCTGCTCCAGGCAACCACATCCCTTGAGGATCGCACCAGATGTTTTTCTGATGTCCTGGTCTCAGGGCCTCCTGTATGCGTTTCCTCCCACGCCCTTGGTGGCCCGAACTCTGTTGAAGATTCTTCGGGACAAGGCCTCGGTCCTGCTGGTAGCTCCCAGATGGCCAAGACAGCCTTGGTTTCCTCTTCTGCTTCAACTGGCAGTGGATCCCCCACTGCCTCTGGGGTTGCAACCCGACCTTCTCTCTCAGGAGCAGGGTTCCTTACTACACCCCAATCTCAAGACTCTCAATTTGATGGCCTGGAGGCTGCAAGGGTAGTCTTGGCTCCCTGGGGCCTGCCTCAGGAAGTTGAGGAGGTTGTCCTAGCCTCTAGAAAACAGTCCACTAGGAAAGCCTATGCTCTCAAATGGAAGAGGTTTTCTGTGTGGTGTCAGCTACGTACAGAGGATCTTTTCTCCTGTACTGTGCCAGTAGTGCTTCAGTACTTACTGCACTTATCAAATCAGGGACTTAAGTCCAATTCTGTTCGGGTCCACCTCTCAGCTTTAGCAGCTCACCACTCACTGGTGGAGGGACATTCTTTGTCAGGTCACCCCTTGGTGTCCCGCTTTCTCAGGGGCTTGCTTTTGCTCAAGCCCCCCATCCGTCCTCCTGCTCCTGAGTGGGAGCTGAATGTGGTCTTGCAGCAACTGACTCGCCCACCCTTTGAGCCGATGGCTACTTGTCCACTGCGCTTCCTCTCCTGGAAGACACTCTTCCTGATAGCCCTTACCTCGGCTAGGCGAGTGAGTGAGCTTCAGGCCCTGTTCTGTGATAGGCCTTACACCAGGATTTATAGGAACAGGGTAGTCCTCTTTCCACCTCAATCAGGAGGTGGTTCTTCCAACATTCTTCCCTAGGCCTCATGCAAGCCAGGCTGAAGCAGTCCTGCATACCCTGGACTGTAGGAGGGCCTTATCCTTCTACCTTGACCGTACGCAGGGACATAGAAGGGCTACTCAGCTCTTCATATCCTTTGACCCCAATAAGTTGGGGTTAGCTGTGTCCAAGCGTACCTTGTCTATCTGGGTGGCTGACTGTATCACCTGGGCTTACAAGGCGGCTGACCTTCCTTTGCAGGGTAGGGTCACGGCCCATTGTGTCAGGGCAATGGCTGCCTCAGTGGCTCATCTCCGCTCTGTGCCCTTCGTAGACATCTGCAGGGCTGCAAAGGGAGTCCCGTAGGGACAGTGCTTTTGGCCAAGCAGTACTCCGGAATCTCTTTGAGGTTTAGGCAACTCCTGCTCTCTGTTGGGCTACCGGTGGAGGTTGTGTCCTTGAAAAGCCTTTCTTTGCTGCTGGGACTAGAGGGAGTTCTCTTGTTCAGCCTGGGTTACTCGGTAGCCCAGAGCTAGGGAGTCACCCATATGTGAGGACTGACTTCCTGCTTGGTCCTGGAGAAAGAGTAATTACTCACCTGTAACAGGTGTTCTCCAGGAGCAGCAGGAATCCGTCCTCACAACCCTCCCTCCTCCCCTTGGAGTTGCAGTTGTACATAGTTTGTGTTTTTACATTTTTGTGTGCTGTTCTTAGCTATGTCATTTGACTGAGGTAAGATGGCACCTTTGGGCGGGAAGGGAACCGCGCATGCGTGCCAGCATTCCCAAAGGCTTTCATGGAAAGCTGGGGAAATGCTCCGCTGGGGCTTCATCAGCGCCGATGACACCCATATGTGAGGACTGATTCCTGCTGCTCCTGGAGAACACCTGTTACAGGTGAGTAACTACTCTTTCCTAGATGCTCCATGTAGGACTCTCACTGCAGCGTTCATCGCGAGTTGCAGCGGGTTTAGGGTGGCTTGAGGGAGTCCCTGCAGAATTGAATTTGCATAATGGGTTTGATAAGGGTCTTGCAGGTAGTTCTTTACGAGTTCAGCTGGCAGCTCTTTCGTGTTATCGCGGCAAAGTTCGGGGCGTCGCTCTCAGCGCCCATGCGGATGTGTTGCGTTTTCTCAAAGCAATAGCCAGTCTGTGGCCCTCGCGTAGAGTGATGGTTCCGCCTTAGGATCTCAATTTGGTGTTAGGAGCGTTAGCCAAAGCGCCCTTTGAGCCATTGCTCCGGGCTTCGGTTAAGGATCTGACATTGAAGACCGTATTTTTGGTTGCTATTTGTTCGGCTAGATGCATCTCGGAATTGCAAACGTTATCTTGTAGGGAACCGCTCTTATCCTTTTCCAGGGAGAAGGTGGTGCTGCGACCCGTTCCTCCTTTTTTCATAAGGTGGTATCTCCTTTCCACCTGAATCAGACGGTATCTTTGCCGGTGCTAGGGTCGCTGGGGGGAAGCGACTTGGACCGCAGTTTACGCCGTTTGGATGTGAAGCGGGTGTTGCGGCAATATCTGAAGGCTTTGGAGGTATTTCGTAAGTCGGACCGGCTATTTGTGTTGCTCGGAGGTATCCGCAAAGAGGAAGTGGCGGCAAATGCTTCCTTTGCCAGATGGATTAGGGAAGCGATTGCATCAGCTTATTTGTTACGAGGTCAGTCAGTGCCGTCAGGCCTACGAGCTCATTCTCCCAGAGTGCAAGCGTCATCCTGGGCGGATCACAGTTTGGTTCCGCTGGGGTAAATTTGTAGGGCGGCCACCTGGTCTTTCCTTCACACTTTCAGTGGGCACTACTGAATTGATGTGGAGGCGGCGAATGACGCCCGCTTTGGGTCGGCAGTGTTACGAGCCAGCTGGAAAGGTCCCTTCCAATTATTACTGCTCTGTTACATCCCAGAGGTGGAGGACTGAACTGGAGGAACGATAAGGAAATGATAATTACACTTACCTGGTAATTGTAGTTCCTTGAGTGACGACATTTCAGTCCTCATTCCCACCTGGAGTGCTATCGTTGGCAGTGGATGGTCGGTTGGAAGAACGGGAAGACTACAGGTACGTCAGTCTTTGAAATTTGATCATTTTCACTCTTTCTGCTTGCTGATTCTGTGTGTAGTGGGGAAGGGTGTATGAAAGGTCTGCCTTGGAGAGCCTCAGGTGTACATATTCACGGTTTTAGTTAAGTTAATGTTACGGATGATATAATAGCTACTTATCTGCTCTTATTTTGAGTCTGCTTTGTCAATAGTTTTCTGGGGCTGATGGAAAAGACCAGCAGGCTATATCCAGTGATGTCACGATTTTGACATGCCCAGTCTCCAAGCTGCAGGAGGAGGTGCACAACCCAGAGGTGGAGGACTGAACTGTCGTCACTCAAGGAACTACAATTACCAGGTAAGTGCAATTATCATTTGGATGCACACATAACTTGCTTTAAGTATTGGCCCATATGATTGTGTCCCATAGGCCCGAAATCTTTTATGTTAATACATTCATAAGTCTTAAAGAGATTATTTATATCTAACTTCTCTTCATTTTATTTTGACCAGTTGTATTTTACATAGTTGCAGATGCTTACATGTATTGCATGTATGCCCATTTTTTAAAAAATGCAGAAATATTCTGTCTGTTTGATAAGGCAGATAAAATATTTGGTGTCTAGAAATAAGGTGACATCTATGGCTCACTGCGATATTCCAAGTATCTCTTGTTTTTCTAGGATGCTTTAGCAGCTTTGGAAACCCCCGGAGGTCCAAGTCAGCACATGAGGAAGTTGAGTACCCCTTTGTCAGAAGTTATAGGCAGGAACCTAAAACTGGCGCTGGCAAGTAGCACTCGTCAGGCAGCTGCTCTCACTGCTAGCCCTCAGCTGAAAGCTCCACAGCAAGAAGCGGTATGTAGAGGTATTTTGTCAAATAAGTCTGCAGTTTTAATTTTGAAAGGAGTAGGCTGCAGTACAACTAGAATTAACCTTTTCTTAGGCATTTTTTTCTTATTAAACAGGGAGAAGAAAGCAAACCTCTTGCTAACATTGTGGTCTGTGTCAGTAAGAAACTCAGTAAGAAGCAAGGAGACTTGAATAGTATCGCCACTTCTCTTGGAGCAGATTATAGGTACTATACAGAATGCTACAGAACACTCAATCACTCAGATTTGTTATATATGCATCTCTTTCATCAGCTATAATGTCTACCATCTTTAGAGTCTTTTTCCTGTGAATGAGGGCATAAACTGGAGTGGAGGAGTAGCCTAATGGTTAAAGCACTGGCTTGGGAACCCAGAGACTAGGGTTCAATTCCCACTAGCACTCCTTGTGGCCTTGGGCAAGTCACTTGACCCTTCATTGCCTCAGAAAAATCCAAGTTCTCAATATCCCTGTTTAATGTACATATATTAAAGAACAAAACCTATATTAAAGAACAAAACACTCAACAAAGCTGACCCATCCGCATACAGACCTATATCAAGTATACCATTCATAGCAAAAATCATTGAAAAGACAGTCCAATTCCAACTGCAAGACCATATCGATTCCACAAATGCACTTGATGAACATCAATATGGTTTTCGACAATCTCATGGCGTAGAAACACTCCTACTCGTGCTATTCGATAAACTATATAAAGGTATGGAAGATTGCAAAAAGATGTTCATCTTAATATTCTTAGACATTACAGCGGCTTTCGATTCGGTAAACCATAATACCCTCATAAAAAGACTTGAATCAATTGGAATAATGGGGACACCCTTAAAATGGTTCACTTCATATATAAACAATAGAGTACAGCAAGTATACTTTGACTAAAACCTATCCAGTACCTTCCCACAAAAGCAAGGCATTCCTCAAGGTTCTGCATTATCGGCCATATTATTCAATCTTTACCTAAGGCCCATTTGCAAAATATTTCAAAAACACAAAATAAACTATCATCTGTATGCAGATGAGATAATGCTCTATACTCAACTGGATATACATCACCCGGATTATACCCACTTAGAAAGATGCCTAAACGAAACACAGTTATGGCTTCATCAAAACAATTTGAGAATCAATCATAAAAAAACAGAAGTAATGTTTATCTCTAAGAACCCTGAACTTAAACATCCTCCCACAATCATACTATATAATACTTCGTATAACATTAAACAGGAATTAAAGTACTTAGGTGTAACTCTTGACAAGACTCTTAGCATGGAAGCCCACCTGAGACTTTTAAATAGATCTTTCCTGATCGTCCCTCCAGTCTAGTCCCGGAATCTCTGGGTTCTCAACCTCATCTAGCAGCTTTGGAGACTGAGAAACTTCAGTGCTGTGCTGTCATCAATATATAAGGGCTGGCACCGCCTTCTCTCCTCAGTTTATCAGTCTGCAAAGCAGCTATATGGGTAGTGAGCCCAGAGATCTGGGGGCTCACTTGAGGAACGATTAAGTAAAGATAGAAGAGGAGTTAGATAGAGTGCTCAATCTGAAGGGTTTTTTATTTTCTCTACCGGCAGTGGCTGGGTGAGCGTCTTTTGGTGTTGCCCTGAGATCCTCTGCTCCCCCTTTTTTGTTTTTGGATTAGTGAGTCGGTCAGGACTCGGGGCTGGGGCCTCGGGGACTCCGAGGGAGAGGATCAGCCACCGGTTACCTGCCCGTGTGGAAGGGACAGGATCCGGTTTGGTTCGGAGCGCAGCCAGTGCAGAGGGATTTGCCTGCCATAGCTGTCTGCTCTGGGAGACACTCGCAGCTGGTCGGGGCTGCCGGTGACGGTGCACCGGCAAAGATAAGAGTCCGAATCTGCCGCACAGAGGTAAGAGCCGGGGAAATTGTTAAAAAGGCACTTGTGAGTGTTGGCGCTCCGGGCCTGCCATTTCGACAGCAGTTTCGGCGGGAAGCAGCGTTGTTGCCGAGACAGGCCTGACTGCGTGTGTGGAAGGCGGGAAGATCGCCATTTCTACCTTTGGGGCTTTGGCGCTGCCTTTTTCAGCCCGGGAGCTTCATTTTTAGTTTCTTCCTTCAGGGTTTAGCAGGGGGACTTCTGCTGAAGGTATTGTTGTAAAAAAAAAATCTTTTTTTTTTGTTGAAGGGGGGCTTGGCGGCTGGTGGCTGTGGACGCAGTATGCCTTCAAAACAGCTTTGCCTTTTATGTGGGGCAAAGAGGAGCTCAGTCTCTCAAGAAGGAGTCTGTAGAGGCTGCGCTCCAGGGTTAGAGGCCAGAGAAGTAGTGCCTGAGGCAGAAGGTGGTGCACAGGAGGGGGCGCATACCAAGGAGGGCCTCATGGAACCCAGTTTTTCTTCCCTGCCGGCTCCGGAGCCTACGCTTAGTACACAGTTGGCTCCATCGCCTCAATTATCGCAGCAGCCTGTAGCAGGCAGTTTGGCTGCAATATTTTCGCCTGATTTTATGGCTCTGCTTCAAAGGACTTTGTCAGGTTCACAAGAGGGGAAAACAGGAGAGCATCAGCTGTTTAGCTTTAAAGTATATTGCAGAGCAGAATCCAGGCTGCCAATCAGAGCCCAGCTGAACACTGAAACAACTGCCACTACTGAGGCTCAAGAGTGAGATTGGGGAAAACAGGAGAGCATCAGCTGTTTAGCTTTAAAGTATATTGCAGAGCAGAATCCAGGCTGCCAATCAGAGCCCAGCTGAACACTGAAACAACTGCCACTACTGAGGCTCAAGAGTGAGATTGGGGAAAACAGGAGAGCATCAGCTGTTTAGCTTTAAAGTATATTGCAGAGCAGAATCCAGGCTACCAATCAGAGCCCAGCTGAACACTGAAACAACTGCCACTACTGAGGCGCGCCCGCGCCTTGCGGGCCCGCGCCTGAGGGCCTCGCAAGAGTGCCCTTTGGCGTGGCCCTTAGGAGGGGCACGAAAGGAGGATATACTATCAGACCGGAATAACCGAAACAGATAAAGTGAGTAAAGTTACTATGTAGAACATTCCTGTACAGTGAACCTTGCTCTAGCAGAGAAATCACACATGATGTGCACATGAAGTAGCTAGATTCGTATTGCCTTCTTTTAAAAATTGGTTATGTTGTTATTATTCATCCTACTGTAGATATCCTTTTAAAGATAGCACACACAGACATTAAGTGCTAAAGATTTATTCCTTTTATCCTTAACTACTATGGCTACTCCAGCCTACCATCCTGTCTTTCCTTTACCCACTCAACACTACATTCTTCAAGGTAGAGATCCTTTTTTACAACCCCTTTATATTTGGTTACCTACTCTCATGCCAATATACCATATATTCCTCAACTCACTAAGTTCACATATAACATCATTATACAAATACAACGACTTTAATCAACACCAGCAAACAAATTCAAAGATTCATCACAAGAGGTATTATACTCCAAATACAATTTCTATCGAACTAATGAACACAAGGTCAGTAAGAAACAAGATTCACACAATCAGAGACCATATCAGTGACCAACAGCCAGATATCCTATGTATCACTGAATCCTGGCTAACTCCCACTGACAGCGTCCTCCTCAACCAACTGGTCCCACCTTCATATTCTGCCTTTAACAACCCTCGCTCTCAGAGAAGAGGAGGCGGAGTTTTGATCATCGCAAAAAAATCTTTACATCTAAAAAATATAGCCTCTAATTCCTCTGACGAATCCAGCACTATCACAGTGGGTAACAAACACCTAGCCATCAGCCTACTATATAGAGCACCTCATGCCCCAGCTGAAGAGCTAACCTCCATTTTAGAAACCGTCTGTGCAGTCAACTCTCACCATAAACCTCTAATTTTACTAGGAGACTTCAACCTCAACTCCTCTTCCAATATAGATAAGGAAACCTTCTTGCAAGCTATGGACTCCTTACAATATACCCAATTAATAAACGCTCCCACCCACAAATACGGATCCATGCCAGATCTCATCTTTGCCCCCAACCACATCATAAATAATGGCAACTTCTCATCACCCATAATTACCCCAGTTCCATGGTCAGATCACCATAGAATTAAAATAGAATTCAAATGCACGTTTGACAAGCTCGATAAAATAAAAGCTAATACGTTCACCCCAAGAAGGTTCAAAGCCTTCAATAGAGATCAATTCTTACTAGACACAATACCTCACCTTAACTCAGCTGAACTTGATTTGAACAAACAAGTAAACAATTGGTATGACACCATCAGCACTGCAGCCAAGGCTATAACAGACTCAAAAAAGATCAAAAGGAAACATCACGCACCATGGTATTCAAATAACATACGCGATGCTAAGAGAGAATTAAGGAAGTTAGAACGCCAATGGAGACGATCCAAATCTACCACCTCTCAGGATTTATATTTAATTCAGCAAAAGAGTTATAATGATCTCATCAACAAATCAAAAAAAGAATACCACACAAACACTATCCAGAAAGCTTATAACAAACCTAGAGAACTTTTTGAGATAGTAAAATACCTAGTTAATGAACCTTGTTCTGATAAAGACATCCTGATCAACCCTCAAGTGTTTGCGGATTATCTTCGAGAAAAAATAGGCCAGACTCCACCTTTAAAACAATCTGAAAAAAACAATCTTATTTTACCAAGTACAATTTGGAACAAGTTTCATATTCCCTCAACTAAGCAGCTTTCAGACATCATTGCTGCACTTAACACAAGTACCGCACCCACAGATCCTTGCCCAGTACCTTGGGTCAAAGCTACTAAGTCAAACTTCATTAATTTTATACACCACCTCGTAACCAACTCCCTAAATCAAGGAATCATGCCAGAACAGCTGAAATTAGCCACAATAAGGCCTATCCTTAAGAAAACCAACCTTGAAAAAACAATCCAGCTGCATATAGACCAATTTCCAGCTTACCACTCCTGGCAAAAATTATCGAGAAGGTAGTACAACTACAGCTCCAAGACCATATTGATGAGCATGCGCCACTTGACATACATCAGCATGGCTTCCGCCCGAACCATGGAGTTGAGACGCTGCTACTTTATTTATTTAATGATATCACTCAAACCATAGACAACTATAATAGAGGAACCTTAATGATTTTCTTAGATATTTCAGCGGCCTTTGATTCAGTGGACCATTCAATACTATTAGCCAAACTAAAGAGCATCGGTCTAACTGGCACCGTCCTAAACTGGTTTGAGTCCTACCTAATTGGTAGACAGTTCCAAGTTAAAGTCGGTCTAAACACTTCTCATCATACAGTTATCAAACAAGGCGTACCGCAGGGATCTGCACTCTCATCACTTCTTTTTAACCTCTTTATCCAACCAATATGTCACATAATATCAACTCATCATATAGACTACACAATTTACGCAGATGATATTATGATCTACACTCCGATTGATATCAACTGCCCAAACTACAACAAGATTTCAAACTGCATTACCAGCATTTCCATTTGGCTGTCAAATAACAACCTTGCAATAAACTTGAAGAAGACTGAAGCACTTATTGTCACTAGAAACACCAACTTTAATCCCCCACCATACATCATATGCAACAGTACTGAGATTCCAATTAAGGATGAAGTAAGATACCTCGGGGTAACCCTCGATAAGAAGCTAGACCTGCGATCTCACATAAAGAAAACTGTTAAAAGCGCTTATTACCGAATGAAAATAATTAGACGCCTCAAGCCTCTTATCTCTAATGAACACTTTCGTACAGTCTGCCAGGCACTTATTACCCCCATTCTGGATTTTTGCAACCCTATCTACAATGGGCTGTCAAAACATGCTCTCAAACCTCTTCAAATGGCACAGAATACAGCAGCCAGAATAATTAACGGTTCCACTAATCATGACCACATTACCCCCATCCTTAAAGATCTCCACTGGCTCCCTATAACCCTTCGCATAAAGTATAAGTTAATCATAAACATCTTCAAAATGAAGCACAACAGTTCTGCAACCAGCCTCCATGCCCTCTTATTTCGTGATACCAGCAACAGACCTAGAAGATTATCCACCTCAAACACCCTCAATACCCCAAGAAACTTTGCTAAATCACGCAAATGTACATCACAACGAGCAATTTCTTTGGCTGCCCCTTTGATTTGGAACTCTCTCCCCCCTGATTTACGTGCAATTGATGTTTTAAGTGACTTTCGTAAGCAATTAAAAACTTTACTTTTTATTGAGCACTATGGATCAACAAATGACTAAGATATCATCTATTGTATATATTTTATAAATAATCCACTATTTTGTTAACCCTTGTTATTTTTCCTACATTACCATATGTTGTCATGTCTATACTGTTTGTTTCCCTTGTTTATACCTTGTATTTCTTGTGACCGCTTTGATTGAAGGAAAAGGCGGTATAAAAAACTTGTTAAATAAATAAATAAATAAATAAATAAATAAATTTCAAGTACTTCAGGAGCGGAAATTGGTCAGAAAAGACCAGGTTCGCCCTTGTCAGTGGTAGCATCTGGCATCAGTGCCAAGAGGGCCAGGTCAGATAAAGATCATTTGGCTCACTCCGTTGTGTCGGAGGACGTGCATTCAGAAGAGGCGGATATGGACAGGGACTTGGATGATTTAGAAGAAGGTGAGATACGCGACCAGGAAGCTCAGGCTCGAGTGGTGCGGGTGTTTCGTAGAGAGGAGCTGCCGGCCCTTATCGCAGAGTCTCTCAAGGCCCTGAATATGCCCGACACAGGGCCGTCGGAGGACTCTACCCTGAAGGATCCCTTGCTGCAGGCCTTTCGAAAGAATCAGAGGGCTTTTCCTGTGCATAGGGTATTTAAGGAGATGATTCAGGAGGAGTGGGATATGCCGGAAGCCACGCTTAAGGGAGCGAGAGTGATGACAAGGCTATATCCCCTTTTGGATCAGGATCAGGAGCTGTTTAAGGCCCCGAGGGTGGATGCGGCCGTATCAGCGGTGACTAAGAAGACTACCATCCCAGTAGAGGGTGCGGCGGCGCTTAAGGATGCGCAGGACCGCAAGTTGGAAACGTTGTTGAAGCAGATTTTTGAGGCTAATGCATTGTCCTTACAGGCGTCTATTTGCGGGGCCTGGGTAGCACGGGCCTGTTTGCGGTGGGCGCAGCGGGTCCAGGGCGACCGCCTAGGTGAAGTAGCGGAGGAGGCGGCCAGGATAGAGTCTGGTGCGGCGTATCTCGCCGACCTTCATTATGACTTGATCCGAAGTTTGGCCAAGAGCATGGCTTCTGTGGTCGCAGGGCGATGCTGTCTGTGGCTACGTAATTGGGCAGCTGATGGTTCTTCCAAGGCGAGGTTGAGTAGGCTTCCGTTCCGGGGGAAGCAACTCTTTGGAGAGGATTTGGAAAAGTTGGTGAAGGACTTAGGTGAATCAAAAGGAGGTAGGTTGCCGGAGGACAAACAAAAACCGAGCCGCTCTGTGCCTGCCTTTCGAAGGCAGCAGCGTGACTTTCGCCGCTTTAATCCCCCGAGGGGAGGTCAATCCCAGCGAGGGCGCTTCCCTATTAGATCCCAGGGGTTTTGGGGGTTTCGAGGAGCAAACAAGGGGTTCGCGACTGCATCCTTGTCCTCCTCCTTCAAGAAGACACAATGAAGTGAGGGGGTCATGGGGGAGTTAGTTCCCGTAGGGGGGCAGCTGCGGGATTTTTACCCTGCCTGGGCCCAACTCACGTCCGATCAGTGGGTGCTCGAAGTGGTTCGCGAAGGTTATGCTCTGGAGCTGCTGCGGCCGGTCTCCGAGTCTTTCGTTCGGTCGCCATGCAGCTCTCGAGCAAAACGCGAGGCAGTGCAGGAGACGGTGCAAAGACTTCTCCGGCTGAAAGCGATTGTCCCGGTTCCTGCCGACCAGTTAGGTTGTGGTCGATACTCGATTTACTTCATAGTGCCAAAGAAAGAAGGCACCTGGCGGCCCATTTTAGATCTAAAACGAGTGAATCGTCTGCGCGTGTCTCATTTTCGGATGGAGACGCTCCGATCCGTCATTGTAGCGGTGAGAAAGGGGGAATTTCTGACGTCCCTGGATCTCTCGGAGGCGTATTTGCACATTCCGATACGCCAGGAACATCAGAAGTTCTAAGATTCGCGGTGCCCACGGGGCATTTTCAGTTTCAGGCGCTCCCGTTTGGCCTGGCATCGGCGCCGTGGACATTCACCAAGGTTATGGTGGTGGTGACGGCGGCCTTGCGGAAGGAGGGAGTCTTAGTACACCCATATCTGGACGATTGGTTGATCACAGCGAAGTCCAGGGAAGAGAGTGTTGCCACCACAGACAGAGTGATAGCGTTGTTGCAGAGTCTCGGTTGGGTAGTCAACATGGCAAAGAGCAAGTTAGTTCCGTCTCAAAACCTGGAGTATCTCGGGGCCCGTTTCGATACGAAGGTAGGGCGAGTGTTTCTGCCTCAGCAGCGGGTGTTGAGTCTCAGGCTTTTGTTGAGGCGTTTTCTAAGTTGGAGCTGTCCCACGGCCTGGGAATATCTGCAGGTGCTAGGAACCATGGCGGCGACGCTGGAGTTGGTTCCGTGGGCTCGAGCACACATGAGGCCCCTGCAACGGGCCCTGCTGAGAAGGTGGTCACATCAAGAGGATTCGCTCTCCCGCGGTTTGCCTTGTCCTCCGTAAATCCATCTGGTGCTGCGGTGGTGGTTGAGCCCAGGAAGTCTCGAGACAGGAATGTCGTTGGAAACTCCGGATTGGATTTCTCTGACGACAGATGCCAGCCTGTACGGCTGGGGTGCCCATTGTCAAGGTCGCTAGGTGCAAGGTCAGTGGTCTGACCTGGAAAAGTCGTGGGCGATCAACAGATTGGAGTTGAGAGCGGTGGCGTTAGCACTTAAGGAGTTGGGCCCCAGTCTTCGGAACAAGGCCGTTCGAGTGTTTTCGGACAACGCCACGGCGGTGGCGTACATAAATCGCCAAGGGGTCACAAGCAGCGTAGCGCTGGAGAACGAAGCGGACAGTTTGTTCGAGTGGGCCGAAAGCAATCTGGAGGCCTTGTCGGCCGCGCATGTCGCAGGGGTGGACAATGTGGAGGCCGATTTTCTGAGTCGAGTGAAGGTGGACCCAGGGGAGTGGTTTCTGCATCCGGAAGTGTTTGCGATGCTAGTGCAACGCTGGGGAACACCCATAATGGATCTCATGGCGACTTTTCAGTCCGCGAAGGTCGGTCGCTTCTTCAGCAGAAGGAGAGAGAGGATGTCGGAAGGGCTAGATGCTCTCGTCCAAAGGTGGCCAGAGGGGCAGCTGCTATATGTGTTTCCACCGTGGGTGTTAATCGGATGGGTGGTACAGCGCATAGAGCGACACAAAGGACAGGTGCTTCTAATTGCTCCAGATTGGCCGCGAAGACCTTGGTACGCGGACTTAGACTGTTAGGGGAGAGGCCCTGGAAGCTTCCCATTCGCAAAGATCTTCTCAGCCAGGGACCTCTCTGCATGCCGCAGGTGGATCGATTCTCGCTTACGGCCTGGCTATTGAACGGGCGAGGTTGAAGGCGAGGGGCTATTCGGCGGCGGTGATAACTACTTTGTTGAAAGCAAGGCGGAAGTCAACTTCCTTGTCTTACGTCAGGGTGTGGCGTATCTTTGAGGCTTGGTGTGCGGATAGGGACTTTATTCCCTTACGGGCGTCGGTTCCGCAGGTTCTATCCTTTTTGCAGGATGGGTTTCAGAAGGGCTTAGCGGCAGCTTCTCTGAAAGTGCAGCTGGCGGCCTTGTCCTGCTATAGGGGTAAGGTGCAGGGGGGCACGCTGGGGAGTCATGCAGATATTAAGCGTTTCTTGAAGGCAGTAACCCTGCTCCGACCGCCCCGTATGCGTTCAGTTCCAGCTTGGGATCTGCCCTTAGGTTTGAAGGCCTTAGGAAAGGCGCCTTTTGAGCCTTTGAGGTAGGCTTCCTTGAAGGATCTTACTGTGAAGGTGGTGTTTTTGGTGACCATTTCCTCGGCTAGGCGAGTTTCGGAATTGCAAGCTCTGTCATGTAGGAAGCCATTTTTATCGTTCTTCGATTCTAAGGTAGTCTTGAGACCGGTGCCGTTGTTCTTGCCTAAGGTGGTTTCGGCTTTTCATGTGAACCAGGTGGTGTCGTTACCTGTGTTTCGTGAGAAAGGAACGGGAGACGTGGCAGCGCGGCTTCATAGTTTAGATATTCGGCGGGCGTTGAAGAAGTATATACATAGAACTGCGCCTTTTAGGAAGTCGGACAGGCTTTTCGTGCTGTTTGCCGGACCCAGGAAAGGGGAGGCGTCGTCGAAGGCCTCGATTGCTCGTTGGGTGAAGGACGCTATCGCTTCGGCGTACATACTGCGGGGTCGTGCGGTACCAGAGGGGCTGAAGGCTCATTCCACTAGAGTGCAAGCGGCGTCTTGGGCGGAGTGTAGTTTGGTGCCGGCGGTGGACATCTGTAGAGCGGCTACGTGGTCGTCATTGAATACCTTTGTGAAGCATTATCGTCTGGATGTGCAGGCAGACACAGACACCTGTTTCGGATCGGCGGTGCTTCAGGCCGGTGTAGCAGGACCCTCCCGTTGATATTACTTTACTGCTCTGGTACATCCCCAGAGATTCCGGGACTAGTCTGGAGGGACGATCAGGAAGGTTAAATTAGACTTACCTGCTAAATGTAGTTCCTGGAGGAACTCCAGTCTAGTCCCGTATCCCTCCCTGGATCATTGGTGCTTGGGCCTGAAGCACGGGCGTTCTTACTGGTAAGCAAACTTTTTGGTTCTATTCGGAATAGTAGTTCATTAAAAAAAATATATATATATATAACAAAGAAGCATACCTGCCTGGTTATCGGGTTTTGGGGTGTTGAATGGGGGATCTCACGGCACTCCAACAGTGTGATTCACGTAATGAATGAGGGGCTGGTGGACTGGTGTAATTTATTTAGGCAGTGATTTTAGTTCTGCAATGAGGGGCTGGTGGACTGGTGTAATTTATTTAGGCAGTGATTTTAGTTCTGCAATGTATTACTTACTGGTTTCTCTGGTGAGTCTGCTTTGTCAATAGGTAAACTGAGGAGAGAAGGCGGTGCCAGCCCTTATATACTGGTGACATCACAGCACTGAAGTTTCTCAGTCTCCAAAGCTGCTAGATGAGGTTGAGAACCCAGAGATTCCGGGACTAGACTGGAGTTCCTCCAGGAACTACAATTAGCAGGTAAGTCTAATTTAACCATTTTCTACAAACTCAGAGTATTACAACCACTACGCAATATCATTGAACACTCAGATTTCAGAACAATAGTACAAACACTCATAACTCCACATCTGGACTATTGTAATGGTATTGTTGTTGGTTTACCTAAAAAAACAACCAACATACTCCAAATGGCCCAGAATGTCACAGCTCGGATACTAATGAATGTGTGGATTTCAGACCACATCACACCTATCCTTCGAGAACTCCACTGGCTACCTATACAAGCACGCATCAGATATAAAATAATAATTACAACGTTTAAGCTAATACACAATATCGCCCCATCCTTTCTCACCACACTCATCAATACACAATCACCTAATAGAAACAGACGAAGGCATAATCTAAATATGCTGCAAACTCCAATTTCTATACGCAAGGTAAAAATAAACACTAGCAATAGAGCTTTCACTTACATAGCCCCCTCACAATGGAACAAGCTCCCAGAGTCACTAAGAGCTAACAAGTACCTCCAAACATTCCGCAAAAACCTCAAAACACATCTATTCCACGAATACTACAATTCAAATGAAATAACCTAATTCCCAATTTAAACCATAGCCTGATAGATACCTAACAACCTAATCATAATTCACTCCAAACATATCATGAGTATATTATAAACTTACTAGACACACGATATCTTATCCTATTTGACAATGTAATTAGTTTTGAGTCCTTGAACCCCTATACTAACCTTGACTTATACATAAGCTATTTACTGTTTACTATGGTTTTGATTAACTGTTATCCTTATGATGTACATAGTTTAACTAATGATACCGCTGTTAATTGTACATAGTTTGTTTTTATTGCTACTGCTGTTATATGTAACTGCTAATCTCCAGGAACAAGCAGGAATGAGTCTTCACATATGGGTAAGTCGGTACCGACGGAGCCTGCATGGGAATGCTCCCCAGCATCCAATCAGAAAGCTTTTGGGAGCATCCCTCGCGCCTGCGCACTGCCTTCCCGCCTTTTCCACTGCCTCTCCTCAGTTTTCGTTTTTTCCGCGGAGCCGGCAGGACGTCCTCCTGTCACCGCAGAAACATTTTTCTTCAAATTCTTTATTTCTTGTTTTCTTGTGGTCGCGGCTGTTTCTCCCGCCACCACCGGTACCGCCGGTGGGTTTTTTCTTAAATTCAGGGAAATTTTTCCCTCAGTTTCTGTCTTGAATTTTTTGGGCCTGCAAGGCCTCTCCATCATGGAGCCTTCTTCTCCTAAGAAGTGCCTTCACTGTGGAAGCATAGTTTCTCCAGGACCAAGCAGGAAGTCAGTCCTCACATATGGGTGACGTCGGCGCCGACGGAGCCCTCGCGGAGCAATTTTCCCCAGCTTTCAAAGAAAGCCTTTGGGAATTGCAGCACGCATGCGCGGTCGCCTTCCCGCCCAAGGGTGCCATCTTAGCCAGTCTTCTTTTTTCCGCGGAGCCCTACAGACGTACCCGTCGTGTCCCCGCGAAAAAGTTGATATTTACTCATAATTTACTCTTTTTTCCTTCGGTTCGACGCCGGTCTTTTTCCCGCCCGGACTCGCGACGCCGGTCACGAGTCCTCTTCTTCTGTTTCGGTTTTTTCTGACTTAGTCAGTTTCGTTTTCGGTTTTTCCCTGGCAGCCCGGTCCTTTGACCTCACCGGGGCCCTTTTTCCCCCGATGGCTGCCAGTGGTTTCAAGCGGTGTGGTCAGTGTGACCGAAATATGTCACTAACTGACACACACGACAATTGCCTCCGCTGCCTGGGCCCGGATCATGAAGAAATGATCTGTGGGCCCTGCGGCAAAATGTCCTCCAAAGCGTTGAGAAGTCGGCGGCATCAGCGGGATAGGATCTTCGCTGACCCCAGCCGTACCCGGACCTCGTCGGAGGCCTCCGCGTCCAGAGGTTCCAGCTCGGACCGTCGCCGGAGTTCCTCCGATAGGGGTTCCCCCTCCGGGGACCATCGACGGAAGGTGAAACCCGCGAGGGCGGCGTCGGTGGACGCTCCTGGCTCCGCGAGGGCCAGGTCGCATAGCCCCGATAGCCGTCCCGGGTCCTTGGAGAAGGAGCACCTCTCGAAGCGACCTCGCCTGGAGTCGGAGCTGCCTGCTCGGGTAAGTCCTGTGGTCCTCCTGGACTCGCCTCCGAGACCGCCGACGTCGGGCCCGACGCCGTCGGGGCCCGAGTCGGGGACTGCTGGGTCACCTGAGCTCGGACTCAGGTTGACGGCCTTGGAGAGCAGACTGTCTGCCTTCATGGACCAGCAGCGGGCACTGCTCGCTGGCCTCGCTGGCGCCGCTGCCCCGACCGCCGGGACGTCGACGTCTAAGTCGACCCCGGAGACCGAGCCGATCCTCGAGTCCATGCAAACTCGAGTCGATCCTCGGTCGAGGTCACCCTCGGCCTCCCGTTCGGGACCGAGGTCGCCGACGCCGACTCCCTCGGCGTCGGGGCGGCAGGCGCCGCGCCCTGCCCGGGCCGACCCCACCGAGTCCTCGTCGGAGTCGGTCTGGGAGTCTGAAGAGGAAGAGTCGCCTGATTCTTTTCGGACTCGGTGTGTCCCCTCGGACTCACCTGAGTCCGAACCTCGGAAGCAGTCCCCCCCGGAGGATGCCCGGTTCTCGGACTTCGTCAGGGATATGGCCAAGGCTTTGGCCTTCCCTGCGGATCCCGAGGAGGAGCCTCGAGCCGAAGAGCTCGACGCCCTCCAGTATGACTCTCCCGCCAGGGAACACTTTACTGTACCGGTTCCTCCCATGCTGGA
The DNA here is from genome assembly GCA_033557465.1 of Ichthyophis bannanicus. Classification (NCBI taxonomy): domain Eukaryota; kingdom Metazoa; phylum Chordata; class Amphibia; order Gymnophiona; family Ichthyophiidae; genus Ichthyophis; species Ichthyophis bannanicus. The sequence continues at coordinate 618,423,309 of CM066031.1, read as the reverse complement.
ACGACTACTCTTCCGCATGTGGGAGAGTCCGGCCTCCTCGCCGGTCCTGAGCAAGCGGGTCGATTCTATCTATCGAGTCCGCAAGAGCCCTGGCTTCCAAAAAGCACAGCTACCACACCATTCCATGGTAGTGGAATCGGCCATGCATCGTCTTAAGAGCCAGAAGATGCACTCCTCGGTGCCTCCTGGCAGGGAGGCCCGTAACCTGGATGGCCTTGGTAAGAAGTGTTTTCCAGGGCTCTATGCTTGCGTGTCGTGTCCAGACCTACCAGCTATACATGGGCATGTATCTCCGAGACCTGGCTAAAGAGCTAGCCGGATTCTCCGCTGGTTTGTCCGAGGAACCCTTGCGGAGGTTCCTGGCCTTGTCCTCTGGCATTCGGGAATGCTCAAAATTCATATCCCGAGCAGCCTATGATGGCTTTGAAGCATCGGCTCGAGTGGCCGCAGCCGGCATCGGTGCCCGCCGACAGGCTTGGCTTCAGTCGTCTTACCTTGAGCCCTGGGTGCAGGACAAGTTGGTCGATGTCCCCTGCCGAGGCGAAAACCTCTTTGGCAAGCCCATGGCTGAAAAGGCTGCACAGATCGAGACGGAGACTCTCACCAGGACTAGGCTTTCTAGGAAGACCTCCGCCCCTTCCCAGAAAAAGAAGGGCTCGGGAAAGAAGTCCTTTTACCCGAGAAAGGCGGCTGCCTACAAACAATACCCCCAATATCAGGCCCCTGCAGCTCCCCAACAGGGCCAGCAGGCCAAGGGACGGGGTAACGGGTCCCGTAGGCAGCAAGCCCCCAAGCCTGCACCACCAGCCCCTGCTCAGCAGGGTGGGGGCTTTTGACTCCTTAAGCATAGCCTCTCCCCCTCCGCTGGTTCCTCCCAGCACCGGAGGCCGCCTGGTTCACTTCGCCCACAGGTGGCCCAGCATCACCTCAGATGCCTGGGTGCTTCAAGTCGTGAGAGAAGGCTATCTTCTCCACTTCCACCAGGTCCCTCCCTCCTATTTTCCGGGAGAACCTCCACGACCCCCTCTGCACAGGGAATTACTCCTTCAGGAGTTAGCAGGTCTTCTGCAGGAACAGGCGGTGGAACCGGTGCCCCACCACCTGAGAGGTCAAGGCTTTTATTCCAGGTACTTTCTAGTACCAAAGCGGACAGGAGGCCTCAGACCCATCCTGGACTTGCGCAACCTCAACAAGTTCCTCGTGCGGGAGAAGTTCAAGATGCTTACCCTTGGAATCCTTCTGCCCTACCTCCAGCAGGGAGATTGGCTATGCTCCTTGGATCTAAAGGATGCCTACACGCACATCCTCATCCACCCAAGCCACCGCCAATACCTAAGGTTTGTGGTGGCCGGAAATCATTACCAGTACAGAGTACTACCCTTTGGCCTGTCCTCCGCACCGCGAGTCTTCACAAAATGTCTCGCGGTGGTGGCGGCCCATCTCCGGCTTCACGGCCTCTATGTCTTTCCGTACCTCGACGACTGGCTCATCAGAGCAGCGTCCGCTCCGGAGGTCACCAACGCCACACGCCGCACGGTGACTCTTCTGCAGTACTTGGGCTTTGTTATAAACTTCGCAAAGTCCACTTTGCTCCCCTCACAGGATCTCGAGTTCATCGGCGCAAGGCTGCACACTCCTCAGGCACGAGCGTTCCTACCGCTCGACAGGGCTCAACGGCTCATGGACCTAGCCGACCGTTTTCGCAGCCAGCCCCTGGTCTCCGCCAGGCGCTTCCTGAGACTACTCGGCCATATGGCTTCCACCGTCCATGTGACCCCCAATGCCCGCCTGAATATGCGGCCTGCTCAATGGTGTCTCCGCAAGCAGTGGCAGCAAGCCACAGGCGGCCTAGCAGACCTAGTACGCGTCTCCGAGCCGCTGATCTCGTCTCTCCAGTGGTGGCTTCATCGGCCGAACCTGGTACTCGGCATGCCTTTCCAGTCACCTCAGCCGGCCCGGGTGCTGACGACAGATGCATCCCTCCTGGGCTGGGGAGCACATTGCCAAGGGGCACGTACTCAGGGCCTCTGGACCACATGGGAGTCTGCTCAGCAGCTCAACTTCCTGGAGCTCAGAGCGATCCGCCTGGCTCTCAAGGCCTTCTCCCACCTGACCTCTCACCAGTCCGTCCTTGTCCAGACGGACAATCAAGTTGCCATGTTCTACGTGAACAAGCAGGGGGGCACGGGCTCCTTCCTTCTCTGTCGGGAAGCACAGAAGCTCTGCTCTTGGGCCGTCAGTCACGGCGTTCTTCTCAAGGCAGTTTATCTCCCAGGCCAAGAAAATTGCCTGGCGGACAAACTCAGCAGGATCCTCCAGCCGCACGAGTGGCGCCTGGATCCCTTGGTAGTTCAGAAGCTCTTTCTAAAGTGGGGCCTCCCCACGATGGATCTCTTTGCCAGCCCTCTCAACCGGCAACTTCCTCGCTTCTGCTCTCGTCAGCCACATCCCCTTCGAGTTGCGGCAGACGCTTTTCTACTCTCATGGTCGGAGAGCCTTCTGTACGCTTTCCCTCCCATCCCGCTAGTCTCTCGGACTCTTTTCAAGGTTCTCCGAGACAAAGCCTTCATGATCCTGGTGGCCCCTCGCTGGCCCAGACAGCCGTGGTTTCCACTCCTGCTGCAATTAGCGGTAGAGGATCCATTCCCTCTGGGGTTACAACCGGATCTCCTCACTCAGGATCAGGGGTCTCTGCTACACCCCAACCTCAGATCTCTCAATCTAATGGCCTGGCTGCTGAGCGGGTAGTCCTTGCTCCCCTTCTCCTGCCGGCAGAGGTGGAGGAGGTCGTCCTAGCTTCGCGACGACCTTCTACCCGCAAATGCTACGCCCTTAAATGGCGTCGATTTTTTTTTTTTTTTTCCGTTTGGTGTACCCAACAGTCTCAGGATCCCTTCTCCTGCCCGGTGTCGGTGATCTTGCAGTACTTGCTATACCTCTCTAATCTGGGACTTAAGTCCAACTCCGTCAAAGTTCACCTCAGTGCTCTTTCAGCACATCATGTGCGGGTGGACGGCAGACCTCTTTCCAGCGACCCTCTCGTAGCGAGGTTTCTCCGAGGTCTCCTACTTAAACCACCTCTGCGCCCGCCAGCGCCTGACTGGGACCTGAATGTGGTTTTACAGCGGATCACCTGTCCGCCTTTTGAACCTATGGCTACCTGTTCTCTTCTCTCCGTTTTCTTTCTTGGAAAACATTGTTCTTGATAGCCCTCACTTCCGCTAGACGCGTAAGTGAATTGCAGGCCCTCGTGTCTGATCCCCCTTACACTCGGTTCTACAAAAATAGGGTAGTCCTACGGACTCACCCAAAATTTCTTCCAAAAGTGGTCTCCCCTTTTCACATCAATCAGGAGGTGGTACTTCCGACCTTCTTTCCCAGACCACACTCCAGCCGAGCTGAAACGGTCCTCCATACCCTGGACTGTAGAAGGGCATTGAACTTCTACCTTGACCGTACGCGGGAGCACCGTAAAGCTGCTCAGCTTTTTGTGTCTTTTGACCCCAATAAATTGGGGCTCCCGGTCTCCAAGCGTACTCTGTCCATCTGGGTTGCGGACTGTATCACTTGGGCTTATGGGGCAGCCGGACTCTCCTTGGAAGGTCGAGTCACGGCTCATTGCGTTCGGGCAAAGGCTACGTCAGTGGCTTACCTCCGCTCTGTTCCGCTGGCAGACATCTGCCGGGCCGCTACTTGGTCTTCGAGCCAGACTTTTGCGGTCCATTACTGTCTCGAGAGGGAGTCCCGCAGGGACAGTGCTTTCGGACAGGCAGTCCTCCGTAATCTCTTTGAGGTCTGAGCAACTCCTACCCTCCATCCCGGATGTGGGCTACCGGTGGGTAATAATTCAGCGAAGATTCCTTCCTTCTGTGCTGCTGAGCTAGAGGGAGCTCATTTTTGTGCTTAGGGTCTCCGGTAGCCTTAAGCTTGGGAGTCCCATATGTGAGGACTGACTTCCTGCTTGGTCCTGGAGAAAGCGTAGTTACTCACCTGTAACAGGTGTTCTCCAGGAGCAGCAGGAATCAGTCCTCACAACCCTCCCTCCTCCCCTTGGAGTTGCGATCATCTGCTTTAGTTTTTTGCAAATTTTTATGCTGTCTTTTTTAGCTATGTCATCTGACTGGCTAAGATGGCACCCTTGGGCGGGAAGGCGACCGCGCATGCGCGCTGCAATTTCCAAAGGCTTTTTTTGAAAGCTGGGGAAAATTGCTCCGCAAGGGCTCCGTCGGCGCCGACGTCACCCATATGTGAGGACTGATTCCTGCTGCTCCTGGAGAACACCTGTTACAGGTGAGTAACTACGCTTTCCTTTTTAGACTCCAATGCCTGGTGTCTAACCCGTTTGGGTCCTGACCCTTTTTCCCCTGAACAATCAGGCTGCAAAACTGTGAGAAGCACTTCCCTCTTTCGAGTTTCCCTCGATACCGTTTTCCCTCCCGAAGTGCAGGCACCGGCTTTTTCTTCTCTACAGGATCAGGTAACCCACAAACAGTCTGTTAAGACTAGCCAATTCTTGAGTGGTAGGTCTCATGCCAAGCATGATGACGGCTCCGGTCTTGCCCTCAAAACCCCATTGGCATTAAAACCCCGGCGGGAGTCTCCGGACTCCAAAGCATTTCAGGGGTTTCAGGTTATTCCTGGGGCTCACCCCTCACAGAACATACCTGAGCCATGCTCGGTGGTGGCATCCGCTTCGAGCGGTACCGATACCCCGGCATCGGCACCGGTGTTGAATGATCCACTCTTCACCGGGGATCGTCATCGGGTGTCCTCGGTATCTTCGGGACCGATCGATACGACCCAGATTGACTTTCCTGTATCTGAGCCATGCTCGGTGGTGGCATCCGCTTCCAGCGGTACCGATACCCCGGCATCGGCTCCGGTGTTGAGTGATCTACTCTTCACCAGGAATCGTCATCTGGCGTCCTCGGTACCTTCGGGACCGAACGATACGACCCAGATTGACTTTCCTGTATCGGCAACATCGCCGATACCATCACCGACGTCGGTACCCTCGAGACATGCATCGATAGACTCGCTCCCTTCGATGCCGAGTCTGGAATCGATATCTAGTCTAGATGACTGGGTACCGACGTGTCTCGGAACCGATGTTTACCGATTCCGCATGCACGGTACCGAGGATAATCACCAAGGGGTTTTAGTTACCTCGGTACCGCTTGAGCTGCCTCCGATGACTGCTTCGGTGTCGGTTTTGCCTTCGATGCCGGCGCAACTACCGGTATCGATATCGATGCCGGTACCTACAGTATCATCGGAACCAGCTCCTTCCATGCTTTTTTCACCTGGATTGCTCCTCTCTTTACCTAGTTTGGAGTCGATACCTGGCATGGATGATGCACTACTGACTGTCTCAACTCATAATTGCCAGTTCCAGTGTCCATCTATTACAAATCCTGTTCTACACCGGACAGGTACATCCTCCGGTGCCCAGGCTACCTTTTCAAATTTGGCCTGTCCAGGGATGGTTCCCATTGGAGATCCTTCTTTTCAGAAATTTCTCCTTGACATAGCAACCTTCCTTAATATTCCTATCCCTGGCTATGAGTCTTCTCAAGGTTTTTCTGCAGGAAAGGAAAATATAATGCTTCCTTTACATCACTCTTTGCAGAATCTTCTTCTGAGGGTATGGGAAAAACCTTTAAGGGTTTCTTCACCTCCTACAGCAACTGATCTTCTGTATCAGGTGCCCCCCTCTCCAGGATTTCAAAAGCCTCAACTTCCCCATCATTCCATTGTAGTGGAATCAGCAATGAGGAAGGTAAAAAGCAAGAAAAAACATTCTTCTTTCCCGCCAGGGCGTGCATCTAGAACACTGGATGCCTTTGGACATCAAACCTTCCAAACATCTATGCTGGCAACAAGGATTCTCTCATATATTTTCTATATGAGTCTATCCCTTCAGGAGGTCACAAAGAAATTATCTCTTTTGACTCCTTTTCTATCAGAGCCCAAGGCTGCAGACTATTCCTTACTTCTTAGTCATAGCCAAAATATCTCTTGGTTTCTTTCTCGTGCTTCCCTAGACTCTTTTGAGTCTGTTAGCAGAACTTCTGCTATAGCCATAGGAGCACGTCGTAAAGCCTGGCTCCAAGCATCTGACTTGAATAGATGGGCACAACAAAGGCTGGGTAATACTCCTTGTACTGGAGACAATCTCTTCAATAAGGAGTCCTTACGTCAGGTTGCTCATTGCTCCACTGATTTTCCTGTTTCTGAGGGCCATCCTAAGCCCTCTCCTTCCTCAGCAGGTAGAAAATGCCCTACCAGACCTTCTTTCCCTAAAAGAAAGAGGTTTTCCTCTTCACCTGCCCATCATTCGGATGTTCCCAAACAGGGGAAGTCTCGCCCTGGTCTGAAGAATCCAAACTCTAGCCAGGCTGAATAAACACAGTAACCATAGGTTTCTGATTAATCTTTTTATAACTACAGTTAATTTCTTTTCAGCAGAAGTTTTTCACTCTGCTCATGGATTCCTATTCTCAGGAAATCCATTTACTCTTCACTATGCTGAACTGTCAGGTTATTCATGTCTATAAGTTACAGAGTTTTCCACCTCTTCCTGACTAGAAGAGAGGTTTAGCAACTATCACATGATAGTTTCTCTGTACCAGCATGAATTTTTTCTTTCCATGGAATTACCATGTGGTAAGTCCTTCTTCAGCTTCTATCTCTACCCTCTTCGCCAGGGTTTCCCCTGTAAGAGTGGTACCTTACCATTGAAAGACTTTTCTTGTCTTTCTTTTCACTGTAGAGTTTCTTCTCCTGAATAAACTCCTTTCTTTATTTGGGCAGCTCTGCAGACAGAGACAGCTTGCTCTCTTTGTTCAGTCTGTTCTCTCTGTTTGACACAGACCGACTCTCTCTGTTGTCCTATTCAGTAGCCGCCCATGCAGGAGTTCCAGTGCTTGACTACTGGTACTTTTCCACAAGTCCCAGTCTTGTCTTCCACCACTCCTGTCTGGCCTTAGTAGTGATTCCAAGACAGTTTTCTACTTCTTTCTTGGATAATCTTTATCTTTTTTGCGTCATTTGATAGACCGCTCTTGTCAAGACATTTGAGCGGTGTACAATAAAAGGCAATACGCCACTAAACTAAGGAAAAGGAACACCAAATTATAAATAGGAAAGAGAGAGCAAAAGAGCACAGAGACATACCAGATGAAGGATTCAAGACAGACAACAGGCACAGGAAGGAAGGCAAAACAATAAAAGGGAGGCAACAGTACATGACTAGACAACAACACCAGGGATAAGCAAACAAGGACTGAAGGGTTTCAAGGGGGGGCATCTGGGGGAAGGTCAAATGCTTGTTGAAACAGGTGAGTTTTCAATTGCTCCTTAAATTTGGAATATGAAGGTTCTAGTCGGAGGGAAGGAGGCAAAGCATTCCAAAGGGAGGGACCCAGAAAAAAGAAAGCGGAGTGACGGGTCTGTTCTAAGTGTGCTTGTGATGGGGAGGGTAAGGATAAGCGATTAGCATGCAGGGAACGGAGTTGACGGTAGGGTGTGTGCAGAGAAATAAGATCGGCCAGATAACGTGGAGTAGAGGTGTAGATAGCTTTATGTGTTAGGATAAGGAACTTATAACGGAAACGAAAGCGGAGAGGCAACCAGTGTAAGCGGAATAGAATGGGAGTAACATGTTCGTAACGATGGGAAAAGTTGATAAGACGAGCCGCTGTATTCTGAATTAATTGAAGGCGCTTAAGTTGAGTGGCAGGGAGGTTAGCTAAGAAGACATTGCAGTAGTCAAGTCTGCTGATGACCAAGGCTAGAACAAGAGTAATCAGTGCAGTAGAAGGGAGAATGGACCGAACAGTTCTAATTTGTCGTAGGACTGCAAAAGACCGGCGGGAGAGAGCGGAGATGTGACCAGAAAAAGAAAGAGTGGTGTCTAGAGTAACCCCCAGGTAATGGAAGGAGGAGACAAGCGGAATTGGAGTGGAACCGATCTGAGGAGCGACAGTCGGACAGGAGCACTCAAGGAAACCCACATAGCTGTAGATTTTGCTGGGTTGAGGTGCAGGAGGTTAAGGGAAAGCCAGGAAGCAATATGAGTAAGGCAATGATTAAACTGAGAGATGTCAGGGTTCAACGGTGAAGTGTGATACAGGAGAATAATATCATCGGCGTAGATGTATGATGAAACTGGATATTGCTGGATCAAGAGAGGGAGAGGGGAGAGGAAGATATTAAACAGAAGAGGAGAAAGAACCGAACCCTGGGGAACACCACAGGTAAGAGGGAACGGAGAGGAGCACTGGTTGTTGGAATGGACGGTAAAAGAACGGCCAGAGAGAAAAGAAGAGAACCATTTCCAGACCTCACCACGTAACCCCAGATCCGCCAGACGAGAAAGAAGAATGTGGTGGTCGATTAGATCAAATGCTGCAGAAAGGTCGAGAGAGACAATGAGGATAATATCTCCACGGTCATGGACGACGTGGAGTTCATTGAGTAGGGCCAGTAGGACGGTTTCCGTACTATGCCCTGAACGGAATCCTGCTTGGCGTGGGTGTAAGGCATTAGTAGCTTCAACGTGGGAACTGAGTTGTGCAAAAGCAAAGCGTTCAAGTAGTTTAGCCAGAAAAGGAAGGTTTGACACGGGACGCCAATGAGAAGGAATGGAGGGATCAAGTGATGGTTGTTTCAAGAGAGGACGAACTATGGCAGACTTCCAAGGAAGTGGAAAATGGCCGGAGGAAAAACTAGTGTTAAGAATGGTAACCATGATAGGCACTAATTGCAAGGAAGATTCAGCCAGCCAGTGGGAGGGAATTGGGTCGAGCTAACAGGTGGTTTTCCTAGAACTAGAGAGGACTTGTAGGAGCTCAGCAGAGGTGATGGGATAGAAGGAGGACCATGTATGCGCTAGTGCCCGATTTGGTGGGGAAGGGGGTGATCCTAGTGAGGGAGGATTTGACAACCCAGCAGAGGGTGTAGCAACAGAAGGAGAGGGAGGAGAGGATAATGTGGACGATGCCGGAGTCATGAAGGAGGAACGCAGATCTGAGATTTTCTTTGAAAAGAAGGTGACCAACAGTTGAGGAGCTGGGGCTTTACTGGACTGATTGTGAGCAGAACCGGTAGAAGAAAGTTGGCGTTTTCACTACAGGCTTCTTACACTATCTTTTACCCTTGCCATCTCCAATCTCTGGGTTTGGCACGTAATGGACGTGGCTGTCAGTTTTCTCCATCAGCCAGTTCTACATCCCATTTCTCCTGCATAATGCTCTCTGCAATCCTACTGAGAAGCTTTCCACTATGGGCCCTTGCTAGAGAGCATAGAGTTTCTCGAATGACTATCCATCATGGTTGAAAAATGCTTCCTCAGTCATCCCCTATGACTGTGAGGGTTCTTCATACCCTGCTATCTTCTTTTTAAAAACAAAAAAAAAAGAGGGAGAAGGACATAAGCCTTCTCCACATGAAAGTCTGAGAGTTATCCCATTCCTTAGGGAATATACTCTTTTTTTCTTGCAGCTTGTCCTCATGGTATCCTAATACTTCAAGGACAGCACATATTACTCTGAAAAACACCTGATACCTCCTTTGTCCCTCACGTAGGTCAACCTGGTATCTCATTCTATGCGTTTCTATCCTTTTACCATGCTGGAGTTCCACAGGACTCCGGACTTGCTGTTTACAGACTAATATTATCCTCTGTTTTTTAACATAACCATCCTGGTAATTCACTGGATAGCATTCCTCTATCATCATTCCTAGGGGAATAGATTCTCTATATATCTTCTCAAGTAGGTTTCACCTCCTTGTTCTTGGATGAATCTTTTCCCTTCACATCTCCATGTGAATGTCCTGATATGCATAACTCTGTTTGCTTATTGCAGGCATCTATCTTTAGACCTATATGTTCAGGTATATATATCTATATATATATACCTATATACATCTCTGTAGATGTATCTGTCTGTCAGCTAAGGGTGCATATGCTATGCCCTTTAGATCTTATTATAGATATATAGATATATATATACCCATATACATATATATATATATACACATATCTCTACATATATGTGTGTATCTGTCCAGATACTTATTATAGGTAGATATGTATTTCCATACTTATCTCCTGACTGTCTATGCTCATAAAGGTTTTTACCTTCCTGTATGTTTCTGACAGTGGGCTTGCACAGCTTCATACTGTTCCACAGTATGTTTCGGATATTTTGCACACAACCACTGCTGTGGAACTGACATCCCTACCGTATCCTAGGTTTACGTATCCCTGAAGCTCCATGCCCCAATGTCTTCCTACCTCTCACCGGTTAGGAAAGACATGGTGGATCTTCAGTGGATTTCAGATTCAATTCCTCAAACATCTGTCCTTTCTTGGGAGTATGGGGTTCTTCTCATACCCTTTCCTCCCTCAAGGACTAGGTCTGTTTGTCCAGATCGGTCAGTCTTCCTCTTTTGCTCCTACCTCTGAATACTTCTGTAGCCAAAAGAGTTTTCAGCTTTCCATGAAGCTTCCCACTGAAGACCTGCCGTGTTTGTGTTACCCCAATTAAATCCTGGGGTCACCTCTCACTTCCAGATGTGGACCTCCACCTTCACTCCAGTGAGGTCACCTTGAACATTATTCTACTTCCTGCAATCCAGTAGGTGAGCATCATATGGTGATTGTTCATTCCAATATTATGGTGATTGTTCATTCAATATATCTTTTGATAATGATCATACATACATATTGTGATATTGTGTATCTGGACTTTCAGAAAGCCTTTGACAAGGTCCCTCATCAGAGACTTTTGGCAAAACTAAAGAGTCATGGGATAGGAGGCAGTGTACTATTGTGGATCAGGAACTGGTTAAAAGATAGAAAGCAGAGGGTAGGGCTAAATGGCCATTTTTCCCAATGGAGAAAGGTGAATAGTGGTGTACCCCAGGGATCTGTGCTGGGTCCGCTGCTTTTTGACATATTCATAAATGACCTGGAAAGTGGAATAACGAGTGAGGTTATCAAATTTGCAGATGACACAAAACTATTTAAAGTTGTTAAAACCCAAGAGGATTGTGAAAAATTGCAAGAGGATCTTGATAAATTGGAAGACTGGGCATCAAAATGGCAGATGAAATTTAATGTGGACAAGTGCAAGGTTATGCACCTAGGGAAGAACAACCCAAACTATGGTTACATGATGCAAGGTTCCACATTAGGAACCACCACCCAGGAAAAAGATTTAGGCGTCATTGTGGATACCATGTTAAAACCCTCGGCCCAGTGTGCAGCGGCGGCCAAGAGAGCAAATAGAATGCTAGGTATGATAAGGAAAGGAATGGAAAATAAAACAAGAGACATTATAATGCCTCTATATCGCTCCATGGTGAGACCGCACCTTGAATATTGTGTGCAATTCTGGTCACCGTATCTTAAAAAAGGATATAGCGATTTTAGAAAAGGTACAGAGAAGAGCCACCAAAATGGTAAAGGGGATGGAAGGATACTCCTATGAAGAAAGGCTAAAAAGGTTAGGGCTCTTTAACCTGGAAAAGAGACGGCTGAGGGGAGATATGATAGAAGTCTATAAATTAATGAACGGAGTGGAACGGGTAAACGTAGATCGATTGTTTACCTTATCAGAATATAGAAAGACTAGGGGACATGCAATGAAGCTACAGGGTAAACTATTTAAGACTAATAAAAGAAAATATTTTTTCACTCAGCGTGTAATCAAACTCTGGAATTTGTTACCGGAGGATGTAGTAAAAGCTGTTAGTGTAGCTGGGTTTAAAAAAGGTTTGGACAAGTTCCTGGAGGAAAGGTCCATAAACCATTATTAAGAAGTGACCGAAGATATCAATGCTGGACCCAGTACAAGCATTGTGGAACTTGTGTCTCTTGGGGAAACTGCTAGGTACATATGACCTAGATTGGCCGCTGTTGGAAACAGAATACTGGGCTTGATGGACCTTGGTCTGACCCAGTATGGCATATCTTATGTTCTTATACATGGACTCCTTCCGGGTAGTCCTTTCTTAGGTTAGCTGTTTTTTCAGCAGCTCCTCTCTTTTCAACTCCTGCCCTCCATCCTCAGGATGCCTGGCCATATGAGGTGTAGCATGTTTTCAATCTCAACATGTTAGGGCTCCAGGCATCTTAGCTTGGGAGTCCCCATATGTGAAGACTCATTCCTGCTTGTTCCTGGAGATAGCACAGTTACTTACCTGTAACAGGTGATCTCTGGGAACAGCAGGAATAAGTCTTCACAACCCACCCACCTCCCCTAGGAGTTGTATCTATCTTTCTATCTTCCTTTCCTCTTTCTCTCCTTTTGTCTCAGCTATGACACTCAACTGAGGAGAGGCAGTGGAAAAGGCAGGAAGGCAGTGCGCAGGCGCGAGGGATGCTCCCAAAAGCTTTCTGATTTAATGCTGGGGAGCATTCCCGTGCAGGCTCCGTCGGTACCGATGTACCCATATGTGAAGACTTATTCCTGCTGTTCCCAGAGATCACCTGTTACAGGTAGTAACTGTGCTTTGTTGCAGAACCAATTTGTTAAAATGTAAACCGCGACTGATCGCTGGAAGGAGCGGTATAGAAATATATGCAAATAAATAAAATAAAATAAATTACCAAGTTTAAGTTACAATGTAAACCGCTTTGATTGAAATGATAAAGCGGTATATAAAAGCCTGTTAAATAAATAAACATACATCCTGGATTATTTATTTGTAAGATTTTTGCACCGCTACGGTACAGAACAAGTAAGCAGTTTACAGACCATAAAAGTAGGGAAGCCAAAGGAATAAATAATAGAAAGACATTCTGGATCATCCTGCTAGATCAGTTCAGATCAGCAGGATCTCCAGGAACAAGCAGGAATGTAGTCTTCACATATGGGTATCGTCGGTACCGACGGAGCCTGCGCGGGAACGCTCTTCAGCGTCCAATTAGAAAGCTTTTGCGAGCATCCCACAGCGCTTGCGTGCTGCCTTCCCGCCTTTCCCAACTGCCTCTCTCCAGTTCTTCGTTTTCCACGGAGCCACCAGGTCGTCGTTCCTGTCACCGCAGAAAATTTGTCCTTATTCTTTTTCTTTTTTGTGGTCGCGTCTGCCTTCCTTTACGCTTACCAGTACTGCCGGTTCTTCTTTTTTTTTCTTTTCTTTAAAAAAAATAAAAATAAAATTTCCATCATGGAAAAACCCGCTTCGGGTTTCAAAAAGTGCACCAAGTGTGGTGGTACCATCTCCGTCACCGACACCCATGAATGGTGTCTGAAATGTTTAGGTCCTGACCACTCCATCACGGAATGTATGGCCTGTGCCATGATGTCCAAGAGAGGTCGACAGAACCGAGCTGCCAAGCTCAGTACCCTGTTTCCATCTGATGCAGCCTCGGTGGCATCAACGTCTTCCAGGGCTTCGTCTTCCTCCTGTGGATCTCAGGTAACTAAACATAAGTCTAGCCGGTCCTCAAAGGGTAGATCACCTTCTAAGCATCGAGATGCCTCTGGCGTTGCCCTTGAGGATTCTGCACCAGCAAAATTGCCCCGGCGGGAGGCTTCGGCTTCCAAAGCATTATCGGGGCTCCAGGATGTTCTCGAGGCCTTGACCTCGGCAGAACTACTGGTGCCATGCTCTGGGGTACCGGCTGTCTTCTCCGGTACCGACATCCAGGCATCGGCAGCGTCGATAGACCAGAGGTTCCTGGCTATTGAGCGCATATCTGTCTGCTCTCCTTGTGGCATTGATACCCTCTGAACCGCGTCACACAGTTCAACCGGTACCGGCACCGACTCCGGCACCGGTACCGGTACCGACAGCATCGACATCGGTGTCCGCATTGACGGCACCCAGTCATGTGATGCCTTCTGATACTGATACACCGGTACCGATTCCCCCCGGTACCGACTTCGGTCGGTACGGGTATCGGGCTCTTCAAGAGCATCCGGACAGAAGGTATTTCGAGTCCTTAGAGGAATCTGAGGATTCTGACAGTTCTGTCGATGCCGGAATACTTCTCCCAGAGGAGCCTTCCTCCCTTAAACGCAGGATGTCTCCTCCAGAGGACATTTCCTTTCAGGATTTCATCAGGGAGGTGGCTCGAGGTCTGTCTATTACTGTAGCTCCTGAGACAGAGCCCAGAGCAAAGGAGTTGGAAATTTTACAATATCCCAAAACTCCTAAAGAGGCAGCTACTTTGCCCATCCATGAAATCTTGCATGATCTCATGCTAAGAATGTGGGAGACGCCTCTTACCACCTCTCCTCACTCTCGTAGACTAGATACTATGTATCGAGTCCCTCCTTGTCCTGGTTTCCAGAAAACTCAGCTTCCTCACCACTCTATTGTAGTGGAATCAGCTATGAGAAGGATCAGAAGTGCAAAGAGTCATGCCTCTAATCCTCCAGGATGTGAGTGCAGAACTTTGGATGCTTTTGGACATCGTACCTTCCAAGCTTCCATGCTTTCTGCCAGGATCAGTTCCTATATTTTATATATGGGAATGTTCCTGAAGGAAGTCAGAGGAGATTTAGAGGTTTTGAGCCCTCTTCTTCCTGAGGATAGAAGGCAGGATTTTCTCACATTGATCAAACATGCCCAGGATGTTTCTAAATTTGTCAACCGTGCAGCTTTTGACTGTTTTGAGTGCATAAGCAGAACCTCTGCCATTGCCATAGGTGCACGTAGAATTGCCTGGCTCCAGGCATCTGATTTGGAGCTCTGGGTACAAGACAAACTGGGCAATATTTCTTGTACTGGTGAGACCCTGTTTGGCAAAGATTGGCAAGAAAAAGCCAATGAGTTGGATGCTGACAACTTCACCTTGGATAGACTATCCAAGGCCACAGCTGATCCTGCAAGAAAGAAATCTTTCAAAAAAACATCCTTTTCCAAAAAGAAAAGGTTTAATCCTGCTAATTCCCAGCAGGGATGTTCTGCAGGTCAGCCTGTCCGGAAAGGTCTGCAACCACCCAAACAGAGAAAAGCAAAGACTGCTAAGCCTCAACCGTCCCACCAGTCTCAGCCTCCACAAGGCCTTTAACTTTCAGCTAGAGAATTTAGCCTTCCTGGCTCTCAATGGACCAGAGCCTTCCACCATTCCAGGAAGGTTGTGTCACTTTGCCCCAGATGGGGGCAGATAACAGCAGAGCATTGGACACTCTCCATCATAAAAGAGGGGTACAAGCTTCATTTTTTGAGCATGCCCCCTCCCACAATGATAAGGCAGTTCAATTCTCAGACCTCTCTCATCAACCTGTTAGATCAGGAGTTCACTATGCTTCTTGCCCAAGGGGCAATAGAAGACGTACCCATCCATCAGCAGGGTACAGGGTTTTACTCCCCCTATTTCCTTATCCCAAAGAAAACAGGGGGATACAGACCTATTTTGGACCTCAGAGAATTGAACAAATTCCTGTTCAAAGAGAAATTCAAGATGATTTCTCTGGGAACTCTGCTACCATATCTTCAGAGCCAGGATTGGCTTTGTTCTCTAGATCTCAAGGATGCTTACACCCATGTTCTCATCCATCCAACTCACAGAAAGTTCCTTCGGTTCCTTTTTCAAGGAAAGCACTACCAATACAGGGTGCTTCCTTTTGGCCTGGCCTCAGCACCAAGGGTGTTCACGAAATGCATGGCTGTGGTAGCAGTATTTCTTCGCACTCTAGGGATATTCGTCTTCCCCTACTTAGACGACTGGCTCATTCGAGCCCCAACAGTCAGAGGCCAGGACTTCTCTATCCTGCACAATGCGTAACCTTCAGTATTTGGGTCTGGTAATAAACATCCCAAAATCCAGTCTAACTCCCACTCAGTCTCTAGAGTTCATAGGAGCTTTGCTGGATACCAGAAAGGCAAGGGCCTATCTTCCCCAGGCCCGTTGCCTTCGCGTGGTGCAGTTAGCTTCTCAAGCAGTGCTAAAGCCTCATCTCACTGCCCGAGAAATGCTACAACTACTAGGCCACATGGCATCTACTGTGCATGTGGCTCCCTATGCTCGCCTCCATATGAGGGCAGCCCAGTGGACTTTATCCACTCAATGGACCCAGGCATCAGGATGCCTGTCAGACAAAATAGCAAACACAAGTCATCTTATTTTGTCCCTCCAGTAGTGGAAGTCCACTCAAAACCTGTTGCGGGGGTCCCCTTTTCAACAACCCTTACCCCAGGCAACTCTCACAACAGATGCTTCTCCGATGGGTTGGGGAGCTCATCTGCAAGACCTCTCCACCCAAGGCACCTGGACTCCACAGGAGACTCTTCTACATATCAATCTCTTGGAGCTCAGAGTATCTTCCAGGCATACAAAACTCTTGGGCAGACAGACTTAGTCGAGTTCTGCTTCCACACGAGTGGTCTCTGCATGCAGACCAGGTGGCCAAGATTTTTTAAATTTGGGGAACCCCGGACATAGACCTCTTTGCAAGTCCATGGAATGCCAAACTTCCCCGGTTCTGTTCCAGAATTCTGGCTCAGGGGGCTCAGGCCAGGGATGCTTTTCTCCTTTACTGGGGTCAAGACTTCCTGTATGCCTTTCCATCCATTCCCCTAATTCCCAAAACCCTGTTCAAGCTTCAGAGAGACAGAGGCCATATGATTCTCTTAGCTCCACATTGGCCACGGCAAGTATGGTACCCTCTGCTTCTACGTCTCTCTCAAGCTCCCTCCCTGGAGTTAGGGTCTGCTCCAGATCTCCTATCTCAGGAGGACAGAATGTTATGGCATCCCAATTCCCGGTCTCTGCATCTCAGGGCTTGGTTGCCGAAGGCTTAGATCTCCATGATCTTAACCTCCCTCAGCAAATAAAGGATATCCTTTATGCTTCCAGGAAGCCTTCCACAAGACGATCTTATGCTTTCAAGTGGAAAAGGTTTACCATATGGTGTTCGCAGAAGGGTCTTAACCCCATTGCTGTACCTCTGGAATCATTATTGGAGTATCTCCTTCATTTATCCAATGCAGGACTTAAGACTAACTCAGTGAGGATCCATTTGAGTGCTATTGCAGCTTCCTTCAAGCCCCTAAATGGACAACCTATTTCCTCCCATCCTCTTATAGCAAGATTTATGAGAGGCCTTCTGCTAACTAAGCCTCCCATTAAGCCCCCACCTGTGGCATGGGACTTAAATTTGGTTCTTGGTCAGCTCATGAAGCCACCTTTCGAACCCTTAGCTACTACCTCCTTAAAATTCCTTTCTTGGAAGGTTATCTTTCTTATTGCAATCACATCAACACGTCGCATCAGTGAGTTGCAAGCACTAGTGGCTGATCCACCTTATACAAGGTTCCATCATGACAAGGTAGTCCTTAGGACTCATCCACACTTTATGCCAAAGGTGGTCTCGCCTTTTCATCTAAACCAAGTGGTCGACCTACCTGTGTTCTTTCCAAGGCCTCATGCATCAAATGCAGAAAGGAACCTTCATACTTTGGACTGTAAAAGAGCTTTAGCCTTTTACTTACAAAGAACACAGCAACATAGAAAGTCCTCTCAACTCTGTTGCTTTTGGTGCTTCTCATTTGGGACTTCCAGTCTCCAAGAGAACACTATCTAACTGGATTGCTCAGTGTATTTCCTTTGCCTATCAGAATAAGAATCTTCCTGTGGAGGGCCATGTCACAGCTCACAATGTGAGAGCCATGGCAGCTTCAATGGTTTATCTGCACTCTGTGTCTATCGACGACATCTGTCGAGCAGCCACCTGGGCCTCGGTTCATACCTTAACAGCCCATTACTGCTTGGACAAGGACTCCTGCCGGGATGCCTTCTTTGGTCAGGCTGTTCTTCAACACCTGTTCCATACCTAATCAACTCCTACCCGCCATCCCTGGCTGGATGCCAGAGATCCATGGGGGGACGTGGAGCCCTGTATAGGGACACACAACTTCTGGTGTCTCTCCCTGTCATCTAAAGCTAGGGAGTCCCCATATGTGAAGGCTGCATTCCTGCTTGTTCTGGAGATAGCATAGTTACTCACCTGTAACAGGTGATCTCCAAGAGCAGCAGGAATTTAGTCTTCACAACCCACCCACCTCCCCTAGGAGTTGTATCTCTCTATCTCTTTCTCTTTCCCTCTCTCTCTCTCTCTTTGTCTCAGCTTTAAAACTCAACTGGAGAGAGGCAGTTGGGAAAGGCGGGAAGGCAGCACGCAGGCGCTGTGGGATGCTCCCAAAAGCTGTCTAATTGGACGCTGGGGAGGGTTCCCGCCAAGGCTCCATCGGTACCGACGATACCCATATGTGAAGACTAAATTCCTGCTGTTCCCGGAGATCACCTGTTACAGGTGAGTAACTATGCTTTATCTCCCCCAACCAGCAGATGATGAGACAGCGAAAAAAACAGACATCATCACTAGCATAATACTCAGTACAGCTAGGGTTACTCTCCAGTATTTTCTCTGTCTCAGCTGATGGTGGTTGATCTCCGGTACAGCTATTCTCCAGGAACAAGAAGGAAGTCAGTCCTCGCATATGTGTGACGTCGGCGCCGACGGAGCCCTCGTGCAGAGCAATTCCCCAGCTTTCAAAGAAAGCCTTTGGGATTGCCATGCGCATGCGCAGTCCCCTTCCCGCCCAAGGATGCCATCGTGATATGTCTCCCTTTTTCCGCGGAGCCCTTCGGACGTGGTCCTGCTTTCCTTGGAAAAAGTGCGTCAAAACTGCAAACTTTTCGTTTCGATCTGGTTCGATGCCCGTTTCCTTTCCTGCCTCGGCTCGGTACACCGGTATCGAGCCCGGTTAAAGTTTTTCGGGTTTTGTCTTTTGAGACTAGCGTTTGCGCTCTTTTTATTTTTTACTGGCAGCACGGTCGTTTGACCTTGCAGGGGCCCTTTTTCCCCCGATGGCTTCAAGCGGGTTCAAGAAGTGTGATGGGTGTAAAAAGCTAATGTCCCTCACCGACACACACGACTGCTGCCTTCAATGCCTCAGACCCGACCATGACCCGGTGGTCTGTGGGCCATGTGGCAAAATGTCTTCCAAGGCACTTAGGAGTCAGCAGCACCAACGTGAAAGACTTTTCTCGGAGTCCGCATCCGTCCGAGCCCGGTCCTCGTCAGAAGCCTCGACGTCTCGGGAGTCTGACCCCGAGCGTCGTGGGTCTTCTGAGTGGGGGTCTCCCTCCTGGGAACACCGGAGGAAGAAAAAGCTCGTGAGAGCGGTCTCGTTGGAGGCCTCTGATCGGCCTGGGCCCTCGGGTTCCTGATCGTGGAGCCCTGACCGCCGCCCTGGGCCCTTGGAGTCCGAGAGGCCGGCCAAGCTACCTCGCACGGAGCCTGAGACGCCGAGTAAGGTAATGTCTGTTGTCCTCGTGGACTCTCCTCCGGGAGAACCGGCGTCGGGACCCGAGCCGGAGGCTGTGGAGACTTCTGAACTCGGTCTCAGGTTGGCGGCCCTGAAGAGCAGCATGACTGTCTTCATGGAGCAGCAGCGGGTGCTGATAGCCGGTCTCACCAGTCCATCCGCCCCGACCACCGGGACCTTGGCGTCTAAGTCGACCCCAGAGGCCGAGTCGATTCTCGGCCAAGGTCTCCCTCGACCTTCCGTTCGGGACCGAGGTCGTCGACGCCGATGCCCTCAGCGTCGGGGTGGTTGGGTCCGAATCCCTCACAGCCGGAGCCACTCGATTCCTCCTCGGAGGATTCAGCATGTGATACGGAGGATAAAGAGTCTCCAGACACCCACTGAACCCGGTGCATCCCATCAGACTCACCGGGCTTGGAACCTCAGAGAAAGTCCCCTCCAGAGGATACCAGGTTCTCGGACTTTGTCAGGGACATGGCCAAGGCTTTGGCATTCCCAGCTGAGTCCGAGGAGGAGCCTCGAGCCGAGGAGCTCGAGGCCCTCTAGTATGATTTCCCCCCCGAGGGAAGCCCTTACTGTTCCAGTTCCTCCGATGTTGGAACGGCTGATGCTCCGCTTGTGGGAGTCCCCGGCCTCGATGTCGGTTCTCAGCAAAACGGATCGATTCCATATATCGAGTCCGTAAGAGCCCTGGGTTCCAGAAAGTGCAGCTGCTGCACAACTCCATGGTTGTGGAATCGGCCATGCAACTGCTCAAGAGCCAAAAAACGCACTCCTCGGTGCCTTCCGGCCGGGAGGCCCGAAACCTGGATGCCCTCGGCAGAAAGTGCTTCCAGGGCTTGATGCTCTCATGCCGTGTCCAAACTTACCAGCTGTACATGGTTCATAGGGGCAAGGCTAGACACCCTTCAAGCGAAGGCTTACCTGCCAGAGGGCAGAGCACAGAGACTTCTGGAGTTAGTACACCAAATCAACCACAAGTTTCAGATATCAGCAAGGCACTTTCTACGCCTCCTATGACACATGGCCTCCACAGTTCATGTGACACCAAACGCTGGTCTCCACATGAGGACAGCTTAGTAGTGCCTCAGAGATCAGTGGACACAAGCCACAGGAAGACTCCGAGACTGGATAAGTGTGTCCAAACGACTACTGAGCTCGTTGACCTGGTGGCTTCAGCCATCCAATCTGCTCGAGGGAGTGTCTTTCCAGCCTCCCTTGTACACAAGAGTGCTGACGACAGATGCATCTCTGCTGGGTTGGGGAGCCCATTGCCAGGACTTATGCACTCAAGGGTTGTGGTCTCCTCAAGAGAAGATGCAACAAATCAACCTCTTAGAACTCCGGGCGATACGCCTAGCTCTTCAAACCTTCTCTCATGTTCTCTCTCATCAGTCTGTCTTAATACAAACAGACAACCAGGTGGCTATGTTCTTTGTGAACAGGCAGGGAGGGATGGGGTCCTGCATCCTATGTCAAGAGACACTGGACCTCTGTTCCTTTGCAATCCGACAGGGTATGTCTCTCAAAGCAGTTTACCTGCCAGGTCAGGAGAACTGTCTAGCAGACAAGCTAAGCAGAATTCTCCAACCTCACGAGTGGCAACTGAATCAGGAAGTAACCCAGCAGATCTTCCATTGCTGGGGGCATCCGACCATAGATCTCTTCGCCAGTCCGCAGAATCACCAATTGCCCAATTTTTGCTCCAGACAGCCACACCCCCAAAGGATGGCTGCAGATGCTTTTCTAATCTCCTGGTCAGTGGGCCTCCTGTATGCGTTTCCTCCCATGCCTCTGGTGGCCCAAACTCTATTTAAAATCCTTCGAGACCAAGCCTCAGTCATCTTGATAGCCCCCAGATGGCCAAGACAACTTTGGCTTCCGCTTCTCCTCCAGCTGACAGTGGAAACCCCACTTTCTCTGGGGACGCAGCCCAACCTCCTGTCCCAGGAGCAGGGCTCTATCTTACACCCCAGTCTCAGGTCCCTCAACCTGATGGCATGGCTGCTGAAAGGGTAGGGCTGGCTCCTCAACTCTTACCTAAGGATGTGGAAGAAGTGTTGCTGGCCTCCAGGAGGCAATCCACTAGGAAGTCCTACGCCTTCAAGTGGCGCAGGTTTGAGGTGTGGTGTAAACAGCGCAGTGAAAATCCTTTCTCTTGCCTAGTACAAGTGGTGTTGCAATACTTGCTTCACATCTCAGAATTAGGCCTCAAGTCTAATTCTGTCAGGGTTCACCTGAGTGCTTTATCAGCGAACCACTCTCAGGTGGAAGATCAACTTCTTTCTGCTCACCCCTTGGTGTCCAGATTCCTCAGAGGTCTACTCCTACTGAAGCCCCTTGTTCACCTTCCAGCGACTGAGTGGGACTTGAATGTGGTCTTGCAGCAGCTTACTTGCCCACCTTTTGAGCCGATGTCCACTTGACATCTGCGCTTCCTTTCCTGGAAGGTCCTCTTCCTGGTGGCACTCACATCTGCCAGACGTGTGAGTGAGCTGCAAGCTCTGGTATCTGATAGACTGTTTACACGGTTTTACAGAAATAGGGTGGTCCTTCGCACTCACCCCAAGTTCCTTTCAAAAGTGGTCTTTCCACCTCAATCAAGAGGTGGTTCTTCCAACTTTCTTTCCCAGGCTGCATGCCAGCCGGGCAGAGGCGGTCCTGCTCAGGAGGACTCAAAGCAGTTCAGCTGAATCCTCAATCCCCGGAACGTGTATGAGATACTCCGCTGAGTGGACTGATCTTCTGGTGGGGGGAGGGGTAACTTCTGGCCACGAGGGCCAGTTCATTTGCTGAAGAATCTTTCAAAGGGGTGCTAGGCCTTTTCGCCTAGATTTTCCATTTATTCTTTCTTTGTCCCTGTATTTTATTTTATTTTCAATTGAGAAGTTCCACTTTACAGCCGGCCCTTTAAGGCAATTCGTGAGGTGTCCCGCTCCCAGCCCTCCCCCCACCCCTCTGCTGTCTCTCCTGGCACGAGGCAGAGATTGACAGTGTGGAGCCTGAGGCTGGAGCCATCAAAGAGTGAGTAGTCCCTTCGTCAAAAGGGTTTGACTGCAGTTTTGCTGCTCCTGGGTGGATTTCCATTTATGTCAATTAGTCTTGCGGGTCAGCAAAAGATTTCGGTGCAGCTGAGTGTGCTGCCTGTTTCCCGCTGAATGCGGCCTGCCTGTGGTGCGTGCACATGTGCATCTTTTGCTCCAATGCCTATGTTACTTCCCTCTTGTCTTGGCTGTAGCAAGCAGCACAGTTTTTACTTGATCAGCTGTGCGCTGCTTGCATTGCTGAACTGGGGGAGTCTTCCACTCCTCTGGTCCCTCCCGTGGCCGCCGAATCACCAGGGGAGCTTTCTCAGTCTTCGGCGACTGCGGCGACCACTCTGCTCCTGCCTATGATGCCGGTCAGCGCCGTGGGATATGGAGATCCCTTTTCACTTGCTCCTGTGCCTCAAGGGGCAGAGGACCTTTTGCAACTGTAGTGGACGCCTGCTCCAGTGCCCGAGTTTGCAGAATTTGCCTCGCTTTTCCATCAGGCGTGAGCCTTGTGAAAAGGGGGCCTGGCTTCCACTCAGGTGGGCCTTCCATCTCAGCCAGCACCCTCTTCGAGCTCAAGTGGCAGCAGGTAGCGCTCTCAGGGAGCGGCCGCGGATCTGGGTGCCTCCCACCCATGCAAATCGTTGACGTGTGCATGGGGGACCTAGACTCTCCTGAAGATGAAGATGGCAACCAGGAGCTGGAGGCCCTAAATAGCTGATCAGCAGGAGACTAGGAGGATGGGGATAGCTCCCTCCCAGAGGAAGACAGAGAGTCGCGTGTGATCAGGCTGTTCTGCAGGGAGGAGATTGCGCCCTTAATAGTGCAGGTGGTGGCTGAGTTTTGCATTCTAGAACCCTCAGAGGCAACTGCATAATTCTCCTTGGATCAGATCCTCTGGGGGAATTAAGGCGGCATCTTGGGCTTTTCCCTTCCCACCCAAGCTGCTGCAAATGGTGTCTGAGGAGTTGGAAAAGTTAGATGCCCCCTCCGGGCAGCTTGACGGCTGAGAAGGATCTACCTCTGGTCTCAAGAGGATTCTCTGGTGGTTGCGCTACCCTAAGGGTGATTCCTTGATCACGGTGGTGACAAGCACACGACCATACCGGTGGAGGGGGATGTGGCGCTTCGAGATTCGCATGACCGTAAGGTGGAAGACTATTTGAAGACAGCCTTCTCTGCGTCCTCTCTGGTGGTGCAGACCTCAGTCTGTGAAGTTCTGGCGGCATGGGTCCTGTTGTGCTGAATTCAGCTGCTGCCAGAGAATTCTAACATGGCGCGGTTGGAGTCCATGTCAAGTTTCTAGCCGATGACTTCTATGATCTTCTTCGGCTGGTCACACGTGGCGTGGTTGTGGCTAATGTGGCTCATTGGTGGTTATGGTTGCAGAATTGGTTGGCCAGCCTCCCTTTCAAGAGGGTGCTTCTTTGTGGGGAGGATTTGGAGAAGCTTAAGGACCTTGGAGAAGTCAAACCTCAATGCTTGCCGGAGGATAAGCCAAAAGCTTCCTCCAAGCATTCCTCATTTTTTGGCTCTGGCTCCTCGCATTTGGGGTTTCATGGTTCTCTTTGCTACCAGCAGGGGAGGCCATCCGCTTCTTATTCTAGCTCTGGGAGTCGCAGCCAGTCCTTTCGTGGGACCTGCCAGCCCCAGGGGTCTTCTGCCTCCTCCCAAGCAGCCCGCTCCTCTTCCCGTGCCTTGCACTGATGGCCAGGGTGCTCGTCCCAAGGTACTGTAGGTCAGGGGGCATCTGCAACTGTTTTTGTGGGAATGGGCCCATATAACCTCAGTTCACTGGGTCTTAGATGTTATCAGTCAGGGCTATGTGTTGGACCTTGAAAGACCCATTTGGAATGGGTTCCTGGTGTCCCCCTGCGTTTCAGCAGCCAAGCACGAGGTTGGCCATGTCACGCTTCAGCGGCTCTTGGGCCTGCAAGCCATTGTTCCGCTACCTCCCGCCAAGCAGGGCATGGAACTTTACTCAATTTACTTCGTGGTCCCCAAGAAAGATGGGTCCTTTCGTCCCATTCTGTATCTCCAGGGAGTCAATCGCATTCTTCGGGTAGGCCAATTTCGGATGGAAACCTTGCGATCAGTCATCCAGTCCATGTGTCCGGGGGAGTTCCATGCCACACTGAACCTCCCCGCCAGTAGCCCCCCTTGAATTTGTAGTTGGATTTTTGTTTTGTGCTGTTTGTCTGTTAGTGTCCTGTCTTTCCCTGTTTTGTTTTTAGTTTTTTATTTATTCTTATTTTAGTTACTTGGTTTTACTTCTGTGTGCTGTGTGCTTTGCTTTCCTATTATTTTATGGCGTTCTTTTCTATAATTTGCAGTGTGGACCTTTTATTGTACACCGCTCTATGCTTTGGCCGCAGCGGTTTATCAGATGTTTTAATAAAGATAAAGATAACCTCATGGAAGTGTATCTGCATATTCCCATTCAACCGGAGTGCTAGTACTTCCTCAGGTTCTCCATGCTGGGACAGCATGTCCAGTTTTGTGTGCTCTCATTTGGGCTTCCCACCAACTCCGCGCACATTTGCCAAGGTTATGGTGGTAGTGGCAGCAGCACTCCGACATGAAGGGATATGCATCCACCCTTACCTGGACAACTGGCTGATTCGGGCTAAGTCACTGTCCGCAGCCTTGCGGGCCATCAAGAGGGTAGTCCCAACTTTTGAAGTGCCTGGGTTGGATAGTCATTCGCAGCAAGAGTTGCCTGACCCCATCCCAGAACTAGGAATTTCTAGGGGCCTGTTTTGACATCTCCCGGGGCAAGGTGTATCTCACGCAGGCCCAGTGGCACAGGTTTTATTGTCATCTCCAAGTGTTTTTATCATCTTCGTCCCCCCAGGCTTGGGATTACTTGCACCTCTTTGGGGCAATGGCCGTCATGCTGAATGTGGTGCCTTGGGCCAGGTAACATATGTGCCCGCTACAGAGGTCCCTGTTGTCGTGTTAGTCCCCTTGTTCTCAGGATTACTTGGTGCAGCTTCCTCTTCCCCACAGCATGTGAGTCAGTCTCAGGTGGTGGGGTTTTTCTCTCCAGTCTGTTCCGGGGAGTCCTGCTGGAGACCCATGCCTGGGTGGTGGTGACCATCGATGTCAGCCTGTCCGGGTGGGGGGCCCACTGTCTGGGACGGTCCACCCTTAGGCTCTTGGTCCCCGATGGAGGCCAGATGGGCTGTCAACTGGCTGGAAGCACGAGCCAGTTGGCTGGCACTAGCATACTTCCTTCCCCTGCTGCAGGAATTGGCTGTCAGAGTCCTCTTGGACAACACAATGGCTGTAGCATATGTGAACCGCCAGGGGGGCTCGAAATGCCTGGGTGTGGCATGCAAAATGCATCTTGCCATCTCGGCCCAGCATATAGTGGGGGAAGAGAATGTCCAGGTGTACTATCAGTTGCCATTTTTTCGATCCAAGTGAGTGGGAGCTAGCGCCGTAAACCTTCGACCGCATTATGTGGCACTGGGGTCTCCCAGAAATGGATCTCATGATGATGCCCACAAACAGAAAGGTTTCCTCCTCCTTTGATTGAAGGAGGGCAAAAGGGGTGTCTGGAGTGGATGCATTGGTCCATGCATGACCTCTGGCCACTCTCTTGTATTTCTTCCCACTGGGACCTCTGATTCCCAGAGTGCTCTGGCGGATAGAGTGGCACCCATGCTTGGTGGTCTTGATGGCCCCGGATTGGCCATGCTGGCCGTGGTACGTAGATCAGATGCGACTCCAGGTTGCGCCTTCCTTGCCGCAATGGCTTGGCTCTTGAAAGGCATTGCCTGATGCGTAAGGGATATTCAGTGGTGGTGGTGAGCATGCTTTTGCAAGCCCAACGAAGGTCTACCTCCTTGGCCTATATCCACATCTGGTAGCCTTTTGAGCATTGCTGCTGTGGGCGGCAGTTGTCGCCTTGGATGGCGCAGTTTCCCTCTATTCTCTCCTTCTTGCAAGAGGGCTTGCAGAAGGGATTGGCTTGGAATTCCTTGCTAGTGCAGGTGGCAGCTTTCGTGGCATTCTGTAGGCCTGTGGCAGGGCGATCCCTTGCTTATCATTGCGATGTTCATTTCCTGTGCAGTATTTGGGTGCTGTGTCCCTCGGTGAGGCTGGCAGTGCCACCTTGGGCCCTTGCGGTCATTCTCCAGGCGCTTATGCATGTGCCTTTTGAGCCTCTGAGTTAGGCAACTCTCAAGGATCTGACCTTGAAGGCTATTTTCCCAGTAGCCATGACATTGGCTCGTCGCGTCTCAGAGCTACAGGCTCTGTCTTATTGGAACCCTTTTCTTGCCTTCTTGATGGAGGGTGTCAGCTTGTGGCTCATGCCCTCCTTTCTGCCTGAGGTCCTTTCACCTTTTCATGTTAACCAGGTCTTGCCATCCTTCTCTCAAGAACAGTGTGCTGGAAAGAATGAGCATCTCTGGCTCCTGGATGTCCGGAGAGTGCGGCTCTGGTATTTGGAGACCACAAACTCCTTTTGGTTGTCTGATCATCTGTTCATGCTTTTTGTTGGTCCTCGCAAAAACCAGGCGGTGTCAAGAGCCACGCTGGGCCAAAGGATCAAAGAGGTTGTTACCTCCACCTACTTATTGGTGAGCAAGCCGGTGCCCTCTGGGTTGAAGGTGCATTCAATGCACGCACAGACTTCATCGTGGGCGAAGGCGTCTTCAGTGGCGCCCCTGGATATTTGCAGGGTGATGACGTGGTCCTCCCTGTCTGTTTGCGCGGCATGACCGCTTGGACGTTCAAGTGCGCTCCACGGCCCATTTCAGTACCAGTGTGCTGACGGTGTGTTGGTGGCCCGCCCAGAAGGAGAGTAGTTCTGACAATTCCAGCTGGTTTGAATTAGTCTAGCAGGATGATCTGGAAGTGGAAATTTTACTTCACCAGGACCAAGCAGGAAGTCAGTCCTCACATATGGGTGACGTCGGCACCGACGGAGCCCTCGTGCGGAGCATTTCCCCAGCTTTCAAAGAAAGCCTTTGGGAACTGCAGCACACATGCGCGGTCCTCTTCCCGCCCAAGGGTGCCATCTTGCTCAGTCTTCTTTTTTCCACGGAGCCCGACGGACGTAGTTCGTTTTTCCCCGAGGAAAAAGTTGATTTTCCCTGTTTTTCTCTTTTTTCTCCTGTTCGACGCTGGATCCTTTTCCCGCTTGGACCGATACACCGGTATCGAGTCCTTTTCTCTCTTTTTCGGTTTTTGTCCTTTGTGACTGGTGTTCGCGCCTTTTTTCTTTTTTCCCTGGCAGACCGGTCTTTTGACCTAGCAGGGGCTCTTTTTCCCCCGATGGCTGCCAGCGGGTTTAAGAAATGTGATCGGTGTAAGAAACTTATGTCTCTTACCGACACACATGACTGCTACCTCCGTTGCTTCGGACCCGATCATGACCCGATGATCTGTGGTCCGTGTGGCAAAATATCCTCAAAGGCGTTGAGGAGTCGGCAGCACCAGAGGGATAGAATTTTTTCTGACTCCGCGTCCGGCCGGGCCCGGACCTCGTCAGAGGCCTCGACGTCTCGGGACTCCGGCCCCGAGCAGCGTCGGGGTTCCTCTGAGCGGGGGTCTGCTTCGCGGGAACATCGCAGGAAGAAGAAACCTGCAAGGGCGGCGTCGGTGGACGCCCCTGGTTCCTCGAGGGCCAGGTCGCATAGCCCCGATAGCCGTCCCGGGTCTTTGGAGTCGGAGAGGCCTGCCAAGGATCCTCGTGTCGAGATGGAGTCTCCTGGACACGTAAGTGCTGTTGTCCTCGTTGACTCTCCTTCGAGGGAGCCGACGTCGGGCCCGACGCCGTCGGGGCCCGAGTCGGGGGCTGCTGGGTCTCCTGAGCTCAGACTCAGGTTGACGGCCTTGGAGAGCAGCTTCGCTGCCTTCATGGAACAGCAGCGGGCATTGATCGCCGGTCTCACCGGTGCATCTGCCCCGACCACCGGGACCTCGACGTCCAAGTCGACCCCGGAGGCCAAGCCGATCCTCGAGTCCATGGGGGCTTGAGTCGATCCTCGGCCAGGGTCTCCCTCGACCTCCCGTTCGGGGCCGAGGTCGTTGACGCCGATACCCTCCGCGTCGGGGCGGAGGGCATCGGTGCCCGCCCGACCGGAGCCGCTCGATTCCTCCTCCGAGGAATCGGGCTGGGAGACGGAGGACGAAGAGTCACCCGACACTCATCAGACTCGGGGTGTGCCATCGGACTCGCCCGAGTCCGAACCTCGGAGACGGTCCCCACCGGAGGATACCCGGTTCTCGGACTTCGTGCGGGATATGGCCAAGGCCTTGGTCTTCCCCGCGGATCCCGAGGAGGAGCCTCGAGCCGAGGAGCTCGAGGCCCTCCAGTATGACTCTCCCCCGAAGGAGGCCTTTACTGTTCCGGTTCCTCCGATGCTGGAGCGGCTGCTCTTCCGCATGTGGGAGACCCGGCCTCGACGTCGGTGTTAAGCAAGCGGGTCGATTCCATTTATCGAGTCCGCAAGAGCCCCGGGTTCCAAAAGGCACAATTACCGCACCACTCCATGGTTGTGGAATCGGCCATGCATCGACTGAAAAGTCAGAAGATGCACTCCTTGGTGCTTCCCGGCCGGGAGGCCCGGAACCTGGATGCCCTCGGTAAGAAGTGCTTCCAGGGCTCTATGCTTGCTTGCCGTGTCCAGACCTACCAGCTCTACATGGGCATGTACCTCCGAGACCTGGCAAAGGAGATTGCCGGGTTTTCTGCTGGTCTCTCCGAGGAACCTTTGCAGAGGTTCCAGGCCTTGTCCACCGGTATTCGAGAGTGCTCGAAGTTTATCTCTCGAGCAGCCTACGATGGCTTCGAGGCTTCGGCCCGAGTAGCCAGGGCCGGCATCGGTGCCCGCCTACAGGCTTGGCTACAGTCATCCGACCTTGAGCCATGGATCCAGGACAAGTTGGTCGATGTCCTCTGCCGAGGTGAAAACCTCTTTGGCAAGCCCATGGCTGAAAAGGCTGCAGAACTCGAGACCGAGACTCTGACCAGGACTAGGCTTTCCAGGAAAACCTCTGCCCCTTCTCAGAAGAAGAAG
Source organism: Ichthyophis bannanicus (assembly GCA_033557465.1). Classification (NCBI taxonomy): domain Eukaryota; kingdom Metazoa; phylum Chordata; class Amphibia; order Gymnophiona; family Ichthyophiidae; genus Ichthyophis; species Ichthyophis bannanicus. The sequence continues at coordinate 618,393,950 of CM066031.1, read as the reverse complement.
GGCTCGGGAAAAAAGACCTTTTACCCGAGGAAGTCATATGCCTATAAACAATACCCTCATTATCAGGCCTCTGCAGCTCCCCAACAGGGTCAGCAGGCCAAGGGGCAGGGTCAAGGGCCCCATAGGCAGAAGGCCCCCAAGCCACCAACATCGGCCCCTGCTCAGCAGGGTGGGGTTTTTTGACTCAAACAGCATAGCCTCTTCTCCTCAGCTGGCTTCTCTCAGCACAGGAGGCCGGCTGGCCCCCTTTGCCCACAGGTGGTCAGCCGTCACATCCGATACCTGGGTTCTTCATATAGTCCAAAAGGGCTATCTTCTCCATTTTCACCAGGTATCTCCCTCCTGTTTTTCAGGGGAGCCTCCAAGACCTCCTCTGCACAGGGACCTACTCCTTCAGGAGTTGACAGGTCTGCTAAAGGATCAGGCTGTGGAACCAGTGCCCCACCACCTGAGAGGTCAGGGCTTTTATTCCAGGTACTTTCTGGTACCAAAAAGAACTGGAGGCCTCAGACCCATCCTAGACTTGCGAAACCTCAACAAGTTCCTGGAGAGGGAAAAGTTCAAGATGCTTACCCTTGGAATCCTGCTGCCCTACTTCCATCAGGGAGACTGGCTATGCTCCTTAGATCTAAAGGATGCGTATACTCACATCCTTATTCATCCAGACCACAGACAATATCTCAGGTTTGTTGTGGGGGGAAACCACTATCAGTACAGAGTACTACCCTTTGGCCTGTCCTCCGCTCCCAGGGTGGTTCACCAAGTGCCTGCAGTGGTGGCAGCCTACCTGAGGCTTCAGGGTCTTTTTGTGTTTCCGTACCTGGACGACTGGCTTATAAGGGGCCAATCTTCCCAGGAGGCCAACCAGGCCACCCTTTGCACTGTGGCTCTGCTTCAGCACTTGGGGTTTGTCATAAACTTCGCAAAGTCCACTTTGCTCCCGTCCCAGAACTTGGAGTTCATAGGGGCCAGGCTCGACACTCTTCAAGCAAAAGCTTTTCTGCCTCTGGACAGGGCCCACAGGCTAATGGATCTGGCCAGCCAGTTTCGCAGCAATTCCCTGGTCTCTGCCAGGCAATTCCTGAGACTACTCGGCCATATGGCTTCCACGGTTCATGTCACCCCCAATGCCCGCCTGCACATGCGGCCTGCTCAGTGGAGCCTTCGCACTCAATGGCATCAAGCCACAGGGAGCCTAGCGGACTCAGTAACGATATCCGACCTGCTGGTCTCCTCTCTGCAATGGTGGCTTCATCTTCCGAATCTGGTGCTTGGAGTGGTTTTTCAATCCCCTCCACCTTCTCAAGTGCTCACAACAGATGCTTCTCTTCTCGGTTGGGGAGCACATTGCCAAGGGACATGTACTCAGGGTCTCTGGACCCCTTGGGAGGCTACTCAACAGATAAACTTCCTGGAGCTACAGGCGATACGCCTAGCTCTGAGAGCCTTCTCCCACCTCGCCTCTCACCAGTCTGTACTGGTTCAGACAGACAATCAAGTTGCCATGTTCTATGTGAACAAACAAGGAGGCACAGGCTCCTTCCTTCTTTGTCAGGAGGCTCAACGGCTGTGCTCTTGGGCTGTTAATCACGGGATCCTTCTCAAGGCTGTCTACCTCCCAGGTCAGGACATTTACCTGGCGGACAGACTGAGCAGGATCCTACAACCACATGAATGGAGATTGAACCCATTGGTGGTTCAGCAGATCTTTCTCGGGTGGGGACTCCCCACCATGGATCTTTTCGCCAGTCCTCTGAACCGGCAACTCCCGAGAGTTTGCTCCAGACAACCGCATCCCCTCAGAGTAGCAGCGGATGCGTTTCTGATCTCGTGGTCCACATGCCTACTGTATGCGTTTCCTCCCACACCACTAGTGTCCAGAACGCTGTTCAAAGTCCTGAAGGACGGGGCTTCATTGATTCTCATTGCCCCCAGGTGGCCGAGGCAATCGTGGTTCCCGCTTCTGCTACAGCTAGCGGTGGACACCCCTCTGCCTCTGGGGTTTCAACACAATCTCCTGTCTCAAGATCAGGGGACTCTCTTGCACCCCAACCTCCAGTCCCTTCATCTGATGGCCTGGCTGCTGAAAGGGTAGTCCTGGCTCCCCTACTACTGCCTCGAGAGGTGGAAGATGTCGTCTTAGCTTCTAGACGGCAATCCACCAGGAAATCCTACGCTCTTAAGTGGCGTAGATTCTCCACATGGTGTGCTCAGCACAACGAGAATCCTTTCTCGTGCTTGGTAGCGGTGGTATTGCAATATTTGCTTTACCTCTCCAATCTGGGCCTTAAGTCTAACTCTGTTAGAGTTCACCTGAGTGCTCTCAGCACACCACTCACCGGTGGACAGCAGGCCTCTTTCCAACCACCCTTTGGTGGCTCGTTTCCTCAGAGGCCTCCTTCTGCTTAAGCCTCCTTTGCGTCCACCGGCCCCTGAGTGGGATCTGAATGTGGTATTGCAGCGGCTTACTTGTCCGCCTTTTGAACCTATGGCTACCTGCCCTCTCCGTTTTCTCTCCTGGAAAACTTTATTTCTGGTAGCTCTCACCTCTGCGAGGCGAGTGAGTGAACTGCAGGCACTAGTGTCTGATCCTCCTTACACTAGGTTCTACAGGAATAGGGTAGTCTTACAGACTCACCCTAAGTTTCTTCCTAAGGTTGTCTCACCTTTTCACCTCAATCAGGAGGTGGTTCTTCCGACCTTCTTTCCCAGGCCGCATGCCAACCGGGCTGAGATGGTCTTGCATACCCTGGACTTATCCTTCTACCTTGACCGTACGCGGGAGCAGCGGAAGGCTGTTCAGCTTTTCGTTTCTTTTGACCCCAATAAGTTGGGGCTCCCTGTCTCCAAGCGTACCTTGTCCATATGGGTCGCTGACTGTATCGCCTGGGTTTATGGGGCTGCCGGCCTCTCGTTGGAGGGTCGAGTCACGGCTCATCGTGTCAGGGCGAAGACTGCGTCAGTGGCTCATCTCCGCTCTGTTCCGTTGGCAGACATCGGCCGGGCCGCTACTTGGTCTTCAAGCCAGACTTTTGCGGCCCATTACTGCCTTGAGAGGGAGTCCCACAGGGACAGTGCTTTCAGACAGGCAGTACTCCATAATCTCTTTGGGGTTTAGGCAACTCCTACCCTCCGGCCCTGATGTTGGGCTACCGTTCGGGGGTGTTCTCAGAGAAGATTCCTTCCTTCTGTGCTGACGAGCTAGTGGGAGCTCATTTTTCCGCTTGAGGTCTCCGGTAGCCTTAAGCTAGGGAGTCCCATATGTGAGGATTGACTTCCTGCTTGGTCCTGGAGAAAGAGTAGTTACTCACCTGTAACAGGTGTTCTCCAGGAGCCGCAGGAATCAGTCCTCACAACCCTCCCTCCTCCCCTTGGAGTTGCAGTCATATGATTTAATTTTGCTAGTTTTTTTGCTGTCTTTTAGCTATGTCATCAGACTGAGCAAGATGGCACCCTTGGGCGGGAAGAGGACCGCGCATGCGCGCTGCAATTCCCAAAGGCTTTCTTTGAAAGCTGGGGAAATGCTCCGCACGAGTGCTCCGTCGGCGCCGACGTCACCCATATGTGAGGACTGATTTCTGCTGCTCCTGGAGAACACCTGTTACAGGTGAGTAACTACTCTTTACTGATAATGTCCTTTCCTGGAGTCCTGCTAGACTGATCCAAGACCCACCTCTTGGAATTGACTAGGGGCTGTCATGCTGTTCAGTGCAATCTGTATATATAATAGTTCCCCCTTCTTCAGAGTTGTACATAATCTGGGTTAGAGGCCCCTTTGAAGGATTTTTCTGTGGTATCCAATTGCCTATTATGAAAATACTAGAGAGTGGCCCTAGCTGTACTGGGTATTATGCTAGTGATGATGTCACAGCACTTCTGTTTTTTTTTCTCTGTCTCATCATCTACTGGTTGGGAGAGATAACCCGCTGGTCTGGACTGGTCTAGCTGGACTCCAGGAAAGGAAATAATCAGTAAGTAAAATTTTCTCCTTGACTGGTACAAAAGACGCAAGGAGGGTCAGTGACATGGGACAACAGTATCAACCAGGACAGGTACTGAAACATGATCACATAGTATGCGTGTTTCTGTTCCTTTAGGTGGTGTTTTGATAAAACTGTAACTCACTTCATCTACCAAGGACGGCAGAATGATAACAACCGAGAGTACAAATCTGTTAAAGAACAAGGAATACATATTGTTTCTGAGCACTGGCTCTTGGCGGTATGTATGAAAATATTTTTTCTTCCTCAGAAAATGGAAGGGATTTATTTTATTTATTTAACGACTTTTTTTATACTGCTGTATCTATCAGTCACAGTGGTGTACAAATAACATCAGAATGGAATTTTTTCATTTAACTTCTTCAGCAGATAAATAAAAGTATAGCCTATAACTGAAGAGGATTAACAGTGGTTAAACAAAAGTATAACTTGTAACTGAAAAAGAGAAAATGGTGTAACTTATACAGGTGTGGTCAATATCATTGGCACCTTTGTAGTTCAACCCCTTAATGTCCAATATCATTAAAAAAAAAAGTGGCCAGTAAAATGGCTTTGGACTATATATGCACACACATTTGACACACAAAAGAAATAAAACAGGACCATTTTAAAAAGGAAATAGTATAAAAACTGGGACATTGCCAGGATATGATTATTAATAATCCACAAAAAAACAATTCCACTCCACTCTTTACCAAGTCATCAGATGGAACATTTTAACAAGGAGAAAAGGATCTCAGACCATTAGAGCTTTGGGCATGGGCATGGATTATCTCAGCCCTTGACCCATTGTTCAATTACATCAATGACCAGAAAAACTCCTTATCCAAACTTGTATTTCTTATTTTCTACTTCAGTTTAATACAATTTTCTTTCTAATTGTATACATGAAGTCCTTCCACTCCACAGAGCACATTGCATTGCCTAATCCCAATATTCTTAAATCCATAACATATAACATCTCAGAACCAATTCCAACAACTGAAAGGTCAACTTATCTGTTTCCATCCATCAGAGTTATTTCGTCCTTCTCCAACGCCAGTGTTGATGCCGTCACTTAGCATTTCGTACCTGCTTTTTCAGGGGGTTATTCAGTCGTATAATGCTGTGTGGGATGAAGGACACCATTATACCATTTATAAATAAAATTTCACTATACCAAACAACTTCTTAAAACCAGAACCCACTGCGTCAAGCACAGTCCAAACAAAAGATCACAGACGTCAACCTCAATCACCACCATTCAACACAATAGTAGCTCACATATCAAAGACCTACAGACCTCCTGGGCAGCATTCCACAGCTTTAAATGTGAGCTGCAGGAATGTACTGCACTTTAAGCATAAGACATAAAAGAGCTCTACCTAAACAGCACAATTTACCAATATTCTACTTACTTTAAACAACGCAGTATCTAATGAGGGATGGCGCAGGCAGCTCTCCAGGGGTTCTCACAGAGGATGCTGCGCCGGCGCATTAGATATACTGTGCAACACACCTTTAAAGCATGTACTTATGCAGCTGGCACTGCCTACCATCCCCAGTTTGCCCAATCTCCAAGCAGCTGGAGGAGGTTGTGAGCCAGGGTGCTGGACTCATTGAAGGGATAACCAAGGAGCATAGGAATAGACTTAGTTAGCTAGAGCTTTATGTTTTTCTTTCCTGTGAGGCACAGATTTTCTTTGATTTCAAAAGAGTTTAAAGTTAGTTGGGAAAAAAACAACAGTGAAGGGTCTCTGAAGGCAGAGGACAGGAGGGCATTTGAGTGGAGGATACCGCCCCTTTCCCCATCCAGGAAGGGGAGGGGGTGTTGATACCTTTGGGAGGTCTCCTGCAGCCCAAGTCTTCTGGTGGCTCCCGAATCCATCAGCGGGTGAGGAACTGCCGTGTGGAAAACAGCCTTAGACCGGGAGCCTCGGATCACCCCTTCCCCTCAGCACTGAAGCCGAAGTGCAGACTGAGCGCGAGGGAGGAAACAACCACGTAGTATTCGCTCCCAAAGTAAGAGCGAAGTGACGAGAAGGCAGTTGAAGCTCCTGGGGCCTCCGGAAGCGTGAAGGCAGGGTGAGGACTTCTACCGCATGGGGGAACAGTAGTGGCGCGGGAAAATTTGGCATGCTCTCTCAGTTCCAGGCCCATGTGTACACAGCCTTTGCCTCCTGCCGGGGTTGCTTTTGGCTACCGGTTACAGGCAGGACTTTGGGGTAAGTTCTTGTAGTTGCCTGTTCTCAGGGGGGCAGGGTTTCTTTATTTCCTTGGTCTGACTTAGCCTTATTTAAGTTTATTTAAATTAGTTTTGTTAGTTTATCTCCTGTTTCTTTGGGAGCTAGTTGATTACAAGAGAGAACCCATCTATTTTTTGTCTTTGTCAGTGGTGCTTTGGACCCGTGGGGAGGGGGAGCATGGTGGGTAATCCTTGTCCTCCAGGGGGCGCCGAGGAAGGGGGCTGTCCAGGAGAGCCCATTCCTCTGTTCCCCATGCTGGCCAGACCGCAGGACCTAGTGTGAGGGACCTGCCGGGGTGTGGTCTTGGAGACAGGCATTTGTTTGGGCTGCATACAAGAGGCTAATTCTCTGGAGCAGGACCTGCAGGACAGGTCAAGGCAGGAGAGCCCCTCCTTGGCACAAGAGGTTCAGGAGGTGGGGGGCCCTACACTGGCTTCGCCCGAGCCGGTCCACAGTTCTCCAGCTATGCCCGACCCCTCCACCCTTCAGATCCAGGGAGCAACAGGGCTCCCGGGGGATTTTTCACCGGAATTTGTCTTACTTTTGCACAAGGCGTTTTGCTTATGCCAACGAGGAATGGCAAGTGGTGCTCCAGCATCAGTACATGAGGCTAAGGCGACGGCTGGTGCAAAGGAGGACGAGGCACTGGAGGTTGTGACTAAGAGGGGTAGAGGCCCAGAGGAGTGGCAATAGTCGCCATTGTCTGAGGGGCCGGAGGGGGAGAACCTGGATACGGAGCTTTACCTGCAGGAGGAGTTGGAAGAAGGAGAGATTTCAGAGCAAGAGGATTAGTCCCGACTTGTTCGGGTGTCCTGCAGGGAGGAGCTCCCGGTTCTCATTTTGTAGTCCTTGAATTGAAGGCCCTGAATATGCCCACTAGCCTACTCACGGAGGACGAGATGCTGGAGGATCCTCTGCTCCAGGCTGTGCGGAAACCGCAGAAAGTTTTTCCCAGTGTACAGAGTGGTCTGGCAGATGATTCAGGAGAAGTGGGATCTGCCGGAGCCAGCCTTAGAGCGATGAGGGCCTTGACGCACCTCTACCTGATCCCGAAACAGGAATACAAGCTCCTTCATTTGCCTAAAGTGGATGCCGCCATATTGGTAGGTACCAAGAAGACTGTGATCCTGGTGGAAGGTAGTGCGGCTTTCAAGGATGCCCAGGACAGAAAGTTGGATACCTTGTTGAAGCAGGCGTTTGATATCAACGCCCTCTCGCTGCAGGTCTCTATTTGCGGGGCATGTGTAGCTAGGGCCTGCATCCGCTGGTCACAGAAACTTCAGCAGGGAGAGTCCGAGCTGCTCTTGTCCGAGGAGGCGACCAAGCTGGAGTCGGGCAGCAGCCTATCTGGTGGACACCCATTATGATCTCATCAGGGGCCTCTCCAAGAGCATGGCCTCAGTGGTGGAGGCCCGCCGCTACTTATGGCTTCATGACTGGGCGGTGGACAGTTCCTCCAAGTCCCACCTCAGTAAGCTGCCCTTTAAGGGGAAACCTCTTTGGGGAGGATCTGGATAAGCTAGTCAAGGACTTGGGGGAAGCCAAGGGGGGGTCAGTTGCCCGAGGATAAGCAAAAGCAGGCCCGCAACTCGCCTTCATTGCGAGGCCAGCCGAGGGTCTTCAAGCATTTTTGTACCCCCTGCTTTAGCCCAGCCCAGAGGTCTCCTCCAGAGGGCAGGGGTTTCCGGGTTGCAGGCCGGGGTTTTGGAGCCGCCTCAACCTCGGGTCACAAGAGAGGACAATGAAGCGAGAGGGGATCCAGGTCGGGGTGATACCAGTGGGAGGGCAGCTACGGGAATTTTACCCTGCCTGGGCCCTGATCACATCCGATCAATGGGTCCTGGCGGTTGTCAGAGAGGGCTATGCCCTTGAGTGGCTTCGTCCAATGAATCAATTCTTCATTCAGTCCTCCTGCATAGCCCACGACAAGGTGGCAATGGTGGAAGAGACAGTGTCTTTTCTCCTGCAGCTAAGGGCTGTGGAACTGGTACCGCGAGATCGGTATGGCTGCGGTCAATACTCCATTTATTTTGTGGTGCCCTAAAAGGAAGGCTCCTTTCACCCGATTCTCGACCTCAAGGGCTTCAAATGCTGTTTGTGGGTGCCGCATTTCCATATAGAGACGCTGAGGTCCATCATAGTGGCGGTAAGGAGTGGGGAGTTTTTGACATCCTCTCGATCTCACAGAAGCGTACCTGCACATCCCCATCTGTCAGGAACATCAACAGTTTCGCTGATTTGCGGTGCCTATGGGCCATTTCCAGTTTCGAGCTTTGCCCTTCGGGCCGGCAACGGCTCCTTGAACTTTCGCCAAGGTGATGGTGGTGGCGATGGCAGCACTCCGCAAGGAAGGGGTGCTTGTGCACCCGTACCTCGATGATTGGCTGATTCGAGCGAAGTCCAGAGAAGAAAGCGAAAAAGCAACGACATGAGTGGTGGAGTTCCTCCAAAGTCTTGTTTGGGTAGTCAACCTGGCCAAGAGTCATTTACGGCCAGCACAGGAGTTGGAGGTTTTAGGAGTGCGCTTCAACACTAATGTGGGCAGGGTCTTCCAGCCGGAGGCACAGGGACTATGAAATTTGATATGGCACTTCCTGAGGATGGCCAGGCTGTCAGCGTGGCATTATCTGCAGGTCTTAGGGACCATGGCAGCGACCCTTGAGCTAGTCCCATGGGCAAGGGCACACGTGCGTCTGCTGCAAAGAGCCCTGCACCGTCAGTGGCCCCACCAGAGCCAACCTCTGTCCCAAGTGCTCCCTTGCTCACGGTGCACCAAGAGAGCTCTCAGGTGGTGGCTGTGGCCTGGGAGCTTAGAAAGTGGCATGCCCCTCGAGTCCCCAGGGTGGATTCCGTTGATCACAGATGCCAGTCTGTTGGGGTGGGGGGCCCATTGCGAAGGTCACTTTATCCAGGGACAGTGGAGCCCACAGGAAGCTCTTTGGTTGCTCAACAGGCTCGAGATGAGAGTCATGGCCTGGCGCTGCGCAGCTTTGAAGCAGACTTGCAGGGGAAGGCAGTCTGTGTCTTCTCGGACAATGCGACCACGGTAGCTTACATCAACTGTCAAGGAGGTACAGGCAGCCCGGCTATGGAGGAAGAGGCTGAGAGCTTGTTCGACTGGGCAGAGAGCTATCTCCAGGTGGCATTGGCGGCGCATGTAGCGGGAGTCAACAGCATGATGGAAGACTATCTCAGTCGGGTGTCCGTGGACCCCGGAGAGTGGTGCCTCAACCAGTGGGTGTTCAAGCAGATTGTACAACGTTGGGGTGAACCGGTCATGGACCTAATGGCAATGTTCAAATCAGCCATGGCAGGCCGGTTTTTCAGCAGAAGAGAAAGGACATCTGAGGGCCTCGATACTTTAGTGCAGAGGTGGTCAGAGAGGGTCTCCTCTATGTATTTCCCCCTGGGTTCTCATAGGCCAAGTAGTGCAATGGATAGAGGCGCACAAGGGGTTAGTAATCCTGGTGGCACCAGATTGGCCACGGCACCTGAGGTATATCTTCCTTGTCCGACTACTGGCGGCTCGTCCGTGGCACCTTCTGCTTCAGAAGGACCTCATAATGCAGGTACTGCTCTGCATGCCCCAGGTGGATTGATTCTCGCTTATGGCATGGCTCTTGAAAGAGCGAGGTTAAGAAAGAAGGGATAGTTGGGCTCAGTAATAGCAACCTTGTTATAGGCCCGTAGGATTTCTACTTGCCTGGCATACATACGCGTATGGCATATCTTTGAGTTGTGGTGCGGGGACAGGCAGATGCGCCCATCCGCTGCCTCCGTCCCGGACATCATGGCGTTTCTGCAATCCAGGTTTGATAAGGGCCTGGCAGCCAGTTCCTTGTGGGTGCAGCTGGCGGTGATTGTCTGTTATTGGGGTAAAGTCCCACAGGATGCCAATAGGCACTCACCCAAATGTATTGAGATTTCTCAGGGCAGTGACTCAGCTGCAGCCTTCAAAGAGGGCGGTGGTGCCACCTTGGGATCTTAATCTTGTACTGATGGCTCTTTCGAAGGAACCCTTCGAGCCATTGAGTTGAACTTCCCTAAAGGCTCTGACCCTGAAGATGGATTTCCTTGTGGCGATTTGCTTGGCATGCAAGATTTCGGAGCTTCAGGCCTTGTTGTGCCAGGAGCCATTCCTGTCCTCCTCCAGGGAGAAGGTGGTGCTTCGACCGGTGCCGTCTTTTTCTGCCAAAGGTGGTTTCAGCATTTTATGTGAACCAGGTGGTTTCCTTACCAGTTCTGGCGAAGGCGGAAGTAGGCTTTGTCACTCTGCATTGCGCCACCTGGATGTGAAAAAGGCCCTTCGAAGGTATTTGAGAAGGACAGCGTCCTTTCGAAAATCGGATCATCTGTGTTGTTTGGAGGGCCATGCAGAGGACCAGGCTACAGGGGATGCTCACTTTGGTTGAGCAGTGCTTCAAGCCAGTTGTGTGGGTCCCTCCCATTAGCTAACTGCTCTAATATATCTCAGAGGTGCGGGACCGGACTGGAGGGAAGATAAGGAAAGAGAAATTAGACTTAACTGCTAATTGCTCCTTGAGGAACTCCAGTCCAGACCTGGATCCCTCCCTAAGCGCGTTTATGATATTCTGTGGCACCCCGATCCTGAAGCGGGTTCCTTTGGGGAAGGAAGTGCCTGGGGGACTCCAAAGAGTGGGGTGCAATCGGCATTGTGTGTGTGTGGGGAGGGGGGAGACAGGAAGAGCTGTCAGTCTCTCGCTCCCCGTTGATTGGAGTTGCTCTGGTGCTCTACAGTAAGGCTCCTCATCCTGGAGGGAGGGGTCGGGATACCCTCCCTAGGGGTTAAGGGGTGGCTCGGTTTATTTAGGCGTGGAATTGTTAATTACATGTTTAACTACTTATTTGTTGCTCCTGTGAGTCTGCTTTGTCAATAGGTTACTGGGGCTGGTAGACAGTGCCAGCTGCATAAGTTCACTGGTGTCATCAAAAGATAACATGCTGTTTCCAAGCTGCTGGAAGAGGTACACTACCCAGAGCTGCGGGACTGGACTGGAGTTCCTTAAGGAACAACTATTAGCAGGTAAGTCTAATTTTTCCTTGTCAACACACCCAACACTTCAAACAAAATGGCCTCAATTATACTTTCCATCAATAATCCCTATATTCACATAAAACAGATATTCCTCATTCAGTCAATAACCATGCCTTATTACTTCGTCAAAAAAACAAAAGTAAACCCGTTCACTGCAGCCCATCCACTACAAAAGCAGAATCAGTGGCAGAGCTGCCCGCTATTATCCTTATATTAATTAACTCACATTAAACTCAGCACAAAGCAATATCAAATGTTCAAAAAACCCTCTGTTGATAGCCTAGTCCCCTGCTTCACCAACCCCTCCAATCTCAAAGTTTCTTCATGAAGGGTCAATACCTTTTACTCTCATTCCCTTTGGGCTCCTAAACTAATCAGGTGCCCTTGTAGTACTACCTTCAGCCCATCCCACAATGCACCTGGAGAGCATCCCTCCACATCATTTAAATCCAAATAATCTTGTATGACCTCCACTAGTTTCGCCCATACCTCCTGATCCTCCAGTAGTGAATCATTAAGTCTCCAAAAGCTCAGTTGGTGACATCTTCACATCCACCCACAAGGGCGAATGGTCAGACCACGTATAGTCTTCAATCCTACAATCCTTAATCCAGCCCTCAAAGCTTTATTCCCCCATAAGTAATCAATTCTAGAGTAAGAGTCATGGGCCTCAGAATTGAACGTATAATCATGCTCCCCTGGGTGGGATGTGCTCCACAAATCTAATAGCTCAAAGAGGTGAGACCACGCCTTTAAACTCTTATGAGATGGGGTCTGCAAATTTTCTTGGCCATTGGATGTATCCAATTGTGGGTTAAAAGCTAAATTAAAATCACCATCTGTTATTACAATCCCATCCACAAACCCTGTCAATATTTTTGTTAAATAATCAATGTAGTCTTCACATATGAATGATGTTGGTATTGACGGAGCCCGCACGGGAACGCTCCCCAGCTTCCAATAGGAAAGCTTTTGGGAGCATCCCACTCCGCTTGCGTCTCTGCCATCCTGCCCTTGGAACTCTCCCTCCTCAGTTCTTCATTTTCTGCGGAGCCAGCAGGAAGCAAATCCTGTCATCGCAGAAAATTTCTTCATTATTTTTCTTTTGTTATTTTTTGTGGCTGCATCTGCCGTCCCATCGACACTGGAACCAATATCTTTGATTCTGTTTGTTTCTTTCTGTAATTTGAAAAAAAAAAAGAACTTTTATTCCTTCAGGTGCATCAACGCCATTTTAGGCCTTAGGCCTTCCATCCAGTCTACCAACACGATGGAAAAACCAGTCAGTGGTTTTAAAAAAATGTTCTAAGTGTGGTAGCATCATTACTGCTGCTGATACCCATGACTGGTGTCTTAAATGCCTCGGCCCGGTTCACCAGCCATATGAATGTCCCCTATGCAAAAAGTTGACAGAGAGGCCTACAGAATCAGGCCGTGAAACTCGGCTCCCTCTTAGACTCAGATGCGGTTTCACTCGCTTCAACAACGTCGAGGGCATAGTCTTCCTTTCTTGGATCTCAGGTATCGAAACACAAGTCTTCCTCGAAGACAGGCTGTTCTCCCAAGGGTATATCTCTATCTAAACATAGAGATGCATTGAGCGTTGCCCTGGAGCTGGATCGACTGGCCAAACAACCCCCTCCAAAGCCACCAAAGGGGTCCAGGATGCTCCCGAGGCCTCCACTTCAGGAGAGCTCCTGTTGCCATGATCTGGAATGGTAGCCCATACTTCCGGTACCGAAACCCAGGCATTGGCAAGCTCTATGGATCAGCATATCGTGGCCATTGAGTGGAGTCTAGCAGCTCTGTTAGTGGTGTCAGTACCGGTCAGGTTATTACCAGTGGTACCATCGGCACCGCCGATGCAGTCTGCATCAGGTTTCATGCCTCTTGGCACACTCCCGCCCATGCGGCCCTCGAGTCCGTTCCTGGTTCCGAGGTACCAGTACGACAAGTCTCTCGGACTGATATCGATCTGAATTGGTACCGGACCTTACAAGAGCAGGAGCATTGCTCCCGTCGATCCTTTGACTCTACCGATTCCGATTCTTCAGATAATGAATCGATCAGTACCTGAGAAATGCAAAGTCTTTCGGAGGGACCCTCACCGTTGCTGCAATGGCGCATGTCCCCTCCTGAAGATATGTCTTTTCAAGAGTTTATCAGTGGCAAAGGGCCTATCCATTACACCTACATCTGAGAAAGAGCCCAGAGCAGAAGAATTGGAGATACTCCAATACCTTACAGCTCCTAAAAAGGTGACTACTCTGCCTATTCACTGTCTACTCCAGGATTTTATGCTCCGGATGTAGGAAACGCCCCTCACGATTTCTTCCCATACTTGGCAACTCGATACCATGTACTGGAAAGTCCCGGGTTCCAGAAAACGCAGCTTCTCCAGGACCAAGGAGGAAGTCAGTCCTCACATATGGGTGACGTCGGCGCTGACGGAGCCCTCGTGCGAAGCATTTCCCTAGCTTTCAAAGAAAGCCTTTGGGAATGCAGCTCGCATGCGCGGTCCCCTTCCCGCCCAAGGGTGCCATCTTGCTCTGTCTTCTTTTTTCCGTGAAGCCTGACAGATGTGTGTCTTGGTCACCCGGTTAAAAGTCGATTTATTTTCCTCGAAGATTCGTGGTTTTTTGACAGTTCGACACCGGTTCCCCTTCCCGCCTGGGCACGGTACACCGGTATCGAGCCCGGACCTGTTTTTTGTTTTTTTGTCCTTTGAGACTAGCGTTTGCGCCCTTTTTCTTTTTCACTGTCAGCCCGGTCTTTTGACTTTGCAGGGGCCCTTTTTCCCCCGATGGCTGCCAGCGGGTTCAAAAAGTGTGATCGGTGTAAGAAACTGATGTCTCTCACTGACACACACAACTGCTGCCTCCGGTGCCTCGGGCCCGATCATGACCCAATGATCTGTGGCCCGTGTGGCAAGATGTCCTCTAAGGCGCTGAGGAGCCGTCAACATCAACGAGAAAGGATCTTCTCTGAATTCGTGTCCGGCCGAGCCCGGACTTCGTCAGAGGCCTCGACGTCTCGGGAGTCCGACCCCCGAGCATCGTCGGGGCTCCTCTAAGCGGGGGTCCCCCTCAGAGGGAACACAAAAGGAAGAAGAAACCCGCGAGGGCGGCGTCGGACGCTCTTGGTCCCTCGAGGGCCGGGTCGCATAGCCCCGATCGCCGTCCCTTGTCCTCGGAGCCGGAGAGGCCTGCCAAATTGCCTCGTGTGGAGCCGGAGTCCCCGAGTCACATGAGTACTGTTGTCCTCATGGACTCTCCTCCGGGGGAGCCGCCGTCGGGGCCCGAGTCGGGGGATGCTGCATCTCCTGAGCTCGGACTCAGGTTGATGGCCTTGGAGAGCAGCTTGGCTGCCTTCATGGAACAGCAGCAGGTGCTGATCGCCGGTCTCACCGGTGCAACTGCCCCGACCACCGGGACCTCGACGTCCAAGTCGACCCTAGAGGCCGAGCCGATTCTCGAGTCAATGAAGTCTCGAGTCGATCCTTGGCCAAGGTCTCCCTCGGCCTACTGTATGGGGCCAAGGTTGTCGACACCGGTGCACTCAGTGTCGGGGCGGATGGCATTGGTGCCTGCCCGACCGGAGCCGCTCGATTCCTCCTCGGGGGGGGGGGGGTCGGGGGGAGACGGAGGACGAGGAGTCCCCGGACACTTTCCGGACCAGGTGCATCCCATCGGACTCACTGGAGTCCGAGTCTCGGAGAAGGTCCCCTTGGAGGATACGCGGTTCTCAGACTTCGTGAAGGATATGGCCAAGGCCTTGGCCTTCCCCGCGGATGCCGAGGAGGAGCCTCGAGCCGAGGAGCTCGAGGCCCTCCAGTATGACTCTCCTCCGAAGGAGGCCTTTACTGTTCCAGTTCCTCCGATGCTGGAACGGCTCCTCTTCCGCATGTGGGAGGCACCGGCCTCGGCGCCGGTTCTCAGCAAACGGGTCGATTCCATTTATCGAGTCCTTAAGAGCCCTGGGTTCCAGAAGGCACAGCTACCGCACCACTCCATGGTTGTGGAATCGGCCATGCATCGTCTGAAGAGTCAGAAGATGCACTCCTCAGTGCCCCCTGGCAGGGAGGCCCGGAACCTGGATGCCATCGGTAGAAAGTGCTTCCAGGGCTCTATGCTGGCTTGCCGTGTCCAGACTTACCAGCTGTACATGGGCATGTACCTTTCGAGACCTGGCAAAGGAGATTGCCGGGTTCTCTGCTGACCTCTCCGAGGAACCTTTGCAGAGGTTCAAGGCTTTGTCATTAGGGAATCGAGAATGCTCAAAGTTTATATCTTGAGCAGCCTATGATGGCTTCGAGGTTTTGGCCCGAGTAGCAGCGGCCGGCATCGGAGCACGCCGTCAGAAGCACAGGAGGTCGCCTGACACTGTACGCCTACAGATGGTCAGCTATAACAAGAGATCCCTGGGTATTGAGCATAGTCCAACAGGGCTATTTGCTCCACTTCAACCAATTACCTCCCTCCTATTTCCCAGGGGAGCCTCCAAGACTCCCTCTACACAGGAACCTTCTCCTTCAGGAGTTAGCAAGTCTTCTACAGGAGCAGGCGGTGAAACCGGTGCCTCACCACCTGATAGGACGAGGCTTCTATTCCAGGTACTTTCTGGTACCAAAAAGGACAGGAGGCCTCAGACCCATCCTAGACTTGCGAAATCTCAACAAGTTCCTGGAGAGGGAAAAGTTCAAGATGCTTACCCTTGGAATACTGCTGCCCTACCTCCAGCAGGGAGATTGGCTATGCTCCTTAGACCTAAAGGATGCTTATACTCACATCCTCATTCATCCAGACCACAGACAATATCTCAGATTTGTAGTGGGAGGAAAGCATTTTCAGTACAGGGTACTTCCATTTGGCCTAACCTCCGCGCCCAGGGTTTTCACCAAATGCCTGGCGGTGGTGGTGGCCTATCTCAGAATCCAGGGCATCTTTGTCTTTCCATACCTGGACGACTGGCTCATCAGGGGTCAGTCTCCACAGGAGGCCAGACAGGCCACTCTTCGCACTGGCTCTCTTCTCCAACACCTGGGCTTTGTCGTAAACTTTGCAAAGTCCACTTTGCTCCCCTCACAGGACGTGGAGTTCATAGGGGCAAGGTTGGATACCTTACAAGCGATGGCTTATTTGCCCGAGAACAGGGCTCACAGACTGATGGCTCTGGTACAGCAGTTTCGCAGTGGATCTCTGGTCTCGGCCAGACATTTCCTGAGGCTTTTGGGCCACATGGCATCCACGGTACATGTAACTCCAAATGCTCGTCTGCATATGAGGCCTGCTCAATGGTGCCTCAGAGCTCAGTTGATACAGGCCACAGGAAACTTAAGAGACAGAGTAAGAGTGTCCAAACTACTGGCGGTCTCCCTGCAGTGGTGGCTGCATCTCCCGAACCTGACCAAAGGGGTGCCTTTCCAGGCACCACCACACACACAGGTTCTGATCACAGATGCTTCTCTTCAGGGTTGGGGTGCACATTGCCAAGGGGCATGCACTCAGGGTCTTTGGTCCCCTTGGGAGGCAACACAACAGATCAATCTGTTGGAGTTGCGAGCTATTCGCTTAGCTCTACAAACTTTCTCTCATGTCCTCTCTCGCTAGTCTGTCTTGATTCAGACGGACAACCAAGTAGCAGTGTTCAATGTGAACAAACAAGGAGGCACGGGCTCCAGGCTTCTTTGTCAGGAAGCACAAGCCCTGTGCGCCTTTGCAATCCAACACGAAATGTTTCTCAAGGCAGTTTATCTACCTGGCCAAGAAAATTACCTCAATATAGGGTCGTCCTTCAGAGTGTGAAATGACCAAATAAATGTAGCTGAACACTCCAAATATCCTCAATGATAGTCAGTATTCACTAATAAGACACTAGCCTTACTCGGCTTCAAACCACAAACTAGGTTTTTTCAATTTGAAATGGGTCTCAGACTAGTGGACAATAAGCCATGTCACAAAGCTCATATGTCCCATTTGCATCAATGACCCAGATGAATATGTATCAGAATTCAATAAAATGGAACATATCTTATCTGGATGAAATGCCTTGTCACAATGTTGCCAACACGATTCCCCGACGCCAACAAAATGTACTGCTATCGCGTTTCACTACTCGTTTCTTCAGAGGTTTTGGTTATCGAAAACTGTGGCAATCTGTGATATTATTGAATCTTAACTCACCGACCTCAAACAAGTTAAAGTTGACACACAACTATCAAGCAGCTTCAAACAACAACAAGGTATACCATAGGGATCAGCACTCTCTGCCCTGCTCTTCAACATATACATTCAACCTATATGTTCAATACTAAGAAAATTCCAAGTCCAATACAACCTATATACTGATGACATTATGTTCTATACCCCCTTCTCTACAAAATCCCCATACTTTACAACTATATCAGCCTGCTTCATCGCCGTCATGCAATGCTTCACAAACATGGACTTTGTGGTTTACCACAACAAATAAGTGCTTCTATTAACAAAGGACTCCTCTTTTACCCCTCCACCAACAATAAGAGTCAACCACAGTTACCAGTTAAATCTGAAGTCAAATACTTGGGCATCACATTTGACCAGAACCTAAATATGCTCTCACATATAAAGAAAATAGCTAATACTGCATATATCAAGAGACTGCTACAAAACCTACGTCTACTACTGGAGCACAACGACTTTAAACATTTTTCCAGACCAGACCCACCTAGACTACGGCAACATTCTTTATCAAGGCCTACCAAAATATGCATTGTACCCCCTACAGATGGCACAAAATACCGCTGCCAGAATAATAGTCGGTACATCCAGATTTGAATATATCACACCCATCCTGAAGAACCTCCACTGGTTGCCAATACCACTCAGAGCAAAATGCAAAGTTAGTACCACTATATTTAAGATATTACACAATCAGTCGGCCACCTGTCTGAAGACACCAATAAACAAAGCTCCTGAACTGGGATCAAAAGGTGTATCAACCAGAACTTCCTTTCCATGCCACCTCTCAAGACAAAGTGCAAACAACAAACCTGCAACACAGCCATCACTCTCTTTGTGCCCAAACAATACAAGAGTTCTGAAAGAGACTCAAAACACATCTCTTACTATGGACTGGACACACATGTATAACACTAGGCCCCCCCCCCTAAGTTGCAGTGCCAAACAATTTCTTACTAATTTATTATCCCGCCCCCCATTTTAACTCCAAGTTGCATATACCCTGCGTTCTATGTAGAACCCTAATTCATTTGAGTTATGTTTTCCCTGTTCAATGTAAACTGTTTTGATTTAAGAAAAACGATATATAAAACCTGTTAGATAAATAAAGGTGCATCTGCTAACAGTGTGCTCGTTAACTTAGGTAGTGGGAGGGGGAGAGGAGCTGCTGCCTTCGGTCAGCACTGTGCAGTAGCACATTAAGGACCTGATTATTAAGATTTCTCAAAGACACAGAATGGGAAAATACTCTTAGTAAATCAGGCCCAGAAGAGCTGTGATACATCTTTTGTGGACATTGCGACCTAGATCTCTGCAGCTGGTTCCTAAATTATTTAGGCTGGTTCCTTGATTCAAAGCATATTTGTCAAGGCCTGAAAGATGATGCGGAAAAAGTAGACTTGCTTAATTATTTGTGTTCAGTGTTTGCTGAAGAAGGGCTAGGAACAGGACCTCCAGGTCCTGGTGCAAAGGTATAGAGAACCCTAGGCAAATCTTCAGCTTTTCACCCACTTTAGATAACTTTCAGGCCCTAGCCCCTCCCTCTCAATAGAATTTGATAATTAAACTGTGCAGTCTTGATCACTCCAACTTCGCTGTTCTCAGAAAGAACTTGTAAACATGCATAATTGGACATCCGCTTTAAACCATGTTTCATATACACAGTATATACATAATGAAGGCAGTTTCCAAAGATTATTTACACAGGTAAATGGGCTTATTGTCCTGCTAGACCAGTCCAGACAAATGGGTTGTGTTCCTCTAACAGCAGATTATTGGAGAGACAGAACCATTGAAATGCCCAGGTTTCAATGAGATCACTTCCTGCCTCTATCAGCCTGAGCCTCTAGAGGGCAACTCATTATTCTTCTGTCTTCAGCAAATGGTGGTTGGATTTTCTCAATTCTGATAAAATCTGAACAATGGGGAGGAAAAAGATTGATTTTGCTCGTGAATGACCACCTTGAGGATGGCTCTCTCACTTGAGCATGATGTGGGGGGCTCTACTAGACTAAGATCTTTTCGGTAGCCAGGAGCAGGCCAAGGGTGATGCGGGGCCTCATTTGCATAGCCATTGGATCTCATTTGCATAAATTTAATTTATTTTATTTTAAAAAGTATAGGTTACCCATCAAAAAATTTTAGGCAGCTTTCAAAGGAACCGATGTGCCCCCGTTTGACCTCCTAGCACTCAGCGTACCGGCAGGTTCATTTTTATCACAGCCATGGGAGAGAAGGCAAACGCCACTACTCCCACAGCTGTTCAGAGGTCAGCTGGGTTTCAAGCCTCCCCAACTCCCTCTGCAGTTGATCAGGCGCGGGGGCCCACCGAGGTGCAGGGCCATGTGCAGGCAATATTCCCATGCAATAGACGGGCCAGCCCTGTTGGTAGCCATAGAAGAAGGGAAAATGGTTCAGCTTCGCGCTCTTATCCTGTTAAGGGCCTGTTGAGCAGCCAGAAGATTGGAAGAATTTGGAAGATTTTCAACTACCTCACATAACCTCAATTCCTCCTCACTCCTCCTCTGTCCCCCCTGCTCTCCTCAGAGATTGAAGATGGCTCAGAGGTATGTGTAAGCCTGTTTTAAACATTTCAAGACACAGAAAAACAGTATTTGGGGAAGAGGACTGAGTCTGGCACGATTGATCCTGCATGGGCTCCCAGGGCGTGAGTACCAAGGCTTGGCCTTGTCATTGTTCTTGTTGGGGGCTCCGGAAGTCATCCGCTGTGGGATGTACGTTGGGGTGGTCCGCGGGCATCCGTTGACTCTGCGTCGCAGCTTCCCGCCATTTTCCAGTGCACATTGTTAGCATTTTCTGTCTTTGCACACCTTGTACCCAAGCGGTCCCAGCGCACATTCTTCCCGAGCGGCTCAATGGACGCTCCTGCCCAAGTACGCCACTGCCCAATTGCCCATAACGCGTGCACGTGTTTGCCTTGCCTTAACTCTTTCTGTCATCTTCCATGAATAGTTCTTTGAACTGTGGCAACTGAAGAGCCTCATCACTGGATTCATCTCGCATGGCAGCTTCTGATTTATCAATGGTGGACCCGTCTCCCTCCCTCCTCCGAGGGGATTTGATTGGCCTGATATTTTCCATCTCAAGGTAGGAGGTGACTGATGGTGCATTGGGTAAGAATAATAACCCGGCCTTGGGTTCCGGTGACCGTGCTTCTGACCACTTCCCTTCTTCAGAAGGTTTGGCTACAGTTGTGTCCCCTGCAATTGGGGATCATTCTCAAGGAGGAATTCGATATCTCCCCAGAATTCTTCTTCTCCTGCAGCAATCCTGGTCTTTTAGTGCAGAAACTCAAACCCTCCAGCCTTTGGATTCCCTCAAGCTCAAATCACATGAGGGATGGGCAGAGCATAGAAGCCCGACTTGAGTGCCGCCTCCTAAGCAACCCAGACGGAGGTTGCATTCTGGAGATGTGGATCGGATGGAGTCTGTCCAAGACTTGGACTTGAGTGTTGATTCAGACGTCTTGGTTGAGGAGTCTGATGCGGAGGAAGAAGTGTTTTCGACTTCAGAGGATCAGGCGGAGGCTGACATTTATTTCCTGTATTAGAAGGGAGAGCTAGCAGCATTGATTGCTCAAGTTTTATCTGCCTGATCTTGGCTGATTGCTCCAGTGATGGAGCAGGTGCTGCAGGTTCACCCACATCTATAGGTGCTGTGGTTATTCACCAGTGTTCCTGTGTCCGGAGATTATCATTAACATGTTCTGGCCAGAATGGGTCATTCCCAATTCCCTACCTAAGGGGATAAAAGGGTGTGAAAGGATGTACACTCTCCCCGGAGGAGGAGTGCATTGCATGGTCTGGCCAGCCCAAGGTGGATGCACAGACCACGACAGTCACGAAGCAGGCCTCCATTCTTGTGGATGGCAGATTGGCCTTGAAGGTCATTATGGATAGAGAGATGGACTCTGCTGAAGAGCAAGTTTACAGTAGCAACTGTTATTGTCCAGTTGGCAGTGTGCGCAGGCCTGATGTCTTAAGCCCTGCTCCTGTGGATTCAGATTCTCACACTGGATGATGCTACCCCTCCTTTGTAGCTGATTACTGCCTTCCTTTTGATGCCATGTTTGTTCTAGTCTGCTTGGCGGCTAGAGATATTGTCCTGTCAGTGACATAGCGTTGGATATGGGCTTGCCACTGGGCAGCAGATACGTCTTCCAAAGCCGAGCTAACTCAACTGACCTTAAGGGAAAGTTCCCCTATGGGACTGATTGGAGAAGTTGATGAAGGACTTGGCTGAGGTCAATTCTTATTGCATTCCAGAGAATAGACCAAAAGGACCTGGGAAGCAAGCAGGGTCATTTCCCTCTTGGCCTCTGCCCATCCATTGCAGGCACGCGGGACTGACTTCCAGGGGTCTTGGGACTCCTCTCATTTCATCCTGGAAATCCTTTCATCTCCAGGAACAAGCAGAAATGTAGTCTTCACATATGGGTGACATCGGTACCGATGGAGCCCGCGCGGGAATGCTCCCCAGCGTCCAATAGGAAAGCTGCCTTCCCAACTCTCCCTCTTCAGTTGTTCATTTTCCACGGAGCCAGCAGGAAGCAAATCCTGTCACTGCAGAAAATTTGTTTATTTCGTTTGTTTTTTGTGGTTGCGTCTGCCTTTCCATAGACGCCGGGACCGACTACTGTCGGTTCTTTTCTATTCTCTTATTTCTTTTCTCTAAAAAGTGAATTAGAACTTTCTTGGGCGCATCGATGCAATTTTAGGTCTTAAGGCTATCATTTGCTTCGGCGTAATGGAAAAACAGTTAGTGGTTTTAAGAAATGTTCTAAGTGTGGTGGTATCATCTCAACTACTGACACACACGACTGGTGTCTCAAATGCCATGGGCCCGACCACCAGCCTTTAGAGTGTCCTTTATGTAGGAAGATGACAAAGAGATGCTTGAAGAATCAAGTTACAAAGTTAGGCACACTCTTTGCCTCAGATGCAGTGTCTTTAGCATCGACGTCATCGAGGGCATCGTCTTCCTCTCATGGATCTCAGGTATCAAGACATAAGTCTTTGAAGACACACCGATCCCCCAAGGGTAGATCTCTTTCTAAGAATCGAGATGCCTTGAGCGTTGCCCTAGAGGTGGATTGTCCAGCCAAACTACTCCGGCGGGAGGACCTTTCCTCCAAAGTCATCAAGGGATCCCAGGATGCTCCCGAGGCCTCCATCTCTGGAGAGCTCCTGGTGCCATGCTCTGGGACGGTAACCCGCATTTCCGGTGCTGATACCCAAGCATTGGTGGGCTCTATGAATCAGTGTATCTTCACCATCGAGTGCAGCTTGGCAGCCCTACTAGCGGTGTTGGTTCTGATCAAACCCAAACAGACTGTACCACTGACACTGGCACCGTCCACGGTACCAATGCAGTCTGCATCGGGGTTTGTACCAATCGAACTGCTACCACCCATGCCTGCCCTTGAGTTTATCCGTGGTACTGGTGGTTCTTCCAGAAAAACTCCCTGACACGATACCGATTTCGATCGGTACTGAGTCTTAATGAAGCACGGACATCAGTCTTGTAGATACTTTGAATCTTCCGATTCCGATTCATCTGATGAGGAATCGATCGATACCTGAGCGATTCAAAGTATACTGGAGGATCCATCTCCCTCTCTGGAACGCCGCATGTCCCCTCCTAAGGACATGTCTTTTCAGGAGTTTATTCGGGACCTGGCCAGGAGTCTATCCATTACAGTAACATCTGAAAAAGAACCTAGAGCTGAGGAATTTGAAATCCTCCAATACCTTACGGCTCCTACAGAGGCTGCCACCCTTCCATTTCACCGCATCCTCCAGGATCTCATGCTCCGGATGTGGGAGATGCCCCTTACCATCTCTCCCCATACTCGACGACTTGATAGCATGTATTGAGTATCGGAGTCTCCTGGATTCCAAAAGACTCTGTTGCCTCATCACTCAATGGTGGTGGAATCGGCAATGCGTCAAATTAAAAGTTCAAAGACACATTCTTCGAACCCTCCTGGTAGAGAAACAAGGACCGTCGATGCTTTCAGGCCTCCATGCTTTCAGCCAGGATAAGTTCATGCATACTCTATATGGGTATGTTCCTTAGGGAGGTTACTAGGGATCTTGAGTCAATGGTTCATCTTCTCCCTGATGATAAGAGAGCTGATTATCTCACATTGGTCAAACATACTCAAAACGTGTTGAAGTTTGTAAATGGGGCATCTTTTGACTGTACCAGTAGGGTCACCTCAATCTGCATTGGAGCACGCAGGACTGCTTGGCTTCAAGTGTCAGATCTTGAACAGTGGGTTCAAGATAAACTGGGCAATATTCCTTGCACAGGTGAAAACCTTTTTGGCAAAGATTGGCAAGACAAGGTGTCTCAGTTGGAGTCTGAGAATACTATCCTAAACAGGCTTTCTAAAACCATTGCCAACCCAGCTAAAAAGAAAGCAGCTGCAAAGAAGACTTTCTTCAGTAAGAAGAAGAAATTTTACCCTTCTTACACCCCTGCTTCGCAGTACCATCCTGAGGGCACTCAAAAGAGGCAACAGCCTCCCAAGCAGCAGAAGAAGCCACAGACTCCTAAAAACCAGCCAGCTCTCCAAACTCAACCTGCACCTGTTTTTTTACTTTTTTCTAGAGAACATAGCCACTCTGCCTCTGGAGACCCCCCTCCCCCCCCCCCCCCATATTGCCAGCAGACTCTGTCACAGGTGCCATCTAATCACTTCAGAGCACTGGACCCTGACCATAGTGGCAGAGGGGTACAGACTTCATCTACAGACTTTGTCCCCCTCCACAATGGTGAGGGAATATTCTTCTCAGCCTCCCCTCACTGTTCTTTTGCAACAAGAGGTCACCTCTCTGCTGTCAGGAGGTGCCATAGAGGAGGTCCCAACATCCCAACAGGGAGTGGGTTTCTATTCTCCATACTTTCTCATACCAAAGAAAATCATGGAATACAGACCCCTCCTGGACCTCAGAAGCCTAAACAAGTTTCTTGTCCTCGAAGTTCAGGATGGTCTCTCTAGGGACCCTTCTACCCTATCTCCAGAGTCAGGACTGGCTCTATTCTCTAGATCTCAAAGAAGCATACACACATATCCTGATTTATCCAGAACACAGGAAATATCTATGCTTCATGTTTAAAGGAAGACATTATCAGTACAGGGTCCTGCCATTCGGACTTGCCTCTGCCCCAAGAGTCTTCACGAAGTGCATGGTGGTTGTGGCCACATTTCTATCTATAGGGATATTTGTCTTCCCTTAGTTAGATGACTGGCTCATAAAAGCAGGAACCTCCCAAGAGGTTCACCTGTCTCTCTCTTGTACCATTCAGGTACTTCAACACTTGGAATTTGTGATAAATCTTCCAAAATCCCATCTTGCTCCTACTCAAACTCTAGAGTTCATAGGAGCTCTCTTAAATATTCAACAGTCAAGGGTGTTTCTATCTCAGCCTCGCTGTTCTCGTCTCATTCAGCTGGGATCTCAGGCCCGTGTCAGAGACAAACTCACTGCCCGAGAGATACTACAGCTTCTAGGTCATACAGCCTCAACAGTACATGTAGTACCACATGCACGCCTACATATACGCACAGTCCAATGGGCTTTGACTTTCCAGTGGATACAGGCCTCAGGCCGTCTCTCAGACAAGATATTAGTGTCTGCCTCTCTGGCCACATCTCTTCTATGGTGGTGTTTCCCAGAGAATCTCCTTGTTTGGGTCACCTTTTCAGATGCCTCCACATCAATGTACCCTGAGAACGGATGCCTCCAAACAGAGTTTGGGGGCCCATCTAGGGTCCCTTTCCACTCAGGGCCTCTGGATGGAGGAGGAGTCCAAGCTCCAGTTAAATTTACTGGAACTTCAGGCAATCTACAACTCCCTTAAAGTTTTTCAGGGACATCTAAGTTCTCAGAGGGTCCTGGTCCGAATGGACAATCAGCTAGCCATGTTCTATGTGAACAAACAAGGAGAAACAGGATCTTGGCCCCTCTGCAGAGAGCTGTCCATCTCTGGTCCTTTGCCATTACTTATCCGATACACCTACAAGCAGTATAACTCCCAGGGGAGCAAAATGTCTTACCAGACAGATTGAGTCAGATCTTCTCTCCCCACGAATGGTCTCTCCACACGGAGACAGCATCCTTCATTTTTAAAACCTGGAGGACTCTAGAGATAGACCTGTTTGCCATTCTGCAGCATGCCAAATTTCCCCGCTTCTGCACCAGGACTCCCATGTCGGGCAACCAGGAGGTGGATGCTTTTCACTTCCACTGGGGTTGAGAGTTCCTGTATGCTTTTTCTCCCATTCCCCTGATTCCCAAGACGCTTTTCAAACTCCAGGCGGACAGGGGCCTCATGATAATTGTAACCCCACGTTTACCACGACAACCATGGTTTCCTCTCCTACTACGTCTGTCTCGGACTCAGCCCCTAGATCTCGGATCTGCTCCAGATCTCCTCTCTCAAGAGGGGAGGGGGCATGCTCCATCCCATTCCACAGTCTCCTCCACCTCACGGTATGGCTTCTGAAAAGGATAGTATTACAGGGTCTTAACCTTACTCAGGAAGTAAAAGAGATTCTCTTAGCCTCTAGAAAGCCATCCACCAGATGTTCTTACACTTTCAAGTGGCGTAGACTTTCCATCTGGTGTTCCTAGAAGGACCTTAATCCCTTCTCTGCTCCAGTGGAGGCGCTCCTCCAGTATCTCCTCCTGTCCTCTTCCGGTCTCAAGACCAACTTGGTAAGAGTTCACCTGAGTGCCATCACAGCCTCTCATCATCTCCTGGATGGACAACCAATTTCCTCACAGCCACTTGTGGTGCGCTTCATGAAAGTTCTCTTGCTCCCCAAACCTCCCATTAGACCATAACCAGTGGCCTGGGATCTCAATGTTGTTCTAGGGCAACTTCTCAAGCTGCCCTTTGAACCCTTAGCCACTACCTTGCTAAAGTTTCTGACATGGAAGGTCATCTTCCCTATTGCACTCACTCAAGCTAGACACATTAGTGAGCTATAGACTTTGTTGGCAGACCCACCTTACAACACGGTTCCACCATGACAAGGTTGTCCTAAGGACTCACTCCCATTTTATGCCAAAGGTGGTGTCTCCTTTCCATTTGAATCAGTCAGTCTACCTTCCTGTCTTTTTTCCTAGACCACATTTGTCTAGGACAGAGGCAACCCTCCATACCCTTGACTGCAAACGTGCCTTGGATTTCTTTCTTCAAAGGAAAGCTGAGCACCGTAAAGGCTCTCAGTTATTCCTCTCCTTTGATCCCATTTATTTGGGGTTGCCAGTATCTAAAAGTACTCTTTCTAAATGGATAGCAAATTGCATTTCATTTGCTTATGATAAAGCAGCACTATCCCTTGAAGGTCATGTCACTGCCCATAATGTTCATGCCATGGCTACCTTGATGGCGAATCTGCGCTCTGTAGCCATTGACGAAATCTGCAAAATAGCAACTTGGTCTTCGTTCCATACCTTTCCTGCTCATTGCTGTCTAGACGAGGATTCCTGCCAGGATGCCATGTTTGGTCAAGCTGTTCTCCAGGACCAAGCAGGAAGTCAGTCCTCACATATGGGTGATGTCGGCGCCGACGGAGCCCTCGCGGAGCAATTTCCCCAGCTTTCAAAGAAAGCCTTTGGGAATTGCAGCGCGCATGCGCGGTCCCCTTCCCGCCCAAGGGTGCCATCTTGCTCAGTCTTCTTTTTTCCGCGGAGCCCTACAGACGCTGTTTGTGATCGCCGCTGAAAAAGTTGATTTTATTTGTTTTTTCTTGGTTCGACGCCGGATCCTTTTCCCGCCCGGACCCGATACACCGGTATCGAGTCCGTTCGTAATTTTTCGGTTTTTGTCCTTCGTGACTGGCGTTCGCGCCATTTTTTTCTTTTTCTCTGGCAGCCCTGTCTTTTGACCTCGCAGGGGCCCTTTTTCCCCCGATGGCTGCCAGCGGGTTTAAAAAGTGTGATCGGTGTAAGAAACTTATGTCTCTTACCGACACACACGACTGCTGCCTCCGCTGCCTCGGACCCGATCATGACCCGATGATCTATGGTATGTGTGGCAAGATGTCCTCTAAAGCGTTGAGGAGTCAGCAGCAACAAAAAGAAAGAATCTTCTCTGACTCCGCGTCCGGCCGGGCCCGGACCTCGTCAGAGGCTTCGACGTCCCGGGACTCCGGTCCTGAGCATCGTCGGAGTTCCTCTGAGCGGGGGTCTCGTGCCCGGGAACATCATCGGAAGAAGAAACCCGCGAGGGCGGCGTCGGTGGACGCTCCTGGTTCCTCGAGGGCCAGGTCGCATAGCCCCGATAGCCGTCCCGGGTCCTCAGAGTCGGAGAGGCCTTCGAAACATCCTCGTCTCGAAATGGAGTCTCCTAGACACGTGAGTACTGTAGTCCTCGTGGACTCACCTCCGAAGGAGCCGACGTCGGGCCCGACGCCGTCGGGGCCCGAGTCGGGGGCTGCTGGGTCTCCTGAGCTCGGACTCAGGTTGACGGCCTTGGAGAGCAGTTTGGCTGCCTTCATGGACCAGCAGCGGGCATTGATCGCTGGCCTCGCCGGTGCATCTGCCCCGGCCACCGGGACGTCGATGTCCAAGTCGACCCCGGAGACCGAGCTGATCCTCGAGTCCATGCGAGCTCGAGTCGATCCTCGGTCGCGGTCTCCCTCGGCCTCCCGTTCGGGACCGAGGTCGTCGACGCCGACACCCTCGGCGTCGGGGCGGAGGGCATCGGTGCCCGCCTGACCGGAGCCGCTCGATTCCTCCTCCGAGGAGTCAGCCTGGGAAACGGAGGACGAAGAGTCCCCTGGTACTTTTCGGACTCGGTACGTCCCATCGGACTCGCCCAAGTCCGAGCCTCGGAGACGGTCCCCCCCGGAGGACACCCGGATCTCGGACTTTGTGCGGGATATGGCCAAGGCCTTGGCATTCCCCGCGGATCCCGAGGAGGAGCCTCGAGCCGAAGAGCTCGATGCCCTCCAGTATGACTCTCCCGCAATGGAGGCCTTTACTGTACCGGTTCCTCCGATGCTGGAGCGACTTCTCTTCCGCATGTGGGAGAACCCGGCGTCGGCGCCGGTGTTAAGCAAGCGGGTCGATTCCATTTATCGAGTCCGCAAGAGCCCCGGGTTCCAAAAGGCGCAACTACCGCACCATTCCATGGTGGTGGAATCCGCCATGCATTGACTCAAGAGTCAGAAGATGCACTCCTCGGTGCCTCCCGGCCGGGAGGCCCGGAACCTGGATGCCCTCGGTAGGAAGTGCTTCCAGGGCTCTATGCTTGCTTGTCGAGTCCAGACATACCAGCTCTATATGGGCATGTATCTCCGAGACCTGGCAAAAGAAATTGCCGGGTTCTCTGCTGGTCTCTTCGAGGAACCTTTGCAGAGGTTCCAAGCCTTGTCCACTGGTATTCGAGAGTGCTCGAAGTTTATCTCTCGAGCAGCCTATGATGGCTTCGAAGCATCGGCTCGAGTAGCCGGAGCCGGCATCGGTGCCCGCCAACAGGCTTGGCTTCAGTCATCCGACCTCGAGCCATGGGTACAGGACAAGTTGGTTGATGTCCCCTGCAGAGGTGAAAACCTCTTTGGCAAGCCCATGGCTGAAAAGGCTGCACAGATCGAGACCAAGACTCTGACCAGGACTCGACTGTCCAGAAAAACCTCTGCCCCTTCTCAGAAGAAGAAGGGCTCGGGGAAAAAGCCCTTGTACTCGAGGAGGGTGGCTGCCTATAAACACCACCCTCATTATCAGGCCTCAGCAGCTCCCCAACAGGGTCAGCAGGCCAAGGGACGGGGTAATGGGTCCCGTAAGCAGCAAGCCCCCAAGCCCACAACACCGGCCCCTGCTCAGCAGGGTGGTGGTTTTTGACTCCATCAGCATAGCCTCTTCCCCTCTGCTGGTTTCTCTCAGCAATGGAGGCCGGCTGGTCCACTTTGCCCACAGATGGTCAGCCATCACATCAGATACCTGGGTGCTTCACATAGTTCAAAAAGGCTATCTTCTTCACTTTCACCAGGTACCTCCCTCCTACTTTCCAGGGGAGCCTCCAAGACTCCCTCTGCACAGGGACTTACTCCTTCAGGAGTTGGCAAGTCTTCTTCAGGAACAGGCTGTGGAACCGGTGCCCCACCACCTGAGAGGTCAAGGCTTTTATTCCAGATACTTTCTGATACCAAAACGAACAGGAGGCCTCAGACCCATCCTGGACTTGCAAAACCTCAACAAGTTCCTGACCAGGGAAAAGTTCAAGATGCTTACCCTTGGAATCCTGCTGCCCTACCTCCAGCAGGGAGACTGGCTATGCTCTTTAGATCTAAAGGATGCCTATACACACATCCTTATTCATCCGGACCACAGACAATATCTCAGGTTTGTTGTGGGAGGAAATCGTTACCAGTACAGAGTACTGCCCTTTGGCCTATCCTCCGCCCCCAGGGTGTTCACCAAATGCCTAGCAGTGGTGGCGGCCTATCTAAGACTTCAAGGCCTCTTTGTATTTCCATACCTGGACGACTGGCTCATCAAGGCCCAGTCTTCCCAAGAGGCCACTCAGGCCACTCATTGCACTGTGACTCTGCTCCAGCACTTGGGATTTGTCATAAACTTCGCAAAGTCCACTTTGCTCCCCTCTCAAAATCTCGAATTCATTGGCGCAAGATTGAACACACTTCAAGCGCGGGCCTTCCTGCCTCTAGACAGGGCACACAGGCTCATGGATCTAGCCAGCCACTTTCGCAACAATTCCCTGGTCTCTGCCAGGCAATTTCTGAGACTGCTCGGCCATATGGCTTCCACGGTCCATGTAACCCCCAATGCCCGCCTGAACATGCGACCTGCTCAATGGTGCCTTCGCACTCAATGGCATCAGGCCACGGGGAGCCTGGCGGACTCAGTTCAGGTAGCCAACCTGCTAGTCTCTTCTCTGCGATGGTGGCTTCATCTACCAAACCTGGTACTGGGCGTGGATTTTCAATCTCCTTCGCCTTCTCAGGTGCTGACGACCGATGCTTCTCTCCTAGGTTGGGGAGCACATTGCCAAGGGAAAGGTACTCAAGGCCTCTGGACTCCTTGGGAGTCTGCTCAGCAGATAAACTTCCTGGAGCTCAGAGCCATCCGCCTAGCTCTGAGAGCCTTCTCCCACCTTACTTCTCACCAGTCTGTGCTGGTCCAGACGGACAATCAAGTTGCAATGTTCTACGTGAACAAACAGGGAGGTACAGGCTCCTTCCTTCTCTGTCAGGAGGCATGGAGACTGTGCTCTTGGGCCGTCCTTCACAGCATCCTGCTCAAAGCTGTCTATCTCCCAGGTCAAGAAAATTACCTGGCGGACAGGCTGAGCAGGATCCTCCAACCTCACGAGTGGAGATTGGATCCGTTGGTGGTTCAGCAGATCTTTCTAAAGTGGGGTCTCCCCACCATGGATCTGTTTGCCAGTCCCCTGAACCGGCAACTTCCCAAATTCTGCTCTCGACAACCGCATCCTCTCAGAGTGGCGTCGGATGCTTTCCTGATTCCATGGTCTACAGGCCTCTTGTATGCCTTTCCTCCCATGCCACTGTTGTCTCGGACGCTCTTCAAAGTTCTCAGAGACAGAGCCTCGATGATCCTAGTGGCTCCCCGGTGGCCGAGACAGCCCTGGTTCCCGCTTCTAATGCAGCAGGCGGTGGACACTCCACTTCCTCTGGGGTTTCAACCCGATCTCCTGTCACAAGATCAGGGGACTCTCCTACACCCCAACCTCCGGTCACTTCATCTGATGGCCTGGCTGCTGAAAGGGTAGTCCTTGCTCCGCTCTTGCTGCCTCGTGAGGTGGAAGAGGTCGTCTTGGCCTCCAGGCGGCCCTCCATCCGGAAGTCCTACGCTCTTAAGTGGCGTAGGTTCTCCGTGTGGTGTGCTCAGCAGTCTGAGAATCCCTTCTTCTGCTTGGTGGCAGTGGTCTTGCAATATTTGCTTTACCTCTCCAATTTGGGCCTTAAGTCCAACTCTGTCAGAGTCCACCTCAGTGCTCTCTCTGCACATCACGCACCGTTGGATGGCAGGCCTCTGTCCAACCACCCTTTGGTGGCTCGTTTTCTCCGAGGCCTCCTTCTCCTTAAGCCTCCTTTACGCCCACCAGCCCCTAAATGGGATCTGAATGTGGTCTTGCAGCGGATTACCTGTCCGCCCTTTGAACCTATGGCTACCTGCCCTCTTCATTTTCTTTCCTGGAAAACCTTGTTTTTGGTAGCCCTTACCTCTGCTAGGCACGTTAGTGAACTGCAGGCCCTAGTGTCTGATCCTCCTTACACTAGGTTCTACAGGAATAGGGTAGTCTTACGAACTCACCCTAAGTTTCTTCCAAAAGTGGTTTCTCCTTTTCATCTCAACCAGGAGGTGGTCCTTCCCACCTTCTTTCCTAGGCTGCGCGCCAGCCGGGCTGAAATGGTCTTGCATACCCTGGACTGTAGGAGGGCCTTATCCTTCTACCTTGACCGTACGTGGGAGCATAGGAGGGCTGTTCAGCTCTTCGTTTCTTTTGACCCCAATAAATTGGGGCTCCCTGTCTCCAAGCGTACTTTGTCCATATGGGTTGCTGACTGTATCGCTTCGGCTTATGGGGCCGCCGGCCTCTCGTTGGAGGGTCGAGTCACGGCTCATCGTGTTAGGGCGAAGGCTGCGTCAGTGGCTCATCTCCGCTCTGTTCCATTGGCAGACATCTGCCGGGCCGCTACTTGGTCTTCAAGCCAGACTTTTGCGGTCCATTACTGCCTGGAGAGGGAGTCCCATAGGGACAGTGCTTTCGGTCAGGCAGTCCTCCATAATCTCTTTGAGGTTTAGGCAACTCCTACCCTCCGACCCTGATGTTGGGCTACCGGTCGGGGGCGTTTTCAGAGAAGATTCCTTCCTTCTGTGCTACTGAGCTAGAGGGAGCTCATTTTTCCGCTTGAGATCTCCGGTAGCCTTAAGCTGGGGAGTCCCATATGTGAGGACTGACTTCCTGCTTGGTCCTGGAGAAAGAGTAGTTACTCACCTGTAACAGGTGTTCTCCAGGAGCAGCAGGAATCAGTCCTCACAACCCTCCCTCCTCCCCTTGGAGTTGCAGTCATATGATTTCTTTTGCTAATTTTTTGCTGTCTTTTAGCTATGTCATCAGACTGAGCAAGATGGCACCCTTGGGCGAGAAGGGGACCGCGCATGCGCGCTGCAATTCCCAAATGCTTTCTTTGAAAGCTGGGGAAATTGCTCTGCGAGGGCTCCGTCGGCGCCGACGTCACCCATATGTGAGGACTGATTCCTGCTGCTCCTGGAGAACACCTGTTACAGGTGAGTAACTACTCTTTCTCCAGCACTTCTTTCAGACTTAAGGGCAACTCTTACCCTCCGTCCCGGAACGATACCAGACATCCATGGAGGACCCATGACCTCTTTAATTTCGTTCTGAGGCAAATCTACTGGTTCTGAGGTCATTCCCTCTGGCATCTGGGTGCTAGGAAGTTCCATATGTGAAGACTACATTCTTGCTTGTTCCTGGAGATAGCATAGTTACTCACCTGTAACAGGTGATCTCCGGGAACAGCAGGAATTTAGTCTTCACAACCCACCCTCCTCCCCTAGGAGTTGTAGGTTTCTTCTCTCCTTTTTCTCTCGGCTACAAACTCAACCGAGGAGGGAGAGTTAAGAAGGCAGCGATGCAGGCGCAGTGGGATGCACCCAAAAGCTTTCCTTTTGGATGCTGTGGAGCCTTCCCGTGCGGCTCCATCAGTACCACCGTCACCCATATGTGAAGTCTAAATTCCTGCTGTTCCCGGAGATCACCTGTTATAGGTGAGTAACTACATTTTCTATGCTTCTGGATTTTGGACCTGTAATTATTCCTTTCAAGGGATTCATGGGCCAAGAGACTCTGTCCCCTCAAAAGGGGTTTCCTCCCATTCATCACAATGAATGTTTTAGGGCCCATTCCAGAATGTCACCAGGAATGGGCCCCAAAAGCGATTATATCCTGGACTGCAAGTAGCCAATCCCAGAGGCATTTGTTGTCTCTCCATATGGTTCGGCAGACATCAGAGCCACCACACAAGTCATGTTGGACAAGTTACCGCGCCTAAAGGCAGTGGTGCCAACGCCCCCTGGCTGAGCGGGGCAAGGCAGGGGCAGTTCTACCATTAGGCCAACTGAGGCGATGGCCTCAGGCGGCAGTTTTTAGGGGGCGGCACTGATTTGCCGCTCCCTAGAAACTGCCTAGGGTAGAACCGCCACCAGGATCATTAAAAATCAAAAAAAGCAGCCGCAGGAACATTTCTCCATTCCCGCGGCTCTACTTTCAAACTGCTGTCTGCTCCTGGGTCGGGTGGGGCCGGCGGGGTGGGGGGCTCGAGGTCATTGCTTCCGCCGCCAGCGATGACCTTGGGCCCCGCTGGCTCCACGCGACTCAGCAGACAGCAGTTTGAAAGCAGATCCGCGGGAACGGAGAAATGTTCCCGCAGCTGCTTTCTTTGATTTTTAATGAAGAATCGGTGAGGAGGGAAGGGAGCAGGGAAGGGAGGTGCCGCCTGGAAGAGAGCGGGGAAGGGGGGGGCCTGGAAGAGAGCGGGGAAGGGGGGTCTGGAAGAGAACCGACAAGGGGGGAAGGGGGGGTCTGGAAGAGAGCAGACAAGGGGGGAGGGGGGGCCTGGAAGAGAGCAGACCAGGAGGGGAGGGGAGGGCCTGGAAGAGAGCAGACAAGGAGGGGGGCCTGGAAGGGAGCAGATAAGGGGGGCCTGGAAGGGAGCAGACGAGGAGGGCCTGGAAGAGAGCAGCCAAGGGGGGCCTGGACGAGAGCAGACAAGGGGGAGCCTGGAAGAGAGCAGACAAGGGGGAGCCTGGAAGAGAGCAGACAAGGAGGGGGGCCTGGAAGAGAGCAGACAAAGGGGAGCCTGGAAGGGAGCAGACAAGGAGGGGAGCTGGAGGGGAGCAGACAAGGGGAGGAGCTGGAGGGGAGCAGACAAGGGGGGGAGCCTGGAAGGGAGCAGACAGGGGGGGAGCCTGGAAGGGAGCAGACAGGGGGGGAGCCTGGAAGGCAGCAGACAAGGGGGGGCAGCTGGAAGGGAGCAGACAAGGGGGGCAGCTGGAAGGGAGCTGACATGGGAGGGGGGCACGGAGACTGGTGGCGGTACTGGGAAGGTAAGGGGGTTGGTACTGGGAGGGGAGGCTGTAAAGGGGGCTGATACTAGGGAGAGTTACTGGGACTTAAAAAAGGCTGATGGAAGAAAATGAAGAAAGCAAAAGGAGAGACAAGAAATGGCAGATGGACTATAGACCATAGAAAGAGCTAAAAGAAGACAGAGAAAAACGGAAACCTCAGATTGGGACCAGCATGATCAAAAATCATCAGACAACAAAGGTAGAAAAATAATTTTTTTTTCAGTTTAGTGATTGGACTTTGTGCTTTCTATATGTCACACAGTATGGGGAACTGCATCTCTTATCTGGTGTGGCATCGCAGGTGGAGTCTGGCTTCTTGGGGTTTCATTTTAATTTTTGTCTACATATTTTAATTTTTGCTTTAGGTTATGGTCACTTATTCTGTACTTGGTGAGGGTCTGTGTTCTGAGTGTGCGACCAAGGCCAGGTGTTCAGTTAACAGGGAGTTTGTACGTAGGGATCTGTACTATAGTAATTTGACTTGTTCAGCTTTTCAAATAGGTGTATGGATGTTTTGGGGCCCATTGCAATGTTTATAGTGTTGCTTTTTTCTTGGTAGGCCCCATATTGTTTGAATTTTGGAAGTGTATGCTGGTATGGTGTGGTAGATTTTGGCCTTGCAGATCTTAGTGACTTTAGTAGGGTTTTATATTAGTTCCTAATATGCCTGATACTGGAGAATGTTTGTTGTTGGTGAGATGACCAGAATCAGATTTTTTTTTTATTAATATATTGAGTTCTTTGGGTGAATGTCCTACCTCTGCTCTGCTCCCATTGTTGAGGAGGCAGTCCTGTGAATGCAAAATGTATGTTCAAAAAGAAAAAGCAAGCACCATAACGCAATTT
The DNA here is from genome assembly GCA_033557465.1 of Ichthyophis bannanicus. Classification (NCBI taxonomy): domain Eukaryota; kingdom Metazoa; phylum Chordata; class Amphibia; order Gymnophiona; family Ichthyophiidae; genus Ichthyophis; species Ichthyophis bannanicus. The sequence goes on along the minus strand of CM066031.1, from coordinate 618,358,427 downwards.
ATAACAAAATACAAATGAATTATAATTTAGAGTTATAAACTGCTGTGGTTCTCGCTCTTTCTTTTAGTTCCTTGGTGTGTAAACATCTTGCATTTGCTCCACATTATCTCATTGACTTTTTGATTTGGTTCCGTCCCTGACTGGAGTTTTGGTTCAATCCCTGAATGGAGTTTTGAGAAGAATCCCCACCCTGGGGGGAGGGCGCACCCTGGGGGGAGGGGCGTAGGGGAGGGCGCATGCTGGGGGGGGGTTGGGGGAGACGCCATCTCATCCCTCACCTCAGGCAGCAGATTACCTTGAGCCGCCCCTGGGGCAAGGGCAGATATTCCATTTCTTTCGGGATGCCAAAGAAGGATGACGACTTCCGACCAAGGGCCTGAAGATGGTCATTGCTTATTTGCACGTGTTGCGCATCTGAATGGAAACTCTTGAGATCTGTGATTTCGGCGATGCACCGAAAGGAGTTCCTAGGTCTATAAATTAATGAATGGAGTAGAACAGGTAAATATAGATTGGTTGTTTACGCCATTAAGAAGTAGAAAGACTAGAGACACTCAATGAAGCTACAATGTGTAACCCATTTAAGACTAATAAGAGAAAATATTTTTTCACTGGAATTCATTACTGGAGGGCGTAGTAAAAGCTGTTAGTGTAGCTGAGTTTAAAAAAGGTTTGGACAAGTTCCTGGAGGAAAGGTCCATAACCCATTATTAGAGGATCTGGGAAATCCACCGCTTACCCCAGGGCAAGCATTGTGGAACCTATGTACCTTTTTAAGAACCTGACAGAATACTTGTGACCTGGATTGGCTACTGTTGGAAACAGGATACTGGGCTTGATGTACCTTGGTCTGACCCATTATAGTATTTCTTAGGTTCTTATGTTCTCTGGTTTTGGCCAAAGCGTGTTTTCATATCCCGATCCGGGAGAATCCACAGAGATATGTGTGTTTTTCCATGTTTGGCTCAAACCTTCAGTTCGGCACCCTCCCTTCTGTCTCTCCACTGCCCCAGGAAGATTCTCCAGGGTCATGTAGTGACTGCTGCGCTATGGCACTATGTGTACACTTATTTCTGGATGATTAACTCATCTAAGTCCATTCTCTGCCAAAGTTCTCTCTGTTTTCGGCCTGAGTGATGTCCTTCTGGAAGGCCTTAACTGGGTGGTCAGTCGGCAAGTGTCCTTTAGAGCCTTCCCAGTCTTTGGAATTCCTGGGAGCACAGATCGATACTGGAGTAGGTAGAGTCTTTCTGATGGAGGAGAGAGTGCAGAGATTGTTGGAACGACTTAAGGGGTTCTGTTCTCTACAGGTTCCCAGCGTTTGGCATTATTTACAGCTTCTCGACTTAATGGTGGTGGCAGTCAAGGTGGTGCATGGGCATGCTTATATGGGACTGCTCCAGCGGTTCTTCCTGATCGGAGTTTGAACTCAGGCATCTGCTCCAGGTGGGAGTGAGAGTCAGCTTAAGGTGGTGGTTACACCCACCTTCTCTAGGAACAAGCAGGAAGTCAGTCCTCACATATGGGTGACGTCAGCACCGATGGAGCCCGTGCAGAGCATTTCCCCAGCTTTCAAAGAAAGCCTTTAGGAATGCCACCGTGCATGCGTGGTCCCCTACCTGCCCAAGGATGCCATCTTACTCAGTCTCCCTTTTTCTGTGGACCCCTTCGGGCATGCATCTCATCCCCGGAAAATATTTTCTGTGTTTCCAACCAGTTTTTGCTATCCGCCTTCACTGGTCCTCTTCCTGCCTCCAGAGCGCCTCTGCTTTGGCCCTATTCTCGGGGTTTTTCTTTTTTGCCTTTTTTTGTTTTTACTGCGCTTCGCGCCCTTTTTAACAGCTAGCCACATCGAGGATATTCACCTCGCAGGGGTCCTTTTTGCCCCAATGGCTTCCCCCCATGTCCCTCATTGCCTGAACCCTTCTCAAGGTCCAGCGGGACAGTGCCTCAATGATTCTCATAGCCTCGAGGTGGCTCAGGCAGCCTTGGTTTCTCCTGCTGCTCCGTCTCTTGACGGAACCCCCATTGCCGCTCAGGTTTTCACCAGAGCTGCTGATGCAGGAGGAGGGTCTGCTTCTTCACTCCAATCCTGAGGTCCCTGTCCCTCACCTCTTGGTGGCTGAGCGGGTCGGTCTAGCCTCCTACCATCTCCCCGTGGAGATCAAGGACATTCTTTTGGCCTCACGAAAGGACTCGACCAGACGGGCTAACACCTTCAAGTGGCGTCTTTTCTCAGTGTGGTGCTTGGAGCTCTGAGTGGACCCGTTTTCATGGCCTACCAGTTTGGTCTTGCAGTACCTGCTCCACCTCTCGCAGTCTGGATTGGTTTAACTTGGTCAGGGTTCACCTGAGTGCCATCTCAGCGAACCACCAACCCATCGAGGGCAAGCCTCTTTTGGGGCTACTGTTTGTCTCTTGTTTCATGTGAGGCCTGCTTCTTTCCAAGTCCTCTACTCGCCCTCCTCCAGCGGAATGGGATCTTAATGTGGTCCTCACGCAGCTGACCAAGCCGCCCTTTGAGCCCATGGCTACCTGCCTGCTGTGGCACCTGTCATGGAAGGTGGCCTTCTTGATAGCTCTCGCCTCTGCCCAGAGAGTCAGTGAACTCCAAGCGCTAATGGCCAAAGCACCGTACACGAGGTTCTGTAGGAACTGGGTGGTCCTGCGGACTCACCCCAAGTTCCTTCCGAATCAAGAAATAGTGCTGCCCTCTTTCTTCCCGAAGCCCCACGCCAACCGGGCATTGGTGATTCTCCACACCCTGGATTGTAAGAGGGATCCTTCTTTCTACCTGCAGCGGACTCGGGACCACCGCAGATCCAGGCAGCTCTTTGTTTCCTTCGACCCCAACCGTTTGGGACTGGCGGTCACCAAGCGTACCTTGTCCATCTGGGTGTTTTCCCCTGGAATGCTGAGTCACGGCTCACAGTGTCTGAGCGATGGCAACATCTGTCGCTAACTTGAGCTTGGTACCACTGGAAGACATCTGCTGGGCCACCACCTGGACTCCACTCACACCTTCATGGTGCATTACTGCCTGGAGAGGGAGTCCCGTTGGGATGCCACCTTCGGCCAGGCTGTACTCCATAATCTGTTCAGGGTTTAAGCAACTCCTGCCCTCCGACCCTTCTTGTTCCGGCTACTGAGAGTGTGTCCATCCACGGACCTGGGGTCCTCAGGCTGCCTTCGGCTTTCACTTGCAACTGCTCACGGTGATGGCGTGCTTTTTTCTACAGGTCCTTGGTAGCCTGTAGCTAGAGAGTCCCATATGTGAGGACTGACTTCCTGGTTGTTCCTGGAGAAAGCGTAGTTACTCACCTGTAACAGGTGTTCTTCAGGGAAAGCAGGAATCAGTCCTCACAACCCTCCTTCCTCCCCCTGGAGTTGCTGTATATTTTTGCTGTCTTCATGGTGGCATTCCCAAAGGCTTTCTTTGAAAGCTGGGGAAATGCTCCGCGTGGGCTCCGTCAATGCCGACATCACCCATTTGTGAGGACTGATTCCTGCTGTCCCTGGAGAACACCTGTTACAGGTGAGTACCTACGCTTTACCTGAATAGGAGCATGCCACTGGATTCTTCTGGTGACAGGTGCCAGTCTTACAGGCTGGGGAGTCCTTGTCAAGACCGAACGGCCTAGGACTGTTGGAACCACAAGCAGGAATTCATATTCTGGGCATCACGTGGGTCATCTTGAACAAAGGGCTATCTGACTGGTCCTCTTGCATTTTCCTGCCCTTAGTGTAGTGCAGGATGGTGTGAGTGTTCTCAGGTAGCGCCACGACAGTGACGTGTCATTCACCAAGGTGGCATGAGGTGTGCTGGAGTGGCCCTGGCGAGGGCGCTCTAGTTCACCTGGGCAGAAATGAGCCTCCTAGCTCTGTCGGCTCAGCACATTGCTGTTGTGGTCCATGTGGAAACTGTCTTCCTCTATTGTCCCTCTCTCAATCCTGGAGTGGGAGTTGAGTCAGTAGGCATTTCAGATGCTTCTCCGCCGTTGGGGTCGCCCCATGATGAAATTGATGGCGTCCCACTCCAATTTACAAAGTGTGTGTTTCTTCAATCACTGCACGGAAACTGGGTCCAAGGGCGTTGTCGCCCTGGTTCACTCCTGTGCATAGCAATGCCTTTTGTATGTGCTTCCTCCACGGCTGCTGTTGGGGCATGTGCTTCGGTGCATAGAGCGCCATCCGGGCTGGATTGTTCTGGTGGTGCTAGATTGGACGAGTAGAGTGTGGTTTAGGGACCTGAGGCAGTCCTGCAGGTTTTCCTCTTCATCTACCCCATTTTGGGGCCAGTTACATCAAGGGACATTTGTTCTGGATGGCCTTGCTCCTTTTTCGCTTACGGCTTGACTCTTGAAGGGAATTGGCTGATGTGTAAGCGTTATTTTCCTGCAGTAGTTCCTGTTCTGCTCAAAGCACAGAGGGTTTCTACCAGCCTGGCATATGTGCGAGTCTGGTACCTTTTTGAGTGTGGGTGCCGTGCATGACATCTTGTTTCTAAATCTGCCAAAGTGCCGGCTCTGTTGACCTTCTGCAGTCTGGAAAATATTTTTTCCCTTACTTCCCTGAAAGTCCAGGTGGCAGCTTTGTTCTGTTTCAGAGGTCTATTGGCTGAAATGTCTTCAGCCTTGGAAGGTTCAGCATCTGCATTCTCCCCTCTGGTCATGTGTCCTTCCTGGGATCTCTGTCTGGTGCTCAGGGCCCTAATATCCGAGCCCTTTGAGCTTCTGAAGAGTGATACTCAAAAGGGCTTGACTCTCAAGACTGTTTTCTTGATCATGATTTGTTTGGCAAGGCAGATTTCCGAGCTACAGGCTTTATCTTGCCGGGATCCATATTTTCCTTTTTCAGAGGAGGCAGTTTCATTTTGGCTTGAGCCTGCCTTTTTGTCCAAGGTGATATCTCCCTTTCATGTGAACCAAGTGGTTTGCTTGTCCTCCTTTTCTGAGGAGCAGTGAAGAGGGAGAGAAGGATATTCGCTTTGTGGATGTCTGGAGGGTGCTTCTCCGGTGCTTGGAGGTTATGAATTCCTTTCATAAGTCTGATCATCTTTTTGTGCTGTTTGCTGTCCCGCGCAAGGGTTTTGTGACAGACAAGTCTACCTCGGGGCTCTGGATCAAGGAGGCCAGTTCCAGAGGGTTTGCCTGCCCATTCTACTCAAGTGCAGTATCCCAGTGGACGGAGCATAGCTCGGTAGCCCCTTCAGACATTTGTTGTGCAGCAACGTGGGCATCACTTTTTACTGTTGGTCAAGCATTAATGTTTGGATGTACACACTCTGGCAGACACGGCCTTTGGCTCAAATGTTTTACGAGCTGCTGTGTCTTCTTCCTGCCCAGTGGAGGCATAGCTTTGGTATGTCCCACTTGTCTGGATTAGTCTAACAGGACAATATGGAGGGTGATATTTTGCTTACCAGATAATGTCCTTTCCTTGAGTCCTGCTAGACCAGTTCAGGACCCGCCCCTGAAACTGTGCTTGGTCTATTATGTTGCGGCAGTACTTTGGTCTGCTATGATTTTTATGCTTGGCTCTGAATGTCCATATCCTACTGACAGCCTTCTGTTCAGTCTTTCCTGTATATAGTTTCTCTGCTGTTTGATTCAAAATATCCCTGCTAGGTGAACTACTTGACTTATCAGATGACATTCTATAATGTCTTTTGTGTAACAGGACAGAATCTTTGTTGGTTTATTATAGCTTATGAATGTTACACTTTATACATGTTGCTACCAGTCTGCTGGTAGGGGAACACAACCCACTTGTCTGGACTGGTTTAGTAGGACTCAAGGAAATGACATTATCTAGTAAGTAATGTGTCACCATTTGAAAATTACCCACCCTCACTGCAGCTAGAAATACACACTGCTGATTTTGTTAATGTAGCATAACAACCTATTATTTTGCTTTGACTGCAGCTGTTTTTTGCTGCCTCATGGAAACTGCTGCTCTAGACAGCCATCTAGTCTGCCTAATGGTTAGGCTGGCCCAGAGAACCACAGAAAAAGGACACAAGCAAGAGTAAAGGGAAGAAGACCTCAAGTGAATTTCTGAGGACTTTGTGAGAAGCTAGATAAACTAAAAGTAAATGAAGCAGTGGAGCCAGATATAAAGGGAACTAGGGGAAGTTATGGAAGCTCCATATTTTAATTTTTCCTTGCTTCCTTATGGAATCAGTAGTTCTGGAGAATTAGAAACAGGAAGATGATGATCCTGTCGAGACAGGAAGTGCTTTAATAAAAATGCCATGGGCTGGGCTACTTCAGTGCAGCACAGCCACGGTATCAACAAAATGCTCTTGCGGTGGCAGCAGCAAGAGAAAGAGGAGATGAAGTAGTTGATGGGGGGAAGCTGAGACTAGGGGGTCAATGTAGGCTGAGGGAGGGACTGGGGCACTGGAATAGGCTTATGGTGGAGATTGCAGAGGACTGGGACTGGAAGAAAGCTAATACTGGGAGGTGGGCTTTGACTAGAAATGGACTGATACTGCGGTTTGGGGGGACTGGGGCTAGGTTGATACTGAGGTTTGAAGGGGGGAATGGGGACTAGAAATAGGCTGATAGTGGGGCTGGAAGGGGACTGGGGACTAGAAAGGGGCTCATAGTAGAGCTGAAGGGGGACTGGGGACCCGGATTACTCAAAATTGACAGATTGCCTAGAAGAAATGATAAGTTGACTAACCCAAAATAACCTAAATATCAACTACACCAAGACTGAAGCCCTCCTGGTCACACGAAACCCATGTTTTACTCCACCACACTCAATCCCGCTCAAAAACAACACCATACCCATCAAACCAGAAGTGAAATACCTTGGAGTCACCCTGGACCGGGAATTGAACCTACATTCACACATAAACAAGACAACCAAGAGTGCCTGTCACAAATTGAGTATCTTCAGACGGCTCAAACCACTACTCAGCCTTGACCACTTCCGCACCGTGCTCCAGGCCATAATCACCCCCATCTTGGACTACTGTAATCCCATATACCTAGGACTACCCAAACATACACTCCGCCCCTTACAGATGGTACAGAATACTGCAGCCCGCATTATAACTGGTTCATCTAAATATCACTATATCATCCCCCTCTTGAACCACCTTCCTTGGCTCCCCATTACCTTCCATATCAACTATAAATCTGCTCTGAACATTTTTAAAATTAAGCAATCTATCTCGGCGGACATATTAAAGAACCTCATTAAAATGAAGGACAGCTCAAGACCCAGGAGGCGTTTCACTACCGACACCATCACTGCCCCGAGTGCATATGCCAAATCCAAACAATCCACATCCTATGGGCTTTCTCCCTGGCTGCCCCAGCACTGTGGAACGCCCTCCCAGACTCTCTAAGGGCCACCTCGGACTCCAAGGACTTCCAGAAGAAGCTGAAAACAACTCTCTATGTAGAATATTTTGGAGACATAACATAACAAGAAGAGCACAGGCCCTTACCCCAGCTAGTGATTCCCTTCTGCCTCCTCCTAACTCCTCCCCTACCTTTCCCTTTACCCCTCCCCTACCCTCCTCCTTACCCCTGCTCCACCTCCCCGCCCAGTTAACTAATACGCAGTTGTACTACAGTGTAAATAGCTCATTCTGTAAATAGTTTGAACCAATCTCATTCATGCCCCCTTTCCGATTGTTCTATGTAATATCTGCACGTTACACTGTAAACCGCTTTGATTTTAAGATAAGGCAGTATAGAAAACCTACTAAATAAATAAAATAAATAGAAATGGACTGATACTGGGGCTGGGGGAGGTCTGGGGATATAGAAATGGGTTGATACTAAGGCTGGGGAGACTGGAAATGGGCTTATGCTGGAGGAGGGGTTAACTTTAGTGCTGGGGGGCTTGGTACTGAAAGGAGTCAAATGCCGGCAAATGCTGGAGTCAGGGTGTGTAAAAGGAGGTGCTGGAGGAGTGAGAAGGGAGAAGAGGACTGATATTGTGGTGGCTGGGATAAAAGCATATTCATATTCTGGGGAAAGTTGAGAGAGAGGGGGTATAAGATAAAGATGCTCCGATAAGGAGGAGGAAAGGGAAGGTTAATATGTATTGGAGAATGAGGTAGATGGGTGGGCAGTAGGGACACGGGAATGTGAAGGAAAAGGGACTTGGACTTAGGTGGAGAATTTAAGATTGGGTGAGAAAATAGAAGAAATACCCTTAACATAGACTGGATATTGGGTATTTAAATGGTGAATCAGGGCTTCGATGGGATTGTAATTGAGGACTCAGGGCCTGAGTAGGGTGGAAGAGTGGGGACTTGGGAATCTCCAGGAACAAGCAGGAATATAGTCTTCACATATGGGTATCGTCGGTACCGACAGAGCCTGCGCGGGAACGCTCCCCAGCGTCCAATTAGAAAGCTTTTGGGAGCATCCCACAGCGCCTACGTGCTGCCTTCCCGCCTTTCCCAACTGCCTCTCTCCAGTTCTTTGTTTTCCGCGGAGCCAGCAGGTCGTTGTTCCTGTCACCGCAGAAAATTTGTCCTTATTCTTTTTCTTTTTTGTGGTCGCGTCTGCCTTCCTCGACGCTATACCGGTACCGCCGGTTCTCCTTTCTTTTCTTTTAAAAAAAATAAAATATAGGATTTTTTCAAAACTTTTCTTTTCCAGGTGCACGCACCATTTTGGGCCTTAGGCCCAAAATTTCCACCACTATGGAAAAACCCGCTTCAGGTTTTAAAAAGTGCACCAAGTGTGGCGGTACCATGTCCGTCACCGACACCCATGAGTGGTGTCTTAAATGTTTAGGTCCTGACCACTCCATCACCGAGTGTATGGCTTGTGCCATGATGTCCAAAAGGGGTCGACAAAACCGAGCTGCCAAGCTCAGCACCCTGTTTCCCTCCGATGCAGCCCCTGTGGCATTGACGTCGTCCAGGGCTTCGTCTTCCTCCCATGGATCTCAGGTAACTATAAAAACGATAAAACTCTTAACAGATTGTCTTAACGAAATCGCAACCTGGCTAAAAGCGAAAAACCTCCACATAAACCATTCAAAAACAGAGGTATTAATTGTAACAAAAAACCATTCATATGTCCCTCCAACCCACATAACAATACAAAACCATGACATCAAAATAAAAAACGAAATAAGATACCTAGGAGTCATTTTAGATACACACCTAACGATGAACACCCACATTAGAAACACTATAAAGAAAATCTATTTCAAACTCAAAATACTCAAGCAACTATGCCCCTTAGTCCACTTACAAGATTTCATTAACATAATACAGGCAACCATAACCCCACACTTTGATTTTTCCAACCTAATTCTCTTAGGTATAACGAAACAAAACATTAAAAGAATACAACTAGCACAGAACGCAGCAGCTAGAATTGTAATGAAAGCATACTCATTCCAACATATTACTCCAATATTAGCAACCCTGCACTGGCTCCCAATACAAAGCAGGATAATATATAAGACCACAATAACCACATTTAAAGCTCTCAATGGCATGGCTCCAATCCCATTAAGCAATCTTATAAGCAAGGAAACTCAAAAAGTCACTCACAGAAAAGGACACTCAAATAAATTAAGGACCCCAAATGATTTTATAAAAGCAACCAAACTAACTAATAACAGAGCCTTCTCACATGCGGCCCCCATTATTTGGAACTCCACCCCAGAGGACCTAAGATCCACAACAGAAATTATAGAATTCCGCAAAAAACTGAAAACCTACCTCTTTGCCATGCACTACAACAACATTGATAATACACTAATCATCCCAGAAAAAGGCTAAATAACACCCAACTGAGTAAAGCTAAACCCCACAATTAACAGATTTACACCCTCTTGTAAATAACCATGTTTTAAATCTAAGGAACTTACAAACCTGTATCTGTACATAGTTCTTAAATTGTTCTTGTTCTGTTATGTATTTAACCATTCACCGTTCTGTTATGTATTTAACTATTACATTGTTTACTGTCAAAAATTGTTCCATGTAAAACAAGCCCTTGCTTTGTTGACTGTTGTTTCAATTGTGAGCCGCATCTGAACTCTGCAAGATGCGGGATATAAATGATTGTTAAATAAATAAAATTAAATAAATAAATAAACTAAACATAAGTCTAGCCGGTCCTCAAAGGGTAGATCTCCTTCCAAGCATCGAGATGCCTCTGGCGTTGCCCTTGAGGGTTCTGTACCGGCAAAATTGCCCCAGGGGGAGGCTTCGGCTTCCAAAGCATTATCGGGGCTCCAGGATGTTCTCGAGGCCGAGGCCTCGGCAGAACTACTGGTGCCATGCTCTGGGGTACCGGCAATTCTCTCCGGTACCGATACCCAGGCATCAGCAGCATCGATAGACCAGAGGTTCCTGGCTATCAAATGCAGTCTGGCGGCTCTCCTTGCGGCATCGACACCCTCGGAACTGCGTCAGACAGTTCAACCGGTACCGGCACTGACCCCGGCACCGGTATCGGTACCAGTACCGATAGCATCGGCATTGACATCGGTGTCTGCTTTGCCGGTACCCAGTCATCAGATGCCTTCCGGTACCGATACACCGAAGTCGGTACGGGTATCGGGCTCTACAAGAGCATCTGGATAGAAGGTACTTTGAGTCCTCGGAGGAATCTGAGGATTCTGACAGTTCTGTTGGTACCGGAATACTTCTCCCAGAGGAGCCTTCCTCCCCTAAACGCAGGATGTCTCCTCCAGAGGATATCTCCTTTCAGGATTTCATCAGGGAGGTGGCTCGAGGTCTGTCTATTACTGTGGCTCCTGAAACAGAGCCCAGAGCAAAGGAGTTGGAAATTTTATAATATCCCAAAGCTCCTAAGGAGGCAGCTACTTTGACTATCCATGAGATCTTACATGATCTCATGTTGAGAATGTGGGAGACACCTCTTACCACCTTTCCTGATTCCCGTAGACTGGATACCATGTACCAAGTTACCTCCGTGTCCTGGTTTCCAAAAACCTCGGCTTTCCCACCACTCTATCGTAGTGGAATCAGCTATGAGAAGGATCAGAAGTGCAAAGAGGCATGCTTCTAATCCTCCCGGACGTGAGTGTCGAACCTTGGATGACTTTGGACGTCGTACCTTCCAGGCTTCCATGCTTTCTGCTAGGATCAGTTCCTATATTTTATATATGGGAATGTTCCTTAAGGAAGTCACAGGTGATTTAGAGGTTTTGAGCCCTCTTCTTCCTGAGGATAAGAGGCAAGACTTTCTCACACTGGTTAAACATGCCCAGGATGTTTCTAAGTTTGTCAACCGTGCAGCCTTTGACTGTTTTGAGTGCATAAGCAGAACCTTTGCCATTGCCATAGGTGAACGTAGAATTGCCTGGCTCCAGGCATCTGAATTGGAGCTCTGGGTACAGGATAAACTGGGCAATATTCCTTGTACAGGTGAGAATCTGTTTGGCAAAGTTTGGCAAGAAAAAGCCAATGAGTTGGATGCCGACAACTCCACCTTGGATAAACTGTCCAAGGCCACTGCTGATCCTGCAAGAAAGAAATTTTTCAAGAAACCATTCTTCTCCAAGAAGAAGAGGTTTTACCCCTCTTATTCCCAGCAGGGACGTTCTACAGGTCAGCCTGCCCGGAAGGCTCAGCAAGCACCTAAACAAAGGAAAGCAAAGACTGCTAAGCCTCAACCGTCTTAGCAGTCTCAGCTTCCATAAGGCCTTTGACTTTCTTCTAGAGAACATAGCCTTCCTGACCCTTAATGTACCAGAGCCTTCCACCATTCCAGGAAGGTTGTCTCATTTTGCCCCCAGATGGGGGCAAATAACAGCAGAACAGTGGACACTCTCCATTATAAAAGAGGGGTACAAGCTTCACTTCCTGTACATGCCCCCTCCCACAATGGTAAGACAGTTCAATTCTCAGACCTCTCTTATCAAACTCTTAGATCAAGAGGTCACTCTGCTCCTTGCCCAAGGGGCAATAGAAGAAGTACCCATCCATCAACAGGGTACAGGGTTCTACTCCCCCTATTTCCTTATTCCAAAGAAAACAGGGGGACACAGGCCTATCTTAGACCTTAGAGAATTGAACAAATTCCTGTTCAATGAGAAATTCAAGATGGTTTCTCTGGGAACTCTGCTGCCATACCTTCAGAGTCAGGATTGGCTTTGTTCTCTAGATCTCAAGGATGCGTACACTCATGTTCTCATCCATCCAACTCGCAGAAAGTTCCTTCGGTTCCTTTTTCAAGGAAAGCACTACCAGTACAGGGTGCTTCCTTTTGGCCTGACCTCAGCACCAAGGGTGTTTACGAAATGCATTTCTTAGCACTCTAGGGATATTCGTCTTCCCCTACTTAGACGACTGGCTCAATCGAGCCCCATCAGAATCAGAGGCCAGGATTGCTCTATCTTGCACAATGTGAATCCTTCAGTATTTGGGTTTGGTCATAAACATCCCAAAATCCAGTCTATCTCCCACTCAGTCTCTAGAGTTCATAGGAGCTTTGCTGGACACCAGAAAAGCAAGGGCCTATCTTCCTCAGACCTGTTGCCTTCGCATGGTGCAGTTAGCTTCTAAAGCAGTGCTAAAGCCTCATCTCACTGCTCGAGAAATGTTACAACTACTAGGCCACATGGCATCCACTGTGCATGTGGTTCCTTATGCTCGCCTCCATATGAGAGCAGCCCAGTGGACTTTATCCACTCAATGAACCCAGGCATCAGGGTGCCTGTCAGACAAAATAGCAAACACAAATCACCTTATTTTGTCCCTCCAATGGTGGCAGTCCACTCAAAACCTGTTGCTGGGGTCCCCTTTTCAACAGCCTTTACGCCAGGCAACTCTCACAACAAATGCTTCTCCAATGGGTTGGGGAGCTCATCTGGAGGACCTCTCCACCCAAGGTACTTGGACTCCACAGGAGACTCATCTACATATCAATCTTTTAGAACTCAGAGCAATCTTCCTTGCTCTTCGAGTGTTCCACACCCTGCTCAGCTACAAGACAGTCCTCATTCATACAGGCAATCAGGTAGCCATGTTCTACGTGAACAAGCAGGGGGGAACAAGCTCTCTGTCGCTTTGCAACGAAGCTTTGCGACTATGGGCCCTCGCCAGAGAGCATCAGATTGATGATCTGGCAGTGTATCTTCCAGGCATACAAAACTCTTGGGCAGACAGACTCAGTCGAGTTCTGCTTCCACACGAGTGCTCTCTACATGCAGACCAGGTGGCCAAGATTTTTCAGATTTGGGGAACCCCGGACATAGACCTCTTTGCAATTCCGTTGAATGCCAAACTTCCCCGGTTCTGTTCCATAATTCCGGCTCAGGACTCTCAGGCCAGGGATGCTTTCCTCCTTCACTGGGGTCAAGACTTCCTTTATGCCTTTCCACCCATTCCCCTAATTCCCAAAACCCTGTTCAAGCTTCAGAGAGACAGAGGCCGCATGATTCTCATAGCTCCACATTGGCCACGGCAAGTGTGGTACCCTCTGCTTCTACATCTCTCTCAAGCTCTCTCCCTGGAGTTAGGGTCTGCTCCAGATCTCCTGTCTCAGGAAGACGGAATGTTATGGCATCCCAATCCTCAGTGTCTGCATCTAGGGCTTGGTTGCTGAAGGCCTAGAACTTCATGATCTTAACCTCCCTCAGCAAGTAAAGGATATCCTTTATGCTTCCAGGAAGCCTTCCACAAGACACACTTATGCTTTCAAGTGGAAAAGGTTTACCATATGGTGTTCGCAGAAGGGTCTTAACCCCCTTGCGATTCCTCTGGAATCGTTACTGGAGTATCACCTTCATTTATCCAATGCAGGACTTAAGACTAACTCTGTAAGAGTCCATTTGAGTGCTATTGCAGCTTCTTTTAAGCCTCTAAATGGACAACCTATTTCCTCTCATCCTCTTATAGCAAGATTTATGAGAGGCCTTCTTCTAACTAAGCCTCCCATTAGGCCACCACCTGTGGCATGGGACTTAAACTTGGTTCTTGGTCAGCTCATGAAGCCACCTTTCGAACCCTTAGCTACTACCTCATTGAAATTCCTTTCTTGGAAAGTTATCTTTCTCATTGCAATCACATCAGCACGTCGCATCAGTGAGTTGCAGGCACTAGTGGCTGATTCTCCCTATACAAGGTTCCATCATGACAAGGTAGTCCTTAGGACTCATCCACACTTTATGCCAAAGGTGGTTTTGCCTTTTCATCTAAACCAAGCGGTCTACCTGCCTGTGTTTTTTCCAAGGCCTCATGCATCAAATGCAGAGAGGAATATTCATACTTTGGTCTGTAAAAGAGCTTTAGCCTTTTACTTACAAAGAACACAGCAACATAGAAAGTCCTCTCAACTCTTTGTTGCTTTTGATCCTTCTCATTTGGGACTTCCAGTCTCCAAGAGAACACTGTCTAACTGGATTGCTCAGTGTATTTCCTTTGCCTATCAGAGTAAGAATCTTCCTCTGGAGGGCCATGTCACAGCTCACAATGTGAGAGCCATGGCAGCTTCAATGGCTCATCTGCACTCTGTGTCTATCGACGACATCTGTCGAGCAGCCACCTGGACCTCGGTTCATACCTTCACAGCCCATTACTGCTTGGACAAGGACTCCCGCCGGGATGCCTTTTTTCGGCAGGCTGTTCTACAACACCTGTTCCATACCTAATCAACTCCTACCCACCATCCCTGGTTGGATGCCAGAGATCCATGGTGGGAAGTGGAGCCCTTTCTCAGGGACACACAACTTCTGGGGTCTCTCCCTGGCATCTAAAGCTAGGGAGTCCCCATATGTGAAGACTACATTCCTGCTTGTTCCTGGAGATAGCATAGTTACTCACCTGTAACAGGTGATCTCCGGGAACAGCAGAATTTAGTCTTCACAACCCACCCACCTCCCCTAGGAGTTGTATCTCTCTATCTCTTTCTCTTTCCCTTTCTCTCTCTCTCTTTGTCTCAGCTTTAAACTCAACTGGAGAGAGGCAGTTGGGAAAGGCGGGAATGCAGCACGCAGGCGCTGTGGGATGCTCCCAAAAGCTTTCTAATTGGACGCTGGGGAGCGTTCCCGCGCAGGCTCCGTCAGTACCGATGATACCCATATGTGAAGACTAAATTCCTGCTGTTCCCCGGAGATCACCTGTTACAGGTGAGTAACTATGCTTTATCTGGAGGGATATTTGAGAATCTGGTGACTAAGAAATTGACTAGAGATTAGGAGGGCAGTGGGGAAAAGGTAATTGGGTGAAGCGTATCAGTAGGACTCTGAGACCAAGTGCAGAAATGTGGGTTTAAAGGGCCTTGGAAGGTTTGAAGAGGGATTGGGAATGATTGAAAAGTACAGAGGGCTATGAAATGGTTGGGAGCCAGAGAAAGGGACAGGTCTTCCATGAAGGTGGTGAGAGAGTAGAAATGGGGGAGGTGAAAGTGGAAATGGCAGCCTGGATTGAGGGAAGCCATAAGAAACAGCCTGGATGTGGAGAGAGGATATGTGCTATGGAATGAGCTGGGACTGATTAGGGGAAGAGATGCAAAAAAGGTGGTAGATGAGGCTGGGAAGGAGGTACATACTTGAGGAGGAAATGGGGACTAAAAACTGGGTGAAAGATGGGGACCTAGGAAGTTGGCGAAGGAACGAGACAGGTGGGGAATAGAAGGACTAAGAACTAAGGTTGAGAAATGGAAGCTGGTAAGAAGATGAAAGGTGAAAAGAGGAAGATTAAAGGAGGAAGAGGGAGGAACAGAATGAATCTATAGTTAAGAAAAAGTAAGATGAGAGAAATGGAGGAAAAAAGATAAAGCAGAAGGATCAGTGTTGGAAAATTTGTCCCTTTCTTTCTACACACACTACTAAGACACTTATCCGCTCTTTAGTCACCTCCCATCTAGACTATTGCAACCTCTTCCTTGCTGGTCTCCCTCTGAATCATCTCTCTCCCCTTCAGTCTGTTCAAAACTCAGCTGTGCGGCTCATCTTCCGCCAGCCTCGATATGCTCATATAACCCCTCTTCTCAAGTCGCTTCACTGGCTCCCTATTCATTTCCGTATCCAGTTCAGACTTTTCTTACTGACCTATAAGTGCAGTCATTCTGCTGCTCCTCACTACCTGTCGTCTCTTATCTCTTCCTACACCCCTCCTCGGGAACTCCACTCTACTGACAGATCCCTTCCATCTGTGCCCTTCTCTTCTACTGCCAACTCCAGGCTTCGATCCTTCCACCTTGATGCTTATTATGCCTGGAACAAATTACCTGAGTCTGTACGTCAGGCTTCATCTCTGACCCTTTTTAAATCCAGGCTGAAAACTCACATTTTCGAGGCCGCTCTTAAATCCTGATTTGCTTAGTCTCCTTTGTGTTTCCTTACCACTCCCCTAAATATATTCTTGTCCTCAGCTGTTGTGTTGTCTTTCTTGACTAGATTGTAAGCTCTGATGAGCAGGGACCGTCTTTTACATGTGTCTGTACAGTACTGCATATGCCTTGCAGCGTTATATGAATGGTTAGTAGTAGTAGAAGGAAGGAAAGGATGAAGACAGGAAGTGTGAAGAAACAGAAAATGGAAATGAGACCCTGGAAAAGGACTTCAAAGAAAACCAGAAAGAGGAAGTGGAAAAAAGAGTCCAGGACCAGCTCAGCTAGAAAAATAAAATGATCAGATAACAAAGGTACAAAAGAGTGGCACTTTTTAGAGAATGAAATGTCAGTTTTGAAAATGTGCATTTCTTATAGTTTGGTAGAAAAGGAAATGCACTTTTCCAGTTCATCCTGTTAGACCAGTTCAGACAAGTGGGTTGTGTCCCCCTGTCAGCAGATGATGAGATAGAGAAAAATTCTAGCTTAGTGACATCACCCTTGATAGATAACCTTGTACTCCTAGGGATCAACTTCAGTATATTTTCTTTCGCTGCGCTTCCCTCTTCCCACCAAAACCGGCACCATTTTAATTCAGATCCTTGCAGCCGCCATTTTCAGGTTCCCTGCAGCCTGCTTCTGCTGCTCCATTTTTTCTTTTTTCAGTGTGGGGGCTTCTGGATCGGGCCCTTTCAACCGCGAGAATGCCCTCCTCTCTACAACGGTGCCTCGGGTGTGGTAGAAAGCGCCGTTTCTTATCAGATAATCTATGCTTGACCTGCGTGGCAGACCATGGGGGCACTTCTGCTGACATAGCTCCCTGTGCAACAGCTATAACTTCCACGCCATTGATTTCTCCATCCTCAGGTCCTCCTGCTTCTCCTCTCCCACAGAAGCTCCCTCCTCCAGCTCTCCTTCCAGAACTGCAATTTCCTCAGCTTCAGAGGTTTCCTCAGACACAGAGTTCAGGCCTTCAACAGCATCAGCCTCTGCAAGCTCCTTCAGCCAACTCTGATCTACAATTTATGGATTTTTTTGACAAGCCTGGGATTTTTGGCACTGGGACGCCTCCGCAAGTCCAGTTGTCTCAGCTCTTTCGCCTAAGAAGCACTCCAGACAGACCTTGGCTGTGCTCACGGTTACTCCTGCACCCTTAGGGAATTGGCACCCTTTTGGGGAGGATGGCGATTGCCTCTCTGCCGACTGTTCTCTTAATGCAGAATTGGATTGAGAGGAGGAGAGCTCTCACTGCCTGAGGACGAGCCAGAGGCAAAAGAGAATGGACAGGACATCCGTCTTTTTTGCAAAGAGGAGCTGACTGCCCTCATTACCAAGTTACTGAGGCTGTGCCATTTCAACAAACTCAGGATCCAGCTAAGCTCCAAGCGGACCCCATCATTGTGGGTATCAAGAAACAGTCCAAGGCCTTTCCTTTTCGTCTTGAGTTACTGCAAATGGTTTCCCTGGAGTAGAATTCCCCAGATGTTTCCTTACGGTCCACACGTTGCCTGGGCCGCCACTATCTCTGGGCCCCTGATAATCGAAAAGTGGCTGCGCTTTCCAAAAGTTGATGCTTTAGTGACGACAGTTACTAAGCATAAACTATTCCCATAGAGGGCAGCACTGCTGTCCGGGACCAGACCAATTGCAAGATCGAGGATCTCCTAAAGACTAATTTTTCCTCGTCCTCCCTTGCTCTTCAAGCCTCTGTGTGCAGCGGTTTGGCTACACATGCATTGCTACATTGGATCCAATTGCTCCTGGACGATCCCGCTCTGAGCCGCTTAGAATCAGTCATGGTTTTTTGTGGCAGATGCATTCTATGATCTGCTTTATTTATCAGCATGTTCAGTGGCAGCTGCCACGGTAGCTTGACGATCGCTCTGGCTCCATCATTGGAATGCAGATGTCTCTTCCAAGGCCCGGCTTGCCAAGCTTCCCTTTAAGGGTAAGCTCTTGTTCGGAGAAGATCTGGACAAACTGGTAAAGGATTTGGGGGAAGTTAAGCCTCAGTGTTTGCCAGAGGACAAGCCCAGGACCAGGTCTCGTTGTCCCTCGGCTGCGTCTGCTCCCCCCTCCTCCTACAGGGGGCACTTCAGGGACATCCAGGACTACTGGCTGGGTCATCTAACTCTTACTCCGCTAAAGCTGGTTCTAAGCCTCAGTCCTTTTGTGGGATCCATCGCCGAGTTAACTTCTTCTTTGCCAATAAGTTTGCAGGTCCCGCTCGATCCTCCCACTGACGGGCTCGGGGTCCATTCCAGGGTGCCACCTGTGGGCGGCCATCTATAACTTTACACCCGCGAATGGACCCAGATCACTTCAGACAAATGGGTCCTTGAGGTCATTACTCATGGATATACTCTCAATCTCGTGATGCCTGTTCCATACTCTTTTCTCCTCTCCCCATGCAGGGCTCCAGCAAAACAAGAGGCCATGAGGATAACTCTTCAGCGCCTCCTGTACCTTCAGACAATATGCCCAGTCCCTCCCTCAGAAACGCTCTGGATACTATTCCATCTATTTTGTTGTTCCCAAAAAGGACGGCTCCTTCCGGCCTATTCTGGATTTGAAGGGCGTCAAAAAATGTTTGCATGTGCCACATTTTCAGATGATGCTCAGATTTGCCATCCAGGCAGTTGGGCCCAGTGAGTTCCTAGCGTCTCTGGACCTCGCAAAGGCTTACTTTCACATTCCCATCTGACCAGCTCATCCAGCAATACCTTTGCTTCGCGATCCTGGGACGACATTATCAATTCAGGGCCTTACCTTTTGGCCTGGCTTCGGCACCCTGCACCTTTTCCAAGGTCATGATGGTAGTGGCGGCCACTCTCCATCGCCAGGGCATCAGGATTCATCCTTACCTGGATGACTGGCTCATCAGAGCGGTCTTGCGAGGAGGCAATTACAGCAGTGGCTCAAG
Source organism: Ichthyophis bannanicus (assembly GCA_033557465.1). Lineage (NCBI taxonomy): Eukaryota > Metazoa > Chordata > Amphibia > Gymnophiona > Ichthyophiidae > Ichthyophis > Ichthyophis bannanicus. The sequence continues at coordinate 618,339,209 of CM066031.1, read as the reverse complement.
TGGTCAGTTTTCCGAGTCGCCTCGGTTGGGTCATCAATCAGACCAAGAGCTGCTTATTACCTTTTCGGTCCTTGAAGTTTCTGGGAGCTCGATTCAACACACAAGTGGGTCACGTCTTCCTTACCCAGGCCAGATGCGAAAAGCTTTCTGCACAGCTCCAGACTTTTCTTCACTTGCCGAAGCCCTCAGCCTGGGATTACCTGCAGTTGCTTGGCACCATGGCAGCCACCCTGGACGTTGTTCCTTGGGCTCATGCCCACATATTTCCTCTTCAGCAGGCCCTCTTGTTTCGATGGTCTCCCTGCTCCCAGGATTACCATTTCTGTCTGCCCCTCCTAATGGCAGTGCACTACAGCCTCAAGTGGTGGCTCTGCTGCCGCCGCCACAACATCTTACAAGGAGTCCTTCTGGAGACTCCGAACTGGGTGCTCGTCACCATGGATGCCAGTCTGTAAGACTGGGGAGCTCATACCCTGGGGCAGTCAGCACAGGGCTCCTGGTTGACGAAGGATACCCTCTGGCCAATCAGTTGCCTTGAGACTTGTGCCGTTCGTCTGGCACTGCTGGCCTTCCAGCATCTGCTCTGGGACCAGGCAATGTGAATACACTCGGACAACGCGACCACAGTTGCCTACCTGTTTTGGCAGGGGGCACCAAATGCCCAGGAGTGGCCCGGGAGATGGCACTTTCGGTGCTCTCCCCACAGCACATTGCGGGGGTGGAAAATATTCATGCAGATTTTCTCAGTCATTATCTCCTGGACCCCAGCGAGTGAGAACTCGCTCTGTGGGCATTCCATAAGATTATGAACTGATGGAACCATACGACTGTAGATTTTGATGGCCACTGCCTCCAACCCTAAGGCTCCATTCTTTTTCAGTCAACGGAAAGAGCCGAAATATCATGGACCCGATGCCCTAGTCCAACCGTGGTCTCTGCACCAGCTTCTATATGCCTTTCTACCTTGGCCATTGATAGGCCACTTTCTCCATTGAATAGAAGCTCACTCAGGTCATATCATACTAATAGCGCTGGATTGGCCATGTCGTCCGTGGTATGCCGATCTCATTCACCTCTTGCAGGGAATACCTTTGCCTCTTGGAACCCGCAAGGGCCTTCTACATCAAGGACCGATTCTCATGGATGACCCAACTCCTTACTCGCTTACGGCTTGGCTCTTGAGGGTTATTCTCCGCAGGTTGTACCTACCCTTCTACAGGCGCACTGCCCTTCCACCTCTCAGGCGTATGCCAGAGTGTGGCATCGTCTTACCTCATGGTGCTCTTGCAAGATGCTGTTCCCATGGAAAGCGCATGTTCCTGACCTCCTTGCTTTCCTTCAGGGCAACTTTGATCAGGACCTTGTCCTAAATTCCCTGAAGGTTCAGATAGCTGCGCTGACGTGTTTCTGAGGGCCACTCAGAGGGCGCTGTCTCACCTCACATCCAGATATGGTTCACTTCTTGTGGGGGGTTCGTGTGCTGAAGTCACTCCTTCGACCATTTGTTCTAGCCTGGGACCTATCCCTGGTCCTTCATGCCTTCACCAGGTCTGCCTTTGAGTCCCTCTGCTGTATGTCTCTCAAGGATTTGACCCTTAAGACAGTCTTCCTTGTTGCAGTCACCTCGGCTCAGTGCCTCTCAGAGCTTCAGGCGCTTTCTTGCCCTGATCCTTTTCTGTCCTTTTCTCCGGAAGGCGTCACTATCTGGTCAGTTCTCTCCTTTTTACCAAAGGTCCTTTCAGATTTCCATGTTAATCAGTCTGTGGTCCTTCCTTCCTTCTCAAAGGACCAGAGGTCTGGTGGTCCTCACAATCCCATTCTCTTGATGTTAGCAGGGCATTACGCCGCTACCTCAGGGTCACTAATCCCTTTCGCCTCTCCGATCGCCTCTTTGTTCTAATCTCCAGTTGCCACAAGGAGGGTGTCTGCTTCTAAAGCTACCATCGCACGCTGGATCAAACAGACCATTGAGGCAGCCTACATCCTTCAGAACAAGTCTGTGCCCGAGCTCATTCCATTAGAGCTCAAGCCACCACTTGGGTGGAGAAGGCACGTGTCGCTCCACTGGATATTTTCAGAGCAGCTATCTGGTCTTCCCTCTCTACTTTTGCCTGGCACTATTGCTTGGATCCCCTTGCTCAGGAAGTGGCTTGGTTTGGGGCCACCATCTTGTCTACCACCGTTTCTTCCCGTCCAGAGGGGACTTAGCTTTGGTACTCCCCACTTGTCTGGACTGGTCTAGCAAGATGAACTGGAAGGAGAAATTTTACTTACCATTAATTTCCTTTCCTGGATTCCTGCTAGACCAGTCCAGAACCCTCCTCGCTGCGCTGTTTCTAACTTTGACTTGACCATGTCGGCACCTAAGCAATAATGTCATTGGTGTGCCTTACATCTCCAGTTGGTTCTTCCGTGTACATACCTCTTGGCGATAGCCTTATATATAGGTTATTTCCTTGCGTCCCTTCCACATGCTTGTGTTTTCGTTACTCAATGTTTTTAAGGCCACTTGCAAGCTGCTTGCTACAGATATACTGAAGCTGACCCCTAGGGATACAAGGTTATCTATCAAGGGTGATGTCACTAAGCTTCTAGAATTTTTCTCTGTCTCATCATCTGTTGACAGGGGGGACACAATCCACTTGTCTGAACTGATCGAGCAGGAATCCAGGAAAGGAAATTAATAGTAAGTAAAATGTCTCTTTGTTTCTTTCTTTAGTGTTCCACAGCTCAACGTCTGTTTTGGGTTTTTTTCCATTTCAGTTTTTGTCCGTATATTGTTTTTCTAATTTGTAGTTTTATTCTTTACTAGGTGATAGTCTGTGTTTTCAAAGTGCAGCTGAGGTGAGGGTTTCAGTTAATATGATGAAAGATCTACAAAAGCTGGAAGAATGGTATAATACTCGACATTTAAGGTTTAATGTGAAGAAGTGCAGTGTCAAGCACATGGGAAGCAGAAATCCAAGGGAATTGTATGCAATAGGGAGCGAGAGATAGGTGTGCACGGACCAGGAGAAGGACCTCGGAGTGGTTGTTTCTGATGATCTGAAGGTGGCAAAACAGTGTGACAGGGCGGTGGCAAAAGCAAGAAAGATGCTGGGTTGCATATAGAGAGGAATTTCCAGCAGAAAGGTACTAATGCCACTGTACAAGTCACTGGTGAGGCCTCACTTGGAATATTGTGTTCAGTTTTGGAGACCATATCTCACAAAGGATATAAAAAGGCTGGACGTGGTTCAGAGGAAGGCGACCAAAATGATTTTGGAGCCTGTGTCAGAAGGCTTATGAGAAGAGACTTGAAGACCTAAATATTTACACTCTGGAGGAGAGGAGGGACAGAGGAGATATGATTCAGACCTACAAATACTTAGAGTATTGATGGACAAACAAACCTCTTCCAAAGACGGGGAAGCTGTATAACTACAGGGCATAATATGAAGCTGCAAGGGAGTAAACTGAAAGGCAATGCCAGGAAATATTTTTTCACTGAAAGGGTGGTGGATGCTTGGAATGCCCTCCCGATGGAAGTGGTGGGGGCAAACACAGTGACAGAATTCAAAATGGCATGGGACAGACACAGTGGATCCCTTTATAGCTACAGGATAAAATCAAAATAAGCATAACTATCTCTTATATCTGAACAAATAGGGGTGACCTACACGGAGTGGTTGGTGCCACCTCTAAACAAAGGCATGGGGAGGGGTGACCTGCACGGAGCGGCAAGTGCACCTACTCTTGCTGCCCTGCTGGGCAGACTAGATGGACCATACTGGTTTTTACCTGCCATCATATACTATGTTAATATGTTGGTTCTGTGTAGGACTCTATAGTAGTTCAGCTTGTTCTCTTTTTCCAACTGAAGGTTACTGGTATTCTGGAATATTTGCAATGCTAATTTTTCATAGGTGAGGTTGTGCAGGTTCTTTATTTAGTGCTTGATATACCTCCCAAGCGTATGCGTCAGGGCGGTGTACAATAAAATCAATTAGAAAAAGAAAAGAATGCCATTATTTGGATAGGAAAGAGAGGGATAGGAAGAGACAGAAAAGGACAGTTAGACATGGAAGGGGAGAGAGAAGAAATAGCCTGATGGAGAGGAGAGGTGATGGAGCGAGATAACCTTAGGGATCAGGGAGGTCGAATGCCTACTGAAAGAGGTGAGTTTTGAGCGAGGTTTTGAAGCGGTGATAGGACAATTCAGTACGGAGAGTAAGGGGAAGGAAGTTCCAGAGGACGGGGGCCAGGAAGAAGAAAGCAGAGTGGAGGAGTGGAGGAGTGGCCTAGTGGTTGGGGCAAGGTACTTCAGACCGGAAGGTCGGGGGTTCAAATCCCACTAGAGGACAGCAACCTTGGGCCGGAAGGACTGGGGTTTCTAGTCCCACAGGTGCTCCTTGTGGTCTTGGGCAAGCCACTTAACCCTCCATAGCCCATGTTCCCTGTAAAATAGTTATCTCCAAGTTATAATGCCCTGTTCAATGTAATTTCAGTTTGTTCAATGTAAACCGCACTGATGCAGAATAGCGCGGTATATAAGAGAATGTAAATAAATAAATAAATAAAGAGTGACGTGTAGATTCCAAATGAGCTGAGGAGGGGAAAGGAAGAAAGAGACGGTATCCATGTGCTGATCGTAGGAGACGGGGAGAAGGCTGCAGATGGATAGAGTCAGCCAGGTATTTGGGGGAGCCAGTGTGTAGTGCTTTATGGGTAAGAATACGATTCTTATAGAGGAAACAAAAGTTGAGAGGGAGCCAGTGCAAATGGGAAAGGAGGGGGGTGATGTGGTCCCGGGTGGAAGAGTGAGTGAGCAAACGTGCAACTGTGTTCTGAACCAATTGGAGGCGCCGGAGTTGATATTTTGGGAGGCCTGCTAAGACGGTGTTAAAATAGTCCAGCCTTGAGAGAACAAGTGAAATGACTGGCAGAGCTCCGGAAATGACTGGCAGAGCTCAATGCGTGGATGAGACAATGGTGCAGAGATTAGGGTTTTGGATTTGTTAGGAACTGGGGAAAGGAGGGGCTCTTCCAAAGGGATGGGCTTAACCGGGATGGAACCAGGCTGCTGGCATTAACCTTTAAAAAGGAGATAAAGCAGCTTTTAAACTAGATAATAGGGGAAAGCCGACAGTCGCCCAAGAGCGGATGGATACTACCAAAAGCAGAGAGGTTCCAAAAAAGAGTAAAGTAGCCCAAATGCCCTCGAGTATGGAGCAGACAGAGCTTAAAGATCCCAAATTACCCATGTCTACCAATAGCCAAATTAATATGAATAAAATGCAGTCTCGAAAATGCTTGTATGCAAATGCTAGAAGTCTAAAAAATAAGATGGGAGAGTTAAAATATATAGCACTAAATGAGAGGTTAGATATGATTGGAATATCAGAGACATGGTGGAAGGAGGACAACCAGTGTGACACTGTGATACCTGGGTACAAAACTATATTGTAATGATAGAGCTGATCAAATTGGTGGAGGGGTTGCGCTCTATGTTAGAGAGGGCATTGAGTCAGAAAGAATTAAAGTTTTGCAGGAAACAAAATTTGATGTAGAATCTCTAGGGATTGAAATTTCATGTAAAAAGGGGAAGGCGATGGCAGTGGGGGTGTACTATTGACCGCCTGGCCAGAATGAACAAATGGATGATGAAATGCTCAAAGAAATCAAGGAAGCTAACAAAGGTTACAGCGCAGTAATAATAATGGGTGATTTCAATTACCCCGGTATCGACTGGGTCAGTGTCACGGCAAGGCATGCTAGGGAGATAAAGTTTCTAGATGAAATAAATGACTGCTTCTTGGAGCAGCTGGTTCATCAATTGACCAGAGGGGAAGCCATATTAGACCTAGCCCTTAGTGGAACACCAGATCTAGTGCAAGAGATAAGGTTGTTGGGGCCACTTGGCAATAGTGATCATAGCATGATCGCCTTTGATTTAATTAGTGGAAGAGGGCTAGTAAGGGAATCCACAGTTCTACCTTTTAACTTTCGAAAGGGAGACTATGATAAAATGAGGAAAATAGTTAAGAAAAAACTAAAAGGAGCAGTGGCAAAGGTTAATGACTTACATCAAGCTTGGGTTTTGTTGAAAAATACTATCTTGGAAGCCCAGACCAGCTGTATTCCACGCTTTAAGAAAAGTGGAAGGAAGTCCAAAAAACTGCCAGCATGGTTTAAAGGTGAGGTCAGAGAGGCTGCTGTTGCCAAAAAAGCATCTTTCAGGAAATGGAAAAAAGAGCCAAACGACACAACTGGAAACAGCACATGCACTGGCAAGTCAAATGCAAGGCATTGATAAGGCAGGCAAAGGGAGAATTTGAGAAGACGCTTGCTGTGGAAGCAAAAACGCGAAATAAAGACTTTTTCAAGTACATTCGTAGCAAAAAACCTGTGAGAGAGTCAGTTGGTCCATTAGATGATAGAGGGGTTAAAAGGGCACTAAGAGGCGACAAGGCAATAGCGGAGAGACTGAATGAATTCTTTGCTTCGGTCTTTACTGAGGAAGATGTAGGGATGTTACTCATGACTGAAGTGGTATTTAAAGGTGCGGAAGAATTGAAGGAAATATCGATACATCGGGAAGATGTATTACAACTATTAGATAAACTGAAGAGTAGCAAATTACCTGGGCCGGATGGTATACATCCAAGGATGTTGAAAGAACTGAAATATGAGATTGCAGACCTGCTATTAGTAATCTGTGAACTATCATTAAAATCATCTCTAATACCTGAAGATTGGAGGATCGCCAATGTAACACCAATTTTTAAAAAGGGTTCCAGGGGTGATCCGGGAAACTACAGACCGGTGAGCCTGACGTCAGTACCGGGAAAAATGGTAGAAACCATCATAAAGAATAAAATTATTCAGCATGTAGATAGTCATGGCCTAATGGGAGACAGACAACATGGCTTTAGATAAGGAAGATCTTGTCTTACTAATCTGTTATGTTTTTTTGAAGGCGTGAATAAACAGGTGGACAAAGGTGAGTCAGTTGATATAGTGTATCTGGACTTTCAGAAAGCCTTTGACAAGGTCCCTCATCAGAGACGTTTGGCAAAACTAAAGAGTCATGGGATAGGAGGCAGTGTACTACTGTGGATCAGGAACTGGTTAAAAGATAGAAAGCAGAGGGTTGGGCTAAATGGCCAATTTTCCCAATGGAGAAAGGTGAATAGTGGTGTACCCCAGGGATCTGTGCTGGGTCCGCTGCTTTTTGACATATTCATAAATGACCTGGCAAGTGGAATAACGAGTGAGGTTATCAAATTTGCAGATGACACAAAACTATTTAAAGTTGTTAAAACCCAAGAGGATTGTGGAAAATTGCAAGAGGATCTTGATAAATTAGAAGACTGGGCATCAAAATGGCAGATGAAATTTAATGTGGACAAGTGCAAAGTTATGCACCTAGGAAAGAACAACCCAAACTATGGTTACACAATGCAAGGTTCCACATTCGGAACCACCACCCAGGAAAAAGATTTAGGCGTTATTGTGGATACCATGTTAAAACCCTCGGCCCAGTGTGCAGCGGCGGCCAAGGGAGCAAATAGAATGCTAGGTATGATAAGGAAAGGAATGGAAAATAAAACATAAGATATTATAATGCCTCTATATCGTTCCATGATGAGACCGCACCTTGAATATTGTGTGCAATTCTGGTCACCGTATCTTAAAAAGGATAAAGCGATTTTAGAAAAGGTTCAGAGAAGAGCCACCAAAATGGTAAGGGGATGGAAGGATACTCCTATGAAGAAAGGCTAAAAAGGTTAGGGCTCTTTAACCTGGAAAAGAGTCGGCTGAGGTAAGATATGATAGAAGTCTATAAATTAATGAACGGAGTGGAACGGGTAAACATAGATTGATTGTTTACTTATCAGAATATAGAAAGACTAGGGGACATGCAATGAAGCTACAGGGTAAACTATTTAAGACTAATAAAAGAAAATATTTTTTCACTCAACGTGTAATCAAACTCTGGAATTTGTTACCGGAGGATGTAGTAAAGGCTGTTGGTGTAGCTGGGTTTAAAAAAGGTTTGGACAAGTTCCTGGAGGAAAGGTCCATAAACCATTATTAAGAAGGGACCCAGGATATCAATGCTTCACCCAGTACAAGCATTGTGGAACCTGTGTCTTTTGGGGAAACTGCTAGGTACGTATGACCTAGATTGGCCACTGTTGGAAACAGGATACTGGGCTTGATGGACCTTGGTCTGACCCAGTATGGCATATCTTATGTTCTTATGACTAATGATATGAGGGAGGAGGATGGAAGGAAAGGGCAGACCGCGAATTTGGCGTAGGAAAAAGAAGGAGCAACGAATGAGCAAAGAGATATGGTGGTAAAAGGAGAGAGAGGTGTTGAGCATGACCCCTAGGTAGCGGAGGGAGGAAACCAGAGGAATCAGAGTAGAGAGGAAGAGAGGGGAACAGGCAGGGGGAGGTGTACTAAAGGAAAGCCAACGTGCAGCAGATTTAGATGGGTTAACATGAAGGAAGTTACTACTTATCCATGATGCAACATGTTCAAGACAAAGATTAAGGGCGGAAAGATCTGGTGAGAGGAACTGGTGTGGTGGACAAGAAGAATGTCATCGGCATAGAAATAGCCAGAGATACCAGACTGTTGAACAATAAGAGCCAGAGGTGCAAGAAAGATATTAAAAAGGAGGGGAGCGAGAACTGAGCCCTGAGGAACCCCACAGAGAAGAGCTAGAGAAGGAGAGGTGCTTGAGCTGGTCTTCACTGAGAAGGTGCGAGAAGAAAGAAAGGTGCGAAACCAGGAAAGTACAGACCCGTGGATCCCAAGATCAGTCAGTTGGGCTAGGAGGGTGCGATGATCCACAATGTCGAAAGCAGAGGATAGATCCAAAGCCACCACAAGGGAGAGATCACCTCTGTCGTGCGATTGGTGCACCTCATTCAGGAAGGAGATGAGAAGGGTCTCTGAGTTGCGTTCTTCATCTTGATTCTGGTGCTAAGTTTCCATTGGCAGGGTTTTGTGTTATGACTCACAATGTTTGGCAGTGGAGAGAATTAATGGTATTGTCACTGATGATAGACCAGAATTTGAATGGAATCTTTTTTGTATGTTGAGTTGTAAAGTGAAAATTCTACTTCTACTCTGCATCTGATGGGTGAGTTTTATTGGTGAATCTGGGAGTGTCCTATATGAATGACTAATTATGCTCCATCAGACAAATGAATAATTGTGCCATATTCAAAGGCAATTATACATTCGTTGGCAAATGCATAATTAGGCTGTGTGTATTTACAAAAAAATATACAGATAATATTGAGCTGTTTAAATTGCTAAAGGAAGGAGCGAAAAGAGACCACAGCTATGCAAAAAGGTCTTCTAACTCACTTTACTGAAGACTTGACTGAGCAAAGTTTTGGCAACTATGCCTGCATCAGGGGTCAACATAGTTCTGCTGATGCAATATAAAGCAATACAACATCAAAATGAAAAACCGTGAACAAATAAGTATGTAAAAACTTCTGGTCCTGGCCCTGGCCCTGCCACTGCCCCCACCCCCACAGGTCATTTCTGCCCCTGGCTCCACCCACAGTTCCACTTCTTTTCTGTCTACAGATTAAGTCCTGCTCACCACTAATGCTAAAACATAAGATAATGCAGTTTCTGGAATCCAGTGGATTATATGATCCAGGCAGTATGGTAGATCTTGTCAGATGAATCTAATCAATTTTTTCAGGTGACAGGAGAGTTGGATCAAGGGAAAGCACTAGATGTGGTGTACTTAGATGTCACAAGACCTTTGACACATTTCCACATAGACAACTAATAAACTGAATGTCCTAGTTATGAGCCCAAAAGTGACCAACTGGGTTAGAAATTAGCTGAAAAGGAGGCAGTGCTGAACTTGAGTGCCTGTAAGTTTTTGAATACAGTTTGTTTATTTATTTATTTAGCTGCATTTATATCCCGCTTTTCACCGAGTCAAAGCGGTTGGGGGATACATTTAACACGAGGGGATATGAGACACATACACTAATACTTACAGGGAACATGGGCAATGGAGGGTTAAGTGGCTTGCCCAAGACCACAAGGAGCACCTGCGGGACTAGAAACCCCAGTCCTTCCGGCCCAAGGTTGCTGTCCTCTAGTGGGATTTGAACCACCGACCTTCCGGCCTGTAATACCTTGCCCCAACCATTAGGCCGCCCCAACCACTAGGCCACTCCTCCCTTAAGGTCTGTTCAGTTTTTAAGGCCCTGAATGATAATGATTCTTGCTATTTTTTCCAACCCAATGGAAGTTGGAAAGAATTATATAAAAGAGGTCAAAAATGTTTGTCTGGAGAGCGAAGTAACTCTCCAGAAATTTAACAGAATGGGGTCATATTTGGCATGTGGGAAAAAATGTGAAAAGACTTATCTCCAGGAACAAGCAGGAATGTAGTCTTCACATATGGGTATCGTTGGTACCAACGGACCCTGCGTGGGAACGCTCCCCAGCGTCCAATAGGAAAGCTTTTGGGAGCATCCCACAGCGCCTGCGCGCTGCCTTCCCGCTTTTCTACCTCTCTCGCTTCAGTTCTTCGTTTTCCGCGGAGCCGACAGGACGTGTACCCTGTCACCGCAGAAAATGTATTCTTATTCATTTGTTTTTTTGTGGTCGCGTCTGCCTTCATTCGACGCCTACCGGTACCGTCGGTTCTCTTTTCTTCTTTTTCAAAAAAACCCCCTAGGTTTCTAAAAGATTTTTTCTTTCAGGGGCCTCTTCCCTTTCGGTGCTAGACGCCATTTTGGGCACTAGGCCCACTTTTCTTCAAACATGGAGAAGCCAGCTAGTAGTTTCAAGAAATGTTCTAACTGTGGCGGTACTATATCCGTCACCGACACCCATGATTGGTGTCTTAAATGTTTAGGTCCTGAACATTGTCCATTGGAGTGTCTCTCCTGCAGAAAGATGACCAAAAGGGGCCTGCAGAATAGAGCTGCAAAACTCGGTACCCTTTTTGCCGCGGATACGATGTCAGTTGCATCGACGTCTTCCAGAGCTTCATCTTCCTCCCATGGATCTCAGGTAACTAAACTTAAGTCTTCCAAGACTAGCTGGGCCTCAAAGCATTGAGATGCCACTGGCGTTGCCCTCGAGGAAAGTTCACCGACAAAACAGTCCCGGAGGGAGTCTTCGGTCTCCAAAGCATTAACGGGGCTCCAGGATGTTCCAGAGGTTTCCACCTCTGCAGAATTACTGGTGCCATGTTCTGGGGTCGTAGCCACTTCCACCAGTAACGACACCCAAACATCGGCAGGAGCGATGGATAAGAGAATTCTCGCTATCGAACGCAGTCTAGCGACCCTCTTAGCAGCTTCGGTACCTCTAAGACCGCTACAGACGGTTCCACAGGTAACGGTACCGACAATGGTGCCGGTACCGAGTGCACCTGCCTCAGCAGGTATGCTTCCGCCCATGCCGAGCCTCGAGTCTATCTCAGGCATCAAAGGGCTGGTACCGAGACACCCCAATACCGACTTTGAGCGGTACCGGTGCCAAGCATTACATGAACACCGGTCACCGAGATACTTCAAATCTTCCGATTCCGATGATTCTGATGACTCTACCGGTACTACAGCCATCCTACCAGAGGATCCAACTCCTTCTGCTCAACGCAGAATGTCTCCTCCAGAAGACATGTCCTTCCAGGATTTCATACGTAATTTAGCCAAAGGTCTTTCAATCATGGTGGTTCCAGAAAAGGAACCTAGGGCAGAAGAATTAAGAATTCTACAATATCCTATAGCTCCTAAGGAAGCAGCTATGCTTCCCATTCACAAGATCTTACATGATCTTATATTAAGGATGTGGGAAACTCCTTTAACGGTGTCTTCACATTCACGACGCCTCGATACCATGTACCGAGTGCCAAGTTGTCCTGGCTTTCATAAGACTCAGTTACCACACCATTCAATGGTAGTGGAATCGGCCATGCATAGAATTAAGAGTGCTAAAACGCAGATCTTCTAATCCTCCAGGCCGGGAATCGAGGACACTCAATGCCTTTGGGGGTCGATGCTTTCCAATCCTTCATGTTATCAGCCAAGATCAGTTCCTACATTCTTTATATGGGTATGTTCCTGGAAGAAGTTGCACGTGACTTAGAGCTCATGAGCCCTAATATGTCTGAGGACAAAAGGGAAGTTTTCCTTACTCTGATCAAGCACGCCCAGAATGTCTCTAAATTCATGAACCGTGCAACCTTTGATTGCTTTGAATGCATAAGCAGAACCTCTGCTATCTCCATAGGTGCACATCGTATTGCCTGGCTTCAGGCATCAGACTTAGAGCAGTTGGGTGCAAGACAAGCTGGGAAATATTCCTTGTACAGGAGAAAATCTCTTTGGCAAGGACTGGCAGGACAAGGCTAATCAGCTTGAATCTGAAAATACTGCCTTGAACAGACTATCAAAGTCTACAGCCAACCCAGCAAAGAAAAAGTCATTCAAGAAACCCTTTTTCAACAAGAAAAAGAGGTTTTACCAATCATACCCCCATTTGGACCATTGTCCAGTTCACGTTCCCCAAAAGGGGCAACAACAGAACAGACAACAAAGAAAGCCTCAAGCTCAACCGGCCCAGCAGACTCAGCCTCCTCAGGGACTTTGACTCTTACCTAGAGAACTTAGTCATTCTGCCCCTGAAAGGACCAGAACCCTTAACCATTCCAGGCAGGTTATGCCATTTTGCCAAAAGATGGCAACAAATAACATCAGAAAACTGGACTCTGTCCATTGTACGACTTGGGTACAAGCTTCACTTTCTCAACATGCCCCCACCTACAATAATCAAACAGTTCAATTCTCAAGTCCCTGCCACCGGCCTCTAGTGGCAGGGAGGTCACAACACTTCTCGCTCAAGGAGCAATAGAAGAAGTACCCATATCCCAACAGGGTATGGGGTTCTACTCCCCCTATTTTCTTATTCCAAAGAAAACAGGGGGACACATACCTATACTGGACCTTAGAGAATTAAACAGATATCTGTTCTGAGAAAAGTTCAAAATGATCTCCCTCGGAACACTTAAGAGTCAGGACTGGCTATGTTCTCTAGATCTAAAAGATGCGTACACGCATATTCTCATCCACCCAAATCACAGGAAGTTCCTTCGATTCCTGATCCATGGAAGACACTTCCAGTACAGAGTTCTTCCTTTTGGTCTAGCCTCTGCCCCTAGAGTCTTCACAAAATGCATGGCAGTGGTAGCAGCATTTCTGAGAACTCTAGGAATATTCGTCTTCCCTTACTTAGACGATTGGCTCATTCGAGCATCAACAGCTCCAGAGGCCAGCTTCGCTCTTTCTCGAACAATGAGAATCCTTCAATATTTGGGATTGGCCATAAACCTCCCAAAATCTCATCTCACCCCCTCTCAATCTCTCGAGTTCATAGGGGCTTGTCTAGATACACGACAGTCAAAAGCTTTCCTGCCACAGCTACGCTGTCTACGTATAATACAGCTGGCATCCCAAGCAGCCATGAAGGTCTTCCTGACTGCTCGGGAGATGCTTCAGCTTCTGGGGCATATGTCATCCACTGTCCATGTGGTTCCCTATGCTCGCCTTCATATGCGAGCAGCCCAGTGGACCCTATCTTCTCAGTGGACACAGGCCTCGGGTCAGCTAATGGACGAAATCAGAAATTCCACACGTCTAATTTCATCCTTGCAGTGGTGGCAATCACTGGAAAACCTCCTCGTAGGCTCTCCTTTCCAGCAGCCTCTGTGCCAAGCCACCCTAACAACAGATGCATCCAAGTTGGGTTGGGGGGCCCACTTGCACGATCTCTCAACTTGGAGTCTTTGGATCCCACAGGAGACTTCTCTTCACATAAACCTCCTAGAGCTGAGAGCCATTTTCATTGCTATTCGAGTATTTCAGGCCCATCTCAGCCACAAGACAGTTCTGGTCCAAACCGACAATCAGGTAGCCATGTTCTGTCTGAACAAGCAAGGCGGAACGGGGCTCTCTGTCGCCATGCAACGAAGCTTTGCGACTATGGCTTCAAATCCACCTTCTTGTAGTATACCTTCCAGGCATTCAAAATTCATGGGCAGACAAACTCAGTCGAATACTGCTTCCACACGAGTGGTCTCTCCACTCATACCACCTTGCTCGAGTGTTTCAAATCTGAGGAACACCAGATATAGACCTCTTTGCAAGTCCACAGAATGCCAAACTTCCCCGAATCTGTTCCAGAATCCTGGCTCACAACTGCCAGGCAAGGGATGCCTTCCTACTCCACTGGGGTCAGGACTTCCTCTATGCCTTCCCACCCATTCCCCTCATTCCCAAAACATTATTCAAACTTCAGAGAGACAGAGGTTGTATGATACTTATCGCTCCACGTTGGCCAGGGCAAACATGGTATCCTCTGCTTCTACGTCTCTCTCAAACCACTCCTCTGGAGTTGGGAAATGCTCCAGATCTCCTTTCCCAGGAGAACGGATCCTTACTGCACCCGAATCCCCAGTCCCTGCATCTCAGGGCCTGGTTACTGAAGGCCTAGATTTCTTGGATATCAACCTCTCTCAGCAGGTAAAGGATATCCTTCTGGCTTCCAGAAAACCTTCCACGAGGCGTTCCTATGCTTTTAAGTGGAAAAGATTCTCTATCTGGTGTTCACAAAAGGGACTTGACCCCCTTTTGGTACCTGTGGAGTCGCTACTGGAGTATCTCCTGCAACTATCCACTTCTGGTCTTAAGACCAATTCAGTGAGAGTCCATCTTAGTGCTATTGCTGCTTTTCACAAACCTTTTGATGGACAACCTATTTCCTCTCATCCACTTGTGTCAAGGTTCATGAGAGGCCTACTCTTAACAAAAAATCCCATTAAACCAGTGGCATGGGATCTAAATCTTGTTCTCGGAGAGCTCATGAAACCGCCTTTTGAACCCTTAGCCACTACAACCCTAAAGTTTCTTTCATGGAAAGTCATTTTCCTAATTGCTATCACTTCTGCAAGACGCATTAGTGAGCTGCAGGCTTTAGTGGCTGACCCTCCTTATACAAGGTTCCACCATGATAAAGTAGTCCTCAGGACTCACCCTCACTTCATGCCAAAGGTGGTTTCGCCTTTTCATCTAAACCAGTCGGTTTATCTTCCTATATTCTTCCCTAGGCCTCATGCCTCCAGTGCAGAAAGGAATCTTCACACTTTGGATTGTAAAAGGCCCTTAGCCTTTTATCTTCAAAGAACTAAGCAACATAGAAAATCTTCTCAGCTTTTTGTTGCTTTTGACTAGTCATTTGGGACTTCCAGTTTCCAAAAGGACTTTATCTAAATGGACTGCAGATTGCATATCCTTTACATATGAGAGTAAAGGACTTTCTCTCAAGGGCCATGTCACAGCTCACAATGTGAGAGCCATGGCAACCTCGATATCTAATCTTCGTTCTGTGTCTATTGACGACATCTGTAGAGCAGCTACTTGGGCTTCGGTGCATACCTTCACAGCCCACTACCCACATCTACTCTCATCCCCCAAAACTATCACCCTATAACTACCCCTTACCCCACAACTACTCCCAAGAACCAGTCCCCCAAAACTACCTCTACTTTCCAGTTATGTTGCACAACTACCCCATCCCCTGAACTACCCCAGCACCCCAAAATTACCCCAGAACTACTCCTTACCCCCTCCCCCACCACTGCCAGTTGCATATGGCATTCTACCATATCTACATAGTCCAATATTTGCATTTTATCTTAGAAGAGACATGAAGTTCACTGACCGTCTCCCTCAAGAGATGTGAAGTGAATGTCTTTTGTTATTGTAAAAAGGTGAGGAGTGTGATAAGCATCTATTCTCCATGGACAAACAGGAAAAAAAATCCTCACGTATGGGTGATGTCGTCTGATGGAGCCCCGCGTGGGAGTATTCCCAGCTCCTAGAACATTTTGGAAGCTCCACTGTGCATGCATGTGCCTTGCTTCCTACCGCTACGGCACCATTTTGACCTCAGTTCATTTTTTTCCACGGAGCCCCACAAATGTCATTGAATCGTCATGTGTGAGTACTCTTCATTTTACAGTTTTTCTCAACTATTTTGCTCAACATTTTTGTGTTGCCTGCCCTGCCATCGCGGGTACTTCAGTTTTTCCCTCTAGTTTTCCCAAGGTTAGTGTTTTCAAGCATTTTCAAGTTTCCTTTGTTTTCCAATATCGTTTGATTTTACTGTGGCTATTTTTCAGGGCAATATGTCACACAGACTACCAGCAGGTTTAAGAAGTGTTTTAGGTGCTCAAAGACCATATCCGTAACGGATACTCATAGTTGGTGCCTTCAGTGCTTGGGACCCGATCAACAGTCCTTTTCTGGTAAATTGTGATTACAAATGAAAAAAGAGGATTTAAGGGTCATGAAAACCAGCATGAAATTATTTTTGTTACTACTAAGTCTGATCCATAGATGTCTGCTTTGGCGGCACCAATCTCTCGAGGAATGGATCATGATGCTGTTCACCATGCAGCAAGTCAGTGCCTCGGTGTCTGTTGCATCGGTACTTGTAGCAGTCCCAGCCTATCCTCTAGAATTATAGAGTGCCTGCAGGAGAGACATTGACATTGAGACATCCTGACGCCAGAGCCTGCCCTGTCGATATCACTGTCTAATGCATCGGGGCCCCAATACACCCCCAAAGCCTAGAAGGTTATTGGTGCATCAACGCTCCTAATCCCTAAAAGGCAGGAGAGTCATCCATAATGAGAATTGGAAGTATTTTGACTTTCTCTCTCAGTCTGATTCAGAAGGCTGGGTCATGGATGAGTCTGAGGGCATATCAGAGGACATGTCTCCAGAATTCTCTTCTGACTGTTAAGGGCTGGCCCCAGAGTTCATTCAAGGTGTTGGCAGCCTAGGCAAACCTTAAGATTTATACCCTCGTTGCTGATAAAATCTCTTGTTTATCTTTGACTGCCCTGCACTTTGTGGTCTCTCAGAAGTTTCTGCCCTCGGCAGCTGCCTAGTTTGCCTAATGATTGGGCTGGCCCTGCTGACCATTCTCCTCATGAAAGACGAAAGTCACCTTCTGAGGACATGACTCCAAGATTTTGTTTGGGATATGGCTAAGGCTATTCCATTTCCTTTGGAGACTGAGGATGAGCCCAGGACAGAAGAACTGGAGATCCTCCAGTACTTCTCTACCCCCAAGGAAGCAGTGACAATGCCTGTGCACGAGTATCCTTCAGAGAGTATAGATTAAGAATGTGGTAGATCCTCCCCCTTCCCCCGTGCCTCCAGTGAATAAAAAGCTTGACTTTGTGTATAGAGTTCAGAAGGCTTCCAGCTTCCTCACTACACATTGATGGTGGAATCCATCCTCAAAAGATCTAAAAGCTCCAAGACTCACTCCTCAGGGCCTTCAGGGAGGTAGACTCTGACTTTAAACTCTTTTGGGAGGAGGGTTTTCCAGAGTTCCTTGCTTGTAGTCCACATGGCCTCATACCTAGCTCTACATGGGCATGTTCTTGAAAGACGACATGTATAACCTAGATGATATGTCCCAATATCTTCCTCCAGAAAAATTGAAAGAGTATCATTCTTTGGTAAAACACGGCAAAGACTGCTCAAAGTTCATGGTCCAAGCGACATATGGTAGATTCAAAACAATATAGAGAGCTTTTGAGCAAGTATTGATGCTCGGAGGCTTGCTTGGCTCCAGGTCTCAGACCTTCAATAATCTGTGCAGAACATGCTTGCTGACATACCCGTGTCATGGAGAGAATCTCTTTGAAGAGAAGGCTGCCTTCATTGAAAAGCAGCAAGTGACCCTTCAAAACTTCTCAAGGCTCGCGTCTGAGCTGACCTCCTACCTCAGGAGGTTTTAAGGTGGCAACCAGAAAAAGGCTTCCTACTCTCAAAGCTGCAAGTATATTCCTGGTTCTCACTATTTCCAGGCTCAAGTAAAGCGAGAGAAGTCTCAGAAGGCCCAGCTGTCTCCTCAGGCAAAGCCAGGGGCAAGGCTTTGACTGGTTCCTGAATAATGTAGCCATTCTTCCAGTAACTGCAATGAAGGCAGGGCTGGCCTTATTACTAGGCGAATGCCTAGGGCATCAGAATTGTAGGGGCCTAATTTGATTTTGTACACTGCCCTGACGCTGTTGCGTGGGCAGTATATCAAATGCTGAAATAAAGATAAAGATTTTAAGGTAATTGAATTTAAAAAAGAAGTGGTATATGCTGCTGGATGATGACAAGCCAAATGCTGCCAATGCACCCAGTAATTCAATCAATCTTATTCTGTCTTTTAGCATTGATTGAATTAACCGGTGCATTGAGAGGAGGGTGATGATTCTCTTCTCCATTTAATTCGGCTACAGTGCTGCCCTTAAAATTCTCACACGTCTTTCTAATTTAATTATCCCATTTTCAAACAATTTTGTGAGTGATGTGACTACCCAGAGGGACTACTACAACTGGAAATATGTCTGCATTTGTAAGTATTTATCTTCTGAAATATATTCTGAATCTTGGGGGAAAAGGTAATCGTTGGGTTAAAGCAGATAAATCTGTTTATTTTAGAATTCAGTGTGTTTGCTGAGCTAGTCCCACCAGAGAGCTTTTCATTTAAATCAAATCTGAGTATAGCTTAGCATATACGTGGAATAAATAGTCTCTGAGTACAAAGAACTAAGCTTGTTTCTAGTGACCTTTACAAAGAGGCCTTCTAGTTAGGAAGCAAAAGATCTGTGAAGTTGTCTTAAATAGTTGTTAAAGGAAAGTGACAGATCAAAGGGGCAATTTGAAAGGCCCACTCTATCAAACCAAGGGCTCCGTGAATCACCCAAGAAATTGGTAAGACTTTACCTTAGAAGCACAAGTCAGGGCACCGTGTAGCAAACCAGCTTGTAGATCTTTTTTCCCCCCTCCCAGCCCTACTCCCACCTACCCCTGGGATAATCTTAGCTTTATAGGCTCTTATTTATTTATTTGGTTACATTTGTATACCGCTTCTTCCAGCGATCAGTAGTGGTTTTACATTGAACTTTTATCACAGCAATCCTTTACATTTAGCAGTGGTCTAATTTGTTTACACATGCATAACACTGATTTGGAATTATACAGAGTGATAATTGGATGGTTATATGCATATTTACAAGCATTTCATAGTTATTTACATAGTCTATTGTGTAGTTGCATTAGGACAAGTTGTAGTATTCCTGGAATAGATAGGTTTTTAGGTCTTTCTGGAATTTTTTTAGGTCAGTGTTAGCTCTTAGTGCGGAGGGTAGGTTGTTCCATTGGGAGGGAGCTGTGTATGTGAACGCTCTGTTACTTGTGAGGGTTTTGGTGTTGCGTATGTCTTGTGGGACGTGTAGAGTGTTTAGGTTGTGAGTTCTTCTGTTCCAATTGGAGGGTTGTGTTGAGATAATTTGGAGAGGTGTGATGGGGCTAGGTTGTGGATCAATTTAAATGTTGTTACTATTATTTTATAACTTATGCGAGCGTGGATGGGGAGCCAGTGGAGTTCCATTAGCATTGGTGTGATGTGGTCGGAGACCTGCAGTTTCATTATAATTCGAGCAGTGACATTCTGTGCTATTTGTAGTATGTTGAGCTTTCTTTTGGGTAGTCCTTGGAGAATGCCATTGCAGTAGTCCAAGTGAGGTATGATGAATGCTTGGACTATTGTCCTGAAGTCCGACTGCTCAACAATGTTTCGTAGAGGCTGTAGTATCCGTAGTTTGTGAAATATGGCTTGGTTTAGCAGTCTTAGGTGTGTTTCCATCTTAAGGTTTTTGTCGAGGGTAACTCCCAGATATTTTATCTCCTGTTTGATGTTGTATGTATTATTGTTCAGGAGGATTGTTGGGGGAGGGCTGAAGTCCGGGTTTTTGGAGATAAACATTACCTCGGTTTTCGTGTGGTTGATGCTCATGTTGTTCTGCTGTAGCCACGTTTGTGCTTCCTTGAGGCAGGCTTCCAGGTGATTATAGCTTGGGTTGTTCGAGTTCAGATGTGTATACAGCATTATATCATCTGCATATAAGTGGTAGTTAATCTTGTGTCTCTTAAACCTATTAAAGGGGGGAGGTGCCCATAATCACTTTCAGGTGTGGCTGGTTATCCTCATCAGGAAGACATTTATTAAGGACCTGAGATCAATTATTTTCGAGGTGCACAAAGTCAATTTAACATATAAAGTATGGTTGTATTAGTATAAGTATCCCCTGCAAACCTAGGTACGTAAACAACTTTAATATCTGAACAAATCCTTAAAACTAAGATGTAGACAGCAGTCCAGCAGCGAGATGGGGGGTTTTCCAGTCTTTTGCATTGAGTGTCACATGTATGATTTTCTCCCAGTTGGTGAGGTGTCTTATGTGTGCACTAGGTGCAAGGAGCTCTTTGCTCTCAGGGAACGAGTCTGATCTCTGGAGGCTAGAATAGCAGACTTAGAGGACATAAGGAAGACAGAGAAGTATATAGACGAGACTTACAGAGATGTAGTACTGAAGTCCCACCTCCAGTCTGGCAACCTCCCTGTTGCCATGGAAGAGAGAGGTCATGTGACAGAAGAGTATCACCCTGGTGTGGCAGGAAGTGATCCTATAGCTAGGACCTGTCCTCCAGGTGATGTTAAACCCTCGTACACCGAGGAGGTTTCTCCAGGGCCATATGCCCATGAGGGGAGGGTTAAGACGGTTGTTATAGTTAGTGATTCGATCATTAGGCATATAGATAGCTGGGTAGCTGGTGGACATGAGGATCGCCTGGTAACATGCCTGCCTGGTGCGAAGGTAGTGGACCTCACGTGCCACCTAGACAAAGTCTTAGATAGTCCTGGGGAGGAGTCTGCTGTCTTGGTACATGTTGGTACCAGTGACGTAGGAAAGTGTGGTAGAGAGGTTCTGGAGGCCAAATTTAGGCTTTTAGGTTGGAAGTTGACATCCAGAACTTCCAGGGTAGTATTCTCTGAAATGCTTCCATTCCATGCGCAGGACTCAAAAGGCAGGCAGAGCTCCGGAGTCTCAATGCATGGATGAGACGATGGTGCAAAGAAGAGGGTTTTGAATTTGTTAGGGACTAGGCAACATTTTGGGGAAAGGAGGGGCTTTTCCGAAGGGATGGGCTCCACTTTAACCAGGATGGAACCAGGCTGCTGTCATTAACCTTTATAAAGGAGATAGAGCAGCTTTTAAACTAGATAATAGGGGAAATCTGACAATCGCCCAAGAGTGCATGGTTAGCAAAAGACTGAAGTTAGGGCATATCGACAGAGAGGTTCCAATAAAGACAAAAATAACCCAAATGCCCTTAAGTACAGAGCAGACAGAGCTTAAAGATTCCAAATTACCCCTGCCTACCGATAACTAGATTAATATGAATAAAATACAACCTCTAAAATGCTTGTATGCAAATGCTAGAAGTCTAAAAAATGAGATGATAGAGTTAGAATATATAGCACTAAATGAGAGGTTAGATATGCTTGTTATTTCAAAGACATGGTGGAAGGAGGATAACCAGTGAGACACTGTGATACCTTCATGCAAATTATATTGCAATGATAGAGTAGATCAAATTGGTGGAGGGGTTGCGCTTTATGTTAGAGAGGGCATTGAGTCACACTGGATTAAAGTGTTAAGGAAACAAAATACACAGTAGAATCTCTATGGATTGAAAGCCCATGTAAAAAGGGGAAGGTGATGGCAGTGGGGGGGGGGGGGTGTACTACTGACTGCCTGTCCAGAATGAACAAATGGATGATGAAATGCTCAAAGAAATCAGGGAAGCTAAGAAAAGTTACAATACTGTAATAATAATGATTATCCTGGTGTCGACTGGGTCAGTGTCATGGCAGGACATGCCAGAGAGATAAAGTTTCTAGATGAAATAAATGATTGCTTCTTGGAGCAGCTGATTCATGAGCCAACAAGAGGAGAAGCCATTTTGGACCTACTCCTTAGCGGTACACAAGATCTGGTGCAAAAGATAAGGGTGGCAGGGCCATTTGGTAATAGTGATCACAGCATAATCGCATTTGATTTCATAAATGTAGAAGGGCGGTAAGGAAATCCACAGTATTGCCTTATAACTTTCAAAAGGGAGACTATGATAAAATGAGTGAAACAGTTAAGAAAAAAATTAAAAGGAGCAGTTGCAAAGGTTAAGGATTTACATCAGTCAAGGGTGTTTTTTAAAAATACTATCATGGAAGCCCAGACCAGCTGTGTATTCCATGCTTTAAGAAAGGTGGAAGGAAGTCCAAAAAACTGCCAGCATGGTTTAAAGGCGAGATCGGAGAGGCTGTTGTAGCCAAAAAAGCATCTTTCAGGAAACGGAAAAAGGAGCCAAATGACTAAAACCGGACACAACATAGCAATGGCAAGTTAGATGCAAGACATTGATAAGGCAGACAAAGAGAAAATTTGAGAAGTTGCTGCTGTGGAAGCAAAAACACATAATAAAGACTTTCAAGTGCATTCGTAGCAAAAAACCTGTGAGAGAGTCATTTGGACCATTATATAAAAGAGGGGTACAAGGGGCACTAAGAGAGGATAAGGCCATAGTGGAGAGACTGAATGAATTCTTTGCTTCTGTCTTTACTGAAGAAGATTTAGGGAAGTTACACATGACTGAAATGGTATTTAAAGGAGATGCTGTGGAAGAATTGAAAGAAATATCAATAAACTGGGAAGATATATTACAACTATTTGATAAACTAAACAGTAGCAAATTACCTGGACTGGATGGTATACACCTGAGAGTGTTGAAAGAACTGAAATATGAGATTGCAGGCCTATTATTATTAATCTGTGAACTATCATTAAAATCATCTGTATTAACTGAAGATTTGTGAATGGCCAATGTAACTCCAATTTTTAAAAAGGGTTCCAGGGGTGATCTGGAAAACTACAGGCCGGTAAGCCTGACATCAGTACCGGGCAAAATGGTAGAAACCATTATAAAGAACAAAATTACTGAACATGTAGATAGTCATGGTTTAATGGGAGAAAGCCAACATGGATTTAGCCAAGGTAGATCTTGTCTTTCTAATCTGTTATATTTTTTGAAGGTGTGAATAAACAGGTAGACAAAGGTGAGCTGGTTGATATAGAAACATAGGAAAATGACGACAGAAAAAGACCACATGGCCTATCTAGTCTGTCCTTCCATATCAACCGCTACAAAGTTCCCTTTTTTCCTTTAGAGATCCTCTGTGTTTGTCCCATTCTTTTTTGAATTCAGATACTGTCCTCATCTCTACCACCTCCTCTGGGAGACTGTTCCACAGATCCACCACTCTTTCCGTAAACAAATATTTCCACATATCACGCCTGAATCTACCCCCTTTCACCCTCATCCCATGTCCCCTCGTAGCAGAACTTGCTTTCAATCGAAAGCGGTTCTTGTCCTGTGCATTTATACTACGGAGGTATCACCTCTATCCCGCCTTTCCTCTAAGGTGTACATATTAAGATCCTTAAGTCTGTCCTCATATGCTTTATAATGAAGACCACTAACCATTTTAGTAGCCACCCTCTGTACTGACTCCATCCTGTTTATATCATTTTGAAGGTGCGGTCTCCAGAATTGCACACTATACTCCAAAAGAGGTCGCACCAAAGACTTATGCAGGGACACTATCACCTCCTTTTTTCTGCTAGCCATTCCTCTCCGTATGTACCCAAGCATCCTTCTAGCTTTTGCCGTCGCCTTTTCTATCTGTTTAGCTACTTTAAGATCATCAGACACAACCACGCCTAGGTCCCGCTCTTCTTTAGTAGACAATAGTACTTCACCCGTTGTACTATATTGCTCCCTTGGATTGCTGCAGTCCAAATGCTTGACCTTGCATTTTTTAACATTAAATCCCAGCTGCCAAATTCTATACCATTCTTCAAGCTTAGCTAGATCCCTCCTCATGTTATCTACACCTTCCTGGGTGTCTACTCTATTGCAGATTTTGGTATCATCCACAAAGAGGCAAACCTTACCCGACAGCCCTTCCGCTATATCATTAACAAAGATGTTAAAAAGAATCCCAAACAGTAACTTTAAGGTCCATCCCTAGGGTGCTCAGTTTGTTTATAAGTCGCCTGTGAGGAACGGTGTCAAAGGCTTTACTGAAATCTAAATATACCACATCTAGGGCTCTCCCTCGGTCCAACTCCTTGGTCACCCAGTCAAAGAAATCAATCAGATTTGTCTGACAAGACCTGCCTCTGGTGAATCCATGCTGTCTCAGATCCTGTAATTCACTGGACTCCAGAAACCTCACTATTTTCTCTTTCAGCGGCGTTTCCAAAAATTTACTCACTACCAAGGTTAAACTAACCATCCTGTAGTTTTCAACCACATCCTTACTTCTGCTTTTGTGTAAAGGGACCACATGAGCCTCTCCCCAGTCCTTTGGCACCACTTCTGACTCCAACGAGGCATTGAAAAGGTCAGTCAGTGGAGCTGCTAGAACGTCCCCAAGTTAGCTCATTATTCTAGGGTGTATCCCATCCGGTCCCATCGCTTTGTCTACTTTAAGTTTAGCTAGTTTCTCACAAACACAGTCTTCTGAAAATTGTTCAAGATTCCCCCTCACTTCTGTTCCTCTTTGTGGGTGTTTTCTGAGGTCCTGTTCCTTGTTCTTCATCTGTGAACACAGAACAGAAATATTTGTTAAGCAATTCCGCTTTATCCTCATCAGCTTCTACATAGTCCTCCCTTTCACCCTTGAGTCTGACAATACCACTTTTGCCCTTCCTCTTCTCACTAACATATCTGAAAAATGTCTTATCCCCCCATTTTATTTCATTGGCTATTTACACCTCTGTTTGAATCTTTGCTTTCCTGACTACTTTGCTAGCTTCTCTAAGTTTCTTTTCCAAATATAGATGCCTGTCTTCCTCTTTCTGTGATCTCTTGTATTTCATGAAGGCTTCCCTCTCTTTCTTCACCTTTTCAGCTACTTCTTTCGAAAGCCATAGCAGTCTCCTTTTCCTTTTACCTTTATTTACCATTTTAACAAAAAGGTTGGTTGCCCTTGGTTGTACCTGGATTTTTAAAAAGCCTTTGACAAGGTCCCTCATGAGAGACTCTTGGCGAAATTAAAAAGTCATGGGATAGGAGACAGTATATTATTGGTTATCAGGAACTGGTTAAAAGATAGAAAGCAGAGGGTAGGACTAAATGGCCAATTTTCCCAATGGAGAAAGGTGAATAGTGGAGTACTCAAGGGATCTATGTTGGGTCCGCTGCTTTTTAACATATTCGTAAATGACCTGAAAATGGAAATAACCAGTGAGGTAATCAAATTTGCAGATGCACAAAATTATTCAAAGTTGTTAAAACCCAATAGGATTGTGAAAAATTGCAAGAAGACCTTGATAAATTGGAATACTGGATGTTCAAATGATAGATGAAATTTAATGTGGACAAGTGCAAAGTTATGCACCTAGGAAAGAACAACCCAAACTATGGTTACACGATTCAAAGTTCCACATTAGAAACCACCACCCAGGAAAACCAGCAGCCAAGAAGGCAAATAAAATACTAGGAATCATAAAGAAAGGAATGGAGAATAAAACAAAGGATATTATGTTGTTGTTAAGTGCCTTCGAGTCAGTGTCGACTCATGGCGACCCTCTCGATAGTTGTCATTAGTTGTATTCGGTCTTCAGTCAAGCGGCTCATTGTTGACAGACTGGCACCCATAGCTGCTGTTATTGTATCGATCCATCTTATTGCTGGCCTTCCTCTTTTGCGTTGACCTTCTATCTTGCCAAGCATGATGACTTTCTCTAATCTCTCTCTTTGCATGATGTGTCTAAAGTATGAAAGTTGAAGGCTTGTCATCTGAGCTTCTAAAGAAAGCTGAGGTTTGATCTCTGGTACTGACTGGTTATTATAAAAGATATTATAATATCTCTGTATCGTTCCATGGTTCGACCACACCTTGAATATTGTGTGCAATTCCAGTTGGCGTATCTTAACAAGCATATAGCGGAATTAGAAATGGTACAGAGAAGCGCCACCAAATTGGTAAAGGGGATGGAAGGATACCCATATGAGGAGAGGTTTAAAGGGTTAGGGCTTTTCAACCTGGAAAAGAGATGGCTGAGGGGAGATATAAAGGTCTATAAATTAATGAATGGAGTAGTATGGGTAAACGTAGATCAATTCTTATGGCATCAAAAAGTAGAAAGACTAGGGGACATGCAATGAATCTACAGTGTAACCTGTTTAAGACTAATAAGAGAAAATATTTTTTCACTCAATGCGTAATCAAACTCTGGAATTCGTTACCGGAGGATGCAGTAAAAGCTGTTAGTGTAGCTGGGTTTAAAAAAGATTTGGACAAGTTCCTGGAGGAAGACCCAGGTAATCAACTGCTTGCCCCAATACAAGCATTATGGAACCTGTGTGTCTTTTTGGTAATCTGCTAAGTACTTGTGACCTGGATTGGCTACTGTTGGAAACAGGATGGACCTTGGTCTGACCCAGTGTGGCTTGTTCTTATGTAAGTTGATTGCAGGCAGCCCAGGCAATTCTCTGGCTCGTCTTCTCCCTCCTCCTTCCAAGAGGAAATGCTTTCATATGCAGCCATGACAGCAGAACAATGGGGCTACATGTGAGATCATCTTTACTAAATAATATATTATTTGGCCACCAGTATCTGTGCAATCTGTAGCCATGTGTGCTGTGCAGTCTTGCGTGAGATTGTGTATGATGTATCAAGGGGCATTGATTACTTGTTGCTAAGTGCTATCAAGTCAATGTCAACTCATTGTGACCCTCTAGATAGTTGTCCAAAAATATGTTTGGTCTTCAGCTAGGTGGCTAATTGTTGATAGAGTGGCATCCGTAACTGCTGTTTATTGTTTTGATTCATCTCATTGCTGGTCTTCCTCTTTTGCATTGACCTTCAACCTTGCCAAGCAAGATGATCTTTCTCTAATGATCTTTCTCTTTGCATGATGTGTCCAAAGTAAGAAAATCAAAGTCTTATCATTTGAGCTTCTATGGAAAACTTAGGTTTGATCTTGTCTAGTACCGATTGATTTGTTCTTCAGGCACTCCTTGTTATACACAGTCGTCTTCTCCAGCACCATAACTAGAAAGCATTGATTACTTTCCTGTCTTTCTTCATTATCCAGCTTTCGCATCCTTATGATGTTAGTAAAAATACCATGACTTGAACAAGTCAAATCTTTGTGTGCAAAGATATGTATCTCTGAATTTGAAAATCTTATCCAGGTCTTTCATAGCCATTCTGCCAAGAGCACTGTATCGTCTGATTTCTTGACTGCTTGTTGTTTCATTATTGATCCAAGCAGGTTAAAGTTGTCTACTATTTTTATTTCTTCTCCATCAGAGATAGAATTATTGATTTTGCCAGTTGTCAGGGTCTTAGTCTTAAAATGGGTCTATACCTTAATGTAAAGAAGACAGTGTTTGTTGATAAGCAGATGTTTTAGATCATCTTCACTTTCAGCCAGTGGTGGAATCAGCATAATGAAAGCAGTTAATGAGTCTTCTACCAATCTTTACACCTCAGTTGTCGTCATACAGTCCTTCTTCTCTAAAGATTTGTTCTGCATATAAATTAAGCAGGCATGGAGAAAGTATGCAGTCTTGTCGTACACCTTTGCCAGTTTTAAACAATTCTGTTTCTCTTTGTTCATTCAAATGGGTGCTTGTTGATCAATGCAAAGGTTATGCATGAGAACTATCAGGTGTTCTAGTATACTCTACTTAAAGTATATTTTTTTGTAAGTGCTGTCTCTGATAAAAATTCAAATAAAATGGAGCCAAGTATCTTGACAGGCCGAGTACATGCATCTCTGTAGCAGAGTCTATACAGCTGATTTTCTGTGCTTTCTATTTTGCTGATTAATTATAAACATGTATCAAACCTCTTCATGTTCCAGTGTGCAGAAGAAAAGAAGCGACTTCCTGAATCTCTATATCCCCCCACTTACAACCCAAAGATGAGCCTGGATATCAGTGCAGTGCAAGATGCCAGACCTACCACTAGGCTTACATCAACTGCCAAGGCAGCAAAGCAGTCACAGGTATGACAGCAAAGATTCATAGACAATAGCAGCATCAGTGATGGTTTCATTCCAGTTTTGTACCTAAGAAAATGGATGTACAGAACACAGACTTTCTTATTTGTGAGTAGTGAGTATAATTGCAAAATGTTTAGTATCTCTGTTTGAGATGTTGCCACAAGATTTGTATGTTTCAAATAGCTTATTGGCGTTTCACTGGAAGCAGACAAGGAGTCAAGTGGTGTGGCTACAGACCAGTTACAAGAGCCAGCTATAAATGGAGAAGAACAGAATGTAGTGAACAACATCAAAGGAGGTAAGTTCAAAAGCCACCCAGATGTCATTTGAAAAGAGCTAGAAAGTCTCTGATTCTAACTGCAGATAGTTTGCAGACAGAAACACATTGCTGAATGTTATTCTTGCTGTTTTCCTTCTGCCTGTCAATGTGGAAGCTTGAGAGTAACCTTTCAAACAAGGACCTAGACTTCAGCATAGCAAGCGCCATCTCTTCACCCAACATGGATGTGCTCACGGTAACAAACAAGTTTTCCACAATCTGCCTTGCTTATAGGGCTCCACTCAACAGGGCTGAGGAATTGGACACACTGCTTGATGCAGTCTTCTCCCACATATCCCACCAGAAGCATTTCATCCTCCTTTGGGACCTGAACCTCCCCTTAGCCCCCTTCAGCCAAGGCACAGCATTTCTCCAAGCGATGAGCAACTTATACTACACACAACCATTAAATCCAAACACAAATACTACAGCAGCGTACTCCTCCAAGCACTCAACAGACCCAGAGAGCTCTTCAATCTGGTGAAATCCCTCACCAGAGACCCCACCCAACCACAGCAGGACAACACTCTGAACCCACAGAACATGGCAGACTTCCTAAAAGCTAAGCACAGCTTAATCACTCATGCCGTGCTCCACATACCTACAACAGACAACGTTCCCGAGACCAAGCAACCATGGACCACATTCAGAAACGTGACACCCGAAGAACTTGATACCATCATCTTGCAGCTCAACACAACCACCTTTCCATTTGACCCCTGTCCGGTTGCATGGATGAAATCTACAGGAGTACCTCTCCTACCAGTCATCTCACACATCTTCCACGCCTCCTCCTCCCATGCCAACTTCCCCCCCATCCTTAAGCAAGCCTCAGTCTGATCTCTTCTGAAGAAACCCCACTTAGGTCCCAACTCACCTGCCTCATACAGATCCATTGGCAATGTACCTTTCCTCTCAAAGATCATTGAAAAGGCTGTCCAAATCCAGCTGCAAGAACATATCGACCTACGTGCACCCCTAGACACTCACCAGCACAAGTTTTGCCCGAATCACAGTGCCGAAACCTTACTGATCTCCCTACTATCAACTCTCATCTCCAGAATGGAATGAAACACCAGTGGCTTCATATTACTATTTTTAGACATCTCTGCAACCTTTGACACAGTTTGCCACCAAACATTATTCAACCAACTTCACAGCATTGGAGTACAGGGCAAACTTCACACATGGTTCCATACCTCTCTCAGTGCACCCAACAGATAAGAATTGGTCAGCTCACATCAACCCCCTTCACCCAGCCTCAAGGATTCCCCCAAGGATCTGCTCTCTCCTCTCTACTCGTCAACATTTACATCCGGCCTCTGTGCGTGACCATCCAGAGTTTTCACGTCGGCTACCAAATCTACATTGATGACATAATGATCTTCACTCCATTCTCCACATCTGCTCCGGACTACTCAGAACTCATTGCCTGCTTCAAAGAAATAGTCAATTGGCTCCAGCTCTTCAACTTAGCAGTTAACTTCAGCAAGACTGAGATCCTACATGTCACAAAGAACCCCACTTTCACATCCTCCTCATCCATCAGATTCAATAAGGGATTCAATGAGGGAGAAGTGGCCTAGTGGTTGGGGCAAGGTACCACAGGCCGGAAGGTCGGTGGTTCAAATCCCACTAGAGGACAGCAATCTTGGGCCGGAAGGACTGGGGTTTCTAGTCCCACAGGTGCTCCTTGTGGTCTTGGGCAAGCCACTTAACCCTCCACTGCCCATGTTCCCTGTAAAGTATTAGTGTATGTGTCTCATATCCCCTCGTGTTAAATGTATCCCCCAATTGTGTTGTGACCACTTTGATTGAAGGATAAGGTGGTATACAAAACTGTCTAAATAAATAAATAATTTGGATCTTCAAGTCAAGAACCAAGTCAGATATCTCGTCATCACCCTGAATCAGCAGCTAAACTTCCAAGCTCACATCTGGAACACCATCAAGTCAGTCTACTTTAAACTCAGAACTCTATGCAACCTATGTCCCCTTCTAGCCCCGGAACACTTCTGTTCTGTATGCCAAGCCTCTATCACCCCCATTCTCGACTACTACTACCCTATATACCAGGGGCTCCCCAAATCCACCATCCTTCCGCTATATCTCGCCCAAAGCACTGCTGCACACACTATCCTTGGAGCTGCCAGACACACCCACATCACACTCCAGAATCATACACAATGTCCGCCACCACATCACCTCTGTGCAACTTCAGACACTTAGCAGCAGCCCCAAGACTAACAGACCACAAAGGCTGAGCATCCAAAACCTACTCAACCTACCTTCACAGGTTTGCAAGTGCACTCAACATGCTTGCCAAAGAGCCTTGACGCTATATGCCCCCACTCTCTGGAATGCCTTGCCCCCCCCCCCACTATGGGGTATACACTCTCACCAGGCCTTCAGAAAGAACCTGAAGACTTAGTCTTTGAAGAACACTTCGGCACTGATCGACCATTTCACCCACAGCAGGACAATCTCCATCTCCTGCTACCTTCATAGCACGAGTCCCCTCTCCTCGTGCTAAACTCCCTCGACTCCTCCTAATTACCATGCTAGCAAAAAATCCCCAGCATTTTGATGCGCAATGAAATGTTCTCAACACTGCTGCTTTATCTCACCTATGCACCTTGTTGATTGTACACTGTTTTGACTGTAGAAAAACAGTATAGCAAAACCAGTTAAATAAATAAATCTTTCTACCCAGTTTCAACTAGAGAGTTGAGGTTGGTGTGTACTCATGCCAAGCAATTTTATTTCTTAGGCTCACTTCCTGCTCCCTAGACTGCTTCAGGGCAACAATGCAGTTGAGGCTAGACTCAACTGCACTGTGTAATTTTCGCATTCTTAGGGCTCATGATTTTCAGAGGTGATTAGGCAATGCTTTGGAGCCCAATATTTCTGTATGGCCACAGCTAATAACAGAAGAAAGATGGCATTTGCTTACTTAATTCCATTTATTTCACTGCCACAATAATATTTGAAGCCATTTGCAAACATAATAAAAATGAACAATCGATAATGTCAAACTAAAAATAAATATTACAAGTTGAAACGCATACACTTATTGTGACACAATGGCGCATTTCTCCTTTCCTCCATTTGCAGACTAGGGGGAGGGGGGGTTTATTTGAAGCAGCCATGATATTGTATGTCTCAGTAGGATAGCAGGAACTGTGTGGGTGGGTGTGCATAGTATTAGTAGTGACTGATGCTGTATGTGAGGTGCATGTGTGTGTGTGAACCAATAGCATGATATATATATTTATTTCCCCAGCCACAGTTCAGCTGTTTATCAGTTGGGATGTAAGGATGGGATGTCAGCTGATGGAGTGTGTGATGGGGGTATGTACTCATTGGTAGTATAACTTTGCACTTGTCCACATTAAATTTCATCTGCCATTTGGATACTCAGTCTTCCAATTTATCAAGATCCTCTTTTAATTTTCCACAATCCTCATGGATTTTAACAACTTTAAATAGTTTTGTGTCATCTGCAATTTTGATAACCTCACTCGTTATTTCCATTTCCAGATCATTTATGAATATGTTAAAAAGCAGCGGACCCAGCACAGATCCCTGGGGTACTCCACTATTCACCTTTCTCCATTGGGAAAATTGGCCATTTAGCCCCTACCTTCTGCTTTCTATCTTTTAACCAGTTCCTGATCCACAATAGTACACTGCCTCCTATCCCATGACTTTTTAGTTTTGCCAAGTCTCTGATGAGGGACCTTGTCAAAGGCTTTCTGAAAGTCTAGATGCACTATATCAACCGACTCACCTTTGTCTACCTGTTTATTCACACCTTCAAAAAAACATAACAGATTAGTAAGACAAGATCATGCGCGGCTGATCCAGGGGAGTCCTCAACCACCTTAACTGCACCTCCTGCGACCGGTGACACAGCATTGGACCCCTCACAGCCGGCGGCAGCCACACTGCTGCCAACTCAGTCGATCAATCCCACAAGGCAGGAGGACCATTCCCCCCCTGTGCTGCTGCCTTAGAGAGCAGAGGACCACTTCCCACCATGGCAGACATCAGCACTGGGACCCGAAGTGGCAAAGTTTGCTGCGATTTTCCACCAGGCCTGGGCCATGTGGAAGGGGGGGCCTGCGGCTTCACAGTAGGGCCCTCCAACTCCAACAGCACCCTCCTCCAACAAGATTCCCTCCTTCAGTCAGAGGAGGGCAACCGGGTTTGTTGGAGTGGGATGCATTGGTCTAGTCGTGGCCGCTGGTCTGTCTGTTGTATGTATTTCCCCCATGGCCCATGATTCCCCGGGTGTTCCAGTGGGTAGAGCAGCACCTGCGCCTGGTGGACTTGATGGCCCGGATTGACCATGATGCCCGTGGTACAGCTCCAAGTGGCATCTTCTCGGCCCCCTAAGGGGCCTCAAGGGTCAGTTGCAGCAGGGTCTTATTGCCATGGAAGACCCGGGTCTCTTCTCGCTTATGGCCTGGCTATTGAGGGGAGCTGCCTGAGATGGAAGGTTTTCTCTGTGGCGGTGGTGAGCATGCTATTGCAGGCCCAGCACCGTTCTACTTCCTTGGCCTATGTCCGCATGTGGTTGCTCTTTGAGCCGCGAGCATCATCAGTCATCTTGGAAGTAGCAGCTTCCCTCTAACCTTTCCTTCTTGCAAGACGGGTTCCATAAAGGGGTTGACCTGGAGCTTCCCTGCAGGTGCCAATGGCAGCTCTTGCTGCCTTCCGTGGGTCCATGGCGGGGCGATCCCTCGCTGCTTATTGCGATGTGGTTCGGTTTTTTTGGGATGTTCATACCTTGCAACCTCCAGTGAGGCTAGTGGTGTCACCCTGGGATCTGACATTTGTGCTCCGAGCATTCATGTGAGTGCCGTTTGAGCCTCTGAAGTGCGCCACCCTCAAGGACTTGACCTTGAAAACAATCTTTCTGATGTCCATGACCTCGGCTCATCAAGTCTCTGAGCTGTAGGCTCTGTCGTGTTGCGATCTGTTTCTCGCTTTCTCAGAGGAGGGAGGCACGTTGTGCCCCTTCTCCTTCTTTCTACCCAAGGTGCTTTCACCCTTTCATCTTAATCAGGTGGTTTCCTTCCTCCTCTTCCTGGGAGCAGTGTACAGGCAAGGATAAGTACCTCAGACTCCTGGATGTACGGAGGGTGTTGCTCAGGTATTTGGAGGCAAAAAACTCCTTTTGGTTATCTGATCATCTTTTTGCGCTCTTTGCAGGTCCTCGCAGAGGCCAGGCAGCATCCAAAGCCACCCTAGGGCGGTGGATCCAAGGAGGCTATTTCTTCTGCCTATTTATTGGCAAGAAAGCCTGTGCCCTCGGTTTGAAAGCACATTCAACGCGCACCTAGGCTTCGTCGTGGGCAGAGGTTTCTTCTATGTCTTCCCTGAATATTTGCAGGGCAGTGATGTGGTCCACCCTGTCCACATTTGCGCGACATTACCAATTGGATGTACAAGCGCACTCTGCGGCCCTTTTCGACACTAGTGTGCTGACGGCTGCGCTGTCGACCCGCCTGGATGGAGAGTAGCTCTGGCATGTCCTGCTTGTTTGGACTGGTCTAGCAGGATGCTCTGGAAGGGGACATTTTACTTACCAATAATCTCCTTTCCTGGAGTCCTGCTAGGCCAGTCCAGGGTCCACCCTTTGAGTTGGACAGGGGTCTAGGTGCTGGTTTGTGCTCTTTGTATATAGTTCTTCATCTCAGATTTATATATATTTGCGGGTTGTGGGTCCCTTTGAAGGATTCTTCTGTGGGATCCACTTGCTTGTGACAAAGTACTAGAGAGTGGCCCCTAGCTGTACTGCGTATTATGCTAGTGGTGATGTCACAGCACTTCTGTTTTTTACTCTGTCTCATCTGCTGATTGAGGGAGATAACCCGCTTGTTTGGACTGGTCTAGGAGGACTCCAAGAAAGGAAATTATCGGAAAGTAAAATTTCCTGTTTTCTTCTCTTTAACCCCACCTCTTCACATATGCTCTGCCCTCCTCACCTATCCCCTCTCTCCTTTACTTCTTTGCTCTGTCCTTTATGCCCCATACCTCTCATTTCTAATGCTTTGCTCACCTTTACCAACGGGACCTGGGGACTCCCGGCTTTTCATTGCTGTCGCTCCACCTCTTCAGCTGGAGACTCCTGTTGGCTCTTGGCCACTCTACTTCTTCAGCCATTGGAATCTGGGGATTCCCACTGGCTCTTGGTCACTGCTGCTCTGCCACTTCAGCCAGCAAGATCTGGGGACTCCTGCTGGTTCTTGGCTGCTCCACATCTTCAGCTGGCAGGATCTGGGTACACCTGTCAGGTCCTACTGCTGCCGCTCTGCCTCTTCAGCTGGCAAGACCTGTGAACTCCCACTGACTTTTGGATGGTGCTGCTCCACCTCTTCATTCAGTTGGATCTGAGGAGTCCTGCTGGCTCTTGAATGCTGTCACTCCACCTCTTCAACTGGCGGGACCTGGAGACTCCTGTTAAATCTTCACTTTTGTTATTGCTCTACCCAACGGAAACCCTATGCATACATGTCTGTCTGTGTGTGCGCAAACAGATGCAGATGGACAGATAGCCGGACGAATGAACCCTCCCCAAAAGGTGCTATTGCTTATAGTTTATTGGTGCATGATTTACCACCTTTGGCATGCATACAAGGTGGTTTACATAAAATAAATTGATGAGCTTAGAAAGGAACTACAATAATTCATAGAAAAGAATAGAACAAAACATGGAGTAGTTAGTGAGAGTAGAGTAGACAAAGTGAAATGCCCTTAAAAATGCATTATGAAAAATTCATCAAACAATTAAATTAAAATTATCCACCTCTGCCTATATCTACATGCTGGTAGCTTGGATTCTCTGTGAACAAGCAGGAAATAAGTCTTCACGTATGCGTGACATCACAGATGGAGCCCAGCATGAAACACTCCCCAGCTTCCAAAGGAAACCTTTGGGAGGTACACTGCATGAGCACCTGCCTTCCCATCTGCCATGACGCCATACTCTCCAGTAGTCTCTTTTTCTGCGGAGCCCCTAGGACATGTTCCTGCAGTCTGGAATAAAGGTTTTTCTCTCTGGCCCTCGTGGCCGGGATTTTTTGCTCTTATTGTAACTTCCTGTCATCGGTTAGCCATTTTCCCTTTTAGGTGTTTTTTTTTTCTGTTCTTTTTCAACGCTTTTGCGTATCTTTTCCCCCTTCGGGATGGACTCCATGATAAGTGAGCTTGTTTTTCAGTTTGATTTTGCCTAGGTGGTGTTTTTCGGCATGTCTAAGCCAGCTAGTGGCTTTAAGAAATGCACCAAGTGAGGCAAAACCATTTCTGTCACAGATCATCATAATTGGTTCTTGCAGTGCCTTGGGCCTGACCATAAGCCAGCATCCTGCGAGCTCTGCTTGCAGATGATGTGCCAAGGGCTGAAAGGTTGGGAAAAGCAGGAGTCGTCCCTCTTCGGCTCTTCTGATTCAGCATCGTCAGCTCCGGCCCCCTCGTCTTACGAAAAGTCCGGAGGTGACCAAGGGGAAGGAGCAACGTGCTCAGTTGGAGCTGAAGGGCCCAAGCAGTGAGGGGCGGCTCCCTGCAGAGACCCCATCGACATCGAAGGGTGAGCACCGGAAGAAGTTCCGGGTGCAGCATTCCCACAGCTGTTCTCAGTGAGATGTGGAAAGCGATGGCTGGGAGTGGCTGGCCAAGCTTCCCCAGCAGGAGGATCTGACCAGCACAACGGAGTCCACACCCAGTGCCCAGGAGGGCAGCCAGATGTCTCCCAATGTACTTATCGTGGAGTCCCCACCCAATGTGGCATTGCCGATGGCTGCAGCATCAGCCATCTCGCAGGTGGCAGTTTTGGAGGAATGCCTTTGAGCCTTACAAGCTCACTTGGAGGCGGTGGAAGCCTTACAGAATGCAGGCTTTGCGGCACGGAATGTGTCATCACCGCACTCTTTTCAGACTATCCTGGAGACCCATGCCCTGCCTGCTGAGGTTGGGACATCGGGTGGGAGATTGGTATCGACCCTGGATGCTGGAGCCATCTCCCTCTCCAGTGTGTCAGTCAGAGGCCCAGGGTCATCACCATCGGCAGGCCAGGTGGCATGAGGGTCATCGGCGCCTCCCCTAAGTCATGGATCCGGTGGGACGAGGAGACTGCACTATTTTGACTTCCTCTCAGAATTCGAATCGGAATAGGAGGCCGAGGCGGAATCAATGGCATCAGACCTCCTCTCTGACCCATCCTCTCCACCCAAGAGGTGCAAGTCACCTCCGGAGGACATGTCCTCCTAGGACTTTGTTAGGGGCATAGCCAAGGCCATTCCCTTTTCCCTAGAATTGGAGGAAGAACCGAGGGCGGAGAAACTGGCCCCTCATGAGGCGATGACTGTTTCTGTCCACAATGTCTTGCAGCGGCTGCTGCTGTGGCTGTGGGAGGTACTACTCATGATACTTGTCATCAGCCGCTGGCTCGATTCCCTATACCGGATCCAGAAGGCCTCTGGATTTGAAAAGCCTCAATTGCCCCACAATTCCATTGTGGTGGAGTCGGCCTTAAAGTGCATGAAGAGTGCTAAAACGCACTCATCTGTTCTGCCGAGTTGCGAGGCTCAGACCCTGGTCTCCTTCACAAGGATGTGCTTCCAGGGTTCCATGCTGAACGACAGGATCCTGGCTTACCAGACTTACATGAGTATGTTCCTCAAGGATGTCATGTTGGACCTGGAGGACTTTGCTGTCTTTATTCCCAAGGACCATTGGAGTTCTTTCGGGGCCTCATGGCTCATGGCAAGGATTGCTCGAAGTTGATGTTGCAGGGCACCTACGATACCTTTGAATCCACTGGCAGAGTGGCGGCTGTGGGCATCGCCATCTGCTAGATGGCGTGGCTGCAGTCTTTGGACCTGAAGTGGTGGGTCCAGAACAAGATCGTTAATGTCCCCTACTGGGGAGAGAACCTCTTCAGCAAGCCCATGGAGGAGTAAGCCAAGGAGCTGGAGAAGGAGCAGATGACCCTCACCAGGCTCTGCAGAAAAAAACATCACACCAAGAAGACCTTCTATCGGTGCCCGCCAGCTCAGCTTAAGGTGCAGACTTCCCACTCACAAGCCAGGTGTGGGGTTTTGGCAGGTTCCTCAGGAGCATAGCCAGCCGCTCATCGAGGTATCCCTGCAGGTCAGGGGGTAGCTCGTCCACTTTACCTACCGGATTCCTGGGTGCTGCAGATTGTTCTAAGCGGATATTGGCTGCACTTCACCCAGCTGTTGCCTCCATACAACCCTGGGGAGTACCCCATGGATCCTGTGCACCGGAGCTTACTGTAGGCCAAGGTCGAGACCCTATTGTCCGACCTGGCCATTGAGTTGGTCCCCCCAGCTCAGATTGGGCAGGGCTTCTATTCCAGGTACTTCCTGGTTCCCAAAAAGACCGGCGGTTTCTGTCCAATTCTGGATCTGTGAAACCTCAACCATTTCCTGGTGCGCTAAAAGTTCAAAATGGTCTCGTTAGGGACACTGCTCCTGTACCTCGTACAGGACAATTGGCTATGCTCATTGGATCTGAAAGATGCGTACACGCATATTCCGATCCACCCGCATCACAGGCAATAGCTTCAATTCATGCTGGGCAGCCGGCACTACCAGTACTGTGTGCTTCCCTTTGGGCTAGCTGCAGCCCCCTGGATCTTCATGAAGTATCTAGTGGTTGTGGCCGCCTACCTCCCCGCGGGTGTTATCAACAGCCTGCTGGCATTCCACAAGGACTCGACGCTCAACAACTACACACTCAAGTGGCTGCTGTTTGCCATCTGGTGTGCAGGTAGGGTGCTGGACCCCTTCACCTGCCCCGTGGACCAGCTGCTGGAGTACCTCTTGCACCTCTCTGACTTCGGGCTGAAGTCTAACTCAGTGCGAGTTCACCTCAGCGCAATTCGGACCTACCATCACAGGTGTGAGGGAAAACCCGTTTTGATCCAGCCTCTGGTGGCCCAGTTCATGAGGGGCCTGCTCCTCTCGAAGTCTCCACTCAAGCCCCCCATGGTCACTTGGGACCTCAATGTGGTCGATGGCCAACTGATATGGACCCCCTTCAAGCCCCTGGACTCGTGCTGGCTGAAATTCTTGACCTGGAAGGTCCTCTTCCTGGTGGCCATCACATTGGCGCAGTATGTCAGTGAACTCCAAGCTCTGGTTGCTCACCCTCCATATACCAGGTTTCACCAAGACCGAGTGGTGCTTCGCACACACCCCTGCTTTCTGCCGACAGTGGTCTCTGCCTTCCACCTCAACCAGTCCATTGTCCTTCCAGTGTTCTTTTCTAGGCCTCATCTGAACTGCGGTGAGATCGCCTTGCATACACTAGACTGTAAGCGTGCGTTGGCCTTCTGTCTGGAGCACACAAAGGCGCACAGTCATTCCTCCCAGCTGTTTGTCTCCTTTGACCCCAATAGGCTAGGCGTCGCTGTCTTGAAGCATACGCTATCCCTCTGGCTAGCAGCCTGCATGGCTCATGCATATTCTCTAGCTGGGGTGAGCCTTGAGGGTCATGTCACTGCTCACAATGTCTGTGCGATGGCCACATCGATGGCCAACCTTTGTTTGGTGTCTGCAGAGGAAATCTGCGGGGCTGCAATGTGGTCTTTGCTGCATACCTTCACAGCACATTACTGTCTAGATGGGGATTCCCGATGGGACAGCAATTTTGGCGAGGCTGTACTCCGGCATCTCTTTGGGTCTTAGAGTCAACTCCTATCCACCGGCCCTTCTGTCTGACTAGGATACTTGCTCTAAAATCCCCTCAGGTCGATGTTTGCTAAGGATACTGAATCAGATGAGTCCCACAGCAGGATACCTCTCTGGTCTTCCTGACTTCTCCAGTTCTCATTGCTTGGTTGGATTACTTATTTTCTCGGGTTCCAGTAGCATGTAGCATGGGAGTCCCATACGTAAAGACTTATTTCCTGCTTGTTCACGGAGAAAGCGTAGTTACTCACCTGTAGCAGGTGTTCTCCATGAACAGCAGGAATAAGTCCTCATAACCCTCCCACCTCCCCAGGAAGTTACCTTTTTTGGCTCCTGCTATGTTATTGTACTAGAGAATATGAAGCCGCAGCGGGCAGGAAAGCATGCACGCATGTGCGGTGTACCTCCCAAAAGCTTGCTTTGGAAGCTGGGGGGCATTCCGTGTGGGGCTCTGTTGGTGACACCACCCGTACGTGAGGACTACTTCCTGCTGTTCACGGAGAACACCTGCTACAGATGAGTAACTACGCTATCTCCATCATATTCCATTCCTTGTCAAGTAATAACTCAAAAACTGTGAATACTGTCAGCCCTGAACTAGAAGTTGTTCTGCAGGCCACGCATTTGAATGGAGGGTGTATGGTTTCTGGTGAGGCAGGGATGATTCCATAGGTGCGAGATGAGAGAATGGGGAAAGTGTACTTACTAGGTTTCATCTCAGAGGTTTCAACTTTTGTAAAACGGTCGTACAGATGGAAAATGTTGTATAGGTACATATTGATTATTAAAAATGGCTTCAGTTATTTAATGTTAAATATTTTCATTTTTTAAGTTTTAAGCAAAACTGTATCATAATAAGCTGTATAGAAATATAGGATGCCACTGCTTTTAAAAGGTCTGTGTGTCAAGCTTTAAAGATGTTTGAGTTCTAAGATGCATCTTATTTTATATGTCTCTTTCACTAAGCATTGACACAGACTCTGGAAATGAGAGAGAATTTCCAGCGACAACTGCAGGAGCTCATGTCCGCAACCTCTATAGTAAATACGCAAATGCAAAGGGGATCCTTGTCAAGGGCTGGCTTTGAAAATTCTCCTTCAACGCCTGACAGCACACTTTCTACTCGTAGTGGTCGCATTAGAGTCTTGGAAGCTCTCAGGTAGGAGACACCTGGGAACCTGATTTTGAAGATGGCAGTAGAAACTGACTTGTGTATAGCATAGTGTTCATGTCCTGCTAATGTGTGAAAGCCACTCCTAGAATCCCAATCTCCGAATGAAGGAAAGCTGCTAAAAATATCTATATACAAAGACTTCATTCAAAAACCTGTTGTGGGAGTGCAAATCTTGTTCCAAATCCTTTTCTTTATTACCGGGAAAAACTCATGAGAAAAAGGACCTCATAATCACATGAGCAGTTTTTCATGGGCAATTAAATTTTGTCAGCCCTTGATGCATACCCCTTACATCATAGATCCTAAAAAGCTCCTTACATGAATTTATTTCATATATCATATCAGTGTTCACTTTTTCATTAATATAGTGATTTTCATATTTCTTCAATATTGCATATCCTCTGTGTTACAGCTTTTAGAGAAATTGACAGCACACTTAGCTGCATGCCACCAGATAAGTGTGCTGTCAATTTTTCTAAAACCTGTAACAGAGGATATGCAATATTGAAAAAATATGAAAATCACTATATTAATGAAAAAGTAAAAATTTATATGATATATGAAATAAATTAATATAAGGAGCTTTTTAGAATCTATGACAGGGGTCCTCAAACTACAGCCCGCGGGCCACATGCGGCCCGCCGAGTACATTTATTCGGCCCACTGGGTGTTTTTGCCGCCACTGCCTGTCCTCAGGGGCGGCTCTACCCAGGGCCGGCCCGTCCATTGAGCAAGAATGTTTTTTGCACAGGGCCCCGCGCAAAAAACATCTTGCATCAGCCCAGCTAGGTTTAAAAAATACAAACTGGCTGCTGCTGCCATCGCAGCAGCAGAATCGAGCATCTCGCGGGGGCCCTCCCCCCTGCTCTGCAGTGTCCTCCATGTAGCCTCAGTGTTGGCTGTCAGAGCCGCGCGATGAGAGAGAGCTGCTCCTCTCGCGGCTCTGTTAATCCCGCCGCGGGGCTAACAGAGCCACGAGAAAGGGAAACTCTCCCTTCACGCGGCTCTGAAAAGTCCGCGCTGAAGCCACATGGAGGACACTGCAGAGCAGGGGGGCCCCGTGGGATGCTCGATTTTGCCGCTGCCACGGCGGCAGCAGCAGCCGTTTTTTGTTTTTTTTTAACCTAGCTGGGCTGATGGGGGGTTAGGACTGGTAATGGGCTATGGGGGGGCTAAGACTGGAAGTGGGCTGATGGGGGGGAGGGGGTTAGGACTAGTAATGGGCTATGGGGGGGCTAAGACTACAAGTGGGCTGATGGGGGGGTTAGGACAGGTAATGGGCTATGGGGGGCTAAGACTACAAGTGGGCTGATGGGGGGGGTTAGGACTGGTAATGGGCTATGGGGGCTAGGACTGGTAATGGGCTGGGGGGGTTGCTAGGACTGGAAATGGGCTGAGTGTAAGGGGGGCTTGAACTGCAAATAGCTGATGGGGAGGGGGGCTTGGAATGGAAATGGGCTGTGAGGGGAGGGAGTTAGGACTGGAAATGGGCTGAGTGGGGGGGCTAGGACAGGAAATGGGCTGATGGAGGGGCTAGGATAGGACTGGAAATGAGCTGTTAGGGGGTGCTAAGATTGGAAATGGGCTGTGGTGGGGGCTTGAATTGAAATGGACTCATGGAGGGGCTAGAACTGAAAGTAGGCTCATGGGGGGCTTGGATTGGAAATGGGCTGAGTGGAGGGGAGCTAGGATTTGACATGGGCTGATGGTGGGGCTAGGAAAGTACTAGAAATGAGCTGATGGGGGGGCTGGGATTTGGAAATGAGCTGATGGAGGGACTCGGATAGGACTGGAAATGGATGGGGGAGCTAGGACTGGAAATGGGCTGATGGGGGACTAGGACTGGAAATGGGCTGATGCAGGGACTAGAAGGGAGCGGATGCTGGGTGGGGCTGGAACTAGAAGGGAGTTGATGTTGGGGGAGGATTAGAATGGGATGGAGCTGGGAAAGTGAAATGGAGAGGGAAAAATATTTTGTGTGAGAGGGAAGACAAATCTACAATTGGCCGGATATTGGGAGAGTAAGTGGGGATTGAGGATGGAGGGGTAAAATTTGAGTGGATGAAATAGGAATGAGGAAAGAGCAAAAGGAGAAAGATTAGTATGTTAAAGCAGATGTAGAGAGAGAATGGAAAAAAAAACTAGAAGAGAGAAGAAAGGACAAATGGACAGCAGACGATGGAGAGTTAGCAGAAGACACAAAGAAACCAGAAGAAAGTGGCTGGAGCAATTGCCACTGGAAAAAAATGCACAAAAGGTAGAAAAATATCTCTTTATTTTGAATTTATACAGTGTGCATAGGAATTTGTTCATAGGGATTTTTTTAACTATAGTCCGGCCCTCCAACGGTCTGAGGGACAGTGAACTGGCCCCCTGTTTAAAAAGTTTGAGGACCCCTGATCTATGATGTAAGGGGCATGTATCACAAGGACTGACAAAATTTAATTGCTCATGAAAAATTACTCATTTCATTCTGAGGTCCTTTTTCTCCTGAGTTTTTCCTTATAATAAAGAAAAGGATTTGGAACAAGATTTGCACTCCTACAACAGGTGTTTGCTGGCTTTCACGCATTAAGAGACTTCATTCAAACTTACTAGGACTGGGATAGATAAAGAGGAAAAAGCAGCTTTGGAACTATCCCACCTTTCTACATTTGCATTTTGATCGCATGGCCCTTAAAAGAGGTCCAAATCTGTGATTCAGAAGAGTAAGAAAATGTAACTTTAACTGTTTTGCATGAAGAATCTTAGGGACCGATATTTAGAGGCCAATCACCGGTATTGAATATCTGGGTAAGCCAGATAACATAGAAGCTAACCAGGCAGTGGCGATATTCAGCCACTGTCCAGTTAGCTTCGGTGACGAAAGTTAGGACAGCCTTTATTGTGCGTAACTTTTGCCACTTAGGGATAACTGGGCAGCAACTGAATATTACTGCTGCCTGGCTATCTCTGGGTGCCGCCTCCGTAGCGACCCCAGAACATCCTGATGCTAGTCAGTTAACCCGATTAATGTTATTAGCAGGTCTGCTAACCACATTAATTGCTTTAAATATTGGGCCCTTATTTTACATGAATTCTAAGTTTTAAGGGTATACTTAGATGTCCTCATTACACAAGTGAACCTGACAAGAATATCCAACTCAAAACTGTGCATGTGTGCCATTTACTTGGGAAAGCCCTCACTATGTTATGAATGGTTTATTTGAATAATACAGTATCCTTATGCTTTAAATCACAACTTATTTAGAAGGTATATAATTTCTAGAGTTTCATGTTTTAGGCTTCTGTTAATCCTCCATCCATTGTGCGTAATCCTCCTTGCAGTCTGTATAATTCTTCCTTTCTTTAAAGCTTCAGTGACCATTTAGGGAAAGAACTTGCTCACATTATCCTTCCTCATCACTTAGCTTAGGATATGTCCTGTAGGGCAAATAAAGCAACTACCAACTTAATCCATCACCATGCCCTAGTTGTTGAAATGGAGTTGGAGCTCCTGTGCTAAATCTAACTTTGTTTTCAGTAAGTGCATATACTTGGATGGATAGATGGTCCTTATTGACCATGGACTACTAGCTCTAGTCTAACTAATTTCTTTTTTTCTTTTAGTTCTTTTAAGAGCCTAGGTTCATCATTTTTCAGCTCTGTAATCCTTTTTATTTTTTGGCTAAGAAAAATGAAAAATCTGCTTGAATGCCCAAGTTGAAATTTAGTTTAAGCTATGTTAAGTTACTAATATTGCCTAGCATATTATGATTTACTTTTCAGGATTCTTTGATTAATTAGATGAATGACTTTCCTTCAGGCAGGCCCAGCATCCAGTGCTGGACATGAATACAGAGCCATCGCAAAATGAGCAGATAATTTGGGATGATCCCACGGCAAGAGAAGAGAGAGCCCGACTTGCCAACAACTTACAATGGCCAAACAGCCCTTCTCAGTACTCTGAACAACTGCATGCTGGCATGAAGGATATAGGCAAGGAAAGCTCCCAACAAAAAGAGTCCTTGACAGATTCCGAAATCGCTGAACTGGGTAAATAATGCAGCAGACAAATCAATCTCTGATATTTTTCTTACTAATGTTACAGTGCTGAGTGCCTTTGCTGAGTTACTGAAAATAGTTCAAAGGAGTAGAACAG
Organism: Ichthyophis bannanicus; assembly: GCA_033557465.1. Classification (NCBI taxonomy): domain Eukaryota; kingdom Metazoa; phylum Chordata; class Amphibia; order Gymnophiona; family Ichthyophiidae; genus Ichthyophis; species Ichthyophis bannanicus. The sequence goes on along the minus strand of CM066031.1, from coordinate 618,294,818 downwards.
AAAAGAATTCTAGCTTAGCCACTTTCAGAGACATCCATAACAGGCAAAATATGAGGAATGGCAGAAGAAAGGCAGGTATGATACAATACCAGGATTGTAAAAAAAAATACAATGCATATATGAAACATGAAAATCCAGAAAGGAAAACATTCACAGAAAATCTATTTTCCCTCTCATCTTTGAAAGTGGAAATTCAGAGGATATTTTAAGACTACTATCATTCCAGATTTTATGATGATTTTCATGATGTTTCATATATGCAATTTAGTTTGGCCCATCTCAATTTTTTTTATTTTATTTTTAATTGCATTTACAATATGCATCCAAGATATAACATGAATGTAAGAAAAAAAGGGAGTATACAAACATAACTTCATCAAAAATAGAAGAAAAAAATTAAAACTCCATAACTTAGACCACAAAAAAAGGAAAAAAGAGGAGGAGGTACCAAGAAATCAATAGGTCAGTGAGAGAACTCACCACTATAGAGAAATAAAAATACATCAGACAGGTGAAGACTTAAACGTCAGCCAAATAGGTAGGGACAGCAACTTGAACACCAACTTCTTCTCTAGCAACCAAGAACTCCATAAGCTGTTTTGGGTCAAAGAACAAATATGCATTATCTTTGAAAGAAACACAACATTTAACAGGAAATTTCATTTGGAAGGAAGCTCCTGTAGTTAAGACTCTCGGCCGAAGCCTTAGGAACTCCTTGTTCCGCAACTGAGACCCATGAGATAAATGAGGAAACATCCTAACCAATGACCACAAAAAAAAACCATTAAAGTTCCTGAAATAAGAACGAAAAATCAAAGCATTATGGTTTAGGCACTCTATATACCGCCCTTTACTTGTGCATATCTGACTTCAGGGCGAGAGTGACCAGCATAGTGGACCTATCTGTGATAATCTCCAGGGAATTCTCTAAGAATCCCATCAGGTCCCCTCCTCCCAATGAAACGGCCCCAGGATCATCTCTATTTTTTTTAACCTGCCAAAGTAGAGAGACTACGGTGTACTAACTGTGTAGATGTTTGTAACTGGAATAACTCAAATGGCTATGCAATGGAAGTCCTGAACTATTTCCTTTAACACACCATAAAGGCCATCACTTTTTGTTAAAATTAACCATCTGGCTTCATTATAATTGTTGCAAATGATTTGTTCTCCATAGCTGCCTGTGATGCCGAGAGTATCCAGCGTTCACAATTAATAGAGTGTCCAGTGTTCATGATTAATAGAGATCCAGAAACTCCAGTGAAAGATGAGCCGCTGATCCCTACACCACAAGCTCCAAGCATCGCCTTTCCTCTAGCCAATCCCCCTGTGGCTCCTCCACCTAAAGAAAAGGTTAGTTAAACTATATTAACCGTGGACTGTTGCCTTAAATTGTTCTTGTCTATTATACCACACCCCTGTGTAATCATATTGGTAGTGGGAAAGGAGTGAAAGGAATTTGAATAGCTATTTGTAAAGCAAGGTGTACATGATGAGGATAAAAAAAATACATTTATTGGTATCTTCACAGTTTTTCATGTGCCCTATTGTTAAAGCCAGTTTTCCTTATTGTCCTTCCAGTCCAGTCCAGATGTGTTTATTATCAGCTGTCACCAGCAGCTGGAGACTGAGCATGTCAGGTCTTGATGATGTCATGATACATAGGCAGTCTGCACCGCCCACCAAGACCAGTATATTCAGTCTGTAGCAGCTGGTGAGTGTCGTTTATGTGCTCTTGACTCCATTGAAGGGCTTCAACTAAGAAAAAAAAGAAAACAGATGCTGATTTTTGAGCAAGGGGCTAATTGGCTAGAGACTACAATTTAAAAAAATTAAATAAAATCAAAGGAAAGGAGAGAGAAATGGAGGCCATTTAAAATCACTGATCCCTTGAGTGGGAGGTGTGCCTGCCGTGGTATTGGGCCTCACTGGAAAGCCAGGAGATTTATCTGACTATGTGGGGCTTTTGGGTCGGCCCAGTCTGGTGAGGGAATTTACCTGGTGGTCCAGGTCCCTTTCCCTTACTCTTATCTGAATTCTCTGTTACTCCTCCCGAGTCTGATAAAGCATTAGCTGCCTCGGGTTAGTGTGGTCACTCTCTTCTGTGCCACGATTTAAAAAAAAAAAAAAGGAAACATGAAGGGCAGTTTTACATAGCAGAAACTTCTGTTTTCTCCAGGACCAAGCAGGAAGTCAGTCCTCACATATGGGTGTCATTGGCGCCGATGAAGCTCCAGCGGAGCATTTCCCCAGCTTTCTATGAAAGCCTTTGGGAATGCAGGCACGCATGCGCGGTTCCCTTCCCGCCTAAAGGTGCCATCTTACCTCAGTCTCTTTTTTTCCGAGAAGCCCACCGGACGTGTGTCCTGTTCTCCCGGTTAAAAGTTGATTTTTTTCGGGGATACTCGCTATTTTTTCTCCGGTTCGACGCCGGTTCCCCTCCCGCCGGGTTCAGTACACTGGTATCGAGCCCGATTCTTCTTTTTCAGTTTTTGCCCTTCGTGGCTGGCGTTCGCGCCCTTTTTTCATTTTTCCCTGGAAGGTCGGTCTTTTGACCTCGAGGGGACTCTTTTTTTCCCCGATGGCTTCCAGCGGTTTCAAGAAGTGTGATCGGTGTAAGAAATTAATGTCTCTCACCGACACACACGACTGCTGCCTTCGGTGCCTCGGTCCTGATCACGACCCTAAGTCGTGTGGACCATGTGGGAAGATATCTTCCAAGGCACTCCGCAGTTGCCAGCAGCAGAAGGAAAGGCTTTTCTCGGACTCAGCCTCCAGCCGGGCCCGGACCTCATCTGAGGCCTCGACATCTCGGGATTTGGATCCCGAGCGCCGTCGAAGCTCCTCGGACAGGGGGTCCCCCAACCGGGAACGCAAGAGGAAGAAGCGGCTCACGAGGGCGTCGGAGGAGGAGGTCACTGGCTCCTCGAGGGCCAGGTCTAAGACCCCCCGACCGTCGCCCCGGGCCCGTGGACCAAGAGAAGCCTGCCAAAGTTCCTCACGTGGAGCCGGAGTCTGCTGGACACGTAAGCCCCTTAGTCCTCGAGGACTCTCCTCCCAGAGAGCCGACGTCGGGCCCGAGTTGGTGGCTGCTGCGTCTCCCGAGCTGAGTCTCAGGATGACAGCCTTGGAGAGCAGATTGTCTGCCTTCATGGAGCAGCAGCAAGCACTGATGGCTAGCCTGTCTGGCGCATCTGCCCCGACCACCGGGACATCGACTTCGAAGTCGACCCCGGAGACCGAGCCGATACTCGAGTCCATCATGGCTCGAAGTCGACCTCGGACGCGGTCACCCTCGACCTCCCGCTTCAGGGCCCTCGGGGTCGGACCCTGACTCCTCGTCGGACGAGTCCGCCTGGGAGACAGAGGATGAGGAGTGCCCCGATACGTTCAAGACTCGGTGCGTCCGTCGGACTCACTGCAGTCTGAGCCCCGGAGTAGATCCCCTCCGGAGGATACCCGGTTCTCGGAGTTCGTCCGGGATATGGCCACTGCCTTGGCTATTCCGGCGGACCCCGAGGAGGAGCCTCGAGCTGAGGAGCTCGAGGCCCTGCAGTATGACTCTCCTCCGAAGGAGGCCTTTACTGTCCCGGTTCCTCCGATGCTGGAACGGCTCCTCTTCCGGATGTGGGAGGCACCGGCCTCGGCGCCGGTTTTAAGCAAGCAAGGCGACTCGATATACCGACTCAGGAAGAGCCCTGGCTTTCAGAAGGCACAGCTACCACACCATTCCATGGTTGTGGAATCGGCCATGCATCGTCTGAAGAGCCAGAAGATGCACTCCGCGGTGCCCCCCGGCAGGGAGGCCCGGAACCACGATGGCATCGGTAGAAAGTGCTTCCAGGGCTCGATGCTTGCTTGCCGTGTCCAGTCTTACCAGCTGTACATGGGCATGTACTTGCGGGACCTGGCCAAGGAGTTGGCCGGGTTCTCTGCTGGACTCTCCGGGGAACCCTTGCAGAGATTCAAGTCCTTGTCCTCGGGGATTCGGGACTGCTCGAAGTTCATGTCCCGCGCCGCCTACGATGGCTTCGAGGCTTCGGCCCGAGTTGCGGCAGCCGGCATCGCGGCTCGATGCCAGGCGTGGCTGCAGTCATCGGACCTCGAGCCATGGGTTCAGGACAAGTTGGTCGATGTTCCTTGCCGAGGTGAAAACCTTTTTGGCAAGCCCATGACCCAGAAGGCCGCCCAGCTCGAAACAGAGCACCTTACACGGACAAGGCTGTCTAGAAAGACCTCTGCCCCTTCTCATAAAAAGAAGGGCTCGGGTAAAAAGCCCTTTTACCCGAGGAAGGGCACTGCCTACAAACAGTACCCTCAATATCAGGCTGCCCAAGCTGCACCCCATGGTCAGCAAGCCAAGGGGCAGGGTAATGGGCCCCGTAGGCAGAGGACCTCCAAGCCTTCAGCCCCTGCTCCCACTCGGCAGGGTGGGAGGTTTTGACTCCTTGAGTGTAGCCTCTCCGTCCCTGCTATCCCAACCCTGCACAGGAGGTCGCCTCGCCCTATTTGCCCACCAGTGGACCCTTATTACCGGGGACAGTTGGGTATTGGCCATAGTCCACAAGGGCTATGCACTACATTTTCACCAACTGCCTCCACCATACTTTCCAGGGGAGCCTCCAAGGCCTTCCCTACACACAGACCTTCTCCTTCAGGAACTTCAAGGTCTGTTGGTGGACAGGGCGGTGGAACCTGTGCTTCCCCACTTGCAAGGTCATGGTTTCTACTCCAGGTATTTCCTGGTGCCCAAAAGAACCGGGGGCCTTCGACCCATTCTGGACCTCAGGAACCTCAACAAGTTCCTAGAGAAAGAAAAGTTCAAGATGCTTACTCTTGGAACACTTCTGCCCTACCTCCAGCAGGGAGATTGGCTATGCTCCTTAGATCTAAAGGATGCGTACACTCACATCCTCATTCATCCAGACCACAGAAAGTACCTCAGGTTCATTGTGGGAGGAAACCATTATCGGTACAGAGTACTGCCTTTTGGCCTAACCTCCGCTCCCAGGGTCTTTACCAAATGCCTGGCGGTGGTGGCGGCCTAACTGAGAAATCAAGGCATCTTTGTCTTCCCCTATCTGGACGACTGGCTCATCAGGGGTCAGACGTGCCAGGAGGCAAGACAGGCCACTCTCAGAACTATTGCTCTTCTTCAAAGCTTGGGATTTGTAATAAACTTTGCAAAGTCCACTTTGCTCCCCTCCCAGAACTTGGAGTTCACAGGAGCGAGGCTAGACTCTGTCCTGGCAAAGGCATTCTTGCCAGCAAACAGGGCCCAAAGACTGATGGACTTGGAAAATCAGTTTCTCAGGGGGTCTGTGGTCTCCGCCAGACTCTGCCTGAGGCTGCTTGGCCACATGGCTTCGACGGTTCATGTAACCCCCAATGCCAGGCTCCATATGCGGCCTGCACAATGGTGCCTTCGCAGTCAATGGTCACTGGCCACAGGCAGCCTCAGAGACAGGATATGGGTGTCCAGACCATTTCTGGACTCCCTCAGCTGGTGGTTGTACCCACCCAATCTGCTAAAAGGGGTACCCTTTCAAATTCCTGGGTACACTGTGGTGCTAACCACAGACGCCTCCCTGCAGGGCTGGGGGGCTCATTGTCTGAACAAGTGCACCCAGGGCCTGTGGTCTCCTTGGGAGGCTGCACAGCAGATCAATCTCCTAGAACTCAGGGCTATTCGATTAGCACTCAAAGCTTTCTCTCCTACCCTGGCTCATCAATCTGTCCTGGTTCAGACGGACAACCAAGTAGCCATGTTTTATGTGAACAAACAGGGCGGGACTGGGTCCATGCTCCTTTGTCAGGAGGCTCAGGACCTTTGGTCTTTTGCCCTCAAGCACAACATGCTCCTCAGGGTGGTGTACCTTCCAGGCCAGGAGAACTACCTGGCCGACAGGTTGAGCGGAATTTTGCAGCCCCACGAGTGGCAGCTGAATCCCTTGATAGTTCAAAAGATCTTCCTGAAATGGGGTCTCGCTTTGATAGATCTCTTTGCCAGTCCACTGAACAAGCAACTGCCAAGGTTCTGCTCCAGGCAACCGCATCCTCAGCGGATAGCACCGGATGCTTTTCTGATTCCCTGGTGTATGCGTTTCCTCCCACGCCCTTGGTGGCCCGAACTCTGTTCAAGATTCTTCAGGACAAGGCCTCGGTCCTGCTGGTAGCTCCCAGGTGGCCGAGACAGCCTTGGTTTCCACTTCTGCTTCAGCTGGCGGTGGATTCCCCACTGCCTCTGAGGTTGCAGCCCGACCTTCTCTCCCAGGATCAGGGTTCACTTCTGCACCCCAATCTCAAAGCTCTCAATTTGATGGCCTGGAGGCTGCAAGGGTAGTTTTGGCTCCCTGGGGCCTACCTCAGGAAGTTGAGGAAGTTGTCCTAGCCTCTAGGAAACAGTCCACTAGGATAACCTATGCTCTCAAATGGAAAAGGTTTTCTGTGTGGTGTCAGCTACGTACAGAGGACCCTTTCTCCTGTACTGTACCAGTAGTGCTTCAGTACTTACTGCACTTGTCCAATCAGGGACTTAAGTCCAATTCTGTTCGGGTCCACCTCTCAGCTCTAGCAGCTCACCACTCACTGGTGGAAGGACATTCTTTGTCAGTTCACCCCTTGGTGTCCAGGTTTCTCAGAGGCTTGCTCTTGCTCAAGCCTCCCATCCGTCCTCCTGCCCCTGAGTGGGAGTTGAATGTGGTCTTGCAGCAACTGACTCGCCCACCTTTTGAGCCGATGGCTACTTGTTCACTGCGCTTCCTATCCTGGAAGACTCTCTTCCTGATAGCCCTTACTTCGGCTAGGCGAGTGAGTGAGCTTCAGGCCCTGGTCTGTGATAGGCCTAACACCAGGATTTATAGGAACAGGGTAGTCCTCAGGACTCATCCAAAGTTCCTTCCAAAGGTTGTCTCCTCTTTCCACCTCAATCAGGAGGTGGTTCTTCCAACATTCTTCCCTAGGCCTCATGCTAGCCAGGCTGAAGCAGTTCTGCATACCCTGGACTGTAGGAGGGCCTTATCCTTCTACCTTGACCGTACGCAGGGGCATAGAAGGGCTACTCAACTCTTCGTATCCTTTGACCCCAATAAGTTGGGATTGGCTGTGTCCAAGCGTACCTTGTCCATCTGGGTTGCTGAGTGTATCACCTGGGCTTACAAGGCGGCTGACCTTCCTTTGCAGGGTCGGGTTACGGCCCACCGTGTCAGGGCAATGGCTGCCTCAGTGGCTCATCTCCGCTCTGTGCCCTTGGTAGACATCTGCAGGGCTGCAGCTTGGTCTTCAAGCCAGACTTTTGCGGCCCATTACTGTCTGGAGAGGGAGTCCCGTAGGGACAGTGCTTTTGGCCAAGCAGTACTCCGGAATCTCTTTGAGGTTTAGGCACTCCTGCCCTCTGTTGGGCTACCGGTGGAGGTTGTGTCCTTGAAAAGCCTTTCTTTGCTGCTGGGACTAGAGGGAGTTCTCTTGTTCAGCCTGGGTTCCTCGGTAGCCCAGAGCTTGGGAGTCACCCATATGTGAGGACTGACTTCCTGCTTGGTCCTGGAGAAAGAGTAGTTACTCACCTGTAACAGGTGTTCTCCAGGAGCAGCAGGAATCAGTCCTCACAACCCTCCCTCCTCCCCTGGGAGTTGCAGTTGTACATAGTTTATTTTTTACATTTTTGTGTGCTGTTCTTAGCTATGTCATTTGACTGAGGTAAGATGGCACCTTTAGGCAGGAAGGGAACCGCGCATGCGTGCCTGCATTCCCAAAGGCTTTCATAGAAAGCTGGGGAAATGCTCCGCTGGGGCTTCATCGGCGCCGATGACACCCATATGTGAGGACTGATTCCTGCTGCTCCTGGAGAACACCTGTTACAGGTGAGTAACTACTCTTTCAGCGCCGTCAGCAGTAACTGGCTGTGTCGGCAGCTCCCATTCCCCGTTTGCAGTTTTTCAATGGTCAGTGAGTGTGAAGAGGTCTTGGCATGTTTTACTTTCAGTTTGTAATGTTTGCTATGCCGACAGGAAAACCAGCATGTGCAGCATGTGGGAGCAGTTGGGGCACACTGTCCACTGTGGGGTTCTGCTGGAGATGTGAGCAGGAGGTTCGTTCGGTGGAGGAGACTTTGGCAGGGCATAAAACTGTGTTGGCAGAGGTATTTCCTTCAGTGGAGGAACAAAGCCACCTTGCTGAGTCTGTTTACTCTATGGTTTTGGTAGGAACGGCAGCCATTTCGGGGCAGTCCAGCCTCTCCAGTCCTGTAGTGGAGGCCAGGCAAGACCTTTTATTTCAGACCCCCTACAGCCTCAGGCAGTCAGGATGGACAGGTTTCTACCCCTGCTTGGGTGCCTTTTTCTCCGGACTTCATCTTGCTCCTTCATTAGGCATACTGCCTGAACCAGGGGTTAGGAGAAGGGATGCCGAAGCTACCAAGATGCGGGGATTCCAGAGTCACAACAGGACAGACAGGTGGACTCCGGAGAACCTCTTGCTAAGTGAAAATGTCAGGAAGATGTACTCTGGAAAGAGGCAGCGTCTGGCCAGTCAGTGTTTTCGGAAGATCTGATGGGAGGGTACCTTTGATCTCGGGGGGAGTCCCCCATAGGGAAACTCGAGGAAGGGGAGATCCCACCAGAGGAAGACCCTCAATATTGTTAGCATGTTCCGGAGAGAGGAGCTGGTGACCCTAATTACCCATTCCCTTGCGGTTCTTAATATGCCCCAGAGTTTTCAGACTGCTGAAGAGCCTTTAGAAGATCCCCTCCTACAGGGAGTTAAAATCCCAGATTGCCTTTCTGGTCCATAGAGTGATCAAGCAGATGATCAAAGATGAGTAGGAAGTACCAGAGGTGGGCTTGCGGGGGAGTCGAGCAATGACGCGACTGTTTACCCCTTGCCTGAACGGGAGAAGGTCTAGCTGAAGTCTCCACGGGTGGACGCACTAGTGTCTGTGGTTACCAAGAAAACCACTATTCATGTGGAGGGTGGCATGGCCTTGAAGGAAATTCAGAACCACAAGCTTGAGACCTTATTGAAGCAGGCTTTCGATATTAATGCCCTGTCCTTGCAGACGTCCATCTGCAGAGCCTATGTGGCTCGAACATTGCTCCACCATCTCATCTCCTCCTCTAATAAAACCTTCTGCCCCCTTGACCCTATTCCCTCTGCCTGGTTACTCTCACCCTCACAGTCCTTTCTTCCCTATATTCAAATCCTTATTAACACTAGTTTATCCACCGGGACTTTTCCCTCACCTTGGAAGCACGCCCTAATCCGCCCTCTACTTAAGAAACCCTCCCTTGATCCCAACAATTATCGTCCAGTCTCGCAACTCCCCTTCCTTTCCAAACTTCTCGAGAAGGTTGTTTTCGCCCAGCTTTCCCACCACCTCGACTCCACCAATTTCCTTCACCCCCGCCAATCCGGTTTCCGCCCAGGGCACAGCGTTGAAACTGTTCTTCTCGCTTTCACCAATGCTTTGCATGTTGCACACGATCGTGGTGAAATCTCGGTGGCGGTTGCCCTCGACCTCTCTGCTGCCTTCGACTTGGTCGATCACTCCCTCCTTCTATCCCGATTACGTGACGCCGGACTCTGTAGCACAGTCTTTCGGTGGTTCCACTCCTTTCTTTCCTCCCGCTCTGGTGCTGTTCTCCCCTCTTCCCTTCACTCCCCTCCATCTGACTCCTTCCCCCTATCCTGTGGCGTTCCACAGGGTTCAGTGTTAGCCCCTCTCCTCTTCAATCTTTTCCTGACTCCCCTCACACTTCTCATTCAGCAATTTGGTATCTCTGCCTTCTATTACGCCGATGACATTCTCCTTTTGCACCACACCTCCCCCATCAACCCTGACCTTGCCCCGCTTAACTCCTGTCTGGCTGCTGTCTCCATCTGGATGTCTCAGAATTGCCTGCACCTCAACCCCTCCAAAACAACAGCAATCTGGTTTCCACATGGCCACCCCCCTCCTTTAACGGCTCCCTCTTTTTCTGGCTTTCCCATCTCACTGGTCACTACTTTTCGGTATCTCGGCGTGCTTTTTGATTCGGACCTAACCTTCTCTGCTCATGTCTCCTATGTTTCCAAAACTTCCTTTTTTTACCTTAGGTAAATTCGTGCTATTCGCCCTTTCCTATCTCCCTCTGCTCTGGCCACCTTTCTGCTTGCTCTCGTCATCTCCCGCATAGATTTCGCCAACTCAATTTTTTCCAGCATCACTAAGACCCAACTGTCACGACTTCAGCATATTCAAAATACTGCCGCTCGCCTTATCTCCTACTCTTCCCCCAGAGACCATGTTACTCCTCTCCTTTCCCGTCTTCACTGGCTTCCTATCTCCTTTCGCATTCATTTCAAACTTCTTACGCTCACTCATAAAGCTCTCCATACCTCCACACCACTATACCTGTCCGATCTCATTCACTTCCACACCCCCAGACACACCCCTCGCTCCTTCCACCTCAACCGCCTTGCACTCCCCTCCCCCTCAGCTGCTCATCTTCAATCTACCCGATCCTCAGCCTTCTTCTTCATTGGCCCAGCCCTATGGAACTCCTTACCCACCTCTCTCCGTCTGGAGCCTCATCACACCACTTTCAAACAAGCTCTGAAGACCCACCTCTTCTCCCTTGCCTTCAATCACCCTCCTCTCTAGCCTATCCTCCCCCCCACTTTGTCTACCCTCCCTTTTGTTTCCGCTTTTCTCTTTTACTTCTTCTCCTTTCCTGTCAAAGAAAATTTGTAACTTCCTTTCCGTTTTCAGCCTTGTGCCTGCTGTACTTTAACCTTTTTGTGATTGTAAACCGCCCTGCTTAATACTGAAGGGCGGTCAAGCAAATTCAATAAACATAAACATAGTTGGGCACAAGGCTTGCTAGATTCCAAGTTGTGTCTGCAGCAGCCCTCTGTGGAGGCAACTAAGCTGAAATTGGGGGCAGCCTCTCTGGCGGATGCCTTTTATGACTTCGTATGGGCTTTAGCAAAGAGTATGGCCTCAGTCATTGGGGTATGGCGATTCTTGTGGCTGAGCAACTGGTCCGCAGATGTGTCCTCAAAGACGTGCATCAGCAAGCTCCCCTTTAAAGGAAAGCTCTTGTTTGGAGATGCTCTAGAGAAGATGGTAAAGGACTTGGGTGAGTCCAAGGGGGCTTGACTTCCGGACTATAAGCCGAAGCCAGTCAGAGCGGCAGTGCCAGCTCATAGACAGCCAAAGGATTTCAGGCGTTTCCAGACTGTACGCTTTGCCCCTTTTCAGAGGGCTCGATACCCTGTGTGGGGGCAGTCCTTTCAGGGTGGTAGGGGCTTTGGCAGCGGATATTACGCTGCTACCCCAACAAGTTTGAAAAAGTCGCAATGAAGCGAGGGAGAATTAGTGCCGGTAGGAGGTCATCTTCAGAAGTTTTATCCCGCCTGGGCCCAAATCACCTCTGGGTGCTGGAGGTGATACGCGAAGGTTTCACACTCGAGTTGACTTGGACGCTCACCAATGCTTTTCTGATGTCCCCTTGCAAGGCTCCAGCCAAGGTGACAACTGTGCGCGAGACTCTACGGTGGATGCTGCAGTTGGAAGCCATGGTAAGGGTCCCGGCTGACCAATTTGGTTGCAGTCAATACTCCATTTACAAAAAAGAAGGCACTTTTCGTCCCATCCTGGACCTCAAGCATGTAAATAGGGTGTTGTAGTTCCACCCTTCCGCATGGAGACTCTCCGCTCCTTGGTGGTGGCGGTAAGAAGGGGCGAGTTCCTCACGGCACTCGACCTCACAGAAGCGTTACCTGCACATTCTGATCTGTCCAAACCATCAGAGATTCCTGTACTTTGACCTCCCCATGGGCCACTTTCAGTTTCATGTACTGCCTTTCAGGCTGTCCACGGCCTCTCAGGCATTTATCAAGGTCATGGTGGTGGTGGCAGCGTCCATGCATCGCAAAGGAGTTCTCGTGCATCCATACCTGGACAACTGGTTGATGCACACAAAGTTGGCTGAGGAAAGTTGTGAAGCAACGCAGCGGGTGGTGGACTTACTGCAATGTCTAGGTTGGGTAGTCAACTTCACTAAGAGCAGTTTACAACCAGTGCAAGACCTGGTGTATCTGGGGGCACATTTTCAAATGGAGAAGGATCTCATCTCCTTGCCCACCAAACGCATATAGAAGTTGCGGGGAGCAGGTGTGTCACTTTCCCCAGTTGGCAGCCCCCGTGTCCTGGCATTACCTACAGTTATTGGGCTTGATGGCAGCCACGATCAAGCTAGTCCCTTGCGCCCCTTGAAGAGAGCGCTTCTGGCATGTTGGTCTCCTCAGAAGCATGAGCTCTCGAGAAGATTGATCTGTCCTTTAATCATCAGGGTGGCGCTGCGGTGGTGGCTACTCCTGCAGAAACTCTTGACATGCATGCTGCTGAAACCGACCATGTGGATCCCACTAACCACGGATGCCAGCCTCTCTGGATGGAGGGGGTGCATTGTGAGATGCAAGTCACGCAGGGTTGCTGGACTCAGGAGGAAAATTGGTGGTCCATCAACAGCTTGGAAATGAGAGGCCTGCACTTCTTTCAACTACTCCTACAGGGGAGAACGGTGAGTGTTCTCAGACAATGCCACCTTGGTGGTGTACATCGATCATCGGGGTGGCTTGGGAAGTGTCCTACTTGAGGACAAGGTCGCTTCCATCCTAGTGTGGTGAAAGCAAATCTTTAGACTCTCTCAGTGGCTCATGTGGCCGGAAGAGAAAACTTACAGGTTGATTTTCTGAGTTGTCATCGGCTGGATCTGGGCGAGTGGGTTCTCGATCCGGCGATTTTTGCCCGACTAGTCCAGCATTTGGGTAAGCCAATCATGGGTCTGATGGCAACCACCAGTAACACGAAGGCATCCTGATTCTTCAGCAGAAGGAAAGAATGGATATCCGAAGTTCTGGACACCCTGGTTCAAGCCTGGCTGAAGGAAGCGAATCCTGAATGTGTTTCCCCCTGGGCTCAAATAGGGAGCATTCTCCAAAGGATAGAGTCTCATGCTGGTCTGGTGATTTTGATAGTGCCAGACTGGCCTCTGAGACCATGGTATGCGGATCTAGTCTTTTTGATGGTGGACACTCCATGGTGTCCTCTGGCGCAGCCCAACCTCCTGTCACAGGGGCCAATTCTCATATCTCAGGTGGATTGATTCTTGCTTAAGGCTTGGCTCTTGAAAGGGCTCAACTGAGAAAGAAAGGCTACTCTGCTTCAATGATAACCGCTATGTTGAGAGCCCGTAAATGCTCCACCTCCTTGTCTTATGTACATGTCTGGAGAGTCTTTGAGGACTGGTGTGCCAGAAGAGTGTGCCGAGCGTTAGCAGCCATTTTGCCCAAGATACCTTCTTGCAGGTGGGATTGGATAAGGGTCTTGCTTTCAATTCACTTCGAGTCCAGGTGCGGCCCTTACCTGCTATCGCAGATGGGTGTAAGGGGTGTCCGTGGCTATCCATCCAGAAGTAGCGCGTTTTCTGAGGGCAGTCAAGCATGTAAAGTTGCCATTACGGGCTCTGTCCCCCCCCCCCCCCTTGGAATCTCATTTTAGTGCTGTCGACTTTCACGGGTCCTCCCTTTGAGCCATTGGGTGCTGCCACATTGAAGGATTTGACATTGAAGACGGCTCTATGTGGTAGATTTCGGAGCTTCAGGCATTGACTTGCCAGGAGCCTTTTTTGACTCTGTCAAGGGAAAAGTTGGTCTTGCGACCTATTCTTTCCTTTCTGCCTAAAGTGATTTCGGCCTTCCATCTTAATTAGTTGTCGGCACCAGCCCGCTTCACAGGCCCCCTGGACCCGTCTTCCAGAAAACGGTAAAATTTTGTCTCGCCCAGGTTCTTCATCAGCTTCTCCAAATCTGCTCCAAAAAGAAGCCAACAAAGTTCCTGATCTGGAAGCCCTAATGGTGGAAATGGACTTGGACATTGTGGCCATTACAGAAACATGGTTTAATGAGTCACATGAATGGGATATAGCCATAACTGGCTATAATCTATTCAGAAGAGATAGAGAAGGTAGAAAAGGAGGAGGAGTAGCCTTGTATGTCAAAAGCAATATTAAAGCTGCTGAAATGCAATGGACGTGGGGAAAAGAAGTAGCTCTGGATTGTGTTGGAAAGAGGAGATGGCACTGTCATCCATACTGGTGTGGTCTACAGGCCTTCAACCCATACCGAAGAAATGGAAAGCAAATTGATTGTTGATATTGCAAAGATAGCCATGGAGGGGGAAGTGATTATATTGGGTGACTTTAATCTACCCGATGTGGATTGGAGTGTTCCTTCTGCAAATCTGGAAAGAAGTAAAAAAAAATGTGGATGCCTTCCAAGATGCGTTACTTAAACAAATGGTGATGAAACCGACCAGGGAAAGCTCTGTGCTAGATTTAGTGCTCACCAACGGAGATAGCATGTCGAATATCTGCTGCTCCCAACCAAATTGGTCAGCCGGGACCCATGTGAGCAGCAGCTATCATCACACGGTGTGGTTTGAGATAAAAGCCAAGGTGGAATCCAATCACAGCAAACTCAAAGTCTTAGACTTCAAAAATGCTGACTTCAGTAAAATGGCCAAGTACCTGAAGGAGGAGTTGGTAGGGTGGGAGGGGTTAAGGGAAGTGGAATTGCAATAGGTTAAACTAAAGAAAGCAATAAAAGGTGCAACAGATACATACGTAAGGAAAGTAAATAAAAACAAGAGGAAAAGAAACCTATTTGGTTCTCCAAAGAAGTGGCTGCACAAATAAAGGCAAAAAACACAGCTTTTACAAAATTCAGAAGCTGGCAAACAGAGGAACACAGAAAACAATACAAGATCAAGCTAAAAGAGACAAAAAGAGAAATAAGGATAGCAAAATCAAAGGAAGAAGAAAAGATGGCTAAAGAAGTTAAGTGTGGTGACAAGACTTTTTTCACGTATATTCGGGAGATGAGGAAAATCTGAGGTGGAATTGCTGGCAAGATCCCTCGACTGGTGGCAAAACCTGGGCCTCTTCCAGGCACCCCCGCCTCTTCCAGGTACCCTAACCACTGATGCCTCTCTCCAGGACTGGGGAGCTCACTGCAGAGTTCACCCAGGGTTGCTGGTCCAGGGAGGAGTCTCTGTTGCAGATCAACCTCCTGGAACTCTGGGCGGTAGCCCTCGCCCTACATGCATGCTGTTCCTCTTGTGGAACAGACCTGTGCTGGTCCAGACGGACAGCCATGTTGCAGTGTTCTATATAAACAAGCAAGGGGGCAGGGCTTGTACTCCCTCTGCCAGGAGGCTGCAGCCCTCCTCTGCTTTGCAGTGCACAATGACATGCTTCTGCGAGCAGTCTACCTCCTGGGCCAGGACAACTAGCTGGAGGACATACTGAGCAGAGTTCTGTGCCCACATGAGTGGCGTCTCGACCCTGCAGTAGTGAAGCAGTTCTTCCGCCTTTGGGGCTGGCCCGAGATGGACCTCTTTGGCTCTCTGGAAAATGCGCAGCTGGCTCGCTTCTGCTCCAGGCAGCTGCACCCACAGAGGGTAGTGGCAGAAGTGTTCCTGCTGTCATGGTCTGAGGGACTGCTATATGCATTCCTACTGACTCCCCTGGTCAGAATTCCCACTACTGCTCTCACTTATGGTGACACTCCCAGTACCCCTGGGCCAAGCCCCGGACCTCCTGACTCAGGAGGAGGGCTCCCTTCTGCACCCCAGTGTGGGGTCTTTGACTCTAATGGCCTGGTTGCTGAGAGGATAGCCTTGGCCCCGCTCAACCTACCACAAGAGGTTGAGGAGATCCTGCTAGTCTCCAGGAAGCCCTCCACAAGGAGGGCTTATGCCTTTAAGTGGCACAGATTTACCCTGTGGTGTGCAGATAGGAAGGAAAACCCGTTCTCCTGCCACGTCCAGCTAGTGCTCCAGTACCTAGTGCATTTGTCACGCGCAGGGCTGAAATCTCAGTATGGGTGCATCTGAGTGCAATAGCCATTCACCACCACCCAATAGAGGGAAAGCTCTTTTCTCCAGGACCAAGCAGGAAGTCAATCCTCACATATGGGCTCCACGGAAAAAGAAAGACTGAGCAAGATGGCACCTTTGGGCAGGAAGGGGACCGCGCATGCGTGGGTCTATTCCCAAAGGCTTTCTTAGAAAGCTGGGGAAATGCTCCGCATGGGGGCTCCATCGACGTCGATGTCACCCATATGTGAGGACTGACTTCCTGCTTGGTCCTGGAGAACCTAGAACTTCATGGTCTTAACCTTTCTCAGCAAGTAAAGGATATCCTTTATGCTTCCAGGAAACCATCCACAAGACGCTCTTATGCTTTAAAGTGGAAAAGGTTTACCATATGGTGTTCGCAGAAGGGTCTCAACCCTCTTGCAATACTCCTGGAATCATTACTGGAATATCTCCTTCATTTGTCTAATGCAGGGCTTAAGACCAATTCAGTGAGAGTTCATTTGAGTGCTATTGCAGCTTCTCTCAAACCTTTAAATGGGCAACCTATTTCCTCTCATCCTATCATAGCGAGATTTATGAGAGGCCTTCTTCTAACTAAGCCTCCCGTTAAGCCACCACTGGTGGCATGGGATTTAAATCTGGTTCTTGGCCAGCTCATGAAGCCGCCTTTTGAACCATTAGCTACTACCTCTTTGAAATTATTTTCCTGGAAGGTTATTTTTCTTATTGCAATCACATCAACACGTCACATCAGTGAATTGCAAGCATTGGTGGCTGATCCTCCTTATACAAGGTTCCATCATGATAAGGTAGTTCTTAGGACTCATCCTCACTTTATGCCAAAGGTGGTTTCACCTTTTCATTTAAACCAAGCAGTTTACCTTCCTGTTTTTCCCAAGGCCTCATGCCTCTAATGCAGAAAGGAATCTTCATACTTTGGATTGTAAAAGAGCTTTGGCCTTTTACTTGCAAAGGACGCAGCAACATAGAAAGTCCTCTCAACTCTTTGTTGCTTTTGATCCTAGTCGTTTAGGGCTTCCAGTCTCCAAAAGAACACTGTCCAACTGGATTGCATAGTGTCTATCTTTTGCCTATCGGAGTAAGAACCTTCCCCTTGAAGGCCATGTCACAGCGCACAATGTGAGAGCCATGGCAGCCTCTATGGCTCATCTTCACTCTGTGTCTTCTGCGACATCTGTCGAGCAGCTACCTGGGCCTCAGTTCATACCTTCACAGCCCATTACTGCTTGGACAAGGACTCCCGCCGGGATGCCCTGTTTGGTCAGGCTGTTCTTCAACACCTGTTCCATACTTAATCAACTCCTACCCACCATCCCTGGTAGGATGCCAGAGATCCATGGGGGGAAGTGGAACCCTTTCAAAAGGGTACACATCTTCTGGGGTTTCTCCCTGGCATCTGTAGCTAGGGAGTCCCCATATGTGAAGACTACAATCCTGCTTGTTCCTGGAGATAGCATAGTTACTCACCTGTAACAGGTGATCTCCGGGAACAGCAGGAATTTAGTCTTCACAACCCACCCACCTCCCCTAGGAGTTGTATCTCTCTATCTCTCTCTTTTGTTCTTTCCCTTTCTCTCTCTCTTTGTCTCAGCTTTAAACTCAACTGGAGAGAGACAGTTGGGAAAGGCGGGAAGGCAGCACGCAGGCGCTGTGGGATGCTCCCAAAAACTTTCTAATTGGACGCTGGGGAGCATTCCCGCGCAGGCTCCGTCGGTACCGATGATACCCATATGTGAAGACAAAATTCCTGCTGTTCCCGGAGATCACCTGTTACAGGTGAGTAACTATGCTTTCTGGCCTGGGGCTAGTGCCCAGTGGGCCTATTGATTCCCATTGCAGGAACTATGCACAGCATTTTCCTTCTGCCTTTGCCTGCCTGCCTGCTGAAAGAACTACCACTGGGAGCTTAGGGGTGTGAGTGGTGGAGACGCTATGTGGGAGGCTCTGCACCCACCGCTGATGTCATCATTGGGGCTTCCCTTTAAATTTAGAGTGGCCCAGGCAGGTAGCAAAGACTGCAACTTCATCTACACAGCATTTTCTATCTGCATTTACCTGCTGAAAGAACTACCACCTGGAGCTTTGTGTTGTGAGTAGTGGAGACACTGTGTGTGGGGCTCTTCCTCCATTGCTGACATCACCTGTGGCATCTTCGAGGCTTTCCTTTAAATTTAGAGTGGCCCAGGCAGGTAGCAAAGGCTGCTACTTCATCTGCACAGCATTTTCCTTCTGCATTTACCTACCTGCCTGCTGAAAGAACTACCACCGAGAGCTCGGGGTGTGAGTAGTGCAGATGCTGTGTGTGGGGCTCGTCCTCACTGGTGATGTCACCCGCAGCATCATCAGGGCTTCCCTTTAAATTTAGAGTGGCCCAGGCGGGCCCTGGCTTAGGGGCATGGCCAAGGGGCATGCCACTTAGCACACCATTTAGAACGCACTTGGACGCATTTATAATTTTTTATAATAGAGTATTTATGGGTAGGGTGGTGATAGGTTTTGGATGTTAGTCTTTGGTGGGTTTCTTTCCTTTGGGAAGGTGGTGTCGATTAATTCAGTTGGGTATAATGGGTTGGATATATCAGGCTGTTTTGCTTCTCTATTATCTTGAAAGTTTCGTAATTCAGGGAGTTTTTCAATCATACTCTGCAGTGGCCGCATTTGACTATGAGAATGGTTGCTTCTCCGGGACCAAACAGGAAGTCAGTCCTTACTTATAGTTGACATCACCGAAGGAGCCCTGCGCGGGAACGCTCCCCAGCTTTCACAGAAAGCCTTTGGGAGATCCAGCATGCATGTGTGGTTGCCTTCCTGCCCGAATGGGGCCATCTTACCTCAGTCGTCTTTTTTTCTGCGGAGCCCTTCAGACGTCCATCTGTATCCTGAAAAAGCTTTTACCTTATTGGTTGTTTTTTTGCCACTTTGACTCCTGTTTTTCTCTTTTACGCCTTCTTGTGCTTTCTGGTATCATCGCTGCCTCAGCACTGCGTTGTGTTTTGGGTTTTTACTTTTTTTCTTTTTTTAATTTTCGGTGTGCGGGTTTTCTCTCACCCTCTTGGTCGAGGCATTGGAGTCTTTTGACCTGGTGGAAGCTGTCTTCCCTGACATGTCCACCCCAACAGTGGCTTTAAGAAGTGTGCCAATGTGGCCAGACCATTTCTATCACGGACTGCCATAATGGTGCCTTCAATGTCTCGAGCCCGACCACAAGCCCTCTACATGTTCTCGCTGGTTGCAGATGACGCACAAGGGGCTGAAGAACCGTGAAAAGCAGTGGGAATCACTGTTCAGCTCCAAGACTTCAGCACTGACATCGGAATCGACACCCTCGAAGTATGCCACCAAGGATTCAGCCTCCCATGGGGACTGAGCCCTTTCAAAGCCACAAGGTCAAGGGGCTCTGGATTGGCGAGTGTCCCTGGAAAGAACGGACTCGGTCCCATTCATCGTCGAAGGGTGATGCTGAGTCCAGTGGGAAGACCCATGGGCATCACCATCAAAGCCCTCATCGTGACTCCAACAGCGAAGGCCAGGAGCGGCCTTCGAAGCTGCTCTGGCAGGAGGAGGTGCCTCCCATAGCCTCGGAGAGCCAGTGCGGGATTCTCAAGCCAGTTACCATTGAAGAGTCCTTACCAAAGGAACCGGCATCGGTGCAGAAGAGTGCGCCCCCGATGCCGGCAGCTGTGGAGCACGCCATCCTCTTGGAGCATTTTTTGACTCTCGAGTGCAGTCTTGACTGCCTTTATGGCTTCACACAAAACTCGGGAACTTGGAACCACTCCACACTTTGAGCCACTGGCCATCTGCCCTCTCAATTTTCTGTCCTGGAAGGTCTCTTTCTTTGTGGGCTTACTTAGGCGCAGAGAGTTAGTGAACTGCTGGCGCTGGTGGCCACGCACCCTATGCTAGGTTCTACAGAAAGAGAGTAGTCCTCCATACTCATTCTAAATTTCTGTCTAAAGTGGTTTCGTCTTTTCATCTCAACTAGTCGATGATACTTCCCACCTTCTTTCCCAGACCTCATGCGAAGAGTGCAGAGGTCTCTCTCCATACCCTGGATTGTAAGAGGAGATTAGCTTTCTATCTGGAATGAACGAAAGCCCATCGCCGATCCTCACAGCTCTTCATTTCCTATGATCTGAATAGGCTAGGCGTAGCAGTTTCTAAATACACCCTTTCCATTTGGGTGGCTGACTGCATCTCCTGTGCCTATGCCCAGGCTGGACTTTCCTTAGAGCACCATGTCACAACACAGTGTCCGCACCATGCCAGCCTCTATGGCTAACTTGCGCTCTGTCTCCTTGCTGGAGATCTGTGGGGCTGCAACGTGGTTTTCTGTCCATACCTTCACAGCCCATTACTGCTTGGATATGGATTCCCGGCGTGACAACATTTTCGGCCAAGCCATATTCTGGCACCTTTTTGGGACTTAATGCAAGTCTTTCCCTGCAGCTCTTTTGTCTGTTTAGGCTACCAGAAAGTCACTCTCTTGCTTTATGCCGGAGCCGTAAGTTGACTCCTGGAATCTTAGTGTTTTTCTGCTGTTCTTCACAGTTCAGTTTTTCTGGTTGCCCTTTTGGGCATTTTTGCACATTTATTTCGGGAGCTTTGTAGCTATGGGAGCCCCATAAGTGAGGACCGACTTACAGCTTGGTTCCAGAGAAAGCATGATTCCTTATCATCCTTCCAGTCCAGTCCCGCGCCTCTGGGTAGTGTACCTCTTCCAGCAGCTTGGAGACTGAGTATGTCATTGTTTGATGACACCAGTACAAATACTACTGGCACCGCCCACCAGCTTCCTGTATGCTCAGTCTCCAAGCAGCTAGGAGGCAGTGAGCCAGGGTGCTGGACTCACTGAAGGAGCAAATAAGGAGTTTAGTTTAGTTTAACTTAGAGTGTTTTACTTGTTTTGGCACTGTTTTTCCTTTTTGGCTTTGTTGTAAAGTTCAGTTTAAAAAAAAAAAAGAGTGTTCCTTGATAGGTAAAGGAAGAAGAAAGACGACTGCAGAGCTTCGGGGCAGAGAGAATGGCACATGAGGACACCCCCCCCCCCCCCCCCCACCTTCGAGGTCCGGGAGATATTGGGAAGCTTTGCCTATATCCTGGGACTCTGGCGGCTCCCGAACCCGAGAGTGGGTGAGGAGCCGCCTCTTTGGTGCGACAAGTGGTGAGAGACTGATTACCTGGGGCCCCCTCAGCGCCAAAGCCGTTGTGCAGGCTGAGCGCGTGGAGGACAGTGCAGTATCTGGTGGTGTGTGCGATCTCCGGAGGCACTCCAGGAGCCAGCGCAATTGTCAGGTACGGCCTGGAGCTCTCTAAACAGCAGCAGGAGGGTTTTTGTGTGGGCGGCCTGCTCTGTTGAGAGAGGCATCACACCACATAGTTGTGATGCAGTGGCACCGGAACAGTAGCAGCGCATTTCTTGTCTTCCTGCTCGTTCACTCCCTCTCCCCCCATCCGATTCCCCTTTTTCAGCAGGAGAGAACTGAAGAGTTCCTTGGAAGGCGATTTGTGCTCTATGTTTAAAAAAATAAAATAAATAAATAAATAATAAAACAGAACAAGTGAAGGTCTTCTCTGTTCTTTCTTTTGGCCTTAACCCTGGTTGTTAGAGGGCTCTCCCTGTGCAGGACAGATAAGAAACGCCCTCTTGGGGTAAGCAGTTCCTGAGGGGCTGGGGAGCCAGCAGTTTTGCACCTATTCTGGCGCAACCACAGTGCCTTGTCTGCAGCACCTGGTGGGGAATGGTTTCGGATGCCAGAGTATGCCGCGGCTGTGTCTTGGAAGCCACTTCCACGGAACAGGAGTTGCAGGACAGAGCACGGCAGGAGTTGGTCTCCTCTCCAGCTCCGGAGGCTCAGGTCCCTCTGGAGTCTCCGCCTCCACCTTTAGATACAGCTTCCATCTCCATGGTGGATCCTGGACTCTCCACTTCTCAGTGTCTGGGGGAGGGAGGGGCCCCCTGTGGTTTTCTCCCTTGAGTTTGTCCTGTTGCTGCATCAGGCCTTCTGCTTGCGGCAGCAGGGATCAGCGCGTAATCCCTCGATGGCGGAGCATGGTGCCAAACGTAGAGCGGACGTGAAAGCGACCGGGCCGGGAGAAGTGCCGGCAAAGAGGACCTCAGAAGAAGGGTTCGGGCAGTCTCCCTTGGGCATGGAGCCGGAGGCAGAAGACCTGGATATGGAACTGGACTTGGAGGGCGAGGAGCTGGAAGAGGGAGAGATCCCGAACCAGACCAAGCTCGGATTGTCCGGGTTTTTCGCTGGGAAGTATTGCCGGCCCTCACAGCAGAGTCCCTCAAAACCCTCAATATATGCCCATTGGCTTACCGGCTGAGGAGGATTCGCTGGAGGACCCGTTACTCCAGGCGGTCCAAAAGATGCAGAAGGTTTTCCCAATGCATAGGGTAATCAAGCAAATAATCCAGGACGAATGGGATCTGCTGGAGGTCGGCCTCAAGGGTGTTAGGACTATGATGCGCCTCTGCCGGATCAGGAGCGAGAGCTGTTTCGCTCCCCTCGGGTGGATGCGGCAGTTGCAGCAGACACGAAGAAGACGACCATTCCATTGGAGGGGAGGACGGCACTAAAGGACGGTCAGGACAGGAAGTTGGACATCTTGTTGAAGCAGGTCTTTAATGTTAACGCCCTATCCTTATAGGCTTCCATTTGTGGGGCCTGGATCACTAGGGCCTGCATCCACTGGTTGCAATGGCTCCAACAGTCTGGGGAACCGATGACTGATCAACCGGCAGAGTTAGCCATGTTGGAATCAGGGGCGGTCTATCTGGCCGATATCCACTATGATCTCATTCATGGGCTCTCTAAGAGCATGGCTTCGGTGGTGGTGGCTCGCCACTACCTATGGTTACATAACTGGGCGGCAGACAGCTCCTCCAAGTCCCACCTTAGCAAGCTCCCCTTTAGGGGAAAGCTTCTTTTTTGTGAGTAGCTGGACAAGTTGGTCAAGGACTTGGGAGAGTCCAAGGGGGGACGCCTGTCCAAGGATAAGCCAAAGCAGAGCCGCAATACGTCAGTGTCTCGGGGCCAGCCTCGGGACTTCAGGTGTTTTTATTCATCACGCCTTGGCTCCTTCCAAAGGGGAAAGTTCACATCCAGAGGTCAAGGGTTCTGAGGTTTTCATGGGGTAGGCAGAGGTTTTGCTGCTATCTCGTCCTCGGGGCTCAAGAAATCCCAATGAAGCGAGGTGGGCCCAGGCAATGGTTCAACCCATGGGAGGGCGCCTGCGGGAGTTTTATCCTGCCTGGGCACAGATCACATCCAACCGGTGGGTTCTGGTGCTCATCCGTGAGGGGTGTGCCCTCGAGTTTGCTCAACTGGTGGGCAACGCTTTCATCCAGTCCCCCTGCAAAGCACGAGGCAAGGTGTTGGCAGTAAGAAACACCTTGTCTCGGCTTCTGCAGTTCGGGGTGGTGGTCCCGGTCCCACAAGATCAGTACGGCTGTGATCGATACTCCATTTATTTCGTGGTGCCCAAAAAGGACGGTTACTTTCGCCCGATCTTGGATCTCAAATGAGTGAACCATTGTCTTCGGGTGCTGCATTTTCACATGGAAACACTGTGGTCCGTGATAGTTGCCGTAAGAAGCGGGGAGTTCCTGACTTCCCTTGATCTCACGGAGGTGTACCTTCACATCCCTATTCGGCCAGAGCACCAGCAGTTTCTCTGGTTTGCGGTGCCAATGGAACATTTCCAGTTTTGGGCCTTGCCGTTCGGCCTGGTAGCAGTGCCTCGGACCGTCACCAAGGTCATGGTGGTGGTAGCAGTGGCACTCCACAAGGAAGGTGTGCTGATGCACCCATACCTCGACTGGCTCATTTGCGCGAAGTCCACAGCCGAGAGCATGCAGGCAGCGTCTCGGGTGGTGACGTTTATGTAAAGTCTCGGCTGGATGGTCAACGTGGCCAAGAGCGCTTCAATACCTGTGTGGGAAGAGTTTTTCTGCCGGAGCAGTGAGCTCAGGGGCTGCGGCTCTTGGTGCATCAGTTTCTGAGACTATGGGAGCCGACAGCCTGGCATTATCTGCAGTTCCTGGGAACCATGGTGGCCACTCTGGAGATAGTGGCATGGGCAAGGGTGCACATGTGTCCACTGCAGAGTGCTTTGCTCCGTCGCTGGTCGCATCAAATGCATCCCCTGTGCCAAAGGCTTCCCTGTCCGCGAGGGACCAGGACAGCGCTCAAGTGGTGGCTGTGCCCAGGGAATCTGGAAGTGGGCATGCCCCTCGAGGCACCGCTGTGGATCCCACTGATGACCAACGCCAGTCTGTCAAGTTGGGGAGCCCTTTGCGAGGGACACTTTGTGTAGGGGTGCTGGAGCTCTCAGGAGGCCTTCTGGTCCATCAACAGGCTGGAAATGTGGGCGGTAGCCTTGGTGCTCCACAGGTTCAAACCGTGGCTGCTAGGGAAGGCAGTCGGGGTCCTTTCAGACAATGCGACCACAGTTGCCTACATCAACCGTCAAGGAGGCATGGGTAGCGCAGCCCTGGAAGAGGAGGCAGAACTGCTGTTCGGCTGTGCCAAAACCCAGCTCCAGGCTCTGTCAGCGGCGCAGGTGGTGGGAGTCGACAACGTGATGGTGGATTACCTCAGCCCGGGTGCACGTTGATCCCGGGGAGTGGGCACTCAACCAAGAGGTCTTCGCGCAGGTGGGGACCTAATGGCAACGTTTGACAACACCAAAGCGAACTATTTCTTCAGCAGAAGACTGGAACGAATGTCCGGGGGTCTCAATGCCCTAGTGCAGCAGTGGCCCACGGAGGGTCTTCTGTGTATGTTTTTCCCCTGTGGGCCCTCATAGGCCGGGTTGTGCAGCGGATCAAGGCACACCGGGGTTGGGTCATTCTGATTGCCCCGGACTGGCTGCAACGCCCATGGTATGCCGACCTTGTGCGTCTCCTGGCAGATCGGCCATGGCGTCTCCCGTCCCAGGAGGATCTCTTGACACAGGGCCCGGTGTACATGCCACAGGTGGATCGGTTCTTGCTTACAACTTGGCCCTTGAGAGGGCATGTTTGAGAAAGAAGGGTTACTCGGGCCCGGTGATTTCAACCTTACTGAAGGCGAGGCAGAGATCTATCTCTCTGGCCTACGTCCAGATTTGGCGCATCTTTGAGGCCTGGTGTATGGATAGACAGGTGCTGCCTGCCACTGCTTCCATTCCGGACATCCTAGCCTTTCTGCAGGCTGGTTTTGATAAGGGCCTATTTAACTTGTCCAGGCTTGCCCAACCTGTTCAACCTGTTCAGTCCTGACCTATCTTTTTCTTAGCTGGGTTCATTCTCTGTGCACTTCTGCTCAGGGTATGGTTCTCCCTGGCTTTACTCTTGTTGTGCTGGGCTCTGGGTACTCATTTTCTTAGCCCACTCTTCCGTGCCATCATAATGTATTACAGTCTCAGGCAAGGATGCAGCCATACTAGACATACCTATCAGCCAATTTCCCTTCACATTGCCCGAACATTATGTGCAGTGACGTGACCCTCAAGAGAGAGTCCTGCACTGTCGTAAGCAAAGGAGATAAAATCTGCTATCCACCTGGAGAGAGTTCGCTTGGATACTAGTAGTCCTAGGTGACTAGAGTCAAAAGCGATGAAAAGTTGGGAAGCTTTTGTGTGCGCCCGAGTTCTCTGGAGATAAAAGGCCAAAGCATGTTTGCAATCCAGAGTATGAAGGGTTACTTCTGTCCTAGAAGAATGAGGTCTAGGGAAAAAAACAGGGAGGTACACTGGCTGGTTTAAGTGAAAGGGCGAGACCACCTTTGGCATAAAGTGAGGATGAGTCCTAAGGACTACCTTATCATGGTGGACTTGTGTATAAGGAGGATCAGCCACCAAAGCCTGAAGTTCACAGATGCGCCTTGCTGAAGTGAGGGCAATAAGGAAGGTGACCTTCCAGGTAAGAAACTTCAGAAAAGTAGTGGCTAGGAGTTCAAAGGATGGCTTCATAAGCTGTCCTAAAACAACATTAAGGTCCCATGCCACTGGGGGCAGCTTAATGGGAGGCTTAGTTAATAGAAGACCTCTCATGAAGCGTGCTACAAGTGGCTGAGAGGAGATGGGCTGACCATCTACGGGCATGTGAGAAGCCACAATGGCAGCAGAAGCGGGGAAGTTTGGCATTCTGAGGACTTGCAAACAGGTCTATATCTGGGGTTCTCCAGATCTTAAAAATGAGAGCCACCTTGTCCACATGGAGAGACCACTCGTGGGATAGCAGTACTCGACTGAGTTTGTCCTCTACGAGATTCTGTTTGCCAGGGAGATACACTGCAAGTTGGTGAATCTGATGCTGTATGGCAAAGGACCACAGGTGTAGGGTTTCATTGCAAAGTGTCCAAGAGCCTGTTCCGCCCTGCTTGTTCAAGTAGAACATGGCTACCTGATTGTCCGTCTGGACTAGAACTATGCGGAAGCGAAGGTGGTCGTGGAACACCTTGAGAGCATTGTGGATGGCCCTGAGTTCCAGCAGATTTATGTGGAGTTGTGACTCCTGATGAGACCAAAGACCCTGAGTGGAGAGGTTGTCCAGATGAGCTCCCCAGCCCAATTTGGATGCATTCGTTGTCAGGGTACATTGATGTGGAGGCTTCTGAAAAGGTGACCCTACGAGAAGATGTTTTGGGGACTGCCACCAATGGAGAGACGAGATGAAACATGTAGAGTATTATCTTGTCTCCCAAACGACCAGATGCTTGAGACGACCGGGAATCCAGGGTCCATTGAGCTGCACGCATATGCAGACGAGCGTAGGGAACCACATGTACAGTAGATGCCATATAGCCCAGGAGTTGCAGCATTTCTCGAGCAGTGAGAAAGGTCTTGAGGCATGCTTGGATGAGTCGAGCACAGCGGGCTTGGGGCAGAAAAGCCCTTGACTGTGAAGTGTCTAGGAGAGCCCCTATAAAATCTAGAGTTTGAGAGGGAACGAGAAGGGACTTTGGAAGATTTATTACAAATCCCAAGTGTTGCAACACCTGCATGGTGCGCGTGAGAGAAAGATTGGCCTCTAGAGATGTGCTTGCTCAAATGAGCCAGTCGTCTAAGTAGGGGAAGACAAATATCCCTAAAGTCCTTAGGAATGCAGCTACAACTGCCATGCACTTTGTAAAGACCCTCAGGGCAGAGGCGAGGCCAAAAGGTAGGACACTATACTGATAATGTCTCCCCTGGAACAGGAAACGCAGGAACCTTCTGTATTCTGCATGGATAAGAATGTGAGTATATGCGTCCTTTAGATCTAGAGAACAGAGTCAATCCTGACTCTGGAGATAGGGAAGAAGAGTACCTAGGGAGATCATCTTGAATTTCTCCCGAAGTAGATACTTGTTCAGTTTTCTGAGGTCCAGGATGGTCCTGTATCCCCCTGTCTTCTTTGAAATGAGGAAGTAGGGAGAATAGAAGGCACACACCCTGGACATCCTCGGCAGAAAGTGCTACCAGGGCTTGATGCTCATCGGCCGGATCCAGGCATACCAGCTGTACATGGGCATGTACTTGAGGGACCTGACAAAGGATCTCACCAGGTTCTCAGCTGTTCTTTCCAAGGAACCCCTACAGCGGGTCAAGAACTTGGCCAAGGCCATCTGTGAGTGCTCCAAGTTTATGTCTCGGGTAGCCTATAATTGTTTGAGTAGCAGCAGCAGGCATCAGTGCCCGACGCCAGGCTTGGCTACAGTCGTCTGACCTCGAGCAATAGGTTCAGGACAAATTGGTCGACATCCATGCCAAAGAGAGAACCTCTTTGGCAAACCTATGATCGACAAGGTTGCCGAGCTGGAGACCAAGTTCATGACGAGGACCAGGCTCTCTAAGAAGACTGCTGCCCCTTCCCGAAGGAGGGGCTTGGGTAAAAAGCCCTTCTACCCGAGGAAAGGGGCTGCTTACAGAAACTACCCACATTTTCAGGCCTCCCCAGCGCCCCAACAAGGGCAGCAGGCCAAGGGACATGGACAAGGCCCTCGTAAGCAGAATGATCCCAAGCCACAGGCATCAGCCCTGGCCCAGCCAGGGAGGAGCTTTTGACTCCTTGGGCATGCCTCTCCTCCCCAAGGAGATCAGCAGCCCACAGGGCATTCCTTATGCCCAAAGGTGGCCAGCCATCACCACCAATTCTTTGGCACTCCAGGTGGTGAAGAGGGCTACCTCCTCCACCTAGTCCAATCACCTCACCCTTTCTTTCTGGGAGAGCCCCCCAGGTCTCCCCTTCACCAGGACTTTCTACTGAAGGAACTGGCAGGTCTTCTCAAGGACAGAGCGGTAGAACCAGTTCCCCACCATCAAAATTTCAAGCGCACGTTGCTTCCGCTGCCGAGTCCGCTAACATTTTTGCCCTTCGTCAGTCTTTTTGAATAAAGCATACTAAAACAGTTGACTACAAAATCATAATAATTTCGAAATCAAATATTGTTACTTGTTGTTGTGATTAATTATTGTGGTTTAAATAAGTAAATTTTATAAATAACATATTGCAAAGGCCTATAATATATTAATAATTCAACAAAGGATTACAGCGACAATGCGTTAACGGTAAAGGAAGAGAGACGCATTTGATTTTATCATTGGGGGTCATCACAAGTTGACCAATGGTAAAAGGGGTCGCGGTACAAAAAAGGTTGAGAACCACTGGTTTAGAATTTGGCAGCTGAGATTTAATGCTAAAAAATGTAGGGGCATGCATTTGGGCTGCAACAATCCAAGGGAGCGGTGCAGTATAGGGGGTGACGTTCTTCTGTCCACGAAAGAAGAATGGGACCTA
This sequence comes from Ichthyophis bannanicus, assembly GCA_033557465.1. Classification (NCBI taxonomy): domain Eukaryota; kingdom Metazoa; phylum Chordata; class Amphibia; order Gymnophiona; family Ichthyophiidae; genus Ichthyophis; species Ichthyophis bannanicus. Next base: position 618,266,106 of record CM066031.1, on the reverse strand, counting down.
GGCGTTATTGTGTCTGATGATCTCAAAATAGCTAAACAGGTAGAAAGGCGATGGCGAAAGCTAGAAGGATGCTTGGGTGCTTAGAGAGAGGAATGGCCAGCAGAAGAAAGGAGGTAATAGTACCTCTGTATAAGTCTTTGGTGTGACCTCATTTGGAGTATTGTGTGCAATTCTGGAGACCACACCTTCAAAAGGATATAAACATGTTGGAGTCGGTGCAGAGGGTGGTTACTAAAATGGTTAAATGTCTTCGTTATAAAGCATATGAGGACAGACTTAAGGACCTTAATATGTATACTTTAGAGGAAAAGGGGGACAGAGGTGTGATATGATTAAATACCTCTGTGACATAAATGCACAGGAGGGGAGAGTCTCTTTTGATTGAAAGCAAACTCAGCTACATGGGGACATAGGATGAGGATGAAAGGGGATAGATTCAGGAGTAATATACGGAAATATTTCTTTGCGGAAAGAGTGGTAGATGCATGGAATAGTCTCCCAGTGGAAGTGGTAGAGATGAGGACAGTATCTAAATTCAAAAAAGCATGGGACAAACACAGAAGCTCTCTAAAGGAAAAAAGGGGACTCTTGTAGTGGGTAATATGGAAGGGCAAACTAGATAGGCCATGTGGTCTTTTTCTGCTGTCATGTTTCTATGTTTCTGTTTTGGTTTTCGATGCTGCAAGGTCTTAAAAGATGTCGTGGTGGTTTATGGCAAAGCTTAGAAGTTCCAAGAAGGAACATAAGAGCATAAAATATGCCATACTGGGTCAGACCAAGGTCCATCAAGCCCAGTATCCTGTTTCCAACAGTGGCCAATCTAGGTCATACATAAATAGCAGTTTCCCCAAAAGACACAGGTTCCGCACTGGGTCAAGCATTGATATCCTGGGTCCCTTCTTAATAATGGTTTATGGACCTTTCCTCCAGGAACTTGTCCAAACCTTTTTTAAACCCAGCTACACTAACAGCCTTTACTACATCCTCCGGTAACAAATTCCAGAGTTTGATTACACGTTGAGTGAAAAAATATTTTCTTTTATTAGTCTTAAATAGTTTACCCTGTAGCTTCATTGCATGTCCCCTACTCTTTCTATATTCTGATAACGTAAACAATCGATCTACGTTTACCCCTTCCACTCCGTTCATTAATTTATAGACTTCTATCATATCTCCCCTCAGTCGTCTCTTTTCCAGGTTAAAGAGCCCTAACCTTTTTAGCCTTTCTTCATAGGAGTATCCTTCCATCCCCTTTACCATTTTGGTGGCTCTTCTCTGAACCTTTCTAATAACGCTATATCCTTTTTAAGATACGGCGACCAGAATTGCACACAATATTCAAGGTGCGGTCTCACCATGGAACGGTATAGAGGCATTATAATATCTTTTGTTTTATTTTCCATTCCTTTCCTTATGATACCTAGCATTCTATTTGCTCTCTTAGCCACCGCTGCACACTGGGCCGAGGGTTTTAACATGTTATCCACAATGACGCCTAAATCTTTTTCCCGTTGAAGCGCAGTGAGTTTTATTTTAAATATGATTAGTTTGGGGCAGCTAATCGGTCCGGCGAGCGAGGAACGGGCTACAGACGTGCCAGTCTCACTAGCTTTGCTTTTGGCGTCCTTTTCTATCTTCTGTCAGCGGCGGCCATTTTCATAGCATGTTCGCCGTGTGGCGAGAGTTCCTGATGTAGTTTTAAGGTTTAAAACCTATCAACGGGGATTTTAGTTAACTTTTACGATTTGTGGCTTCACTGATTTCCTTTGGGAAAGTTAATTTAATCTTCTGGACCTCGGGGAGTCATCTGGTTACTTGAGATGCTGTTTTGTGCAAACGAGAGAGTTTGGCTTTAAAAATAATAATAATAATAATAATAAGACATTTTTACTTTTATTTTTACTTTTACTTTATTTTCACTTTATTTTCTAGTTGATTTCTTTTCCTCTCCCTGTCTGTTAAAAAAAAACCTTTCCTGTGCTGCCCAAGAAAGGTGCGGGTGCATGGCGAATGGCATCACGCCCTCAGTGTGTGATCTGTGGCACTCGCAGGGGTACGGTAGCTGATTCCGGTATCTGCAGAGGTTGCGCTACAGTTTCTACCAGCGTGGAGCAGCAGATGGAGGTTAAGTTAGGTCCGGAGACCCAGGAGGCGGCGGCTGGACCTGAAGGAGTGACCCCGTTAGCTTCTACATCAGGGGTCGGCCAGAAAGCCAATGTCATGCCGGCAGCTGCGATACCGGTCCTGGCGTCGGGACGCAGCTCGGAGATTTCTGTCCAGACTCCATGTTAATTATGCATCAGGCGTTCTGTTTGAGGCGTCGGGGGAATTTACCGGATCCCTTGTCACTGTCTAGTTCTACGCAGCAGCCTGGGCTGGCTGAGAAGGGTAGCATTTCTCCAAGACCCCCAAAGAGATCAAGGCCTCGTGAGCTGTCTCCCTCAGAGGTAGAGTGCATTGAAACAGATGAGGCTGAGATGGATCTTGAAGCAGAGATGGACAACTTGGAAGAAGGTGAAATTCCGGAACCTGAGGATCAGGCGAAAATCATTTGAGTATTCCGGAAGGACGAGCTGATGGCACTTATTACGGAATCCCTCCAGATGTTGAATCTGGCTACAGCTCAATCGACTGAGGAGGAGAGTGTGGAAGACCCTATCATACAAGCGGTGAGGCAGGCACAGGTAGTGTTCCCCGTACACCGATTGGTGGACAAGATGATACAAGAAGAGTGGGATCAACCGGAGTCAGGTCTCAGAGGAATCAGAACTATGAACAGACTCTATCCTTTAGCGGATAGGGACAAAGAAAGGTTCTTCTCTCCGCGAATAGATGCGGCAGTGTCAGCGGTCACCAAGAAGACCACTGTTCCGGTGGAAGGTAGCGCGGCATTAAAGGATGCGCAGGATAGGAAAGTTGATGGTTTGTTGAAGCAGTCCTTTGAGGCGGATGCTTTGTCCTTGCAGGCTTCCATTTGTAGAGCTTGGGTGGCAAGAGCATGTCTCAGATGGTCTCAGCGCTTACGTCAGTCTACTCAGCTAGATCAAGAGGGTATTAGAGAGTTGGATAGGTTGCAGTCAGGCTCCGCATATTTGGCGGATGTGAAATACGACTTGATCAGAGAGCTAGCTAATAGTATGGCTTCCTTGGTTGCTTCGCACAGATCCTTATGGTTAAGGAATTGGGCGGCTGATGGCTCGTTTAAATCGCGCCTCAGTAAGCTTCCGTTTAAAGGGAAGTTGTTGTTTGGAGAAGATCTTGACAAGTTGGTTAAGGATTTAGGGGAGTCAAAAGGCGGTAGACTCCCGGAGGATAAGCCTAAGCCGGGGAAGTCCTCGCCAGCCTTTCGGGGTCAGTTTAAGGATTTCAAAAGATTCCGTACTTCTCGTCTGGGTGGTTTCCAGAGAGGAAGATTTGCTTCGAGAGCCCAGGGGTTTCGTGGGTTTCGGGGAGCAGGTAGAGGTTTTGCAACGACGTCCGCCGCGGCTACTCGAAAACCCCAATGAAAGCTGGCGGGTCCCGGTAGGAAGCCAACCAATAGGCGGGAGGCTTCGGGGGTTCCTTTCTGCCTGGACCCAAATAACCTCCGACCAGTGGGTTTTGGAGATAATTCACGAGGGTTACGCGCTGGAATTGGCGAGACCGGTTCGGGATTCCTTTGTGATGTCTCCCTGCAAGGGTCAACAAAAAGCTCTGGCGATCTGCAATACACTAGATCGACTTTTACAAATGGGGGCGATCACGCCGGTTCCGTTAACAGACTACGATGTGGGTCGATACTCAATTTATTTTGTAGTGCCAAAAAAGGACAGATCCCTACGGCCTATCTTGGATCTGAAAGGCGTGAATCGGTGTCTGCGAGTACCACATTTCCGGATGGAAACGTTGAGGTCGGTCATTGTGGCGGTACGCAAGGGAGAGTACTTGACCTCCCTAGATCTTACGGAGGCATATCAGCACATTCCAATCAGAGCGACCCATCAAAAGTTTCTACGGTTCGCCCTTCCATGGGGACATTATCAATTCCAGGCTTTGCCGTTTGGGCTGGCAATGGTGCTGTGGACTTTCACCAAGATTATGGTGGTAGTGGCGGCATATCTCGACGATTGGTTGATTTGGGCAAAATCAAAAGCCGAGAGTGTTCAGGTCACAGACAAGGTAGTTTTTGCAGGGGCTAGGCTGGGTGGTCAATTCGGCCAAAAGCCGCTTAGTACTGTCCCAGGATCTCGAGTACCTTGGAGTACGACTTGACACTCAGAAAGGTGCGGTGTTGCTACCAAATTGTCGGGTTCTAGGACTTCGACAACTGGTTCGCAAGTTCAGATCCGCTCTGGCGCCTTCAGCGTGGAATTACCTTCACGTGCTAGGAACGATGGCAGCGATGTTGGAAGCTGTACCATGGGCCAGATTTCATATGAGATCCTTGCAGCGAGCACTACTTCGTTGCTGGTCATATCAGTCTGACTCGTTGAACAAACGTCTTCCCTGTCCTCTCCGGATCAGGCAGTCCCTGAGGTGGTGGCTGCTTTCCGGAACCATCAACGCAGGGATGCCCCTGGAGCAGCCGGAATGGCTCCCGCTGTTGACGGATGTGAGTCTCGTGGGATTGAGTGCGCATAGCGGAGATCTTGGTCCGTTCAAGAGAGCGGTTGGTCGATCAACCGGCTAGAGTTGAGAGCGATTTATCTGGCACTTCAAACATTCGAAGCTGCGGTAACAGGTCAGGCAGTGAGAGTGCTATCGGACAACTCCGCGACGGTAGCCTACATCAATCGGCAGGGCGGCACAGGAAGTGCAGCCATCGAAGAAGAAGCAGAGACGCTGTTTGCTTGGGTGGAGAACCGACTACAGGCGATCTCGGCAGCGCATATTGCAGGGAAGGACAGTGTAAAGGCAGATTTTCTCAGCAGGGTCCAAGTGGATGCCGGGGAATGGGAATTGCATCCGGACGTGTTTGTACTAATAGTCCGCAGATGGGAGCCGCCAATCATGGATCTCATGGCAACCTTTCACTCAGTGAAAGCGAGTCGCTTCAGCAGACGACGGGAAAGGATGTCGGAAGGGCTCGATGGCCTGATGCAACCTTGGCCGTCGTTAGGTCTTCTCTGTGTCTTTCCTCCGTGGCTGCTGATAGGCCGCGTGGTTCAGCGTATCGAAGCTCATCACAGGAGAGTGCCACTGGTGGCTCCTTACTGGCCAAGGCGGCCGTGGTACGCCAATCTCATTTGGCTCCTCGACGGGGAGCCTTGGAGATTACCATAAGAACATAAGATATGCCATACTGGGTCAGACCAAGGTCCATCAACCCCAGTATCCTGTTTCCAACAGTGGCCAATCTAGATCATACGTACCTAGCAGTTTCCCCAAAAGACACAGGTTCCACAATGCTTTTATTGGGTCAAGCATTGATATCCTGGGTCCCTTCTTAATAATGGTTTATGGACCTTTCCTCCAGGAACTTGTCCAAACCTTTTTTAAACCCAGCTACACTAACAGCCTTTACTACATCCTCCGGTAACAAATTCCAGAGTTTGATTACACGTTGAGTGAAAAAATATTTTCTTTTATTAGTCTTAGTTTACCCTGTAGCTTCATTGCATGTCCCCTAGTCTTTCTATATATCTGATAACGTAAACAATCGATCTACGTTTACCCGTTCCACTCTGTTCATTAATTTATAGACTTCTATCATATCTCCCCTCAGCCGTCTTTTTTCCAGGTTAAAGAGCCCTAACCTTTTTAGCCTTTCTTCATAGGAGTATCCTTCCATCCCCTTTACCATTTTGGTGGCTCTTCTCTGAGCCTTTTCTAATATTGCTATATCCTTTTTAAGATACGGCGACCATAATTGCACACAATATTCAAGGTGCAGTCTCACCATGGAACGATATAGAAGCATTATAATATATTTTGTTTTATTTTCCATTCCTTTATTTATGATACCTAGCATTCTATTTGCTCTCTTGGCCGCCGCTGCACACTGGGCCGAGGGATTTAACATGTTATCCACAATGACGCCTAAATCTTTTTCCTGGGTGGTGGTTCCTAATGTGGAACCTTGCATCGTGTAACCATAGTTTGGGTTGTTCTTCCCTAGGTGCATAACTTTGCACTTGTCCACATTAAATTTCATCTGCCATTTGATGCCCAGTCTTCCAATTTATCAAGATCCTCTTGCAATTTTCCACAATCCTCTTGGGTTTTAACAACTTTAAATAGTTTTGTGTCATCTGCAAATTTGATAACCACTCGTTATTCCACTTTCCAGGTCATTTATGAATATGTCAAAAATCAGCGGACCCAGCACAGATCCCTGGGGTACACCACTATTCACCTTTCTCCATTGGGAAAATTGGCCATTTAGACCTACCCTCTGCTTTCTATCTTTTAACCAGTTCCTGATCCACACTAGTACACTGCCTCCTATCCCATGACTCTTAGTTTTGCCAAAAGTCTCTGATGAGGGACCTTGTCAAAAGCTTTCTGAAAGTCCAGATACACCATATCAACCAACTCGACTTTGTCCACCTGTTTATTCACACCTTCAAAAAAACATAACAGATTAGTAAGACAAGATCTTCCTTGTCTAAAGCCATGTTGGCTGTCTCCCATTAGGCCATGACTATCTACATGCTTAGTAATTTTATTCTTTATGATGGTTTCTACCATTTTTCCCGGTACTGACGTCAGGCTCACTGGTCTGTAGTTTTCCGGATCACCCCTGGAAACCTTTTTAAAAATTGGTGTTATATTGGCGATCCTCCAATCTTCAGGTATTAGAGATGATTTTAATGATAGTTCACAGATTTCTAATAGCAGGTCTGCAATCTCATATTTCAGTTCTTTCAACACCCTTGGATGTATACCATCCGGCCCAGGTGATTTTCCACTCTTCAGTTTATCTAATAGTTGTAATACATCTTCCTGATGTATCGATATTTCCTTCAATTCTTCCGCACCTTTAAATACCACTTCAGTCATGGGTAACATCCCTACATCTTCCTCAGTAAAGATCGAAGCAAAGAATTCATTCAGTCTCTCCGCTATCGCCTTGTTGCCTCTTAGTGACCCTTTAACCCCTCTATCATATAATGGACCAACTGACACTCTCACAGGTTTTTTGCTATGAATGTACTTGAAAAAGTCTTTGTTTTGTGTTTTTGCTTCCGCAGCAAGCTTCTTCTCAAATTCTCCCTTTGCCTGCCTTATCAATGCCTTGCATTTGACTTGCCAGTGCTTGTGCTGTTTCCAGGTTTCGTCGTTTGGCTCTTTTTTCCATTTCCTGAAAGATGCTTTTTTGTCAACAACAGCTTCTCTGACCTCACCTTTAAACCATGCTGGCAGTTTTTTGGACTTCCTTCCACTTTTCTTAAAGCATGGAATATAGCTGGTCTGGGCTTCCAAGATAGTATTTTTCAACAACACCCAAGCTTGATGTAAGTCTTTAACCTTTGCAACTGCTCCTTTTAGTTTTTTCTTAACTATTTTCCTCATTTTATCATAGTCTCCCTTTCGAAAGTTAAAAGGTAGTACTGTGGATTTCCTTACTATCCCTTCTCCCCTAATTAAATCAAAGACGATTATGCTATGATCACTATTGCCAAGTGGCCCCAACACCCTTATCTCTTGCACTAGATCTGGTGTTCCACTAAGGACTGGGTCTAATATGGCTTCCCCTCTGGTCGGTTCATGAACCAGCTGCTCCAAGAAGCAGTCATTTATTTCATCTAGGAACTTTAACTCCCTAGCATGTCCTGCCGTGACACTGACCCAGTCGATACCGGGGTAATTGAAATCACCCATTATTATTACTGCACTGTGACTTTCGTTAGCTTCCTTGATTTCTTTGATCATTTCATCATCCATTTGTTCATTCTGGCCAGGCGATCGATAGTACACCCCCACTGCCATTGCCTTCCCCTTTTTACATGGAATTTCAATCCATAGAGATTCTACAGCAAATTTTGTTTCCTGCAAAACTTTAATCCTTTCTGACTCAGTGCCCTCTCTAACATAGAGCGCAACTCCACCAATTTGATCAGCTCTATCATTACGATATAGTTTTACCCAGGTATCACAGTGTCCCACTGGTTGTCCTCCTTCCACCATGTTTCTGATATCCAATCATATCTAACCTCTCATTTAGTGCTATATATTCTAACTCTCCCATCTTATTTTTTAGACTTCTAGCATTTGCATGCAAGCATTTTAGAGACTGTATTTTATTCATATTAATTTGGCTATTGGTAGACATGGGTAATTTGGGATCTTTAAGCTCTTTCTGCTCCATACTCGAGGGCATTTGGGCTACTTTACTCTTTTTTGGAACCTCTCTGCTTTTAGTAGTATCCTTCAAAGATACATTCTTCCGAACCATCCGCTCTTGGGCGACTGTCGGCTTTCCCCTAATATCTAGTTTAAAAGCTGCTCTATCTCCTTTTTAAAGGTTAATGCCAGCAGCCTGGTTCCATCCCGGTTAAGGTGAAGCCCATCCCTTCGGAAGAGCCCCTCCTTTCCCCAGAATGTTCCCCAGTTCCTAACAAATCCAAAATCCTCATCTCTGCACCATTGTCTCAACCACGTATGAGACTCCGGAGCTATGCCTGCCTTTTGGGTCCTGCGCGTGGAACGGTAAGCATTTCGGAGGAAGCTACCCTGGAAGTTCTGGATTTCAACTTCCTACCTAAAAGCCTAAATTTAGCCTCCAGAACCTCCGTACCACATTTTCCTTTGTCATTGGTACCAACATGTACCAAGACAGCAGACTCCTCACCATCACAATCTAAGACCTTATCTAGGTGGCGCATGAGGTCCGCTACCTTCACACCAGGCAGGCATGTTACCAGGCGATCCTCACGTCCACCAGCCACCCAGCTATCTACATGCCTAATGATCGAATCACCAACTATAACGGCTGTCCTAACCCTTCCCTCATGGGCACATGGCCCTGGAGAAACATCCTCGGTGCGAGAGGGTTTTACATCACCTGGACGACAAGTCCTATTTACAGGATCACTTCCTGCTACACCAGGGTGATGCTCTCCTGTCACTGACCTCTCTCCTCCATAGCAACAGGGATGCTGCCAGACTGGAGGTGGGACTTCAGGACTATATCCCTGTAGGTCTCGTCTATGTACCTCTCTGTCTTTCTTATGTTTTCCAAATCTGCCACTCTAGCCTCTAGAGAACGGGCTCGTTCCCTGAGAGCAAAGAGCTCCTTGCACCTAGTGCACACGTAAGACCTCTCACCAACTGGGAGAAAATCATACATGTGACACTCAATGCAAAAGACTGGAAAGCCCCCATCTCGCTGCTGGACTGCTGTCTGCATCTTAGTTTTAAATTTGTGTTTAGATCTTTAAGTTCTTTACTTACTAAGGGTTGCTATGGATATTTATACTAATAAAATTGTACCTAATAGGTTTAATATACCTTGTTCACCTGAAGCTTAATTAATCTCAAGTCCTTAGTGTATGACTGATTTGGGTAACGAGCTTCACCTGAGAGCACCTCCTGCCCTTTAAGATGTGTAAGTACCTATAAAGCTACGATTATCCCAGGGGTGGGTGGGTGTTGGGGAGGGAGGGAGGGAAATAACACTTATTAAAAGAGGGCTGCTGCACAGTACCCTGTCTTGTGCTGCTGAGGTAAGCTATATTCTGATTTGATTTAAATTATAGCTCTTTGCTACTGATAGCTCTAACTTATTATGAAATTTAAACTACAAGCTCTCTGCTGGGTTCCAAAATTAACCAGAAAGCTCTCTTCTGTGTTTTAAATTTAAACTAAAAGTACTTTGCTGATACTAGGTCCTAAGCACTGTTCCCTCTAAGCTGTGCGCATGTGCGCGCGCACACACCTCGCCGAGCGAGCGCACATACTTTACAACAGAGCGCACAAAAATTACGGCTCTGATTCTGATAGAAAACAACACAGACGTCTTAAAATTTAAAAGTTATGATTGTAATTACTAGAAATTTCCCGCTTCATTTAGTAATCATCTATTTTCATTTAATTTGATTAAAATCAATGTGGTGTACATACTGTATTCTGACGTGTAGTCAAAGTTTAAAGTATATAACTCCGAGTGTCGTTATGTGGCGCACAAAAATTTAACCTTCCTTCAAAAGCTGCACACAGCTGATATTTTATGCGCACACAGCCTACAGAAAATTAGAGGGAACATTGGTCCTAAGTGACTATTAAATTTAAACTACAAGCTCTCTGCTGGGTATGAAATGTAACCAGAAAGTTCTCTTCTGTGTTTTAAATTTAAACTTAAACTGCTGCTACTAGGCCCTGACTGATTTAACAAAAAATAGTGGGTTCACAGATTAATTAGCTTTAATACAAAGAATTCATTTCAGAAAATTCCCAGAAGTATATACTCACAATTGCAGATCTCTCTCCAGAAGTAACAGTCCCATTTTCTAGTCCTTCAAGACCGGTCTTGGACGATCTGTTACGCCAAGGTCCGCTTCGAATGCCTCAGGTGAATCTGTTCTCGCTTACGGTTTGGCCATTGAAAGGGCGAGGTTAAAGAAAAAAGGATACTCTGGAGCTGTAATCGCAACATTGCTTCGAGTGAGGAAGAAGTCGACTTCTCTGGCATATGTTCGAATATGGTGTATTTTTGAGGATTGGTGTTCAAGGCGACAAGTTCGCGTGGCTACAGTGTCCGTACCCTTAGTTTTAAGCTTCCTACAAGATGGATTTGATAAAGGCTTGGCAGCCAGTTCCTTGAGAGTTCAGTTAGCAGCTCTGGCTTGCGGATAGAGGCAAAATTCAGGGTGTGCCTTTAGGGTTGCATACAGATGTATTGCGGTTCCTTAAAGCAGTGACCAGGCTACGACCTTCTCATAGAATTGTCGTCCCACCGTGGGATCTCAATTTGGTTTTAGGAGCATTAGTTAAAGAAACTTTTGAGCCATTACACCAAGCAATGGTAAAGGATTTAACTTTAAAAACAGGATTTTTAGTAGCCATCTGTTCGGCAAGACGAATTTTGGAGTTACAGGCATTGTCATGTAGGGAACCATTTTTGTCTTTTTCCAAAGAAAAGGTGGTAGTGCCGTCCTTTTTGCCAAAGGTGGTTTCACTGTTTCACCTAAATCAAACGGTGTCGCTTCTGGTTCTTGGTTCAATGGAGGAAAACGCATCGGACCGTAGCTTGCACCTTTTGGATATAAAACGAGTGTTGCGACGGTATTTGAAAGTTTCAGAACCTTTTCGCAAATCGGACCATCTTTTCGTGTTGTTCGGAGGTCACCGCAAAGGTGAAGCGGCGGCAAAGGCGTCCATTTCTAGATGGATTAGAGAAGCGATTGCGTCAGCATATCTGGTTCAGGGACGTTCGATTCCATTGGGATTACGAGCGCACTCTACCAGAGCACAAGCAACCTCTTGGGCAGAACACAGTTTGGTTCCTCCAGGGGAAATCTGTAGAGCGGCCACTTGGGCGTCTCTTCATACTTTCAGTAAGCACTACCGCCTGGATGTGTTAGCAGCGAATGATGCCTGTTTCGGTTTGGCGGTGTTGCAAGCCGGCTGGAACGGTCCCTCCCAATGAGCACTGCTCTGTTACGTCCCAGAGGTGGAGGACTGAACTGGAGGAACGATAAGGAAATGGAAATTACACTTACCTGGTAATTGTTGTTCCTTGAGGAACTCCAGTTCAGTCCTCATTCCCACCCTGGGTGGTGTCGTTGGCAGTGGAGTTTCAGTAGGGAGAAGTATAAATCTACAGGTACGTATGATTCTTAATAAGATCCTGTTTGCATAGATTTTTTCTATTTATTTCTCGCTGTTGCTTCTCTTTCTTGTCTATCGTTCTGAATGAGGCAGAAGGAAAGGGTACAAGAAACGTTCATTCTTTCAGGAGGGAAATTTACTATTCATATAGTTAGTCGTTATTAACATTATAATTCATATGATAGCTACTTATTTGTTGCTCTGTTGAGTGTGCTTTGTCAATAGTTCACTGGGGCTGATGGGAGAGACCAGCAGACTACATCTAGTGATGTCATGATTTTGACATGCCCAGTCTCCAAGCTGCAGGAGGAGGTACACAACCCAGAGGTGGAGGACTGAACTGGAGTTCCTCAAGGAACAACAATTACCAGGTAAGTGTAATTTCCATTTTATTTGTATTTTTGCACCATGGGTTCTATTGTTGCATATCTTTTCCAGTGGAACAAATATGTACATTTGTAAACTTAAGAATCGGCACAGCAGAGGCTGAAAAATTGAGCAGAGGATACAAGATGAAACAGGGGAGGGGTGAGAAAATACTAGGGAAAGTGATGTTTTTCTGGGGTGTTATCCAATAAACACCTATGTTAATTCTTTTGCATCAGGGGTGTTGTGTTGGTGTTTATTGGTTAAAACCCAAAATCAGAAGTCCCAAACATGGTACATTCAAAACATAAAAGCAAGTGAAACACAAGTAATACTTAAAAAATATTTATTTTTTTAATTTTAGGTGGTTGAAACAGAAGAAGACACAGAGCCAGAAAAACAATACAGGTTCCAGTTATCATCTCTGAACCCACAGGAAAGAATTGACTACTGCCATCTGATTGAAGAACTAGGTGCCTCAACTTGCAAAATGTTTAGATTATTCTGCTGCACTAGCATTTTTTTTTTTTTTGGTGTGTGGGAAAGAAGGATGCATTACTACCCTTTTTTAACAATAGTCTTTATTAGTTTTTCAGAAGAGACAAATAGGAACTCCAGTAAATAAAACCCATTTAAACATATATACAAAGCACTGTCACAGAGTATTTCCAACATCAGCTCACTTACAAAATAAGACGAACCTAAGGACTAACAGCCCAATTAGACTTCTACTCTCCCCTACCACCAAATCATCCCTCCTTCTAAACAGTGCCCATTCCACAATCCTCAAAGACTGAACCTATACAGACCACAACCAGAAAACCACCCTCACTAATCTTGTGCAACACCCTAGTTATCCCATTTTACAAGTGAGTCATAATCAACACTACTTCAACCTAGCTGCCCTCCCATTAACAGAACAAAATAAAAACTTATGCTGTAAGCTCAAGACTGAAAAACCTGACAGCCCCCAAAACCATGGGCTGAAAACCTAATGAAAACATGCCAACAAGCCAGAACTGTAAAGAACAAAACAGAAATTCCATATCCTCCTGCTAGACCAGTCCAGACGAAGGGGTTGTGTCTCCCTGCCAGCAGAGATGAAGACAGAAAAAATCCAGACGCTTATGATATCATCCCTGCTACTATAGCCGATGCAACTAGGGGCACACTTCAGTAGGGGCACACACCTGTGCGCACCTAGAACAGACGCATCGTTCTGCTTCTTCCTCGCCCCCGCTCTATGAAACTCCCTTCCTATCCCTCTTTGTGCTGAACCCTCATACATCCAGTTCAAATCACTCCTCAAAACACACCTATTCCAGCTCGCTTATGACCCCCCTCCCCAGGTTAGCCTTCCCCTCTTGCTTGCCTCCCCTAGGTTAGTTCCCCCCCACCCCTGACTAGTTCTCTCTTCCTTCTCTCAGCCTCTCTTCTCTCTAAGCTGTCCTGTCAATAACTAGCATTTCTTTCCTCTCTCCCTGATGTTTTGATTATTGTAAACCGCTCTGACGCCTTGCTGCCTAGGGCGGTATGTCAAATAAAGATAAAGTATTTCTCTGTCTCAAGCAGATGGTGGATGCAGTCTGATGCAGCTCAATTGAAAAGTTGTTTTTTTTTTATATCTTGAGTAATGGCTCTCTGGAGTGACTTCCTCACTGGTGCTCGACAGTGGATGTCTCCAGAGGGTATCCTTCGGTACCCTTCAGGAGTTTCCCGCACGGAGGAGGGGAAATTGGTACAGTTCATAGCCCTTCACAGCTTAAGGCCAGTTGAATAGCCAGCATTTGTTTGGATCAAAACCCTTCATCTTGCACAGTCTCAGTGCCCCCTCCCTTCCTTTCCTGGCTGTTCCCTGAAGATTTGGACGAAGGTTTGACAAAGGTATGTGCCCTGCAGTACCTGGTGGTAGGGGCGTAGTGTTGAGCCCAGCGCAGTGTCTGTACTGGGCTCCTCGGGGGTGAGTACCTGATTTAAGTACTCTAGTGCAGACTGTCTTGGGGGAGGGTAACTGACCTCATCCTTCAGGCAGTTCGATCATCTGGTTCAGGACCATTTCGGTGAGAGCCATTGACTGAGCATTGCCTCTCGCACTGGTTCCTGCCAGTGCTAGTGGTGCTTGAGCCATGGGTTAAGCCCACACCCAGCATGCTGTGTGTTTTGTATGTGCGTGTGGCTGTGTGTTCCATTCCTATGAACAGGTCCTGCTTGCAGAGTCTGAGAACATTTGCAGCACGTGGCTTAGTGCCCCGCTTCCCTGGTGCACATGCTTGGAACGCATCAGTGGTTGGAGCACTTCTGCTAAGCGATACAGAGATGAGTTGTTTGTGTACTGGAGAGACCACTCTGCTTGAGCAAGGCGAATGTTTGCTCCAAAGAAACTCTGCCTGTGCTGTGGCAAGTGCTGTATTATTTCATTGGATTCCCTCTGTGGTCTGTGCATGGAGGTTTCTGATAGTCCCTCTAGGGTACCCCCCTCAGAGTCGATAAGCAAATAATGCCTCCTTTGTCACTCTTATAGTGGGAATGGTGGTGGAGGGCAGTGCCCTGGTGTCGAATTCCTCCTCGCACTCGATTGGTCATTCCCCATCACTTCTTTGTGCTTCTCAGTACAGACCTGTGGTGAACCCACTCCCCGCTGTTGGTGGGACAGATGCCGAGAGGGAGCCTTTGGCCCTTGGTTTATCTTCTCTGGAATTCTTCTTTCTCCAGGAACAAGCAGGAATTCAGTCCTCACATATGGGTGACATCAGCGCCGACAGAGCCCTCATGCGGAGCAAATCCCCAGCTTTCATAGAAAGCCTTTGGGAGTTGCCATCACGCATGTGTGGTCCCCTTCCTGCCCAAGGGTGCCATCTTGCCCAGTCTCCCTTTTTTCTGCAGAGCCCTTCGGACATAGTCCGTGTGTCCCCGAGAAAAAATTTGGGGGTTTTTGTCTTTTCCTCGACCGGTCGACACCGGTACCTCTTCCCACCTTTGGCTCGGTATGCCAGTATCAAGTCCGTCTCTATTTTTCGGTTTTTGTCCTTCGTGACTGGCGTTCTTGCCTTTTTTTCTCTTTTTCACTGGCAGCCCGAGTCTTTGACCTTGCAGGGGCTCTTTTTCCCCCGATGGCTGCCAGCGGGTTTAAAAAATGTGATCGGTGTGTGAAGTTGATGCCTCTCACCGATACGCATGACTGCTGTCTCTGGTGCCTCATGCCCGACCATGATCCGTTGGTCTGTGGCCCTTGTAGGAAGATGTCCTCGAAGGCCCTGAAGAGCCGCCAGCAGCAGCATGATAGGATTTTTTCCGTATCCGTGCCTCCGAGAGCCAGGACCTCATCTGAGGCCATGTCTCAGGGGGAGCTCTCCGAGCCCGAGCAGCGTCGAGATTCCTTGGAGAGCGGGGTCTCCCTCGAGGGAGCACAAGAGGAAGAAGAAATCCTCGAAGGCAGCGTCTCTGGATGGCTCCGAGCAACCCCGCTCATCCCGGGGCCGGTTGTGGAGCCCCGAGCACCAACCGGTATCTTCGGAGACGGAACGTCCGACAAAGATGCTTCATCAAGAACTGGATCAGCCAAGGCAAGTACCAACTGTCCTCATCGAGGACTCCCCTCCGGGAGAACTGGTGTCGGGCCCGACCATGTCGGGGCCTGAGCTGGTGGCTCCGGAGCCTTCTGGAATCGAGTCCAGAATGACGGCC
Organism: Ichthyophis bannanicus; assembly: GCA_033557465.1. Classification (NCBI taxonomy): domain Eukaryota; kingdom Metazoa; phylum Chordata; class Amphibia; order Gymnophiona; family Ichthyophiidae; genus Ichthyophis; species Ichthyophis bannanicus. The sequence continues at coordinate 618,250,305 of CM066031.1, read as the reverse complement.
TTGGAGCGCAGTTTCACTGCCTTCATGGAGCAGCAGCGGGCGCTGATAGCTGGCCTGTCCGGTTCCTCTGCCCCGACCACCGGGCCCTCAACGTAGAAGTCGACCCCGGAGGCCGAGCCGATCCTCTAAGTCCTTCGGGCTCGAGTTTATCCTCGGCTGAGGTCTCTCTCGGCCTTCCGTTCGGGACCAAGGTCATCGCCGCCAAGCCTGCTGGCGTCGGGGTGGTTGGTGCCAGGGCCCTCGATACCTGAGGAGCCTGCCGATTCCTCCAAGGAGGCATCGGCGTGGGAAACCGAGGATGAGGAATCCCCGGATACCCGCCGGCACAGGGATGAACCATCCGATTCCCCGGTATCAGAGCCTCAGAGAATGTCCCCACCAGAGGACATGAGGTTCTTGGACTTCGTGCGGGATATGTCCAAGGTGTTGGCATTCCCCACGGAGTCCGAGGAGGATCTTCGAGCTGATGAGCTCGAGATCTTCCAGTATGAAGCCCCCCTTCGGGAGGCCCTTACTGTATCCATGCCTCCGATTCTGGAACGACTGATGCTCCGCATGTGGGAGACACCGGTGCGGGTGGTCAGCAAGCGGCTCGACTCGATGTATTGAGTCCGCTGGAGCCCTGGGTTTCAGAAGTCGCAGCTGCCGCACAACTCCATGGTTGTGGAATTAGCAATGCGCCGACTGAAGAGCCAGAAGATGCACTCCTCAGTGCCTCCCTTCAGGGAGGCCCACAACTTGGATGCCCTCGGCAGAAAGTGCTTCCAGGGTTCAATGCTGACTTGTCTTATCCAGGCCTACCAGCTGTACATGGGCATGTACCTGTGGGACCTGGCGAAGGAAGTCGCTGGGTTTTCGGCTGGTCTCTCCGAAGAACCCTTGCAGTGCTTCAGGGGCCTGTCCAAAGCCGTCCGTGAGTGCTCAAAGTTTATGTCTTGGGCAGTCTATGACGGGTTCGAGTTGGCGGCTCGGGTAGCTGCGGCTGGCATTGGTGCGATCCGCCAAGCATGGCTGCAGTCATCGGACCTCGAACAGTGGGTTCAGGACAAGTTGGTCGATGTCCCATGCCGGGGGGAGAATCTCTTCGGCAAACCCATGACCGACAAGGCCGCAGAGTTGGAGACCGAGTACATGACGAGGACACAGCTCTCCAGGAAGACCTCTGCCCCTTCTCGTAAGAAAGGCTCGGGTAAAAAGCCCTTTAACCCGAGGAAGGGTGCTGCTTACTGAAGCTACCCCCATTTTCAGGCCTCCCTGGTTCCCCAACAGGGGCAGCAGGCCAAGGGACAGAGGCATGGTCCACATAAGCAGAAAAGCACCAAACCCCAGGCACCGGCTCTGGCCCAGCCTGGTAGTGGCTTTTGACTCCTACTGCATGGCCACTCTTCCCACAGGGGAAAGGCAGATCACAGGGGGCCGACTTGCTCCATATGCCCACAGGTGGACAGCCATTACCACCGATGCCTGGGTTTTGCAGATAGTCCAAGAGGGCTATCTTCTTCACCTTGCCCAGATGCCTCCTCTCTATTTGCCAGGAGAGCCCATCAGGTCTCCTCTTCACCGGGACCACCTTCTGAAGGAGTTAGCAGGTCTTCTCGAGGATCAGGTGGTAGAACTGGTGCCCCACCACTTGCAGGGAAGGGGCTTCTACTCCAGGTACTTTCTGGTACCAAGAAGGACAGGAGACTTCAGACCCATTCTTGACCTACGCAACCTCAACAAATTCCTGGTGAGGGAGAAATTCAAGATTCTCTCCCTTGGAATCTTGCTGCCTTACCTCCGCCAGGGAGATTGGCTATGCTCCTTAGACCTGAAAGATGCGTATACACACGTCCTAATACACCCAAACCACAGGCAATATCTGCGCTTTGGGGTAGGGGCAATCGCTACCAGTACAAGGCACTCCCCTTCGGCTGTGCCTCAGCCCCCAGGGTGTTCACAAAGTGCCTAGCTGTTGTGGCTGCTTTTCTCAAGCTCCAAGGAGTCTTTGTATTCCCCTACCTCGACGACTGGCTCATCAGAGGTTCCTCGGTCACAGAGGCCCACCAGGCCACAACTCGCACCATCCAAGTCCTGCAGCACCTAGGATTCGTGATAAACTACCCCAAGCCAAGCCTCACTTCAGCTCAGCAGCTAGAGTTCATTAGGACCAGACTCGACACCCTTCAAGCGAGGGCCTATCTGCCTGCAGACAGGGCAAGCAGACTTATGACTCTGGGAGGCCAGGTGAGCCGCAAGTCTGCAGTGTCAGCAAGGCTTTTTCTGCGCCTCCTCGGGCACATGGCTTCCACAGTCCATGTGACCCCGGACGCCCGCCTCCACATGCAGACTGCTCAGTGGTGCTTCAGGGACCAGTGGTCTCAGGCCTCAGGATGCCTTTGGGACAGGGTCAGAATATCCAAACGTCTAGTACGGTCCCTAGCCTGGTGGCTCCAACTGCATCACTTGGTGGCGGGAATGCCTTTCCAGGTTCCTCTGCACACGAGGATCCTGACCACGGATGCATCACTGCTGGGCTGGGGAGCCCATTGTCAGAGATTCCGGACTCAAGGACTGTGGTCCCCGAGCGAGAAGGCTCAACAAATCAATTTCTTGGAACCACGTGCCATCTGCCTAGCGCTAATTTGTCTTGGTCCAGACAGACAACCAAGTGGCCATGTTCTATGTGAACAAACAGGGTGGCACGAGGTCCCGCCTCCTATGTCAGGAAACCCTGGACCTCTGCGCCTTTTCAGCCCGGCATGGCATTCGTCTCTGAGCAGTCTACCTGCCGGGCCAGGACAACTGGCTAGCAGACAGGCTAAGCAGGATTCTCCAACCCCACGAATGGCTGCTGGACCACAGGGTAGCCAGTTGGCTCTTCCAGATCTGGGGGTGGCCAGTGATGTACCTGTTTGCGCGTCCGGACAATCACCAGTTGCCCCTTTTCTGCTCCAGGCGACCCCACCTGCACAGGGTGGCCACCGATGCATTTCTGATATCATGGTCCGGGGACCTTCTGTATGCGTTCCCCCCCCACACACACACCTCTGGTGGCCAAGACGCTGTTCAAGATTCTCCAGGACAGGGCCTCGGTCATCCTTATTGCCCCTTGGTGGCCCAGGCAACCCTGGTTCCCGCTTCTTCTGCAGTTAGCAGTGGAGGCCCCGATCCCCTTGGGGTCCTCACCAAGTCTCCTGTCTCAGGAGGGAGGCTCTCTTTTGCACCCCAATCTCAGCTCACTCAAATTGATGGCGTGGCTGCTGAAAAGGTAATTCTCGCTCCGCTCCTCCTTCCAAAGAATATTGAGGAGGTCTCTTGCTGGCCTCACGGAGGCTGTTGACCAGACGAGCATACGCCTTGAAGTGGCGTAGGTTTGCGGTGTGGTGCAAGGAGCAGGAATTAGATTCTTTCTCTTGCCCAGTAGGGGTGGTTCTACTATACCTTCTCCACCTCTCTGATTTGGGCCTCAAGTCCAACTCTGTCAGGGTGCACCTCAGTGCCCTTGCGGCGCATTACCTTTCAGTGGATGAGAAGCCTCTCTCCGCCCACCCTTTGGTCTCTCAGTTCCTGAGGGGCTTACTTCTCTTGAGACCCACGGTCCACCTCCTGGCAGGATCTCAATGTGGTGTTAGGGCAGCTTACTAGGCCACCCTTTGAGCCCATGGCTACATGTCATCTACGCTTTCTTTCTTGGAAGGTGGTTTTCCTGGTGGCACTCACATCCACCCGGAGGTGAGTGAGCTCCAGACCCTAGTGTCGGAAAGACCCTATACCAGGTTCTATAGGAACCGGGTGGTGCTTTGCACGCACCCCAGGTTCCTTCCGAAAGTGGTCTCCTCGTTCCACCTCAAACAGGAGGTTGTTCTGCCTGTCTTTTTTCCCAGGCGTGGACTGTAAGAGGGCGTTGGCCTTCTATATCCAGCGTACGCAACCGCATCGGATGGCTTCTCAGCTTTTCATTTCTTACGACCCCAGTAGGCTGGGGATGGCGGCATCTAAGCATACACTGTCCACCTGGGTGGCAGACTGCATTGCCTGGGCATACAGGGCAGCTGAGCTTCCTATGGAGGGTTGCGTTACGGCCCATAGGGTCAGGGCCATGGCGGCTTCAGTGGCCCATTTCCGCTCTGTTCCTTTGGCAGACATCTGCTGGGCCGCCATCTGGTCTTCGAGTCAGACTTTCGCAGTCCATTACTGCCTGGACAGTGAGTCCTGGCAGGACAGTGCTTTCGGCCAGGCTGTACTTCGTAACCTTTTCGAGGTCTAGGCAACTCCTGCCCTCCAACCCCTCTGTGTTCAGGCTACCGGAGTGCTATTCCCTTAGTTTTCATTGCTGTTGCGACTGCTTGTGGCTGTCGTAGAGGGAGCCTTTTTTAGCTATAGGGTCTCGGTAGCCTATAGCTAGGGAGTGCCATATGTGAGGACTGACTTCCTGCTTGTTCCCAGAGAAAGCGTAGTTACTCATCTGTAGCAGGTGTTCTTCAGGGACAGCAGGAATCAGTCCTCATGACCCTCCCTCCTCCCCTAGGATTTGCAGTCCTATTATTATTATATTTTGTTATTTTTGCCGTCTTTTTAGCTACGTCATTTGACTGAGCAAGATGGCACCCTTGGGCGGGAAGGGGACCATGCATGCCTGATGGCAACTCCCAAAGGCTTTCTCTGAAAGCTGGGGATTTGCTCCGCATGAGGTCTCCGTCGGTGCCGACGTCACCCCATATGTGAGGACTGATTCCTGTTGTCCCCGGAGAACACCTATTACAGTTGAGTAACTACGCTTTCTCTGTGGACAAACAAGAAGTATGTACTCGTGTATGGGTGACGTCACCGATGGAGCCCCACATAGGAACGCTCCCCAACTTCTATTGGAAGATGCCTGCACGCCTGTCTTCCCGCCTATTGCAGCGCTATCTTCTCCAGTCTTCATTTTCCATGGAGCGCCACAGACATATTTTGGAAGACTGCCAGCAAACATTTCCTTTTTTTTCCCTTCAGTGGTCGTTTTCCACTTGTTTTCTTTTACCTGCCATTGGTAGCATCAGTCCTGTGATCGCGGTTCTGCTCCCTTTTTCTGTGTTCCTTCAGTAACTTATTTTCTTTTGTTCTCATCCCTGCGACTGGCACCACGGCCGTCTTCCTAGACATGTTCCAAAAACTGGCCAGTGGGTTCAGGAAGTACACTGTGTGCCCAGACCATTTCGGTCACCAACAAACATCACTGGTGTCTCAAGTGTCTGGGTCCCGATCACCAGCCCTCCTCTTGTAATTTATGTTTACAGATGACAAGGCGAGGCCTGAAGGGTTTGGGAAAAGCAGAGAGAGTCCCTCATCAGTCAGCGCTCTGATTCAGCATCTTTGGCACTGGTATCGGTCCCGATGGCCTCTCTAGGATCTGCCGAGGGTGCCTCGACATTGAGGGGTTCCTGGGCTCATTCTGAGCTGAGGGGCCGCGGTGGCCCCAGAGTATATGCTCTAGATCGATCTCTGCTTGGAATCGGAGAAGAACGTGACATAGATTCCATCGACATCGAAGGGGGACCCTTCTGAGCATCAGGGTAAGCCTGATGTGCATCGGCATTGAAGCCCTTCCTGATACAATGTTGAGAGTGATGGCTGTGAAAGGCCTGCCAAGATGTCCCAGTGAGAGGAATCGACCTCCAGGGTTCTGGAGGGGCACCATCCATCTCCTGATGATCGAGGCCATGCTGATACTCCTGCAGGGATGCTGGAGACGGTGGCTAAAGTGGCTCAGGCCCTGACGCCTTTGGAAATGTCAGCCTTGGAGGAACGCCTCCAGCCCCTCGTGGTCCATATGGCAGCAGTGCTGGGAAAACATCAGGATGGTGCTTCGGTGCCTCTGGCATCGTTGCCTCCATCAAATCAATTTCCTGGAATTGCAGTCAATAGCAAACACCCTCAGGGCTTTCCAGGATCACCTAGCCAACCATATTGTTCTGATACAGACCGGCAATCAGATGGCGATGTACTGTGTGAACAAGCAGGGGCGCATAAGGTTATATCTCCTTTGCTGGGAGGCGGTCCGCCTGTGGAATTTTGCCCTTGCTCACGGTATGAAGTTGAGAGCCACTTATCTGTCCAGGGAGCTGAATTCCTTGGCAGACCAGCTGAGCCACGTCCATCAGTCACACGAGTAGACCATGACCAAGGATGTCGCAGCCTGGATCTTTTGGAAATGGGGTATCCCCTCAGTAGATCTGTTCGCCACTCCGCACAATCCCCAAGTGGATCAGTTCTGCTTCAAGGTCGCCTCTCGCAGCAGGCTGGTGACAGATGCCTTCCTCCTGCACTGGGGACGGGCCTGCTTTATGTGTACCCTCCCATACTTCTCATAGTGCAGACACTGCTGAAACTATAGGCTGACAGGGACATAATGATCCTCATCGCACTGTATTGTCCCAGGCAGTTGTGATTCCCCCTTATGCCTCAGCTCCTGGGGAGGGGGGGAGCCCCTGCTGTTGGGCTCGGCTCTAGAACTTATCTCACAGGAGGACGGGAGCCTGCTCCTCCACCTCAGTGTCCAGTCCTTGGCCCTCACTGCATGGATGTTGAGTGGCTAGTCTGTCAGAGCTTAACCTGCCCGACAGAGTGACGGAAGTACTGCTGGCCTCTAGGAGGGCTTCGATGAGAAGCTCTTATGCTTTCAAATGGAGGAGATTCACCTCCTGATGCACTGACAATGCTCTGGATCCCTTTTCCTGCTCCATCGACAGGTTGCTTAAGTACCTCCTGCACCTCTTAGAGTCGGTCAAGTCTTACTCTGTCAGGGTCCATCTGAGCACGATCGGGGCCTACCATTGCGGCTCAGCTTGGAAGTCCATATTTGCTCAGCCTTTGGTGATTCACTTTATGCGGTGCTTGCTCTTCTCTAAACCTCCTTTCATGTCTCCAGCAGTGGCGTGGGACCTTAGTGGTCTTGGCGCAGCTCATGTTTGCTCCTTTTGAACCTAACATGAGCTGCCTATTGAAGTTCCTTACCCGGAAGGTCTTGTTCCTGGTGGCGGTTACCTCATCTCACCATGTTAGTGAGCTCCAGGTTCTAGTGGCTCACTCGCCGTGCACCAGGTTCCATCATAAAAGAGTGGTCCTGCGCACTGATCCTCGATTCCTCCCAAAGGTGGTATCTGCTTTTCATTCTACCAACTTTCTTCTCGAGTCTTCACGCCCGTCAAGGGAAGTGGCGTTGCACACGCTGGACCACTAGTGAGCCTTTGCTTTCTACCTGAGCAGACGAAGGCCCAGAGAAAGTCCATCGCTTTTGACCACAGCAAACTAGGGGCAGCCGTTTCCAAATGCACTCTGTCAATTTGGCTAGCAGACTGCATCTCTTTTGCTTATACCCAGGCTGGCCTGAGCCTTAATGGTCATGTCACAGTTCACAGTGTAAGAGCCATTGCTGCATCAGTGGCCAACTTGTACTCGGTCTCCATGGAGGAGATTTGCAGGGCTGCAACATGGTCTTCTGTCCACATTCTGCCAATCTGTATGCTGGCATCTGTTTGGGGATTAGAATCCAACTCCATCCCCCCAAGGCACTCCTGTCCATCCAGAATACCAAAAAGAAACTGCATAGTGCATGATTGATGATGAGTAACAATGTATGGTAAAGATACTGAATCAGTTGATTTCCCCCTGGGGACTACCTATACTGACCATAGTTGATTCTCTAGTCCTTGTTTTGCTTGCCCCTAATGGCTGTTTGACCTCTGTTTTTGGTAGCCTGTAGATTGGGAGTCCTATATGTGGGAACTTACTTCCTGCTTGTCAACAGAGAAAGCATAGTTGCTCATCTGTAGGAGGTGTTCTTCGTGGACAGCAGGAATAAGTCCTCACAACCCTCACACCTTCCTGAGTAGTTGTCTTCTGCTGCAGCTTTGTTATTATGCTGGAGAAGATGACGCTGGGGCAGGCAGAAAGACAGGCGCACATGTGCGGTGGAGCCTCCGAAAAGCTTCCATTAGAAGCTGGGGAGCATTCCCATGTGAGGCTCCGTCAGTGATGTCACCCAAATGTGATGACTTATTCCTGCTGTCCATGGAGAACATTTGCTAAAGGTGAGTAACAATGCTTTCTCCAGCAAGCGTCCTTCTGGTGTGGCAGCTTGGATCTTGAGGTTTCCCGGTCCTCACAGTTGCTCTTCACACAGTTGAAGGAGGGACCCACTTCAAAGGGTGGTCAAAGTCCTACGAGAACTCCTCTGTGGAAACTGTCTCAGCAAAGATTGGTATCAGGGGACTCGGATCATCTCCCCTCTGCTCAGGATCCTGAGTTAGACTCCTGTAGCTCTGATGAAGATACCAGATTTGAGGTGAGCTTTTTCCACCAGAGGACCAAGAGGATTCCTTCATCATTTGTCTGCTCAGCAGGATGAGTTGGCAGCGCTGTTCGCTCAAGTGTCTTCCTCCCTGCAGCTAGCTCATGCTCCAGCAAAGGAAATGAAGCCCCAAGTGCACCCACTCTTGAAGGAGATTTCAAAGCTGTCAAAGGCCTTTCCCTTCCCAGAGGTTCTTAAAAGCATGGTCCACACAGTATGGAACTTGTCCAATTTCCCATTTGAAGGGAGTCAGGATTATGAACAAGCTTTATGCCCTTCTTCGGGAAGATTGCGACACGTGGTTACATTTGCTTGAGATAGATGTGCATGTGGTTGCTGTCACCAGGCGTCGTATCATCCCTATAGAGGGTGAAGTAGCTCTCAAGGACCCATTTGGATTGCAAACTGGAGATTTTCCTTAAGAACCAGTTCTAGGCCGCCTCCCTTACCCTCCAGGCAGCAGTCTTTGGAGAGCTGATGGCTCATGCCCTCCTCTATTGGATACATTCGCTCCCTCAGGATAACACCTCAGACCTTCTGGAATCAGCAGAAGTGTACCTGTCAGACACTATGTATGATCTGGTCTGCTTGGCAGCCAAGGATATTACGTTCATCACAGTGGCACAGTGCTTGCTTTGACTTTGCCATTGAGCAGCAGATACAGCCTCCAAGTTCCAGTTGTCTAAGCTTGCCTTCTAGGTGAATAGTGGAGTACTCCAGGAATTTGTGATGGGCCTGCTGCTTTTTAACATATTCATAAATGACCTGGAAATGGGAATAATTGGTGATGTGATCAAATTTGCAGATATGATTTAACAACTTTGAATAATTTGGAACTCATGGCTCCTCTTCTTCCCAATGACAAGAGGGCCGATTTCCTCATTCTGGTTAAGCATGCCCAAAATGTTTCAAAGTTCATGAACAGGGCAACCTTTGATTGTTTTGAATGCATTAGCAGAACTTCTGCTATTTCTAGTTACAAGCATCTGATTTGGAACAGTGGGTGTAAGACAAGCTGGGAAATATTTCTTGCACGGGAGAAAACCTTTTTGGCAAGGATTGGCAGGATAAAGCTTCCCAGCTTGAGTTCAAGAACACTACCTTGAATAGACTTTCCAGGACCACTGCCAACCCAGCTAAGAAAAAGGCAGTTAAGAAACCCTTTTTCAGATAAAAAGAAGAAATTCTATCTGTCTTACACCCAAACTGTCCACTGCCCAGTCCATGCTCTCCAAAAGGGGCAGCAGCAGCCCAAGCAACAGAGGAAGGCTCAAGCCCCCAGAGCTCAACCAGCTCAGAAGACACAGCCTCCACAAGGTCTTTGACTCCTTCCTAGGGAACCTAGTCATCCTACTTCTAAAAGGTCCAGAGCCTCTCAACATTCCAGGCAGACTCTGTTATTTTGCCAAGAGGTGGCAGCAGATAACATCAGAGCAGTGGACTCTCTCCATAATGACAGAGGGGTACAAATTCCACTTCCACAGTATGCCCCCTCTCTCTACTCCAGGAGAGTTCAGTTCTCAGCCTCCCCTCACCACTCTCTTGTCTCAAGAGGTCACCTCTCTCTTTGCTTAGGGTGCAATAGAGGAGGTACCTCTTTCCCAACAAGGCATGGGCTTTTACTCCCCCTTCTTCCTCATACCAAAGAAGACAGGAGGGTACATGCCCATTCTGGACCTCAGGGAGTTGAACAAGTATCTGTTCCGAGAATGATCTCCCTTACATGCAGAGTCAGGATTGGCTATGTTCTCTAGACCTAAAGGATGCATATACGCATATCCTTATTCATGCAGAACACAGAAGGTTTCTTTGATTCCTCTTTCAGGGAAGACATTACTAGTACAGGGTTCTACCCTTTGGCCTGGCTTCCGCCCCAAGAGTCTTCACAAAATGCATGGCAGTAGTAGCAGCATTTCTAAGGACTCTAGGGATATTTGTCTTCCCCTACTTAGACGACTGGCTAATCCGAGCACCAACAGCTCCAGAAGCCAGCTCGGCTCTATACTGCACAATGCAAATCCTGCAATACTTGGGACTAGTCATAAACCTCCCAAAATCCTAGCTCACCCCATCTCAATCGCTGGAGTTCATAGGCTTAGACACACGACAGTCAAGGGCTTTCCTGCCACAACTCCGTTGTGCTCGGATACTCCAACTGGCCTCTCAAGCAGCTATGAAAACTTTCCTAACTGCTCGAGAAATGCTTCAGTTGCTGGGGCAAATGGCATCCTCTGCTCATGTGGTTCCCTATGCTCGCCTACACATGCGAGCAGCCCAGTGGACCCTAGCGTCTCAGTGGACACAGGCGTCAGGTTGTCTGGGAGACAAAATCAGAAACTCTGCACGCCTCATTTCATCCCTTCAGTGGTGGCAGTCACTGAAAAACCTTCTCGTAGGGTCATCTTTTCAGCAGCCACTACACCAAGCTACCTTGATGACGGATGCGTCCAAGTCAGGTTGGGGGGCCCATATGGATGATCTCTCCACTCAAGGTCTTTGGACCGAACAGGAAGCTGATGGGGGGCTAGGATAGGACTGGAATTGGATGATGGGGGGGCTTGGACTGGGAATGGGCTTGTGGAAAGGCTAGGATAGGACTGGAAATGGGCTGATTGGGGGAGCTTGGACTGGAAATGGGCTGATTGGGGGTTAGGATATGACTGGAAATGGGCTGATGGGGGGCTTGGACTGGAAATTGACTTTTGGGCAGCTAGTATAGGACTGGAAATGGGCTGATGGGGGGGCTAGGACTGGAAATGGGCTGATGCGAGGGGGTGGGAGAATGGGACTAAAAGGGAGTGGATGCTGGGTGGGGCTGGAACCTAAAAGGGAGCTGATATGGGGGGGGGAGCTAGAAGGGGATGGGGCTAGAGGAGTGAGAATGGAGAGGAGACAAGATATTTTGCGTGGGAGGGAAGAAAAATCTACAATTAGCCGGGTATTGGGAGAGTAAGTGAGGATTGAGGATGGAAGGGTGAAATTTGAGTGGATGAAAAGGAATCAAGAAAGAAATGGAGGAAAGAGCAAAAGAGGAAAGATCAGTATATTAAAGCAGATGTAGAGAGAAAATGGAAAAAAAAACCTAGAAGAGAAGAAAGGACAAATGGACAGCAGACAATGGAGAGTTAGCAGAAGAATGTGACTGGAGCAATTGCAACTGAAAAATCAAGTGCCCAAACAATAAAAGGTAGAAAAATACTTTTTTATTTTGAATTTATTAACTGGAATATGTCAGCTCTGGGAAATGTGCATCACTAACATCTTTGCATTTTGTTTAATACAAGAGGAAATTAATTTATAGTTTTAATTCTCCACTGTTGTACATTCCAAGTTTGGCTTTTGGGGTTCCCAGTTTAATTATTGTCTTCCTGTTTTTAAATTGTGTTCCCTTGTTCTTTGTTTGGTGATTGTCTATGTTCTGCATGTGTAACTGAGCTGAGATTCTGTTCATGTAGTTTCTATTTGACAGTGCCACTTGTTCTCTTTCCCCAGTAGGAGATGTATTGGTTTTCTCTAAGATGTATTGGTTTAATATTTGCAGTGTTGCCTTTTGATAGGTAGGAGTTGGTTCTTTGTGAGTCCTGCTGGTGCTGTTATGATACGGCAGGTTTGCTATGGGTTCTAAATGGGCAGTGTTTATAGTACTTTCTAATGTGCCTGGCGGTTGGCACTAGAGTATAATAATGTAGAAATCTGGTGGAGTTTCTTTATCCAGACATTCATTAAGAGGCATGATCGCTAAAGGTTAGCACACGTTTACATTATGCAAATGAGGCCCTGCAATGAGCCTCCACATATGGCTCCGTACCCCCCCTTAGGCTGCCCCTGCCACTGCTGCGGGGCTCCCAACATTTTAAAGAGCCATGGCATATTAGAACCCTTTTCAATGAACTCCACTCCTCTTTGGACCATGGAAAAATCACCTTTGCTGTCTCCCTGGATCTCACAGCCACTTTTGATACAGTGGAGCACTCTGTTCTCCTCTCCCATTTATCAGACCTTAGCCTTTCTGATCAAGTTGATAACTGGCTTTCCTTTGCGTCCCTCTAGTCCAGTCCTGGAACCATAGAGTTGTCAACCTCCTCCAGCAGCTTTGGAGACTGAAAGATGTCATCGCTTTGATGTCACTAGTATAACTAGGCAAACTTCGCCCCTTTCCACCAGTACTTTCAGTCTCCAAGCAGCTTGGAGGTTCTGAGCCCGGGACTGGGCTCAGTGGGAACTAATAAGCAGAGCTTGGTTTTTTGAAATTTCACTTATTTTACTTTTTTGATTTGGTTCTTTGTTTTTTCTTTTAGGTCAGAGCTGCTGCTGCTGTAAGGGTTCCTGTGTCTGGGCACCTTTCTCTTTTACTCTCTTCCTCTCTCTCTCTTCCCCCTCCCTCTCTGAATTGCCCCAGCGTCTATGCGAGCACAGGGGAAACAGGACTAATCAGTGGCCTCCCTGCTCCCGAACCCGCGTTGAAAGGGTGAGGAGCAGGTAGAAGGCGATTGCCCCAGTGTCTTAACGAGCACCGGAGGAACAGTGCTAATCGGTGGCCTCCCTGCTCCCGAACCCGCTTTGAAGGGGTGAGGAGCAGGTAGATGGCAGGCACTTGCAGCAGCAGCGACGCAGGGGGCTTAAAAGTCAGTGGAAGTTGTGCCCGGCTCAGTCAGAGCAGTGAGCAGCCGGAGCTGAAGCCGTGAACAGGCTGTGCTCCGGTGTCCTTGTGGCTCCTCTCCCTCATTCCCCCCTCCCTCTGGGATCGGCGGTGGTAAGTTCCTGCACTGACCTGGTTTTTGGGAGATGTTTTAAAACTTGGTGGGGAGGCTTTGCGGCGGCTCCCGGGCTTGCAGGGTGGCTCGGGGCCTCGCCGCATGTGGTGAGAGAGTATTCTTTTTTGAGCGGGAACGCTCACGGCGGCCATTTTGAGAGCCGCGTTTTCAGCGGCAAGATTTTATTGTTTTTTGTTTGCAGCCGTGGGAGCTTTGTTTTGCCTTCGGGTCAACGGGGTTCGGCTAGAATGCTACCTTGGTTGCTATAATGCATGAGAACTTAGACCTGTGCAGTCAGCACCCAGTGGGGCTGGGATATTTCTGGCTTGGGGTCTTTCTGACTGTTGAAGGTTGCAGAGATAAGCCTCCGGTGGGTCTACTCTCCATGTAGCAGGAGGCACAGCTCCTGGGGGGGAAATGATAAGGGGCATTTTTGTTTTAGAGTGACAAATATGTAGGCTCTTATTCTTAGATGGGATTTTTCTTCGTCTACGTTTCACTTTTGGAATTTTTGCAAAAGTGCTGTGCTGTGGAGTTCTGCCTGCTGTCTCTTTTTCTTCTCCTCTCCTCTTTGCCCCCCCCCCCCCTCTTTCCTCTTCTCTGGCTGTGCTGTCTTCCCGTGCTTCTCCCGAGCGGTTGGGAAACGGCAGAGCTTCTGATTTCAGCTTCCCTGCTCCTGGACCTGTGATTAGGGGTGAGGAGCAGGGGAACGGTTGGGGGGGCGAGTTTGTGAGCGCCTCAGCCTGCATTGCCAGCGCGGAGCGGAAGCCGCGATGAGGGCTGTGCTCCGACGCGGTGGCATCGCCGGAGTTTGCTGACCAGAGAGATTAGCCTCCGGTGGCTCGGGGTGAGTAGCTCGTTATCCTTTACGCTACTAATTTCGTTTTTCACGCCTTCATTCCGTTGCGTTTGGCATCGGGGGTGATTGGTGGTGTGGGCCTCGTGTCTCTCCGCGGGAAAAGCGGCGGGGGCCATTTTGGAAGCGGCTTTTGATATTTCGGCGCTTCAGAGCTGGCTGTTAGTGTTTTTACAGCTTCGTTTTTGGAGCAACGATATGTCCTTAGCTGGGAGCGATACTGCGGCACTTGGTGTCTTTAAAAAAAAAAAAAAAAAAAAAGGTCGATCCTCTTTAGTTTTAAGTTTATTCTTTGTTTTATAGGACAGCCGTCTGGCGTTGCTTCCACAGGTTCTTTCCCTCCTAATCATGCCTCGGCGGAGCACCTGTTCAGTCCCCGGGTGTTCGGCAAATTGCCTGGTTTTAGGTTCCGGGGCAGAGCCCTCGCTTGTAGTTGGAAAGGGGGTCAGGCTAGAAATGTACCTTGGTATATTTTATAGTGTAGGTTGCCCAGTAGTCTGTGTTTCTCCGGAACTGGTTTAGGAAACCTTAGGATGTAATAAAGTATATAATGGTTAACTGTCAAGCAAGAAGGGCTATGGCCGCCAGAGGGCGGCGGATGCACTCAATGGGGCCTTTCTCTGACCGTGTGTTTACAGCCCTTTCCGCTTGCTTATTCTAGGTAATGCTCCGCAGATCATCTTTATATGGCCAAGATTGAAGCTCTTGCCTTCTGTATCGTTGATTGGGGCTCGGTTGCCCTACCGGCCACAGCTGCTCATGACTCACATGTTGTATTCGGAGCCCCCGTCCCTGCGGTGGGTGGGGTTGACGTATGACATTATTTTGCTCCTCGGGTTCACACAGGCAGCAACCTCTCAGACCTCCACTTGCAAGGGGCCTGTGTGTTTCATGGCTCCACTTAGTGGGCCCATCCCGGGAAGTTCTTCTTCTCTTTCTGGAGCAGGATTTCGAAAGGATATACTAACTCTCTTTAGTGAGAAATAGCCGGTTTTCTTTTTTGGCTACAACTGTGGCTTTCTTCGGTGGCCTTTGGTGTCCTGAACCCCACGGTCTGGACGCTGTTTGCTTCCAGAGTTTCTACTCTCTCTTTCATGCTTCAGCTCCCTGACAGACGCAGCAGGCTGGCAGGGGGTGAGCAATGCATCCAGCAACACTGAATCCCTCAGGATACGGAGGGGGGGGGCAGGTCAGCTGGGTACGGCGGGGAATGGTAGCTTCTTGCAAAGGTATAAGTGCAGTTCCTAGATTTTAACTGATCTGCTTTAAGTTCATTGGAGTTGGTGGAAACTTGGGGGTTTTTTGGGGTCCTATACGCCCTTTCCAGGTCGGGCCCGACACTCTCGGGCTCCCCAGTTCTGACTTCATATTCCTACCTAAGTGTGGATATTCCCTAATCATCTTGAATGGGACGGGTACAATTTTCCTGAAATATGCTAATGTTAGCCCAGCTGCAGATTCTGTTTTAGAAAAAAAAAAAAAACATAAACCAAACATACGGGCATAGCTATGCTGATTTGCAAGAAACTCCTCCCGCTTTCCATAGACGGTCTTCTCAAGCGTTCGTTGGGTGATACCTATCTTGGACAGTTGTAACCAGGGCTTGGGTGAACGCCCTGGCCAGTCCACATCTGTGGACTGCTCTGCCATAAGCATTATGTTATGTGTGGTTTCTTCTTGGAGTATATTCCTGTTTAGTTGGAGTTTCCCTGACTTATAGGATTTAGTGGATTTGTAATGTCTTCGGTCTGACTATAGATGGTTTTCTGTTTACTTCTAGGAACGGCAGAGCACCGCAGAAAGATTGCACATTAGCACTCAGGCCGTTGAGGCTATTTAGGCTCCCCTTCCATTTATCAGAGGTTCTCCAGGGCGGAGAGTATCTGTGGGTATTCAGAGTATGCTTTGCTGGCGGTCCATCAGCACTAGCGGCTGCTCAGATTCTGGTAGGCATACCTCCTCTGCTGTGTTGGCCAGGTGGCTTCCACGCGGCTTGGCATCAGCCTAGATGTAGGCCGGTTTGGACTGTGACTGTGGAGGTTGCCTGGATGACGGGCCTTGCGTTCTCTGGAACATATCCTGCACACCCTGGATCATTCATCTTCGAGCAGCTACGGACAGGACACAATGCACTCTCGCATGCTTTTGCTTAGGTGGTCTAGAAGTGTGTAGTCTTTACCAGGTGGTATCCTGGGAGCTTCTCTGCAGTTTCTTGGCTTCTTCTTGGTTGACTCGGTAGCCGCTGCAGAATGAGAAGATGGTCTTTCTAACACCGGGTGCTAGTGGACCCTAAAATATCAAGTCGTCCTTGGTGCAATCAGACGGCATGCGGCGTTACTCTAGCAGGACGACTGGAGGTGTCTCTGACAGTATTTGGGGGGGTTCTTTCTTCTTCATGTTGTTGGCACCGAAAGAGCTTCTCCGCCTATGCTGAAGGAATTTTTCGTTAGACGATGTCTTTAAAGAAAAAAATTAAAAAAAAGATGATTCAGCTGTCCCGAATTTGCCTGTTCTTGCTCGACATTGTGGGACTCAGCAGGGGCAGGTCTGGGTACTGCGTGAGTGGGTGCACACCTTGCGCTTCCAGGGGCTGTGGACTCACTGTCTGGAGGAGAGCTCTACCAATCTTCTTTAACGTACGGTACGAAAGTAGGTGGTTCACTGTGGCGATCGTTGGGGGCAATGCTCTGTCCTTACAAGTTCCAATCTGGGAGTCTGGGGGGATGAGAGCATGCTTCCAGGGGTGTCAGTATTTCTGGCAGTCTCTTTGCCTGGAGCAGGTAAGGGTCAGGGAGTTGAATCGACTAGAGCCTGCTTTGCTTTATGTGGCAAATGTGCATTATGGTTTAATGCGAGCGCTGGCTAGTATTATTGGCTTCCTTGGGGTTCTCCCGGAGATCTCTTTGGTGGGGGAATGGGGCGGCTGATGCTTCATCCGAGTCAAGGCTCTGTCCGCTCTCAGTTACTGGTCTTTGTCTTGTCCTTTCCCCCTCTGGTAGCCATTTGCTTCGCTTGGGGCTTTCGGATTGGCAGGTACTGGCTTGTTCGGAGCCGTATTTGTCCTGTTTTCAGTCACACAGTGGTGATGCGCCAGGTCCCAGCTTTTTGGCCAAAGATGGTTTCGGTTATTTCACGCCAACCAGGTGGGGTCGCTTCCAGTGTTTTCGGTGGAACAGAAGGATCAGTCAGGCGGTCGGTTGCTTCTTTTGGAAGTTCGACAGGTGTTTAGGTAGTATCTCCGTAGAACTGCTTCTTTCAGGAAGTCCGACAGGTTGTTTGTCGCCTTTGGAGGCCCGCGGAAGGGGGCGGCGGTGTCCTCCATTTCGCGGGGGCTTGAGGAGTCTTTGGCATCGGCCTACCTGTGGCAGGGTACGGTGGTTCCGGTTAATTTTTTTGTGCGAATTCCCCGGGCGTCGGCGGCGTCATGGGCGGAGTCCAGTTTAGTGCTGGTCGGGGACGTTTGTAGGGTGGCGTCTTGGTCCTCACTGCATTCCTTTGCGCGGCACTATCGGTTTGCTGTACAGGCGCAGCAGGCTGGACGTTTTGGGTCAGCAGTACTTCAGGCTGGGCTTCAGGGTCCCTCCCGTTGATATTCACTGCTCTGTTACATCCTCTATGGTTCCGGGACTGGACTAGAGGGACGCAAAGGAAGAGTAAATTAGACTTACCTGCTAATTGTCTTTCCTTAAGGAACTCTAGTCCAGTCCCGGACCCCTCCCAGTTTATTGCGTGGCGTGCAGCCTGAAGTTCAGAAAAAAAATAAAATAAAATAAATGAATAAATAAATTACAACGACGGCAGAGGACTTCGGATCTCTGTCCGATAGGGAGACGGAATGATACTCAGGTTTTCGGAGGGTATTTTTTAGTTCTTTCCGGGTATTAACGTGCGCAAGAGCGTCACAGGGTGACCCTTTCTTTCGGCTCTGGAGCGCGGTTATTCCGTCTTCAGGGGCTAGATGTTTTTTGCTGAGTTACGGGGATTTCTAGTTCCTGGGCAGTTTTTAACTACTTCTGTTCTTTTATGCTTATTGCTGTACATGCTTATTTGTTGTTCTGTTAAGTCTGCTTTGTCAATGGGTACTGGTGGAAAGGGGCGGAGTTTGCCTAGTTATACCAGTGACATCAAAGCGATGACATCTTTCAGTCTCCAAAGCTGCTGGAGGAGGTTGACACCTCTATGGTTCCGGGACTGGACTAGAGTTCCTTAAGGAACGACAATTAGCAGGTAAGTCTAATTTACTCTTTCTCTTTCTCTCCAATCGATCTTTTCAGTTTATCATCAACAACTCCACTTCACCCCTTTGGGTCTCCCCTATGGAGTCCTACAAGGTTTTGGTTCCAATGCCATTGCTGTCTAACATCTTCCTTAGCACACTCGTAACTCTGGTACAGAATCTCAACATTAGTGCATAATATTATGCAGATGACATTCTAGTATTATTTCATGACAGTCTTAAACTAAATCCAAAGACCCTGGCCATCTGATTCACTGGCAGCTTAGCTCCACCACCTCTCATAAACTTCATTGATGGTTCCCCTATTCAACTCACCTCCACCAATCTTTCCTTCTCTCAGCACATCAGTTCAGAGGTAAAAAAAAAAAGAAGTGTTTTTTGTTCTCCATCAATGCTACATTATTCATCCATTTCTGAATTCCTCATCCATAACTTCTCTCCTCCTTAACTATGTTGTTTCCCACCTAGATTATTGGAACTCTGCCTATATTGGCCTCTCTCTTTCCAAACTTAAGCATCTCCAAGCAGTAAAAAAACCCCACAGCCATCTGCATTCTATCTTTTGCGAAAAAATTGGATCATGTCACCCCACTGTTAAAGCATCATCATTGGTTGCCAGTTACCTTTCGTGTTCAATTTAAGTATCTGATATTTGCACATAAAGGTCTCTATACTGGATCACCAGCTTACCTCTCTTCTTTCCTTAGCTACCATACCCATCTCCGAACACTAGGCCCTTTACATGACAATAGACTCCATATTCCCTCTCCCTCCAAAGCTAGGCTCGAGTCTATCCATCACTGCTTTTTCTTTTGTGTTCCTGTTTTCTGGAATTACTTGCTTCTGTGTCTTCATTTAAAACTCATTCTTTGCCTTTAAATCACAAGTTAAAACTCAATTACAGGCCTTTGGGGCCTAGGTTGGCTGGAGGACTGGTAAGTCGCTTTCTGCTGTTCTAAACTCCTTTTTTCTCTAAATTACAGCTGTCCTTATTTTTCTTCTCTTATTTGTTTTATGGTGTTCCTTTCTGAATTATCTCTAAGTTTGTTATTTATTTGTAAACCGCCTTGCCTTTAAACAGAAAAGCGATATATAAAATTTTAATAAATATAAACATATAGCACAGAAATACTGCTTATCTCATTATTGGATAAGCTACATTGTGGGTTTCATGCTGGGGAACCATTTTTGTTGGTGTCTGAGTATTTCAAACGTTTTGGACACCGTTTGTCAAAGGGTTTTCTTTGATGACTACGGCATTTGGGTTGCTCATGGCAGGTTTGGTTTTCATCTTTTTTTGTGTGGCCAGCAGCAACATGAGTTGCAAGCACAGTGCTTCCGAATGGACCATGGTGGATATGAGGGTGCTATAGGGCTCAACCCTCTCTCTGGTATTAGCATCTGTCTCAGCCATTAGGGCAATTGCTATCAGAGAAGTATATTTTCGTGCTGATAATATTCAGTTAGCAATCCCTTTTAAGGCTGACTTATACGTAGCAGGGAAGAAATTGGGGGCCGGATGGCAGAATAGTTGAAAAAGATTGGCAGATAGAGCGACTCTTATTTGAAAAGTAGGATGCTAGGATATCTGAACTTCTGCACGGATATAAAAAATCATTGGAGTCCAGAAAGTCCTGTAACTGATCTACTACCACTTCCAGTTCTTTGCTCAAAAAAGCAAAATTAGAAATTGGCCCACAGGCAGGGGGACAGAATAAGATGGCGGTGCTCAGTTAGGCTCCCAAGAAATCCTGCACAGTTTTCCTGTTACGTTATTCTTCTGTGATGGCTCCTAAGTGGAAAGGGGAAGGGGATGGCTAAAGTTTTGAAAGCCATTCCTGTGGACCTTAAGCAGCAGTTGGTTTGAGAGCTAACTGCAGAAGACTTCTGGGAATGTTCTTGTCACGAGTGAATCCTTCGCTGTGGTACTTGTTGGTGGAGATCTGATGCCACATGGAGGTGAACCAGCTCTGACCCCAAGGATACATTCAACATTGTTCTTCGAACAGCAGGATTTGAGCAAGTTGGAGACTGCGAGTGATAGTCTGGGACTCCTGTTTGAAAACTTGAGTGGAGCAACTACAGCCTCAATTTCTCTTACACCTTTTTGTCCAATTAAAGGAACAACAGTGCCAGGAGAGAGTCTGAGAAGATGGGTTCACAAGGTGGAGCAGCTGATCAAGCTGTTACAGCAACATCCCAAGATCAACAGCATGGTGTCGGGGTAACAATTTGTAATGAAATTTCTCGAGATCACATTGCACTCAATATGGGGAATGTTAGTAAAATTGGAAGTTACTGTTTCTCATTGTTTCTTGGATATAAATTCATTGTTACAAACTGGGAGCTTTATCTTGTAGGCAAGATTTGTTTGTGAAAGAGGTCAATGATGAGATTTCAGAACTTGAGAAGGGCTAAAGATTCAGCTGAAGTTAATGACCCAAAGACAAAATGTGAATTCATCGTAAACTGGAACAATTTGAAAACCAGATGTGACATCTATTGTTTATTGTTTATTTACATTTGATATACCGCCCCCCATTACATCGGGGCGGTTTACAGTACAAAAATAAGTTCAAGATTAGAAAAGGAAAAGAAAGTTACAATAATCTGAGAGGTACAGGAGACAAGAGGAAAGGACAGCAATTGAGAGAGAAGAGAGGGGTCAGAGGAGATTTATAGAGAAACATTAAAAGCTAAGGGAAAAAAATGGGTTTTAAGAAGGGAACGAAATTTGGGGTAGGATTCTTCTAATCGGAGGGAAGTGGGAAGGGAGTTCCAGAGGGAGGGGCCCAAGTAGAAAAAAGCTGATTTCTGGGTAGATTGTAAGTGAGCTTTGGAGGGAAGCTGGTAGGTGAAGACGGTTGACATGGATGGACCGAAGGCTGCGAGTGGGAGTATGGAAGGTTAATAAATCGGAGAGGTATTGAGGTTGGGAAAGATAGATGGCGCGATGTACTAATGTAAGGGTCTTGAAAGAAATCCGAAATTCCAGTGGTAACCAGTGAAGATGTTGCAGCAGCGGGGTAATATGGTCGCGAGGGGAGGCATGTAATATCATCCGGGCGGCTGTATTCTGTATTAGCTGTAGTCGGTGCCGTTGATATTGGGGGATACCTGCATAGATGGTGTTACAAAAATCCAATCTAGTGATGACCAGGGAAAGTAGAAGGGTAGTGAGGGCTGGAGAGGATAAGAATGGTCGAATGGTCCGAATTTGTCGGAAACAGAAGAAAGAGCGACGAGAAATATGGGAGATGTGATCATGGAAGGTAAGGTTGCTGTCGAGAATGACACCAAGGTAGCGGAGTTTAGAAACCAAAGAGATATGGGTGCCTGAAAAAGAGGGAGTAAGTTACGGAGTAGGGGAGCTGTGGGGGAACCAGATTGCAGCAGTCTTAGCAATATTGAGCACTAGACAGTTGGAGGCGAGCCATGAGGAAATTGAAGATAGACAGATTTCTAGCGGGGTTATATCTGGATGGGCCAACGAAGTGTGGTGCAAAAGAAAGATATCGTCGGCATAGTAGTAGCCTGAAATCCCGAGTTGCTGAATGAGTACCGCCAAGGAAGCCAAAAAAACATTAAATAATAAGGGGGCCAGAATGGAGCCTTGCGGGACACCGCAGGGAAGGGGAAGAAGGTCTGTAGTAGAACAGGTGGATGTGACTGCAAAGAACCTGGAGAATAAGAAGGAGTGAAACCAATGATAAACAACACCACGAATACCTGCATCCCGTAAACGAGAAAGAAGAGAGTGGTCTACTAGATTGAAGGCGGCTGAAAGATCAAGGGATACCGCCACCGTGATGTTACCTTGGTCGTGGGAAGTGTGGATTTCGTTCATGACCGCTGTGATAGTAGTCTCGACACTGTAGCCGGGACGAAATCCGGATTGACGGGGGTGCAGAAAGTGCGTGGAATCCAGATGGTGTGAGAGTTGCGAAAAGACTACCTTCTCCAAAAGTTTAGAAGCAAAAGGGAGGTTGGACACCGGACAATAATTTGCGGGTACGGAAGGGTCAAGTGAGGGATTTTTCAGAAGGGGGCGGACTACGGCGCGTTTCCAAGGGTGAGGAAAGGTGCCACATGACAGACTGGAGTTAATGATGAATTTACACATACTGAATTTCCCTAAGATTCCTCATATGCTTCCTATAGATATCTTTAAAAACTATATGATGGAAGTGCTACAGATGCCTGATATAGCTTTACTGTCCTTTAATAAAGTTTACTTACCTACAGGGAAGCAACATGATTTGGAGGGGGAGCGGACAATGGATATTTCACTGTGGAGAAGCAGGAATGAGTCCTCACGTATGGGTGACGTCCCTGATGGAGCCCTGCATAGGAATGCTCCCCAGCTTCTATTGGAAGCTTTTGTGAGGCTCCACCATGCCTGCGTGCCTCCTTCCTGCTGCCACCGTGGCACCATGATGCCTTAGTCTTTCGTTTTCCACGGTGTCCCATAGACACGTTCTAGTCTTCCTCCACTTGGTAAACTTTCCTTCTCCCCTGCGGAGGTGTTTTTCACTTGGGTTTGTCCCTTTTTCTTTCACTTTGTCTGTCGATCGTGGTTTCTCCAGGAACAAGCAGGAAGTCAGTCCTCACATATGGGTGACGTCGGCGCCGATGGAGCCCTCGTGCGGAGCAATTCCCCAGCTTTCAAAGAAAGCCTTTGGGATTGCCTGCGCATGCGCAGTCCCCTTCCCGCCCAAGGGTGGCATCTTGTTCAGTCTCCCTTTTTCCGCGGAGCCCAGTGGACGTTGTTTCGCTGTCCTCGGAAAAAGTGCATCAAAACCTTTGAAGAATCATTTCTTCGACCCAGTTCGATGCCGGTTCCCCTTCCCGCCTTCGGCTCAGTACACTGGTATCGAGTCCGGATACAATTTTTGTTTTTGTCCTTAGTGACTAGCGTTCGCGCTCTTTTTTTTTCTTCATTTTCACTGGCAGCCCAGTCATTTGACCTTGCAGGGGCCCTTTTTCCCCCGATGGCTGCCAGCGGATTCAAGAAGTGTGATTGGTATAAGAAGTTGATGTCCCTTACCGACACACATGACTGCTGCCTCCGATGCCTCGGGCCCGACCATGACCCGGTGGTCTGTGGCCCATGTGGCAAGATGTCTTCCAAGGCATTGAGGAGCAGGCAGCATCAACGTGAAAGGATTTTCTCGGAGTCCGCAACCGTCCGAGCCCAGACCTTGTCAGAGGCCTCGACGTCTCGGGAGTTGTCCGATACCGAGCGTCATGGGTCTTCTGAGCGTGGATCTCCCTCCAGGGAACACCGGAGGAAGAAGAAGCAGCTCGTGAGGGTGACGTCGTTGGAGGCCTCTGATCAGCCTGGGCCCTCGGGTTCCAGGACGCAGAGCCCTGACCGTCGCCCCGGGTCCTCAAAATCGGAGCGGTCGGCCACACTACCTCATAAGGAGCTGGAGATGCCGAGTCAGGTAACACCTGTTGTCCTCGTGGACTCTCCTTTGGGAGTGCCGGCGTCAGGTCCGACGACGTCGGGGTCTGAGCCAAAGGCTGCGGAGCCTTCTGAGCTCGGTCTCAGGATGGCGGCCCTGGAGAGCAGCATGGCTGCCTTCATGGAGCAGCAGCGGGTGCTGATAGCTGGTCTCACTGGTCCATCCACCCCGACCACCGGGACCTCGATGTCCAAGTCGATCCTGGAGGCTGAGCCGGTCCTCGAGTCAATCAGGGCTCGGGTCAATCCTCGGCCAAGGTCTCCCTCAACCTCCCATTCGGGACCGAGGTCATCGACGCCGGTGCCCTCAGCGTCGGGGCGGTCGGGCTCAAAGCCCTCACTGCCGGAGCGCTCGATTCCTCCTCGGAGGAATCGGCATGGGAGACGGAAGATGAGGAGTCTCCAGACACCCCCCGTACCCAGTGTATCCCATCGGACTCACCGGGCTTGGAGCCTCAGAGAAGGTCCCCCCCGGAGGACACCAGGTTATCAGACTTCGTTAGGGACATGGCCAAGGCTTTGGCATTCCCTGCAGAATCTGAGGAGGAGCCGCGGAGCTCGAGGCCCTCCAGTATGACTTCCCCCGAGGGAAGCCCTTACTGTGCCGGTGCCTCCGATGCTGGCACAGATAATGCTCCACATGTGGGAGTCCACGGCCTCGATGCTGGTTCTCAGCAAGCAGGTTGATTCCATTTATCGAGTCCACAAGAGCCCCGGGTTCCAGAAAGCACAGCTGCCGCACAACTCCATGGTTGTGGAATCAGCCATGCAAAGGCTTAAGAACCAAAAGATGCACTCCTTGGTGCCTCCCGGCCGGGAGGCCCAGAACCTGGATGCCCTCGACAGAAAGTGCTTCCAGGGCTCGATGCTGTCATGCCGTGTCCAGACCTACCAGCTATACATGGGCATGTACTTACAGGACCTGGCAAAGGAGATTGCCGGGTTCTCGGCTGGCCTCTCTGAGGAACCCTTGCAGCACTTCAAGGCCTTGTCAACTGGGATTCGAGAGTGCTCGAAGTTTGTCTCGAGCAGTCTACGACGGCTTCGAGGCTTCAGCCCGAGTAGCCGCGGTCGGCATCGGTGCACGCCGTTAGGCCTGGCTAATGTTGTCGGACCTGGAGTCATGGGTTCAGGACAAGTTGGTCAATGTTCCTTGCCGAGGTGACAACCTATTCAGCAAACCCATGACTGAAAAGGCTGCGGAGATCGAGGCCGAGTACTTAACCTAGACATGGCTCTCCAAGAAGCCTTCTGCCCCTTCTCACAAAAAGAAGGGCTCGGGTAAAAAGCCCTTTTTCCCGAGGAAGGGTAATATCTACCGCAACTACCCCACTTACCAGGCCACCCCAGCTCCCCAGCAGGGGCAGCAGGACAAGGGTACGGCCCGCATAGGCAGAAAACCCCCAAGCCTCCAGCTCCGGCTCCCACCCAGCCGGGAGGGGGGTTTTGACTCCCACAGCATGGTTTCTTTCCCATCTCTGGTATGGCCCTGCACAGGAGGAAGGCTGACCCTGTACGCCCACAGGTGGCCAGCCGTTACCACCGATACCTGGGTCCTGCAGATAGTGCAAAAGGGGTATCTACTCCATTTCGACCAGGTACCACCCTCCTTCTTTCCAGGAGAGCCTCTAAGGCCTCCTCTTCACAGGAACCTCCTTCTACAGGATTTGGCAGGTCTTTTGAAGGACGAGGCGCGCGGAACCAGTGCCCCACCACCTGGAAGGGCGAGGCTTCTACTCCAGGTATTTTCTCATACCAAAGAGAACAGGAGGCCTCAGGCCCATCCTCAACTTGCGGAATCTGAACAAGTTCCTGGCAAGGGAAAAGTTCAAGATGCTCTCTCTTGGAATATTGCTGCCATACCTCCAGCAGGGAGACTGGCTATGCTCCTTAGACCTAAAGGATGCGTATACACACATCCTCATACATCCAGACCACAGACAATATCTCAGATTTGTGGTGGAAGGAAACCACTTCCAGTACAGGGTACTTTCCTTTGGCCTAGCATCTGCTCCCAGGGTATTCACCAAATGCCTGGCTGTGGTAGCGGCCTTCCTCAGGAGACAGGGGATTTTTGTTTTCCTATATCTGGACGACTGGCTGATCAGAGGCCAGTTGATCCAGGAGGCCCAACAGGCCACTTCTCCTACAGAAAACCTGCTACAGCATCTGGGTTTTGTCATAAATCACACAGAGTCTACTTTGCTCCCCACTCAGAACTTGGAGTTCATAGGGGCAAGACTAGACACCCTCCGGGCAAGGGCTTACTTGCCGGAGGATAGGGCAAACTGGCTGCTGGCGATAGTTCGCCAGGTCAGTCAGCAATCTCAGATTTCTGTGAGAAACATCCTCCGCCTACTAGGCCATATGGCCTCCATGGTGCATGTAACACTGAATGCTCGTCTGCACATGAGAACAGCTCAATGGTGCCTCAGAGACCAGTGGACACAGTCCACAGGCCACCTCGGAGACAGAATAGCGGTGTCCAAGCGACTCCTGAAGTCATTGCAGTGGTGGCTTCAGCCATCCAGCCTGCTCGGGGAAGTGCCTTTTCAGCCTCCCTCGAACACAAGAGTTCTAACGACAGATGCGTCCTTGCTGGGTTGGGGAGCCCATTGCCAGGGTTCCTGCACTCAGGGGCTGTGGTCTCCTCAGGAGGCTACACACCAGATCAACCTCTTAGAGCTGCGAGAGATTCGCCTGGCTCGTCGAACCTTCTGTCAGGTTCTCTCAGGTCAGTCCGTCTTAGTGCAGACAGACAACCAGGTAGCAATGTTCTATGTGAACAAACAGAGGGGCACAGGGTCTCGCCTCCTATGTCAGGAGACTCTGGACCTCTGCTCAAAGCAATTTATCTACCTGGTCAGGAGAACGTTCTAGCAGACAAGATAAGCAGGATTCTCCAACCTCACGAATGGAAACTGAATCCGGACGTGGCACAGCAGAGGCACAGCAGATTTTCCACCGCTGGGGGTATCCGTCCATAGATCTCTTTGCCAAGCCGCAGAATCACCAGTTGTCCAGGTTTTGCTCCAGACATCCAAACCCTCAGAGGGTGGCTGCGGATGCGTTTCTCTTTTGGTCAGTGGGCCTCCTGTATGCGTTTCCTCCCACGCCTCTGGTGGCCCGAACATTGTTCAAGATCCTTCAGGACAGGGCCTCGGTCATCCTGGTAGCCCCCAGATGGCCAAGACAGCCTTGGTTTCCGCTC
Source organism: Ichthyophis bannanicus (assembly GCA_033557465.1). Taxonomy (NCBI): domain Eukaryota; kingdom Metazoa; phylum Chordata; class Amphibia; order Gymnophiona; family Ichthyophiidae; genus Ichthyophis; species Ichthyophis bannanicus. Next base: position 618,223,466 of record CM066031.1, on the reverse strand, counting down.
CTCCTCCAGTTGGCAGTGGAGACCCCACTCCCTCTGGGGACGCAGCCCGACCTGCTGTCTCAGGAGCAGGGCTCTCTCTTGCACCCCAACCTCAGGTCCTTCAACCTGATGGCATGGCTGCTGAAAGGGTAATGCTGGCCCCTCTACTCCTTCCTAAAAATGTGGAAGAAGTGTTACTGGCCTCCAGGAGGCAGTCCACTAGGAAGTCCTACGCCTTCAAGTGGTGTAGGTTTGCAGAGTGGTGTACACAAAGTAAGGAAAACCCTTTCTCCTGCCTTGTACCGGTGGTGTTGCAGTACTTGCTTCATCTCTCAGAATTAGGTCTTAAGCCTAACTGTCAGGGTCCACCTGAGTGCTTTGTCAGCAAACCACTATCCAGTGGAAGGACAACCTCTGTCGGCTCACCCCTTGGTGTCCAGATTCCTCAGAGGTCTGCTTCTTCTAAAGCCCCCGGTTCGTCCTCCGGCAACTGAGTGGGACTTGAATGTGGTCTTGCAGCAGCTTACTCGCCCACCTTTTGAGCCGATGTCTACTTGTCATCTGCGCTTTCTCTCCTGGAAAGTGCTCTTCCTGGTGGCACTCACATCTGCCAGACGTGTGAGTGAGCTGCAAGCTCTGGTAACTGATAGACTGTACACACGGTTTTATGGAAACAGGGTGGTCCTTCGCACTCACCCCAGGTTCCTTCCGAAAGTGGTCTCCTCATTCCACCTCAACTAGGAGTGATGCTTCCAACCTTCTTTCCCAGGCCGCATGCCAGCCGGGCAGAGGCAGTACTGCATACCTTGGACTGTAAGAGGGTACTCGCTTTCTACCTGGAGCGTACGCGGGGACATAGGAGGGCTTCTCAGCTCTTCCTTTCCTGTGACCCCAGTAGGCTGGGTCTACCTGTCTCCAAGCGCACATTATCCACTTGGGTGACCGACTGCATCGCCTGGGCGTATAGGGCAGCTGACCTCCAGCTGCAGAGTCGAGTCACGGCCCACCATGTCAGAGCTAAGGCCGTGTCAGTGGCTAACCACCGCTCTGTTCCGTTGGCAGACATCTTCCAGGCCACAACTTGGTCTTCAAGCCAGACTTTTGCAGCCCATTACTGCCTGGAGAGAGAGTCCTGGCGGGACAGTGTTTTCGGCCAGGCCGGTACTCCGTAACCTATTTGAGGTTTAGGCAACTCCTACCCTCCGACCCTTTGGTGTCAGGCTACCGTGGGGGTTGCGTTCTCAGAGAAAATCCTTTTACAGCTGCTGCAGCTCTTCTAGAGGGAGCCATTTTTCAGCTAAGGTTCTTGGTAGCCTATAGCTGGGGAGTCCCATATGTGAGGACTGACTTCCTGCTTGTTCCTGGAGAAAGCGTAGTTACTCACCTACAACAGGTGTTCTCCAGGGACAGCAGTAATCATTCCTCACGACCCTACCTCCTCCTCTGGAGTTGCAGTCCTTTAATTAGAATTTTTTCTCTTTTTTGCTGTCTTTTTAGCTGTGTCATCTGACTGAGCAAGATGGCACCCTTGGGCGGGAAGAGGACTGCGCATGCGCAGGCAATCCTAAAGGCTTTCTTGAAAGCTGGGGAATTGCTCCACACGAGGGCTCCGTTGGCGCCGACGTCACCCATATGTGAGGACTGATTCCTGCTGTCCCTGGAGAACACCTGTTACAGCTGAGTAACTACGCTTTCTCTGTTCCCTTTGACTTTTTCTACCTCGATCATCTTTTTTCCTTGCCGTGGCTCCTTGGCCTTCTTGTCACCGGTACCCCAGTCAGACCTCTTCAAAATTGAGCCCTTTGACTTGGCCGCAGCTATTTTTCCAGACGCCATGTCCCAGAAACCCACCAGCGGGTTTAAGAAATGCTCCAAGTGCTCTAAGACCGTATCTGCTACGAATACCCATAACTGGTGCTTGCAGTGCCAGGGACCCAATCATCAGCCCTCTTCTTATAATTTGTGTTTGCAGATGACAAGAAGGGGACTCTAGGGTTGAGAGAAGCACAGCGAATCACTTTTTGGTGCTCAAAAGTCCGATCCATCGCCTTCGGCATCAACTACATTGGTCTCAATAGCTTCAAAGGCTGCATCGGACACTGACGCTGCATCGACATCGAGGAGCTGTCGAGCTCAATCGTATTCGAGCACCTGTAGTGCCCTAGAGCATCAGCCATTGATCAAGTTCCACCTGAAGACAAGGAAGGATTCTGCCTTGTTGTCTTCGATGTTGAGGGGTGACTATGCTAAACATCAGGTGAAGACTGTGGTGCATCAGCGTCAGAGTCCTTTGAGGCAAGGCGTCAGTAGTGATGGGGGTCCATGTGACTGCCCCTTAAAGGTGCCCCGAAGGAAGAAGCACTCATCCTCAAGGACATCGGAGAGGCATCGACAGCCAAGACTCATCGGGTACATCGGTCAAAGTTGCTCAGGCTACTGCTCTGGAGATGCACCTTTTGCAGGCACTCAAGGAACACATTTCGGCGCTGCTAGCAATGTACTATGCTGGGGCCTCGACGTCGGCTGCATCGACATCGGCCACCATGCAGCCGTTCCTGGAGACACATGCATTGAATGCGGGAGAGGCATTGTCATTTAGGGCATCGAAGTACCCCACTGGTGCCTGCTCACCCAATATTCCTCTCTAGAGTCTCGGGGTCCCATGCATTCTCGAAGCCTGAGAGGGCATCGGTACATCACCGCTGCAGATGAAGCTCTCGATCCTCTTGAAGCAGATGGGAGATTCAGGTGGAGACTTGGAGGAACTTCTTCTCTGAGTCTGATTCAGAGGACTGCGTCACCGAGGTGGAATCGGAGGACTTGTCGGAGGGCAGATTCCCGGAGCTCCTGTTGGACCCTTCTTCTCCTTATGAGGGGCGCAAGTCTCCCTCCTGAGGACTTGACCTTCGAGGAATTTGTAAGGGATATGGCCAAAGCCATCCCATTCTCTTTGGAGACTGAGGATGAACCCAGAGCAGAGGAGTTGGAAATCCTTCAGTACTCCTCAGCCCCTAAGGAGCAGTGCCAGTGCACTGTATCCTGCAGAGAGTGCAGACAAGAATGTAGGAGAACCCTCTCGCTGTACCTCCCATTAGTAGACGGCTGGACTCTATGTACAGAGTTCAAAAGACTCCCGGGATCGAGAAGCCTCAGCTTTCTCGCCATTCTCTGGTGGTTGAATCCGCCCAAGAGGATCAAGAATACCAAGACTCATTCTTCGGCGCCCCCAGGGAGGGAGACTCAGATATTGGACTATTTTTTAGGAGGCGGTGCTCATCACCTGAGTGGCCTCTTACCAGCTCTACATGGCCATGTTCTTAAGGATATCATGTATGACCTGGCACAATTTCTGCCCCCTGAGAAAATGGACCATTATCATGCTCTAGGACTGTTCGAGGTTCAAGGTGCGGGCTATGTATGACATATTTGAGACGGCATCCAAGAATACTCCCGAAAGCATTGGTGCCTGTAGACTCGCCTGGCTGCAGTCATCAGACCTGAAGCAGTATGTGCAGAACAAGCTGGCAGACATCCTATGCCAGAGAGAGAATCTCTTCGGCGAACAGGTCAAGGAGAAGGCTGGCTTCATAGAGAAGCAGCACATCATTCTCCAGGACCAAGCAGGAAGTCAGTCCTCACATATGGGTGACGTCGGCGCCGATGGAGCCCTCGTGCGGAGCATTTCCCCAGCTTTCAAAGAAAGCCTTTAGGAATTGCAGCGCACATGCGCGGTCCCCTTCCCACCCAAGGGTGCCATCTCGCTCAGTCTTCTTTTTTCCGCGGAGCCCGACGGACGTAGTTCGTTTTTCGCCGAGGAAAAAGTTGATTTCCCTGTTTTTTGTACTTCTCCTTCGGTTCGACGCCGGATCCTTTTCCCGCCTGGGCCCGATACGCCGGTATCGAGCCCACTCTCTCCTTTTTCGGTTTTTGTCCTTCGTGACTAGCGTTCGTGCCATTTTTTCTTTTTTCACTGGCAGCCCTGTCTTTTGACCTCGCAGGGGCCCTTTTTCCCCGATGGCTGCCAGCGGGTTTAAAAAGTGTGATCGGTGTAAGAAACTTATGTCTCTTACCGACACACATGACTGCTGCCTCGGACCCGATCATGACCCGATGATATGTAGTCCGTGTGGCAAAATGTCCTCGAAGGCGTTGAGGAGTCGGCAGCACCAGAAGGATAGGATCTTCTCTGACTCCGCGTCCGGACGGGCCCAGACCTCGTCAGAAGCCTCGACGTCTCGGGACTCTGGCCCCGAGCAGCGTCGAGGTTCCTCTGAGCGGGGGTCTCCTTCGCAGGAACAGCGCAGGAAGAAGAAACCCGCGAGGGCGGCATCGGTGGATGCTCCTGGTTCCTCGAGAGCCAGGTCGCATAGCCCCGATAGCCGTCCCGGGTCTTCGGAGTCGGAGAGGCCTGCCAAGCAACCTCGTCTCGAGATGGAGTCTCCTGGACACGTGAGTGCTGTAGTCCTCGTGGACTCTCCTCCGAGGGAGCCGACGTCAGGCCCAACGCCGTCGGGGCCCGAGTCGGGGGCTGCTGGGTCTCCTGAGCTTGGACTCAGGTTGACGGCCTTGGAGAGCAGCCTCGCTGCCTTCATGGAACAGCAGCGGGCATTGATCGCCGGTCTCACCGGTGCATCTGCCCCGACCACCAGGACATCGACGTCCAAGTCGACCCCAGAGGCCGAGCCGATCCTTGAGTCCATGCGGGCTCGAGTCGATCCTTGGCCACGGTCTCCCTTGGCCTCCCGTTCAGGACCGAGGTCGTTGACGCCGGTACCCTCGGCGTCGTGGCGGAGGGCATCGTTGCCTGCCCGACCGTAGCCGCTCGACACCTCCTCCGAGGAGTCGGGCTGGGAGACGGAGGACAAAGAGTCACCCGACACCTATCGGACTCGGTGTGTCCCATCGGACTCGCTGGAGTTCCGAACCTCAGAGACGATCCCCACCGGAGGATACCCGGTTCTCGGACTTCGTGCGGGATATGGCCAAGGCCTTGGCCTTCCCCGCGGATCCCGAGGAGGAGCCTCGAGGCCCTCCAGTATGACTCTCCCCCGAAGGAGGCCTTTACTGTACCGGTTCCTCCGATGCTGGAGCGGCTGCTCTTCCGCATGTGGGAGACCCCGGCCTTGACGCCGGTGTTAAGCAAGCGGGTCGATTCCATCTATCGAGTCCGCAAGAGCCCCGGGTTCCAAAAGGCACAATTACCGCACCACTCCATGGTTGTGGAATCGGCCATGCATCGACTGAAAAGTCAGAAGATGCACTCCTCGGTACCTCCCGGCCGGGAGGCCCGGAACCTGGATGCCCTCGGTAAGAAGTGCTTCCAGGGCTCTATGCTTGCTTGCCGTGTCCAGACATACCAGCTCTACATGGGCATGTATCTCCAAGACCTGGCAAAGGAGATTGCCGGGTTCTCTGCTGGTCTCTCCGAGGAACCTTTGCAGAGGTTCCAGGCCTTGTCCACCAGTATTCGAGAGTGCTCAAAGTTTATCTCTCGAGCAGCCTACGATGGCTTTGAGGCTTCGGCCCAAGTAGCGAGGGCCGGCATCTGTGCCCGCCGACAGGCTTGGCTACAGTCATCCGACCTCGAGCCATGGGTACAGGACAAGTTGGTCGATGTCCCCTGCCGAGGTGAAAACCTCTTTGGCAAGCCCATGGCTGAAAAGGCTGCAGAACTCGAGACCGAGACTCTGACCAGGACTAGGCTGTCCAGAAAAACCTCTGCCCCTTCTCAGAACAAGAAGGGTTCGGGAAAAAAGACCTTTTACCCGAGAAAGTAATCTGCCTATAAACAATACTCTAATTATCAGGCCTCTGCAGCTCCCCAACAGGGTCAGCAGGCCAAGGGGCAGGGTCATGGGCCCCGTAGGCAGAAGGCCCCCAAGCCACCAGCACTGGCCCCTGCTCAGCAGGGTGGGGGGTTTTGACTCAGACAGCATAGCCTCTTCTCCTCAGCTGGCTTCTCTCAGCACAGGAGGCCGGCTGGCCCAATTTGCCCACAGGTGGTCAGCCGTCACATCAGATACCTGGGTGCTTCATATAGTCCAAAAGGGCTATCTTCTCCATTTTCACCAGGTATCTCCCTCCTATTTTATTTATTTATTTATTTATTTATTTATTTATACATCTTTTCTATACTGCCACTTCCAGCGATCAGTAGCGGTTTACAGGTAACATAAACTTTAATAATAGAGTACTATTATTTTACATAGAACATATTTAGAACAATGAACATTCAACTATTAAATGTAACTCAAAAAATACAATGAGATAACAGGCTACCAACAGTATATCAACAGTAATGGGATATATTTACATTAAATTACAGTAATTTACATAATTTACAGTAAACGAAATTTTACAGTATTTTACATAATTAAATTTTACAGTAAAAAAAATTAAATTTACATAAATTACAGTAAATTACATTTTCCAGGGGAGCCTCCAAGACTCCCTCTGCACAGGGACCTACTTCTTCAGGAGTTAGCAAGTCTACTAAAGGAACAGGCTGTGGAACCGGTGCCCCACCACCTGAGAGGTCACGGCTTTTATTCCAGGTACTTTCTGGTACCAAAAAGAACAGGAGGCCTCAGACCCATCCTAGACTTGCGCAACCTCAACAAGTTCCTGGAGAGGGAAAAGTTCAAGATGCTTACCCTTGGAATCCTGCTGCCCTACCTCCAGCAGGGAGATTGGCTATGCTCCTTAGATCTAAAGGATGCTTATATTCACATCCTTATTCATCCAGACCACAGACAATATCTCAGATTTGTTGTGGGAGGAAACCACTATCAGTACAGAGTACTACCCTTTGGCCTAACCTCCGCCCCCAGGGTGTTCACAAAGTGCCTGGCGTTGGTGGCGGCCTACCTAAGGCTTCAAGGTCTTTTTGTGTTTCCATACCTGGACGACTGGCTTATAAGGGGCCAGTCTTCACAGGAGGCCAGTCAAGCCACCCTTCGTACTGTGGCTCTGCTTCAGCACTTGGGGTTTGTCATAAACTTCGCAAAGTCCACTTTGCTCCCGTCCCAGAACTTAGAATTCATAGGAGCAAGGCTGGACACTCTTCAGGCGAAGGCTTTTCTTCCAATGGACAGAGCCCACAGGCTGATGGATCTAGCCAGGCAGTTCTGCAGCAATTCCCTGGTCTCTGCCAGGCAATTCCTGAGACTTCTCGGCCATATGGCTTCCACGGTTCATGTAACCCCCAATGCCCGCCTGCACATGCGGCCTGCTCAGTGGAGCCTTCGAACTCAGTGGCATCAAGCCACAGGGAGCCTAGTGGACTCAGTAAGAGTATCCGACCTGCTCGTCTCCTCTCTGCAATGGTGGCTTCATCTTCCGAATCTGGTACTCGGAGTAGTTTTTCAATCCCCTCCGCATTCTCAAGTGCTGACGACAGATGTTTCTCCTCTAGGTTGGGGAGCACATTGTCAAGGGACATGTACTCAGGGTCTCTGGACCCCTTGGGAGGCTGCTCAACAGATAAACCTCTTGGAGCTACGGGCGATACGCCTATCTCTGAGAGCCTTCTCTCACCAGTCTGTACTAGTCCAGACGGACAATCAAGTTGCCATGTTCTACGTGAACAAACAAGGAGGCACAGGCTCCTTCCTTCTATGTCAGGAGGCACGACGGCTGTGCTCTTGGTCCGTCAATCATGGAATCCTCCTCAAGGCTGTCTACCTCCCAGGTCAAGAAAATTACCTGGCGGACAGGCTGAGCAGGATCCTGCAACCACATGAATAGAGATTGAACCCGTTGGTGGTTCAGTAGATCTTTCTCAGGTGGGGCCTCCCCACCATGGATCTTTTCGCTAGTCCTCTGAACCGGCAACTCCCGAGATTCTGCTCCAGACAACCGCATCCTCTCAGAGTAGCAGCGGATGCATTTCTGATCTCGTGGTCCACAGGCCTACTGTAGGCGTTTCCTCCCACGCCACTAGTGTCCAGAACACTGTTCAAAGTCCTCAAGGACAGGACCTCAGTGATCCTGATAGCCCCCAGGTGGCTGAGGCAACCGTGGTTCCCGCTTCTGCTGCAACTGGCGGTGGACACTCCTCTTCCTCTGGGGTTTCAGCACGATCTCCTGTCTCAGGAACAGGGGACTCTCTTGCACCCCAATCTACAGTCCCTTCATCTGATGGCCTGGCTGCTGAAAGGGTAGTCCTAGCTCCCCTACTACTGCCTCGATAGGTGGAAGACGTAGTCTTGGCCTCTAGACGGCAATCCACCAGGAAATCCTACGCTCTTAAGTGGGGTAGATTCTCCGCATGGTGTGCTCAGCACAGCGAGAATCCCTTCTCCTGCTTGGTAGCGGTAGTATTGCAGTATTTGCTTTACCTCTCCAATCTAGGCCTTAAGTCCAACTCTGTCAGGGTTCACCTCAGTGCTCTCTCAGCACACCACTCACCGGTGGACGGAAGGCCTCTTTCCAACCACCCTTTGGTGGCTCGTTTTCTCAGAGGCCTCCTTCTGCTTAAGCCTCCTTTGCGTCCACCAGCCCCTGAGTGGGATCTGAATGTGGTCTTACAGCGGATTACTTGTCCGCCATTTGAACCTATGGCTACCTGCCCTCTCCGTTTTCTCTCCTGGAAAACCTTGTTTTTGGTAGCTCTTACATCTGCTAGGCGAGTAAGTGAACTTCAGGCACTAGTGTCTGATCCCCCTTACACTAGGTTCTACAGGAATAGGGTAGTCTTATGGACTCACCCTAAGTTTCTTCCTAAGGTTGTCTCCCCTTTTCACCTCAATCAGGAGGTGGTTCTTCCGACCTTCTTTCCCAGGCCGCATGCCAACCGGGCTGTGATGGTCCTGCATACCCTGGACTGTAGGAGGGCGTTGTCCTTCTACCTTGACCGTACGCGGGAGCATCGGAGGGCTGTTCAGCTCTTCGTTTCTTTTGACCCCAATAAGTTGGGGCTACCTGTCTCCAAGCGTATTTTGTCCATCTGGGTCGCTGACTGTATCGCCTGGGCTTATGGGGCAGCCGGCCTCTCATTGGAGGGTCGAGTCACGGCTCATCGTGTCAGGGCGAAGGCTGCGTCAGTGGCTCATCTCCGCTCTGTTCCATTGGCAGACATCTGCCGGGCCGCTGCTTGGTCTTCAAGCCAGACTTTTGCGGCCCATTACTGCCTGGAGAGGCAGTCCCGCAGGGACAGTGCTTTCGGACAGGCAGTACTCCATAATCTCTTTGGGGTTTAGGCAACTCCTACCTTCCGGCCCTGGTGTTGGGCTATCGGTCAGGGGCGTTCTCAGAGAAGATTCCTTCCTTATGTGCTGCTGAGCTAGAGGGAGCTCATTTTTTCGGCTTGAGGTCTCCGGTAGCCTTAAGCTGGGGAGTCCCATATGTGAGGACTGACTTCCTGCTTGGTCCTGGAGAAAGAGTAGTTACTCACCTGTAACAGGTGTTCTCCAGGAGCAGCAGGAATCAGTCCTCACAACCCTCCCTCCTCCCCTTGGAGTTGCAGTCATATGATTAATTTTGCTAATTTTTTGCTGTCTTTTAGCTATGTCATCAGACTGAGCAAGATGGCACCCTTGGGCGGGAAGGGGACCGCGCATGCATGCTGCAATTCCCAGAGGCTTTCTTTGAAAGCTGGGGAAATGCTCCGCACGAGGGCTCCGTTGGCGCCGACGTCACCCATATGTGAGGACTGACTTCCTGCTTGGTTCTGGAGAAAGAGTAGTTACTCACCTGTAACAGGTGTTCTCCAGGAGCAGCAGGAATCAGTCCTCACAACCCTCCCTCCTCCCCTTGGAGTTGCAGTCATATGATTTATTTTGCTAATTTTTTGCTGTCTTTTAGCTATGTCATCAGACTGAGCAAGATGGCACCCTTGGGCGGGAAGGGGACCGCGCATGCGCGCTGCAATTCCCAAAGGCTTTCTTTGAAAGCTGGGGAAATGTTCTGCACGAGGGCTCCATCTGCGCCGACGTCACCCATATGTGAGGACTGATTCCTGCTGCTCCTGGAGAACACCTGTTACAGGTGAGTAACTACTCTCTCTCACCAGGCTCCCCAGGCATCAGAGCATGCCTCCTACCGGAGGGGATACTAGGGCACAGCCCAAAAGAAGTCCTATTACCCTTGTAGACATAGGTACTACCCTGAACCCCAGACTCCCCAGCCCAAGCAGGCCCCTCGCCAGCAGCAGGAAAGCCCCAGAGGCCCCAACCGGCTTCTCAGCCAAAAGCAGGGACAGGTTTTGACTGGTTCCTTCGGAACATAGCCACTCTTCCATTGACTGCAACTGGGAACCATCCAGTTGGAGGATGGCTCATTCTCCAGGAACAAGCAGGAAGTCAGTCTTCACTTATGGGTGACGTCGGCACTGACAGAGCCTGCATGGAGCAATTCCCCAGCTTTCAAAGAAAACCTTTGGGATTGCTGCCATGCATGCGTGGTCCTCTTCCCGCCCAAGGGTGCCATCTTGCTCAGTCCCTTTTTCCGCGGAGCCCTTCGGGCACACATCCTCATCCCTCAGAAAAAGTTTCATTTTTTCGCCTTAACAGGCTCTCTGTTTTCTGGTTGCACCAGTCCTCTACCCTCCCTTCCCCTGCTCTATTTTTTTGGTGCTCTCGGGGATACTCCTTTTCTTTTCATTATTTGTTTCGGGCTTTGCGCCCTTTTTTCTTCCTAACCGCTGGCTGAGTGGGTCTTCGACCTCCCAGGCGCCATTTTTGCCCCCATGGCCATAGAATTTAAAAAATGCAATAGATGCTCTAGGAACATGTCACTTACAGACACTCATGACTGTTGTCTGCGGTGCCTTGGAGCCGACCATAATCCAGAGCTCTATTCGCTCTGCAAGAAAATGTCCTCTAAGGTCCTGCTCAACCGTAACCAGAAGTCTGAAGACATTTTCCGAAAGTCTGCCTCGGAGTCCCCAGTGGTGCTCTCGGTCGTCTCTCCTCTGGTGAGTTCCCCCCCCTACTGCCCTGCGTTCTCGGTGGCACTCCAGCCAGGGGTCCCCCGAGGTGGAGCAGCGCAAAAAGAAGAAGGCCTCGAAGTCGCTGTCCGGGACTCCCAACAAGCGCGAGCGCTCTCATGCCCGGTCGCTTAGCCCCCTTCGGCGTTCCCGAGAGTCGGACAATGAGCACCTCCACAAGATACCCTGCACGGATGCAGAGGCCTCCGGCGAAGGCACCCAGTCTCCTCAGGGCCGTCCTGGTGAGGACCTCCTCAACACCCGATCCGGTGACCCCGGGAGCGGCATTGCAGGGCCCCACACCCGCGTGGAAGTCCCGCATGCTGGCGCTGGAATGCAGCATTTCTGCGTTCATTGCTTCCCAGCAGGCACTCACAGCCAGCTTTGCTGACTCGCGCCCAGAAACCGCTGGTCCCTCGCATGGGACATCCCATTCCGTCCAGGAAACCCCTGAGAGCCGTCAGGGCATGCTGGTCTTTCCCTACCTCAACGACTGGCTCGTTACGGGCTCCTCGGCCGAGGAGGCTTGGTGAGCGATGTCTCGCGCTGTCCTCCTGGAGAGCTTGGGGTTCTTGGTCAACTACCCAAAGTCTCACCTCGAGCCTGTGCAGGCTCTCGAGTTTATCGGGGCACATCTCGATACTCAACAGGCAACCGCCTTCTTGCCAGTGAATCGCACCGTCCGCCTCCGAACTTTTGCGGCTCGTGTCCAAGGCACTCCCCAGGTCACCGCTTGGACCATGCTATCTCCTGGGCCACATTGCCTCAACCGTGCATGTGTTTCCCCACGCCCACCTGCACATTTGGATGACTCAGTGGTACCTCAGTGCCCAGTGGAGCCAGTCCCTCGGACACCTCAGGGACTCCGTCAGGGTTCTCCCTAACCTCCGCTTGTCCCTGAGCTGGTGGCAAAATCCCTGCAACCTCCTGCAGGGTTTGCCCTTTCAGGCCCCACAGCATGATGCGGTGCTGACGACGGACCCTTCCCTGTTAGGGTGGGGAGCCCACTGCGGGCCACTCTGCACGCAGGGGCAATGGTCGCCCGAGGAGTCTCAGCAGCAAATAAACCTGCTCAAACTCCAGGCAATTCGGTGTGTCCTGAGGGCCTTTGAGGAACACCTCAGCAGGAAGTCGGTTCTCGTGCAGACCGACAACCATGTAGCGATGTTCTACATCAACGAGGAGGGAGGCACGGGATCGCACTCCCTCTGCCAGGAAGTGGCCCTCATCTGCTCTTTCGCTGTCTGATGGAGGATGTCCCTCAAGGCGACATACCTCCTGGGTCAGGAGAATAGCCTGGCGGACAGACTCAACAGAATCCTTCGCACCCATGAATGGTGACTGGATCTCAGAGTAGCAGACTGGCTGTTTCTCCGCTGGGGTACGCCGGTGATAGATCTCTTTGCCAGTCCCCAGAACACGCAGCTCCCCAGCTTTTGCGGGCTGGTACCGCACCCGAGCTGGGAGGGCCCCGATGCATTTTTCCTGAACTGGTCGTCCAGCCTTCTCTATGCATTCCCTCCTTTCCCCCTCATTGTGAGGACTCTTTTCAAGACTCAGCGGGACGGGGCATCGTTGATACTCATGGCCTCGGCAGCCTTGGTTTCTGCTCCTGCTCCAGCTGTCAGTGGAGCCTCCGGTTTCCTTGGGCTCTGCCCGACGTCTGCTGACGCAGGAAGAGGATTGGGTGCTGCCCTCGAACCTAACCTCCCTATCCCTCCCTAGCCTTTCTGGCCCTTCCGGAGGAGGTCGAGGAAGTCCTCCTCGCTTCGAGGAAGGACTCCACTAGGCGAGCCTACACCTTTAAGTGGAGGCGCTTCTCCGTCTGGTGCTTGGAACGCCAGATCGACCCCTTCTCATGCCCTGTTCGATGTGTTCTCCAGTACCACCTCCATCTCTCAAGAGAAGGGCTGAAGTCAAACTCTGTCAGGGTTCATTTGAGCACCATCTCGGCTAATCACCTTCCCCTCAAGAGAAAGCCCCTCTCGGGGCAGCCGTTAGTCTCCTGCTTTATGCAGGGTCTTCTGCTTTCCAAGCCGCCCATCCGTATCCCTCCGGCGGAATGGGATCTGAACGTGGTACTCATGCAGCTCACCCATCCACCCTTCGAGCCAATGGCGACATGTTCGCTCTGGCATCTGTCTTGGAAGATAACCATCCTGGTGGTGTTGACCTCGGTCCGCCGAGTCAGTGAGCTCCAGGCTCTCATGGCTGGCACCCCTTACTACAGGTTTTATCAGAACAGGATGGTCCTCCATACCCACCCTAAATTCCTGCCTAAGGTCATTTTGGACTTCCATCCCAACCAAGAGGTAGTTTTGCCGACCTTCGTCCCGAGGCCCCATGCCAACCAGGCATCGGCAGCTCTTCACACCCTTGACTGCTAACAGGCCCTCACTTTTTATTTGCAGCATACCCAGACTCATCGCAAGTTTGACCAGCTTTTCGTGACCTATGATCCCAATAGACCGGGGCAGGCGGTCACCAAGCACACCCTTTCGGTTTGGGTTGCGGACTGCATTGCTTTCGCCCATGCGAAGGCGGGCGTCCTGCTAGATCGTCGAGTCACAGCACACAGGGTTCGGGCCAAAGCGGCCTCGGTGGCTTCGCTTCACTCTGTGCCCCTGATGGACATCTGCCAGGCGACGACCTGGTCTTCCGCAAATACCTTCGCTGCCCACTACTACCTGGAGAGGGAGTCCCACCGGGACAGCGCCTTTGGCCAGGCCATACTCCGTAACCTGTTTGGGATATAAGCAGCTCTCCTGCCCTCCGACCCTTCTTCACAGCTACCGAGGGCTTCGTCCCGAGGACTCGGGCTCCTTCTTATGGCCTCGCGGAGGCGTTTTTTTGGTTACAGGTTCGGTAGCCTGTAGCTAGGGAGTCCCATAAGTGAGGACTGACTTCCTGCTTGTTCCTGGAGAAAGCGTAGTTATTCACCTGTAACAGGTGTTCTCCAGGGACCGCAGGAATCAGTCCTCACTACCTTCCCGCCTCCCCTGATGAGTTGCTGAATTTCTGTCCTTCCCTTGCCATCTGCTTGGTAGGGCTCGAGCTAAGGGACCTGACTGAGCAAGATAGCACCCTTGGGCGGGAAGAGGACCACGCATGCATGGCAGCAATCCCAAAGACTTTCTTTGAAAGCTGGGGAATTGCTCCGCGCGGGCTCCGTCAGTGCCGACATCACCCATAAGTGAGGACTGATTCCTGCTGTCCCTGGAGAACACCTGTTGCAGGTGAGTAACTACGCTTTCTGTTTTCTCACAGGTAGTCCCTCATAACCTCAGATTCATGGGTCCTGAAGATTGTTCAGAGTGGTTGCAGATTACGCAGTTTGGAACTGCCACCAAATTGCCCCCCGAGGGTGCATCATCTCAACCCTCTGCATCAGGAACTGCTTCAGAGAGAAATTGCCACCGTCTTGGCAGATCTCACCATCGGAGCAGAGAGGTCGGGGGTTTAATTCCAAGTACTTCCTGGTCCCCAAGAAAATGGAGTTACCGTCCCATCCCGGAACTCAGAGATCTGAACAAATTCTTGGCAAGAGAAAAGTTCGAAATGATTTCTCTGGGCACCTTGCTTCCTTACCTGCACAAAGGAGATTGGCTATGTTCTCCAGGACCAAGCAGGAAGTCAGTCCTCACATATGGGTGACGTCAGCGCCGACGGAGCCCCCATGCGGAGCATTTCCCCAGCTTTCAAAGAAAGCCTTTGGGAATGCAGGCACGCATGCGCGGTCCCCTTCCTGCCCAAAGGTGCCATCTTGCTCAGTCTTCTTTTTTCCGCGGAGCCCTATGGACGTGTGTCCTTGTCACCCGTGGAAAAAGTGGATTTTCCTGCGTTGAGTCGAGTTTTTTCTTCGGTTCGACGTCGGTTCCCTTTCCCGCCTGGACTCGGTACTCCAGTGCCGAGCCCGGATCTCTTTTTCGGTTTTTGTCCTTAGAGACTGCGTTCGCACCAATTTTTCTTTTCCCTGGCAGCCCGATTTTTTGATCTTGCAGGGGCCCTTTTTCCCCCGATAGCTGCCAATGGCTTTAAGAAGTGTGATTGGTGCAAGAAACTAATGTCTCTCACCGACACACATGACTGCTGCCTCTGGTGCCTGGGGCCAGACCATGATCCTAAGGTCTGTAGTCCCTGTGGCAAAATGTCTTCAAAGGCATTGAGGAGCCGTCAGCACCAGCGTGAGAGGATCTTCTCTGACTCTGCATCTGGACGGGTCCGGACTTCGTCAGAGGCCTTGACGTCTCGGGAATCTGACCCCGAGCATCGTCGGGGCTCCTCTGAGAGGGAGCACTGAAGGAAGAAGAAACCCGCGAGGGCGGCATCGGTGGATGCTCTTGGCCTCTCGAGGGCCAGGTCGCATAGCCCCGATCGCCGTCCCGGGTCTTCGGAGTCGGAGAGGCCTGCAAAGCATCCTCGTGTAGAGTCGGAGGTCCCGAGTCACGTGAGTACTGTAGTCCTCGTGGACTCTCCTCCGGTGGAGCCGACGTCGGGCCCGACGCCATCGGGGCCCGAGTCGGAGGCTGCTGGGTCTCCTGAGCTTGGACTCAGGTTGACGGCCTTGGAAAGCAGATTGTCTGCCTTCATGGAGCAGCAGCGGGTGCTGATCGCTGGTCTCACCGGCGCATCTGCCCCGACCACTGGGACATCGACGTCCAAGTCGACCCCGGAGGCCGAGCCGATCCTCGAGACCATGCAAACTCGAGTCGATCCTCGGCCGAGGTCACCCTCGGCCTCCCATTCGGGACCGAGGTCGTCGACGCTGGTACCCTCGGCGTCGGGGCGGATGGCGTCGGTGCCCGCCCACTCGAAGCCGCTCGATTTCTCCTCAGAGGAATCGGCGTGGGAAACTGAGGAAGAGGAGTCCCCAGACACCTTCCGGACTCACTGGGATCCGAGCCTCGGACAAGGTCCCCCCCCCCAGAGGATACCTGGTTCTCGGATTTCGTACGGGACATGGCCAAAGCCTTGGCCTTCCCTGCGGACCCCGAGGAGGAGCCTCGAGCCGAGGAGCTCGAGGCCCTGCAGTATGACTCTCCTCCCAAGGCGGCCTTTACTGTACCGGTTCCTCCGATGCTGGAGCGGTTGCTCTTCCGCATGTGGGAGGCGCCGGCCTCGATGCCGGTTCTAAGCAAGCGGGTCGATTCCATCTATCGAGTCCGCAAGAGCTCTGGGTTCCAAAAGGCACAGCTACCACACCACTCCATGGTTGTGGAATCGGCCATGCATCGCCTGAAGAGTCAGAAGATGCACTCCTCAGTGCCTCCCGGCAGGAAAGCCAGGAACCTGGATGCCCTCTGTAGAAAGTGCTTCCAGGGCTCTATGCTTGCTTGCCGCGTCCAGACCTACCAGCTGTACATGGGCATGTACCTTCGAGACCTGGCAAAGGAGATTGCCAGGTTCTCTGCTGGTCTGTCCGAGGAACCTTTGCAGAGGTTCAAGGCTTTGTCTTCTGTATTCGAGAGTGCTTGAAGTTTATCTCTCGAGCAGCCTATGATGGATTTGAGGCTTCGGCCCGAGTAGCAGGGGCCGGCATCGGTGCACGCCGCCAGGCCTGGCTACAATCCTCAGACCTCAAGCCATGGGTACAGGACAAGTTGGTCGATGTCCCTTGTCGAGGTGAAAACCTCTTTGGCAAGCCCATGGCTGAAAAGGCTGCAGAACTCGAGACTGAGACTCTTACCCGGACAAGGCTGTCCAGGAAAACCTCTGCCCCTTCTCAGAAGAAGAAGGGCTCGGGGAAAAAGGCCTTTTACCTGAGGAAGACCACTGCCTACAAAACCTACCCTCACTACCAGGCCTCTGCAGCTCCCCAACAGGGCCAGCAGGCCAAGGGGCAGTGTCATGAGCCCCGTAGGCAGAAGGCTCCCAAGCCTCCTCGTACTCCGGCTCCTGCTCAGCAGGGAGGGGGTTTTTGACTATGCCAGCATAGCCTCTCCTCCTCTCCAGGGCACAGGAGGTCGGCTGACCCTGTACGCAGACAGGTGAGCAGCCATTACAGGGGATATTTGTGTGTTAAGCATCATCGAGAGGGGCTATCTCCTCCACTTCACCCAGATGCCCCCCTCCTACTTTCCAGGGGAGCCTCCAAGACCCCCTCTGCACAGAAACTTACTCCTTCAGGAGTTGAAAGGTCTGCTACAGGACCTGGAAGGGCAAGGCTTCTATTCAAGTTACTTCCTGGTACCAAAGAGAACAGGAGGCCTCAGACCCATCCTAGACCTGAGAAATCTGAACAAGTTTCTGGAGAGGGAAACGTTCAAGATGCTTACCCTTGGAATCTTACTGCCCTACCTCCAGCAGGGAGATTGGCTATGCTCCTTAGGCCTGAAGGATGCTTATACTCACATCCTCATCCATCCAAGTCACAGGCAATACCTCAGATTTGTGGTGGGAGGGAACTACTTCCAGTACAGAGTGCTTCCCTTTGGCCTCGCCTCCGCCCCCAGGGTTTTTACAAAATGCCTGGTGGTGGTTGCGGCCTACCTCAGGAACCAGGGGATACCTGGACGACTGACTTATCAGGGGCCAGTCTCCACAAGAGGCCAGGCAGTCCACCTTCCGAACCATATCCCTGCTTCAGCACCTGGGGTTCGTTATAAACTTCCCAAAGTCCACTTTAGTCCCCTCACAGGATGTGGAGTTCATTGGGGCAAGGTTGGATACCATCCATGCAAAGGTCTATTTGCCTGTGGACAGAGCTCACAGGCTGATGAAGTTGGCCGGCCAGTTTCAGACAAACTCTTTGGTCTCTGCCAGACACTTCCCCCGGCTCTTAGGTCACATGGCTTCTACAGTGCATGTCACCCCAAATGCCCGTCTGCACATGAGGCCAGCTCAGTGGTGCCTCAGGGCACAGTGGGTACAGGCCACAGGGAAGTTGTCAGACAGGATAAAGGTGTCCAAACTCTTGGTGGACTCCTTATGCTGGTGGAGGCATCTCCCAAACCTAGTCGAGGGAGCTCCTTTCCGGGCCTCCCCACACACTCAGGTACTGACAACCGATGCTTCCCTGCAAGGCTGGGGGGCACATTGCCAGGGGACCTGCACCCAAGGCCTGTGGTCTCCGTGGGAGGCCGCCCAACAGATCAACCTATTGGAATTGAGAGCCATTCGACTAGCCTTGCAGACGTTCTCTCCGGTCCTCTCTCACCAGTCTGTTCTAATTCAGATGGACAACCAGGTGGCTATGTTCTACGTGAACAAGCAAGGAGGCACAGGATCCCGACTCCTGTGCCTGGAAGCACAAGCTCTCTGCTTCTGGGCTATCAATCAGGGCATGACCCTCAGGGCGGTCTTCCTCCCAGTCCAGCAAAACTACCTGGCGGACAGGCTAAGCAGACTCCTGCAGCCTCACGTGTGGCAGTTGGATCCTCGGGTAGTCCAACAGATCTTTCTGAAGTGGGAACTTCCAACCATGGATCTTTTTGCCAGTCCGCTGAACAGGCAACTACCCAAGTTCTGTTCCAGACAACCGCATCCTCTGAGGGCAGCGGCAGATGCATTCCTGATCCCTTGGTCAGAGGGCCTGCTGTATGCGTTTCCTCCCACACCTCTGGTGGCCCGGACTCTATTCAAAACCCAGCAGGACCGAGCCACTGTGATCCTGATAGTCCCCAGGTGGCCCAGGCAGCCGTGGTTCCCTCTTCTTCTGCAGTTGGCAGTGGATGCTCCACTCCCTCTCGGGCTGCAACCCGACCTTCTGACTCAGGATCAGGGATCCTTCTTGCATCCCAACCTCAAGTCCCTCAATTTGATGGCCTGGCTGCTGAAAGGGTAGTCCCTTGCTCCTACCAAAAGAGGTTGAAAAGGTGGTGTTGGCCTCCAGGAAGCATTCCACTCGGAAGGCCTATGCTCTGAAGTGGCGTAGGTTTTCGACTTGGTGTTCTCAACAGCAGGAGGATCCCTTCTGCTCGATCCCGGTGGTGCTGCAGTACCTGCTCCACCTGTCCAACCTGGGACTTCAGTCCAACTCTGTCCAGGTCCACCTCAGTGCCCTCTCAGCTCACCACTTGCCGGTGGATGGAAAATCTCTCTCGGGCCACCCCCTGGTGTCTTGCTTCCTCAGAGGCCTCCTTCTGCTCAAGCCTCCTATTCGTCCACCAGCCACTGAGTGGGATCTCAATGTGGTCTTGCAGCAACTGACTCACCCACCTTTTGAGCCGATGGCTACCTGCCACTTACGTTTCCTATCCTGGAAGGTGTTGTTTCTCGTGGCACTCACCTCAGCTAGGCATGTGAGTGAGCTTCAGGTCCTGGTCTCGGATAGACCGTATACCAGGTTCTATAAGAAAAGGGTAGTCTTGAGAACTCATCCTAAGTTCCTTCCAAAGGTAGTGTCCTCCTTCCACCTCAACCAGGAGGTGGTACTTCCGACGTTCTTTCCCAGGCCGCACGCCAGTAGGGCCGAAACTCTTGCATACCCTGGATTGTAGAAGGGTGCTGTCCTTTTACCTAGAACGTACGCAGGGGCATAGAAGGGCTTCTCAGCTCTTCATTTCTTTTGACCCTAATAAATTGGGGTTGCCTGTCACTAAGCATACGTGGTCCATCTGGGTGGCGGACTGTATCGCCTGGGCGTACAGGGCAGCCGGCCTCTCCCTGGAGGGTCGAGTCACGACCCACCAAGTCAGGGCGAAGGCCGCAGCAGACATCTGCTGGGCCACTACTTGGTCTTCAAGCCAGACTTTTGCGGACCACTACTGCCTCGAGAGGGAGTCCCGTAGGGAAGGTGCTTTCGGGCAAGCGGTACTCCGTAATCTCTTTGAGGTTTAGGCAACTCCTACCCTCCGGCCCTGGTGTTGGGCTACCGTTCAGGTGTAGTCTCAGAGAAGATTCTCTCACTGTTGCTGAGGCTCTAGATGGAGCTCTATTTTTCAGCCTGGGTTCCTGGTAGCCCAGAGCTAGGGAGTCATCCATATGTGAGGACTGACTTCCTGCTTGGTCCTGGAGAAAGAGTAGTTACTCACCTGTAACAGGTGTTCTCCAGGAGCAGCAGGAATCAGTCCTCACGACCCTCCCTCCTCCCCTTGGAGTTGCAGTTGTATATAGTTCATTTTCTTTTTTCGTGCTGTCTATTAGCTATGTCATCAGACTGAGCAAGATGGCACCTTTGGGCGGGAAGGGGGCCGCGCATGCGTGCCTGCATTCCCAAAGGCTTTCTTTGAAAGCTGGGGAAATGCTCCGCATGGGGGCTCCGTTGGCGCCGACGTCACCCATATGTGAGGACAGATTCCTGCTGCTCCTGGAGAACACCTGTTACATTTGAGTAACTACTCTTTCTCTGGATCTGATTCGTCCTGGGTGGACAGCACTTCCAGTACTGGGTACTGCCATTTGGCCTGGCATCAGCACCTCGTGTTTTCACAAAATGCCTCACACTAGTAGCTGCTTACCTCCGTAAGCTGGGAATGTTTTGTCTTCCCCTATCTGGACGATTGCCTGATCAATAATACCGCTCCAGAAGGATTTTGAGAATCAACACGATTGACCAATCAGGTGTTGGAACTACTAGGGTTCATTATAAATTATCCAAAGTCCCACCCGCAGCCTGCCCAGCAATTGGAGTTCATAGGCTCCCTGCTCGACATAACCCAGGCAAGAGCCTTCCTGCCACACGACCGATTTCTCAGATTAACAACTCTGGTGCGGGAGACTCATGTGAGTCACCAAATAACAGCTCACAGGATGTTACTGTGCTAGGTCACATGGTCTCCATGGTGTTTTTCACACCCTTGGCATGCCTGCAGATGAAGCAAGCTTAAGGACCCCGAGGACTCAATGGACCCAGGCCACGGGTAAACTCAGGGATGGTCTGTGTGTCACTGCTCCTCTCGTTCAATCATTATAGTGGTGGACAGTCCACCACAATTTGTTCAAAGGTCTTTCTTTCCAGATTGTTCGACCCCAAAACGTTCTGACAACAGATGCATCCAAGCTGGGCTGGGGAGCTCATCTTGATGGGTTGCATACCCAGGGCAATTGGTCCTTCCAAGAAAGTCTTCATCAGGTGACCTTCTTGGAGCTAATAGCAGTGGCGAACGCTCTAAGGGCTTTCTGAGATAACTGGCCGACCAAATTGTTCTGGTACAGACCGACAATCAGGTCACCATGTTCTACATCAAAAGCAGGGAGAAACAAGATCATACCTCCTGTGTTGGGAAGTAGTCAGGTTGTGGAAGTTTGCCATCCCGTATGGAATGGACTTGAGAGCCATGTACTTGCCAGGCAAACAAAACACTCTGGCAGACAGACTGAGCCGAGTTCTCCAGTCGCACGAGTGGACGCTGGACAGGGGAGTTGCAGCTCTTTCGAGAGTGGGGCACTCCCTCAATAGATCTGTTTGCCACCCTGCAGAATGCCTGGGTGGATCAGTTCTGTTTCAAAATAGGATCACACAGCAAACTAGCATCAGACGCTTTCCTCCTCCACTGGGGGGAAGGTCTTCTGAGTGTTTATCTTGCAATACCTCTCGGTGCAAAGACCCTCCTGAAGCTCAGAACAGAAGGTGATGATGATTCTCATTGTCCCCTATTGGCCCAGATAGCCTTGGTTTCCCCTCCTACTGCAGCTCTCCAGTCTGGAGGCGCTACAACTCGGCCATGTGCCTGATTTAATAATTCAGGACAGGACGATGTTGCACCCCAACATCCGGTCCTTGGCCCTCATGGCATGAATGTTGAGAGGCTAATGTTGTCTCAGCTCAACCTGCCAGACGGTGTAACAGGTCTTTTTGGCCTCCAGGAGGGCCTATACGAGAAAATTTTACTCTTGCAAATGGAAGAGGTTTGCTGTCTGGTGTGAGGGCCAGGCCCTTGACCTTTCGTCTGTTCCTCTCAAAAGCTGTTGAGTATCTTCTGCTACTCTCTGAGTCTGGACTTAAGTCCAACTCTGTCAGGGTCCACCTCAGTGCAATTGGTGTTTACCATCGTAGTGTAGAGGGCAAGCCCATCTCGGTACAGCCTTTATTTGTTTGCTTTATGCAAAGTTTGCTTTTCTTAAAGCCTCCCGCAGTGTCTTGAGATCTCAGTGTGATTCGTATGCAGCTCATGAAAGCTCTCTTTGAGCCACTCTGTTCCTGTCCTCTGAAGTTCTTGACCTGGAAGTTATTGTTTCTGGTGGCGGTCACTTCAGCACATAGAATAAGCGCGTTTCAGGCCGTAGTGGTACATCACCTTACACCATATTCCACCAAAATAGAGTAGTCTTTTGCACTCATCCTAAATTCCTTCCGAGAGTGATATTGGATTTCCACCTTAATGAGTCAATTGTTTGCCAACATTTTTCCCACAACCTCATACACACAGACGGGAAGCTGTGCTGCACATGTTGGACTGCAAGTGATCCTTGGCTTTCTATTTGGAGCGGACAAAGACCCATAGAAAGTCCATCCAGCTTTTTGTTTCTTTTAACCCCAATAAGCTAGGGGCTGCAGTTTCCAAATGATCTCTTTCAGTTTGGCTGGCAGACTGCATCTCTTTCACTTATGCCCAGGCAGGCCTGAGCTTTGATGATCATGTCACAGCTCACTGTGTCAGAGTTATGGCTGTGTTGGTAGCCAACTTGTGCTTGATCTTCATGGAAGAGATCTGCAGGGCTGCAGCATGGTCTTCAGTTCACACATTCATATCTCACTACTGGCTAGATGGAGATTTTCCACTTGACAGCAACTTCAACCAGTCTGTACTCCAGAATCTGTTTGGGGATTAGAATTCAACTGCGTCCCCCACATGCCCATGCTGTTCTGTCCAGGCTACTTAAGAAATTAAAGAAGAAGAAAAAGGGAAGAGAGAAATTCTCTCATTTGTACATAGATGGTGGTTGAGTTGTTCTGACCTCTTGCCATTTCGCAGTTGTTTGCCTCTGTTGTGCTTCTTGGTGGCTTCCTCAGTTTTCAGTAGCTTGAAGCTTGGAAGTCCCATATGCGAGGACTCATTCCTGCTTGTCCACGGAGAAAAGGTAGTTACTCACCTATAGCAGGTGTTCTCAGTGGACAGCAGGGATAAGTCCTCACAACCCTCTCACCTCCCTGAGATGTCGTCTTCTACAACTATGTTATCAGACTGAGGCATCATGGCGCTGTGGCGGCAGGCAGGAAGAAGGCACGCAAGTCGGTGGAGCCTCCCAAAAGCTTCCGATAGAAACTGTGGAGCGTGGAGCTCCGTCGGGAATGTCACCCATATGTGAGGGCGTATTCCTGCTGTCAACAGAGAACACCTGCCACAGGTGAGTAACTACCTTTTCTGTAATATTGAAGACTTCAATATCGGAAATTCAGGAAAAAGCCACGTTGTTGGTGTTCTTCATCTTTATTTTAAGAAGATGAGGGAATATTTTCTTGGCCAGTCCATTACACTCTTTCCTGATATTGCTCATGCAACACAGGAAAGAAGAAAATTGTTTCTGTATATGAGACAAAGTACTAGCTCTTAGAGCAACGTTTCTACCTTAGATACTATTGCAAATGTATAGTTAAACATCTAAATGTTAGTTACATGTTTTTGGTTCCTGAGCAGTTGTGTGCGTTTTTGAATGCTAAGTAACTATCTATCCCAGTCTCTTCTCCCCAGCTGCCCAGAGTGCAAGAAGAGTAATGGTTTTGGTTTCTGGAGGATTGTACCTATTTTGCCATATTTCCTTGTTGTTCCACTTATTTCCTCCTTCCCTTCTGTATGTTTGAGGTTTAAAGGAGGTGGGATGGTGAAAAAAGGAGAGAAAAAATATAGTTTCTTTCTTGTTTTATTATTTTACCTAGATAAATGTTCGTTAATTTAGATATTTTTCCTCATCAGTTCTCATGTTGCTGTGACAAATGGATACTTGGCTATGTATTGTTAAAATGATAAATATAAAATTGTTTGTACTGGCCAATTTCTGTTCCAGAGCGCTGCTGCTGGACCAGTCCAGACCATAGGGTTGTCTCCTCCAACCAGCAGATGTGAGACAGAGAAAATACCAGAAGAATACAATGACATCATCCCTAGCACCATATCCAGTACAACTAGGGGCACTCTTCAGTTTTTTCTCTGTCTCAGCAGATGATGGTTGACTTCCAGAACAGCTCTTAGTTGGACTGCTATTTGGCCACGAGGGCCTGGTTGATTCAGTCTTCTGGCTCCATGGGCGTGTAAGATACATCCTCTGGTGAGACTGTGTCTGGCAGTGGAGCAGCTACTGGCCAGTGGGTCATTCTGTTCTCTGGAGGAGTTGCCAAGGGGGTGCCTGGCTCTACCATTGCTCTAGCAGAGCTGCTTCTTTAGCAAAAAAAAAAAGAAGAAAAAAAAAGTTGGCGCACAGAGTCACAGGCAGCGGTTGTTTCTGGGGGAATTGCATAGCTGCAGGCTTCAGACCCTCAGGCAGTTTCTTACCTCACCGCTGCACACTGCTATCCCTGAAGATCCAAGGTCAGGCGTAAGCGGTGGCAGCTAGCACCAACAAACTCCCCTCTAAGTTTTCTTTACTTGGGCTTGCTTTGGCGTGCGTCACGGGATTTTGAGGGAAGGATAAAGCTTCGATGGCCAAATCGGAACAGGTGCGACAGCAGCCTCCCTTGGCGAGAGAGTATCAGGCCTGCGCATACCGCGTAGTGAGTGATGCGCTGAGGCGGCTCACGCTACAAGCCTCAGGCCTGTTTCCCGCTCAATTTTCAGCGGCTTCAGCCTCCCACTCAATTCCAGCCAGGGTCCCCGTGTCAGGTGGCATATGCGGAGATGGCCAACAAAGCACCGTGTTGTTTGGGCTATGGCAGACAGCACATGGTGTTGGTGGACCACGTGTGCCTCATGCGCTGCAAACCCAGGCCAGGCCTCCGGATCCAGCACAATTCTGCTCCAGCCATCTCAGGGTCCCCCCACCGCCAACGCTGTTGGTACAGGCAATGGATGGGGTGGAATAAAGGCACCCAGACCACCCACCTTCTGAGACAATCTCTGGGGATGCTCAGCCCACCAATGACAGTGAGCGGGACGATACCGTGGAGTTTGTCATGCTGTTTCATAAGGCCTGGGGCATTTGGTAGGGGCATTGCGCAGGGACCGCGCAGTTGTCCTTGAAAGTGGGATTGGAGCCGCAGCAGGGCCCATGACCTACAGAGGGCTGATTCAAGGGCCAAGCAGTCTGGCCTCACTAGAGAGGCTGACTGAGCTAAGCGCCACCGCAAGGCACTGCTCTGGGTGTTCGAAGACCTTGATTCCTCTGAGGAGGGAGATCAGGGCAATGAGGAATCTCTATCTTCGGCCTCGAGGAGGGGGAGTATGTGCAGTCAGAGGACAAGTTATCGTCACAGGTGATCTGCCTGTTCTGTAAGGAGGAGCTGGCAGACCTTATTAACCAGGTCATGGCGGAGCTGCGAATTCAAAACATAGCGGGTCTCGCGGATCATTCAGCTTCGGACCCTATTCTCTGGGAGGGTCTGAACACTGGCAAAGGCATTTCCTTTTCCCCCAAAACTGGTCTCTGAAGAGTGGGAATTGCCAGATGCCTCCCTTAGATCGGCTCATCGCCTTAGGAAGAGCTATGTCTAGTCCCAGGAAGACCTCCAGCGCTGACTCCGGTACCCCAAAGTGGATTCCCTGGTCACTGTGGTCACCAAGAAAACTACGATTCTGGTGGAGAGCAGTGCGGCCATCAAGGATCCGCAGGACCGCAAAGTGGAGAATTTATTGAAGACTGCCTTCTCTGCGTCCATGTTGGCCCTACAATCGTCCGCCTGCAGCAGTCTCGCAACTCACGCCTTGCTTTACTGGATACAGATGTTGCTGGAGGACAATACCTCTGCCCACCTGGAGTCCAAGGCTGCCTTCCTTGCAGATAGCCTATATGACTTACTTCGCTTAACTGCATGGGCGGTGGTGGCTGCGAATGTGGCTCGTCAGTGGCTATGGCTCCATAATTGGTCAGCAGATGCCGCCTTGAAGGCCTGCTTAGCCGGATTGCCCTTTAAAGGCGGCCTGCTCTTTGGGGAGGACCTGGAAAAGCTGGTCAAGAACCTTGGCGAAGTCAAGTCCCAGTGCCTGCCCTAGAATAAACCAAGAGGCTCTTTGCGCCATACCCGGGACCCTAGTCCCGGCACTCAGCGCTCTGGACACCACAAATTGCATTGCAACCGCACCGGTCAGCAGTCTATGGCTTACTTTGCCTCAAACAGCCATGGATGCCCCTTTCATGGAGCTCGGCGTCCACAGAACTCTGAAGCCAGCTCTAAGAGATCTGGCCCCACCTATTCCCACTTTTCCCGCTGATGGGCCCAGGGCCCATTCCGTGATGCTGTGGTTCAGTGGGCGGCTCCACCTTTTCCACTAGGAGTGTGCTCGGATCACATTGGACACCTGGGTGCTCTCAGGGCATTGCTGCCTGTCCCGGCTGATCCTCGATCTCCAAGGGGTCAGTTGGAGCTTGCACGTCCCTCACTTCCACATGGAAATGCTGCGGGTGGAAATCCAAGCCATACGACCCGGCGAGTTCCTCGCCACACTAGACCTCAAGAAGGCGGTACTTGCACGTTTTTATTCGCGAGTACTATCAACACTACCTGCTCTTTGCAGTTTTGGGGCAGCACTATCAATTCTGTTCGCTGCCCTTCGTACTGGTGACTGCGCCTTGGACCTTTTCCAAGGTCATGGTGGTAGTGATGGCGGCGACACTGTGTCGTGAAGGAATTTGTGTGCATCTCTATCCTTACGACCGGCTCATTCAGGTGCGGTCATATATGGCAGGGGTGCACGCCGTGTAGCGTATTCTACACATGCTGGAACAACTTGGCTGGGTGGTCAATTACAGCAAGAGCTCCTTGAATCCATCCCAGAATCTGAATTTCTTTGGGGGTACATTTTGACACTTCCAAGGACATGGTGTCCCTCATGGAGGAGCACTGGCACAAGTTTCAATCTCAGCTCATCAGTTTTCAGAGGTTCCCAGCAGCCCTCACCTGAGACTACCTCCAGCTCCTTGGTGCTATGGCAGCGATCCTGGAGGTGGTCCCCTGGGGCCAGGGCACACATGCAAGTCAGTGCCATCGGGGTTCATTGCATACTCTACGCGGGTGCAGGTGGCTTCTTAGGCGGAGGTTTCCGCGGTGGCATCTGTGGACATTTGTAAGATGGCAACGTGGTCTTCCCTGTCCATGTTTGCATGCCATTACCACTTGGACGTTCAGGCAAGAGTGGCAGCCCATTTTGGTTCGCAGGTGTTTGCTGCTGTGCTGTCATCCCACCCTTGCGGGGTTTAGCTTCGGCACTCCCCTATGGTCTGGACTGGTCTAGCAGCAGCGCTCTGGAAGGGGAAATTGTACTTACCATTAATTTCCTTTCCTAGAGCTCTGCTAGACGGGTCAGGACCTGCCCTCTTGTTTGGGACCTGCCACTGTGGGACTGGTCAATAAGCCTGAATCTCCACTACTCTGCATTCTGTGTCTGTAGATAAGATAAGAGCATTATCCATTTGTAAATAGTTCCTGGTTCAATTGTTGACTAGGGACAGGGGCCCTCTTGGCGCAAACTCCATATGGATTAATCTGCTTGATACATAACTGAAGAGTGCCCCTAACTGTACTGGATATGGTGCCAGGATGATGTCATCACATTCTTCTGGTTTTTTCTCTGTCTCACATCTACTGGTTGGGGGAGACAACCCTATGGTTTGGACTAGTCTAGCAGAGCTCCAGGAAGGGAAATTAACGGTAAGTAAAATTTCCCCCTTTTTTTGTCATGGATCTATCCAGTGTTGGTTTCTTTAGCACCAGACAGACTATAGAATGCTTCAGACTGGTGGGCCTGAATCCCTCAGCCAGTGACTGTGCTTTGCTGAAAGCGTCTGATTTGGTTAATCTTCCTGCCTTTAAAGTCTATTAAAATTCAAACCTGAAAAGTCATAACAATCGTTCCCTTAAACCACTCTTCAAGTACTCATTTAGATAAGCAATAAACACCCCATTGTGCCCCTTGCAACCCAGTACTATGCTAAAAATTCTCACCTAGCTTGATGTGCTAAACCTGGAGTCAGCCCCCTCCTCTTACAAAGCAGAAGGAGAAAACCACAAGGCCACAAAAATAAATATTTGCCTTTTTATTATTTTAGAAGAGATCATTGTATTGAAAAGTGAACTTCTCTATTTTATGCTTTAAGGTGGGGTTGTGCTGGAAAAGCAGTGCTTTGATCCAAGCTGCACACACATCATCGTGGGGCATCCTCTCCGAAATGAAAAGTATTTAGCTTCAGTGGCAGCTGGAAAGTGGGTGCTTCATCGTTCCTACCTAGAGTCTTGTAGAGCAGTGGGACACTTTGTGCAGGTATGACTAACTATTATTGTTTGTAAATCTTCACCATTTGTCAAACAAAATTTTCTTATCATCTCTCCAGTTCAGTCCCGACCTGTGGGTTGTCACCCCTCACCAGCAGCTTGAAGACTGAGCATGCCATCTTTGATGAAATCAGGATACATAAGCAGCTGGTACCACCCACCAGCCGAGTAAGCTCAGTCTCCAAGCAGCTAGGTTTCTGGACTCACAAAAGGGACAACTAAATAGTACCTTTTTTTCATTCCTTTTGCTTGTAATTTAGTTGGGCTGGTTTTCTGGGGGATCTTTGTCCCTTTAAGTTCTAGCTGTTTTTTTTTTCCTATGGCGGAACAAGTAAAGCAAATATAAAACACAAACAAACAAACAAAAAAACCCCAGGGCGATTGGGACGAAGGGCTTGCCTTTCGCTTGTAGTAGAGCCGCAGTGATTCCAGAACCCATCAACAGGTGAGGAGCCACTTCTGTGGTTGAGGCCTGACACTTGTGGCCCTTAGAAAGAAATCCTGCATTGACACCGAAGTCAATGAGGAGGGCTGAGTGCAACGGTGGGAGAGTGTCACACCTTCTGCCGCCAGTGCAAGCATAGCTTGTTTGCCTGCTTATCCCAGTGCGGTCTTCACATGCGTTAATGTTTGTTGTTTTTGAGGAGCTTTTCAACAGCATTGAAAGCTGCATGGCTGAGGGCACCGTCATTTGGCACTGCTCGGGAAACAGTGCCATTTTATCTCCCACTGGGGTTGCTGTCATTAAGGGACGGGTGGAGGCCTGCTCAGATGCTGTGGGACACTTCCTCCGCATTTTATTGTTTTTAAATTGAGCTGCACTGGGATTCTTTCCTTCTTTTGGACCTAAAATGCCCTCAAAGGCCACGTGCCTCGTGTGTGGTTCCCAACGGAGCTCTGTCTCAGCCTCTGGTCTTTGTCGCAGCTGTGAGGCAGAGTCCCGGTCTTCAGAGGAAGGCTTGCTGGAGTAGAGTTCAGCTAAGGCTGGCTGAGCTGGGACCTCGGGGTGGGGGGGGGGGTGGAGGTCAGAGGTTGGCTCACAGTCTGCAGGGTCTGTGGCTCACCTGCCGCTGTTGTGGTTCCTCTGACCATTTTGGAGGGGGATGATAGTCTGGCTCCATCTGTGTTGGAGCATAGAGGCAGGGAGGTCTCTTTTTCTCAGCCCTCTACATCTTAGGATTTGGCTGCAGAGAGGAGCCAGGGGGGGTTCTCTCCAGAATTTGTACTCCTGCATAAAGCATTCTGCATGAAGCAGCGGGGGGAGGAGATTCCCTCCGGCGCACCAGAGAGAACTAAGAAGAGGGGGCTGCCTGAGGTCCCCCTCATGTGCGACAGCTGAGGAGGGGCCTGGTCCTAGCCGACAACGATTGGACAGTGGTCCTTGGGAGAATCCGGGATCCCTCCACTCAGAAGATCTGGTAGACATGGACGGGGAGGCAGATCTTGACCTCGGGGCTGAGCTGGTAGAACTTGAGGAAGGTGAGATCCTGCAGGAGTCGTCTTGCATTGTGCGCATGTTCTGCTGGGAAGAGTTGACAGCGCTCATATCCCGTCATTTGACACTGCTCGGGAAACAGTGCCATTTTTTCTCCCACTGCGGTTGCTGTCATTAAGGGACAGGTGGAGGCCTGCTCAGATGCTGTGGGACACTTCCTCTACATCTTCTTGTTTTTAAATTGAGCTGCACTGGGATTCTTTCCTTCTTTTGGACCTAAAATGCCCTCAAAGGCCACGTGCCTTGCTGCAGCCAGAGGACTTCTGAACAATTTTCCAGGCACTTGTAACTCCCCACTTCGACTATGCCATCGTGATCCTGCATGGACTCCCCAAGAACATACTGAACCCACTACAG
The DNA here is from genome assembly GCA_033557465.1 of Ichthyophis bannanicus. Classification (NCBI taxonomy): domain Eukaryota; kingdom Metazoa; phylum Chordata; class Amphibia; order Gymnophiona; family Ichthyophiidae; genus Ichthyophis; species Ichthyophis bannanicus. Next base: position 618,193,409 of record CM066031.1, on the reverse strand, counting down.
CTAGCAATAAACGTTGCTGCCCGCTTCCTACACGGGGCCTCTAGAAGAGACCACATTACCCCAATCCTAAAAGACCTGCACTGGCTGCCGATCAACTGCCGGCTCACCTACAAAGTAGTACTGCTGACCTTCAAAGTCATCAACAAAATATCCTCCACCTCCCTAACGGACCTTCTCCACCCCACTCCTCCAAACAGATCAAGAAGGACCTTTGCCACCAACACACTAATAATCCCCAGTGAAATAACAAAATGCTCTCAGGCAACAAAGAACAGCGCCTTTGTGTTCTATGCACCTACTCGCTGGAACGAGCTCCCAACCGCCATCCGAGCAATCACTGACCTCACCCAATTCAGGAAGGCATTAAAGCACCACCTTTTTCTTATACTCTACTCACATGCCAATGATACAACTCCACCCACCATACCCCCACTTATCAGTCCATCCATCTAATTGTAAATAACTGACAATCCTGTACATAGTTATTAGAGCACGTCATGTCGCTACCACAGCTCAGTGACACTCTGCTCAGATTGTATATAGTTACCTCCGTTCTAAATCCAAGTTACAATACCCGTTCAATGTAAGTACAAAGCAGGTTCCTCCTGCTTTGTACAAAAATGTTACTTGTAAACCGCACTGATTTTAAAAAGCGCGGTATAGAAAAGCTTTAAATAAATAAATAAATAAAATCCCAGTCCCCGAAGATGCTTAACATGGCTGCAGGGGCTCCACAGGAGGATGAGCCTTTGGAGGATCCGCTGTTTCAAGTCATCTGAAAATCTCCGATGGTGTTCTGTTGCATTGGGTTATTAAGCAAATGATTCAGGATCAGTGGGATGTCGCGGAGGCTGGCCTGAGGAGAATGCGGACCATGGCATGGCTCTATCCTCTCCCAGAGCAGGAGAGGGAGATCCTTCACTTCCCTGTGGATGTAGCGGTTTTGGTGATCACTAAAAAGACCATTATCCCGCTGGAGGGCAGTACCGCCCTTAAGGATGTACAGGACAGGAATTTGGAGACTTTGTTGAAGCAAGAGTTTGACATTAATGCACTGTCCTTGCAGGTGTCCGTCTGCGGTGCTTTTGTGGCAAGGACATATTTACGATGGACGCAGGGAATCTTGGACAGTGTTGGTGAGGTGCCAACTCCACCGCTGGAGGCAGCTAAACTGGAGTCTGGTGTGGCCTACTTGACAGATACCTTCTATGACCTCATTAGGGGTCTATCCAAGAGTATAGCCTCGGTAATAGCTGCGCGCCGTTTCTTGTGGCACCTCCAAATTCCGTTTAAGCAAGCTCCCCTTTAAGGGTAAGCTCTTGTTCGGCAAGGCGCTAGAGAAGTTGGTAAAGAATCTGGGGGAGTCTAAAGGAGGTTAGCTCCCCTAGGATAAGCAGATGCGTTCATTAGCGCCAGCACGAGGCCAGCCACGGGATTTCTGCCGCTTCTGTGCAGTATGTTTTGCACCTTACCAGAGAGGGCAATTTCCTTCTCAAGGGCAGGCGTTTCGCTCCTTTTTGGGAACAGGACAGGGGTTCTACTCCTCTTCCTCTGCTGCAGCCAAGAAGACACAATGAAGCGAGGGGAACTCAGGCAGAGATGGTTCCCGTGGGAGGTCAGCTGCGGGACTCCTACCCTACCATGGGCCCAGATCACCTCCGACCAGTGGATCTTAGAAATCATCAGAGAGGGCTATGTGCTAGAGTTTGCCCATCCACTCGCGGATGCCTTTGTCAGGTATCTCTGCAAAGCACCCAGCAAGGTCAAGGCTGTGCGGGACAACCTCAGGCAGCTTCAGGAGTTGGAGGCCGTTGTGGAGATCCTGAAAGACCAGTGTGGTTATGATCGATATTCCATTTATTTTGTGTTCTCCAAACAGGAAGGCTCTTTCTGACCTATTTTGTATCTCAAGCACATAAATTGGTGCCTGCGGGTGCTCCGTTTCCACATGGAGACCCTCAGGTACAACATCATTGCCATCGAGGTTGGCAAATTCCTGACTTCCCTCGATCTCACCGAAACCTTCCTGCACATTCCAATTCATCCTGAGCATCAGCAGTTTCTCCGCTTTGCAGTGCCTATGGAGCACTTCCAGTTTCCAGCATTGCCTTTTGGCCTGCCGACTGCTCCCCGTATGTTCACCAAGGTCATGGGTGTGGTCACAGCGGCTCTTCGTCAGGAGGGGATTCTGGTACATCCCTACCTGGACAATTGGCTTATCCGAGCAAAGTCCAAAGAGGAGGGCGAGTGAGCCACAGCGAGAATCATCGAGTTCCTGCAGAGCACCAGCTGGGTCATCAATTTCGCCAAGAGCAGTCTATTGCCGTCGCAAGACCTGGTGTGCTTGGAGGCCCGGTTCCAGATGGACAAAGGCAGGGTGTCCCTGCTGGTGGAGACGATGCAGGCCTTGCAAGGTCTGGTGTGGCAGTTCCTCAGAATGAAGGTCCCTACTGCGTGGCATTATCTTTAAGTCTTAGGATCCATGGCAGCATCCATCAAGTTGGTGTCTTGGTCCCGGACCCACATGAGACCCTTGCAGAGAGCACTGTTGCAGACATGGTCTGCTCAGACCTGCTATTTCACACAGCCATTGCCCTGTCCAAGAGCCACACAGACTGCACTCCGGTAGTAGCTGTGGCTAGAGAAACTCTTAGCTGGGATGCCCCTGGAGACACCAACCTGGGTCCGTTGACAACGGACACCAGTCTCTCAGGCTGGGGAGCCCATTGCGAGGATTGGATAGCGTAGGGCTGTTGGGACCCTAAAGAGAGAACCTGACCCATCGACCAGCTGGAGATGAGAGCAATATTCCTAGCGCTGCCGGAATTTCACTCCTTATTGCATGGGAAGGTGGTAAGGGTGTTCTCAGACAATGCCACTACAGTGACTTACATCAATTGACAAAGCAGCACAAGCAACATGCAGCTGGAAAGCAAGATAAGCCTGTTGTTGGAATGGACAGAGGACAACCTTCAGGCACTCTCGGCAGCTCATATAGCAGGGACAGCTCGGTAGCTCATATAACGGGGACTGTATCTCAGTCGATTTTGCCTGGACACCGAGGAATGGTCACTCAGCGAGACAGTGTTTGCGCAGTGAGGAGGCGGGGTCTGCCCTTGTTGGACTTGATGGCAACCTTCGCTTCTGCCAAGGTGACCCATTTCTTCAGCAGGAGAAGAGAATGAATGTCAGAAGGGCTGTATGTCTTGGTACAGCACTGGCCCATGGATGGGCTGCTCTACTTCTTTCCTCCGTGGTCGCTTATAGGGCATGTGGTACAGTGCATCAAGGCGCACTGAGGGTTAGTCATTCTCATTGCTCCCAGTTGGTCGCGGAGACCATGGTATGCGAATCTGATCAGGCTAACAGTCAACTGTCTGTGGCATCTGCCCCTTAGTTCTGACCTACTTTCACAGGGGCTGGTCCTGATGCCTCAAGTGGATCGATTCTCGCTTACAGCCTGGCTCTTGAAAGGGCTTAGTTGAGAAAAAGAGGCTATTCGGCTCATGTGATCCCGACTTTGTTGAAGGCCTGCAAGCGTTCTTCCTCGCTGTCTTATGTCCAAGTCTGGAGAATATTTGAGGCCTGGAGCTACAAAATAATTGTTGCCCTCTTTTGGCATCCGTGCCCAAGGTACTGGCCTTTCTACAGGTGGGTCTGGAAGAGGGCCTGGCCTGCAGTTTGCTGTGGGTGCAGGTGGTGGCAGTAACCTTATCACAGTAGGGTCCAAAGAGTGTCCTTGGTTGCCCATCTGGATGTCGTTTGTTTTCTTAGAGCGGTTAAGTAGGTTCACCCTCTGATACAGTCGATAGTTCCTTCTTGGTTTTATCTGTATTGACGGAAGTGCCTTTTGAGCCGCTGAGTGCTTACATGCTGAAGGATTTGATGCTGAAAACTGTCTTTCTCGTGGCTATTTATTCTGCTCGGAGGATTTCTGAACTTCAAGCACTGTCGTGTCAGGAGCCTTTTCTGTCTATCTCCAAGGAGAAGGTGTGCTGAGGCTGGTGCCCTTGTTTCTGCCCAAGGTGCTCTTACCGTTTCGTTTGAATCAACAAGTCACTTTGCTGATCTTCTCGGGGGGGGGGGGGAGAGCAAGGCGGCTGTGGACTTGCTCCTGTACCTCCTTGACATGCACCAGGTGCTGCAGCATTACTTGAAGAAGACAGGGCCGTTTCGGATGTCAGACTGCCTGTTTGTCCTATTTGGAGGACCACATAACGGAGAGGCCATGTCTAAGGCCTCCATCTCTAGATGGGTGAAGAAAACCATTTCCTATCTTATCTTCTGCGATGAAAAGTGTTGCCTGCTACAGGATAAAATCAAAATAAACGTAACTATCTCTCATATCTTTTAAACATTATTTCTAGAAGAATACATATATCATTTCATCTTCAACAATCTACGCTCAGCCAGAGACAGAAAATGTCAAACACAAAAATGAGTGCATGCCATGAGAAATTATAATGTTCCCTAGGGAACTTAAAACTCACAAAATTATTAAAATACATAAAAGACAAAGCAATAATAATGACCCACAAAACTATAAATAATCAATCAGCTGAATGCCTGCAAGCTTTGATCCGGATGGCCCCAGAATTACAAACACGAAGAAGAGAATATCAAAACACCCTCCTCATCCCGGCTATCAAAACCAAAAGTTCTCAAACAACCTGCCAGAGAGCTTTCAAAATTTACGAACCATCTCTCTGAACTAAGATCAATCCAAGACAACTCTGAATTTAGAAAGAGGCTAAAAACTCATCTTTTCATTGAATACTATGACCCAACATCTTAATATCAAACCTCAATTAACAACTACACCTTTATCCACACACCATCCTCCAGCTAAGTTGCAAATAATCATCTTTTGTCAAGCTCCATCCTATCTCAACCTCTATCCTTTAAATGTAAGTAGTTGCCACTGTTCAATGCAACATACTTATCCTGTTGCTGTATCATACTCCTGCTTTACTGGTCCCATGTAGAACTACTGAGTTAAATGTAAACCACTTTGATAAAATTGAAAGGCAGTTTATAAAAGAATATTAAATAAATAAAGTCAAGTCAAATCATTTGAAACTTACAGTACACACAGATCTCCAGTTTTTTACATTGGTTTCTATGATTTTGTCGATAATTAAAATGGAAATAGGAAATTGACACAAGTATGAACCAAACGGTGATCTGGTTCAACCTGCTGGAGGACGAAAGTTAAATCTCCAGGAACAAGCAGGAATGTAGTCCTCACATATGGGTATCGTCGGTACCGACGGAGCCTGCGCGGGAACGCTCCCCAGTGTCCAATAGGAACGCTTTTGGGAGCATCCCTCAGCACATGCGCGCTGCCTTCCCGCCTTTCCAACTGTCCCTCTTCAGTTCTTCATTTTCCACGGAGCCAACAGGACCTATTCCCTGTCACCGCAGAAAATTCCGTCTTTAAAATTCTTTCTTGTGGTCGCGTTTGCCTACCGCACGACGCCTACTGGTACCGCTGGTTCTTTTCTTTTCCTAAAAAAAACCCCTAGACTTAGACTGTTTCTTTTCAGAAACTTTCCTATTTTGGTGCTAGGCGCCATTTTTCCAAAATCCAACTAGTGGTTTTAAAAAATGTACTAAGTGTGGCGGTACCATTTCCGTCACTGACACCCATGATTGGTGTCTAAAATGTTTAGGACCTGATCATTCTCCAACTGAATGTCTCTCCTGCATGGGAATGACCAAAAGAGGAAGACAGAACCGGGCCGCAAAGCTCGGTACCCTCTTTTCTTCAGATGCCAGATCCATTGCATTGACATCATCAAGGGCCTCTTCTTCCTCCCATGGATCTCAGGTAACTAAACACAAAAGCCGGTCCTCAAAGGGTAGCTCTCCTGCTAAGCATCGAGAGGCCATTGGCATTGCTCTTGAGGGAACCATACTGGCAAAACAGCCCCGGCGGGATTCTTCGGCTTCCAAAGCATCGATGGGGCTTCAGGATGTTCTCGAGGCCTCAACCTCACAAGAACTACCTGTGCCATGTTCAGGGGCTCCGGCCGTTCTTACCGGTACCGACATCCAGGCATCGGCAGCATCGATAGACCAGAGATTTCTTGCTATCGAACGCAGTATTGCAGCTCTTCCCTCAGCTGCGGTAACGGTGGTCCCAAGGGCACCGGTGCCGATGCCGGTACCAACGGTACCGGCCCCGATGGTAACTCTTCCCATTCCACCTTCGACTGGAGTGGATAAAGGGGTACCGGGTCACCTCAGTACAGACTTCGATCGGTACCAGGATCGTGCTTTGCAGGAGCATCGGGGTCAGGAATACTTTGATTCCTCCGATTCCGAAGACTGACAATTCTGCTGGCACTAGAGGGTTTCTCCTAGAAGATCCCTCTTCTCCCCAACGCAGAATGTCACCTCCAGAGGACATGTCATTTCAGGATTTCATCCGTGATATGGCTAAAGGTCTTTCAATCACAGTAACTCCTGAAGAGGAACCCAGAGCAAAGGAATTGGAAATCCTCCAATATCCTAAAGCTCCTAAGGAGGCAGCTACTCTGCCTATCCAGGAAATTCTGCATAGCTTGATGCTCAGAATGTGGGAGACACCTCTGACTACTTCTCCTCACTCTAGGAGACTTGATACTATGTATCGAGTCCCACCATGTCCTGGATTTCAGAAATCTCAGCTGCCACACCATTCAATGGTAGTGGAGTCAGCCATGCGTAGGATGAAAAGTGCAAAAAGACATGCATCCAATCCTCCAGGTCGTGAATGCAGGACTCTGGATGCTTTTGGACGCAGAACTTTTCAAGCTTCCATGCTTTCAGCTAGGATCAGCTCATATATCCTATATATGGGAATGTTCCTCAAAGAAATCACAGGAGACTTGGAACTTATGAGCCCATTTCTCCCAGATGATAAGAGACAAAACTTTCTTACTCTGGTTAAGCATGCTCAGGATGTCTCCAAGTTTGTCAATCGTGCAGCCTTTGACTGCTTCAAATGCATCAGCAGAACTTCTGCTATTGCCATTGGCGCACGACGGATTACCTGGCTACAGGCATCAGACTTGGAGACTTGGGTACAGGACAAGTTAGGCAACATTCCTTGCATGGGAGAGAATCTCTTTGGCAAGAACTGGCAGGAGAAGGCTAATGAGTTAGATGCTGACAGTTCTACCGTAGATAGATTGTCAAAGTCTACAGCCACTCCAGCCAAAAGGAAGCCTTATAAAAAAACCCCTCTTTTAGCAAAAAGAGGAAGTTTTATCCTTCCTATACCCACCAGACTCAGACTCCAAGTCAGGTTGCCCAAAAGGGACAAACTAGACAACAAAAGAAACCAAAAGGCCCAAGAGCCCAACCAGCTTTCCAGGTTCAGCCCCCTCAAGGGCTTTGACTCCTTCCTAGAGAGCTTTGACTTCCTGCCTCTGAGGGGTCCTCAACCCCCCAATATTCCCGGCAGGTTATGCCACTTTCTCAACAGATGGCATCAGATAACAGCAGAAGATTGGACTTTGTCCATTGTAGGGGAGGGGTACAAACTTCATTTTCACAGCTTACCCCCTCCTACAATTCTAAAGCAGTTCAATTCACAAACCTCTGCAGACAATCTGCTAGATCACAAGGTCTCCACACTTCTTGCCCAAGGGGCAATAGAGGAAGTACCCATTCTTCAGCAGGGTGCAGGGTTCTACTCCCCCCATTTTCTTATTCCAAAGAAAACAGGAGGACACAGACCCATTCTAGACCTCAGAGAATTGAACAAATATCTTTTTCTAGAGAAATTCAAAATGATTTCTCTGGGAACTCTTCTGCCATACCTTCAAAGCCAGGGCTGGCTTTGCTCTCTAGACTTAAAGGATATATACACTCACATTCTTATCCATCCAGATCACAGGAAATTTTTACGTTTCCTTTTCAGGGGAAGACATTTCCAGTACAGGGTTCTTCCTTTTGGTCTGGCTTCAGCACCAAGGGTATTCACGAAATGCATGGCAGTAGTAGCTGCATTTCTACAAACCCTGGGGATTTTTGTCTTCCCTTAGACGACTGGCTCATCCGAGCCTCCACAGTGACAGAGGCCAGCACTGCACTGTCTCGTACAATGCGAATCCTCCAATACTTGGGATTGATAATAAAGTTCCCAAAATCTCAACTAGTTCCTTCCCAATGCCTAGAATTCATAGGAGCCTGTCTGGATACCAGACAGGCAAGGGCTTTCCTTCCACAAGCCCGGTATCTTCGCATAATGCAGTTAGCTTCCCAAGCAGCAGGCAAATCCTCCCTCACTGCTCGGGAGCTACTGCAGTTACTGGGACACATGGCATCCACAGTTCATGTAGTCCCATATGCTCGCCTCCACATGCGAGCAGCTCAGTGGACCCTCTCCACACAGTGGACATAGGCCACGGGTCATTTGTCGGACAAAATAACAGTCTCTCAACGACTAATTTTGTCCCTCCAATGGTGGCAATCATTAGAAAATCTGACAGTAGGGTCTCCTTTCCATCACCCCTCTTTCAGGCCACCCTAACAGATGCATCACAGATGGGTTGGGGAGCACACCTGAATCATCTCTCTACCCAGGGCACCTGGACTCCACAGGAGGTTGGTTTATACATAAACCTCCTGGAGTTAAGAGCAATTTATTTAGCTCTTCGAGTGTTCCACGCCCAGCTCAGCTACAAGACAGTCCTAGTCCAGACGGACAATCAGGTAGCCATGTTCTATGTGAACAAGCAGGGCGGGACAAGCTCTCTGTTGTTATGCAACAAAGCTTTATGACTATGGGCCCTCGCCAGAGAGCATCAAATTCACCTTCTAGTGATATATCTTCCAGGCATTCAAAACCTTTGGGCAGACAAACTCAGTCGAGTACTGCTGCCTCACGAGTGGCCCCTCCACCTGGACCAGGTGGCAAAGATATTTCATCTCTGGGGCACTCCAGACATAGACCTCTTTGCAAGTCCACTGAATGCCAAACTTCCCCGGTTCTGTTCCAGGATTCCGGCGCACAACTGTCAGGCAAGGGATGCCTTCCTCCTTCACTAGGGTCAGGACTTCCTTTATGCCTTCCCACCCATTCCCCTCATCCCCAAGACACTCTTCAAGCTTCAGAGAGACAAGGGTCGCATGATTCTCATAACACCACCAAACGTGGTATTCCCTGCTTCTGCATCTCTCTCAAGCGGCACCTCTGGAGTTAGGGCATGCTCCAGATCTCCTTTCCCAGGAGAACGGGATGCTATGGCACCCAAATCCCCAGTCCCTGCACCTCATGGCCTGGTTGTTGAAGGCTTAGACCTCCAGGATTTCAACCTGTCCCAGCAGGTAAAAGATATCCTTCAGGCTTTTAGGAAACTTTCCACAAGAAGATCTTATGCCTTCAAGTGGAAACGTTTTACTATATGGTGCTCCAAGAAGGGATTAAACCCCCTGGTGATACCCTTAGAATCGATACTAGAGTATCTCCTTCACTTATCGAATTCTGGGTTAAAGACCAATTCGGTAAGAGTCTATCTTAGTGCAATTGCAGCTTCTTATAAGCCTCTAAATGGACAACCAATTTTCTCTCATCCACTCATATCAAGATTTATGAGAGGCCTTTTATTAACTAAACCTCCCATCAAGCCACCACCGGTTGCATGGGATCTAAATCTAGTTCTCGGGCAGCTCATGAAGCCGCCTTTTGAACCTTTAGCCACTACAGCCCTTAAGTTTTTGACTTGGAAGATCATCTTCCTGATTGCAATCACCTCTGCCCGTCGCATTAGTGAATTGCAAGCTTTAGTGGCTGATCCTCCTTACACTAGATTTCATCATGATAAGGTTGTTCTTCGAACTCACCCACACTTTATGCCAAAGGTGGTTTCGCCTTTTCATTTAAACCAATCAATTTATCTTCCTGTATTTTTTCCGAGGCCTCACGCCTCTAATGCAGAAAGAAACCTTCATACTTTGGATTGTAAAAGGGCCTTAGCCTTTTACATTCAAAGAACACAGCAACATGAAAGTCCTCGCAAACTTTTGTAGCTTTTGACCCTAGTCATTTGGGACTTCCAGTCTCCATAAGAACTTTATCTAAATGGATTGCCCAATACATATCCTTTACTTATGAGAGTAAGGGTCTTCCTCTTCAGGACCATGTCACAGCTCACAATGTGAGAGCCATGGCAGCTTCTATGGCTAATCTCCACTCTATGTCTATCGATGACATTTGTCAAACAGCCACCTGGGCTTCGGTACACACCTTCATAGCCCACTACTGCCTAGATAAAGCCTCCCGTCGGGATGCCTTCTTTCGCCAAGCTGTTCTTCAAAATCTCTTTCAAACTTAAACCAACTTCTACCCACCAACCCTGGTGGGATGCCAGAGATCCATGGGAGGAAGGATTCTCACCTTTGACGGTGGCCCCTTCCTGGGGATATCTCCCTGGCATCTTCAGCTAGGGAGTCCCCATATGTGAGGACTACATTCCTGCTTGTTCCTGGAGATAGCGTAGTTACTCACCTGTAACAGGTGATCTCCGGGAACAGCAGGAATTTAGTCCTCACAACCCACCCACCTCCCCTAGGAGTTGTCTCTCTCTCTCTTTGTCTCTTTCCTCTCTCCCTCTATCCTTTCACTCAGCTACAAACTTAACTGAAGAGGGACAATTGGAAAGGCGGGAAGGCAGCACGCATGTGCTGAGGGATGCTCCCAAAAGCGTTCCTATTGGACGCTGGGGAGCGTTCCTGCACAGGCTCCGTCGGTACCAGCGATACCCATATGTGAGGACTAAATTCCTGCTGTTCCTGGAGATCACCTGTTACAGGTGAGTAACTACACTTTCCCTACATCCATTTTATTGCATTTTACCATCATAGGGTAGTCCACAGTTTGTTTCAAAATGCTCTTGGATATTCTTGGGATGGTGAAATTAGTTTATTTTGATATGATCCTGTTGCTATAAAGGGATCCACTGTATCTGTCCCATACCGTTTTGAATTCTGTCGCTGTATTTGCCCCCACCACTTCCATCAGTGGTGGATTCCAAACATCCACCATCCTTTCAGTGAAAAAGTATTTCTCCAGGACCAAGCAGGAAGTCAGTCCTCACATATGGGTGTCATCGGCACCGATGAAGCCCCAGCGGAGCATTTCCCCAGCTTTCCATGAAAGCCTTTGAGAATGCTGGCACGCACGCGCGGTTCCCTTCCTGCCTAAAGGTGCCATCTTACCTCAGTCTCTTTTTTTCCGAGAAGCCCATCGGACGTGTGTCCTGTTCTCCCGGATAAAAGTGATTTTTTTTCTTCGGCTATTTTTCTCCGGTTCGACGCCGGTTCCCCTCCCGCCGGGTTCGGTACACCGGTATCGAGCCCGCTTATTTCTTTTTCGGTTTTTGCCCTTCGTGGCTGGCGTTCGCGCCCCTTTTTCATTTTTCCCTGGAAGGCCGGTCTTTTGACCTCCCCGGGGCTCTTTTTTCCCCGATGGCTTCCAGTGGTTTCAAAAAGTGTGATCGGTGTAAGAAACGTATGTCTCTCACCGACACACAAGACTGCTGCTTTCGGTGCCTCGGCCCTGACCACGACCCCAAGTCATGTGTGCCATGTGGGAAGATGTCTTCCAAGGCACTCAAAAGTCGACAGCATCAGAAGGAAAGGTTTTTCTCGGACTCAGCCTCCGGCCGGGCCCGGACCTCATCTGAGGCCTTGACATCTCGGGATTCCGATCCCGAGCACCGTCGAAGCTGCTCGGACAGGGGGTCCCCCGACCGGGAACGAAGGAGAAAGCAGCGGCTCGTGAGGGCGGCGTCGGAGGAGGTCCCTGGTCCCTCGAGGGCCAGGTCTAAGACTCCCGACCGCCGTCCCGGGCCCGTGGACCAAGAGAAGCCTGCCAAAGTTTCTCGCGTGGAGCCGGAGTCTGCTGGACACGTAAGCCCCGTAGTCCTCGTGGACTCTCCTCCCAGAGAGCCAACGTCGGCCCCGGCGCCACCGGGGCCTGAGTTGGTGGCTGCTGCGTCTCCCGAGCTGAGTCTCAGGATGAAAGCCTTGGAGTGCAGATTGTCTGCCTTCATGGAGCAGCAGCGGGCACTGATGGCCAGCCTGTCTGGTGCATCTGCCCCGACCACCGGGACATCGACTTCGAAGTCAACCCCGGAAACCGAGCCGATACTCGAGACCCTCATGGCTCGAAGTCGTCCTTGGTCGAGGTCTCCCTCGACATCCCGATCGAGACAGAGGGTATCGACGCCGGTACCCCCGGCGTCGGGGCTGGTGCCTCGGGGCCCCCCGGGGTCGGACCCTGACTCCTACTCGGATGAGTCCGCCTGGGAGACGGAGGACGAGGAGTCTCCCGATACTTTTAAGACTCGGTGCGTCCCGTCGGACTTACCGCAGTCTGAGCCCCAGAGTAGATCCCCTCCGGAGGACACTAGGTTCTCGGAGTTCGTCCGGGATATGGCCGCTGCCTTGGCTATCCCTGCCGATCCCGAGGAAGAGCCTCGAGCCGAGGAGCTCGATGCTCTACAGTACGACTCTCCTCCGAAGGAGGCCTTTACTGTCCCAGTTCCTCCGATGCTGGAATGGCTCCTCTGATGCTGGAACGGCTCCTCTTCCGGATGTGGGAGGCACCGGCCTCGGCGCCGGTTCTGAGCAAGCGAGTCGATTCCATCTTTCGGCTCCGCAAAAGCCCTGGTTTCCAGAAAGCACAGCTACCACACCATTCCATGGTTGTGGAATCGGCCATGCATCATCTGAAGAGCCAGAAGATGCACTCTGCGGTGCCCCCCGGCAGGGAGGCCCGCAACCTCAATGGCGTCGGTAGAAAGTGCTTCCAGGGGTCTATGCTTGCTTGCCGTGTCCAGTCTTACCAGCTGTACATGGGCATGTACTTGCGAGACCTGGCCAAGGAATTGGCCGGATTCTCTGCTGGTCTCTCCGGGGAACCCTTGCAGAGATTTAAGACCTTGTCCTCGGGGATTCGGGAATGCTCAAAGTTCATTTCCCGCTCCGCCTACGATGGCTTCGAGGCTGCGGCCTGAGTTGTGGCTGCCGGCATCGCGGCTCGACGCCAGACGTGGCTGCAGTCATCGGACCTCGAGCCATGGGTTCAGGACAAGTTGGTCGATGTCCCCTGCCAAGGTGAGAACCTTTTTGGCAAACCCGTGACCGAGAAGGCCGCTCAGCTCGAGACCGAGCACCTTACCCGGACAAGGCTGTCGAGGAAGACCTCTGCCCCTTCACATAAAAAGAAGGGCTCGGGTAAAAAGTCCTTTTACAAACAGTACCCTCAATAGCAGGCTGCCCAAGCTGCCCCAGCTGCCCCCGGGTCAGCAAGCCAAGGGCCAGGGTAATGGGCCCCGTAGGCAGTGGACCCCCAAGCCTTCTGCCCCTGCTTCCACTCAGCAGGGTGGGGGTTTTTGACTCCTTGAGCATAGCCACTCCATCCCTGCTTTCCCAGCCCTGCACAGGCGGTCGCCTTGTACTCTTTGCCCACCAATGGCCTCTCATTACCACCGACAGTTGGGTGTTGGACATAGTCCAAAAGGGCTATGCCCTACATTTTCATCAACTGCCTCCTCCTTACTTCCCAGGGGAGCCCTTGAGGCCTCCCCTGCACACAGACATCCTCCTTCAAGAGCTCCAAGGTCTGTTGGTGGACAGGGCGGTGGAGCCTGTGCCTCCCCACTTGCAAGGTCACGGATTCTACTCCAGGTATTTCCTGGTACCCAAAAGGACCGGTGGCCTTCGACCCATTTTGCACCTCAGGAACCTCAACAAGTTCCTAGAGAAAGAGAAGTTCAAGATGCTTACTCTTGGAACACTTCTGCCCTACCTCCAGCAGGGAGATTGACTATGCTCCTTAGATCTAAAGGATGCATACACTCACATCCTCATTCATCCATACCACAGAAAGTACCTCAGGTTCATTGTGGGAGGAAACCATTATCAGTACAGAGTACTACCTTTTGGCCTGACCTCCGCTCCCAGGGTCTTTATCAAGTGCCTGGCAGTAGTTGCGGCCTACCTGAGAAATCAAGGCATCTTTGTCTTTCCCTATCTGGACGACTGGCTCATCAGGGGTCAGACGTCCCTGGAGGCCAGACAAGCCACCCTCAGAACCATTGCTCTGCTTCAAAACGTGGGCTTTGTCATAAACTTCGCAAAGTCCACTTTGCTCCCCTCCCAGAACTTGGAGTTCATAGGGGCAAGGTTGGATTCTCAGCTGGCAAGGGCATTCTTGCCAGCAGACAGGGCCCAAAGACTGATGGACGTGGCCAAACAGTTTCTAAACAAGCCCCTGGTCTCCGCCAGACTCTGCCTCAGACTTCTGGGCCACATGGCTTCGACAGAGCATGTGACTCCCAATGCCAGGCTCCATATGAGGCCTGCACAATGGTGCCTTCGGACTCAGTGGTCTCAGGCCACAGGCCGCCTAAGAGACAGGATAAGGGTGTCCAGACCCCTTTTGGCCTCCCTCAGCTGGTGGCTACATCCACCCAGTCTGCTGAAGGGGATGCCCTTCCAAATGCCAGAATACTCGGTGGTCCTCACCACCGACACCTCTCTGCGGGGCTGGGGTGCACATTGTCTGGACAAGTGCACTCAAGGCCTCTGGTCTCCCTGGGAGGCGGCCCAACAGATCAATCTCCTAGAGCTTCGAGCTATCCGCTTAGCTCTCAAGGCTTTTTCTCCGGCCCTGGCTTACCGCTCGGTCTTGATTCAAACAGACAACCAGGTAGCCATGTTTTATGTGAACAAACAGGGCGGGACTGGGTCAAAGCTCCTTTGTCGGGAGACTCATGACCTTTGTTCCTTTGCCCATCAGCACAACATGCTTCTCAAGGCGGTGTACCTTCCAGGCCAGGAGAACTGCCTGCCAACCGGTTGAGCAGAATTCTGCAGACCCACGAGTGGCAGCTGCATCCCTTGGTCGTTCAGAAGATCTTCCTGAAGTGGGGTCTCCCTTGGATAGATCTCTTTGCAAGTCCGCTGAACAAGCAACTGCCCAAGTTCTGCTTCAGGCAACCACATCCTTTGAGGATAGCACCAGATGCTTTTCTGATGTCCTGGTCTCAGGGCCTCCTGTATGCGTTTCCTCCCACGCCCTTGGTGGCCCGAACTCTTTTCAAGACTCTTCAGGACAAGGCCTCGGTCCTGCTGGTGGCTCCCAGGTGGCCGAGACAGCCTTGGTTTCCACTTCTGCTTCAACTGGCGGTGGATCCCCCACTGCCTCTGGGGTTGCAACCCGACTTTCTCTCACAGGAGCAGGGTTCCCTTCTGTACCCCAATATCAAAGCTCTCAATTTGATGGCCTGGAGGCTGCAAGGGTAGTTTTGGCTCCCTGGGGCCTACCTCAGGAAGTTGAGGAGGTTGTCCTAGCCTCTAGGAAACAGTCCACTAGGAAAACCTATGCCCTCAAATGGAAGAGGTTTTCTGTGTGGTGTCAGCTACGTACAGAGGATCCTTTCTCCTGTACTGTGCCAGTAGTGCTTCAGTACTTACTGCACTTATCAAATCAGGGACTTAAGTCCAATTCTGTTCGGGTCCACCTCTCAGCTCTAGCAGTTGACCACTCACTGGTGGAGGGACATTCTCTGTCAGGTCACCCCTTGGTGTCTCGCTTTCTCAGGGGTTTGCTTTTGCTCCGTCCTCCTGCTCCTGAGTGGGAGCTGAATGTGGTCTTGCAGCAACTGACTCGCCCACCCTTTGAGCCGATAGCTACTTGCCCTCTACGCTTCCTTTCCTGGAAGACTCTCTTCCTGATAGCCTTCACCTTGGCTAGGCGAGTGAGTGAGCTTCAGGCCCTGGTCTGTGATAGACCTTACACCAGGATTTATAGGAACAGGGTAGTCCTCAGGACTCATCCCAAATTCCTTCCTAAGGTTGTCTCCTCTTTCCACCTCAATCAGGAGGTGGTTCTTCCAACATTCTTCCCTAGGCCTCATGCTAGCCAGGCTGAAGCAGTCCTGCATACCCTGGACTGTAGGAGGGCCTTATCCTTCTACCTTGACCGTACGCAAGGGCATAGAAGGGCTACTCAGCTCTTCGTCTCCTTTGACCCCAATAAGTTGGGGTTGGCTGTGTCCAAGCGTACCTTGTCCATCTGGGTCGCTGACTGTATCACCTGGGCTTACAAGGCGGCTGACCTTCCTTTGCAGGGTAGGGTCACGGCCCATTGTGTCAGGGCAATGACTGCCTCAGTGGCTCATCTCCGCTCTGTGCCCTTGGTAGACATCTGCAGGGCTGCAACTTGGTCTTCAAGCCAGACTTTTGCAGCCCATTACTGTCTGGAGAGGGAGTCCCGTAGGGACAGTGCTTTTGGCCAAGCAGTACTCCGGAATCTCTTTGAGGTTTAGGCAACTCCTGCCCTCTGTTGGGCTACCGGTGGAGGTTGTGTCCTTGGAAAGCCTTTCTTTGCTGCTGTGACTAGAAGGAGTTGTCTTGTTCAGCCTGGGTTCCTGGTAGCCCAGAGCTAGGGAGTCACCCATATGTGAGGACTGACTTCCTGCTTGGTCCTGGAGAAAGAGTAGTTACTCACCTGTAACAGGTGTTCTCCAGGAGCAGCAGGAATCAGTCCTCACAACCCTCCCTCCTCCCCTGGGAGTTGCAGTTGTACATAGTTCAATTTTTTTCCATTTTTGTGTGCTGTTCTTAGCTATGTCATTTGACTGAGGTAAGATGGCACCTTTAGGCGGGAAGGGAACCGCGCATGCGTGCCAGCATTCCCAAAGGCTTTCATGGAAAGCTGGGGAAATGCTCCGCTGGGGCTTCATCGGCGCTGATGACACCCATATGTGAGGACTGATTCCTGCTGCTCCTGGAGAACACCTGTTACAGGTGAGTAACTACTCTTTCCTGACATTGCCTTTCAGTGTTGATTTCTTGAAGGAGTCAATAAGAAGCCAAATGGATGAACTTTGCACTGATATTGGTCAACATACGGAAGGAATCCAAGATATTTTCTGCAATTGGGATATGTTTATAAGCATCTTTGAGATTTAGCAAGCATAGTCAATCTCTGTCAGTTTTTCCTTGCATAGGAACAAGTTGAGGTTCTTGAGGTCTAAAACAGGATGCAATCCTCCTATCTTCTTGGAAATCAAAAAGTAGCTCTGGTTCCTCTCCTGAGACGGAAAAGGTTCTTTTGCATTTGACTGGAGGAAGAATATGATTCCTTTCCAGAGAAGATAGTTATGGGGTTTGGGTATCTTGAAACCAAATCAAGGGTGAATCTGGTGTATCTGGTTGGGGTATCTGAGAGCAATCAAGGGTCAAGACTAAAACCTAAGATAGTAACCATTTTGACAAGATTGAACACTCAGGAATTGGTTGTGATCTTTTCCCACTGCAGAAGACAGAAACATACCCAACCCCACCTACAGGTAGTGCTGGGTGTGTATTCTGGAAGCCTATTTCCCCCCTCCCCCACCTTTCTTGCTAGTGGTTGCCTGGTAACAGGAAACAAAGTTCTTCAAAAGTATACATATCTGTGATAAAGAATTGTGCTTGTTTGTCTAAGAATTGTGCTTGTTTGTCTAAGGATTATTTAGACAGTGAGGGAACAGCTGAGAGATGTCATAAGGTGGCCCTTGATGATATTCTCAGACACCTTAATCACCAAAAAGAGAATCTCCAGTACATGGGATATCTGCTAACCTCATATGAATGTCTTCATGGAGACCATATATCTGGTGGCAGTAATAGAAGTCTAGATTCCTGAAGATGTATTGAATATGTCATATGGTGAGCACATAAAATGGATTCCATACCCATTTTCCTCAATTAGGATTGCTGTCAGCTCAGACTGTAAATGTGACAGGCTAGACTAAGACCCCTGCATTCTTTAGAAGATGATGTGCAAGTAAAGAGCGTGGGATCTGGGGGTAATTGTTTCTGAGATCTTAAGGTGGCTAAACAGGTAGAAAAGGTGACAGCAAAATCCAGAAAGATGCTGGGTGCATAGGAAGAAGAATAGCCAACATTAAGGAAGAAGTGATAGTGTCTCTGTATAAGTCTTTGGTGAGACCTTGTTTGGATTATTGTGTGTAGTTCTAGAGACCATAGCTTCAAAAGGATATAAGTAGGATGGGAGTCAGTGCAGAAGAGGGTGGCTACCAAAATGGTCAGTGGTTTTTGTCATACGGCATAAGGGGAGAAACTTAAAGATCTCAATATTTGGAAGAAAGGCGGGAGAGGAGAGATTTGATAGCATTTAAATACCTTCATGATATAAATGTTCAGAAGACGAGCCTTTTTCAATTGAAAGAAAACTCGCAACAAGCGGGCATAGGATGAAGGTGAAAGGGGATAAATTCAGGAATAATTTGTGGAAATATTTCTGGTAGATGCATGGAATAGTTTCTCAGTGGAGGTACTGGAAAAAAAAGGCTGTATCTGAATTCAAGAAAGCATGGGACAGACAGAATATCTCTAAAAGGACTGTAAAGCTTAGTAGTTGATATGGAAGGGCAGTCTGGATAGAATGTATGGTCTTTATCTGCCATTAGTTTTCTGTTTCTCTGTAGATGACCTATAATGCATGCAGAAAATACTGTACCCTGACTTTTGGATCATTTAGACAAGAAAGTATTAAAGTGATATTTAACGGATGATGTATTAGAAAAATCTCTACATTTCTTTGCCTTCATCATTGTGGACTCTGACTACTGAGGAGTGAAAAGGTTGGACTTTGTTGAAACCAGATGCTGATTGAACTCAAAATATAGTCTATCTTTTTAGATGCAGGCTGAATTGTTAGCAGTGACTGCCATATATGTGGCTGTTGATCTTGTTAGATGCTATGGATTGGAATGGCCACCATAATTCTTGGTGGCTCTTTGTACTGAATGAGGATCTCCAGGAACAAGCAGGAATGTAGTCTTCACATATGGGTATCGTCGGTACCAACGGAGCCTGCGCGGGAACGCTCCCCAGCGTCCAATTAGAAAGCTTTTGGGAGCATCCCACAGCGCCTGCGTGCTCCCTTCCCGCCTTTCCCAACTGCCTCTCTCCAGTTCTTCGTTTTCCGTGGATCCAGCAGGTCGTCGTTCCTGTCACCGCAGAAAATTTGTCCTTATTCTTTTTCTTTTTTGTGGTCGCGTCTGCCTTCCTCAACGCTACACCGGTACCGCCAGTTCTCCTTTCTTTTCTAAAAAAAAATAATAATAAAAATATAGCATTTTTTTCCAAACTTTTCTTTTCCAGGTGCACACGCCATTTTGGGCCTTAGGCCCAAAATTTCCACCACTATGGAAAAACCCGCTTCAGGTTTTAAAAAGTGCACCGTGCACCAAATGTGGCGGTACCATCTCCGTCACCGACACCCATGAGTGGTGTCTTAAATGTTTAGGTCCTGACCACTCCATCACCGAGTGTATGGCTTGTGCCATAATGTCCAAAAGGGGTCGACAAAACCGAGCTGCCAAGCTCAGCACCCTGTTTCCCTCCGATGCAGCCTCTGTGGCATCGACATGTCCGCCCTTCGAACCGATGGCAATGTGCTTGCTTCGGCACCTGTCCTGGAAGGTGACCTTCCTGGTGGCGCTGACCTCGGCCTACCGAGTCAGTGGGCTCCAAGCCCTCATGGCTGATGCCCCTTACACCAGGCTGTATAGGAACAGGGTGGTCCTCCATACCCACTCCAAATTCCTGCCTAAAGTTGTCTCAGATTTCCATCTCAATCAGGAGATAGTCCTGCCGACTTTCTTCCCGAGACCCCACGCCGACTGGGCATCGGTGGCTCTTCACACCCTCGGCTACAGAAGGGCTCTTGCCTTTTATTTGCAGCGCACCCAAGCTCATCGCAAGTCTGGCCGACTCTGTGACCTATGATCCCAATCGTCCAGGGCAGGCAGTTACCAAACGCACCCTCTATTTTTGGTTGGGGGACTGCATCGCCTTCGCTCACACGAAGGCGGGTGCTCCGTTAGATCATCGAGTCACCGCACACGGGGTTCGGGCCAAGGCGGCTTTGGTGGCCTTGCTGTGCTCCATGCCCCTGATAGACATCTGCCGGGCGGCGACCTGGTCTTCCACAAATACCTTTGCGGCACACTACTGCCTGGAGAGGGAGTCCCGCTGGGACAGCACCTTCGGCCAGGCTGTACTGTGTAATCTGTTTGGGGTATAAGCAACTCCTGCCTTCCCGCCCTTCTTCAGGGCTACCGAGGGCTTCACCTCAAGGACCCGAGGGATCGGGGTCCTTCGGGCATCGGCTTCTGGTCACGACCTCGCAGAGGCGTTTTTTGGTTACAGGTTCGGTAGCCTGCAGCTGGGGAGTCCCATAAGTGAGGACTGACTTCCTGCTTGTTCCTGGAAAAAGCATAGCATAGGTGTTATCCTGGGACAGCAGGAACCAGTCCTCACTACCCTCCCACCTCCCCTGTAGAGTTGCTGGATTTTTGTCCTTCCCTTGCCATCTGCTTGGTAGGGTTCGAGCTAAGGGACCTCAGTGAGCAAGATGGCACCCTTGGGCAGGAAGAGGACCATACATGCGTTGCAGCAATCCCAAAGGCTTTCTTTGAAAGCTGGGGAATTGCTCCACGTGGGCTCCGTTGATGCCGACGTCACCCATAGCCATAGTGTCCTGTTGGAGCTTAACCTGCCCGACTGAGTAATAAATGTTCTGTTGGCCTCTAGGAGGGCTTTTATGGGAAGGTCTTATGCTTTCAAATGGAAGAGACTTGCTTCCTGGTACGCAGCACAGGTGCTGGATCCCTTTTTTTTTCCAAAGATTCATTTATTGAAAACACACAGTAAAATACAAAACTACGCAAACAGTATCGATTTTCCATTTACAAGCATAGTAAGCAGACATACCTCGGGCAGGGCTGTGTCTTGTCCACTGCCCGAGGATTGGCAAGGATACAAACAAAAATTTCGCAACTCCCTAACTAAACCCCTCCCTTCCCCC
Organism: Ichthyophis bannanicus; assembly: GCA_033557465.1. Classification (NCBI taxonomy): domain Eukaryota; kingdom Metazoa; phylum Chordata; class Amphibia; order Gymnophiona; family Ichthyophiidae; genus Ichthyophis; species Ichthyophis bannanicus. The sequence continues at coordinate 618,172,525 of CM066031.1, read as the reverse complement.
TCCCCTCCACCCCCCCTCCCGCGACCATAGGGGCCACACATATCTCTATGCATCAGAGGCCCCCGAGGAGCCCCTCAGCACCTTACTCCAAGCTCAGAATAGCACTGCGAGATTTAGGCCTCAGTGTTTGAATGTAGGGTGTCCACACCAAAAGAAAGGAGGCCCAACTCCGGGGGTGACGCTGCGCACTCCTCCGCTCCAGGAGCATAAACTGGTGGAACCCATTGCGCCACTCCCAGAAAGAAGGGGCCGCCGGCTCCAGCCATCGCCGCAGCACAGGATTCTTCCCCACCAGACATGCCTTCCGTATCAATAATTGCTGCCATCGGCCCTTCGGGTGGAGTGGTCCCAACTGATCCAATGCCACCAATTGCCCCGTCCAGCAAACCTGCTGCTGCAAGATAACCCCTAGATAGTGTGCAATCCGAAGTCAGTAGCGACGTATATGGGGACAACCCCACCACATATGGCCCAAGTCCGCTAACGGACAAGTACATTTTGGACATCCACCGTATACGGTAAGACGACTACGTAGTGCATGCCTCGGGGAAAAATGGGCTCTCAAAATGCATTTAAATTGAATTTCCTGCCAACGAGCTCCTTCCACTAGTCGAGCGACACGGCCCAGCGCAGCACGAACAGAGCCCGGAGCCACCTCCCACCCCAGTTCCCGCGCCCAGGAAACCTCTTCTGCTGAGTAATCCGACGGTGTCACCAAAAGCACCAATGCTTTTTTAAATATTGCTATAGTAGGTGGGGTCCCTGTCCCAAGAGCAAAAAATTCTAAGATCCGCGTGGAATGGTCCCCCAACAATTCTCGTCCCATTACTGAACCCACATAGTGGGAAAGCTGCAGGTATGCAAACAGGGAAGCTTCGGGGCACAAGTCATACTCCCGACACAACACATTCAAAGACTTACACCGCCCCTCCAAGTCAATTACATGCCCCAACAACCGTATCCCCGCCTGCGCCCACCGATGGAAAGGAACCGAATCCGATCCCGGAAGAAATTGGGCATTACCCTGCAGCGGCAGCCAACTCGAAACCTCCGGCGAACATCCCCACGCTTTATTCAACCATTGCCAAGTACGCCGTGCGGCCTTAACCAGCACGCTATTTGTCACTCGATCCGGCAGGACCGCACGCCGGAAGTGTAAGACCGCCAGCAAAGAATGCGGCGCCACCAGGGCCTCCTCCAATGCCCTTGGAGTATACACCTCTGTACTACCCAGCCAATCCCCCAGGTGCCGGGCCTGGCAAGCCAGGGCATAGGTCCAGAGATCCGGCACACCCATGCCCCCAGATCTCCATCCCCCTCTCAGGCGGTTCATCGGTATGCGTGCTCTGGCCCCCCGCCACTAAAACCCGCAAAACTCACGCTCTATGCGCAAAAGATCACGGCGTAATAACCAAACCGGCAAGGTTTGTAGCCAGTATAGGACCCGCGGCAAGATCACCATCCCCAAGGCTGCCGCCCTGCCTGGTAAAGATAGCGGGAGGGGGGACAAAGCTTGGAGCTGCGAGCGAACCCTGGACAGGATGTGCTCAAGGTTCCGCTTATACAATGCCGACATGTCTTTGGTTAGCTCAATCCCCAAATAGACAAAGGAATCACTGGCCCAACGCAGAGGGAAGCTCCCTCCCCAATTCCCCTGAAGCCGACCCCCAATGTCCAAGGCTTCCGATTTATCTCGGTTGATACGCAGCCCCGCAAATTCCCCATATCGGGAAAATTCGGCCAGCAAACACGGCAACGACTGCTGAGGGTCTCGTAAATGGACAAGGATATCATCCGCAAAGGCAGCTACTTTAAAACCGCAGGGCCCAATGCAAACGCCACGAATTTCGTCAGACTCTGCTATGCTCCGCAGCAGTGGATCCAGTGTCAACACAAACAGCAGCGGAGAGAGCGGGCAACCCTGACGAGTCCCCCTCTCAAGGTTAAAAGTATCCGACAGTACCCCATTACATAAAATACCAGCCGTAGGGTTGGTGTACAGCAGCTCCACCATCCGAATGAAGGAGTCGCCCAGGCCATACTGGGGCAAAAGAAATTTCATGTAATCCCAGTTGACCTGGTCGAATGCCTTCTCCGCATCAAAGCTGATCAGCAAGGATTGTTCATCACGCGCACCCACCCATTCTATGGAAGCTAAAATCTTCCGCAGGTTCCGCACTGCGTAGCGCCCCTGGACAAAACCCACCTGCGACTCATGCAACAGGCCCCCTAACACAGAGGCTAACCGGTCAGCCAACACCTTCGCCATTACTTTCAAATCGAAGTTCAGTAGCGAGATGGGTCGATAAGAAGTCGCCTGCGTGGGGTCTTTACCGGCTTTAGGTATCAGGGTGATAAAGGCATGATTTGTCCCCCAACCAAAGCTCCCCTGCTCTACCCTCCGGCGGTATACCGCGGTCAACACAGGGGTAACTCGTTCGACTAAAAGCTTATAGAACTCCGCCCCATACCCGTCCGGACCCGGCGACTTATAGCAGCTGGCCCCCAGTATCACTTTGCGGACTTCCTCCTCTGTTACTGGTGCATCCAAAGCTGACCGCTGTTCCACAGTCAACCTAGGCAGCTGCAGCCCCTGAAGATAATCTCCCATTAATGTTGTGGAGCTGGCAGATCCCCTATAGAGCTTCTGAAAAAAGGAGCGAAATACTTGAGCTATTGCCGGGCTGTGTTTGTGCAAACGGCCCTGCTCATCACGCAAAGCCACTATGGAGCGAGACCCTCTACTGCCCCGAAGACACCACGCTAGGAGCTTGCCTGGCTTATCCCCAAAACGGTGGAGCTGATATTTATAATACATCAAAGACTTCTTTGCTCTTTGATGGAGCAGCTCACTAAGAGACGCCTGCAACTCCCAATATAACCATTTGTTAGCCACTGTGGGATTCCCCGCACACCGGCGCCGGGCTTTTACGACCTGTTTTTCCAGCTGGACTATTCGTGACGCTACTAATTTTCGCTTCCGCGCTCCATAGGCAATAATGTCACCGCGTAGAACCACCTTCGCTGTTTCCCACAGTAGCTCAGGCTCCTCTCTATGTCGTTCATGAATGTCAATAAACTCCCCCCATCGCTGTGACAAATATGTATGAAATTCGGGATCGATGTACAGCCCCAGGGGAAACCGCCAAATTCGCTGCGAAACAGGAAGGCCCCCCCACTGCAAGTCCACCCAGACCGGGGCATGGTCCGATACCGCCGCTGGGTCAATCTCTGCTTCCCCAACTTGTACAAACAACCGCTCGGAGAGCAATACATAATCAATTCGCGCACTTGAATCGTGAGCTCGCGACTGATGGGTGAAATCCCGCTTCAAAGGGTGGAGCAGGCGCCACGGGTCCATCAGTCCCAACCGGCTCCGTAGACCCTGAAGTGCCCTAGTAGCCGGGGCCCGCCAACCGTCCCGCCCACCCCCGGAAGTATCCAAATCAATATCCAATACCCCATTGTAGTCTCCCGCCAATATCAAAGGGACATCCGGCAGTTGTTCAACCCTAGAGGCTAGGCGGGCATATAGAGATTTGTCCAAGACATTCGGGGCATATACGTTGCCCAGCACCACGGACCTCCCTTCCAAGTTACTGTATACCAAGAGGAATCTACCCGTCGGATCTACATATTGTTGTACAAGTTCAAAACGCAGCCTTTTATGAATCAGTAGGACCACTCCACCTTTTTTCCCGATTGACGGGGCACCCCAGCTCTGTCCCACCCAAACTCTCTGCAGTTTCGCATGTTCCTCAGCAGTCTGGTGGGTTTCCTGCAAAAAGGCGATATCGCACTGCAGGCGAGCCAAAGCCTGCAATACCTTGTGACGTTTAATCGGGCTACCTATCCCACACACATTCCAAGAGACAAGCTTTAGCTTAAAACATAGTACATGTCAGCAAGTAATCCGATATTCCAGATCGTTCCTAGGTGAACCCCCCCAGCCTGGGGTCCACCCCTACTAACTATAAGGATCTCGAGCTCCCCCACACCTGTGGCCCCGAAGTCTCTCCCCACCCAAAGCTGCCCCTTCTCTCTAACCCCCCCTGAAGCCCCCTCCCCGCCCAAATCTAACTCCCCTCCACCCCATACCCTATATCCCCCCCTATCTCTTCCCCAATCCCGTCCTTGAACCCTCATGGCTCTCTCCACCCACCCACCTCAGAGAAAGCCCCTCAAAGGCCACTCTGAGTGCGACCGACCCCCCTTCCCCATCTAAATTAATGCAAACCCGCAACGGTCCAACCCTCCCGCTGCCCACTGTGCCCACCCCTGGTTACCCAACTAACCCCATTCCCATAAAGCCCGGGGTCTCACTGAGCCCCTACTGCGTGGAACCATCCTACTGCAAGTAATCCCCCCCCCCCCCCCCACTGTAATGCACCCTAGCAGCAAAGGGTGCCAAAATTCGGAGCAATGACCAAGCACACCTCTGCTATAATATACTTGCTACTGAACAGTGTCTGAATATTGTATAACCCACAACCAAGGTCACGTGGGCCCAAAGTCGCCCCTGCAATTGTTTAATCCCGGAGTGACCTCACACCACGGAGTGGGGCTATATAGGAGCGGGTTGCGTCCTAGGAGGTTTTACGTGCGCCGCTCCCACCCCCCTCCCCACACTCCCCCCATCAACCCCCGCCACGCCATCTCCCACAGCCTAACAGGATAGGGAGGGGGGGGGAAGCAGCCCAGAGCCACTTGTATCCAGGAGGTATCAGAACGCCACATCCACTCACACTAATACACCCGAGGCCTCCCCCCATCCCCCGCCACTGGCGGCCGAGGGGAGGATCCCAGGCAGGCAACGCGGCGAACAGGATATCAATTTATTCACCCTAATGGATCCCCTCCCCCGCAACACCGGGACCATCCGGGTAGGGTACCCCCATCATCCAGGCCTGCCCCACCCCTTCCCGCAGGCCGCGACAAATCCCAGGCACTCCTTCCGTTCGCATTGCCTGCCCTTATTCTCTTGGCCACAGCACTTATGAAGAGGAAAAAGGGGAAGAAAAAAAACTGGCCAGTATCTTAGCTATGGCTGTAGTACAAACAACAGAGAAACTACAAAAAATAACATAACAAGGAAAAACAAAAAAGAGATTACACTTACTGGGCAGAGGTGGCTGTTAAAATACTCACACCACCACTCTCAACACCCACATAGAAAGGCTAAGAAAATGGGGGGGAAAGCAGTGTCCGAGAGGCTCAATACTGCCGCTATCTCCCCTCATCCAGACTTAGCCGGAATTCTAAGAGATGCAAAAATACGCCAAAAAACAAAAGAAAAAGAAAAAAAGGGGGAGAAACATCTGGCCAGAAGCCAACAGGCAGCAACAGTAACGAATATCATTAGCAAGGCATGCCTCACTTGTAACACTGTTAGCAGTTCCTAGCATGGCAAGTTTGTAACAATCAAGACAGTTCAAGTGACACAAAGTAGCTTGGCTACAATGTCCCTATTTCAAACCACCGAGTCTGGTAAAGCCCATGCCACAGTGCACATTCCCAAAAAGGAGCCGAAGGATCACAAACCGGCAGTTCCTTTATGTTTCAGGGCTACGATGTCGCCGCTGTCGCCTCTCGAGCAATGAGCTGATTGACATAACCTTCAGCCTCCGCAGCTGTTGCAAAGGCCCGATGAGTCCCTTCATGCATCACATGCAATTTGGAAGGGTATTGGACGGAGAACCGGACTCCTGCGCCGATGAGCTTCTCACAGAGGGGGGCATACTCCCGTCGCTTTCGACTCAGCACTACAGAGTAATCTTGTGCCACGCGAATTTTGCAGTTATTGTAGACAACTTCCCCCTTTTGTCGAGCGGCTCGTAAAATCAGATCTTTCTGCGGGTAATACAGAAACTTCGCGATCACAATTCTGGGGCGGGTATCTCGGGCCTGCTTGGCCCCGACATGGTGCACTCTTTCAATGTGCAATTTGTCTCCAAGCGCAGCATCACCCAACATATGCATGATTAGCTCTTCCAAATAGCGCCTCAGCTCCTTGTCCAAGACAGTTTCTGGGATCCCCATAAAGCGAAGGTTATTGCGCCTGGACCTGTTCTCCAGGTCGTCCAGCTTTGCTTCTTGTAGACCCAGTTGAGCCTTTAGGCCTGCCACCTCTGAGACCAGCCCCTCCACTTTGTCTTCCGCCTGTCCCAGGCGATCTTCGGCCTCACGTAGTCTGCCCCCCAGGATGTCCACCGACGAGCACAGCCCATCCTTTTTTTCCTGTAGGGCTTCAAACTGAGGTGACAGAGCCGCTACTACTGCTGCCGACATCTCATCCAGAGAGACGGGATCTAGGCGAGCTGGGCGATGGGGCCGACTCCGCCATTTTACTCATGCCGGCCACCCGCTCCCGGTCTCGTCTCGTCGTCTTGACCGCAGCCGCCATGCCCTTCACTGAGAAAACCGCACTGTGAGATACTACACACAATCCAGCACACCGTGGGCACACTCCCGTTCAGATATTGCGGTATTATACGGTACTAATTTGCCGGTCCTGGCTGGGGGTATCGGAGCACACCCAAGATGCGACCACTACTCTGGCCGCATCACCTGACCTCGTGCTGGATCCCTTTAATTGTTCCGTCAACAGACTTCTTGAGTACCTCCTATACCTCTCGGAGTCGGGTCTCCGTGTTTCGGAGGGAAGATCCATATCTACCCATCATTTAGTAGTTCACTTCATACGAGGCTTGCTCCTCTTGAAACCTCTCTTCAAGCCCTGACCTCGATTGGCCCCAATCCCACTAGAGGACAGCAACTTTGGGCTGGAAGGACTGGGGTTTCTAGTCCCAAAGGTGCTCCTTGTGGCCTTGGGCAAGCCACTTAACCCTCCGTTGCCTCAGGTACAAAAACATAGATTGTAAGCCCTTTGGGGACCTGAATGTACACCGCTTTGACTGGTAGAAAAGTGGTATATAAGCCTGGTTAAATAAATAAATGTGGTCCTAGCGCAGCTCATGTTAACTCCCTTTGAGCCGCCTGATTCTTGCCCTTTGAAGTTCTTGACCTGGAAGGTCTTGTTTCTGGTGGCAGTTACATCCAGCACGCAGGATAAGTGAGCTCCAAGCTCTAATGGCTCATCCGCCATTCACCAGGTTCCATCATACTAGAATGGTCCTGCGCACTCATCCTCTATTCCTCTTGAAGGTGGTATCGACTTTCCATCTTAATCAGTCAGCTGTCTTGTCGACTTTCTTTCCAAGGCCTCTTGCCCATAGAGAGAAAGTAGCGCCGCATATGATGGACTGCAACTAGCCTTGGCTTACTACCTGGAACGGACGAAGGTTCACCGAAAGTCCATCCAGCTGTTTGAATCCTTAAACCCCAGCAAGCTAGGGGCTGCTGTTTCCAAACGCACTCTTTCAATTTGGCTGGCAGATTGCATCTCTTTCACTTATGCCCAGGCTGGCCTGAGCCTTGATCATCATGTCACGGCTCACAACGTCAGAGCCATAGCGGCATCGGTGGCCAACATGTATTCTGTCTCCATGGAAGAGATGTGCAAAGCAGCAATGTGGTCTTCTGCCCACACATTCACATCTCACTACTGTCTGGATGGGGCTTTCCGATGTGACAGCAACTTTGGCCAATCTGTACTCCGGCATCTGTTTGGGGATTAGAATCCAGTTCCACCCCACCCCCCTAAGGTCCTACTGTCTGTTCAGGCTACCAAAAAAAAAAAGAACCCCCCCCCCCCACCAAAGAGCATGATAGATAGTGAATGAAACTGTATGGTGAAGAAGCTGAATCAGATGAGTTCCTCTTTAGGGACTACCAATGCTGTACATAGTTGTTTTGCCAGTTCTTTGTTCAACTTGTCCCTGTTGGGCTTCTCGACCTCTTTGGTATTCGGTAGCCTGTAGCTTGGGAATCCCATACATGAGGACTTCATTCCTGCTTGTCCACGGAGAAAAGGTAGTTACTCACCTGTAGCAGGTATTCTCCATGGACTGTAGGAATAAGTCCTCACAATCCTCCTGAGGAGTTGTCTTCTGCTACAGCTTTGTTACCATACTGCAGAAGATGGCATGGCAGGCGGAAAGACAGGCACACAGGTACAGTGGAGCCTCCCAAAAGCTTCCAATAGAAGTTTGGGAGCATTTCCGTGTGGGGCTTGTCAGACGGCTGCCTGGGTGAGAATCTTCACAGTCTTTATTTATTTATTTATTTAACAGTTTCTTATATACCGCCCCTTCCAGAGATCAGGGGCGGTTCACATCGAACAAAAATCAATATACTTCTGTATATTTTACATGGAACTTGTGTTAACTATGTACACGTTTAGTTACATTGAACATGTTTTGAACATTAACTAGAATAACACTATTCAAACTATGTACAGGTCATCACAACATAATTGAGTTACCGGTAATCTCCAGGAACAAGCAGGAATAAGTCCTCACATATGGGTACGTCGGTACCGACGGAGCCCGTGCGGGAAAGCTCCCCAGCTTCTTAGAATAGAAGCTTTTGGGACCTCCCACTGCACATGCGCACTGCCTTCCCGCCTTCCTGAACAGCTCTCCTCAGTTTCTCTTTTTCCGCGGAGCCAGCAGGTCGTGTTCCTGTCACCGCTGAAGAAATTGTTATTTTATTTGTTTCTTTAGACCGCGTACCTGCCTTCCCCATACCGATACCGGTATCGCCGGTCTTTTCTTTCTTTCTTTAAAAAATTATAATTCTTTTTTCTTATTTTTAGCTTTTTGGTCACTTCAGAGAGGCCTCTCGGCCTACTCAATTTCTCCTCATGGAGAAGCCAGCCCCTGGATTTAAGAAGTGTACCAAATGTAATGCTGTTATTTCAGTCACAGACACCCATGACTGGTGTCTGAAATGTTTGGGGCCTGACCATTCCATACCGGACTGCCCATCTTGCTCCCACATGTCTAAACGTGGGCTGCAGAACCGGGCCAACAAATTCCATGTGCTGTTTGCTTCAGAGAATACAGCATCACAGTCATCCAGGTCTTCTTCTCCGGATGGATCTCAGGTAACCAAACCTTCTGTGGGCAAGTCCTCAAAGAGCAAATCTCCTTCAAAGCATCGAGAGGCTCTTAGCTTAGAACTTGAGGACCCTGCCCCAGCCAAACAACCCCGGCGGGAAGTCCAACTTCCAAAAACGCCAATTCAGGGGTCTCAGGTTGATATCGATGCTACGGCCTCGACAGATCACCTGTTAGCCTGCTCTGGGGTACCGGGTCACTCCGGTACCGACATCCAGGCAGCTATGGCGTCCATGGGCGATACTGTACAGTCCATGCAGCAGGCCGTCATGGCTTTCATTAAAGCTGCAACGCCATCGGTTCCGCTTTCAGCGGTTCCGGGCCCGATACCGGTATCGTCCGCCATGCCGGTATCGAGGCCGTCCACCTCTAAACGCAAGTCGGTACCGTATGGGCTTTCGCTCCATACCGGTTCCATACCCGATACGCCCGATATCGATACCGATCGGTACGCGTATCGTGCGTTAGAGGAAAGCACCGATTCCTCTGAGGATTTTCACTCCTCTGATGATTCTGCTGAGTTTTCACTCAACTTACCTGAGGAGCCCTCTTCTCCTAAAAGGAGAATGTCCCCTCCAGAGGATTTGTCCTTCCAGGACTTTGTTTTAGATATGGCTACAGCCCTTTCTATTACCACATCCTCTGAAAAGGAACCCAGATCCAAAAAACTGGATATTTTGGGATACTCAAAGGCCCCTAAGGAGGCAGTTACCCTGCCTATCCATGAAATCCTTCAAGAACAACTGATGGATTTCTGGGAAAATCCTTTGACTTTGTCTCCTTATTCCCGTAGGTTGGACACCATGTATAGGGTCCCTCCTTCTCCTGGTTTCCAAAAGACTCAATTGCCCCACCACTCTATTGTGGTGAAGTCTGCAATGAAGAAGATTAGGAGTACCAAAAGGCACTCTTCCACCCCTCCAGGACGGGAATGTAAGACTTTGGACTCTTTTGGTAGGAAAATTTTCCAGGCTAGTATGCTTATAGCCAGGATTAATTCCTACAGTCTCTATATGGGCATGTTCCTGGAGGAACTTGCCAAAAAGGTGCGGCATTTTGCCCCCTTTATCCCTGAGGATAAAAAGCAGGGATTCCTTTCCCTAGTGAAACAACTCTTAGAGGTTTCTAAGTTCTCTAATAGGGCAGCATATGATTCCTTTGAGGGAGCCAGTAGGGCTTCGGGCATTGCTATTGCAGCCCGACGTCTTGCTTGGCTCCAGGCCTCTGATCTGGAACCTTGGGTTCTAGATGGCTTACGGAATCTGCCCTGTACAGGTGAGAACTTATTTGGGGAAGAGTGGCAAATCAAAGCCACCCAGATGGATGCTGAAAATGCCACCTTGGAAAGACTTTCAAAGTCCACTTCAATTCCTACTAAGAAAAAGTCTTTTAAAAGGCCTTACTATAAGAAGGCCAGAGTTGCTTCAAATACTGGCCAGCAGTCTTCTCAACCTCGCTATACTGCTAAGCGTCAGCAATCCCAACAAGCACGAGCTAAGCCTGCAGCAGCTACTGTAGCTCAGCAGGCTCCAACCCCTCAGGGGTTTTGACTTGCTCCTAGGGAACTTGCCACTTCTGGTTCTAACACAACCAGAACCTCTCACCATACCCGGAAGGTTGGTTCACTTTGCTCCCAGATGGGAACAAATCACAACAGAACAATGGACCCTCTCTATCATTCGAGAGGGTTACAAACTTCATTTCTCCAGCCTTCCTCCCCATCATATGGTGAGACCATTCAATTCTCCCCCATCTCTCCTAACCCTGTTGGGTCAAGAGGTTTCCTCTCTTCTTGCCCAAGGGGCCATAGAAGAGGTTCCTCTTCCTCAACAAGGGTCCGGTTTCTACTCCCCTTATTTTCTCATTCCAAAGAAGACAGGGGGATTCAGACCAATCCTAGATCTGAGAGAATTGAACAAATTTCTCTTCAAGGAGAAATTCAAAATGCTGTCTCTCGGCATTCTCCTTCCTTACCTCCAGGGTCAGGACTGGCTTTGTTCTCTAGACCTACAGGATGCGTATACACATATACTCATCCATCCATCCCACAGAAAGTATCTTCGCTTTCTGTTTCAGGGAAAACATTTCCAATACAGAGTACTCCCCTTCGGTCTAGCCTCTGCTCCAAGAGTATTCACAAAATGCATGGCAGTCGTAGCCGCATTTCTAAGAGGCATGGGAATCTTTGTCTTCCCATATCTGGACGACTGGCTCATCCGAGCTCCAACTCAGTCACAGGCCCAGATTTCCCTGGACCACACAAGGAGCCTTTTGCAGTATCTGGGACTGGTAGTAAACCTTCCCAAGTCCCAACTCATCCCTACTCAATCTCTAGAATTCATAGGGGCCCAGTTGGACACCATCACTGCAAGGGCCTACCTTCCACATGTTCGAGGCCAGCGCCTCCTGAGTTTGGCCTCCCAAGCTCAGTCCAGCACTCACTTGACAGCCAGGGAAATGCTACGCCTACTGGGTCATATGGCCTCCACAGTGCATGTGGTGCCCTATGCTCGTCTTCATATGAGAGCAGCTCAATGGACCCTGGCCACTCAGTGGACTCAGGCGTCAGGAGCGCTCTCAGACCAAATACAAACCTCCGATCGTCTGTTTTGGTCCCTCCACTGGTGGACTTCCACCAAGAATCTGTTGTTGGGGGCTCCATTTCAACCATTGCTACCCCAAGCAACCCTCACAACAGATGCCTCCCAAACAGGGTGGGGAGCCCATCTGCAAACTCTCTCCACTCAGGGCACTTGGTCTCTACAAGAGACCACCCTTCATATCAATCTTCTGGAACTGCGAGCAATTTACCTTGCCCTCAAGGTCTTCCACTCCCTCCTAGCCAACCTCACTGTCCTAGTTCAGACGGACAATCAGGTGGCCATGTTTTACATAAACAAACAAGGAGGGACGGGCTCTCTGTCGCTTTGCAACGAAGCTCTAAGACTATGGGCCTTCGCCAGAGAGCATCAGATTCACCTGCTAGCAGTGTATCTCCCAGGAGTTCAAAACTCTCGGGCAGACAGGCTCAGTCGAGTTCTGCTGCCACACGAATGGTCCCTACATTTGGACCAAATAAACCGAATCTTTCAGGAATGGGGGACCCCGGACATAGACCTCTTTGCAAGTCCGTGGAATGCCAAACTTCCCCGGTTCTGTTCCAGAACTCCGTGTCAGGGAGCTCAGGCTACGGACGCCTTTCTCCTGAATTGGAGTCAGGCATTCCTATATGCCTTTCCACCCATTCCTTTGATTCCCAAGACTCTGTTCAAACTCCAGAGGGATCATGGAACTATGATCCTCATAGCTCCATGCTGGCCACGCCAAGTGTGGTTCCCTCTACTTCTACAGCTCTCCCAGGGATCCTACTTGGATCTGGGAGCTGCGCCAGACCTCCTGTCTCAGGAGGAGGGGACTTTGTGGCACCCAAACCCCAAATCCCTTCACCTCAGTGCTTGGTTACTGAAGGCTTAAGCCTTCAAGACTTTCATCTTTCCCAACCAGTGAAAGATATCCTTTCTGCCTCTAGGAAACCCTCTACCAGGCGTTCCTATGCTTTCAAATGGAAACGTTTTTCCATTTGGTGTGCTCAGCAGGGTCTTGACCCTCTGGCACTTCCTTTGAATTCTCTTCTTGATTATCTCCTGCATCTATCCAATGCAGGCCTCAAGACGAATTCGGTAAGAGTCCATTTAAGTGCTATTGCAGCATCCTTGCAACATATAAATGGACAACCTATCTCCTCTCATCCTCTTGTTGCAAGATTCATGAGAGGCCTGACTCTCACTAAACCTCCCATCAGACCACCCCCGGTCGCATGGGATTTGAATCTAGTGCTCGGTCAACTTATGAAGCCACCTTTTGAGCCAATGTTTTCCACCTCCTTGAAATTTCTTTCCTGGAAGGTCATCTTCCTCATTGCAGTCACTTCGGCTCGCCGCATCAGTGAGCTGCAGGCTTTAGTGGCTAATCCACCTTACACAAGATTTCATCATGATAAGGTGGTCCTTAGGACGAATCCCCACTTTATGCCTAAAGTGGTCTCGCCTTTTCATCTTAATCAAGAGGTATATCTACCTGTCTTTTTTCCAGCTCCTCATGCATCCAATGCAGAGAGGAACCTTCATACTCTGGATTGTAAAAGAGCTCTCGCTTTTTACCTTAATAGGACTCAGCCACATCGAAAGTCTTCTCAACTTTTTGTGGCCTTTGATCCTTCCCATTTGGGACTTCCAGTCTCCAAGCGTACACTTTCCAATTGGATTGCTCAGTGTATTTCTTTTGCTTACCAGAGCAAAAACATTTCTCTGGAAGGCCATGTCACTGCTCACAATGTGAGGGCCATGGCAACTTCTATGGCTCATCTGCACTCTGTTTCCATAGATCAGATCTGTCGAGCCGCTACCTGGGCCTCGGTTCATACCTTCACAGCCCATTACTGTTTGGACAAGGACTCCCGCCGGGATGCCTTGTTTGGCCAGGCTGTCCTCAAGCACCTGTTCCATTCCTAAACAACTCCTGCCCACCTTCCCAGAATGGATGCCTGAGATCCATACGAAGATGGCGAACCTTTACAGGGGATCCCATGCATCTAAGCTAGGGAGTCCCCATATGTGAGGACTTATTCCTGCTTGTTCCTGGAGATAGCACAGTTACTTACCTGTAACAGGTGATCTCTGGGAACAGCAGGAATTAGTCCTCACAACCCACCCACCTCCCCTAGGAGTTGTATCTTTTATCTATCTATCTTCCTGTCCTCTCTCTGTTGACTCAGCTATAAACTCGAAACTGAGGAGAGCTGTTCAGGAAGGCGGGAAGGCAGTGCGCATGTGCAGTGGGAGGTCCCAAAAGCTTCTATTCTAAGAAGCTGGGGAGCTTTCCCGCACGGGCTCCGTCGGTACCGACGTACCCATATGTGAGGACTAATTCCTGCTGTTCCCAGAGATCACCTGTTACAGGTAAGTAACTGTGCTTTATTTACAATAGAGATATAGCCATTTGTTTGTGTAAATCTTTGTCTGTAGGGTAAGGCAGAGTAGAGTAAGTGTCTTTCTTATGTTTAATCATTTGTTCTGTCTTGAGAACTGTGAATGTGTTTCTGTGATTGTATCGGAGAGGTTTTTTGTTGGTAGGGGATCTCAAAGTGTTTTGTGAAAAGGTATGTTTTTAGTTCTTTTTTGAATTGGTGAAGGTCTTTTATTTTGCGGAGGGTTAAAGGGATTTCGTTCCAGAGGGTAGGGGCAGCAAAGGAGAAGGCTCTATCACTTGTCGTTGCTCTGGTCCTTCTGAAATTAGTTTTTATGTTGAGGGAGTGGGTTGCGTTCTGTCTTCGTGTTCTAGTTTCTGATGGGGTTTGTAATAGGGTAGATAGTTGGGAGGGAGAGATGTTATTGAGGAGTTTAAAGGTAGTAAGGAGGATTTTATATTTTATTCGGCTGCTTATGGGGAGCCAATGAAGATCTAGTAGTATTGGGGTCACGTGGTCTGTTAGCTTAGCTTTTGTGACCATCTTGGCACATATGTTTTGTGCTCTTTGGAGGAGGTATATGCTTTTTAGTGGTAGGCCATTTAGAATGCTATTGCAGTAGTCAAAGTGGGGGGTGATGAGGGAGTTGACCACTGATCTAAAGTCATGTGTGTTGAGTAGGGGTCTCAGGTGTTGTATTGTCTTGAGTTTATAGAATATCGTTTTTACTGTATGTTTTATGTGTGGGATCATGGTGAGTGAATGGTCCAGAATTATTCCAAGGTATTTTACCTCCTTTTTAATAGGTATTGGTGTGTTATTTATTGTGATTGTGGTAGGGTAGTTGTGGTCCATGTCAGGTTTTCTCGTTATGAACATTGCTTCAGTCTTTTTGAGATTGATGCTTAGGTGGTTGTTTTCAAGCCATATGGTGGTCTCATTCATGCATTGGAGTAGTCTATCGTATTTGGGGTTGTTGGTGTTTATGGGGATGGCGAGCATGATATCGTCCGCGTATATGAAATGGTTAATTTCATACTTCTTGAATATGTCTGTAATTGGTTGGAGGTATAAATTGAAGAGGAGGGCAGAGAGTGCCGATCCCTGAGGGATACCCTGGCCTTGAGGGAAGGTTTCTGATGTTTCTTTGCCTAGTTGTATCTGTATGAGTCTGTTTGAAATGTATGATTTGAACCATTCAAGGACGGTTCCTCCTATTTTTAGGTTTTCAAGTCTGTTGATGAGTGTTTTGTGATTAATGCTGTCAAATGCAGCAGATAGGTCTATGAAGAGGAGGAGGAAACCTTTGCTATTTTCATTAGTACCACGGATGAGGAGGTCTGTCAAGGCGATTAGGAGGGTTTCCACTCCATGGAAGGGGCGGAATCCGAATTGATGCGCATCAAGAAGTTTTTGCTCATCTATGTATTCCTGTAGTTGGAGTTGTATAGTTTTTTCTATTATTTTAGCGATTAGCGGTATGCTGGCAATTGGTCTGTAGGAGTTGGGGTCCTTTGGGTCGAGTTTATTGTTTTTTATTATGGGACGGATCGAGGAGAGCTTTAGGGTGTTGGGCATGGTTCCTTGTGTGAGGGATTGGTTTACTATGTATTGGATGTTTTCTGCAAGGGATTCCTTAGTATACTTGATCCATGACACCGGGCATGGGTCAAGCGGGGAAGTTGTAGTGTTGATCGTTGTTATGATGTTGAGGATGTGTTTACGATCAACTTTGTGGAATGTTGTCCATTCATAGTTACTGGTCTGTGTATATTCTATCGTGATGGTTGGGGAGCAAGATTTTACCTTTAGCTTTTCAGCAAAGTGTGCTGCTAAGGTTTGGACGTTTATAATGTCCTGGTTCGGTTCTGGGTTATGTGTTTTTGTTAGTGTTTTGACGATTAAGAAGAGTTCTCTTGGTCGGTTGAGAGCAAGATTTATTAGATTGGAATAGTAATCTCTTTTTGAGTTGTTGATTGTTTCTTTGTATTTATTAAGTAAGTTTATATATTTGGTTTTGTTATCATGTGATTTGGTGTTTCTCCAGGTTTTTTCTTGTTTACGTAGTTGTCTTTTTAGTAGGGCAATGTTTTTCGTGAACCATTTTTGTGATTCTTTCTTTTTCTTCTGGGATGTTTGAGTGGAGGTAGCTGCTTCTTGGATTGTTTGGTTCCAGTTCTCTATCGTTAGGTCGATGTCAGATAGGCTTGTAGTGAGCTTAGGTAGTACCTTGTCAAGGAATGTGTCATTGTCAAAGCGGGTAAAACGTGAGCGGTGAGCTGTTGCGTTTGGGGATTGTGATGGTACTTGTGTTAGTAGATGAAAGGTTATCAGATGGTGGTCAGACCAAGGTACCTCTGAAGTTGTTGGGGAAGATTGTAGTTGATGTAGGTTGAAGGGGGAAGGGAGGAAAATGAGGTCTAGTGAGTTTCCTTTATTATGTGTGGGGGTATTGATTATCTGGTTATATCCCATTTGGGTCATTGAGTCTATGAAGTTGTTTTTTTGTGATTGGTTTAAGGATGGGAGGTTAAGGTCACCTAGTATTATAAGAGGTTTTCTCTGGGATGCTGCGCATGCTAGTTCAAGGATAGGAGAAAGATTTTTGTGATCTGCTGATGGTGGTCTATAGATTAGGGAGAATGCTAGTGTTCTGTTTTCGATGTTTATTATGTCCATGCCTTCAACATTGTTTGAGTTTGTTAGGGTGTATTGTAAGTCTTTCTTGGTGAGTATAAGTGTGCCACCTCCTCTTTTTATGTCACGGTGGCAGTTGAAAATATCATATTGTGATATGTTGAGTTGGTTTAATAATATTGTGTCTGTGGATGTTAGCCATGTTTCCGTGATTAAAAAGGAAGTCAGGCTGTTCGTCTTTTATTATGTCATTTACAATTGGTATTTTATTTCGAATTGAGCGAATGTTTATTAGGATCAGCTTTAATTTATTGTCTTCATTGGGGGAGGTTTTATTGTTTGCGTAGTTTTTGCAGTTTATCTGTATTAGTCTAGGGGAATGTTTGTGGGTATTGTTGTGTGGTGGCAGGTTGAATGGGTTATTGTGTATTGGGGGGTGTGCTAAATTGCGGTTTGGGTTATAAATTATGGGGATGCTGTTGCAAGGGGGATTGTTGAATTTGTATGTGTAGATTTGTTGGAGTAGGAGGGTTGTTAGTAGGAAAGAGGTTTGCAATGTTTTTGTTTTTAGGTCTGCCATTATGTTTTTTTTTTGAGTTATGGAGGGTTTTATTGGTGGCTTTGCGAGAGGACTGTTGTGTGGTGGTGTTGGGTTGGGGGGGTTGAGTGGAGGGGGTTCTACAGGATTAGCTGATCGCAGTATATTTATCTATTGGTGATAGTTTGTGTAGCTATGGCAAAACAGAGAGTATGATTACTGGCAACAGTATTTTTATCTACTGACAACAGTATAATTGGTTCTTAACAACAGTATATTTATCTCCTAGTGACAATATTATTGGCAACAGTACAGTGGAGTATATCTATCTACTAGTGATAGTCTATTTATCCACTGGCAACAATATATCTATCTCCTAGGGACAGTATTACTGGCAACAGTATAGATATAATTACTGGCAACAGTATAAATACAGACACTAGTGACCGTATAGACACTGGCAACAATATAGATACAGGCAATAGTATAGATAGCTGGGTACTGACAACAGTATAGACTAGTTATGGTAATAGTCCATGTGTGAGTACTGACAACAGTATAGACTAGTTATGGTAACAGTCCATGAAGAGTGTGTAGTACAGTAGGTAGTGAGAGATTAGTTCATTTAATTATATACTTGCTGTGGTTGGTTCAGTTGAAGGTCGTTCTCGGTTCCAAGGGTAAAATAGAGGGGGTCAAGATAAGGGAAGCACAGTAGAGCTGACAGATCTGTACGGAGCTGTCGTTAAGCGAGCTCAACCTCAGGGGAGCTCTAGCTATTGGTTGGTTGAGAGATAGACTTAGCTTTCTGTTCGGTTGGAATGTGGGTCGCTGTTTTCTGGCGTTGTAAAGGCCCCGATTGGGCTGCTGGCTTGTTGGAGGTGGTGCTTCGGTGCAGTCTGCTCGCTCCCTTGTTCCTAGGCCTCCACCAGGTCCCCGCCTAAGGGCCACGCCAAAGGGCCCTCTGGCGAGGCCCTCAGGCGCGGGCCCGTGAGGCGCGGGCGCGCCCGATGGCGCGATCTTTAAAGTGTCCTCGGTGCGCCCGGATTGGGCGGAAGATGGTCGGCTGCTGCCCTCTCTGCCGGAGGCTCTATCCCCGTGCAGGGGAGAGCTGTAGATGGTGGTGGGGGCAGGAAGGAGCACGCGCCCGATGGCGCGATCTTTAAAGTGTCCTCGGTGCGCCCGGATTGGGCGGAAGATGGTCGGCTGCTGCCCTCTCTGCCGGAGGCTCTATCCCCGTGCAGGGGAGAGCTGTAGATGGTGGTGGGGGCAGGAAGGAGCACGCGCCCGATGGCGCGATCTTTAAAGTGTCCTCGGTGTGCCCGGATTGGGCGGAAGATGGTCGGCTGCTGCCCTCTCTGCCGGAGGCTCTATCCCCGTGCAGGGGAGAGCTGTAGATGGTGGTGGGGGCAGGAAGTCTTGGCAAGTGCATATATCTATATGATTTGTAAGGGATTGTGGGCAATGCAGTTCATTCACACCAGACACAGCTGCTCACAATAATTAGTTGTGCTTTTGGGTAAAGCCAATAAGATATTTATTTATGGGGTTATTTCTCCCAACACAGATATGCTTGGTAGCACATAAATCAGGTTACTTGCTTCCAGTGTTTAACTTGGAAAAACAAAGTCAAAATCAGGAAAACAACATTCAAACTTGTCAGGCATTAGCTAATGTTTTCTTAGCATATATCAAACAACAAACGAAAAGCCACAAAGAAAGAAAAAAAAACTGTTCTTTTCAGGTTAACTTCTGATAACTTCCCACATAGATTCAGAAGTGATTCTCTCCTAGCTCACAAGCAATTAGGTAAGGCTCAATTGCTAGCAGTTATCCAGCTGAAACCCCTTAGCTGGCTTGCTTTCTACTGTGTGGGTCAAATCCTGCTTCAGGAGCTTTTCTGAGTAGATTAAAGAACAAGTTTGTATTTCTTTGTGATGGTTGCTGTACTTTATAACAGAAAATCACCAAAGGAGTTTGGACAGAGAGCAGTCCATATAAACACATTCTTCATCTGCAATCATTCCCCCTTCTTCAACAAGCATGGGTTCAATATCATGGATTGGCACAGATGAATCTCTCAATGGAGCACTTTCAGGAGAATACTTGTTTCCCTGCTGTCTTTCAAGGTTATAGCTAGGGCATAGATCAGTGTTCATACCTGAGCTTCCATTGCTGTTAGAGTTCCTCTCTATATAGCCTGGCCAGTATGTAGTCCAGTTCTTATGTCCAGCCTTCCAATCCAGATCCCTGGACACTGGATCTCTCTTCACATACCTTCTGGCACAGGTCTTAGGGTCCCTTCCACGTGCAGCAGCCGTCTCCCTCACAGGTAGCGTCTGGAGTTTCCTAGCTCTGCAGCACCATTCCTCTGGCTTTCCCCAGTCCAATGGTGTATGCTGGCCCTTGAAATGCCTCCCAGTATACGTACTGCTCTGGACTCTTCTAGACCTCTCAAAGGCTTTTCTCTTCCTTCTTCCAAAGGGTTTATTTCCTTCTCTGTCCGTCCGGTTTGGCTTCTGCTTCTGATGATCCTTCAGATGAAACTGATGATCAAGCTCAAGCTGATTCTCAGGATAATGAGGATAATTCTCTGTAGAATAAACTCTACCTTTATTCTGCCTAGATGAGTGCTCTCCCTAATACAGCGCAGCTGTGCTGAATCAGGCCCTGCCCTTTGAGATGAGTGCTTAGGGATTACCTCATAGCCCTCCTGATTGAACACACGTTTCCCCACTTCAGCTCCTCTAATGGCTGTTGGAAACCTGGTGCATTCTGGGACTGGTAGTCTTTTATGGGAAAATTCTGTTTTCTTATTTCTACCAGAACTGACAGGTTGCTTGTTCAGAGTCACTTCACCTTTCCTATAGCTCCTTCCTGAGCTATGATAAGCTTCCTTATCACATACCCCCCTGCTTAAGTTATTACGGACTGGTTTAACTGGTGAAACTTCTTTCCTACAGTCCGTAATACCTACGAGAGTGTTCTCTTTTTGAAGCTCACTTACTTCCTGACTGGCTTCAGGGTCATTATTATTTACAGGCCTCTCCTTCCAAGACTTAAGTACATTAATATGGTATGTCTGCCTACGCCCTCTTGCATTTTCTACCATATACGTTTACGTTTATTAAAACTTTTTATACCGCCCAACACTGGTAGTACCTGAGCGGTTTACAATACAAATAAACAACTTAAAATGATTAAAAAATTTTAAAAATGGCTGAGAAAAAGAAAAGGAACGCCAATAAAATGGATAGGAAAGAGGAGGAGAGAAAAGATAAAGAAAAAGTGACAGACTACAATGCAAGGTTGAATATCAAGGAGCGGGGGGGAAGGGGTAACAGAGGGGAGGGGGGAGCTGGGGACGGCAGGTTAAATGCTAAACTGAAAAGGTGGGTTTTGAGTTGTGATTTAAATGATTGGTAAGATTCCTCGGCACGAAGCGAGGGGGGGAGCGAGTTCCAGAGGCTGGGGCTAGGAAGTAGAAAGCAGAAGTGCGGGTGGAAACTAGGTGAGCCTGGGAAGGTGAGGGGAGGGAGAGACGATTAGAGTGGATAGCACGAAGTAGGCGATGAGGTGGACGAAAGTGTATCTGGTCGGCGAGATAGAGGGGGGTACCAGTGCGAACAGCCCTGTGTGTGAGGATGAGGATTTTGTACTGGGCGCGGAAGGAGATAGGCAGCCAGTGATAGTGAAGAAGAAGCGGGGTAACATGGTCAAAACGGGAGGCATGAGCGAGAAGAAGACGAACAGCTGAATTTTGAATACGTTGAAGACGAGACAATTGGGATTTAGGTAGACCAACAAGGACGACATTACAATAATCGAGACGGGACATCACAAGGGAAAGGAGAAGGGTAGCCAAGGCGGAGGAGGAGAGAAAGGGACGGATAGAACGAAGTTGTCTGAGAGAGAAAAAGGAACGCTGAACAATGGAGGAAATGTGGTCCTTGAAGGAGAGAGAGGAATCAAGTATAACACCTAAGTAACGAAGTGAGGAAACAAGAGAAATAGACTGCGAGGGGAAAGAAGGGGCACATGTGGGGGAGGGGCCCCCAAACGTGAACCAGATGGCATGAGACTTGGAGGGGTTCACCTGTAGAAAATTGGAGGAAAACCAGGTAGCGATAGCAGCGAGACAAAGGTTAAGAGGAGTGATATCTGGGGAGAGAGGGTCAGTACGAAGCAAGAGAAAGATGTCATCCGCGTAATAATACGCGGAGATGCCAAACTGTTGGACTAGAAGAGTAAGGGGTGCTAGGAAGATATTAAAGAGAAGTGGAGCAAGAACAGACCCTTGAGGAACCCCGCAAGAGAGGGGGTAGAACTAGAAGAAGAGGACCCAGAAACTACAGAGAAAGAGCGACAGGAGAGAAAGGAGTGAAACCATTGAAGAACCGTTCCAGAGAGACCTGCTTCCCGCAGACGAGTGAGGAGGGTGCAGTGATCCACTAGGTCGAAGGCAGCAGGAGATCAAGAGAAACAGCCAGTGTATAGAAACCCCGATCGTGTGCAGCGTGAAGTTCGTTGAGGAGGGAAAGAAGAACCGTTTCAGTGCTATGGGCAGGGCGAAAACCGGATTGGCGGGGGTGAAGAGTGAGGGAGGCTTCAAGGTGGGAGGAAAGTTGTGTAAAGACCAGTTTCTCAAGAAATTTAGAAAGAAAAGAAAGGTTAGAGACAGGGCGCCAGTTAGAGAGCACAGTAGGATCAGAGGAATGGGATTTTAAGATGGGACGAACAATAGCGTGTTTCCAACCAGAGGGGAAAGTGCCAGAAGACAGACTAGAGTTGAACAAGGAGAGAATATAGGGGGAAAGAGCTAGTGAGGGTTCAAGAAGCCAGGAAGATGGGATAGGGTCAGCTGAACAGGTGGTTTTACAAAGAGAAAGGAATGTTTCCTGAAGAACAGAAGGGGTAATCAGCGCAAAAGAAGACCAAAGATGAGATAACTTAGGGACAGACTGGGATGGGGATGGAGGGGGTGGGGGGGAGGGTGGGGCAGGGGGAGAAAGGGGAGGAGGGCACAAAGGGAAGGACTGGCGAAGAGAGTTAACCTTAGTGGCAAAGAAAGTAGCGAGGGAAGAAGGGTCGGGAAGGGAAGAAACAGGATGAGAGGAGGAGGAAGAGGGAGAGTGGGATGCAGTAAGAGAGTGCAGGATGGAGTACAGACGACGAGAAGAATTGGAGGAAGAGGAAATAAGGTTGGAATAGTAATCACGTTTTGCAGTATGGAGGAGAGACCGGTAATGCCGATGACAGAGGCGAAAGCCTGACAGCGTGATGGGGGAAGGACGCCTTCGCCAAAGCCGTTCTGCCCGGCGAAGGTATCTACGGTGCAAAAAGAGGCCGGGGTGAAACCAGGGGTGGTGTGGACGGTGGCGGGGGCGGGAACAAGAACCAACTGGGGCAACCAGGTTCAGAGCAGATTGGAGGGTAGAGTTCCAACAGTGAGCCTGATCATCCACAGGAAGAGAGTCGAAATTCGAGGGAAACAGGGTGGCAGGGGAAGGGAATTGTAAAAGAGTGTCGGCAGTGATCTTTCGAGTAGGTGGTGACGCAGAGTGGAGATCTGAGGGGGCGGACGGGATCAGGGAGGGAGCAGGGACAGAAAACAATAGGCAATGGTGATCTGACCAGGGGAGGGGAAAGGAAGACAGTGATGAAGAAGGAAGGGGAAAAGAGGCCAAGGTAATAAGAAGATCAAGGGAATGGCCGGCAGCGTGAGTGGGGAAAAAGACAGATTGGTGAAGAGAGAGATCAGATAGAAAGGTGAGAAAAGAGGAGTCTCTTGCCGAAGAGGGGGAATCGGCATGCACATTAAAATCCCCTAAAATAAGGAGATGGGGATAAAGCAGTGTGGCCTCAGCTATGGTGGCCAGTAGAGAGTCCCAGGAGGAAGTAGGGAGAGAGGGTGGGGCGTAAATAAGGAGAAAGTGGTACGGGGTACTAGGGGAGTTCAGTTGTACAAGCAGGGTCTCAGGGTAAAGCAGGGAAGGGGAAGAGACAAGTTCAGAAAGACAGAGGGAAGAACGGTAGAGAATGGCCACACCCCCACCGCATCTGCCCCGGCGGGATGTGGAAAAGAAAGAATAACCAGGTGGGAGACAACGGTTTAGGAAGGGCTCGTCACCTTCCTTCAGCCAAGTTTCGGTTAAGAAAAGAATGTCTAGATTATGTGCTAAGATTAAGTCATGAACCAGAAGGGATTTAGAGCGGACAGAGCGGCAGTTCACAAGCGCAAGTTGTAGGAACACCGAGGGGGGGGGAAGAGAAGAAAAAGAGGAGGGGGGAGGCGGGACATCAGGACAAAAGGCAATGCACGAGAGCTGGCGGAAGAGGGGGACAGAGGGGGCAACAGTCGCAGGCGCTGGGCGCCAGCCCCAGTGGACAGGGATGGCGGCCATAGCCAAAGAGAAAACAGGAATAGGAAGCCAAGGAGCACAGGAGTAAAAACGCTAAGAAGGGGGATGCACAAGGGTGAATAGAGAGAGGCAGTAAACTTACAACGTAGAGTTAAAAGCTGGGAGACAAAGGCCTCGGTACTATCGCCCCGGACCTCGCCCCAAGGAGCTCGCACAAGGAGCAAGTCTTGCTCCTTGTACGCACTCCTTCGGCGCGCGCCTCAGCGGCGCGGGGCGCCGCGCCAGACAAGTTCTTATAGTGCACGGGAGCCAGCGTCACTTCCGGGGGTGGAGCAACAAACCTGGGGAGGCAGCAAGGAATGGTTTCAGCGTGTTAGCACAGCAGGGGAAGATGGCACAGCAGGACAAGCAGGGTAAACAGTACAGCAAATAGCAGACAAGGTAGGCAGCAGCGTCAAACAGTTCAGCGGCGGGGCGCCGCACCAGACAAGTTCTTATAGTGCACGGGAGCCAGCGTCACTTCCGGTGGTGGAGCAACAAACCACCTGTATGGCTTCTCACTTCTGGCTGTCAGTCACCTGGCCATTGAGAAATCTCTGTCCCTCCTCCACGCTGTTCAAATACAATGTGGCTCCTCCATGTTGCTGCTTCTGCCAGTGAGAGACAAGTACTACAAGTACATGGGGACGGGTTCAAGCTTCCGGCGTTAGCACCCTTGCAGATACCGGTGTCGGACGCGGAGTGATGACGTTTCAGCTAGTGCACATAAGACACTGGGCTCACTTGTTTAACAACCTTCCATGGCCCTTTCCACTGTACTTCAAATTTTGGGGCTGTACCTGCTACTTGAACCAAAACCTTTTCACCAATGCTTAATTGGCGGCTTTTGGCCTTCCTATCATACCACCCTTTCTGGCGCACTTGACTGTCCTGCAGGTTCCTCTCAGCAACCTGCGAGGTCCTTTTCAAACGTGCTCTCAGGTCACGTAGAAACTGTGGCACCTCCTGACTTCCTGGTTCAGGATCAATCCATTGTTCCCTCAATATATCTAACAAACCCCGTGGAGCCCTACCATACATCAATTCATATGGAGTTACACCTAGGGACACCTGAATTCTTTCCCTGCAGGCATATAAGGCAAAGGGCAATAACATATCCCATTCTTTTACCTCTCCTGCTAACCCCCTTCTCAACATTTGTTTGAGAGTTTGGTTGAATCTCTCCACCAAACCGTTTGATTGTGGATGGTAGGCTGAGGTTTTCACGTGATGAATGCCAAAGGCATCCCAGACCTGGGCCAAATATTTGGATACAAAATTGGACCCGCGGTCAGTCAACACCTCTCTTGGGAATCCCACTTCACAAAACAATTTTACTAGCTCTAAAGCTATTGTTTCTGCAGAAACATTCCTTAATGGTATGGCCCAGGGAAACCTTGCTGCCTGATCTACCATAACTAGGATGTATTGGAAACCTCGGGGTGTTTTGACTAATGGGCCTACAATATCCATGGCAATGCGACCAATTGGGTCTGCGATAATTGGCATGGGAATCAAAGGCACCACCGGTGGGTGAGCCGCTGTAACTCGCTGACACACTGGACATGCAGCACAAAACTGGGCAGTTTCTTTGAAAATACCTGGCCAGTAAAAACGCATAAGTATTTGATCCAACGTTCCTTGCATCCCTTTATGACCTCCAACTGGATGATCATGTGCTAATCTAAGTACTAGCCCTTTGAAAGTTGTGGGTACCACCAATTGTTTACGAATGGTCCCATTCCTGGGGTCCTGACTCTCTCTATATAATATGTCATTATCTAGTCTGAATCTGGGCAATTCCTCCCTGACCTCCTGAGCATACTTAAAAGCTCGGGTGAGAGCTTGATCAGCTCGCTGCTCTTGTGGAAAGTTAGGAAACTTTGCCACTAACTCAGCTGGCACCCAGGGTAAACTTTGACCAGCTAACATCTCAGCCCTACCCTGTGCTCTGCAAAGTCTCTCACACCGCTTTTGTGCTTTCAACTTTCTTACTTTACCAGATGATGGGGTTATTAAATCATCATGAGAGGGTAAGTCTCCTAATAACTCTGCCTGCTCCCCCTCCTCCTTCTGCTGGCTCTCCACCTTAGCCTGCGAGCGGGTGGATACAAGGCCCCTCTTATTACCTATAGTTTGGCCTTCTGGAAGCTTAACCATCCTTTTAGCTAGGGACTGAGGACTTCCAAAGAAAGGCCCGGGAGCTATTTCCATTAATCCTTCTCCTTCCTTCTTTCCTAGCCCTTCCACTAGACCCTGCTTAAATCTTGGCCAGTCCTTTCCTAGAACCAAATCAAAGGGTAGCCTAGGCACCACTGCTAACAGGACTTCCTCTTGTTCCCCCAGGCACTTAACCTTTAGCCTATAGGTGGGATATGATGTTGCAGCACCATGAATGCATCTGATGTGAACTTGGCTTTCAGGGGTTCTAGGCACAAATCCTTCTTGGGCCTTTATCCTCTTCCAAAGCCTTTTTGACATACTCTGGTCTGCCCCAGAGTCTAACAAAGCATTTATGGTAATTCCTTGCACATCAACCATCAAAAGAAATTCTTCTTTGGGCTGTTTTAAATCCATACCTATTAAACTAGTGTGTGTCTGGCATCCCTTTTCTAAATGTCCCCATTTTCCACACTTGAAACATTTCTTTCTATTCCACTGTGTCATCTGGTTTGATACAGTACATTCATTTTCAGAAACATTTTTAATTATTTTCTTTTCTGATACAGCACATCTTGCCTCAGCACCAATCTTATTTTTATTTTATTTTATTTAACACTTATTTATAGACCGCATCTTCCAGTGATCAGTTGCGGTGTACAATTAACAACAGTTAACAATGCAGAGCTTGTTTTACATAGAACATTATAACTTTTTACATAGAACATCTTAACTTGCACAACACAGGGTATAAAAAACTAAGCGGAATAATTCAACTAACATAGATTGTGTAACAATTTAAACAAAAGTACTGTCTCTACCGCATAGGCAGATCATAACAGTTGCAACTATATACAAGTAGGATATCAGTGCATAGGAATGGAGAGTTTATTCATTTAAGTTTTGTATATTATCCCTTGTAGGAGGGAGTATAAACTTGATTTGGGTAGGTTCATTTAGCCTTTATCTAAGTTGAGTGGGAGGTTTTCCATGGTATTATAGTGTTTAGTGAATAGATACGTTTTCAATTTTTTTCTGAATTCCGTTATCTCTGTTAGTGATCGTAAGTCCTCTGGTAGCGAATTCCAGATTGTAGGAGCTATGTGGGAAAAGGCTCTATTATTTGTTAATTTGTGAGTTCTTATATATTCTTTTGGAATCTTTAGTTTATTTGATTGTCCTTTTCTATGAGTGGGCTTAGGTGGTTCTTTGCTTATCAGATTACATAGTGTCTTCGGGGCCATGTCGTTTAGGGCTTTGAATGTAGTTATTATTGTTTTGTATGTTATCCTGCTTTGTATTGGTAACCAGTGAAGGGATGCTAGTATCGGTGTAATGTGTTGGAGTGAATTTATCTTTAATATAATTCTAGCTGTTGCATTTTGCGTAAGTTGGATTCTTTTGATGTTTTGTTTTGAAATGCCTATAAGTATTAAGTTGGCGAAATCGAAGTGGGGAGTTATGGTAGCCTGTGTTATATTGATAAAGTCTTGTATAAATACAAGGGGGCGTAATTGTTTGAGGATTTTAAGTTTGAAGTAGATTTTCTTTAAGGTATTTCTAATGTGTGTTTCCATAGTAAGGTGTGTATCTAAAATGACACCTAGATATCTTATTTCATTTTTTATTTTAATTTCTTGGTTTTGTAGTGTTATGTGGGTTGGAGGAATAAATGATTGGTTTTTTGTTACGATTAAGACTTCGGTTTTAGTATGGCTTATATGGAGGTTTTGGGTTTTTAGCCAGTATGTAATTTCATTGTAGCAGTCTGATAGAAGTTGAATCGGTAGGTTAGGAATCGTAAAAGGTATGTACATCATAATATCATCCGCATAAAGGTGATATTGTACTCCAAATTTTTTAAAGATATTGCAGACTGGTTTTATATATATGTTGAAAAGTAGGGCTGAAAGCGCTGAACCCTGTGGTAAGCCTATTTCTTGTTTGTATGTGTTGGATGTTTGATTACCTGTTCTTACATTTTGTGTTCTGTTATTTAAATATGAGGTGAACCATTTATGTACGGTAGAATTTATGCCTAACTGTCTTAGGTTGTTGAGCAAAATTGAGTGATGCACGCTATCAAAAGCTGCTGATATGTCAATGAAAAGGAGGATGAACGCCTGTTTATGATTGTCAATACCTTTTAGGAGTGTATCTATTAATACTGTTAGAAGTGTTTCTACTCCATGTCGGGGTCGGAATCCATATTGTTGTTCATCGAGTGGGTAAGATAAGTCTATAAATTCCTGTGTCTGTAGTTGCACTACCTTTTCAATTATTTTGGCCAAGAATGGTATGCTAGAGATGGGCCTATATGATGATGGAGATGTTTTATCTAGTTTGCAGTTCTTTAAAATTGGGCGTATTTGTGCATGTTTGAGCGGGGATGGAAGGTATCCTTGGGTAAGTGAGAGGTTTACTATTGGGAGAATATAGGATAGTAGAGTTGGTAGTGTGTTTTTTATCCATGATACTGGGCATGGATCTAAATACGAAGTTGTGGTATTTAGGCCGGAGATGATTGTTTTTAATGACACTTTTGAAATGGGGTAAAATCTTCAGAGGGCCACCCATTCTATGGCAAGCCTGCGTGGCTTCCAAGAATCTCTCTGCTAGCATGGTTGCCTCTCCAAGATTTTGGCAATTTTGCTGTATAAGGAAAGTGTGCAAATCTTTAGGGACCACAGACATAAATTGTTCAAGCATTATAATGTCTAATAACATTTCTACCGTCTTTTGCTCAGGCTCCAACCATTTTACAGCTAAACCTCTGATTCTCTGACTCAGAGCCCTGGGTGTTTCACCCACTCTCAATGTAGTAGCTCTAAACATTCGCCTATACTCTGAAATAGACAACCCTAGGCGATCTCTAATAGCAGCCTTTACATCCTTATAATTCAAAGCCTGGGCTGCTGGCATTGCTCTATAAGCTGCAAGCGCCTCTCCAGTTAATGAGGCTGCCAGCCTTACTGCCCACTGGGTCTCTGGCCATGCTAATGCTTGTGCCACTCTTTCAGAAGACTCTAGAAAATCATCAACATTATCATCTGGAGTTAGCTTCCCAAAACTAAATGCCCCAATCCCTTGATTGAGTCCCACACTGTCCACATGTGGTGTACCAGTATTTACTGCTGGTCTTGCATCTGGTCCACTTTGGTTCTGCAGCTTAACTAGGGCTTGCACCAGATCAAGCACTGGCTTCTGCTGGTCCATTAAGGCTTTCATAGCAGTGTCCTGTGCTTGCTGCGATAGCTCCTGTTGCCTGCTAAACTGGGCTGCCATCCATTCAGCTAGTTCCCTTGGATCCATCTTGATCCCTGCAAGAAACAAAGAAAAAAAACCAAAGTGCACCACCTTCCAAACAGGTGTGTGGGTTTTTTTTCTACTTTTTTTTTTTTTCAATTATCCCTGTGCCTTACTCCCATCCACCACTAGACATGCCCAGGTACTAATTACCTTGTGTCAGTGATGAATCCAGCTCTGCACAGGGTCTTTTCCTCCTGGGACAGGTTCCTGGAACATCCACTTCTCCTCCAAAGTGCAGTTGAGGGAAAATCTTTTTTTTTCCAGCTTTAATCTTGAACTTTAGTTGTAATCCTCAGCAAGTAAATCTCCTTTGTGCAAAAGCAATCCGAAAAACTACGCCATTTGTCAGACGGCTGCCTGGGTGAGAATCTTCACAGTCTTGGCAAGTGCATATATCTGTATGATTTGCAAGGGATTGTGGGCAATGCAGTTCATTCACACCAGACACAGCTGCTCACAATAATTAGTTGTGCTTTTGGGTAAAGCCAATAAGATATTTATTTATGGGGTTATTTCTCCCAACACAGATATGCTTGGTAGCACATAAATCAGGTTACTTGCTTCCAGTGTTTAACTTGGAAAAACAAAGTCAAAATCAGGAAAACAACATTCAAACTTGTCAGGCATTAGCTAATGTTTTCTTAGCATATATCAAACAACAAACGAAAAGCCACAAAGAAAGAAAAAATACTGTTCTTTTCAGGTTAACTTCTGATAACTTCCCACATAGATTCAGAAGTGATTCTCTCCTAGCTCACAAGCAATTAGGTAAGGCTCAATTGCTAGCAGTTATCCAGCTGAAACCCCTTAGCTGGCTTGCTTTCTACTGTGTGGGTCAAATCCTGCTTCAGGAGCTTTTCTGAGTAGATTAAAGAACAAGTTTGTATTTCTTTGTGATGGTTGCTGTACTTTATAACAGAAAATCACCAAAGGAGTTTGGATAGAGAGCAGTCCATATAAACACATTCTTCATCTGCAATCATTCCCCCTTCTTCAACAAGCATGGGTTCAATATCATGGATTGGCACAGATGAATCTCTCATTGGAGCACTTTCAGGAGAATACTTGTTTCCCTGCTGTCTTTCAAGGTTATAGCTAGGGCATAGATCAGTGTTCATACCTGAGCTTCCATTGCTGTTAGAGTTCCTCTCTATATAGCCTGGCCAGTATGTAGTCCAGTTCTTATGTCCAGCCTTCCAATCCAGATCCCTGGACACTGGATCTCTCTTCACATACCTTCTGGCACAGGTCTTAGGGTCCCTTCCACGTGCAGCCGTCTCCCTCACAGGTAGCGTCTGGAGTTTCCTAGCTCTGCAGCACCATTCCTCTGGCTTTCCCCAGTCCAATGGTGTATGCTGGCCCTTGAAATGCCTCCCAGTATACGTACTGCTCTGGACTCTTCTAGACCTCTCAAAGGCTTTTCTCTTCCTTCTTCCAAAGGGTTTATTTCCTTCTCTGTCCGTCCGGTTTGGCTTCTGCTTCTGATGATCCTTCAGATGAAACTGATGATCAAGCTCAAGCTGATTCTCAGGATAATGAGGATAATTCTCTGTAGAATAAACTCTACCTTTATTCTGCCTAGATGAGTGCTCCCCCCTAATACAGCGCAGCTGTGCTGAATCAGGCCCTGCCCTTTGAGATGAGTGCTTAGGGATTACCTCATAGCCCTCCTGATTGAACACACGTTTCCCCACTTCAGCTCCTCTAATGGCTGTTGGAAACCTGGTGCATTCTGGGACTGGTAGTCTTTTATGGGAAAATTCTGTTTTCTTATTTCTACCAGAACTGACAGGTTGCTTATTCAGAGTCACTTCACCTTTCCTATAGCTCCTTCCTGAGCTATGATAAGCTTCCTTATCACAGGCTACGTTGGTGACATCACTCATACGTGAGAACTTATTTCTGCTGTTCACAGAGAACACTACTACAGGTGAGTAACTACCATATATTGTTTTTTCAGTGTTGTGTCTGATTGCAAAGCGGATCTCTCAGATGTCTTTATTTTATATTGATTATTAACCTACGTTTTGAAAGAAAAGAAGTTTTATGAGGTCACTCTGTAGGTGTGAATGTATGTGTCCATGATAATTTCTGTGTTTGGTGTTCTATCTACACCAAATTTTTGGGACATGTCAGGATTGACAGGAGGACTCTGACAGGGGTGCTTTTTATATCTGCAGATATGTGAACCCATGGGCAGGTATGCTCCTTTCCTTCTGGGTAGAACCTTGTTTTGTTTTGTAGTTATTCATGGGGTCAAGATCAGACTATTGACAATACCACATAAACAGAAATCCCCTCTGTATTGAGTTGGTTTTAATGTTGCCCTAACAGGGAGTCCATATTCAACTTTGATGACAAATTGTCAAAAACAGAAATTAAATGTCTCTAGGATACCTACCTCAAAATCAATCCACACCAGATAAAAAGGAATGCTTTAGGTTAATGATCACTTTTATAGATGTGCTTCTGGCCTCCCATAGCTTGTAAATGAAACATATGAACATGTTTTCTGCAGGAGGAAGACTATGAATGGGGATGTAACTCCATACTTGATGTCTTGACTGGAATCAATGCACAGCAGAAGAAGCTAGCAATTGCAGCAATGAGGTGGAGAAAAAAGCTCCAGAAAAGTAAAGAAGCTGACAGTGTTGAGGTATATTTCTTAAAAGGGTGATGTCATGTTTTATTTTTATTTTGGAAACCACCTAAAATGGGTTTCTTTCCTAGCATTCCCTGTATCTTTTTTGCTCCAAAAATATAGATAGAGGATAATTTTCAAAAGATTTTTTACCTGGGTAGCTAAGTAAGCAGGTATCTGGATAAAATCAGGGACAGAAAATTACCCCCTCCCCTCACCAAGTAAAATACAGTGTGATACTTTAACCTGTGTTGCAAAGAAATGGGAAAGAGGTGGGACCAGCAAGGAACACAGGAATTTCATTTTGAAATCCCCAAATTTGTGTTATGGTGCAAACTTTACACTTGCAAAATCTTCACACAGTAAAGGACTTTTGATCCCAGCCACTGAATTTTCAAAGGAACGCTCTGTGAAGAGTTTCCCTTTGAAAATGTATTTGTGGGCGCGTGAGTACTAAAGATCCCACGGGCCTGCAAGCCCTGCATACATTTTAATAATTATTCTTATAGTGCCAGTAGAGCTTCTGGTGTACCCTAAGGCACTGGCAGCAATAGGCTGCTTTTGAAGGCATGCCTTCTTATGTTAGCAGCATCATGAATAAGTCTTATACAACATCAGCATCTCAGCTTTGCCCAGAATTGACTAATGCTCTGTACTGTTCTATCTAATGTACTCTTCTATCTAGATTGTAAGCTCTGATGAGCATGACTCTGACGGGCAGAGACTGTCTCTTGTATGTTGGCTATCTCTTGTAGGTTAGCTGTGCAGTGTGGCGCTTTATAAGTGCTGAATAGTAGTATTAGTAGTAGGCTATTTTGCCTCAGTGGGCATCTAGGTATCAGTCTTTAAAATTTTAGCCTTTCTATGCTGTTGTGAACTGAAGGGACATTAACTCTCAGAAAGCTAGTCAAGAAATGTATTAAGTCAGTCCATTAAGAAGATATGATCTTAGATTTTATTTTGTATTTGTTTTTATTTGTTTACCTTTATTTCTGAGCACTTCCAGTATAATACGCAAGCAACGGGTGCCTCCACTGTGCTTTCCATTCGTGATATTCAGACCTGGCATCTCTATCTCTGTGTATAACACCATCACTGGCAATGCATCATGGAGAATTAATACACTGAAAACCTAAGCTAGTTATGTCTTTGTCTCCTCATACCAGGCACACCCACACTCGTTTTCTTTATATCCCTCCACACATATTCCCCAGCTCTCTGTCAATTCCTCCCCTCACCACAGTCCCTAGCCATCTATCTCCAGGAACAAGCAGGAATGTAGTCTTCACATATGGATGACGACGGTACCGACGGAGCCTGCGCGGGAATACTCCCCAGTGTCCAATAGGATAGTTTTTGGGAGCATCCCACTGCACCTGCATTGCTGCCTTCCCAACCCTCCCTCCTTAGTTCTTCGTTTTCCCCGGAGCCAGCAGCAAGCAAATCCTGTCAGCGCAGAAATTTTTTTATTTCATTTCTTTTGGTTTTTGTGGTCTCTTCTGTCTTCCCGTCGATGCCGGAACCGACTACTGTTGGTTCTTTTCTATTCTATTCTATTTTCTTCTTTCTTTTCTTTTTTCTAAAAAATGAATTAGAACTTTCTTTGGCGCATAGACACCATTTTAGGCCTTAAGCTTTGGCATAATGGAAAAACCAGCTAGTGGTTTTAAGAAATGTTCTAAGTGTGGTGGTACCATCTTGGCTACTGATACCCACGACTGGTGTCTCAAATGCCTTGGTCCCGACTACCAGCCTTCAGAATGTCCTTTATGTAGGAAGATGACAAAAAGAAGCCTGCAGAATCAAGTTGCAAAGTTAGGCACACTCTTTGCCTCAGATGCAGTGTCTTTAGCATCGACGTCCTTGAGAGCATTGTCTTCCTCTCATGGATCTCAGGTATCAAAACATAAGTCTTTGAAGACACACTGATCTCCTAAGGGTAGATCTCTTTCTAAGAATTGAGATGCCTTGAGCGTTGCCTAAAAGTGGATGGGCCAGCCAAACTACCGCGGCAGGAGGACCTTTCCTCCAAAGCCATCAAGGGGTCCCAGGATGCTCCCAAGGCCTCCATCTCTGGAGAGCTCTTGGTGGCATGCTCTGGGACAGTAGCCTGCATTTCCGGTACCGATATCCAAGCATCGGTAGGCTCTATGGATCAGCATATCCTTGCCATCGAGCGCAGTTTGGCAGCCCTACTAGTGGCATCGGTTCTGATCAAACCCATACCGATTGTACTACTGGCACCGGCACTGTCCACGATACCGATGCAGTCCACATCAGAGTTTTTGTACCGATCAAACCTCTTCCACCCATGCCTGCCCTCGAGTCCATCCCTGGTACCAGTGGCTCTTTCGGACAACCTCCCCAATCCGATACTGATTTTGATCGGTACTGGGCCTTAACGGGGCGTGGACATCGCTCTCGTCAATACTTTGAATCTTCCGATTCCGATTCATCCGATGAGGAATCGATTGATACCTGAGCAATTCAAAGTATACTGGTGGATCCATCTCCCTCTCTGGAACGCCGCATGTCCCCTCCTAAGGACATGTCTTTTCAGGAGTTTATTTGGGACCTGGCCAGGGTCCTGTCCATTACAGTAACATCTGAAAAAGAACCTAGGGCTGAGGAATTTTAAATCCTCCAATACCCTACAGCTCCTAAAGAGGCTGCCACCTTTCCGGTTCACCTCATGCTCCAGATGTGGGAGACGCCCCTTACCATCTCTCCCCATACTCAAAAATTTGATACCATGTATCAAGTACCAGAGTCTCCTGGATTCCAAAAGACTCAGTTGCCTTACCACTCAATGGTGATGGAATCGGCAGTGCGTCAAATTAAAAGTTCAAAGACACATTCTTCGAAGTAGAGAAGCGAGGACACTCGATGCTTTCGGGCGTCGATGCTTTCAGGCCTCCATGCTTTCAGCCAGGATAAATTCAT
Source organism: Ichthyophis bannanicus (assembly GCA_033557465.1). Taxonomy (NCBI): domain Eukaryota; kingdom Metazoa; phylum Chordata; class Amphibia; order Gymnophiona; family Ichthyophiidae; genus Ichthyophis; species Ichthyophis bannanicus. Next base: position 618,137,910 of record CM066031.1, on the reverse strand, counting down.
ACATACATTATATGGGTATGTTCCTTGGGGAGGTTACTAGGGATCTTGAGTCAAGGGCCCCTCTTCTCCCTGATTATAAGAGAGCTGACTATCTCACATTGGTCAAACATGCCCAAAACGTGTCAAAGTTTGTAAATAGGGCAACTATTGACTGCTTTGAGTGTACCAGTAGGGCTACCTCAATCTGCATTAGAGCACGCAGGATTGCTTGACTTCAAGCATCAGATCTTGAACAATGGGTTCAAGATAAACTGGGCAATATTCCTTGCACAGGTGAAAACCTTTTTTGGCAAAGATTGACAAGACAAGGTGTCTTAGTTGGAGTCTGAGAATACTACCCTGAACAAGCTTTGTAAAACCACTGCCAACCCGGCTAAGAAGAAAGCAGCTGCAAAGGAGACTTTCTTCATTAAGAAGAAGAAATTTTACCCTTCTTATATCCCTGCTTCGCAATACCAACCCTGAGAGTACTCAAAAGAGGCAACAGCCTCCCAAGCAGCAGAAGACGCCACAGACTCCTAAAAACCAACCAGCTCCACAGACTCCACCTCCGCCTGTTTGATGACTTTTTCCTAGATAACATAGCCACTCTGCCTCTGGAGCCCCCCCCCCCCAGCATTGCTGGCAGATTCTATCACTATGCCCACAGGTGGCATCTAATCACTTCAGAGCACTTGACCCTGAACATAATGGCGGAGGGGTACAGACTCTGCTGCCCTTCACAATGGTGAGGGAATATCCTTCTCAGCCTCCTCTCACTGCTTTTTTGCTACAAGAGGTCACCTCCCTGCTGTCAGGAGGGTGCCATAGGGGAGGTCCCAACATCCCAACAGGGAATGGATTTCTACTCTCCGTACTTTCTCATACCAAAGAAAACCGGGGGATTCAGACCCATCCTGGACCTCAGAAACCTAAACAAGTTTCTTGTCCGCAAGAAGTTCAAGATGGTCTATCTAGGGACCCTCCTACCCTATCTCCAGGTTCAGGACTGGCTCTGTTCTCTAGATCTCAAAGAAGGGTACCCACATATCTCTAGGAACAAGCAGGAATGTAATATTCACATATGGGTGAAGTCGGTACTGATGGAGCCCGCGCAAGAACGCTCCCCAGCGTCCAATAGGAAAGCTTTTGGGAGTATCCCACTGTGCCTTCCTGCCTTTGTGACTCTTCAGTTCTTCGTTTTCCACGGAGCCAGCAGGAAAAAGATCCTGTCACTGCAGAAAATTCTTTGGGATTTGTCATAAATTTTCCAAAATCCCACCTCACTCCAACTCATAAAGTTCATCGGAGCTTTACTGGACACACAACAATCCAGGGCGTTTCTCCCCCAACTCTGTTGTGCCCCTCTCATTGAGCTAACATCCCAAACACTCCTCCGAGACCATCTGACTGCCCAAGAAATGCTGCAGCTTCTGGGGAAAATGGCCTCAACAGTATTTGTCCCATATGCCTGCCTACATATGCGGACAGCCCGGTGGACTCTTGCTTCCCAATGGCTGCAGGCCTCAGGCCACCTCAGGGACAAGATCCAAGTCACTGCCTCTCTCACCACATCCCTCCAATGGTGGTGTTCCCCAGAAAATCTCCTCGTTGGGTCACCTTATCAAATGCCTCCACATCAATGCACCCTGAGATGGATGCCTCCAAACTTAGTTGGGGAACTCACTTGGACACTCTCTCTACACAAGGCCTCTGAACAATGCAGGAGTCACAGCTCCAGATCAATCTCCTGGAGCTTTGTGCTATCTCAAATGCCCTCAGGGTGTTTCAAGATCACCTCTGGGCACAAAGGGTCCTAGTCAGGACAGACAATCAGGTGGCATGTTCTCTGTGAACAAACAGGGCGGAATATGCTCTTGGCTTCTCTGTGAGGAGGTTCTCCACCTGTGGTCCTTTGCCATTTCTTATCAAATACACCTCCAAGCAGTGTATCTCCCAGGGAAGCTCAATGTCTTGGCAGACAAGCTGAATCAGATCCTTCTCCCCCACGAATGATCTCTCCATCCGGACGCAATGTGCTACATCTTTCAGACCTGGGAAACTCCAGACATAGATCTATTTGCCACTCCGCAGAATGCCAAGCGTCTCCACTTCTGCACCAGGACTCCGACGTCCAGCATCCAGCAGGTGGATGCTTTCCACCTGCATTGGGGTCAGGGTCTCCTGTATGCTTTCCCTCCCATACCCCTCACTCCCAAGATGCTTTTCAAGTTGCAAGCCGACAAGGGCTCTGTGATTCTCATAGCCCCTCACTGGCCACGTCAACCATGGTTCACTCTGCTGCTATGTCTGACTCAGATTCAGCCTCTACGATTGGGATCTGTGCCCGATCTCCTCTTCCAGGAAGATGGGACAGTGCTCCAACCCAATCCATGGTCTCTCTGTCTCATAGCCTGGCTGCTGAGAGCATAGCATTACAAGACTTTAACCTTACACAAGAGGTTAAGGAGATCCTTTTGGCTTCCAAGAAGCCATCCACCAGGCATTCATATTCTTTCAAGTGGCGTAGATTCTCTGTCTGGTGTTCCCAGAAAGATCTCAATCCTTTCTCTGCTCCCATGGAGGCACTTCTCCAGTATCTCCTCCACCTGTCCTCAACAGGTCTCAAGACCAACTCTGTGAGAGTTCATCTCGGTGCCATTGCGGCCTCTCATCATCAATTAGATGGACAGTCCATCTCTTCACAACCGCTAGTAGTGCACTTTATGAGAGGGCTTTTGCTGACCAAGCCACCCATAAAGCCACCTCTGGTGGCTTGGGATCTCAATGTCGTTCTAGCACAGCTTCTTAAGCTGCACCTTTGAACCATTGGCTATGACCCCACTAAAGTTCTTTTCATGGAAGGTTATCTTCCTTATTGCCCTTACTTCAGCTAGACGCATTAGTGAGCTTCAAGCTTTGGTAGCAGACCCACCTTATACCAGGTTTCACCATAACAAGGTCATCCTTGGGACTCACCTGTATTTCATGCCAAAAGTGGTGTCTCCTTTTCATTTGAATCGGTCAATTTACCTTTCTGTATTATTTCCTAGACTGCATGCGCCTAGAGCAAAAACAACCCTGCATATCCTTGACTTCAAGCGTGCATTGGCTTTTTATCTCCAGAGAATCTGAGATCACTGTAAAGCTTCACAATTGTTCATTTCCTTTGACCTTAGTCACCTGGGTCTCCCAGTATCTAAACATGTGCTCTTCAGATGGATAGCGGACTGCATTTCATTTGCTTATGACAAAGCAGGACTCTCCCTGGAAGGGAATGTCACTGCTCATAATGTTCGTGCCATGGCTACCTCAATGGCAGACCTACGCTCAGTAGCCATTGACAAAATTTGCGAGGCAGCAACTTGGTCTTCTGTCCATACTTTTGCTGCCCATTATTGTCTGGACAAGGACTCCCACCAGGATGTCATGTTTGGTGAAGCTGTTTTCCAGCACCTCTTTCATACTTAGGGGTAATCCTACTCTCCGTCCCGAATTTTATAGATACCAGACATCTATGAGGGATCCATGACCTTTTGAGGCCTACTCAGAGGTGAACCTCCATCAGTTCTGAGGTCCCTTCATCTAGCATCTGGTGAAGACTACATTCCTGCTTGTTCCTAGAGATAACATAGTTACTCACCTGTAACAGATGATCTTCAGGAACAGCAGGAATTTAGACTTCACAACCCACCCTCCTCCTCTAGGAATTGTAGGGTTTTCTTCTCTTACTCTCCTTTTTCTCAGCTACAAACTCAGCTGAAGAGAGGGAGTTGGTTAGGCAGGAAGGCAACCACGCAGGCGCAGTGGAGTGCTCCCAAAGGCTTTCCTATTGAACGCTGGGGAGCATTCCCGCTTGGGCTCTGTCGGTACTGACGTCAACCATATGTGAAGACTACATTCCTGCTGTTCCCAGAGATCATCTGTTACAGGTGAGTAACTACGCTTTATATACCACCTTTCGACACATCTAGTCTGTTTACATTGAACAGAAGAGCGCATTCATAAAACCAGCAGCTAAGAATACAGCAAACAGTAGAGAACATATTATACATTAGGACATAGTTGTAACATCAAACCTTCATGGCAACATGAATCATAGGTAACTATATATAGTAGAATGTGTCAACAGTATAAACATGAGATGGGAAACAGGTTTTGGACTCAGGTGGAGATTAGGCTGGGGGGACATAGTTAGTCTGGTGCCTTGGAGAAATGCTCAGAGAACAGGTACGTTTTTATTTTCTTTTGGAAATCTTTGAGATCTTGAGGTGCGCGAATGTCATCTGGTAGTGCATTCCAAAGTCTCAGGGCGAACAGGGAAAAAGCCCTCTTTGATGTTCCAGCATTGTGTTTCCGGTTGTCTGTAGGGATAGCAAGAGTAGTTTGGGTGCTGGTCCTTCTGGGTCGGTTGTCTGGTGGTCTTTCTATAAGGGTTTCTAGATGATCTGGTGATAGATGGTAGTGTGCTTTGAAGGTAGTGTTCAATACTTAACATGGGCTCTTATTTGAAGCCAATGGAGTTTACTGAGTTTCGGGGTAATATGCTCACGTTTGAGGGTGCCAGTTAGTACTCTTGTGGTGGTGTTTATGGCTATCTGCAGCAGGTGGATTGATGTGGCTTGTAATCCTTGTAGCAGGATGTTACAGAAGTCAGGGTGAGGCAGAGTTAAGGCTTGGAAAACTGTCCAGAAGTGGGTTTGGTCCAGGAGTGGTTTGAATACTTTGACTGTTCTGATTTTCTGATAGAAGAGGCTTATAGTGGTGTTCATGTGCTGAGTTAGAGTAAGACCCTGGTCCAGTGTGACCCCGAGGCAGGGCCCTACTGAGCCAGAATTGCACCCTGTGCGACTTGCATATCAGGCGCATGCCCCCTCCCCCCATACCTCCGTCCAGCCGCTGCCTGCAGCTGCTTCCACCCTCTGTTTTCCCCATGGTGGCACCGGCAGCAGGGCAAGAGCAGGCAGCGCTGGATGGAAGTATGGGGGAGGGCGAGGGCACACGCCCAATGTGCAAGTTGCCAGCAGCAGCAGATCTGATCCCTCCCTGCTCTGATGTTGCATCAGAGCAGGGAGGGATCAGACCTGCAGAAAGACTCTCGAAAAGGCTTAGGGGGTGCATTTCGGCTGCCTGCTGTTGCCCTGTCGCTGCTGAGAGAACAAAAAGTGGTGACGGCAGGGCAATAGCAGACAGCCGAAATGCGCCCCTTAAACCTTTACGCCCTGTGCGGCTGCACTGCTCACACAGGGCTAGGTACGGTACTGCCCCGAAGTATCTTACATTAGATTTAGTGTGAATCTTTTCTCCACCCATATCTACAAATGGTGGCAGTGAGAAACAGATCTCTGGTGACATGAAGTAGCTCCGTCTTTTGGTAGTTTAAGTTAAGATTATGTGTTTTAAGCCATTGCAAGACAGTGTAGAAGCAGTCTATCAGAGGAGTGTATACTGGAATAAGGGTGGAGATAGGGATATACAACATAATGTCATCCACATATAAGTGATACAGGGCATTATGAGAGTGGATGATATTGCAGATAGGTTGAATGAATAGGTTAAACAGGAGTGCAGACAATGCAGATCCTTGAGGTACCCCTTAGGTTATGTTGGAAGGAGTGGCGGCTCTCCCATTTATATGTACTTGTGACACTTGAACTCCTCAAGTGGCTGAGGAAGTCTGTTTCAGAAGAACCTCATTCTGCTTATCTTCAGTGCCCTTTAACGCTGTGCTGTCCTCAGAGGTAGTTTTCTTGGGGGTGATGGTGGCTACTAAAGTGTCTATTTTGGGCATCTTTAAAGAGTGTGGGCCTGATATTCAGGTGCAGTATGGTCAGGCATGGTGCTTAAATGTCAGCATGATATTTAGTGGTAGTATCCGCATAAGAGCTGCAGCTGAATATCCGGGTTGATTGGTGCAATCCGGATAAGTGCCGACATTTTATCCATTCAGAACAATATTCAGTTAGCTCTTATCTGGTCTGCAACTTAGAACAGCTTTTCATGCAGCCTGAGTTGCCCAAATAAGTGCCTCCTAAAAATCCTGCTAACTGGAAAAGTTGGCACTTACCCAGATTGCCCAGATGCCACTCTTGATCTGCCCGCGGACTGCCCTTGCACTAACCACATAGTGCCAGGATGGTCTGGAGATATTCAGTGACACGATCCAGATAGTGCTCTTCAATACTGCAGTCAGCATCCTTAACTGGACAGCCTCCTGCTGCCTGGCTAGCTAAGGGTTCTGGTTATCCTCATGTTATCTACTCCATCCTGGGTATCTACTCTATTGCAGATTTTAGTATCATCTGCAAAGAGGCAAACCTTACCCGATAGCCGTTCCACAATATCACTAACAAAGATGCTAAAAAGAATTAGACCAACGACAGATCCCTGCGGCACACCACTGGTAACCTCCTCCTCCTCAGAGTGAGCTCCATTTACCTGTACCCTTGGTCACCTCCCACTCAACCAATTTCTAACCCAGTCACTTTAGGATCCATACCTAGGGTGCTCAGTTTGTTTATAAGTGGCCTGTGTGGAACAGTGTCAAAGGCTTTACTGAAATCTAAGTACGCCACATCTAGGGCTCTCTCTTGGTCCATCTCCCTGGTCACCCCGTCAAAGAAATCAATCGGATTTGTCTGACAAGACCTGCCTCTGGTAAACCCATGCTGCCTCGGATCCTGCAATCCATTGGACTCCAGAAACCTCACTATCCTCCCTTTTAGCAGTGTTTCCAATAATTTACTCACCACAAAGGTTAGACTAAGCTGCCTGTAATTTTCAACTTCATCCTTACCTTCACTTTTGTGTAAAGGGACCACATGTGTCTTGCTCTAGTCCTCTGAGACCACTCCCAACTCTAAAGAAGCTTTAAAAGGTCAGTCAGTGGAGCCGCTAGAATGTCCCCAAGTTCCTTCAATATTCTTGGATGTATCCCATCTGTTCCCATTGCTTTGTCAACTTTTAGTTTTATCTAGTTCCTCACGAACACAGCCTTCTGAAAATCATTCAAGATCCCCGTCACTTTATTCCTATTTGTGGATGTTTTCTGAGGTTCTGCTCCTGGCCCTTCATCTGTGAACATGGAACAGAAATATTTGTTAAGCAATTCCGCTTTATCTTCATCACCTTCTATATATTCCTCCCCTTCACTCTTGAGTCTGACAGTACCACTTTTACACTTCCTTCTCTCATAACATATCTGAAAAATGTCTTATCCTCCCATTTTATTGCACTGGCTATTTCTTCTTCTTTTTGTGTCTTTGCTTTCCTGACTACTTTGCTGGCTTCTCTAAGTTTTCCCAAATGTAGATGCTTGTCTTCCTCTCTCTGTGATCTCTTGTATTTTATGATGGCCACTCTCTTTTTCTTTACTTTTTCAGCTACTTCTTTTGAGAACCATAGCAGCCTCCTTTTCCTTTTATATTTATTTACCTGTCTAACAAAAAGGTTTGCTGCACTTAAAATATATCCTTTCAGTTTTGCCCATTGCTTTTCTGTATCCCCCAGCTGTTCGCATCCCACTAATGACTCCTTGAGGTATTGTCCCATCTTGGCAAAGTTAGTTTTCCTGTAGTCTAAGACCCTCACTTTTGAATGGATTTTATCAGCCCTATTCTTAATACTGAACCACACCATCTGGTGATCACTGGATGAGAGATGATCTCCCACTATGACATCAGAAACACTTTTCCCATTGGTAAGCACTAAGTCCAGTATGGCCCCTTCACGTGTGGATTCTGTTACCAATAGCTGGAATAGTTCTCCCTATAGAGAATCTAGGATCTCCTTTCTTCTAGGTGACACTTCAGCAAGGGTATGCCAATGAACATCCTGCGTATGTCTTCTATTAAATCCTAATCCACTTTACCCTGTGAGGGAGATCTGTATATCACACCAATGCAAATGGATTTCCCTTTCCCTCTTTCTCGTTTAACCCACTGTGCCTCCTTGCTCCCTTTTAAGCCCTGAATTTCTGTAGCTTTAATACTATTTGTTACATACCTCGTATACTGCAACTCCTCCTCCCCTTCTTCCTACCCTGTGCTTCCTGAATAAATTATAGCCTGGTATAATTACATCCCAATCATGGTTGTCCTTGAACCATATCTCCATAATTGCCACTAAATCCAAGTCAACCTCTAACATTAAATCCTCAACATCTGGGATCTTATTTCCCATACTACGGCCATTTTTACATACTGCTTTCCAGATGTTGCCCTTTTACCTATTTCTACAAAGGTATTTAATGTTTCACTTACCTGGGGACTTTCTTCACCTATCCCCAACGAATCTAGTTTAAAGCCCTGTTCAGTAGGTTGCCAGTCTGCTGCAGAAGACACTTCGAACCTTCTTGGATAGATGAATGCCATTTCTGCTCTGCAGCCCTTGGAACAGTTTTGTGATGTTTTTCCATCTTGATTAGATTGTAAGCTCTGATGATTAGTAGTAGTAGTAGCTTTGGGAGCCACACTCCCCCATAGGGCCTTCCTGTGGGCAGGAGAATTCAAGTGAGAAAGCACTGACTTGTGATCAGAATTGAGCCCCCATCACAGGCTGGGCAGCTAAAGTGCTGTTGGTGCAACAAAAGCTGTTGCAATCCCGCATCATCAACTGAACTTGGAACTGCCTACCTGCATAAACACAGCTCCGACGTAGTCCCCAGTACTCACCCAGTGGCTTGTTCCAGTGATGGAATACCACCTCCATCTGATGGTCAGACTGCCAAATTGCACAGCCGGTCAGCCACTGGCACTCAGCACTCCTTGCTACCTCTTTTTCCCTCTGTCCATGGCTGCCAGCTCGCTTATTTTTGTTTTGTTTTGTTTTGTTTTTCAAAATATTGCTGGTGCAACAACCAAGCAGTAAAATAAGCTTTGAGAGTCCTACAGCCACAGCCAAAAAAGTAGGGAGGGCGCATACCCAACGCGAGGGTCCCAGAGGGAAAACTTAAGTGTACCCTACAGCCCCCCTGGAAAGGCTTGACTGATTCAAGAGCCACTCCTTGACCCGCCCCCTCCCTCAGCCAAGGCTACTATGCCAGTCTTGAGAGCCAAATCCCTGTGGTCCAGACCCATCATCTGTGAACTCGACTGGGGGAGACAGCATACCAGATGCAGCAGAACATCTTGCACCTTCTCTAACAAGGGAATCGGCTTGCAGACTGCTGTTTTAGGAGCACTGGGATGAGCTTGAATAGGAAGCCTGCTACCCTTTGGGAGCAATCCCTCAACCACGAAAGACAGCTGCAAGCCTGCTGTTCTGGGATATGGGCTCAACTTGCAGGCCCAGAGAGCCTTGATTTTGCTAGACCAGTACAACATGGGCCACCATCTGCTGGAGGCAGAGAATATTAAAGTATATCCTGAAGGCATAGACCCTTATAGACTGAAATAATGTCATTATTAAGCTGTGTTCTCTGCCTCCATATGCTGGCAAGGTGACATAAACCTGTGCATCTGGACTAGTCTAGCAGGATGATAAGGGAATCAATTTTTCTTGTACCAATGCATTTATTTATAGCATCTTTCACACCTGCCTCATCCGCCATGCTGCTTAATGGAGTGATTCAGGACTGAGGCATTGAATTATCATATCTGATTTGAAAATGTTCCTCCTCGCTAGGTTCCAGATCTCCTCCTCCTCTTAATTATCATACAACTATGACCTAGCGACAAATCCTATTGAAGCTTTGTTTAATCACAATAGAAACACGAACCTTCATGGGAGGTGCATGTCAACATAAGGTCAGGAGTGTCACGTTTAAGGTTTCTCTAGCGTTCATGTTTAATTTGACTGTCATGCATAAAAGTGAGTAATGTCATCATTGCTTCTTTGCGCTAGTTATGCTTAGGAATTTAAATACAGTTAAATTCTCCAGGAACAAGCAGGAAGTTGGTCCTCATATATGGGTGACGTCGGCGCCGATGGAGCCCTCATGGAAGCATCTCTCCAGCTTTCAAAGAAAACCTTTGGGAGATGTGACCAGGCATGCATGGTCCTCTTCCCACCCAAGGGTGCCATCTTGCTCAGTCTCCTCTTTTCCGCGGAGCCCAACAGGAGTCTGTCTTTTTCCCCCAGAAAAAATTGATTAAATTGTGTGAAAAAACATTTTTTGTCTATCTGGTTGCGACCGGTCCCTTTCCCGCCTCTGAGCGTGCTTGCCCCGGCATCACGTCCTGGAATCGTACTAGGTTTTTCCATCCACTGGCCGCTCCGAGGATCTTCGACCTCGCCGGGGTACTTTTTCCCCCAACGGCCAGCAGGTTCAAAAAGTGTGATCGGTATGATAAAAACATGTCTCTTACCGACACACACTATTGCTGCCTCCGGTGTCTAGGGGCTGACCACGACCCGGAGATCTGCTCCCTCTGTATAAAGATGTCAGCGAAGGCCATCCAGCGTCATCAGCAGAAGCAAAATGACATCTTCCACGGGCTAGACTCTACCCCGGTAGCCAAGGCCCTGCATGTGTCCTCCGAATCACCTAATGTCCTTGCAGTACCCGATCGGGACTGCGGACATTCTGACAAGGGTTCCCTAGAGTGGGAACACAAAAAGAAGAAGAAATACTTGATAACCTCATCCCGGGACTCGGACACACCGGACAAGTCCCGTGCCAGGTTCCGCAACCCATGGAGGGAACTCAAGGTGTCGGAGTGGGAGCGACCAGCCAAAGTTCCCTGAATAGATGCGGAGGCTTCCATCGAGGACTCCCTCCTCACCGACGCCAGACCCGGTGATCCCAGTGTCCGCGTTGAAGGTTGCACCTCCTGGGTGGGAAACCAGGATGATGGCGCTGGAACATAATCTGACTGCCTTCCTCGCCACACAGCAGGCGCCGATGCCCGGCACCGCCGGAGTGTCCAACAAGACCACAGGGACCTCGTCACAGAGGACTCCCCTGATCGCCAAGCCAATCCTCATGAGCCTGGAGCCTCGAATTGATCCTTGGCAAGGATCTCAATCTCGCTCCCACTCCTCAGGAGTGAGATCCTCCCCAGCGAACGCTCATGGCTCCAGCCACATAGTAGCCATGGGCCAAGTCAGCCGCCAAGTCCTCCACAGAGAGTCCGAGGACGAGGCATCCCTGTAGAGGCGGAAGCACTGCGACCTCCCATTGGACCCATCTCCCCTGACATCGTGGCATCTGTCCCCGCCCAAGGGCACATCATTCCTCAAATTTGTCCAGGATATGTCGAAGGCTTTGTTCTTCAACACTGAGTCAGAAGAATACCCTTGTACGGAGGAACTTGAAATCCTCCAATACAAGACCCCACCCAAGGAGGCCTTGACGGTTCCTGTCCCCACCATCCTCGGGTGGCTGCTCCTTCGCATGTGGGAAACACTGGCGTCGGTACCTATAGTTAGCCGATGCCTGGACACCATGTACTAACTTTAGTGGTGCTCCGGCTTCCGTAAGTCACACAAGAACCAAATAAAGATAAACTGCCACGACTTCCGGTGACGTCAGGGAGCATGGTGGCAGCTCTCTGAGGGAGCTCCGGGGCGCTGGTGAAATAAGCTATAAAACGAGCGACCCTACCCTAACAGAAGAGCGAGCAAATAGAGCCAGACACCCCTGCTACCGGAGCGGATGTTGGTAAAAAAGCGGCTGTCGGTTTACCACTCCTCATACGCCGAGGCGGAGGAGCAGGGGAAGGAGGGCCACGCAGACATCATGGCGGATGAGGTGGCAGAGCGGTCCGACTCGGATGGGGAATCCGATGATGGACCGGACTCGCTGGGGAGCCTGAAGGAGTGGCTCACCGCTTTCAAAGAGGAGCTGAAGGCTGAGATGGGCTCCTTCAAGAAAGATCTGAAGGAGACGTTGGCCACGCTAAAGCAGGACATGAAGGAGCTAGGGGCCCGGGTGGAGGCCACAGAGGAGCGGTTGGAGCACCAGGCAGAGATGACAAATGATCTGCAGGCTGGTTGGGCAGAGCTACGACAGGCCCAGAACCTGCTTCAGGCGAAAACTGAAGACCTAGAAGATAGATCTCGAAGGTGTAATGTGCGGGTGCGGGGCCTTCCGGAGGAGCAGCGCTTCCAGGACTGTGAGGCGACGCTGACACGGCTGTTTGCCGCTATCCTGCAAGAGGCAGACACTGAAGGAGAATGGGAGGGAAAACCGATGCCTATGGACAGAGCTCATCGGAGCTTGGGCCCTCCCCGGGAGAATAAGCCACGCGATGTGATAGCGTGCATGAGTTCCTTTAAGTTGAAGGAGCGACTCCTAACCGCGGCGCGGAAGCTCGGCCCGTACAAGTGGGAAGGGGCAAGGATCGAGCTCTACCAGGATCTCTCTGCGGGCACGTTGCAACGGAGGTGGGAGCTGAGAGGAGTCACATCGTTGCTGCGCAGAGAAGGATGGCGCTATAAATGGCTTTACCCTTTTGTACTGCTGGTGACAGTAAAGGGCAGCACCCGCCGGATTCAGAGTGCGGAGGGAGCCTGGCAGATACTGCGGGACCTGGGTGTGGAGAATATCCTGGAGACTCAATTGGGAGGTCCGCCTAAGGAGCAACGCTCATCCGCACGGAGTGCAAGACTGAAATGGCAGAGAGTGGAGAGCAAGAGCAGGCGGTTGACCAGGCTCTCCAGAGGCAAAGAACAGGCGCCGGCGGTGGGGGAGACCGGAGACTGAGCGGAGACGAGGACGCCGGCCGTGCCGGGAGGACTTTGGATCGTTATGAACTGGCATGGTGGTAACTTATAGACAAACCATGGGTCTCTTACTGTTTATTGGGTGAATCAGGGTGGAAACGGGGTGGTAACATTACTGTAAATATGGCTATGCATGGAAGGAACGGGGGGTCAGGGGAGGGGGGGAAAAGAGGGGGGAGGCGAGGGGGCTGGGTGAAGGTAGGGGGGCAATTAATTTTGCCAGGTGTGTGTGGGGGCTGGCGGGGGGGCATGGGAGGGGGGGAGGGGCATAGAAGGGGTACCTGGGGTGAGTAGGGGATGGTTGATGAGCAGGGCAGAAGGGGGCGGGTTAAGGTGGGTAGTGGAAGCGCCCGGGGAGCGTCACTGGGGGGTCAGGGTAACTCCGGAGGGAGTGGAAATGCAGGGGGGGGATGGGGGGGAGGGGAGGGGGGAGGAGGTGGAAAGCGGGGTTTCGTAGGTAATGGAGGGGGGGTAGGGGTGGCTGAAAGGTCCCAATGGGGAGGATAAGGTCTATTAATGCCAAAGGGCTGAACAATCCCCGGAAACGGCAGCAGCTGTATCGAGAGGCCACTAGGTTGGACTGGGAGGTGGTGCTCGTGCAGGAAACCCATTCCTTATCGTCACTCCAGTCCAGTCCCTTACTTCTGGGTTGCGCAACCCTTCCAGCAGCTTGGAGGCTGAGCCCAACCTTTTTGGGGATGGAGGCAGGGAGAACAGGTTACTCTGGCAGGGAGAACAGGTTACTCTGGCAGGGAGAACAGGTTACTCTGGTTAACCTTTATGCCCCGAATGAGCGGCAGGGGCAGTTTTGGAGAGGGGTGCAGGAGCTGTTGGCTAGGCACGTGCAAGGGAAGCTTATTCTGGGGGGTGATTTTAATTTGGCTCTCCACCCTAGATGGGACTGCCAAGCGGGGGGGGGGGGGGATGGGAAGGACAACATCCGAAGGGTTCTACAGAGCATTATGGAAGCTTATCAGCTGGGTGATGTGTGGAGGCAGCAGCACAAGGGGAGTAGAGAGTACACTTTTTACTCCGCACCCCATGACAGCTATAGTCGGATCGACTATATCCTGATGGCTGCTGGATGGAGCCCTAGGATTCAGGAAGCGGCCATAGGGAATATCACATGGTCCGATCATGCTCCAACGTGGGTGAGTGTTGGGGGCCCTCGGGATGGTGGGGGAGTGAGATTTTGGAGGCTCAATGAAAGTCTACTCAAGAGAGAGGAGGTGGTGAAGGATGTTAAGGAATGTCTGAAGAAGTACTGGAGCCTTAATGATACGGGCGATGTGGGGGAGGTGGGATTGTGGGAGGGTATGAAGGCGGTGGTGAGGGGGCGATTGGTGATGTGGTCCTCTAGATTTAAAAAGTAGCGGCTGGCCCGGGAGGAGGAATTGCAAAAAGAGATCAAGCAGGTGGCCGAGAGTTGCCAAGGTCGGGGGAACAAGCGCGACTTTAAGCGCCTCAATCAGCTGAGGATGGAGCTTCAGAAATTGCAAGTGGATGAGATCGTGTTCCAGATGGCCAAGTTGAAACAGTGTTATTATGAATGGGGGGATAGGGCTGGGAAAATGTTGGCCAACAAACTGCGGAAGTGGGAGGCTCAGACCGCTATAGTGGGGCTGATGGGGAACGGAGGGGAACAGTTGCGGTCGGAGAAGCAAATTGGGGAGCGTTTTTGCCAATTCTACAGGGACCTTTACCGGAAAGGGGAGGGGGGGAGGCCGGGGCTCGGGGAGGAATATTTAAAGGATATAGAGCTGCAGAGCCTGGGGGAGGGGGATGCTCAGGACTTGGAGGTTGACATCACCCGGGAGGAGGTGGTGCAGGCCCTGCGGGCGTTGCCAGCGGGGAAGGCCCCGGGCCTGGACGGCCTGACGGGGGCCTTCTACAAAACCTTTCGGGAGGAATTGTTGGACAGGCTGGTTCGGGTGGTGAATGGGGTGCAGCAGGAGGGGGGAGGCCTTTCGGTGGATATGCTTACAGCGGGCATAACGGTCCTGCCCAAGGGTGGCAGGGATCCGATGCAGTGCGGGTCCTACCGTCCCATCTCCCTGATCAATGTGGATGTTAAAATCCTCGCCAAAGTGTTGGCTAACAGGTTAGCTCCGAAGATGCCTGGGCTGATAGGGATAGACCAAACTGGATTTATAATGGGGAGGCAGGCCTCGGATAATATAAAGAGGGTGTTGGAAGCGGTGTGGTGGGGGGCGCATGCACAAGGGGTAGAGGCTATGTTGCTGTCAATTGACGCTGAGAAAGCGTTTGATAGGGTGGACTGGGATTTTTTGTTTCACGTCATGCGGCAGATGGGGATAGGCCCTAAATACATGCGGTGGGTACAAGCGCTATATAGGGGCCCGAGGGCGTGGGTTAAAATCAACGGGCGATATACTGAGACCTTGGAACTGGAAAGGGGGACCCGTCAGGGGTGCCCATTGTCCCCGCTGCTTTTTTGCTATTGCCATTGAGCCTCTGGCGAGCGCAATTAGAGGAAGTAGGGGGGTATGGGGGCTACAGAAGGGGGGCGGACACCATAAAATATCCCTTTTTGCCGATGATGGTACTTATGGTGGTGACGCAGCCTGATGAGTCCCTACCAGAGATTTTGCGACAGCTAGGGAGGTATGGGGAAGTATTGGGGTTTAAGGTGAACCCGGACAAGACTGAGGCCCTGAATATAAATATGGCCATTCACGGGTGGAAAAGTTGCAGCGGGCTTACCCGTTCAAGTGGGCGGAGAGAGCGATTCGATATTTGGGGGTCAACATCACTCCCCAGCCCGGGGGGATGTATGGGGCTAACTATGGTAAACTGTGGAAGGAGATAGAACAGGACTTGCAGCAGTGGAGGAGCTATGAAGTGTCTTGGCTGGGAAGGATAGCGTCAGTCAAAATGAATGTCCTCCCGAGAGTGCTGTATTATTTTCAGGCACTGCCGGTGGCCATCCCGGGAGCACATTTGTGTCGCTTGCAGCGGAAAGTGAACCAGTTTATCTGGCGGCGACGTCCACCTAGGATAGCACGTGCGGTGATGTATCAGAGGAGGGAGGAGGGGGGTTTGGGGGTGCCCAACATGCAGGCCTATTATTGGGCTGCCCAGGCCCGCCATGTGATGGATTGGCGTGAAGGTGGGGAGGGAAAGAACTATGTGGAGATGGAGAAGGTTTGTGGGGGGGGGGGGTGGTCCTTAGCAGGACTCCCATGGATGGGGCGGGGGAGAGAGGGGTGGAGGTGCGGGCAAATCCATATGTGAGCCATGTTCTCCATGAATGGGATAAGCTTAGAGGGGCGGCGGGGGGGTGCACTTTTCATTGATGAGGGAGCTATGCCATACAGAAGAGTCCCACCCCGGGAGGGAAGGGGGGGGATATCGAAGGTGGGCGCGAGGGGGGTTGAAGTGCTTCTACCAATTTATCGATTGGGGGGAGTGGGTGCCATTTGAGGCATTACAAGAGCAGTATGGGCTACGGGAAGGGGATCGTTTTTACTATGGGCAAGTGGTGAACTTCCTGCGGCGGAAATTAGGGAAAGCAGGCCTCGAGCGGGACTATACCCCATTAGAGGTGGTTTGGTATGGGAAGAGGACATCCCCGGGGTTAATTTCGGCGTTGTATAAGGCTATACAAGGGCCCCTGGGGGGGAAGCACAGATACATGCGGGAGTGGGAGGGGGACCTGGGGGTGGAACTAGATGAGGGCCAATGGAAGAATGTTTTCGACCAGATGAGGCTGATGCCTCTGTCAATAGCTATTCAGGAGAATTGGTGCAAGGTGGTTATGCGGTGGTACTATACCCCGGCCCGTTTGCATCGGATGTTTTCCCGAGTGTCTAATCTGTGTTGGCGGGGGTGCGGGGAGGTGGGCACGTTTTTCCATATTTGGTGGACATGCCCACGAATACAGAGATATTGGGGGACGATCCGGGATTGGATAAGGGAGGTGGTGGGGCGGGAGGTGCCGCTTGACCCAAGTGGGTATTTAATGGGGTGGTGGAGGGAAGGGGGGCCGGCTCAAGATAAAAGGCAGGTAATGGCGTGCCTGAGCGCGGCCTGATGCGAGCTGGCTTATCGCTGGAGGCAGCGGGACGCACCGCAGGTGGAGCACTGTGTGGAGCGCCTCCAGCAAGTGTACCTAATGGAAAAACTGACTGCAGCACGAAGGCAAAGGGTGGATAGATTTGAGAAGCAGTGGGACAAGGTGTTGCTTTACCTACGGAAGGATTCCCTGCAATAGCGGGGGGTAAGAACAAAATGGGTGGGGGGAAAGGGGGGGGGAGGGTGGGGAGGGGTGGAGGTTCCAAGGGGGGACTAGGGGGGGTAAAGGGGGGAGACAGGGGGGGAGGGATGGGGGCTAGGGGGGTGGGGGGAAGGAGGGGGTAGGCCTAGATGGGAGGGAAGTGGGGAAGAAAAGATGGGCAGGGGGGGGATGAGGGCGGGGGGGGGGGGGTAACTGTTAAAGATGCTGGCAGGGGTAGTCGAAGGCTCTTGCTTATATATAAACAATTCCATAAGGGGGGACATGGATGTTTGTATTTTGCTGTTTTCATGTTGGATGCGGCCCCATCTGTACTTTTTGGGCATGGAGGAGGGAGCTGCTTAAGTGTGGGGAATCAAGCGGGGTGGGAGAGGCTGTTATACGGTGCTCTAGGGTGGGCTGGATGGGAGGGGGTCAGCTATTGTAAGAGGACAACTTTCTTATGTCTAGACGGGGCACTGTTACAAAGTGTGTTATTGACGATGCAATGTCTGTTATTGAGTTTGCGATGGAATTGTTGCCAATAAAAAGTTAAATACAAAAAAAAAAAAAAAAAAGATAAACTGACACACACCTCCAAGGTGGTGGAGTCGACTATGCACTGGCAGAAGAGCCAGAAGATACACTCCTCTATGTCCCCGGGTAGGGAGTCCTGTGCCTTCGACGCCCTTGGCCGCAAATGCTACTAGTGCTCGATGCTGGCCTCCCGAATACAAGCCTACCAGCTGTATATCAGCATGTATCTTCGGGACCTGACCAAGAAACTCGCAGGTTTCTCAGCGGGCCTTGGAGGGGACCACATTCAATGGTTCCAAACCCTCACAAAGTCCATCGGGGAGTGCTCAAAATATATGTCTCAAGCTGCCTACGATGGCTTTGAGTCAAACGCAAGGGTAGCTGCCATGGGTATTGGCGCTCGACACCAAGCCTGGTTTGAGCAATGGGTCCAGGAGAAACTCCTTGACATCCCCTGCCTCAGTGAAATCCTGTTCGGCAAGCCGATGGAGGAGAAGGCGGCGGAGATCGAGACAGAGTACCTCACAAGGACTCTGCTCTCCAGGAAGATCTCCACCATCCCTAAGAAGAAACCACCAGAGAAGAGGCCCCCATTCCAGAGAAAGGGTCAACCTTACCGAGGCTACTCCCACTATCAGACTCCACAACAGTGTCACCAGAGCAAGGGAGTGGGCCAGGGCCCTCACAAGCCTAAGGACTCCAAGCCCCAGACCGTGGCTCCTGCGCAGCTGGGGATGGGTTTTTGACTCCCTGAGCATAGCCTCTCCACCTTTGGAGGAGCAACTACCATCGGTGGCCTACTATCATCACCACTGATGCATCATCACTCCAAGTAGACACAGAAGACTGTCTCTTGATATTCACCTGGACCAGACGCCGCCTCCTTTATTTCCAGGAGAGACCTCTCGTACTCCTCTGCACCAGGCCCTGCTATTACAGGAACACACAGATCTCCTCATTGACAGAGCCTTGGAACCAGTACCCCCATCACCTCAAGGGCAAGGAGTTCTACTCCCGGTATTTTCTGGTCCCAAAAAGAACAGGGGACCAAAACCTGAACAAGTTCCTGATGCGGGAGAAGTTCAAGATGCTCTACTTTGGAATATTGCTGCCATACCTCCAGAAAGGAGATTGGCTATGCTCCTTAGACCTAAAGGATGCTTATACGCACATCCTCATTCATCCCAGCCACAGCCAGTACTTAAAATTCATGGCCTTGGGCGACCACTACCAGTACAGAGTACTACCCTTCGGTTTAACCTCCGCTCCAAGAGTCTTCACCAAATGCCTGGCAGTAGTGGCCGTCTACCTCTGTCTCCAAGGGGACTTCATCTGCCCTTATCTGGATGACTGGCTTGTAAAGGGAGACATGGCCACCGAAATGCAACAGGCCACAACCCACACCATCAGTGTCCTACAGTATCTGGGGTTTGATAAACCATCCCAAGTCCCACCTCACTCCGACACAGGGCTTGGAGTTCATAGGGGCTCAACTGGACACTCTTCAGGCCAAGGCCTTTCTTCCCTGTGGCTCTAGGCATCAAGGTGCAACACCGCCATGCATTGTTGGTGTGGTCCATGCTCCACCTGCTGGGTCACATGATATCCACAATCCATGTGGTTTCCAACGCCCACCTTCACATGCGGGCGGCCCAGTGGTGCCTCTGCTCCCAGTGGACACAAGCCACAGGCAGGCTCCAGGACGAAGTCTTAGTGTCCCGCAAGCTAGCAGAGTCACTCAACTGGTGGCAGGCCACACAGCACCTGCAGGAGGGAATGCCCTTCCAGTCCCTAAATCCCCAGAGGGTCCTTAATATGGATGTCTCCTTACTGGGCTGGGGTGCCCATTGCGAGGAACTCTGCACACAGGGCAACTGGTCCCTAACGGAGAGTCAGCAGCAGATCAACCTGCTGGAGCTCAGGGCCATTTTCTGGTGATCAGAGCGTTTCACCACCGCCTGCAGCACCAGTCAGTGCTGGTCCAAACGGACAACCAGGTCGCA
Source organism: Ichthyophis bannanicus (assembly GCA_033557465.1). NCBI lineage: Eukaryota > Metazoa > Chordata > Amphibia > Gymnophiona > Ichthyophiidae > Ichthyophis > Ichthyophis bannanicus. Next base: position 618,118,491 of record CM066031.1, on the reverse strand, counting down.
GTTTTCTGCCTGAACAAAAAAGGGGGCACAGGGTCTTACTGCCTCTTCCAGTACCCGATCAGAGAAAGGAATGCTCCTCAGGGCGGTGTATCTCCCAGGTCAAGACAGTGCCCTAGCGAACAGGCTGAGCAGGCTTTTTCAGCCACATGAATGGCGACTATACTCCAGGGTGGCACTGCGGCCCTTCCAACTCTAGGACACCCCAAGTCTGGACCTCTCTGTCTGCCCAATAAAAGTTCAGCTGTCCCGCATCTGCTGTCACCAGCTGCACCCGTCCCGGGTAGCGGCAGACGCCTTCCTCATCTCATGGTCGGAGAACCTCCGGTACGCCTTCCCTCCCATGCCACTAATTGCCCGGACCCTCTTCAGGGTCCTGTGGGATAAGGCTTCTCTGATCCTGGTAGCCCTGCAGTGGCCCAGGCAGCCTTGGTGCCCTCTGTTGCTCCGCCTCTCGACGGAGCCTCAGTCCCTCCGGGGAATGCCCCAGGGCTACTTACTCAGGAGGAGGGCTCCCTTCTCCACCCCAACCTAGGGTCCCTGACATTAACAGCATGGTTGCTGAATGGGTAACCTTGGCCCCCTTCAACCTCCCAAGGGAGTTGGAGGAGGTCCTCCTGGCGTCTCGTAAGAACTCCACGAGATGGGCCTACACCTTCAAATGGCGCAGATTCAAAGTGTGTGTGCAGAGCAGCAGATTGACCCATTCTCTTGCCGTGTGCACATGGTGCTGCAGTACTTGCTTCATCTCTTGAAAGCTGGACTCAAGTCCAACTCCGTTAGGGTGCACCTGTCTGCGCTCTCGGCACATCATCATTCTATGGAGGGTAAACCCTTCTCTGCTCAGCCCCTCATTACTCAGTTCATGCGGGGCCGCCTCCTAAGCCTTCCATCCGCCTGCCCCTGGCAGAATGGGCCCTCAATGTGGTCTTGACGTGGTTCACCAAGCTGCCATTTGAGCTTCTCGCTCCTGCCATATGCGTTACCTCTCCTAGAAGGTTGTCTTCCTGGTGGCGCTCACCACTGCACGCAGAGTCAGCAAGCTTAAGGCATTGGTGGCTGAGCCACCCTACACCAGGTTTTACAAGAACAGGATTGTGCTTCGAACCCACCCTAAATTCCTTCCGAAGGTAGTGTCTGTGGTTCACCTCAATCAGGAGGTGGTGCTCCCCACCTTCTTTCCACAGCCTCAGACCGACTGGGCGACAGCTGTTCTCCATACTCTGGATTGTAAGAGGGCCCTGTCCTACCTGTAACATAACCAGAGCCACTACAAAGCCCACAGCTTTTCGTTTCCTACGACTCCAGTCGCCTGGGAGAAGCTGTTATCAAGCGGACGCTGTCCACCTGGGTGGCAGACTGCATCGCCTTCACCCACGATCAGACGGGGCTCTCGTTGGAGCGCTGGGTCACAGCACACAACGTCAGGGATATGGCAACATCGGTTGCAAGCTTGCACTCTGTCCCTATGACAGCCATCTGCCAGGCCGCCACCTGGTCCTCAGTCCACACCTTTGCAGTTCACTGTTGCCTGGGGAGGGTCCTGATGGGACAGCGCCTTCGGCCAGGCCGTACTCCGTAATTTCTTTGGGGTCTAGGCAACTCCTACCCTTCAACCCTTCTGTGTTCATGCTACTGGAGTGATGGTTCTCCCTGGACTCTGGGGTTCTTAGAGTCTTTCTTCAGACTCGCTTGTGGCTGCTCACGGTTTGGCTGTGTTTTTCTACAGGTTCCCGGTAGCCTGTAGCTAGGGAGTCCCATATGTGAGGACTGACTTGTGCTTGTTCCTGGAGAAAGCATAGTTACTCACCTGTAACAGGTGTTCTCCGGGGACAGCAAGAATCAGTTCTCACAACCCTCCCTCCTTCCCGTGGAATTGCTGTATTTTTGCAATCTTCTTTTGTCGGCTCTAGCTATCTGTATTTGTAATCACATTCCTTCTTAGATAGTTTTTGTGGTCTTAAGAATGTAGCTTCCATTGTCTGCTGATCGTCATATTCATTTGTTCCCAAAATAATGCTTTGCCTTACTCCCTCCCTGCATGTATAGTTCAAATTTAAAAGATAAGATATGAGTTTTGTATCCTGCCAAATACTTTTTTTGGTGTCTTTGCAGGGGGCATTTAGTGGCTGGAAGGTGGTTTTAAACGTTGACCAAACCAAAGAAGCAGGTTTCAAGCGTCTCCTGCAGTCAGGTGGAGCACAGGTATGCTAGCCTGGATCATATGAAAGTCATTTTTAATGCATGCACCATAGACAAAAAAAAAATTTTGCTTTGTACTCTACTATTTAAATAAATGACAAAAAATTGAAACAATTGAAAACCTTTCTATTCTGCAAATTCTTAGCCTTTACTCAAAATTACCACTCCTAGCCTGAGCATTGATGAATTAGATCATCTGTAATGATTGCTTCCCGTTTTACTTTTGTTTCTCAGCAATCTGCCTTATACTGCTTAGTAAAGGTGGAATAGATATACCACCTCTTTAAAGTCACCGTATTTAGCCAGAGTACTGATGTATTAATTAGACTTTATAAAATGATCCTGTTATTCTCTGTTCCTGTTCTTCTTTGTCTCCCTGTGTTCTGCCTTGAACTATTCTGTAAAGGAGGAATAGAAATACCACAGTTAAATTAAAATTCTTTTTTAAGTACATCCTATTTGAAAAACAAAAGGTGGGGTTATAAATGTATGATAGTAATTACTGCTATTTTCCTTTCTATAGGTGCTTCTAGGCCATCATACTTCGCTCTTTAGAGAAGCCACCCACCTTTTCGCTGACTTTAGTAAACTGAAACCAAATGATGTGAAGGTTAATGTGGCAGAGGCAGCTGAACAAGGAGTGAACTGCCTAAAACCTGAATACATTGCTGAATACCTCATGCAGGTGCCTAGTTTTGAAGTACAACTAAGCATTATGGCTTTAACAGGGTGAAGATAATGAATGTTGTTTGTATCCCTGCTTCTGCTAAAAGCATTGTGTAGAGTGCAAGTAAGGGAAGCGTTCTGATGTTATCATATTGTCTCGCCTACTAATATTTTTTCTCCGTGAACAAGCAGAAAGTAAGTCCTCACATATGGGTGACATCCCCTGACTGAGTTTGCGTGGGAATTCTCCCCAGATTCCATAGGAGGCCTTTGGGAGCTTCATTGCACATATGCACCTGCCTTCCCGCTCAACGGAGCCATCCGTACCTTGTGGAGCCCAGTGGACGTGTTGCCTATTGCCGTCGGAAACTGTCTACTATATTGTGCCCCATTGTGGGGTTTTTCATTTAATTCAAGTAGTTCTTTTCTTTTGCCTTTCCGCCTTTCTTCGGAGTTGTCGATTCCCATCGACACCAATTGTTTTTTCTTTTCTTTACTTTTCTCCGTACAGGGTCTTTTTCCTGCACATTTTTTGCAGGTTGCCTCAGACATTGTACCATTTGATTTAGTGGCTTCCGTCTTCCCAGCCATGTCCAAGCCAGCCAGTGAGTTTAAAAAATGCACCCAGTGTGCTCGTACCATTTCAGTGACGGATCACCATAACTGGTTCATCCAGTGCCTCAGGCCTGACCATGAGCCCTTTACTTGTAATCTATGTTTCCAGATGATAAGAAAAGTCTTGAAGAACCACGAGAAACAGCATGAGTCTCTCTTCTCCAGGAACAAGCAGGAAGTCTGTCCTCATATATGGGTGACATCGACGCCGACAGAGCCCGTGCAGAGCATTTCCCCAGCTTTCAAAGAAAGCCTTTGGGACAGGCTACCATGCATGCGTGGCCCCCTTCCCGCCCAAGGGTGCCATCTTACTCAGTCTTCTTTTTTCTGCGGAGCCCAACGTATGTCTGTCCTGTTTCTCTGGAAAAAATCCTTGCTATATCCTTAAAAGTTAGCTTATCCCTGGGGCGGAGCCAACCATGGAGCAGAATAGTTGCATAGAAGCACAGCTCCTGTTGTCATCAAAGAATCCTGAGTATTCTTCCTTTATATAGAATATCAGTGGACGCGTAGCTATCACAAATATATGTTGGAGATGTCGGTGCTAAAACTGACGCGCCTTGAATTTCAGCAGGGGACCAGATCGGCGCCGAAACGGTCTAAGCAGGAGGTAGGCTCCCCATAGAAAATGGCGGCATCGGAAAAGGATGTGGCAGTGGATGGCCTTCGAGAAATATTGACGGAGTTGAAGCAAGTAAAAGAGATGATAACTGCAAACGCGACTATTCTTGGACAGGTGCAACAAGAATTATGTACAGTTAAGGAAAACTTGTTGGATATAAATATGCGCCTGAATTCAGTGGAAACGTAAGTGCAAAGACAAGATGCTCACGCAGTTGGGGCCTTTCACAAAGCGTGTAGCAGTCCTGGAAAGCCAAACAGAGGATCAAAATAATTGAGCAAGAAGAAATAATATTTGAATGATTGGAGTGCCAGAAGGTGCAGAAGGTACTGACCCGATGGCATACCTGGAAAAGATGATATCGGTGTTGTTGCAAATAACATTTGCAAAACCGTTTGAATTGGAGCGTGCCCATCGGGTTCCCTCGCATAAGGCAAATAATACCAGATATCCAAGGCCAATTGTTATGAAGGTACTTAGATATCCTCAAGTTTGCAGATTCTGCAGACTACCAGAACACGTACACCATTGCAAATTCAAGGGCATGAAGTTACTTTATTTCCAGATCTGAGCAAACAAACAGAGGAGCGGCAGAAGCAGCTTCTGGCCTGTAGACCGCTGATGCAAAAGATTCAGGCAAGATATGGATTATATTACCCAGGGACAATGCGGGTAACGTTGCATAATACTACGCGGAACTTTGTTGATGCGGCAGCACTGAGAACCTTTTTACAAGAGCAAAGCGGCATGGAATCTTGACCTAATATAGGCAAATGTGAGGGTAATACACATTGACTTTTATTCCCTACAGGGGGGCTTGCAGAAATGTTTGGATTGTGTTATGATATAATTGTAAAACAAATGATAGGGAATAGAATTGGAGATTACATTAATTAAGTGAGAACTGATGATGTGGCTTCCTAATCAATAGTGCATAAATATCTAGTAAAATACAAGGTAATGATATAGAAAGAGCACACTGAAAATGTTAACCAAGATGGAAAGGAATGTAATAATTGTATTAGAGAAAGGAGAGTATAGACAGATAACAATGATAGAACTGGGGGATCGGTTCTGCATAGCGTGGATGGACTTCACCATACAGTTGATGTTAATATTAACTAAATGTTTGTACTGGTTGGACCGATCCAATGAAACGCCCGCTGTACAAGGGATAAGGAAAGGTGATTGTAGGAGATGCTTTGCTTATGGAAAAACGTTGATATGTAAGAATGGCTAATAACTTAGCTCTGCTCACTTTAAACATGAAAGGCATTATAAACCCCATCAAATGTAAGAAAATTTTAATGTATTGCCAACAGAAAAAAGCAGATATTGTATATCTGCAGGAAACATATTTATCTGAAAAAGAATCATACAAAGTGACATTGAGAATCTATCAAGTAGCTATTGCAGCACCAACCTTGAGCAAGAAAGGCAGAGTTTTGATATTGATACGAAAAGCTTTGTTGCCGATAATTACAGAAACTAAGGTAGATCCGAATGGGAGGTGGGCTAGAGCTACCCTGCAATTGGATCAAAATCTATATACATTAATGAATGTGTATGCGCCGAACCAAGACGATCCTAGTTTCTTTGCGCAAGTTGCTATGGAGTTAACTGAAGTAGCATCTACGAACATCATCTTGGGGGGAGACTTTAATCTTGTGTTAGATCCCCTTATCAATCAGAAGCCGTATAAATCACTCGGAAAAGTAAGATCTCATGTTGTGCTTCAGGGCATGATGGAACCTTTGGGTTTAGTTAATTCATGGCGTTTTTTACACCCAAATGCCCAGGAATACACATTCTACTCTCTACCGCATAATACTCAGACCAGAATTGACTTTTTTCTCGTAACAAACAAACTGATCCCACAGCTGACCTCTGATGAAATATATACAGGAACAGTATCAGATCACGCGGCGGTGTCCCTAGTGCTGTGCAAACATAGTTCACGGCAGGTTCAGTCAAGATGGACACTGGACAAGTCCCTACTGGCAGACAAAGACTTTGTGATCTACATACAAAATGAAATAAAAACGTATCTTCGATATAATTTGCCTTCAGATACGTTAGTTTGGGGATGGTGGAAAGCCTAAAGCAACCTTACGGGCGCATATAACAACTTTCTCAATACAAAAAAGGAAGAATAAAAGAAAGGAGCTAGAAGAATTGGACACTCAAAGGCGGGAGAACGACTCCTTGCTAGGAAAACTGACCCCATGGTCTTGATACGGTTACAAAAATTAAGATTCCAGTATAACTCCATCCTCAGAATAGATGCCCAGCGATGCATAAGAACACAAAAAAGTAAATACTATCATGAAAGTAACCGAGCAGGGCCCCTGCTGTCTAAGGCACTTAAAATGAAGGAAGCAGCAGCTTGTATCACAGCGTTACAAAATACATGGCGACCTTCTTGTCAAAGACATACAAATATTGGAGCGCTGCAGAGAATTTTATGCAAATCTTTATCAATCAGAGGCAACATGGGATGCTCATTCTTTTGAGGAATTGGTTTCCACTATTAAGGGACCAAAATTATCAGAAACCCAAATGCAGTCTCTGGAACAAGACATCAAGGTAATGGAAATCCAAAAGGCAATCAGACAGTTAGCCAGAGGTAAAGCTTCAGGCCCATATGGTATACCATTGGAATTCTATTATAAATTTCAAGAACAGATATTATCCGTGTTGCAGATCTATTACAGTGGATTGTATGAAGAAGACCCGGAGGTGGGAGCCTTAGCAGAAACTACTATTGTCATCCATCCAAAACCAGGGCGAGACCCTCAGAAGGTAGAAAATTACCGGCCCATTTCTTTGTTGAACGCTGATAACAAGATATATGCTAAAGTATTAGCCAACAGATTGGGCAAAGTTCTGAACACGATTATCCATACAGATCAATGTGGGTTTGTACCTGGAAGATCCACCACAGAAAATGGTCAACTGTTGGTGCATGTCTTGACTCAGGCCCAGTCGATGTAAGATCCGCTTATTGGGTTGAAAAAGCATTTGACAGACTCGAATGGCCTTTCCTGTTTCAGACACTAAGATGGTTCGGGATTAAGGAGCAATTTGTGAAAAGAATCTCGTTGTTGTATGCTAAACCTGCGGCGTGAATCGCGGCTAATTCAGCACTGTCCATACCTTTCAAGTTATACAGAGATACCAGACAAGGCTGTCCTCTTTCGCCACTTCTCTTTAATATAGCACTAGAGCTGTTAGCCATAGCCATACGACAGCATAAAGATGTTGAGGGGATTGAGCTCAAAGGTTACCAATGTAAATTATCGGCATATGAAGATGACCTTTTGCTATTCCTGAAACCTAGTTCCTTGCCAACAGTACTACAAATTATTGACAAGTACTCAGCAGTATCAGGTTATAAAGTGAATCTGGCAAAGACAATAATAATTCCGCTTAACCCTTATGTTAATCCATGAATGCTTCAAGATTATCCATTTCAGTATGCACATTCCTCTTTTAAATGCTTGGGGATCATGTATGGACGCACGATGCAAGAAACGGTGAATCAAAATATATGTATATACATTAGAATTGTGAATGAATGCATTGCTAAGTGGACTCCGTTGTATTTGACTTGGTGGGGTAGCCTGGGAACCATTAAAATGGTCATAGTTCCCAAAATAAGTTATATCGTAAGTATGATTACAGTGTTGTTCCCCCAGACTTTTTATAAAAAGTTGAGCAAACTATTGTTTGCATTCTTATGGCGAAACAGTGTGCCTAGGATCGCAGCGTGGAAATTGAGATTACCCAAAGAGAAGGGTGGGGTTCGTTTCCCAGATTTTTATTGGATACATAGAGCCTCGTTACTCAAACAAGGAGTTCAGTGTACCATAGAAGGGGACCTAAATGATAGCCCCATGTGGCTACGTGTGGAACAGGCCATGAATGCTCCACTCCAAATGAACATGCTTATTGGTAAAACCAGGAGCTCAAAAAACCCACGCAATGAGATCATTGTGGCGACACAACAAGCTTGTCGAGTAGTAGCATCTTGCATTGAGGGTGCTGAAGATCCTGCGCTAGATATGTCCATATGGTTGAACCCATGGTTGCTAATTGGTAGGAGACCTGAGATGTGGAGGAAATGGTTGGACTGTGGTATTAGTACGCTTGGACAGTTGATTTGTGATAACTAATATAAATCTTTTGAAGCATTGAAACAAGAATTTGGATTACCTGATGTGTGCCTATTTCAGTGGTACTAGTTTAGACATTGTCTAAGTAACGCAGGAGTGTCTCCATTGCAGCTGCGGCCCGGTTGGCCCCTTCTACAGATATTTCAAGAAATACAGAATAGTACGCACTTAGGGGCTTGTTTACAAAGCCGCGGTAGTGGTTCGCGATCGCAGCCGCGGCCCCATTGAAATCAATGGGGCCGCGGCTGCGATTACGATCGCAAACCGCTACCGCGGCTTTGTAAACAAGCCCCTTAGTATCTAAATTCCTCGCGATCTTGCATTTGGGTGCAAGAAAACACTGTATGGGAACTCAGCTAATATGGAGGGCGGAGGCTGGAGAACCTGATTTCTCCAAGATGTGGGATACCTTCTGGGGGCCGCAAATACGAATTACTCGAGCAGCTTCTCTAACGCAATCTTTATATTTTATGGCCCACCGGGCTTATATAACTCCCTTGAAAATGGCAAACTAGAAATCACAGCTAGGAAACCAATGCTGGTCTTGTATGACAGAAATTGGAACATTATCGCATATGATATATTATTATGCTAATTTACACATATACTGGAAATCAATCTGGAAGCTCATATCATGTCTCCTGAGTATACAAATGCCTATTACGTATCAAATTGTAGTATATAAATCCATGGTGGAAATAGCTATGCTGAGAAAGCAAGAACATCAGTTGCTGGACCTCATGATAAGTCTAGCAATAAAAACAATTTTGGTTCATTGGAAAAACTTGGAGCAGGTAAACGCTGAGTACTGGTGGAACTTGCTTTGTATGCATCGATCATATGAAGAAGCTTATGCAATCCAAAACTCTAGTGTTAGTAAACTGCAAAAAAAAATGGAATACCCTCAATAAATATATGAAACTCTCATAACCAAATGCAGATATAATAAAGTGAGCCAGCAGAGTGATACTTAATGAAAATAAAGAAGGATGTTAGGAGTACTTTTCCCATGAATAATGGATAATCTGGAGTGACACTGAGTATAGGAGTCTAAGAACCTAATGACGAGGCGTGGCATTGGATTGAGTTCGACCAGCTGTTTTTCTGTTGTGGTTATGATTTTCTGTTATATGTTGTTTGATATATAATTAGATGTGTACGAAACAATATGTAATAAAAAAGAAATTTAAAAAAAAAAGTTAGCTTTTCCCGGTTTGCATACCAGTTCCTCTTTCCGCCTTGAACTGGTGCTTTTCTCGGCTTTTTTCCCTTTTTTCAATCGAGGCTTGCCTGGACCAATGTTCGTGTCTTTTTTCGCCTGGGGATTGTCGATCCTGGTCAGGTGCTACCCACCATGTCTCCCGGTGGGTTCAAAAAATGTGACCGCTGCAGTCAAACCATGTCAGTCACTGACACCCATGACTGCTGCCTACGCTGCCTGGGACTGGACCATGACAGCACCTCCTGTGACCTGTGCCAGACCATGACACCTAAGGCCAATAAAAAGAGGTTGGAGTTGTAGAAGAAACTCTTCCCAGGGTCCGACTCGGCACCAGATTCCCCGATGCCGAGATCCAAGCCCAGCATTTACCACGAAGCCCGAGTGCCCTCGCAGTTCCTCGGCGGCGGCGCCTCCAAGAAGACCCCGGACCCTGAGAGAAAGAAGAAAAAATCATCGAAGTCCATCAAGGTTCCGCCGGAGAAACCCGGTAAAACCGTTCCGAGGGATTCGGATGGCTCCGAGAAGCAACCTACCAAGGTCCTCTAAAAGGATTCCTTGGTGGGCGGAGACTATGCGAGGTACCTCAAAAACGTAGTTCTTGTTAAGGATGCACTTGCGTGAGTGCCGGCGCCGGGCCCGAGATCCTCGGTGTCCACGCCGAAAGCTGCGGAGCCTTCTGGCTTGGAAACCAGAATGGCGGCCCTGGAGCAGAACATCACTGCTATCCTGGCCCTGCAGAAGGCAATGATGGTTGGTTTGTCTACATCATCTGCCCCAACGACCGCCCCCCCCCCCCGACTGTGGGGGAGTCCCCAGTTGTCGAACCAAGCTCCGAGTGCCACTGGCCTTGGGTAAGCCCTCTGCACTGGTCGAGGGCCCAGTCCCATTCCTTGGGAATCTGATCCTCCCTGGCCAGTTTCGCGACCTGGACCCCATATCCTCCGGAGGCCCGCAGCCCCTTGGCACTGGCTTCAAGGCAAGGAGTTGCAGGGCCTCGGATTCATTGTCACCCCTCAACTCTGAGTGGGAGACCGACAACGAGGCATCCCCAGAAACCAGACAGCACCGAGAGATCCCCTTGGACCCATCTCCCCCGGCGCCCTTCTCCTCTGGAGGAAGTGGCCTTCCACGACTTTGTCAGAGCCCTCTCTGTACAAACCGAGGCAGAAGAGGATCCACGCACCAAAGAATTGGAGATTCTCCAGTATGAGTCTCCACCCAAGGAAACTCTCACAGTGCCGGTGCAGCCGATCCTCAAGCGGCACCTGTTGAGAATGTGGGAGACCCCAGTGTTGGTACCGGTGGTCAGCCGGTGCCTTGACACCATGTACCACGGCAGGAAAGGGCCAGGGTTCCACAAAACCCAACTCCCACATAACTTCATGGTTGTCAAGTCAACCATGCAAAATCCTAAGAGCCAGAAGACCCATTCTTCTGTTCCCCCTGGTAGGGGATGCTAGAGCTCTTGATGGACTAGAAAGGGGGGCTGTTACTTCTGGAGAGAAATCTGAAATTGTGAGTATATACTTCTGGGAATTTTTCTGAAAGGAATTTTTTTTCTTTTAAAGCTAATTAATCTGTGAACCCACTATTTTTTTGTTAAATCAGTCAGGGCCTAGTAGCAACAGTTTAAGATTCAATTTAAAACACAGAAGAGAACTTTCTGGTTACCTTTCATACCCAGTAGACAGCTGTAGTTTAAATTTCATAGTCACTCAGGGCCTAGCATCAGCAAAGTACTTTTAGTTTCAAATTAAAACACAGAAGAAAGCTTTCTGGTTAAATTTAGAATCCAGCAGAGAGCTTGTAGTTTACATTTCTTAATAGGTTAGAGCCTAGTAGCAGCAAAGAGCTATAATTTAAATCAAATCAGAATATAGCTTACCTCAGCGGCACAGGACAAGGTACTGTGTAGCAGCCCTTTTTTAATAAGTGTTATATCCCTCCCTCCCTCCCCACACCCACCCTCCCCTGGGATAATCACAGCTTTATAGGTACTTGCACAACTTAAAAGACAGGAGGTGCTCTCAGGTGAAGCTCATTACCCAAATCAGTCATACACTAAGGACCTGAGATTAATTAAGCTTCAGGTGAACAAGGTATATTAAACTTCTTAGGTACAGTTTTAGTGGTATAAATATCCATAGCACCCTTTAGTACATAAAGAACTTAAAGATCTAAACACAAACTTAAAACTAAGATGCAGACAGCAGTCCAGCAGCGGAATGTGGGCTTTCCAGTCTTTTGCATTGAGTGTCACATGTATGATTTTCTCCCAGCTGGTGAGAGGTCTTACGTGTGCACTAGGTGCAAGGAGCTCTCTGCTCTCAGGGAACGAGTCCGTTCTCTAGAGGCTAGAGTAGCAGACTTGGAAAACATAAGACAGACAGAGAGGTACATAGACGAGACCTACAGGGATATAGTCCTGAAGTCCCACCTCCAGTCTGGCAGCATCCCTGTTGCCAGGGAGGAGAGAGGTCACGTGACAGGAGAGCATCACCCTGGTGTGGCAGGAAGTGATCCTGTAACTAGGAACTGTCCTCCAGGTGATGTAAACCCCTCTCGCACCGAGGAGGTTTCTCCAGGGCCAAGTGCCCATGAGGGAAGGGTTAGGACAGCAGTTATAGTTGGTGATTCGATCATTAGGCATGTAGATAGCTGGGTGGCTGGTGGACGTGAGGATCGCCTGGTAACATGCCTGCCTGGTGCGAAGGTAGCGGACCTCACACGCCACCTAGATAAGGTCTTAGATAGTGCTGGGGAGGAGTCTGCTGTCTTGGTACATGTCGGTACCAATGACATAGGAAAATGTGGTAGGGAGGTTCTGGAGGCTAAATTTAGGCTTTTAGGTAGGAAGTTGAAATCCAGAACTTCCAGGGTAGCGTTCTCCGAAATGCTTCCCGTTCCACGCGCAGGACCCAAAAGGCAGGCAGAGCTCCGGAGTCTCAATGCGTGGATGAGACAATGGTGCAGAGATGAGGGGTTCGGATTTGTTAGGAACTGGGGAACATTCTGGGGAAAGGAGGGGCTCTTCCGAAGGGATGGGCTTCACCTTAATCGGGATGGAACCAGGCTGCTGGCATTAACCTTTAAAAAGGAGATAGAGCAGCTTTTTTTTTTGAAAACTTTATTTAGTAATCATCATAACCACAGCAAGTAATATAATGCAGACAAAAAGCCCCCGCAGAGTGTACTCTTATCTCCGCGTATAGGCTAACACCACATATAATTACATAGCAACAGCAAACAGAAAGTACAAGGTAGACAATTACATCATTTTACATATATAGTATACCACCCCCCTCCCTCCCACCCTCCCCTCCCCGGCGTCGCAGCCATCAGGATATAGTTACCTAAGTACGCATAATCCATCCCCAATCCTCTCTCGACAAAGCTCCGCGAGGTGCCTTAATAACCCACATTTACTATTTCATTGCGGCAGCGGGGGCCAAGGCTCTGGATGTACGGCTCCCATATAAGCATGAAGGTGGACCACTTTTTCACCTTACCCCGGGCTCCCCAACACTCCGCCAACATCAACTGGTGAAACTTATTGCGCCACTCCAAATACGTTGGCGGATCGTGGTCCCTCCAATGATGTAAAATAGGACCCTTACCCACCAGACAGGCCTTACGCACCAGAAGCCGCTCCCATCGTCCCACTGGGAGAGTCTGATGTAACAAATCTAGTGTGACCAGAACTCCAGTCCAAGGAAAGCGTTGTTGCAATATTCTCATTAGGTACTTATGAATACCGGACCAGTATGGGAGGAGGCGCCTGCACTGCCACCACATATGAGTTAAGGTAGCTAGGGGTGTGGAGCATCTAGGGCAAGACCCATCCTGAGTAATTTGACTCCGCAGGGCACGCCGTGGGGAGAAATGCACCCGCGTCAAAGCTTTATATTGTACCTCCCTCCATCTGGCACCCTCCACCAGCTCCTCTATGCGCCCCAAAGCCTGACGGATAGCATCGGGCTTTACCTCACGCCCTAACTCCAACCCCCAAGCCTGCTCAGCCTTCCTAAAATCCGGCTGCACCCTAAAACATTCCAACCTAGTTTTCAATCCCGTTATCTTCGGGGGGGTCTCCCCTCCAATCTCGAAAAAGGCAAGGATTTGCGCCGACCTATCAACACTAAGTTCTTCTCTGGGCAGCGTAGCCACATAATGAGCAAGTTGTATATACGCAAAGTGCTGAGATGGAGGTAAGCCGAACTCGGCACACAGCTCCTGGAACGATTTACAGTGACCCGTGAGGCCCACTACATGCCCCACGTATTCGACACCCTGGGCCTGCCATAGCTTGAAGGCCCGAGATTCAGACCCTGGTGTGAAATGTACATTACCACGAATGGGCAACCAGCTCGACACCTGCCAGTTCCGGCGCCAAAGACTATTTAACTGACGCCAGGTTCGTCTCATAGAGTTAAACAGCCCGCTATGTGTGATGTGCCGCGGCAGTTGCACCCCTTCTACATGCAGAACTCCCATCAGAGAGACCGGGGCCGCCACTGCCACCTCTAATTCCCGAGGGGTGTAGGTGTCCGTCCCGCCCAACCAGTCCCCCAGATGCCGCGCCTGGCATGCTAATGCGTAGGTCCCCAAGTCCGGGAGACCCAGGCCTCCGGCCTTCCATTTACCAACCATACGGGACAGAGGAATACGCGCCCGGGCCCCTTTCCATAGGAACCCCTGAATCTCCTTTTCTAAGCTAAGTAAATCCCGGCGCAGCAACCACACTGGCAGGGTCTGCAGCCAGTATAAGATACGGGGCAGGACCACCATCTGTATCGCTGCTACCCTTCCCAGGAGCGACAGCGGCAGGGGGTTCCAGGCTCTCAGCTGAGTCCGCATCCCTGACAAAACCTTCTCGAAATTAGTCCGATACAGATCTTGAGGTAGCCGAGGTAAGACAATACCTAGGTATTTAAACTGATGTTCTGCCCATTTCAAAGGGAAATCCCCCCCCCCAATGACCCTTCAGGCATCCGGACACATCCAGGGCCTCCGATTTATCTTCGTTTATCCGCAGTCCAGCAAAACTACCAAACAGCTGGAAGGCCATCATCAGTCGAGGGAGGGATTCCCGGGGGGTCAGCAAATGTACCAGCAGGTCATCGGCAAACGCTGACACTTTGAACCCCTGTGTACCCATCACTACCCCACCGATGCGACTATCGGCTTCTATACGCCGTATCAACGGGTCTAGAGACAAGACGAATAATAGAGGGGATAGTGGGCATCCCTGCCGGGTACCGCGATGCAAGGAGAAAGAATCAGATAAAACGCCATTACACAGCACCCGGGCAGTCGGGTTAGCATACAGACTATGTACCATGGCACAGAAGGATTGCCCGAGGCCGTATAGGGGGAGTAGATGAAACAAATATTCCCAATTTACCCTATCAAACGCTTTTTCAGCGTCAAAGCTCACCAAGAGAGATTGCAACTGCTGATTATGTACCCATTCTAGGGACGCCAGGATTTTACGTAGATTGCGTACCGCATAGCGTCCCCGCACGAATCCCACCTGTGACTCGTGTATTATGTCCCCGAGTATGCCCCCCAGGCGCTCAGCCAGGATTTTCGCTAACAACTTCATATCAAAGTTTAGTAAAGAGATCGGCCTGTATGAAGCCGCTTGAAATGGGTCCTTGCCGGGTTTGGGAATAAGCGTAATGTGGGCCTGATTGTCACCCCACCGCCGGCCCGCTCCGACCGCCCTACAGCGAAAAGTCTCCACAAGGAGGGGGCTCACCCCGTTGGTCAGAAGCTTATAGAATTCTGCCCCATACCCGTCCGGGCCAGGGGCCTTATAACAACTGGCTGTAAAAATGGCCCGCTGGACCTCCTGCAAAGTTACTGGTTGTCCTAGGCTGCTACGTTGTTCCTCGGACACCGTTGGTAGGGGCAAGCCCTGGAGAAACTCTGTCATAGTCGTTGGGGACGTCTCCCCCGCCTCGTATAGTTTCTGAAAGAAATCTTTAAAGATTGCACTAATCGTCCCCCGGTTCTGCTGAAGTCTTCCATGGTCATCGCGAAGTGCCGCCACCGTCTGAGCACCTCTCTGTCCCTTGAGACACCTCCCCAGTAGTCTTCCCGGTTTGTCGCCAAAGCGATAAAGCCTGTATTTATAATACATTAATGATTTTTTAGCTCTCTGGTGAATCAGTTCGTTTAAAGCAGCCTGTAATTCCCACAACCGCTTCCTATTGGCCACCGTAGGGGCTCGGCCATTAAGCATCCGTGCCTGTTTCACTTGTTGTTCTAGCCGAATAATCTGGGCAGCCATTATTCGCCGCTTCCTAGCCACGTACCCGATGATATCCCCCCGTAACACTACTTTGGCGGTTTCCCATACCAGCTCCGGGTCGTCCCCATGGGACTGGTGGTTTAATTCGAATTCCCGCCAGCGTTGACCAAGGAAGTGCTGGAAGTGATTATCCCTATAGAGATCGATGGGGAACCGCCAAATACGAGACTGTCCCGCACTTCTCCCCCAGTGCAACTCAGTCCAGACCATTGCGTGATCGGAAATCTCAAGAGGGCCTATCTGTGTGTCTCCTACATAGGTACATAGGGGGGCCGAGAGTAAGAGATAATCGATGCGTGCGCTTGTACCGTGTGCCCGTGAGACATGAGTGAAATCTTTTTCAGTAGGGTGCAATAATCTCCAAGGGTCCACCAAGTCTAAGCGCGTTTTGAATTGTTGCAACAACCGAGATGTAAGTGTTCTCTCTCGGGTTCCCATAGCACTCGACGTATCAAGGCCTATCTCTAAGACCCCATTAAGGTCCCCCCCCAGAAGCAGTGGTACCTCTGGCAATTGCTCCACTCGGGCCGCAAAGCGGTCAAAGAAGCCGGGGTCTGGTAGGTTGGGGCCATACACATTTCCCAGGATTAAGTCCCGTTCCTCCAAGGACCCGTGCAACAGCAGGAACCTCCCCGTCGGGTCCGCTACCTGGTGGTGCAGTGTGAAACGTACTCTTTTGTGGATAAGAATGGCCACTCCACCTTTTTTCCCCAGTGCAGGCGCTCCCCACACCTGTCCTACCCAATCACGGCATAATTTGGCGTGTTCCTCGGCTGTCTGGTGGGTCTCTTGCAACAGCGCGACATCGCACCACTGTCTAGCCAGTGCTTTTAAGACTTTATATCGTTTTATCGGACTACCAAGGCCGCACACATTCCAGGAAATTACCCGCAGGTAGATAGTAGCCTCTGAGGCCCCCGCTGCCAGCAATGCGTGAAAAGGGAAACCCCCCCAGCCTGGGGTCCCCCCTTAAAGCTCTGTAACTGGATGACCTGGGATGTATGCTCCAGCATTGGATTGCGACGCCTCTTTCCCCTCCCACCCTGCCTACCCCCTTCCCCCCCCCTTTCTCACTCTCCCCTCCCAACCACCCCGCATCCCCTCCCTCCTCTCTCCCCCCCCTCCCGCGTACCATTCCTCCCCCACTCATATCCTCCTTCAACCTCCCAACCCCGCTGGATGTGTCCAGGCCTTTCGTCCCCATGGCATATGGTACCCCCCTATATCCTCACCTCATATCAGATCTATCCCCCCCCGATTTGAGCCCGCTCTCGTCCCCTATACTAGGCCTCCCTCGTAAGCAGACACACTGCCAGTAAAACAATCCCCTGTTAGTATAACACTGCCTTCCTCTCGTCATTTAAAGCAGTCCCCATAGCAGGGAACAACCCCAAACGAACCGAGAGGCTGACCACAACATGGCAAATTAATACAGTCCAGGGAAGGCAAACAGGGGAACAAAGCACACATGTTCAACTATCATTGTCATATGAAAACCTGGGGCTGCATCATCCAATCTAGCCCAATACTGTGTTGCTGGTTTTTCCTGTATGACGACCCGGCTTCCGGGGTTCCAACAGGCCGCCCTCGAAATTTAAAAAAAAAAAAAAAAAAAAATACAACAGGTCTGAAAACCAGCACCTCAAGGCTATATAGCCCGAGTTAGACCGCAGGCTATTAGGTTGCTGAGTCCCGAGAGTTAACCGCCCAGTTGGGCCTCCGCATGTCCGACTCCCAGTATATCACTCACCAGGGGGGAGCTCTCCACTGGCATCAGCTGGATCAGGACTGTCCCCTGGCATCTGCAGCCGCTGCTGGTTCCGAAGTCTCCAGCTGCATGATATATGCCGCCACAGCCTCCGGGGAGTCAAAAACTCTGTGCTGACCCTGGTGCACCACGTGTAGACGAGCCGGGTACTGCATGGTGAACTTGATTCGGGCCAAAATCAGCTTCTGGCAGACAGCAGCGAAGGCCTTCCGGCGCTGACTGAGGGCCGCCGAGTAATCTTGCGCGATCCGGATTTTGACGTTGTCTGCTGCAATAGTCCCAGCTTTTCGAGCCTCTTTCAAAACGGCGTCTTTTTGATGATACTGTAGGAATTTAACCAGCACAATTCGGGGTCGCATATCCCGCGTGTTCTTGGGGCCTACTCTATGCGCCCTCGCTAGGATAATCCGGGTCTGCTCTCCAGCCTCCCCCAGCAGCTTTGTACATAAGGTTTCCACGTACAGCAATAGAGCAGCATCGCCCACTGATTCTGGGATCCCCAGCATGCGAAGGTTGCTCCGTCTCGATCGATTTTCCAAATCATCGATCTTGTCTCCTTGGGCCTGGAGGGTGGTTTTTGCCTGTGTCAGTTCCCGCTTCAAACCCTCCACCTCCTCCTCCGTCCGCCCGATTCGCTCTTCCGCCTGTTGCATGCGGGTTCCAATGGTATCTATAGAAATTTGTACAGTGTCCAGCTTGCCTCGTATCTCCTCGAATTGGGCTGCTAATGCCGTGGAGACCGCCGCTGATATCTCCTCCGACAGCGCTCCGGGGACCGCCAGGGAGGGCAGACCACTCTTCGGGGACGAGTCAGCCATTTTCTGCGGCCCCAGGCCCCGCTCTTTGTCCCGTCGGTTTGCCTTAGCCGCCGCAGCCATTCCAGCTATTTCAAGGCTGAGGCGTTGGGGGAGTCGATGACCGATTCAGCGGTAGGGGAAGAACCACTCTGCCAATATTAATTGAACGGCTCAGTTGACCGGCATGGGGACAGAAGCCCGGAGCTCAAGCAGAAGCGTCCACCCAAGCTCACCACATCACGTGGTCTCGAGCAGCTTTTAAACTAGATAATAGGGGAAAGCCGACAGTCGCCCAAGAGCGCATGGTTCGGAAGAATGTATCCTTGAAGGATACTACAAAAAGCAGAGAGGTTCCAAAAAAGAGTAAAGTAGCCCAAATGCCCTCGAGTATGGAGCAGACAGAACTTAAAGATCCCAAATTACCCATGTCTACCAATAGCCAAATTAATATGAATAAAATACAGTCTTTAAAATGCTTGTATGCAAATGCTAGAAGTCTACAAAACAAGATGGGAGAGTTAGAATATATAGCACTAAACGAGAGGTTAGATATGATTGGAATATCAGAGACATGGTGGAAGGAGGACAACCAGTGGGGACACTGTGATACCTGGGTACAAACTATATCATAATGATAGAGCTGACCAAATTGGTGGAGGGGTTGCGCTCTATGTTAGAGAGGGCATTGAGTCAGAAAGGATTAAAGTTTTGCGGGAAACAAAATTTGCTGTAGAATCTCTATGGATTGAAATTCCACGTAAAATGGGGAAGGCGATGGCAGTGGGGGTGTACTATCGTCCGCCTGGCCAGAATGAACAAATGGATGATGAAATGCTCAAAGAAATCAAGGAAGCTAGCAAAAGTTACAGTGCAGTAATAATAATGGGTGATTTCAATTACCCCGGCATCGACTGGGTCAGTGTCACAACAGGACATGCTAGGGAGATAAAGTTCCTAGATGAAATAAATGACTGCTTCTTGGAGCAGCTGGTTCATGAACCAACCAGAGGGGAAGCAATATTAGACCTAGTCCTTAGTGGAACACCAGATGTAGTGCAAGAGATAAGGGTGTTGAGGCCACTTGGCAATAGTGATCATAGCATGATCACCTTTGATTTAATTAGTGGAGGAGGGATAGTAAGGAAATCCACAGTACTACCCTTTAACTTTCGAAAGGGAGACTATGATAAAATGAGGAAAACAGTTAAGAAAAAACTAAAAGGAGCAGTTGCAAAGGTTAAAGACGTACATCAAGCTTGGGTGTTGTTGAAAAATACTATCTTGGAAGCCCAGACCAGCTGTATTCCACGCTTTAAGAAAAGTGGAAGGAAGTCCAAAAAACTGCCAGCATGGTTTAAAGGTGAGGTCAGAGAGGCTGTTGTTGCCAAAAAAGCATCTTTCAGGACATGGAAAAAAGAGCCAAACGATGAAACCTGGAAACAGCACAAGCACTGGCAAGTCAAATGCAAGGCATTGATAAGGCAGGCAAAGAGAGAATTTGAGAAGAAGCTTGCTGCGGAAGCAAAAATGCGAAATAAAGACCTTTTCAAGTACATTCGTAGCAAAAAACCTGTGAGAGAGTCAGTTGGTCCATTAGATGATAAAGGGGTTAAAGGAGCACTAAGAGGCGACAAGGCGATAGCGGAGAGACTGAATGAATTCTTTGCTTCGGTCTTTACTGAGGAAGATGTAGGGATGTTACCCATGACTGAAGTGGTATTTAAAGGTGTGGAAGAATTGAAGGAAATATCGATACATCGGGAAGATGTCTTACAACTATTAGATAAACTGAAGAGTAGCAAATCACCTGGGCCGGATGGTATACATCCAAGGGTGTTGAAAGAACTGAAATTTGAGATTGCAGATCTGCTATCAGTAATCTGTGAACTATCATTAAAATCATCTCTAATACCTGAGGATTGGAGGATCGCCAATGTAACACCAATTTTTAAAAAGGGTTCGAGGGGTGATCCGGGAAACTACAGACCAGTGAGCCTGACATCAGTACTGGGAAAAATGGTAGAAACCATTATAAAGAATAAAATTACTCAGTATGTAGAAAGTCACGACCTAATGGGAGACAGCCAACATGGCTTTAGACAAGGAAGATCTTGTCTTACTAATCTGTTATGTTTTTTTGAAGGAGTGAATAAACAGGTGGACAAAGGTGAGTCGGTTGATATTGTGTATCTGGACTTTCAGAAAGCCTTTGACAAAGTCCCTCATGAGAGACTTTTGGCAAAACTAAAGAGTCATGGGATAGGAGGCAGTGTACTACTGTGGATCAGGAACTGGTTAAAAGATAGAAAGCAGAGGGTAGGGCTAAATGGCCAATTTTCCCAATGGAGAAAGGTGAATAGTGGTGTACCCCAGGGATCTGTGCTGGGTCCGCTGCTTTTTGACATATTCATAAATGACCTGGAAAGTGGAATAACAAGTGAGGTTATCAAATTTGCAGATGACACAAAACTATTTAAAGTTGTTAAAACCCAGGAGGATTGTGGAAAATTGCAAGAGGATCTTGATAAATTGGAAGACTGGGCATCAAAATGGCAGATGAAATTTAATGTGGAGAAGTGCAAGGTTATGCACCTAGGGAAGAACAACCCAAACTATGGTTACACGATGCAAGGTTCCACATTAGGAACCACCACCCAGGAAAAAGATTTAGGCGTCATTGTGGATACCTTGTTAAAACCCTCGGCCCAGTGTGCAGCGGCGGCCAAGAGAGCAAATAGAATGCTAGGTATAAGGAAAGGAATGGAAAATAAAACAAAAGATATTATAATGCCTCTATATCGTTCCATGGTGAGACCGCACTTTGAATATTGTGTGCAATTCTGGTCGCCGTATCTTAAAAAGGATATAGCGATTTTAGAAAAGGTTCAGAGAAGAGCCACCAAAATGGTAAAGGGGATGGAAGGCTACTCCTATGAAGAAAGGCTAAAAAGGTTGGGGCTCTTTAGCCTGGAGAAGAGACGGCTGAGGGGAGATATGATAGAAGTCTATAAATTAATGAATGGAGTGGAACAGGTAAACGTAGATCGATTGTTTACGTTATCAGAATATGGAAAGACTAGGGGACATGCAATGAAGCTACAGGGTAAACTATTTAAGACTAATAAAAGAAAATATTTTTTCACTCAACGTGTAATCAAACTCTGGAGTTTGTTACCGGAGGATGTAGTAAAGGCTGTTAGTGTAGCTGGGTTTAAAAAAGGTTTGGACAAGTTCCTGGAGGAAAGGTCCATAAACCATTATTAAGAAGGGACCCAGGATATCAATGCTTGAACCAGTACAAGCATTGTGGAACCTGTGTCCCTTGGGGAAACTGCTAGGTACGTATGACCTAGATTGGCCACTGTTGGAAACAGAATGCTGGGCTTGATGGACCTTGGTCTGACCCAGTATGGCATATCTTATGTTCTTATGCCCTTGGGCACAAGTGCTACCAGGGCTCGATGCTGGGGTGTTGGATCCAGGCCTATGAATTATAGATAGGCATGTACCTCAATGCCAAAACCCAGGAGTTATCTGGGTTTTCAGCAGGGCTTATTGGGGAACTCCTCCAACGGTTCCAATCCCTGACCTCCGGGATCAAGGACTGCTCTAAGTTGCTTTCCCAGGCGGCCTATGATGGCTTTGAGTCAGCGGCTCAGGCAGCAGTGGCCGGCATTGGCACCCGGCGCCAAGCCTGTCTGCAGTCTTCAGACCTCGAGCAATGGGTCTAAGACAAGCTGCTCGACATCCCAGGGAGAACCTGTTCGGCAAGCCTATGGCCGACAAGGCAGCCAAGATAGAGGCCAACGTGGTGACTTAACAGAGGCTCTCCAAAAAGACCTCATCCTTCCCCTGTAAGAAACCATCAAGGAAAAGACCCCTGTTCCCGAGGAAAAAGGGGCCCTTTCATTAGAATCACCACTATCAGTCCTCATGCCAGCAACAGGATTCACGCCCTAAAAGACAAAGCCATAGATCCCAGAAGCCAAAGGCACAGAAGCCCCAGGCCCCAGCTCCCGCCCAGTCCGGGGGAGCTTTTGACTCCCAGGGCAGGGCCTCCCCGCCCACAGGCGGCGCCTGGCACTCTTCGCCCACAGGTGGGCCAGTCTCACCTCAGACCAGAAGGTACTGTAGGTCGTAAGGGAGGGATACCTCTTCCACATACAGCAGGAACCACTCAGGTTGTTTCCAGGAGAGCTGGTGCGGCCTTTCCTTCACGAGACCCTTCTACTCTCAGAGCTCGCAGGTCTGCTCAGGGAAAACACAGTAGAGCCTGTACCCAAACATCTATGGGGAAAAGGCTTCTACTTCAGATTCTTTCTTGTCCCAAAGAGAATTGGGGGCCTCAGGCCCATACTAGACCTGAGAAACTTAAACAAGTTTATGGTGAGGGAGAAGTTCAAGATGCTGTCCCTTGGAACACTGCTGCCTTACCTCCATCAGGGAGATTGGCTGTGCTCCTTGGACCTTAAAGGATGCATACACGCACATCCTGATCCACCCCCCTTCCCCCCACAGGCAGTACCTACAGTTTGTGGTGGGAGAAGGGCACTACAGTACAAGGTGCTACCCTTTGACCTGGCCTCCTCTTTACCAAATGCCCAGTGGTGGTAGCCGCCTACCTGCGCCACAAGGGGCTTTCATCTTCCCCTACCTGGACGACTGGCTTATCAAGGGCGGTACGGCCTCAGAGGTCAGAATGTGCATCTCTTCTTTTGCAGCACATGGGGTTCGTCATCAACTACCCCAAATTCCATCTCTCTCTAGCCCAAAGTCTGGAGTTCATAGGTGCCCAGTTGGACGTTACAGGTCAAGGCCGTCCTCCCAAGAGAAATGGCAGAACGCCTCGGGCAACTGGCAGGAGAGGTACAACTGCCTAGCAGACAGGCTGAGCAGAGTCCTTTGCTCACATGAGTGATGCTTAAACCCCAGAGTAACGAAGCACCACTTCCACCTCTGGGGCAGGCACATGATGGACATATTCGCCTCTCCAGACAACATGCAGCTACCCCACTTCTGCTCCCATCAGCCACACCCGGAGAGAATGGCAGCAGATGCCTTCCTGATCTTGTGGTCCGAGGGTCTACTCTCTGTATTTCCACCAATCTCCCCCCTGGTCGCCAGGACCCTCTTCAAAGTTCAGAGCGAAAGGGCATCAGTTATACTGATTGCCCCCATGTGTGGCCCAGGCAACCATGGTTCCCTCTGCTGCTTTCCATGTTGGTGGCACTCCCAGTCCCTCTGGGCCGAGCCTCGGACCTCCTGTCCCAGGAAGAGGGCTCTCTCCTGCACCCCAATCTGTGGTCGTTAACGCTAACAGCATGGCTGCTGAAAGGGTAGCATTGACCTCTTTCAATCTTCCAAGAGAAGTCGAGGAGATCCTACTGGCCTCCCGAAAACCCTCCACCAGGTGGGCTTATTCCTTTAAGTGGAGAAGGTTCTACGCCTGGTTTGCAGAAAAGGAGGAGAATCCCTTCTGCCAGGTGCAACTAGTATTGCAGTACCTACTGCACCT
Source organism: Ichthyophis bannanicus (assembly GCA_033557465.1). NCBI lineage: Eukaryota > Metazoa > Chordata > Amphibia > Gymnophiona > Ichthyophiidae > Ichthyophis > Ichthyophis bannanicus. The sequence goes on along the minus strand of CM066031.1, from coordinate 618,094,596 downwards.
GTCACACACCAGGCTGAAATCTAATTCAGTACATCAGAGTGCCATAGCCGCTCACCACCACCCTGTCAAGGGAAACCCCCCTCTCAAGCCAGCCCCTGGTCTCCAGGTTCCTCTGGGCCTTCCTGTTGTACAAGCCCCCTCTCCAAGCTCACCAAACCACCGTTCAAGCCCCTGGCCACTTGCCATATGCGGTACCTGTCATGGAAAGTGGCTTTTCTGGTCGCCCTCAAGTCCACTCGAAGAGTGAGCAAACCTCAGGTCCTGGTGGCAGATCCACCATATACAGGGTTCTACAAGAACAGGGTAGTGCTCTGCACACACCCCAAATTCCTCCCGAAGGTGGTGTCTCCTTTCTACCTCAACCAAGAGGTGGTCCTCCCCACCTTCTTCCCACAGCCTCATGCCGGCAAGGAGGAACTAGTACAGTAGTGGCCAAAAAATTAAGGCAGGTATCTTTTTCTACAATTTATTGTTAAATAATGTACTGTGGAGATGTCACACGTGCTTACTTATTTAATCAGCATGGCGATTAGTCACACCATGCGTCTAGCGTCCAGTTTAGTTTACTTACACTCTGTAGTAGGTTTCTTGGATGAAGTTTAGAATTTTTACAACTAGGAAAAGATTGAAAGTTACATGTAAAATATACAAACAAGATGGGTAGAAAGTGCGATATTAATGACTTTGTAAAGGGACAAGTTGTCACACCCCATGCTGAAGGATATTCGCAATGTGCTATTGCAAAACATTTGCATATATCAAGGTGTGCAGTTCAGAATGTTCTGAAATCAGGTGGCCGTACACGTCATTCGAAATGTGGGCGCAGACGGATAACTACTGGACGAGATTACTGATTCCTCAAAAGCATTATTACATCTAGTCCACATACTTCATCTCAACGTGTGGCTCAGTTAGCTAATGATCGAGGAATAAAGATATAAGTGCCAGATCTGTCTGACGACGGCATGTGGATGAATTCAAACTCGTGGCCAGAAGACCTGCCAAGAAGCCTATGATGACCAGGAAACAAATTGCTGCCCGCATACAGTTTTGTAGCAAGATGAAAGACAAATTTGCTGAATGGTGGGAGAGGGTAATGTTCACAGATGAAAGTACATTTCAACAAGTACGTGGGCGTGGTTACAACTATGTCCATTGACCAGCAGGCAAGAGACTAAATCCAAAGTACACGATCAAGACTGTTAAACACCCACCATTGGTCATGGTATGGGGTGGTATCTTGGCGAATGGACAATGTGGCCTGCACATTTTTGAGAAAGGTGAGAGTGTAAATGCTGCAAAATACATATCCGTGCTGAATAGTAAAGTTAAAATACACATGAACTTTTCTGGCACAACTATATTTCAGCAGGACTCGGCACCGTGCCACACTGCAAAAACAGTCAAAAAATGGTTTGTGGACAACAAGATCGAACTGCTACCAAGTTGGCCATCAAACTCTCCAGATCTCAATGTAATTGAAAACTATTGGAATCTTATGAAGAAAAAGGTGGCAGCACACCGTCCAACTTCAGAAGCAGATTTAAAGGGCATACTCAAGCATGTATGGGTCAACGAAATCACTCCGGCATACTGTAAAACACTAGTTAACAGTATGCCTACAAGAATCCAGGCTGTGCTGAAAAATCATGGACACCCTATCAAATATTGACACACATATTGTTTCCTGAATAAAACTTTGAAAATTACATATATATCTTTGGTTCTTAAAGCTTTTGACCATGAAAGTGACAATAAACACGTACCTTTCTAATAAAATTCTGATATTTTGGACTATGCCTTAATTTTTTTGGCCACTACTGTACTTCATACACTAGATTGCAAACGGGTACTGTCCTCCTATTTACAGCAGATTCAGGCCCATTGAATAGCTCCTGAGCTTTTTGTGCCTTATAGCCCAAGCAGACTGGGGCTCCCCGTGACTAAGTGAACTCTGTCTGAGCGAGCTGACCTTTCCCTTGAGCACCGGATCACAGCGCATCACGTGAGGGCGATGGCCACGTCGGTGACCATCCTCCACTCAGTGCCAGTGATGGAAATCTGCAAGGCCATCTACGTTCTACCTGGAGAGCGAGTCCTGCAGGGACAGTGCCTTTGGCCAGGCAGTTCTCTGTAACATTCTCAGGGTGTAGGCAACTCTTGCCCTCCGACCCTTCTGTGTTCAGGCTGCCGAAGTGATAATATCGCTGAATGCAAGGCTCTCACAGAGTCTCTCAGTGGGGACTCACCCTCTGCAAATCACGGCTACCCGATTGGTCCCCATTAGTGCTGTCGTGGTTCGGTCCTCAGCAGTCTGGAGCTAGGGAGTCCCATATGTGAGGACTTACTTCCTGTTTGTCCTGGAGAAAGCATAGTTACTCACCTGTAACAGGTGTTCTACAGGGACAGCAGTAATCAGTCCTCACAACCCTCCCTCCTCCCCTGGGAATTGCCTCCCTACTTTGTTTTAGTTTTTACTGCCATCCTAGCTATGCCATCTGACTGAGCAAGATGGCACCCTTGAGCAGGAAGGGGACCATGCATGCGTAGTAGCATGTCCCAAAGGCTTTCTTTGAAAGCTGGGGAAATGCTCTGCGTGGGCTCCAACGTCACCCATATGTGAGGACTGATTCCTGTTGTCCCTGGAGAACACCTGTTGCAGGTGAGTAACTATGCTTTCAGGTTGTTGGACTCTGCATCAATGGTGCAAACATCGACATTGATGCCCTCGAAGGGCTCTGCTAAGGCTTCAACATCATGTGGTGCCTGTGCTAATTCAGAGCTGAGGGACTGTGGTGCCATGGCGGAGGTTGTCAAAGGCCGACACCAGTGGCCGAGGGAAATCCTTTGGGCACCAGCATCGGAGTCCTTTTCAACGTGACTCGGAGGGTGATGGCTGGGAGTGGGCAGCGAAGCTGCCCCAGCGGGAGGAGTTGACTCCCAAGCTCCAGAGGGCTGCCAGCAGTCTGCCGATGCTCTGACCATCAAGGAGTCCCCGATGCGGGTGCTGGAGTCAGTGGCCATGGCTGTTGCCCCGACCCTGACGGTTCAGAGATGACAGTGCTGGACGAGCGCCTGCAGTCCCCCTAGAGCTGGGTTTTACAGATTGTCCAAACAGGATACCTGTTGTATTTTGCCCAGCTACCCCCTCCATTCTTTCCCAGAGAGTACCCTCTTGACCCGCACCACCGCGGGCTTCTCCAGCATGAGGTCACCGCCCTGTTGGCCGACTGGGCCATAGAACCGGTACCACCGGTGCTGGCAGAGCAAGGGTTCTACTCTTGTTATTTCCTGGTTCCCAGGAAGGCAAGGGTTTTCGGACCATCCTGGATCTCAGGAATCTCAACCGTTTCCTGGTGCAGAAGAAGTTCAAAATGGTTTCTCTGGGGACATTGCTTCCCTACCTCTAAAAGGATGATTGACTGCGCTCCTTAGATCTAAAATATGCGTACGCTTACATCCCAATCCATCCTCTCCACAAGCAGTACTTCCGCTTCATGCTGAGTGGACAGCACTTCCAGTACCACATACTGCCTTTCTCCAGGAACAAGCAGGAAATCAGTCCTCACTTATGGGTGACGTCAGCACCAACCGAGCCCATGCGGAGCAATTTCCCAGCTTTCAAAGAAAGCCTTTGGAATTGCTGCCATGCATGCGTGGTCCTCTTCCCGCCTAAGGGTGCCATCTTGCTCAGCCTCCCTATTTCCGTGGAGCCCTTCGGATGCACGTCCTCGTCCCTCGGAAAAGTTTCATTTTTTCACCTTAACAGTCTCTCTATTTTCCAGTTGCACCGGTCCTCTACCCATCCTTCCTCTGCTCTATTTTTTTGGAGCTATCGGGGATACTCCTTTTCTTTTCATTTTTCGTTACGGGCTTTGCGCCATTTTTTCTTTCCTAACCGCTAGCCGCGTGGGTCTTCGACCTCGAAGGGGCCACCGGATTAAAAAATGCGATAGATGCTCTAGGAACATGTCGCTTACGGACACTCATGACTGTTGTCTGCAGTGCCTCGGAGCTGACCATGATCCAAAGCTCTGTTCGCTCTGCAAGAAAATGTCCTCTAAGGCCCCCCTCAGCCGTAAGCAGAAATCCGAAGACATTTTCCGAAAGGCCGCCTCAGAGTCCCCAGTGGCACCCTCGGTCGTCTCCCCACGTGGGGAGACCACTACAGCCCCGCGTTCTCGTAAGCACTCTGACCAGGGGTCTCCTGAGGTGGAGCGGTGCAAAAAGAAGGCCTCGAAGTCGCTGTCTGTGGCTACCGACAAGCACAAGAGCTCCCACGCCTGGTCGCTTAGCCCCCTTCGACGTTCCCGAGAGTCTGACAAGGAGTGGCCCCGCAAGGTACCCTGCATGGAAGTGGAGGCCTCCAGCGAAGGCGCCCAGTCTCCTGAGGGCCATCCTGGTGAGGACCTTCTTGACGCCCGGCCCAGTGACCCCAGGGTCGGCGTTGCAGGGCCCCCATGCCCGCATGGGAGTCCCGCATGCTAGCGCTGGAACGCAGCATTTCTGCGTTCATTGCTTCCCAGCTGGTGCTCACGGCCAGCTTTGCTGACTCGCGCCCAGAGACTGCGGGTCCCTCACGTGGGACACCCCAATCCATCCAGGAAACCCCCCAGAGCCGCAGGCCTCGTGAGGGTCCTCGACATCGGTCTCGCTTGCCCTCCCGTTCCTCAGAGGCGCCATCATCCAGGGCCTCCGGCACCAGACCACCGGCCATTGGACAGGGCGATCTGCCTGGCTTGGACTTCTCGACCGATTTCTTGGACTGGGAGTCCGATGGGGACTCCTCCCCGTAAACCCATACTCACTGGGTTCTTTCGTCGGACCCCTCGTCGCCCATGTTCCAGTGGTGCTTGCCACCCGAAGACACCTCCTTCCTAGTGTTTATTCGGGACATGGCACGGGCCCTTAACCTGGCCATCCAGGCTGAGGAGGACCCTCGTGTTGAAGAACTCGACATTCTTCAGTACGAGTCCCTGCCCAGGAAATCCCTCACTGTGCCTGTGCCCCCTGTTCTATCTCGGCTGCTGCTCCACATGTGGGAGGCCCCGGCCTCGGTCCCCATTGTGAGCAAACGCCTTGACACGATGTACAAGGTACAACTTGGACCAGGCTTCAGTAAGACCCAGCTCCCGCACACCTCGATGGTGGTGGAATCGGCCATGAGGAAGCAAAAGAGCCCGAAGTTGACTGAAGCTATGGAAGTTTTTTCCCCCATAGTGGGCTCTATTGGATGGCATCACTTGCTTGTGAGGACTTACAATTTTGCTTATCCTTGGAGAATGACAGAATAAGTTCTACATATCTTTTTTAAGATATGGTGACCAGAATTACACACAATATTCAAGATGCATTCCCACCATGGAACAAAAAGGGGAATAGGAGGCTGTTTAAAGGGTTGAAGTAAAGTAAAAGGTAGATGAAGTAAAAAGAGGGAGATTAAAGACTGGATTGTGAGAAGGTATGAAATCTGAGTTGATAGAGACTTACAGAGAAAGCTGAAAGAAAAAGATCAGTGTCAGAGATGGAAAGAAGTGAAGAAGACGAGGGGAGAGAAGTGACAGATGGACTGTAGACTCTAGAAAGCAAGTTAAGACAGTGGAAAGCAGAAACCAGAAACTGCCGTCAACATGATTAGCAAATAAAATGACCAGACAAAGGTAGGAAAAGTAATTTTATTTTCAGTTTAGTTATTGGATTATGTCAGTCTTTAGAATTTACATGTTCTGTCTTTATATTTTGTAGAGTACAAGGGCATTTACATCTCTGTACTGCATGCAAGGCCAGCTTGTCCACTAGGCAGGCTAGGCGACAGTACTCTGTGGGCAATACAGCACACATGGCCTGCCGCCCCCTCAGGCTGAGCCGCTGCCCCTGATTTTGGTAGCAGGGACAATGGCAGGCCATGTACTTTGGTACACATGGCAGGCCATGTGCTTCAGCAGAATCAGTAACTTAGAAACTTTCTAAATTATCACAAGAACACAGGTCTCAGAAAAAACTTATAGCACTCAAGCATGGACTCGTAGCCCTTTAACAGTGCCAGTTCTCACATCAATGACCTGGTTCAATATTTTTTCAATTTTACTCTTGTATGAAGCTTAAAAATTGCTTGATACATTAATTCTATGTTAACCGTTTAAGAAGTACAAGACTAAATCCCACCGGTGTTTTCAGCAGAATCAGTGGCAGCGTGGTTCAATGCTGGGGGGGGGGGGAGGAGCGGCATGCCAGGGCTTCTGCCTAGGACAGCAGAAACCCTTGGGCCAGCCCTGACCACATGCAGGATCTGGTTTCTTGGGGTTTCGGTTAGAGTTTTGTCTACATATTTCTATTTTTAATTTGTGGTTACTTATTCTGTCTGTTCTATTTTTGTGACCAAAGCCAAGTGTTCTGTCAGGATGGAGTTTCTCTTTGGAATCTGAACTGTAGTAATCCAGTTCCTTCAGAGTTCTGAATAGGTGTAAGGGTGTTCTAGAGTCCACTGTAAAAAGCTAGAACAATAATGCAGTTTACAGCACCAACATTAAATGTAGTTATAATAATTTAATTTCGGTGTTATAAGCTATGTGTTTGTTGGTGTGTGAGCACCTTGCATCTCTCATTTTATGCAAAATATATATTTACATTTCATACCATGCTGATCTTGTGTGCAGTGTCAGGCATCTGTATGTTTTTATATCAGATTCCCAGGCTAAATAATGAAATGCTAGAATTTTTACTGTATATAAACAGTATTACAAAGATTCCACCTCCCCTCCCCCCTCCCCCAAATTTTGTAGCATGGGAATATGTTGGTTTCTTTTTTCTTGAGGCAGCCTCCTGACTGGTGTTCTGAGTGAGGGGACTCTCTGTTCCCTGACTGGAGCTCTGAGGAGTCCCCTCCATTTTGGGTACCTGGCAGGGCCACCATTAGGCAAGACTAGGTGGTTACTAGGGTAGCAGCTTCTGAGAGGCAGCAAAGAGCTGCAGCAGTCAAATCAAAACAATAGATCCTGACAGCCCCACCATCTCAGGGCCAGTAACTCATACTTTTAACTGCAGAAAGAATGGGCCCACACATAGATAGAAAGCAAATTTTAATATTTAAAAGTATGTATTATGCATTTTTACAGGATTGTTGTGGGTTGATCATGATAGTTGAATTTAATTATCAAAATCTTGGGTGGGGTGATGGCATAAAGCTGGAATTTTGCCTAGAGTGCCCAATATCCTTGCACTGGCCTGGTGCTACGGGGAGGGGGGGCAGCTCAAGGCATCTTTTGCCTCAGGCAGCAGATTGCCTTGAGCTGCCCCTCTCTATACCACATAGATATACTTCCCAGTCACCAGGAATATCTCAGCTTTTTAATAGGTAACCATCATCTTCAATATCTTGTCCTGCTGCTTGACCTAGTATCAGCTTCATGTGCTTTTACAATGTGTCTAGCTATGGTAATCACATATCTGCACAGACTGGAAGTACATGTATTTCCCTATATGGACAATTGGTGGTTCAGGATCCCATCTCAGGAAGATCCATGCTCATGACCATGACCATCACCATCCAGGTGTTAGTCACTAGGGTTCGTCATAAATTACCCAAAATTCTATTTGAGCCCTTCACTTCAATTGGAATTCATAGGAGCTTTGCTAGACATGACTCAGGGAAAAGCTTTTCTCCCACCAGCAAGGATCACCATGTCAGTGTCCATGATGCAGGAGATGTTAATGAGGCAGTAGTCATCAGTATCCATCATGTTGAGATTGTTGGGCCATATGGCCTTACTACTATTACTATTAAACATTAACAATACATACAATTCCCCTGGCACGTCTCAGCATGAGAAAAGCCAGTGGACCATGGCGTCTTAGTGGGTCACTCAGACCTGAAGAAAGCCCCACATAGAACTTAATCTTTGTCACCAAATCTCTCAAGGAGTCCCTGACTTGGTGAATGGACTAATTCAGTGTGACCAAAAGAATTACTTTTCACATTCCTCTGGTACAAATTGTCCTCACCACAGACATTTAAACTAGGACTGTGATTTTCTTAACTCTGTTGGCCTCAGCAACTTTGATTTCCTTTCCTTAGGAGTTATCCATAAGGAGACCAATTAAACTGGGGAATTATCCAGTGTTGATCACACAGGCACAGGGGGAACTGCTCCATTCCAACATTGGACCCTCTTCCTCACAGCAGGGATGTCAAGAGGGTAAACATAGCTACCCTGAATCCACCTGATAATATATCGCAAATCCTTCTGGCTTCTAGGAGAAACTCTATTAGGCAGTCGTATTTTAAATAGAAGGGGTTTGCTGTATGGTGTAACAGTAAGGCTCTTTCTTCCTTTCCCACACAAAATCTGGTTGTATACCTTCTGCGACTCCGAGTCTGGTTTAAATATCAACTCTATTAGGGTTTACCTTAGTGCAACTGGCACTTATCAACATATAGAAGGGAAACTCTTATCTGTACAGCCTTCATTTGTTTGCTTTATACAGGGCTTGCTTCTATTGAAGCCCCTCCTGTCAAGTCACCTATTTGATATCTCAGCATTCTAATCCACAGTTGATGAAAACTCCCTTTGAGCTACTAGGCTCCTGTAAGCTAAAGCACCTGACTTGGTTGGTGGCAGTCACTTTGGCATGCAGAGTTAGTGACTCCCAGGTCTTACTGACTGATCCACCCCACACAATTATTTGATTGTGTAGTGTGAACACATCCAAAGTTCCTTCCTAAAGTGATGTCAGATTTCCTCCTTGATCAGTCAACCTATCAACATTTTTCCACAAGCCACATTCCCACAATAGTAAACATATCTTACACACTTTGGATTGCAAAAGAATTTCCTAATTGTGTCTCCAGTCCATTCCAGACATGTGAGTTATGCTCACCTACCCGCCCTCAGCCATATTCCTCTTGTTAGGAAGATTGGTGGCAGCTCCCATTTTCTTCCTCCCAGAGGTTGTTTTTTTCTTGTGTCTCTGCCTTTAAAGTTTGGGGGGTTTTTTAACACAAAAAAGTGAAACAGGCAGATATGGCGAGAGGAAAACAGCAGCAGCAGTGCAGGGGCTTCTGGCGTGGCTGCCCGGTAAGTGTGGGATCGGTGCCGGTGAGGGGGTGATTCGCCCAGGGAGAGTGTGCCACGAGGAGTTAGGAGGCCCGGCGGTTTTGGTGGGAGCCACTGCCATGTTGGGTGCTGCGAGTGCTTCTGTGTTGGAGCAGTCCGAGCCGCCAGTGCTGCAGCCTATGCAGTTACTGACTCCTAGGGCTACAGCTGGGTCGGCTGAAGAGTGTTGTAGAGGAGCCCCCCTTTCACTTTGGAGTTTGTGCTTTTTCCTTAACCAAGCCTTCTGCTTGAAGCAGGGTCTGGGAGAAGGGCCTGCGGCTGTGGATTCACCTTCTTTGGGGGCAGGGTTTCCCCGTGACTACAAAGCGCTCTCACAGGGATTGTTGATGAGGATGCAGTCTCAGTGGGGTCTGTGGACTCTTTGGGTCTGCTGAAAGGCCCGTCAGACCTCTTGGAGGAAAGTGAGCTCCCTGCAGAGGTGGTACACATCTTTCACAGAGATGAGATGCCCTCTCTGATTGCGCAGACTTTGGCAACGTTATGCATTGCCAAGGAGCTTCAGATGGAACCCTTGGAGATGGCGGAGGATCCGCATTAAAGGGTAGCCAGAAGCTGCTACACTCTTTTCCCTTTAATAGTGCCTTTAAGGAGATGATTATGGCAAAATGGAATTCCCATGATGCCAAGTTGTGGGTCAGCTGGAGCATGGCAAAGGTTTATCCTATCCCTTCCACATCTGGACACCCTAGTGGTGGCAGTTACCAGGAAGACAACCATATCAATGGAAGGTGGTGCTACCGTGAAAGATCCACAGGATCATCAAATGGAGGCCCTGCTCAAGCAGTCATCTGAAATCTCTGATCTGGCCCTGCAGGGGACTGTCTGTTGGGCTTATGTGGCCCAGCCCTACCTGTTGTGGTCACAAAGGATCCTGGGGATTTGGCAAACCGGGCAGAGGTGGCTCAGCTGGAGTCTGGTTCAGTGTTTTTGGCCGACCTTCTTTATGATTTGCTCTGGGAGTCCGCTAAAAATATGGCCACACTTGTGGCTGCTTGGAGGTTTCTGTGGTTGCATAACTGGTTGGCCAATTTGGCTTCCTTCCAAGACACATCTTAGCAAGCTTCCCTTTGCAGAGAGGTTGCTGTTTGAGGATCTGAAAAAGTTGGTAAAGGATCTTGGGACCATGGAGTTCCCTAGGCTCCTGGAGGACAGACCCAAAGATGCTGGCAGGGCAGCTTCCCCTTAGGGTCAGGGATGCAGTTCCCAGAAGTTTTGTCAGACCAGGTCAGCTAACCCACAGAGATCCTGGTTCCTCCCTTTGGGTCTGTCCTTTGGGGGAGGTGGTCAAGGTGGCAAGTCTTCCTATTGAATGTTTGAGGGCCCTAGTGGGGATCCAACAGGTAGGCAGTTGTCTGCAGTGGTTTTACCCCACTTGGGTTTAGATTACGGTGGACCCGTGGGTGTTGAAAGTGATCAAGGATAGCTACGCTCTGGAGTTCGCATGGCCCCTCTCGGATGCTTTTATGGTCTCTCCTTACCATGCAGGCACAGGTGGTGCAAGTCACTCTAGACCAGTGATTTCCAAACTTGGGATTGGGACCCCAAATGGGGTCACATCATCAATGTATAGGGTCACAGAAACATGGGCTATTTCCCCTTCTCTCTGGACTTTCACTGTGACCTATGCCAAGTAGTAGCAGTCACTAGTCAGTATGTGGCCTGTGAGCTAGTGAACATTTATAGGCCCTTGCCCCCTCATGGGTAAACTTCCTGTTAAACTGGAAATCCATGCTGAGTACTGGGGTCTGTAAGCGCACACTGATATAGGGGATCCTGTGCTGACTACTGCTACTTTTGCCACTACTGTTGCGGCCTTCCTGCTTTAGATGAGTGGGGGGGGGGGGGGAGGCTGCTCTAGACCATCTGCTGCGCTCCCGGCTGTGATCCCGGTATCCTGGGATGAATGGGGCACAGGTCGGTATTCAATCCACTTTGTGTTTCAGAAAAAAGAGGGGTCTTGGTGGCCCATCTTGGATCTCAAATGGTGTGTGCAGGGCCTTGTGGTTTCCTGTTTCTGTATAGAGACTTTTTGGTCCTTGATAGTGGCCGTCCAAAAGAGGAAGTTCTTAACTTCTTTAGATCTGACCAAGGCTTATCTTCACATTCCCATTCGTCCCTAGCACCAGTGTTCTCTAGAGTATGTGGTCCCAATGGGGCACTTTCAGTTTCTGGCCCTGCAATGGCCTCCTCAGATGTTCACGAAGGTGGTGGTGGTGGCTGCTCTGCTTAAGCAATGAGTTTTGGTCCATCCTTACCTGGACAATTGGTTGATACAGGCAAATTCCCCTCAGGAAATTTGAGAGGCAATGGACCTGATAATCTGTCAACTTTGCAAAGAACAAAATGATGCCATCCCATTCCTTGTAATATCTGGGGGCTTGTTTCAGTATGCAAAGGTGCGTGGTGTTTCTGCCGGAAGACTGGATTGTGAAGTTTCAATCTCAGTTGTTTGCGCTGCTGCAGGTTCCTTGCCCAAGGATGTGGATTACCTTCAGGTCTTAAGCTCAATAGCAGCTACACTGCAGCTGGTTCCCTGGGTCAGGTTGCACATGCGGCCCATCCAGGCTGCACGCCTGTCACGTTGGTCTCCTCATTCACAATCCATGACCATCTGGCTGTCCTTGCAGGGAAAGGCCAGAGTGAGCTTCCAGTGATGAGTAACTCTGGTACATCTTACCAGATGCACCAGAGTTACTCATCCAGCTTCCAGTGATGCACCAGAGTTACTTATCCAGCTTCCAGTGATGAGTAACTCTGATGCAGGTATGTCTCTCGATCCGGGAAACTACAGACCGGTGAGCCTGACGTCAGTACCGGGAAAAATGGTAGAAACCATCATAAACAATAAAATTACTCAGCATGTAGATAGTCATGGCCTAATGGGAGACAGCCAACATGGCTTTAGACAAGGAAGATCTTGTCTTACTAATCTGTTATGCTTTTTTGAAGGTGTGAATAAACAGGTGGACAAAGGTGAGTCGGTTGATATAGTGTATCTGGACTTTCAGAAAGCCTTTGACAAGGTCCCTCATCAGAGACTTTTGGCAAAACTGAACAGTCATGGGATAGGAGGCAGTGTACTACTGTGGATCAGGAACTGGTTAAAAGATAGAAAACAGAGGGTAGGGCTAAATGGCCAATTTTCCCAATGGAGAAAGGTGAATAGTGGTGTACCCCAGGGATCTGTGCTAGGTCTGCTGCTTTTTGACATATTCATAAACGACCTGGAAAGTGGAATAACGAGTGAGGTTATCAAATTTGCAGATGACACAAAACTATTTAAAGTTGTTAAAACCCAAGAGGATTGTGGAAAATTGGAAGAGGATCTTGATAAATTGAAAGACTGGGCGTCGAAATGGCAGATGAAATTTAATGTGGACAAGTGCAAAGTTATGCACCTAGGGAAGAACAACCCAAACTATGGTTACATGATGCAAGGTTCCACATTAGGAACCACCACCCAGGAAAAAGATTTAGGCGTCATTGTGGATACCATGTTAAAACCCTCGGCCCAGTGTGCAGTGGCGGCCAAGAGAGCAAATAGAATGCTAGGTATGATAAGGGAAGGAATGGAAAATAAAACAAAAGATATTATAATGCCTCTATATCATTCCATGGTGAGACCGCACCTTGAATATTGTGTGCAATTCTGGTCGCCGTATCTTAAAAAGGATATAGCGATATTAGAAAAGGTTCAGAGAAGAGCCACCAAAATGGTAAAGGGGATGGAAGGATACTCCAATGAAGAAAGGCTAAAAAGGTTAGGGCTCTTTAACCAGGAAAAGACACGGCTGAGGGGAGATATGATAGAAGTCTATAAATTAATGAACGGAGTGGAACGGGTAAACGTAGATTGATTGTTTACATTATCAGAATATAGAAAGACTAGGGGGCACACAATGAAGCTACAGGGTAAACTATTTAATACTAATAAAAGAAAATATTTTTTCACTCAACGTGTAATCAAACTCTGGAATTTGTTACCGGAGGATGTAGTAAAGGCTGTTAGTGTAGCTGGGTTTAAAAAAGGTTTGGACAAGTTCCTGGAGGAAAGGTCCATAAACCATTATTAAGAAGGGACCCAGGATATCAATGCTTGGCCCAGTACAAGCATTGTGGAACCTGTGTCTTTTGGGGAAACTGCTAGGTACGTATGACCTAGATTGGCCACTGTTGGAAACAGGATACTGGGCTTGATGGACCTTGGTCTGACCCAGTATGGCATATCTTATGTTCTTATGACAACAGATGCCAGTCTGTTCGGCTGGGGAGGACAATATCTTTTTCAGGTGCTCAGGGCACATGATCTCAGGAGGAGAGACTTTGACCCATCAATCGGCTGGAGATGCGAGCTATGCGTCTGGCTCTGCAGGTGTTTCTCCCCCTCCTGCAGGGCAGTGAGAATCCTGTCCAACAATGGTGGCTTACATCAGTCGTCAGGGAGGTATGCAGAGTTCACTCGTAGCTGCAAAGGCTTTTCTGCTTCTACAGTGGGCGGAGGTTCTCTCTCGCCGGCTCATGTGGCTGGAAAGAGTAGTTACTCACCTGTAACAGGTGTTCTCCAGGAGCAGCAGGAATCAGTCCTCACATATGGGTGATGTCGGCGCCGACGGAGCCCCCGTGCGTAGCACTTCCCCAGCTTTCTAAGAAAGCCTTTGGGAATGCAGCGCGCATGCGCGGTCCCCTTCCCGCCCAAGGGTGCCATCTTGCTCAGTCTGATGACATAGCTAAAAGACAGCAAAAAATAACAAAATAAATGATATGACTGCAACTCCAAGGGGAGGAGGGAGGGTTGTGAGGATTGATTCCTGCTGCTCCTGGAGAACACCTGTTACAGGTGAGTAACTACTCTTTCTCCAGGACCAAGCAGGAAGTCAGTCCTCACATATGGGACTCCCCAGCTTAAGGCTACCGGAGACCCCAAACTGAAAAAATGAGCTCCCTCTAGAGCGTCAGTACGTAAGGAAGGAATCTTCTCTGAGAACGCCCCCGACCGGTAGCCCAACATCAGGGCCGGAGGGTAGGAGTTGCCTAAACCTCAAAGAGATTATGGAGTACTGCCTGTCTGAAAGCACTGTCCCTGTGGGACTCCCTCTCAAGGCAGTAATGGGCCGCAAAAGTCTGGCTTGAAGACCAAGTAGCGGCCTGGCAGATGTCTGCCAATGGAACAGAGCGGAGATGAGCCACTGACGCAGCCTTCGCCCTGACACGATGAGCCGTGACTCGACCCTCCAACGAGAGGCCGGCTGCCCTATAAGCCCAGGTGATACAGTCAGCTACCCATATGGACAAAGTACGCTTGGAGACAGGTAACCCCAACTTGTTGTTAAGTGCCGTCGAGTCGGAGTCGACTCATGGCGACCCTCTGGATAGCTATCCTAAATTGTGTTCGGTCTTCAGTCAGGCGGCTCATTGTTGACAGACTGGTACCCATAGCTGCTGTTATTGTATCGATCCACCTCATTGCTGGCCTTCCTCTTTTGCGTTGACCTTCTATCTTGCCAAGCATGATGTCTTTCTCTAATGATCTCGCTCTCCGCATGATGTGTCCAAAGTATGAAAGTCGAAGTCTTGTCATCTGAGCTTCTAAAGAAAGCTTAGGTTTGATCTCCTCTAGTACCGACTGGTTTGTTCTTCGGGCAGTCCATGGTATACACAGTATTCGCCGCCAGCACCATAATTCAAAGGCATCAATTTTCTTCCTGTCCATCTTTTTCACTGTCCAGCTTTCACATCCATATGATGTTATTGAAAATACCATGGCTTGAACAAGTCGAATCTTTGTATGGAGAGAGACATCTCTGCTCTTGAGAATCTTATCTAGGTCTTTCATAGCCATTCTGCCAAGAGCAATGCGTCGTCTGATTTCTTGACTGCTTGTTGCTTCTTTATTGATAGTTGATCCAAGTAGGTTAAAGTTGTTCACAATTTCAATTTCTTCTCCTTCAACGATGAACCTGTTGATTACGCCAGTTGTCATGATCTTTGTCTTCTTTACATTAAGGTGCAGGCCCATTTTGAGACTATATTCTTTGACTGTGAGAAGCAAATGTTTCAGATCATCTTCACTTTCAGCCAGTAATGTGGTATCATCAGCATAGCAAAGGTTGTTGATGAGTCTTCCACCAATCTTCACACCTCTGTTGTCTTCATACAATCCTGCTTCTCTGATTATTTGTTCTGCATATAAATTAAACAGGTAGGGGGAAAGTATGCAGCCTTGTCTTACACCTTTGCTTATTTTAAACCATTCTGTTTCTCCTTGTTCCGTTCGAACTGTTGCTTCTTGATCAATGTACAGATTGTGCAAGAGTACGATCAGGTGTTCTGGTATACCCATGCTTCTTAATGTGGCCCAGAGTTTCTCATGGTTTACACAGTCAAAAGCTTTGCTATAGTCGATAAAGCACAAATAGATATCCTTTTGGTATTCTTTAGTCTTTTCAAGGATCCATCTAACATCCGTAATGATGTGTCTCGTTCCTTGCCCTTTCCTGAACCCTGCTTGCACTTCAGGTAGTTCTTGTTCCAGGTATGGTTGTAGTCTCTTTTGAATAATCTTCAGTAGAATCTTGCTGGCATGTGGGATCAGAGCGATTGTGCGATAATTTCCACAGTCAGTTGGATCACCTTTCTTTAGTATTGGTATAAACCCAGATCTTTTCCAGTCAGTTGGCCATGATGTTGTCTTCCATATTTCTTGGCAGAGCTTTGTAAGTACGCTGTAATACTTCTATGGGAATACTATCAACGCCTTGTGCTTTGTTCTTTGACAAAGCTTTTAATGCTGCTTCAACTTCTTCTTTCATCACCAATGGTTCCCGATCATAAGGTACAGGTTGAAACGGCTGTTGGTCCACTTTATCTTTATCATATAAAAACTCTGTATATTCCTTCCATCTTTTCTTGATCTTCTCAGCATCATTCAACATAGAACCTTGAGCATCTTGTAACATTCCAATTTGAGGCTGGAACTTTTTCTTTAACTCTCGTAGCTTTAGGAAAGCCGATCTTGTTCTTCCTCTAATAGTTTCTGCTTCTATTTCCTTGCATGCGTCATTGTAGTACTTTTCCTTGTCCTGTCTTGCTGCACGTTGGAAATCTCTGTTGAGTTCTGTGATTGTCTCTCTTTCTCCTCTGGCTTTAGCTTCTCTGCGTTTCTGGCAATTTTCAGAGTTTCTTCCGTCATCCATTTTGGCCGTTTTTTCTTTTTCACCTTTTGTAGAGACTTCTCGCTTTCTTCCAACACAACCTTCTTGATGTCATTCCATAACTCTTCTGGATCTCTATCATATGTATCTAAAGCAGCAAATCGATTTTGCAGGCAGTCTTTAAATTCCAGTGGTATATTCTCAAGGTCATATTTTGCTGCACTGATGAGTGGTTTGCTCTTTTTCAACTTTAGCTTGAGTTTGCATACTAGTAGTTGATGATCTGTACCATAGTCAGCTCCAGGTTTTGTCTTTGTTGATGTTATAGAGCTTTTCCATCGTTGACTTCCACAGATGTAGTCAATTTGATTTTTATACAATCCATTGGGTGACGTCCATGTATACAGTCGCTGCTTGTGTTGCTGGAAGAAGGTGTTTGAGATGAATAGATCGTTGGTCTTGCAGAATTCTATCAGTCTTTCTCCAGCTTCAAAAGAAACGAAGAGCTGGGGTCAAAAGAAACGAAGAGCTGAACAGCCCTCCGGTGCTCCCGCGTACGGTCAAGGTAGAAGGATAACGTCCTCCTACAGTCCAGAGTATGCAAGACCATCTCAGCCCGGCTGGCATGCGGCCTGGGAAAGAAAGTCAGAAGAACCACCTCCTGATTGAGGTGGAAAGAGGAGACAACCTTAGGAAGGAACTTAGGGTGAGTCCGTAAGACTACTTTGTTCCTATAGAACCTAGTGTAAGGGGCATCAGACACTAGTGCTTGAAGCTCACTCACACATCTAGCAGAGGTGAGGGCTACCAGAAACAAGGTTTTCCAGGAGAGAAAACGTAGAGGACAGGTAGCCATGGGTTCAAATGGCGGACAAGTAATCCACTGTAAGACCACATTTAAGTCCCACTCAGGGGCTGGTGGACGTAGAGGAGGCTTAAGTAAAAGCAGGCCTCTGAGGAAACGAGCCACCAAAGGATGGCTAGAAAGAGACCGCCCTTCCACTGGAGAGTGGTGTGCTAAAAGAGCACTGAGATGAACTCGGACAGAATTGGACTTAAGGCCTAGGTTGGATAGGTAAAGCAAATATTGCAATACTACCAGTACCAAGCACGAGAAAGGGTTCTCATTGTGCTGAGTACACCATGCAGAGAATCTACGCCACTTAAGAGCGTAAGACTTTCTGGTGGATTCTCTTCTAGAGGCTAAGACCACGTCTTCCACCGCTGTAGGCAGCAGTAGGGGAGCTAGAACTACCCTTTCAGCAGCCAGGCCATCAAGTGAAGGGACTGGAGGTCGGAGTGTAAGAGAGATCCCTGTTCCTGCGACAGGAGATCGTGTTGTATCCCCAGAGGAATAGGAGTGTCCACCGCCAGTTGTAGCAGAAGTGGAAACCATGGTTGCCTCGGCCACCTGGGGACTATCAAAATCATTGAGGCCCCGTCCTTGAGCACTTTGAACAGTGTTCTGGATACTAGAGGCGTGGGAGGAAAGGCATATAGTAGGCCCTTGGACCACGGGATTAGAAACGCATCCGCTGCTACTCTGAGAGGATGCGGTTGTCTGGAACAGAATCTTGAAAGTTGCCGGTTCAGAGGACTGGCAAAAAGATCCATGACCGGAAGGCCCTATCTCAGAAAAATCTGTTGAACCACTAACGGATTCAATCTCCATTCGTGTGGTTGCAAGATCCTGCTTAGTCTGTCAGCCAGGTAATTCTCCTGGCCCAGGAGGTAGACTGCTTTGAGAAGGATGCCGTGATCGACTGCCCAGGAGCACAGTCGTTGTGCTTCTTGACATAGGAGGAAGGAGCCTGTGCCTCCTTGCTTGTTCACATAAAACATGGCAACTTGATTGTCCGTCTGGACCAGTACAGACTGGTGAGACGTGAGATGGGAGAAGGCCCTCAGAGCTAAGCGGATAGCTCGCAGCTCCAGGAAATTGATCTGCTGTGCAGCCTCCCAAGGGGTCCAGAGACCCTGAGTACATGCCCCTTGGCAGTGTGCGCCCCAACCTTGAAGAGAAGCATCGGTTGTCAGCACTTCAGAGTGTGGAGGGGTTTGGAAAAACACTCTGAGCACTAGATACGGAAGATGAAGCCACCATTGCAGAGAGGAGGCAAGCAGTGTGGATACTCTCACTTTGTCTGCAAGACTTCCCGTGGCCTGATGCCACTGAGTTCTGAGACTCCACTGAGCAGGCCTCATATGCAGACGGGCATTGGGGGTTACATGAACTGTGCAAGCCATATGGCCGAGAAGCTTCAGGAATTGCCTGGCGGAGACCAGGGAATTGCTGTGAAACTGCCTGGCTATATCCATCAATCTGTGGGCTCTGTCCACGGGTAGAAAAGCCTTCGCCTGAAGGGTGTCCAGCCTTGCCCCTATGAACTCCATGTTCTGGGACGGGTGCAAAGTGGACTTTGCGAAGTTTGACAAACCCCAAGTGCTGAAGTAGAGCAACAGTGCGAAGGGTGGCTTGACTGGCCTCCTGTGAAGACTGGCCCCTTATGAGCCAGTCGTCCAGGTATGGGAACACAAAAAGGCCTTGAAGCCTCAGGTAGGCCGCCGCCACCGCCAGGCACTTTGTGAACACCCTGGGGGCGGAGGTTAGTCCAAAGGGCAGTATTCTGTACTGGTAGTGGTTTCCCCCCACGACAAACCTGAGATATTGTCTGTGGTCTGGATGAATGAGGATGTTAGTATACGCATCCTTTATATCTAAGGAGCATAGCCAGTCTCCCTGCTGGAGGTAGGGCAGCAGAATTCCAAGGGTGAGCATCTTGAACTTTTCCCTCTCCAGGAACTTGTTGAGGTTTCGCAAGTCTAGGATGGGTCTGAGGCCTCCTGTTCTTTTTGGTACTAGAAAGTACCTGGAATAAAAGCCTTGACCTCTCAGGTGGTGGGGCACCGGTTCCACAGCCTGTTCCTTTAGCAGACTTGCTAACTCCTGTAGGAGTAAGTCCCTGTGCAGAGGGAGTCTTGGAGGCTCCTCTGGAAAATAGGAGGGAGGTACCTGGTGAAAATGGAGAAGATAGCCCTTTTGGACTATATGGAGTACCCAGGTATCCTGTGTGACGGCTGTCCACCTGTGGGCAAATAGGGCCAGCCGGCCTCCTGTGCTGATATGAGCCAGCTGAGGAGGAAAGGCTATGCTTTTGGAGTCAAAAACCCCCGCCCTGCTGTGCAGGAGCTGGTGTTGGTGGCTTGGGGGCCTTCTGCCTACGGGGCCCATGACCCTGCCCCTTGGCCTGCTGACCCTGTTGGGGAGCTGCAGAGGCCTGATAATGAGGGTATTGTTTATAGGCAGATGCCTTCCTCGGGTAAAAGGTCTTTTTTCCCGAGCCCTTCTTCTTCTGAGAAGGGGCAGAGGTTTTCCTGGACAGCTTAGTCCGGGTCAGAGTCTCGGTCTCGAGTTCTGCAGCCTTTTCAGCCATGGGCTTGCCAAAGAGGTTTTCACCTCGGCAGGGGACATCGACCAACTTGTCCTGCACCCATGGCTCGAAGTCCGATGACTGTAGCCAAGCCTGTCGGCGGGCACCGATGCCGGCCCCGGCTACTCGGGCCGAAGCCTCGAAGCCATCATAGGCTGCTCGAGAGATAAACTTCGAGCACTCTCTAATACCCATGGACAAGGCAATGAACCTCTGCAAAGGTTCCTTGGAGAGACCAGCAGAGAACCCGGCAATCTCCTTTGCCAGGTCTCGAAGGTACATGCCCATGTACAGCTGATATGTCTGGACACGGCAAGCAAGCATAGAGCCCTGGAAGCACTTCTTACCGAGGGCATCCAGGTTCCGGGCCTCCTGGCCGGGAGGCACCGAGGAGTGCATCTTCTGACTTTTCAGACGATGCATGGCCGATTTCACAACCATGGAGTGGTGCGGATAATTGTGCCTTTTGGAACCCGGGGCTCTTGCGGACTCGATAGATGGAATCGACCCGCTTGCTTAACACTGGCATCGAGGCCGGGGTCTCCCACATGCGGAAGAGCAGCCTCTCCAGCATCGGAGGAACCAGTACAGTAAAGGCCTCCTTTGGGGGAGAGTCATACTGGAGGGCCTCAAGCTCTTCAGCTCGTGGCTCCTCCTCGGGATCCGCGGGGAATGCCAAGGCCTTGGCCATATCCCGCACGAAGTCCGAGAACCGAGTATCCTCCGGTGAGGATCGTCTCCGAGGTTTGGACTCCAGTGAGTCCGATGGGACACACCGAGTCCGAAAGGTGTCGGGTGACTCCTCATCCTCCGTCTCCCAGCCCGACCCCTCGGAGGAGGAATCGAGCGGTTCCGGTCGGGCAGGCACCGATGCTATCCGCCCCGACGCCGAGAGTACCGGCGTTGACGACCTTGGTCCCGAATGGGAGGCCGAGGGAGACCTTGGCCAAGGATCGACTCGAGCTCGCATGGACTCAAGGATCGGCTCGGCCTCCGGGGTCGACGTGGACGTCGATGTCCCGGTGGTAGGGGCAGATGCACCGGCAAGACCGGCGATCAGTGCCCGCTGCTGTTCCATGAAGGCAGCCAAGCTGCTCTCCAAGGCCGTCAACCTGAGTCCGAGCTCAGGAGACTCAGCAGCCCCTGACTCGGGCCCCAACAGCATCGAGCCTGACGTCGGCTCCCCTGGAGGAGAGTCCACAAGGACTACAGTACTCACGTGCCCAGGAGACTCCATCTCGATACGAGGTTGTTTTGCAGGCCTCTCCGACTCCGAAGACCCGGGACGGCGGTCGGGGCTATGCGACTTGGCCCTCGAGGAACCAAGTGCGTCCACCGACGCCGCCCTCATAGGTTTCTTCTTTCTGCGCCACTCCCGCAAGGGAGACCCCCACTCAGAGGAACCCCGACGCTGCTCGGGGCCGGAGTCCCGAGACGTCGAGGCCTCTGACGAAGTCCGGGCCCATCCGGACGCGGAGTCAGAGAAGATTCTTTCCTTTTGGTGCTGCCGACTCCTCAACACCTTCGAGGACATTTTTTCACACGGACTACAGATCATCGGGTCATGATCGGGTCCGAGGCAGCGGAGGCAGCAGTCATGTGTGTCGGTGAGAGACATAAGTTTCTTATACCGATCACACTTTTTAAACCCGCTGGCAGCCATCGGGGGAAAAAGGGTCCCTGCGAGGTCGAAAGACAGGGCTGCCAGTGAAAAATTAAAATGGCGCGAACGCTAGTCACTAAGGACAAAAAACGAAAATAAGAGATTGGGCTCGATACCGGCATATCAGGCTCAGGCGGGAAAAGGATCCGGCGTCGAACCGAAGAAGAAAGATAAAAAACAGGGTAATCAACTTTTTCCTCGGCGAAAAACAAACTACGTCCGTCGGGCTCCGAGGAAAAAAGAAGACTGAGCAAGATGGCACCCTTGGGCGGGAAGGGGACCGCGCATGCGCGCTGCATTCCGGCCGCTTTTACCTGTACCGATACCCAGGCATCGGCAGCGTCGATAGACCAGAGATTCCTCGCTATCGAGCGCAGTCTTGCCGCTCTCCTTACAGCTGCGGTACCATTGACACTGGTGGTTCAACGGACACCGATACCGGTGCCGGTACCAGCACCGGTGGGAATTTCTCCCATGCCGACTTTTGCTGGCATTGACAGATCGGTACCGGACCAGCTCGGTACCGACGTCGATCGATACCGAGACCATGCTTTGCATGAACATCTGGATCAGAGATACTTCGAATCCTCCAATTCCGATGACTCTGATAATTCTGCCGGTACCGGAGTGTTTCTCCCGGAAGACTCCTCTTCTCCCCAACGCAGAATGTCTCCTCCGGAAGACATGTCTTTTCAGGATTTTATTTGTGATGAGGCCAGAGGCCTTTCAATCACGGTAGCTCCTGAAAAAGAACCTAGAGCAAAGGAATTGGAAATTCTCCAATACCCTAAGGCTCCTAAGGAGGCAGCCACTCTGCCCATTCATGAAATCCTTCAGGATTTGATGCCCAGAATGTGGGAGACACCTCTGACCACATCTCCTCATTCTAGGAGACTCGATACCATGTATCGAGTTCCACCATGTCCTGGTTTTCAAAAGACTCAGCTGCCACACCATTCAATGGTAGTGGAGTCAGCCATGAGTAGGATGAAAAGTGCAAAAAGACATGCATCCAATCCTCCAGGTCGTGAATGCAGGACTCTTGACGCTTTTGGGCGTCGAATATTTCAGGCTTCCATGCTTTCAGCTAGGATCAGCTTATATATTTTATATATGGGAATGTTCCTCAAAGAGGTCACAGGAGATTTGGAGCTTATGAGCCCCCCTTCTCCCTGATGACAAACGACAAGACTTCCTTACTCTTGTCAAGCATGCTCAAGACGTCTCCAAGTTTGTAAATCATGCAGCCTTTGACTGCTTTGAATGCATCAGCAGAACCTCTGCTATTGCCATTGGTGCACGTCGGATTGCCTGGCTTCAGGCATCAGACTTGGAGATTTGGGTACAGGATAAATTGGGAAACATTCCTTGCACAGAAGAAAACCTCTTTGGCAAGAATTGGCAGGAAAAGGCTAATGAGATAGATGCTGACAATATCACTTTAGATAGATTGTCAAAATCTACAGCCACTCCAGCCAAAAAGAAACCCTATAAAAACCCCTTTTTCAGCAAAAAGAGGAAGTTTTATCCGTCCTATACCCAGCAAGGGCAAGCTCAGGGTCAAGTTGCCCAGAAAGGTCAACAACAACAATCCAGACAAAAGAAGCCAAAAGGCCTTAGAGCTCAACCAGCTCCACAGGCCCAGCCCCCTCAAGGGCTTTGACTCCTTCATAGAGAACTTAGCCTTCCTGCCTCTGAAAGGTCCAGAACCCCTAAACATTCCAGGCAGGTTCTGTCATTTTGCCAACAGATGGCACCAAATAATAGCCGAAAATTGGACTCTGTCCATTGTGGGAGAGAGGTACAAGCTTCATTTTCACAGCATGCCCCCTCCTACAATCATAAGACAGTTCAATTTCCAAACCTCTACAGACAATCTACTGGAGCGAGAGGTCTCAATACTCCTTGCTCAAGGAGCAATAGAGAAGGTGCCCATTCTTCAACAGGGCACAGGGTTCTACGCCCCCTATTTTCTTATTCCAAAGAAAACAGGAGGACACAGACCCATTCTAGACCTCAGAGAATTGAACAAATATCTGTTCCGAGAAAAGTTCAAAATGATTTCTCTGGGAACTCTTATGCCATACCTTCAAAGTCAGGATTGGCTTTGTTTTCTAGATCTAAAGGATGCATATACAGTCAAACCTCGGTTTTCATTTGCCCCGGTTTTCATACGCTTCGGTTTTCAACGTCTTTTCTGACTGAGATTTTGTCCCGGTTTTCATGCATTGCTTCGGTTTTCAACGTCTTTTGACTGAGATTTTGTCCCGGTAGCAGGGAAGAAAAGCTGTCAACGTAAGCAGGAGATGTTGCATGAATGTGGGAGGCAGTTCTTTCTCTTGCAGGGTACGTCTGAAGCTATATCATTAAGATTTTCTGCCATTCTGAAGCATTGAGCAGATAATGTAAAGGTATTTTAATGGACTGAATTCAATGTGATTCCGAAGAGAGCTGGGCACAGCAGCTTGTCAGGGGTGGCTAAGGCCAGATGTTAACATACTGTACTGTACAGTACTGTACTTAGCTTGCTTTCAGTGATGTTAAATGTTCATTTATCCATTTCATTAGTCATTTATATTTATTTCTCATTGTTTTCTGTATGTAAAAATATAGTTATTCTCTATAAAATGTATTTTTTGTGAATATTTTTGGGTGTCTGGAACGGATTAATTGGATTTACATTATTTCTTATGGGAAATATTGCTTCAGTTTTCATACGTTTCGGTTTTAGTCAGACTTTTTCGAACGGATTAATCATGAAAACCGAGGTTTGACTGTACTCACATTCTGATCCATCCAGATAACAGGAAATTCTTAGGATTCCTTTTCAAGGGAAAACATTTCCAATACAGGGTTCTTCCCTTTGGTCTGGCTTCGGCACCAAGAGTATTCACGAAATGCATGGCAGTAGTAGCTGCATTTCTGCAAACCCTAGAGATATTCGTCTTCCCTTACTTAGACGACTGGCTCATTCGAGCCCCCACGGTTCCAGAAGCCAGCTCTGCACTGTCTCGCACAATGCGAATCCTTCAATACTCGGGATTGGTCATAAACCTCCCAAAATCCCAACTTGCTCCGTCTCAGTCCCTGGAGTTCATAGGAGCTTGTTTAGATACCAGACAGTCAAGGGCTTTTCTCCCACAACCCCGCTGTCTTTGCATAGTGCAGCTCGTTTCTCAAGCAGCGGTGAAGTCCTCCCTAACTGCTCGAGAACTACTACCACTATTGGGACATATGGCATCCACGGTTCATGTGGTTCCCTATGCTCGCCTTCATATGCGAGCAGCCCAGTGGACCCTATCCACATAGTGGACGCAGGCCACAGGACATCTGTCGGACAAGATATCAAACTCACGACGACTGATTTTGTCCCTCCAATGGTGGCAAAAACTGGAAAATCTTCTAGTGGGGTCTCCTTTCCAGGCCACCTCACCATAGGTGGCAGCTTCCTTGGGTCATCTCCCTGGCATCTTCAGCTAGGGAGTCCCCATTTGTGAAGACTACATTCCTGCTTGTTCCTGGAGATAGCGTAGTTACTCAACTGTAACAGGTGATCTCCGGGAACAGCAGGAATTTAGTCTTCACAACCCACCCACCTCCCCTAGGAGTTGTCTCTCTATCTCTCTGTCTCTTTCCTCTCT
Organism: Ichthyophis bannanicus; assembly: GCA_033557465.1. Classification (NCBI taxonomy): domain Eukaryota; kingdom Metazoa; phylum Chordata; class Amphibia; order Gymnophiona; family Ichthyophiidae; genus Ichthyophis; species Ichthyophis bannanicus. The sequence goes on along the minus strand of CM066031.1, from coordinate 618,069,597 downwards.
CCCTCTATCCTTTCACTCAGCTACAAACTTAAATGAAGAGGGACAGTTGGAAAGGCGGGAAGGCAACGCGCATGTGCTGAGGGATGCTCCCAAAAGCGTTCCTATTGGATGCTGGGGAGCGTTCCCGTGCAGGCTCCGTCGGTACCCATATGTGAAGACTAAATTCCTGCTGTTCCCGGAGATCACCTGTTACAGGTGAGTAACTACACTTTACGGAAAGAGTGGTGGATCCATGGAATAGTCTCCCAGTGGAGGTGGTAGAGATGAGGACAGTAACTGAATTCAAAAAAGCATGGGACAAACACAGAGGATCTCTAAAGGAAAAAAGAGAACTGTTGTTGATATGGAAAGACAGACTATATAGGCCATGTGGTCTTTTTCTGTCATCATATATCTTTGTTTCTAAATCCAATAGTCAGTCAGGGCCTAGTTTACTTACATTTATAACACAGAGGCAAGCTTTCTGGTTAAATTTAGAACCCAAGACTACCTCTATCCAAACAAGGGCTGTGGGACTCCCTCTGGAGATTGGTCACAGATTACCTTAGAAGCACAGGAGAGGGTACTGTGTAGCAGCCAGCTTTCAAAGCATGGATAAGACAATGGTGCAAGGATGAGGGTTTTGGATTTCTTAGGAACTGGGGAACATACTGGGGAAAGGAGGGGGCTCTTCCGAAGGGATGGGCTTCACCTTAACCGGGATGGAACCAGGCTGCTGGCATTAACCTTAAAAAGGAGATAGAGCAGCTTTTAAACTAGATAACAGGGGAAAGCCGACAGTTGCCCAAGAGCGCATGGTTCAGAACAATGTATCCTTGAAGGATACTACCAAAAACAGAGAGGTTCCAAAAAAGAGTAAAGTAGCCCAAATGCCCTTGAGTATGGAGCAGACAGAACTTAAAGATTCCAAATTACCCATGCCTACCAATAGCCTGATTAATATGAATAAATTACAGTCTCTAAAATGCTTGTATGCAAATGCTAGAAGTCTAAAAACTAAGATGGGAGAGTTAAAATATATAACACTAAATGAGAGGTTAGATATGATTGGAATCTCAGAGACATTGTGGAAGGAGGACAAGCAGTGGGACACTGTGATACCTGGGTACAAACTATATTGTAATGATAGAGCTGATTAAATTGGTGGAGGGGTTGCGCTATATGTTAGAGAGGGCATTGAATCAGAAAGGATTAAAGTTTTGCGGGAAACAAAATTTGCTGTAGAATCTCTATGGATTGAAATTCCATGTAAAAAGGGGAAGGCGATGGCGGTAGGGGTATACTATCAACTGCCTAGCCAGAATGAACAAATGGATGATGAAATGCTCAAAGAAATCAAGGAAGCTAACAAAAGTTACAGCGCAGTAATAATAATGGGTGATTTCAATTACCCCGGTATCGACTGGGTCAGTGTCACGGCAGGACATGCTAGGGAGATAAAGCTCCTAGATGAAATAAATGACTGCATCTTGGAGCAGCTGGTTCATAAACCGACCAGAGAGGAAGCCATATTGGACCTAGTCCTTAGTGGAACACCAGATCTGGTGCAAGAGATAAGGGTGTTGGGGCCACTTGGCAATAGTGATCATAGCATGATTGTGTTTGATTTAATTAATGGAGGAGGGATGGTAAGGAACTCCACAGTACTATCTTTTAACTTTCGAAAGGGAGACTATGATAAAATGAGGAAAATAGTTAAGAAAAAATTAAAAGGAGCAGTTGGAAAGGTTAAAGACTTACATCAAAATTGGGTGTTTAAAAATACTATATTGGAAGCCCAGCCCAGCTATATTCCATGCTTTAAGAAAAATGGAAGGAAGTCCAAAAAACTGCCTGCATGGCTTAAAGGTGAGGTCAGAGAGGCTGCTGTTGCCAAAAAAGCATCTTTCAGGAAATGGAAAAAAGAGCCAAATGACGAAAACTGGAAACAGCACAAGCACTGGCAAGTTAAATGCAAGGCATTGATAAGGCAGGCAAAGAGAGAATTTGAGAAGAAACTTGCTGTGGAAGCAAAAACGCATAATAAAGACTTTTTCAAGTACATTCACAGCAAAAAAACTGTGAGAGAGTCATTTGGTCCATTAGATGATAGAGGGGGGTAAAACGGGCAGTAAGAGCGGACAAGGCTATAGCGGAGAGACTGAATGAATTCTTTGCTTCGATCTTTACTGAGGAAGATGTAGGGATGTTACCTATGACTGAAGTGGTATTTAAGGGTGATACTGCAGAAGAATTGAAAGAAATATTGCTACACCGGGAAGATGTATTACAACTATTTGATAAACTGAAGAGTAGCAAATCACCTGGACCAGATGGTATACATCCAAGGGTGTTGAAAGAACTGAAATATGAGATTGCAGACCTGCTATTAGTAATCTGTGAACTATCATTAAAATCATCTGTAATACCTGAAGACTGGAGGATCGCCAATGTAATGCCAATTTTTATAAAGGGTTCCACGGATGATCCGGGAAACTACAGACCGGTGAGCCTGACGTCAGTACTGGGAAAAATGGTAGAAACCATCATAAAAAACAAAATTACTCAGCATGTAGATAGTCATGGCCTAATAGGAGACAGCCAACATGGCTTTAGACAAGGAAGATCTTGTCTTACTAATCTGTTATGTTTTTTGAAGGTGTGAATAAACAGGTAGACAAAGGTGAGTCAGTTGATATAGTGTATTTGGACTTTCAAAAAGCCTTTGACAAAGTCCCTCATCAGAGACTTTTGGCAAAACTAAAGAGTCATGGGATAGGAGGCAGTGTACTAGTGTGATCAGGAATTGGTTAAAAGATAGAAAGCAGAGGGTAGGGTTAAATGGTCAATTTTCCCAATGGAGAAAGGTGAATAGTGGTGTACCCCAGGAATCTGTGCTGGGTCCGCTGCTTTTTGACATATTCATAAATGACCTGGAAAAGGGAATAACGAGTGAGGTTATCAAATTTGCAGATGAGACAAAACTATTTAAAGTTGTTAAAACCCCTGAAGATTGTGGAAATTTGCAAGAGGATCTTGATAAATTGGAAGACTGGGCATCAAAATGGCAGATGAAATTTAATGTGGACAAGTACAAAGTTATGGACCTAGGGAAGAACAACCCAAACTATGGTTACACAATGCAAGGTTCCACATTAGGAATCGCCACCCAGGAAAAAGATTTAGGCGTCATTGTGGATACCATGTTAAAACCCTCTGCCCAGTGTGCAGCAGCGGCCAAGAGAGCAAATAGAATGCTAGGTATGATAAGGAAAGGAATGGAAAATAAAACAAAGGATATTATAATGCCTCTGTATCGTTCCATTGTGCAACCGCACCTTGAATATTGTGTTCAATTCTGGTCGCCGTATCTTAAAAAGGATATAGCGTTATTAGAAAAGGTTCAGAGAAGAACCATCAAAATGGTAAAGGGGATGGAAGGATACTCCTATGAAGAAAGGCTAAAAAGGTTAGGGCTCTTTAACCTGGAAAAGAGACGGCTGAGGGGAGATATGATAGAAGTCTATAAATTATTAAACGGAGTGGAACGGGTAAACGTAGATCGATTGTTTACGTTATCAGAATATAGGAAGACTAGGAGAATTGCAGTGAAGCTACAGGGTAAACTATTTAAGACTAATAAGAGAAAATATTTTTTCACTCAGCGTGTAATCAGACTCTGGAATTTGTTACCGGAGGATGTAGTAAAAGCTGTTAGTGTAGCTGGGTTTAAAAAAGGTTTGGACAAGTTCCTGGAGGAAAGGTCCATAAACCATTATTAAGAAGGGACCCAGGATATCACTGCGTGACCCAATACAAGCATTGTGGAACCTGTGTCTCTTGGGGAAACTTCTAGGTACGTATGACCTAGATCGGCCACTGTTGGAAACAGGATACTGGGCTCGATGGACCTTGGTCTGACCCAGTATGGGATATCGTATGTTCTTATGTAGTGGTGATGGCTCCGTATTGGCCGACTGTTGGTGGCAGATCCATTCCCATTCCTGGTGGAGGAGGATCATCTGACACAGGGGCCCGTTTGGATGCCAGATGTGGCTCGGTTCTCACTTATGGCCTGGCTCTTTAAAGAGTGCAGTTAAGGAGCAGAAGGTATTCTCCAGGACCAAGCAGGAAGTCAGTCCTCACATATGGGTGACGTCGGCACCGACAGAGCCCTCGTGTGGAGCATTTCCCCAGCTTTCAAAGAAAGCCTTTGGGAATTGCAGCGCGCATGCGCGGTCCCCTTCCCGCCCAAGGGTGGCATCTTGCTCAGTCTTCTTTTTTCTGCGGAGCCTGACGGACGTAGTTCGTTTTTCGCCGAGGAAAAAGTTGATTTCCCTGTTTTTTGTACTTCTCCTTCGGTTCGACGCCAGATCGTTTTCCCGCCTGGGTCCAATACGCCGGTATCGAGCCCACTCTCCCTTTTTCGGTTTTTGTCCTTCGTGACTAGCGTTCGCGCCATTTTTTCTTTTTTCACTGGCAGCCCTGTCTTTTGACCTCGCAGGGGCCCTTTTTCCCCCGATGGATTCCAGCGGGTTTAAAAAGTGTGATCGGTGTAAGAAACTTATGTCCCTTACCGACATACATGACTGCTGCCTGCGCTGCCTCGGACCAGATCATGACCCGATGATATGTGGTCCGTGTGGCAAAATGTCCTCGAAGGCGTTGAGGAGTCAGCAGCACCAAAAGGATGGGATCTTCTCTGACTCCGCGTCCGGACGGGCCTGGACCTCGTCAGAGGCCTCGACGTCTCGGGACTCCGGCCCCGAGCAGCGTCGGGGTTCCTCTGAGCGGGGGTCTCCTTCGCGGGAACAGCGCAGGAAAAAAAAGCCCGCGAGGGCGGCGTCGGACGCTCCTGGTTCCTCGAGAGCCAGGTCGCATAGCCCCGATAGCCGTCCCGGGTCTTCGGAGTCGGAGAGGCCTGCCAAGCAACCTTGTCTCGAGATGGAGTCTCCTGGACATGTGAGTGCTGTAGTCCTCGTGGACTCTCCTCCAAGGGAGCCGACGTCGGGCCTGACGCCGTTGGGGCCCGAGTCGGGGGCTGCTGGGTCTCCTGAGCTCAGACTCAGGTTGACGGCCTTGGAGAGCAGCCTCGCTGCCTTCATGGAACAGCAGCGGGCATTGATCGCCGGTCTCACCGGTGCATCTGCCCTGACCACCGGGACATCGACGTCCAAGTCGACCCCGGAGGCCGAGACGATCTTCGAGTCCATGCGGGCTCGAGTCGATCCTCGGCCTCCCGTTCGGGACCAAGGTCGTCGACGCCGATACCCTCGGCGTCGGGGCGGAGGGCATCGGTACCCGCCCGACCGTAGCCGCTCGACACCTCCTCCGAGGAGTCGGGCTGGGAGACGGAGGACGAAGAGTCACCCGACACCTATCGGACTCGGTGTGTCCCATCGGACTCGCCGGAGTCCGAACCTCGGAGACGATCCCCACCGGAGGATACCCGGTTCTCGGACTTCGTGCGGGATATGGCCAAGGCCTTGGCCTTCCCCGCGAATCCCGAGGAGGAGCCTCGAGCCGAGGAGCTCGAGGCCCTCCAGTATGACTCTCCCCCGAAGGAGGCCTTTACTGTACCAGTTCCTCCGATGCTGGAGTGGCTGCTCTTCCGCATGTGGGAGACCCCAGCCTCGACGCCGGTGTTAAGCAAGCGGGTCGATTCCATCTATCGAGTCCGCAAGAGCCCCGGGTTCCAAAAGGCACAATTATCGCACCACTCCATGGTTGTGGAATCGGCCATGCATCGACTGAAAAGTCAGAATATGCACTCCTTGGTGCCTCCCGGCCGGGAGGCCCGGAACCTGGATGCCCTCGGTAAGAAGTGCTTCCAGGGCTCTATGCTTGCTTGCCGTGTCCAGACATACCAGCTCAACATGGGCATGTATCTCCGAGACCTGGCAAAGGAGATTGCCGGGTTCTCTGCTGGTCTCTCCGAGGAACCTTTGCAGAGGTTCCAGGCCTTGTCCACCGGTATTCGAGAGTGCTCGAAGTTTATCTCTCGAGCAGCCTACGATGGCTTCGAGGCTTCGGCCCAAGTAGCCGGGGCCGGCATCGGTGCCCGCCGACAGGCTTGGCTACAGTCATCCGACCTCGAGCCATGGGTACAGGACAAGTTGGTCGATGTCCCCTGCCGAGGTGAAAACCTCTTTGGCAAGCCCATGGCTGAAAAGGCTGCAGAACTCGAGACCGAGACTCTGACCAGGACTAGACTGTCCAGAAAAACCTCTGCCCCTTCTCAGGGTTCGGGAAAAAAGACCTTTTACCCGAGGAAGTAATCTGCCTATAAACAATACTCTAATTATCAGGCCTCTGCAGCTCCCCAACAGGGTCAGCAGGCCAAGGGGCAGGGTCATGAGCCCCGTAGGCAGAAGGCCCCCAAGCCACCAACACTGGCCCCTGCTCAGCAGGGTGGGGGTTTTTGACTCAGGCAGCATAGCCTCTTCTCCTCAGCTGGCTTCTCTCAGCACAGGAGGCCGGCTGGCCCAATTTGCCCACAGGTGGTCAGCCGTCACATCAGATACCTGGGTGCTTCATATAGTCCAAAAGGGCTATCTTCTCCATTTTCACCAGGTACCTCCCTCCTATTTTCCAGGGGAGCCTCCAAGACTCCCTCTGCACAGGAACCTACTCCTTCAGGAGTTAGCAAGTCTACTAAAGGAACAGGCTGTGGAACCGGTGCCCCACCACCTGAGAGGTCACGGCTTTTATTCCAGGTACTTTCTGGTACCAAAAAGAACAGGAGGCCTCAGACCCATCCTAGACTTGCGAAACCTCAACAAATTCCTGGAGAGGGAAATGTTCAAGATGCTTACCCTTGGAATCCTGCTGCCCTACCTCCAGCAGGGAGATTGGCTATGCTCCTTAGATCTAAAGGATGCTTATACTCACATCCTTATTCATCCAGACCACAGACAATATCTCAGATTTGTTGTGGGAGGAAACCACTATCAGTACAGAGTACTACCCTTTGGCCTGACCTCCGCTCCCAGGGTGTTCGCCAAGTGCCTGGCAGTGGTGGCGGCCTACCTAAGGCTTCAAGGTCTTTTTGTGTTTCCATACCTGGACGACTGGCTCATAAGGGGCCAGTCTTCCCAGGAGGCCAGTCAAGCCACCCTTCGCACTGTGGCTCTGCTTCAGCACTTGGGGTTTGTCATAAACTTCGCAAAGTCCACTTTGCTCCCGTCCCAGAACTTAGAATTCATAGGAGCAAGGCTGGACACTCTTCAGGCGAAGGCTTTTCTGCCAATGGACAGAGCCCACAGGCTGATGGATCTAGCCAGGCAGTTTCACAGCAATTCCCTGGTCTCTGCCAGGCAATTCCTGAGACTTCTCGGCCATATGGCTTCCACGGTTCATGTAACCCCCAATGCCCGCCTACACATGCGGCCTGCTCAGTGGAGCCTTCGAACTCAGTGGCATCAAGCCACAGGGAGCCTAACGGACTCAGTAAGAATATCCGACTTACTCTTCTCCTCTCTGCAATGGTGGCTTCATCTTCCGAATTTGGTACTCGGAGTGGTTTTTCAATCCCCTCCGCATTCTCAAGTGCTGACGACAGATGCTTCTCTTCTAGGTTGGGGAGCACATTGCCAAGGGATATGTACTCAGGGTCTCTGGACCCCTTGGGAGGCTGCTCAACAGATAAACTTCCTGGAGCTACGGGCGATACACCTATCTCTGAGAGCCTTCTCCCACCTCACCTCTCACCAGTCTGTACTAGTCCAGACGGACAATCAAGTTGCTATGTTCTACGTGAACAAACAAGGAGGCACAGGCTCCTTCCTTCTATGTCAGGAGGCACAACGGCTGTGCTCTTGGGCCGTCAATCACGGAATCCTCCTCAAGGCTGTCTACCTCCCAGGTCAAGAAAATTACCTGGCGGACAGACTGAGCAGGATCCTGCAACCACACGAATGGAGATTGAACCCGTTGGTGGTTCAGCAGATCTTTCTCAGGTGGGGCCTCCCCACCATGGATCTTTTCGCCAGTCCTCTGAACCGGCAACTCCCGAGATTCTGCTCCAGACAACCACATCCTCTCAGAGTAGCAGCGGATGCGCTTCTGATCTCGTGGTCCACAGGCCTACTGTATGCGTTTCCTCCCACACCACTAGTGTCCAGAACACTGTTCAAAGTCCTCAAGGACAGGGCCTCAATGATCCTGATAGCCCCCAGGTGGCCGAGGCAACCGTGGTTCCCGCTTCTGCTGCAACTGGCGGTGGACACTCCTCTTCCTCTGGGGTTTCAGCACGATCTCCTGTCTCAGGAACAGGGGACTCTCTTGCACCCCAATCTACAGTCCCTTCATCTGATGGCCTGGCTGCTGAAAGGGTAGTGCTGGCTCCCCTACTACTGCCTCGAGAGGTGGAAGACGTAGTCTTAGCCTCTAGACGGCAATCCACCACGAAATCCTACGCTCTTAAGTGGCGTAGATTCTCCGCATGGTGTGCTCAGCACAGCGAAAATCCCTTCTCGTGCTTGGTAGCGGTAGTATTGCAGTATTTGCTTTACCTCTCCAATCTAGGCCTTAAGTCCAACTCTGTCAGGGTTCACCTCAGTGCTCTCTCAGCGCACCACTCGCCGGTGGACGGAAGGCCTCTTTCCAACCACCCTTTAGTGGCTCGTTTTCTCAGAGGCCTCCTTCTGCTTAAGCCTCCTTTGCGTCCACCAGCCCCTGAGTGGGATCTGAATGTGGTCTTACAGCGGATTACTTGTCCGCCATTTGAACCTATGGCTACCTGCCCTCTCCGTTTTCTCTCCTGGAAAACCTTGTTTTTGGTAGCTCTTACCTCTGCTAGGCGAGTAAGTGAACTTCAGGTGCTAGTGTCTGATCCCCCTTACACTAGGTTCTATAGGAATAGGATAGTCTTACGGACTCACCCTAAGTTTCTTCCTAAGGTTGTCTCCCCTTTTCACCTCAATCAGGAGGTGGTTCTTTCGACCTTCTTTCCCAGGCTGCATGCCAACCGGGCTGAGATGGTCCTGCATACCATGGGCTGTAGGAGGGCGTTGTCCTTCTACCTTGACCGTACGCGGGAGCATCGGAGGGCTGTTCAGCTCTTCGTTTCTTTTGACCCCAATAAGTTGGGGCTCCCTGTCTCCAAGCGTACTTTGTCCATATGGGTCGCTGACTGTATCGCCTGGGCTTATGGGGCAGCCAGCCTCTCGTTGGAGGGTCGAGTCACGGCTCATCATGTCAGGGCGAAGGCTGCGTCAGTGGTTCATCTCCACTCTGTTCCGTTGGCAGACATCTGCCGGGCCGCTACTTGGTCTTCAAGCCAGACTTTTGCGGCCCTTTACTGCCTTGAGAGGGAGTCCCGCAAGGACAGTGCTTTCGGACAGGCAGTACTCCATAATCTCTTTGGGGTTTAGGCAACTCCTACCCTCTGGCCCTGGTGTTGGGCTACCGGTCGGGGGCGTTCTCACTGAAGATTCCTTCCTTACGTACTGCCGAGCTAGAGGGAGCTCATTTTTTCGGCTTGAGGTCTCCGGTAGCCTTAAGCTGGGGAGTCCCATATGTGAGAACTGACTTCCTGCTTGGTCCTGGAGAAAGAGTAGTTACTCACCTGTAACAGGTGTTCTCCAGGAGCAGCAGGAATCAGTCCTCACAACCCTCCCTCCTCCCCTTGGAGTTGCAGTCATATGATTTATTTTGCTAATTTTTTGCTGTCTTTTAGCTATGTCATCAGACTGAGCAAGATGGCACCCTTGGGCGGGAAGGGGACCGCGCATGCGCGCTGCAATTCCCCAAGGCTTTCTTTGAAAGCTGGGGAAATGCTCCGCACGAGGGCTCCGTCGGCGCCGACGTCACCCATATGTGAGGACTGATTCCTGCTGCTCCTGGAGAACACCTGTTACAGGTGAGTTAACTACTCTTTCTCCTCAGGTGATTGATGCTTTCCTACAGGCCCAAAGACATTCAAACATTGGGCTATTTGTGGCAGATATTTGAAGCTTGGTGTGGACTGCAGCCCTTTGGGGCCTTTCTTCCAGATGTTTTGGCGTTTTTGCAAGTGGACTGTAGAAGGGATTGGCCTTGAATTCCTTGAAGGTACAAGTTGCAGCTTTGGTGTGTTTCCGGAGTCAGATTCATGGTGAGACCCTGGCTTCTCATGCGGATGTGATGTGTTTACTGAGGGGAGTGCAACATCTGAGACCACCTTGTCACCCCCATTGTCTCGTCTTGGAATCTTACTTTGGAGCGTTTAGCCTCCTTTTTTTACCCCATTTAGTTTATTAGCTTTTTCAAACCACTACAATCCAACAATGCAATAACAAATCATAACTTACAAAACAATGTACATTAAGACCCCTTCCTCGTTCTATTCCATCTTTTATACAGATCGTAAGCACTCCCTCCCCCCCCCACCGCTTTTTCCCCCACCCTCACACCTTTTCTCCCCACCCTCACTAGTTCCTCTCCACTTCCACACCCCTCCCAACTGTTGATGAATGGCCTTCCCTCTACCCCTTATGATACCCGTCAGTTTAAGCATCAAATACAGGTCAGCCAATCGTTTAGCATATCTTCCTATACTTGGCAGCACGAGTCTGTTCCAGTATGCAGCAATTTCACACCAGGCAGCTGCAATACAATATCTCACCATTCCCTGTAGTTTCGTCAGCACTGTAACATCCCGTTGATGAAGGAGGAATATAGCAGGGAGCCGTTGCAACTTGAACCTGTGATTTCTGCAAAGACTTCGATAACCGCTCCCCAGTACTGCTGAACCACTCGACATTCCCACCACATATGCAACAACATACCTTCTCCCCACATTGTCTCCTACAGTCATTTGATGGCCACATTCTCACCTTACACATCCTCTCTGGCATCCAATACCACCGGAAGAGCAATTTATACCCATTCTCTTGCAAGGGATTGGCTACAGACAACTTCGCTATACCCTAGACTACCACATCCCATTCCCACATCACTGCCAATCCCATTCCCATTTAATCATTTAACCCAGTTTCTCTGGTCCCTGCATAATTAACCCCAGATCGATTTGAGACAAGATCCCCTTTGAATCCCAGGGCCCCCACGAGCTGACTTCAAACCAGCCCCTCTCTTTCCATAAATTTAGCCATACCTCTCGCTGCCGTAAGAAGGCACATACTTGAAGATAATTGTAGTGGTCCCAAGCCATCAGATGGTAGAGGGCCTGTATCCCCTCAAAATCATGCAGCCTCCCCCCCCCCCAAGTGTATGACCTGTGAGACCTGACCAGGACCCTGTTCTGCCCACCGATGGAGTACTGCAATTCCCAGACCTTCTCCCACTCCAAAACATGCTTTCAAAGATATCATCTGCCGATACTGTTGCCATATAGACAAGGTGTTGCATACAAAGGGGTTAATCCCCCGCCCTGTCCACCCTGCCAGGCCAAACACTCTGGGACCGCCGGGGGGGGGGCCCCCCTCCTCCTCCTCCAATAGCACCCAATGTTTCTGTCACTCCCTGTGCCAGGAATAGACAGCCCGCAACTATGCTGCTGTGTAAGACTTCTTAAATCTGGGAACTCCAGACCACCCTCCGCCCGCATCCTGCAAGATCCATGCTACAACCCTAGGGGCTCGATTCTGCCAGATGAATCGCTCCACCTTCTTTTTTAACTGCTGCATAACCCATGGGAGCACCAGTATTGGCAAAATCTGAAAGAGGAATAGAAAGCTGTGGAAGCAGAAGCACCTTTATCACTGCAATACGTCCAAACCAAGAGACATATTCCCATTCACTAAGCATACCCTCCACCGCCCCCAACAATTTTATATAGTTCATTCTCCAGGAACAAGCAGGAAGTCAGTCCTCACATATGGGTGATGTCAGCACCAACTAAGCCCGTGCGGAGCATTTTCCCAGCTTTCAAAGAAAGCCTTTGGGAATGCCACCATGCATGCGTGGTCCCCTTCCCGCCCAAGGCTGCTATCTTACTCAGTCTCCCTTTTTCCACTGAGCCCTTCGGACATGCATCTCGTCCACAGAAAAGGTTTTTCTTGCCTAGGACATTTTCGTGCTTTCTGGCTAGCTCCGGTTCCCCTTCCCACCTCTTGAGCACCGCTGCCTCAGCGGTCATTCTCGGGAGCCCCTTTTTTCCCTTCTTTTCTACTTCAGCGCTTTTGCACCCTTTTTAACTGCTGGCCACTTTGAGAGTCTTTGACCTTGCAGAGGCCCTTTTGCCCCACTGGCCACCGGTTTCAAAAAATGCAGTCAGTGCTCTAAGAACATATCACTTCTAGACACCCATGACTATTATCTCTGGTGTCTGGGCACCAATCACGACCTGGAGCAATACTCCTTATCTAAAAAGATGTCCTCTAAGGCCATCCAGAGCTGCCGGCAGAAGCAGAACAACATTTTCCATAAGGTAGGCTCAACCCGATATCCCCGGTAGCCTCGCGCTCACAGGCCCCGCACCCCTCGGAGTTGCCTAAGGCTCCCCCGTGGGCCCGTCGGCAGTCTGACCAAGGGTCCCCCGAGCATGAGCAAAAAAAGAAGGCAATCTCGCGGACGTCGTCCGGGGGGTCAGACAAGTGTGAGAAGTCACGCGTCCGGTCCCTCAGCCCCCTGCGACAATCCGAAGAGTCGGAGAGGGAGTGGCTAAGAAAGGTACCTCGAATCGATTTGGAGGCCCCCGGCGATAGCGCCCAGTCTCCCGAGGGTCAACCCGGCGCGGACCCCCTTTCTTCCTTGATACCTGACCCGGTATCCCCAGCCTCCTGAGTGGGAGGCCCGAATGCAGCGTTTCTGCATTCCTCGCTGCCAGCAGGTGCCCAGCCCCACTGGCACACGCCATGAGACCACAGGGACCTTGACCTCGAGGACTCCCCAGGTTGCCGCAGGATTCTCAGCAAGGGTCTCGATATCCTTCCCGTTCCTCGGAGGCGAGATCATCTCAGGCAAGCACCTCCGACTTCGGAAAGGCTCCAGCCTTGGGAGCTCGGTGCAGGTCATCAACCCACCTTGAACTGCCCAACCGCAAGTCCTCCGCGGACTATTCGGAATGGGAATCTGATGGTGACACTTCACCAGAGACTGAGGCCCATCGAGATTTCCCCTCGGACCCATCCCCGGCGGTTCCCTCCTGAGGACATCTCTTTTCTTGAATTTGTCTGTGATATGGTATGGGCCCTTGCACTTTCCACCAAGTCGGAGGAGGAGCCTCGAGCCGAGAAGCTCAATATCCTCCAGTATGAGGCACCCCCAAGGGAAACCCTCACAGTTCTAGTCCTCTCCATTCTTAACCGACTCCTCCGTATGTGGTATACCCCAGCTTCTGTCCCAATTGTCAGCCGATGCCTGGACTCCATGTACAGGGTCCAGCAGGGACCAGGGTTTCGGAAGGCACAGCTTCCCCACACCTCCAAGGTCGTCGAGTCGGCCATGCGTAAGCAGAAGAGCCCAAAGACTCACTCTTCAGCCCCTCCCGGCAGACAGACTTGCAGCCTTGACGCACTTGGGCGCAAGTGTTACCAGGGCTCCATGCTAGCTTGCCGCATCCAGGTCTACCAGCTCTATATTGGTATGTTCTGCCGGGACCTTACCAAAGAACTCAGAGGTTTTGCAGCCGGCCTTGATAGGGGACCACCTCAGGCACTCTTAAAGTCCGTTGGCAAATGCTCCAAATACCTTTCTTGAGCCGCCTACGATGGCTTTGAATCCTCCGCATGAATGGTGGCAGCCGGCATCAGCCCCTGTTGGCAGGCTTGGCTTGGCTCCAGTACTCCGACTTGGAGCAGTGGGTCCAGAAGAAGCTCCTCGATGTCCCTTGCCTTGGGGAGCAACTCTTTGGTAAGCCTATGGAGAACAAAGAGGACAAAATTAAGACCGAGTATGTCACCTGTACTCAGCTCTCCAGGAAGACTTCTACCCTTCCTAGCAAAAAGCCACGAGGGAAGAAACCCTTTTTCCACAGGATGGGCCAGCTCTAAAGGGGATACCCCCCATACCTGGCCACGCAAACCCCACTGCGGGGTTGTCAAGGTAAGGGCACCGGCCAGGGATCTCACAAGCCCAAAGGACCGAAGACACAGTCACTGGCCCTGGCACAGCCGGGATCTGGATTTTGACGCCTTCAGTATAGCCTCTCGACCGCTGGACGTCCAGCTGCCGATGGGGGGCAGGCTAGTCTACTTCATCCACCAGTGGAAGTCCATCACCACCAACTCGTGGGTTCTCCAGGTAGTCAAGGAGGGCTACTTCCTCCTCCTAGACCAGCCTCCTCCCCCCTACTTTCTGAGGAATCCCGGCAGCCTCCCCTGCACCAGGCCCTGCTGATTCAGGAGCTCGCAAGCCTCCTCAGGGATGGGGCAGTGGAGCCTCTCCCACCTCATCTACGAGGAAAAGGATTCTATACCAGATACTTCCTTGTCCCGAAAAAAACAGGAGGTCTCAGGCCCATCCTCGACCTGAGGAACCTGAACAAATTCCTGGTGCGGGAGAAGTTCAAGATGCTTTCCCTTGGAACACTGCTGCCCTACCTCCAGCAGGGCGATTGGCTATGCTCCTTGGATCTAAAGGATGCTTAAACTCACATCATCCCAGTCACAGGCAGTGCCTAAGGTTCATGGTCGGGGGCGATCACTACCAGTACAGGGTTCTTCCCTTCGGTCTCGCCTCTGCACCACGGGTCTTCACCAAGTGCTTTGCAGTGGTGGCAGCCTCCCTCTATCTCCAAGGAGCCTTCGTCTACCCTTACCTAGATGACTGGCTCATAAAGGGAGACATGGCCTTGTAGGCCCTACAGGCCGTTGGCCACACCATCGGGCTTCTGCAGCACCTGGGATTCGTGGTAAACCACCCAAAATCCCACCTCGCTCCAGTGCAGTTCCTAGAGTTCATATGGGCCCGCCTGGATACCCTTCAGGCCAGGGCCTTTCTTCCCCTGGACAGGGCAGACCATCTCGTGTCCCTGGCGTCTGAGGTGGAGTCGCCACACTGTCTCAGCTCAGTCGATGCTTCGCCTCCTGGGCCATATGGCTTCCACGGTCCATGTTGTGCCCAATGCCTGTCTCCACATGCGGGTGGCACAGTGGTGTCTCCGCACTCAGTGGTGTCTCCATACTCAGTGGACCCAGGGTACGGACCAGCACCGGGATCCCATCTCGGTCTCATTGCAGCTGGTGGAGTCCTTAATCTGGTGGCACGACACACAGCACCTGCTCCGGGGAATGCCCTTCAAGATCCTGACTCCCCAGAAAGTCCTGATGATGGACACCTCCCTCTCGGGCTGGGGGGTCCACTGTGAGGAGCTGCGCACCCAGGGGGCCTGGTCTCTCAAGGAGAGTTGGCAGCAGATCAATCTGCTGGAGCTCCGAGCCATTTCCCTAGCTCTGAGGGCATTCTGACACCAGCTGCAGCACCGAGTAGTGCTCGTGCAGACAATCAAGTCACCATGTTCTATCTGAACAAACAAGGTGGCACCGGCTCCTACTGCCTCTACCAGGAGGCAGTGGCCTTTTGCTTCTACGTGGTGATCCAGGACATCCTTGGCGGACCAGATGAGCAGAGTCCTCCAGCCACACAAGTGGCGCCAGAGACCCGAGACAGCACAGCAGCTGTTCCAGCTCTGGGGTACCCCCGACCTCAACCTGTTTGCTAACCCATCCAACACTCAGCTCCCCAGGTTCTGCAGTCCCTATCCGCACCCGGCCCAGATGTCTCCGGACGCCTTTCTCCTCTTGTGGGCAATGAGTCGTCTTTACGCTTTCCTTTCCATGCCACTGATACCTCGGTCCCTCTTCAAGGTCTAGCGGGACAGGGCCTCAATGATCTTCTTGGCCCTGAGGTGGCCCCGGCAGCCATGGTTCCCCCTGCTACTCCGTCTCTCGATGCAAGCCCCGGTTCCTCTCAGGAGTTCACCAGGGCTCCTAACGTAGGAGGGAGGTTTGCTTCTCCACCCTAAGCTGGGGTCCCTGTCCCTGACATCCTGGATGCTGAACGGGTCGCCTTAGCACTCCTTCACCTTCCCAAGGAAGTTAAGGAAATCCTGCTGGCCTCCCTCAAGGACTCTACGAGACGGGCTTACGCCTTCAAATGGCGAAGGTTTTCGGTATGGTGCTCAGAGCAACATGTGAACCCGTTCTTCTGCCCAGTGCACTTGGTCCTGCAATACTTGCTCCATGTCTCGCAGTCTGGGCAAAAGTCTAACTCGGTCAGGGTTCAATTGAGCGCAATCTCGGCAAACGATCACCCCATCGAGGGCAAACCCCTCTCAGGGCAGCCCCTCGTCTCTTGTTTCAAGCCCCCTATCCACCTGCCCCCGGCAGAATGGGACCTCAGCGTGGTCTCACGCAGCTACCAAGCCGTTGTTTGAGTCCCTGGCTATCTGTTCCTTGCAGAACTTGTCCTGGAAGGTCGCCTTCAGGGTTAGTGAGCTCCAGGCCTTTATTACTGAGGCCCCGTACACCAGGTTTTACCGGAACAGGGTGATTCTTCGCACCCATCACAAGTTCCTTCTGAACGTGGTCTCGGATTTCCATCTCAACCAGGAGGTGGTGTTGCCCCCCTTCTTCCCAAGGCTCCACACTGACCTGGTATCAGCCGTCCTCCATACCCTGGACTGCAAGAGGGCCCTATGCTTTTACTTGCAACAAACCCAGGGCCACTGCAAAGCTAGCCAGCCTTTTGTCTCCTACGATCCCAGCCGCCTGGGACAAGTGGTCACCAAGCGGACCTTGTCTGTTTGGATGTTGGACTGCATCGCCTTCGCCCAGGCCCAGGCTAGGCTGCCACTGGACAATCTGGTCATGGCGCACCATGTCCAAGCGATGACAACCTTGGTCACCAGCCTCCGCTCGGTGTCCCGGCGGACATCTTCCGGGCCACCACCTGGTCCTCCGCTCACACCTTTATGGCGCATTACTGCCTGCAGAGGGAGTCCCGCCAGGACAGAGCCTTCGGCCAGGCTATACTCTGTAATCTGTTCAGGGTTTAAGCAACTCCTGCCCTCTGACCCTTCTTGTTCAGGCTACCGGAGACTGGCTCTCCCTGGACTCTGGGTCTTCAGGTCTGCCTTCGGATTCACTATGGCTGCTCAGGGCTCCACCATGCCGCCTTCTACAGATCCTCAGTAGCCTGTAGCTAGGGAGTCCCATATATGAGGACTGACTTCCTGCTTGTTCCTGGAGAAAGCATAGTTACTTACTTGTAACAGGTGTTCTCCAGAGACAGCAAGAATCAGTCCTCACAACCCTCCCTCCTCCACTTGGAGTTGCTGTCCATATTGCCATCTTCTTGGTGGGGGTCTAGCTGTGGCACCTGAGTAAGATGGCACCCTTGGGCAGGAAGGGGACCACGCATGCGTGGTTGCATTCCCAGAGGCTTTCTTTGAAAGCTGGGGAAATGCTCCACACAGGTTCCGTCGGTGCCGTGACCCATATGTGAGGACTAATTTCTGCTGTCCCTGGAGAACACCTGTTACAGGTGAGTAACTACGCTATTCATATAGAGCCCCCAGCCGGCCCCCAATTTGCACTCCCAAATACCAGATAGATCATTTTGCCCAGCAAAAGGGATACCCCTCTTGCAAGTGTTCCCACTGTTCATCAGGTACCTTCAAATTCAATATTTCGGACTTGGTCCAGTTGATAGAAAACCCTGTCAACCACCCGTATTCCCAAATTTCCCACATAAGAAGAGGTGGAGAGATATGCAGGCGGGTAACTGCCAAAATAATATCATCTTTAAAAAGCGATATCCCATAATCTCTATGTCCTACCACAATGCCCCGTATATCTGTGCTCATCCTAACCCATGCTGCTAGGGGCTATACCGACAGAACAAATACAGTAGGAGGGGTGACGGGGACAACACTAACGTGTACCCGCCCCTGAGGAAAAAAATTAGAATATCCCCCATTAACCTGGACGCACACCTTTGGGTTCCAATATACAGTGGTGTGCAAAAGTCTGGAATCGCTTGTAAATTTGACGTTTTTTCAACTTTGTGACCTTATATCTTAATTTCTTTTTCCCCCAGTGGCTTTTTCTGTGTATCTCTTGATAAGTGATAGATTTGGCTATTAGGGCCAACTTTTAGTATTGGGTTGGCCCTTATTTTCTGAGTTTGTTCCCCATAGTTGTCCTGTTGATAGATTTTTCTGTGAAAATCACGTAATGTACATCGTTGGCCAATGATATATTATTGTAAGTATGCTTTAAAATATTATGGATGCACGCCAGGTTTCCTTCAAATTAATGTAAGTGGCCTTGAAAAAGGCCGTTTTTATGTGTCAATGATGGCTCAGTATTTGATGGGCCACCCTTTGTTCTTGATCACCTGACTGCACCTTGTCGGCATTGAATGAACTAGTCTGACAAGGTGATCGTTGGTGAAAGCGCGGTTCCAAGCTGCAATGAGTGACTCAATCAGCTCACACTTTGATGTCGGATGCCTCTTGGATATTTCCAAGGCCACCTTGTGCCACAGGTTCTCGAATGGATTCAGATCTAGAGACTGGGCAGGCCAGTCCATTGACTTGATGTTGTTCCGCTGCTTCCAGCTGATCACCTGTCTGGAGCGATGGCAGGGTGCATTGTCATCTTGGAACAGGAACTGGCCAGGAAACAGCTGGTGTGCTGATGGCACCATGCACTTTTGCAGTATGGTGATGTACTTGGCCCCATTGACCATTCCATTGACGATGTGAAAACGTCCAATGCCACTGGCAGCCATGCAGTCCCAGACCATGACCTTCAAAGGATGCTTCACAGTGAGGATGAGACACTCAGGCTTGAATTCCTCTCCAGGAAATCTCCTCACATAGGTGTGGGCCTGGTTACCAAACAGGCAGAAGGTGCTTTCATCGCTGAATAACACCTTTTCCCACATTTCAGTCGACCAGGTTGAGTGCTTTCTCGCCCACATGATCCGGTTGCGCCTTTGTATGTCAGTTATCAGTGGCTTATTCCATGCTTTGCAGCCCCGGAGACCATACTGCAGGCACCGGCGACAAACTGTTGATGAGCTGACACTGACCTCACTCTTGTCTGACCACTCTCGAAGTAGCTGAGGAGAGGTCAGCTTGCGATTAGTCAGTGAAATGCATCATAGTGCGTGGTCCTGGCATGATGTTGATGCACGTGGACAACCTGAACAAGGCTTGTCCACCACTAAACCCGTTTCTTTCTTCTTCTGTACAATCTTAACAACAGCGCTTTGACTGCAGCCAACGTTTCTGGCTATCTGATGGCTTGAAAATCCTTCCTTGCTCATAAAGGACACAGGAACACGCTCCTCCAACGTCATGGTCCGAGTCATCTTCATGGTCGATCCAGAAAGCGTATGAAATTCAAAAATTCCACGCGTTTTAATAGCTGCACTGTTGGCTAGATATATGCATTGTGATTGGTTAGTGTAACCAGCCTCCTGATTGGTCAGAAATAACGTGTGCATATTGGATAATCTCGATCCAGTTTTGACACAGGATCCACAAAAATCGCAGTAGCTATCTCCCAGTGTCTGTAAAATATTTAAATTGGAAGCAAGGAATGCAAAAAAATAAACTCTAATAGCCAAATGTATCCCTTTTAACGTGGTAGAAAGATGAATATGCTGGGCTAACGCAAAATTTAAAAAAAAAAACGTTAGAAAGTACGAAAAACGCCAACACTCACAAGTGATTCCAGACTTTTGCACACCACTGTAGACTTTCACCCAACTCAAGAAGCCCATGCCGAACCCCATCTGTTTGAATACTTGAAAGAGGAAGGTCCAGGAAACGTGATTGAATACTTTTTCAGCATCTAGGGAAAGTAACAAGGCCAGGTCATTCGTCCATCTAGCTGTCCATACCAAATTAAGAACTTTGCAAACATTATCTGCTACCTATCGGCCAGGCATGAAGCCAGCCTGGTCCTTGTGAATCATTCGCCCAATCACCCCATTAAGACGGTTCGCTAGAATTTTAGCCAACAACTTTGCATCCAGATTAAGCAGGGAGATGGGTCAGTAGGAAGCACAAACCTGTGGATCTTTTCCCTCGTTTGATATCAATTCCTGCCCATCCCATTGTGTTTTCCAGGGCCTCATCCTTTCAGGACAGATTAAACAATCGCACCAAATGGCCACCCCAAACCTTCTATAAAAACGGGCTATCAGCCCACCTAGGCCTGGGGCTTTATCCGCCTTAAGCATCTTAATAGCCTGTAATACTTCCTCCTCCCCTATTGCTCTATCCAATGCCTGCTGTTCCATCACCTCTAAGTGTTGCAGAGGTACCAACCCTAAATAGCTAAAGATGTGACCCTCTGGGGGAGATAGGGAGGCTGTATAGAGAGTCTGATAAAACATAGCAAATGCTGTCCTAATCTCATGCTCATTTCTTAAAAGCGAGCCCCCTGCTGTTTTAATCTTCAAAATATGGGATCTCATCTTCCATTGTTTTAAACGTTGAACCATTTATTTCCCAACCTTATTACCTCCCTCAAAAAACTCTTGGCAGAGTAATTCCATGTGGTAATGAATAGCCGCAGCCTCCAGGGCATTCAATTGAGCTTGAACCACCAATATTTGCCCTATATACTTCCTCCCCTCCAGCTCCCTCGCATCAGCCTCCTCCAGACTCAATAAACACTGATGGAGCTGTACCTCGTGTGCCTCCCATTCCCCCTTTATTCACGCACCCATTTGACCAGAACCCCCATCAAAACTTCTTTAACCCCATCACACACCACCCCCCACCCTACCTCCCCGTTGTCATTCATATTAAAGTATTCTGGTATCAGTCACTCCAACTCATTCAAGACCCTCACATCCTCCAACAATGATTCAGCTTCCAGAATTGGGGTCTCCCCTTTCACCTCACCTCTATCGGTGCATAATCTGTCCATGTAATAGCCTCCATCTCATCTCCCTGCTACCTCCTTTCCCAGCCACAAAGCATCTAACCATGAATAAGAGTCATGAACGGGAGAACAAAATGAAAACTTTTGTTTACCCGGGTAGTAAAAACGCCAGGCATCTATCAAACAATGCTGCTTGACAAACTGCTGATACTGAATCCTATCTGCTTTCCGCCCTCACCGTAGCATCCCTCCCTGGGTCCCACGTCAAGTTAAAATCTCCCCCACAAATCAGTATCCCCCTCTCCCAACTTGGACAATCCATCAGCCAAGGCATCCTAAAATGCCTTCTGTGGCCCTGTGGGTGCATAAACGTTGGCCACACAAAGCTATTCCTTGCCAATCTTCAACCGCACCAATAAGTATCACCTCCCTCGATCCTGAATCATGGTATTAATTTCCATCCTCAATTTGGAATCAACCAGAAACACTCCCCCCCCCCCCCCTTTTCCGTTCCACTGTATTTGATGCAAAAAGCTGAACATATCCCCAGGGAGCTACCAATGCCTCATTGGCACACAACAAGTGCGGCTCTTGCAACAAAAAGAACAATGCCTCCTGACGCGCCACTTCCTTATATAATTTTTGGCACTTAAAGGGTGAATTAATCCCCTTAACATTAACTGTCACAATTTTTAGCTCACCTGTTAACTAAACCTTCTATCTCTCTCCCTTCTTCAAGCTGAATCCCACCCCCTCCCTCTCCCCTGCCCATCTACCTGGCCATCCTCTCCCTCTCCCATGGATAGCCCAGGCTACCATCATCATCGTCGGACAACCGGGCCAGCACTCACGCTTTGTTCACACTTACCCACTTCCATTGTTCCTCTTGACCTCACCTACCCAGCCGTCCAACTACCCCCTTTCCTCCCCTAAACCCACCAATTTCCCGGTTCGGTCCCTCTCCCCCACCACCCCCCCCCCATAAGCAACGCTCAAACCTAATTCCTCTTACATTCCAAATAACACTCAACTATGCCCTGCTCCCAGACACCAAAGCCTCCCGACTTCAACCCCCCAGTCAACTTGCCATATAACATTAATCACTAATCCAGCATAAAACAAACTCTCAAGTCATATTAATTAGGCACCTTATGCCTATGATTCAAAAACAAGTAGAATAAAAAGGTCCTCAGTGATTCAAATAATTCTGCTCAAGGCTTATCAGGTCGGCCCTCTTTCTGCTCCCTGGTGTTCTTCATTGCTCGACTGGCGGTGAAACCTGCGACGGCCATGGATCTGCCACCACGGATACTCCTTCTGAGCTGTCCCCTCTGTTCCCGGGCCAAGCTCTAGCCCAAGGTCTCAAACTGCTTCTTCGTGGGAGCGCTCTCTTAATCTCTGTCCTTTATAGGGAAAGCTAAACCCGAAGGGAAAAGTCCATCCATATCTCACTCCCTCCTCACAGAGCTGAAGCAATACGTCCTTCATCTGGCGCCGCTTCTGTAAAGTGATTTGGGACAAATCAGCATATAATTCCACTAGGCAAATCCCCTACGTGAAAAGTCCTCCCGTCCGGGCCCTGCTCAGCACTCTTTCTTTCATGCCATAATTATGAAAGCATGTGATGATGTTGCGTGGCTTGTATTGTTTTGCTCCATTGGGCCCACCACTCTGTACACGCAATCAATCTGAAAATCTAGTCCTTCAATTTCTATGCCAGCCGCCTAAAGGAGAGCCTTGGAGATATCATTCACCTCTGCAGCACAATCCACATAAGACTCCTCTTCAGGGATACCTCTGAATTGAATATTACTCCTCCTCTACTGATTTTTCAAATCTTAAATCTTTTCCTCTAGGTTCTCACGCTGTTGATCAAGGAGAAGCAGTTTGTTCTCAAGGGTCCCCGCCGACTCTGATTGCTCGTCCATCCACTCCTCTACTCTGTTACCCAAATCAGTCAGCTCTGCCTGCAGGCTATCAATGCCTGCCACAACATCTGCTATCAGTCTTTGTCCTTGAACCATGCATGAACCTCTACCTGGAAGGCATCCTGGTGATCAGGGTCAGTGGCTGTGGCCGCTGTGGGGGAGACCCTCTCTTGGTCTCTAGACAAGCTCTCTTGGGTCGTGTTTCCCGCGGCTTTCCCTCCTGCTGCCGCCATCTTGTCACCCTGTGATCATGGCATGGACGGACTGGCTGCAGCTGAGTAGGCAAAGTCTTTTAGGTTGACTTTCTTGCCTTTTGTCATCATCCTGCCTACTTCCTTTACTCCTCGGATGGACTTCCACTCCTCCTTTGCAGTTCAAGTGGGCTGCTTATATGCTTTTTATGCCAGGGCTAGCCAGAGCTTAAGCTCGTGTGGCCATCTTTGATGCTGATGTCAGCAGGCTCCTTTTGAACCTCTTAAGCATGCTTCCCTGAAGGATCTGATGCTGAATGTGATGTTCTTGGTTGCGATTTGCTCGGCGTGACAGATTTCTAAATTGCAGGCTCTGTCATGTAGGAGCCTTAGTTGGTAATCTCCAAGGAAAAGGTGATGATTCGCCCAGTACCACCTTTTTTGCTGAAGCTGACTGCTTTCCACTTCAGTCAGGTCATCTCATTGCTGGCTTTTCATGGGTTACAGGAAGATTGTTGAGTCTAATATTCTGCATTTGCTTGATGTTTACAGATTGCTGAAGAGATACTTGAAGGTTATTCCAAGAATTCAGGCATTTGGAGCTCCTCTTCGTCCTCTTTGGGGATCCAAGAAAGGATAAGGCTGCTTCTGAGGCCTCTATTTCTTTCTGGATTAAGGAGGCCATTGCATCAATTTGCTGCAGAATCGAGCCGTGCCGGTGAGTTTGCGAGCTCACTCCCCAAGGACTCAGGCCTCTTCCTGGATGGAACTTGGTCTTATATGCGCCCCAAGACATTTGCAAGGATACTGTTTGAGCAGGTGAGGTCGGGGTAGTTAGTTCATTGCCAGGGGTTCTGCTGTGTTTCCTCCAGTATTCCCCCCGTTTGGAGTCCTCTGGGGTCTTTCATAGAAAAGACAAATTTTTTTTTTAAAAAATCCAAGTAAGAGCGAGGAAAAAAAAAGGAATGCATTGGTAGTGCTGGTGGAGAATTGAGGTTTCAGGCTCCGTTCTTCTGCTCTATGAGGTTTATACTGACTGGATAGGTGGCAGAGGCTCTGTATGGGATGATGTTTCAAGTCAGTGTGTCTGTCTCCATCTGCTGACAGGTAAGCATAATCCATTTGTTTTAACTGGACCGGAGGGAGTCCAGGAAAGAAAATTAGCAGGTAAGACCTAATTTCACCTTTAGCCTTCTACATGGAGCTAACTAAAGCTTTTAGAAAGTCCAACCATCTTTTTTTGTTTCATTTGCTCCTAATATGCTAGGCAATCACAGGCTTACATTATCCACTTGGCTAGCAAATTGCATCTCCTTCACTTATGCTCAAGCAGGTCTGACTTTAGAGGATGATGTCAAGGTTCATAATAAATGAGCCATGGTGGCGTCGGTAGCCAACTTAAGATCAGCTTCTGTCGAGGAAAGTTACAGAGCTGTGACAGACTTCAATCCATACTTTTATATCTCTTTGTTTGGAAATCCCAGTGAGACAATAGGTTTGGTCAGTCTGTCCTTCAAAATCTACTACTACTACTATTGAGCATTTGTATAGCGCAACTGGTCGTATGCAGCGCTGTAGAGACATGCAAGAGACAGTCCTTGCTCATCAGAGCTTACAATCTAGTCAAGACAAAACACAGAGCTAACAGTCTAGTCGGGGCAAAAACACTAAAACACAGCACTTAGAATCTAGTCAAGACAAAACACAGAAGTCAGGATCTGAATGCAACAGTGAAGAGGTGGGTTTTTAACCTGGATTTGAAGAGGGCCAGGAAGGGTGCCTGGCGTACAGACATAGGTAGCTTATTCCAGGCGTAAGGTGCAGCAAGGTGAAAGGAGCGAAGTCCTCTGTTTACCCCATTGCATGCAGGGACTTGGTCGTCTTGCTTTTCTTATGGCTTTCAATACCACCTCTTTGCCAATGACTCCCAAATCTACCTCTCTACGCCTGTAATCTCCAAGCTTTAGAATCCAACTCACTCCCCCAGGGCTCATTCTCTTTGTTTTCCAGGTTGCTTATCTATAAAAAGGGCATTGAAAGAGGTTTGTTACCACAAAAGACAGTTTTGGTGTCTGCCCACTGGTAGTGCCTTTCCATTCTCCCCCCTCTTTTGTTGAAGGTAACTTGTTAGGAAGTCCTACTGGAATTTGCAATTTTGCATGTCTTAGAAGAAAAGAGTTATTTACCCGTAGCAGGTGTTCTACATGGACAACAGGATTCAAATCCTCAGCATCCCTAAGTAGTTGTATTAGAACAAGCTGTGTGTAGGAACTGAGGACAACTCCCATGACAGCACAGTGCAGGAAATACAGCACATGCACAGTTAACACTCTGAAGCTTTGTTCCCACTCTGGGCGCCATCGCATGTCGTCTCCCACTTGTGAGGACTTGAATCCTGCTGTTCACAGACACCTGCTTACAGGTAAGTAACTTGATTTAACTTCTGACCTCCAGTTTGTCAGTATTGTCATCTTCTTCATAAGATGACTTGTGCACAGGAGACTAGTCATTTCCTGCATCTGTACTTTAGTAAAGTTGATGCAAATAGCTAGAAGAACAGAAATAGTTAAAATGTTTTATAGGCTTCTGTTTGTAACAACCAGGGCCTCTTGCAATGTCACAGCAAGGGCTACAAAATCTGGCCCTTGCTGTAGAATTGGATGGTCTTTGTGAAATCGCAGATCAGGGTCAGGTTAGGGGATAGTGGCTGACACATTCATCTCCCTGATGCCACAAATTCTCTCCCTCTAAATGTCCATTACCCTCATTTCCCATGCTGATCTGGACTGGCAAGAGAAGTGCAGTGGTGCCTTGAGTCATATCTTCATCCTCTGCCCATTAGAATCTGATGGAACTTCTGAACCTCATAGTTCAAAGAGCAGTATTTCGGCTCTGGAGGACAGAGAGAGGGAGGCCTGAGACACCACTGCACTCTCTCCCCTTGCTGGCCAGAATCATAGTATTTGGAAAGTATTACTATTACTTATCATTTGTATAGCACTACAAGGTGTATGCAGCACTGTACAGAAACATGTAAGAGATAGTCCCTGCTCATAAGAGCTTATCATCTATTCAACACAGACAATACAAGGATATATATATCTAGGGGAATGGTAGGGTGTTCAGAAAAGAGTTGTCATGGAGAGGAGAGCAGCAGCAGAGAGAGATGAGGGGGATTATGAGAGGACATTAGCTGGGCTAGGGGGGTTGAAGGAGCAGGGATGAGGTTGCAAGAGGGAGCAGCAATGGACCCATAAGAACATAAGATATACCATACTGGGTCAGACCAAGGTCCATCAAGCCTAGTATTCTGTTTCCAACAGTGGCCAATCTAGGTCATATGTACCTAGCAGTTTCCCCAAGGGATACAGGTTCCACAATGCTTGTACTGGTTCAAGCATTGATATCCTGGGTCCCTTCTTAATAATGGTTTATGGACCTTTCCTCCAGGAACTTGTCCAAACCTTTTTTAAACCCAGCTACACTAACAGCCTTCTACATCCTCCGGTAACAAATTCCAGAGTTTGATTATACGTTGAGTGAAAAAATATTTTCTTTTATTAGTCTTAAATAGTTTACCCTGTAGCTTCATTGCATGTCCCCTAGTCTTTCTATATTCTGATAAGGTAAACAATCGATCTACGTTTACCCGTTCCACTCCGCTCATTAATTTATAGACTTCTATCATATCTCCCCTCAGCCGTCTCTTTTCCAGGTTAAAGAGCCCTAACCTTTTTAGCCTTTCTTCATAGGAGTATCCTTCCATCCCCTTTACCATTTTGGTGGCTCTTCTCTGAACCTTTTCTAATAACTCTATATCCTTTTTAAGATACGGCGACCAGAATTGCACACAATATTCAAGGTGCGGTCTCACCATGGAATGGTATAGAGGCATTATATCATCTTTTGTTTTATTTTCCATTCCTTTCCTTATCATACCTAGCATTCTATTTGCTCTCTTGGCCGCTGCTGCACACTGGGCCGAGGGTTTTAACATGGCATCCACAATGACGCCTAAATCTTTTTCCTGGGTGGTGGTTCCTAATGTGGAACCTTGCATCGTGTAACCATAGTTTGGGTTGTTCTTCCCTAGGTGCATAATCTTGCACTTGTCCACATTAAATTTCATCTGCCATTTTGATGCCCAGTCTTCCAATTTTTCAAGATCCTCTTGTAATTTTCCACAATCCTCTTGGGTTTTTAACAACTTTAAATAGTTTTGTGTCATCTGCAAATTTGATAACCTCACTCGTTATTCCACTTTCCAGGTCATTTATGAATATCTCAAAAAGCAGCGGACCCAGCACAGATCCCTGGGGTACACCACTATTCACCTTTCTCCATTGGGAAAATTGGCCATTTAGCCCTACCCTTTGCTTTCTATCTTTTAACCAGTTCCTGATCCACAATAGTACACTGCCTCCTATCCCATGACTCTTTAGTTTTGCCAAAAGTCTCTGATGAGGGACCTTGTCAAAGGCTTTCTGAAAGTCCAGATACACAATATCAACCGACTCACCTTTGTCCACCTGATTATTCACTCCTTCAAAAAAACATAACAGATTAGTAAGACAAGATCTTCCTTGTCTAAAGCCATGTTGGCTGTCTCCCATTAGGTCATGACTATATACATGCTGAGTAATTTTATTCTTTATGATGGTTTCTACCATTTTTCCCGGTACTGATGTCAGTCTCACCGGTCTGTAGTTTCCCGGATCACCCCTGGAACCCTTTTTAAAAATTGGTGTTACATTGGCGATCCTCCAATCTTCAGGTATTAGAGATGATTTTAATGATAGTTCACAGATTACTAATAGCAGGTCTGCAATCTCATATTTCAGTTCTTTCAACACCCTTGGATGTATACCATCCGGCCCAGGTGATTTGCTACTCTTCAGTTTATCTAATAGTTGTAATACATCTTCCCGATGTATCGATATTTCCTTCAATTCTTCCGCACCTTTAAATACCACTTCAGTCATGGGTAACATCCCTACATCTTCCTCAGTAAAGACTGAAGCAAAGAATTCATTCAGTCTCTCCGCTATCGCCTTGTCGCCTCTTAGTGCTCCTTTAACCCCTTTATCATCTAATGGACCAAATGACTCTCTCACAGGTTTTTTGCTATGAATGTACTTGAAAAGGTCTTTACTTCGCGTTTTTGCTTCCGCAGCAAGCTTCTTCTCAAATTCTCCCTTTTTCCTGCCTTATCAATGCCTTGCATTTGACTTGCCAGTGCTTGTGCTGTTTCTAGGTTTCGTCGTTTGGCTCTTTTTTCCATTTCCTGAAAGATGCTTTTTTGGCAACAACAGCCTCTCTGACCTCACCTTTAAACCATGCTGGCAGTTTTTTGGACTTCCTTCCACTTTTCTTAAAGCGTGGAATATAGCTGGTCTGGGCTTCCAAGATAGTATTTTTCAACAACAGCCAAGCCTGATGTACGTCTTTAACCTTTGCAACTGCTCCTTTTAGTTTTTCTTAACTGTTTTCTTCATTTTATCATAGTCTTTCTTTCGAAACTTAAAAGGTAGTACTGTGGATTTCCTTACTATCCCTCCTCCACTAATTAAATCAAAGGCGATCATGCTATGATCACTATTGCCAAGTGGCCCCAACAACCTTATCTCTTGCACTAGATCTGGTGTTCCACTAAGGACTAGGTCTAATATGGCTTCCCCTCTGGTCGGTTCATGAACCAGCTGCTCCAAGAAGCAGTCATTTATTTCATCTAGGAACTTTATCTCCCTAGCATGTCCTGACGTGACACTGACCCAGTCGATACCGGGGTAGTTGAAATCACCCATTATTATTACTGCGCTGTAACTTTTGTTAGCTTCCTTGATTTCTTTGAGCATTTCATCATCCATTTGGTCATTCTGGCCAGGCGCTCGATAGTACATCCCCACTGCCATTGCCTTCCCCCTTTTACATGGAATTTCAATCCATATAGATTCTACAGCAGATTTTGTTTCGTGCAAAACTTTAATCCTTTCTGACTCAATGCCCTCTCTAACATAGAGAGCAACCCCTCCACCAATTTGATCAGCTCTATCATTTCGATATAGTTTGTACCCAGGTATCAGTGTGTCCCACTGGTTGTCCTCCTTCCACCATGTCTCTGATATTCCAATCATATCTAACCTTTCATTTAGTGCTATATATTCTAACTCTCCCATCTTATTTTTTAGACTTCTAGCATTTGCATACAAGCATTTTAGAGAATGTATTTTATTCATATTAATTTGGCTATTGTTAGACATGGGTAATTTGGGATCTTTAAGCTCTGTCTGCTCCATACTTGAGGGCATTTGGGCTACTTTACTCTTTTGTGGAACCTCTCTGCTTGTGGTAGTATTCTTCAAAGATACATTCTTCCGAACCATCCGCTCTTGGGCAACTGTCGGCTTTCCCCTAATATCTAGTTTAAAAGCTGCTCTATCTCCTTTTTAAAGGTTAATGCCAACAGCCTGGTTCCATCCCAGTTAAGGTGAAGCCCATCCCTTCGGAAGAGCCCTTCCTTTCCCCAGAATGTTCCCCAGTTCCTAACAAATCCAAAACCCTCATCTCTGCACCATTGTCTCATCCACGCATTGAGACTCCGGAGCTCTGCCTGCCTTTTGGGTCCTGCGCATGGAACAGGAAGCATTTCGGAGAACGCTACCCTGGAAGTTCTGGATTTCAACTTCCTACCTAAAAGCCTAAATTTAGCCTCCAGAACCTCCCTACCACATTTTCCTATGTCATTGGTACCGACATGTACCAAGACAGCAGACTCCTCCCCAGCACTATCTAAGACCTTATCTAGGTGGCGCGTGAGGTCCGCTACCTTCGCACCAGGCAGGCATGTTACCAGGCGATCCTCACGTCCACCAGCCACCCAGCTATCTACATGCCTAATGATCGAATCACCAACTATAACGGCTGTCCTAACCCTTCCCTTATGGGCACATGGCCCTGGAGAAACTTCCTCGGTGCGAGAGGGTTTTACATTACCTGGAGAACAGGTCCTAGTTACAGGATCACTTCCTGCCACACCAGGGTGATGCTCTCCTGTCACGTGACCTCTCTCCTCCATGGCAACAGGGATGCTGCCAGACTAGAGGTGGGACATCAGGACTATATCCCTGTAGGTCTCGTCTATGTACCTCTCTGTCTGTCTTATGCTTTCCAAATCTGCTACTTTAGCCTCTAGAGAACGGACTCGTTCCCTGAGAGCAAAGAGCTCCTTGCACCAAGTGCACACGTAAGACCTCTCACCAACTGGGAGAAAATCATACATGTGACATTCAATGCAAAAGACTGGAAAGCCCCCATCCCGTTGCTGGACTGCTGTCTGCATCTTAGTTTTAAGTTTGTGTTTAGATCTAAGTTCTTTACTTACTAAGGGTTGCTATGGATATTTATACTAATAAAACTGTACCTAATACGTGTAATATACCTTGTTCACCTGAAGCTTAACTAATCTCAGGTCCTTAGTGTATGACTGATTTGGGTAATGAGCTTCACCTGAGAGCACCTCCTGTCTTTTAAGATGTGTAAGTACCTATAAAGCTACGATTATCCCGGGGGGGATGGGTGTGGGGAGGGAGGGAGGGAAATAACACTTATTAAAAGAGGGCTGCTACATAGTACCCTGTCTTATGCTGCTGAGGTAAGCTATATTCTGATTTGATTTAAATTATAGCTCTTAGCTGCTGCTAGGCTCTAACTTCTTATGAAATTTAAACTACAAGCTCTCTGCTGGGTTCTAAATTTAACCAGAAAGCTCTCTTCTGTGTTTTAAATTTAAGCTAAAAGTACTTTGCTGATGCTAGGCCCTGAGTGACTATTCAATTTAGACTACAAGCTCTCTGCTGGGTATGAAATGTAACCAGAAAGTTCTCCTCTGTGTTTTAAATTTAAACTTAAACTGCTGCTACTAGGCCCTGACTGATTTAACAAAAAATAGTGGGTTCACAGATTAATTAGCTTTAATACAAAGAATTCCTTTTAGAAAATTACTAGAAGTATATACTCACAGTTGCAGATCCCTCTCCAGAAGTAACAGTCCCTTTTTCTAGTCCTTCAAGACACAGAAGAGGAATTCCCCCTCCCTGATTCAAGAACTTGTCCATCTTCTGGACAGCTCCCCTCCATCATCTGGACAGCTTCCCTGAGCCTCTCTCTTCTTCCCATCCCACAACTTCCCTTCTTCCCCAGTTTCAGGAATTAGTTACTTCGTTCTACCCAATGTCTCAGAATCCCTTCTTCTCCTGTCTACAATTTTGCAGCCTCTGACTGTAAAATTGTAGAAACACACACAAACAAGGTCAGAAAACTGCTTTATTTTTATTTTGCAAAATACGTTTATATTAAATGTGCCACATGGATACTACAGAATTTTGTGTCTCGGCACCACCGTGCTAACAATTCAGCAGGGTTTTAAAATGATTTACATTCTACTTTTTATGTTCTGAAGTGTGAATGATTGTAATAATGTGTTTGTCAGATAGCAATCAAATTAAAAATCCTAAACTAATACTTTCTTTTCTCATAAGGAGCCACCACCTCCTATGGATAGTTTCTGTCTACCAGAAGCTGTTCCTTATCTTCAAAAGAGGAGGGAGCCTGGACCAGGAATATCTTGTAAGAGAAAAACTTCTGGAGATACAAAGGAAATGAAGCGGCCCAGAATACATTGAAAAGGATTCAAACATCAGACATATCCAAACATTATATTTATTAAGGACAATATAGATGACCACTTACTAGAAGAATAGAATTCGACCAATACTTGAATTACTTGGAACTAGAGTTTTTAGGAATCTCTTTATGACTGGTGGGTAGTAGATACAGCAGGACAGCTTTCACACCAGTCTTGCATGTGGCTTAAGCCATTTGGTAGAGAGTTCTGAAAATCTTGTTTAAACAATATTTTTTTTAAATTGTGCCAAAGTTGCTACTGTCATTAAAAGGATTTTTTTGTAACATTGTTCATGATCTTGAGGGTTTTTAGCCTAGCAGTCTCATTCGGCTCCTTCTAGCTCAATTGAAAACATAGAAATATGACGACAGAAAAAGACCACATGGCCTATCTAGTCTGTCCTTCCATAACAACTACAACAGTCCACTTTTTGCCTTTAGAGATCCTCTGTGTTGGTCCCATGCTTTCTTGAATTCAGTTACTGTCCTCATCTCTACCACCTCCACTGGGAGACTATTCCACGGATCCACTACTCTTTCCGTAAAGAAATATTTCCGCATATCACTCCTGAATCTATCTCCCTTCACCCTCATCCCATGTCCCCTCGTAGCAGAACTTGCTTTCAATTGAAAGAGGCTCTCTCCCTGAACATTTATGCCACAGAGGTATTTAAACAGCTCAATCATATCACCTCTATCCCGCCTTTCCTCTAAGGTGTACATATTAAGATCCTTAAGTCTGTCCTCATATGCTTTATAATGAAGCCCAAAACAACCTCGCTACTGACAATGGTGTTAGAAATACCCCAATTTGCCCCATTTTAGAACATCTTCCAGCTCTGACGCCTTCATAGCCCAGTCAGAGTGAATGTCCTTGACCACGGCCATGACTCTTGGAAGTCAGTACATATGCAACTCAATTCTGGTCCCTAGATGTTGCTTTTCCTTGCCTGTTCATTTCCAAGAGATCAGAATGCTGACTTAAAAACAGAATCTATGTTCTGGAAGATTGTGGTTTGTTTCTCAGTGGAATTGCAATTTATATATTGGGGTTTTTTTAAATAACAAAATCGTTTTGTAAAATAAATGTAAACAAAGACCTTGTAAAAACAGCTTTCCCCCCCTTTCCCTTCTGTTTATAATTTATTGTGTGTGTCTAAGGTAACATCATCAAGCATCATTTACTAATTTTGTGGTATTCTCCAAAAGATTGCATATGTCAAAATTGTTCTTTGTGGATTTATAGCGCTTAAATAGTTCTTGCTAAAGACTTAGTTTGAGTTCAATTACTGAACAAACTATGATGGAACAGCAACCTTGGAACCCTGATTGTGTGTTTTATCCAGAACTAGTCTAAATTCTATAAAGCAACAAGTGGGGAAAGCCTGAAGATTGACGTATGGAATTCTATTTATTTATTTGATATTTGTCCTGTCCTTTCAAATTGCTCAGGGCAGTTTACAAATTACATACATGCATAATATAACACAGACTTGACAATACCTCATTAGAACACATAATATCTACTCTTCATAAAAATGATAGTACAGGACATTACTTAATTTACAAGATCTTACAATGTCCATCATATCTCAGGAAAAATGTTTTCGGAAGGCAATAAAAACATACGTAACATTGTCCATAGAACGGTAAGTTTTTGGTATTTCATTCCATAGTAATGGCAAAAAAACATGAATAAGCATTACGACGTGCCACATTCAAGATGAAATTGTTTGTGAGAGGGACCACTAACCATCTCATTGAGACCTCAGAGTACAGGCTGGGGTATAAAATTATTTACAACATAAGCTGGAAGCTGACCATGAAAATATTTAAAAGCCAAAACAAGCATTTTAAAAATACAATGCTTCTCAATCAGTAGCCAATAAAGAGGGATATGATCTCTAAACCTCAAATCAACATCTCACAGAAGCATTCTGTATCAATTCTAGTCGGTTTTTTTTTTAAATTTCAGTCAATCCACAAAACAGTGTTACAATCAAGCCTTGATGTTATAAATATATATACAAGTTGTAACCTCTCAGATTGTGAAAAAAAAACTGACTGATCTTATATAATTGTCACAAGTAATAGAAACAGGTCTTAATGGTTTGGGAGACATGCCCATCAAGAGAAAGATCACTAATAACTCCCAGATTGTGAACCTGACTCTTGATTTGAAGCTCTACTCCCTCCAAAGTTTTGGGGTAGGGGAGGAGCTATTATGATGAATCCACAATACCTCCGTTTTTGAAGGATTAATCTGCAACTTATTTTGTACCATCCACTGTTTAACCAAATCTAAACAGGACACCACTCTGGTAAATCCAGAGGTTCAATCTACGTCCAAGGGGACATACAGTTGAATACCATCAGCATAAGAGTGTACCTGAACCCCCTGGGTGGAAATTGCATCAATTACGGGCTTGATGTAGATGTTAAAAGGACGGGGTGAAAACAAGGCCATATTTCAAAATGGCCCGGGATTAAAGATCGTTTCCCACTGCTACATATTGACAACTATCAGACAGGAACAACTTAAATCAAGTAAGTACCAGATCCGTAACTCCCATATCAGATAGTCTCTGCAGCAGAATATGATGGTCAATAGTATTAAATGCTGCACTTAGGTCCAAAAGAGCTTCCTCTTCCTGACCATAGTCTATATAGTACCAATAGTCATCCAAAATTTATTTTATTTGTCATTTCTTATATACCACCCCTTCCTGAGATCAGGGGTGGTTTACATTTTAAACAACATTGTTACATTGAACACAGTTTAACAGTTGGTGATTACAACAAAGTAACTTAACTATGTACATACAGCTATAGCTTGGGTTATGTACAGTGGAAAAGTGTAATAGTTGTGTTCGTTTTTGATCAAGCAATCTAGATCGGATTGTGTAGGATATAGCTTAAGGAGAATTTCATCTAGGAACTCATCCTTGTTGAAAGGTCTAAATTTTTTATTATGGGATTTTGTAGTGGTACAGACTGTGTAGTAAGCACTTCAAAGATTATGATGTAATGATCTGTCCAGGAGACCTGTTGAGTTTTGGGTGCAGCTAGAAGGGTTAATGTTGAGGGGTATGAATGCGAGGTCTAGAGTGTTGCCTTTAATGTGAGTGGGGGAGTTTATGATTTGGGTGTAACCTATGTCTGTCATTGTTCTGAGGAATGAGTTAGCATGTTGTTGGGGGAGAGAGGGCAGATTGAAATTGCCCATTATAATGAGAGGTTTCTTTAGCGGGGCAAAACAAGCTGATTCCAAAATCGCCATCAGCTTTTCGTGGCTAGGCGATGGTGGTCTGTACATTAGGCATATGGCAGAGTTTTTGTTTTCTATTTTCAATATCTTTATATCATAAACATTAGTGGTTACACTATTAAAGGATTTATGTTTCTGCTTACTGAATATGAGGACGCCTCTTTGCTTGCTTCTGTGACATGTAAATAGATCATAATTGTCAATTATTAATTGATTTAGTAGGATGCTATCTGCATCAGATAGCCAAGTTTCCGTTATGCACAGGGAGTCAGGGTGTTTGTCTTTGATAAGATCTGTTCCTTTGCGTCCCTCTAGTCCAGTCCCGGAACCATAGAGTTGTCAACCTCCTTCAGCAGCTTTGGAGACTGAAAGATGTCATCGCTTTGATGTCACTGGTATAATTAGGCAAACTCCGCCCCTTTCCACCAGTACTTTCAGTCTCCAAGCAGCTTGGAGGTTCTGAGCCCAGGACTGGGCTCAGTGGGAACTAATAAGCAGAGCTTGGTTTTTTGAAATTTCACTTATTTTACTTTTTTGATTTGGTTCTTTGTTTTTTCTTTTAGGTCAGAGCTGCTGCTGCTGTAAGGGTTCCTGTGTCTGGGCACCTTTCTCTTTTTCTCTCTTCCTCTCTCTCTCTTCCCCCTCCCTCTCTGAATTGCCCCAGCGTCTATGCGAGCACAGGGGAAACAGGACTAATCAGTGGCCTCCCTGCTCCCGAACCCGCGTTGAAAGGGTGAGGAGCAGGTAGAAGGCGATTGCCCCAGCGTCTTAACGAGCACCGGAGGAACAGTGCTAATCGGTGGCCTCCCTGCTCCCGAACCCATGTTGAAGGGGTGAGGAGCAGGTAGATGGCGGGCACTTGCAGCAGCAGCGACGCAGGGGGCTTAAAAGCCAGTGGAAGTTGTGCCCGGCTCATTCAGAGCAGTGAGCAGCCGGAGCTGAAGCCGTGAACAGGCTGTGCTCCGGTGTCCTTGTGGCTCCTCTCCCTCACTCCCCCTCCCTCTGGGATCGGCGGCGGTAAGTTCCTGCACTGACCTGGTTTTTGGGAGATGTTTTAAAACTTGGTGGGGAGGCTTTGCGGCGGCTCCCGGGCTTGCAGGGTGGCTCGGGGCCTCGCCGCGTGTGGTGAGAGAGTATTCTTTTTTGAGCGGGAACGCTCACGGCGGCCATTTTGAGAACCGCGTTTTCAGCAGCAAGATTTCATTGTTTTTTGTTTGCAGCCGTGGGAGCTTTGTTTTGCCTTCGGGTCAACGGGGTTCGGCTAGAATGCTACCTTGGTTGCTATAATGCACAAGAACTTAGACCTGCGCAGTCAGCACCCAGTGGGGCTGGGATATTTCTGGCTTGGGGTCTTTCTGGCTGTTGAAGGTTGCAGAGATCAGCCTCCGGTGGGTCTACTCTCCATGTAGCAGGAGGCACAGCTCCTGGGGGGGAAAGGATAAGGGGCATTTTTGTTTTAGAGTGACAAATATGTAGGCTCTTATTCTTAGATGGGATTTTTCTTCGTCTACGTTTCACTTTTGGAATTTTTGCAAAAGTGCTGTGCTGTGGAGTTCTGCCTGCTGTCTCTTTTTCTTCTCCTCTCCTCTCCTCTTTGCCCCCCCCCCCCCTCTTTCCTCTTCTCTGGCTGTGCTGTCTTCCCGTGCTTTTCCCGAGCGGTTGGGAAACGGCAGGGCTTCTGATTTCAGCTTCCCTGCTCCTGGACCCGCGATTAGGGGTGAGGAGCAGGGGAACGGTTGGGGGGGCGAGTTTGTGAGCGCCTCAGCCTGCATTGCCAGCGCGGAGCGGAAGCCGCGATGAGGGCTGTGCTCCGACGCGGTGGCGTCGCCGGAGTTTGCTGACCAGAGAGATTAGCCTCCGGTGGCTCGGGGTGAGTAGCTCGTTATCCTTTACGCTACTAATTTCCTTTTTCACGCCTTCATTCCGTTACGTTTGGCATCGGGGGTGATTGGTGCTGTGGGCCTCGTGTCGCTCCACGGGAAAAGGGGCGGGAGCCATTTTGGAAGCGGCTTTTGATATTTCGGCGCTTCAGAGCTGGCTGTTAGTTGTTTTACAGCTTCGTTTTTGGAGCAACGATATGTCCTTAGCTGGGAGCGATACTGCGGCACTTGGTATCTTTAAAAAAAAAAAAAAAAAAGGTCGGTCCTCTTTAGTTTTAAGTTTATTCTTGGTTTTATAGGACAGCCGTCTGGCGTTGCTTCCACAGGTTCTTTCCCTCCTAATCATGCCTCGGCGGAGCATCTGTTCAGTCCCCGGGTGTTCGGCAAATTGCCTGGTTTTAGGTTCCAGGGCAGAGCCCTCGCTTGTAGTTGGAAAGGGGGTCAGGCTAGAAATGTACCTTGGTATATTTTATAGTGTAGGTTGCCCAGTAGTCTGTGTTTCTCCGGAACTGGTTTAGGAAACCTTAGGATGTAATAAAGTATATAATGGTTAACTGTCAAGCAAGAAGGGCTATGGCCGCCAGAGGGCGGCGGATGCACTCAATGGGGCCTTTCTCTGACCATGTGTTTACAGCCCTTTCCGCTTGCTTATTCTAGGTAATGCTCCGCAGATCATCTTTATATGGCCAAGATTGAAGCTCTTGCCTTCTGTATCGTTGATTGGGGCTCGGTTGCCCTACCGGCCACAGCTGCTCATGACTCACATGTTGTATTCGGAGCCCCCGTCCCTGCGGTGGGTGGGGTTGACGTATGACATTATTTTGCTCCTCGGGTTCACACAGGCAGCAACCTCTCAGACCTCCACTTGCAAGGGGCCTGTGTGTTTCATGGCTCCACTTAGTGGGCCTATCCCGGGAAGTTCTTCTTCTCTTTCTGGAGCAGGATTTCGAAAGGATATACTAACTCTCTTTAGTGAGAGATAGCCGGTTTTCTTTTTTGGCTACAACTGTGGCTTTCTTCGGTGGCCTTTGGTGTCCTGAACCCCACGGTCTGGACGCTGTTTGCTTCCAGAGTTTCTACTCTTTCTTTCGCGCTTCAGCTCCCTGACAGACGCAGCAGGCTGGCAGGGGGTGAGCAATGCATCCAGCGACACTGAATCCCTCAGGATAAGGGGGGGGCAGGTCAGCTGGGTACGGCGGGGGATGGTAGCTTCTTGCAAAGGTATAAGTGCAGTTCCTAGATTTTAACTGATCTGCTTTAAGTTCATTGGAGTTGGTGGAAACTTGGGTTTTTTTGGGGGGTCCTATACGCCCTTTCCAGGTCGGGCCCGACACTCTCGGGCTCCCCAGTTCTGACTTCATATTCCTACCTAAGTGTGGATATTCCCTAATCATCTTGAATGGGACGGGTACAATTTTCCTGAAATATGCTAATGTTAGCCCAGCTGCAGATTCTGTTTTAGAAAAAAAAAAAAAAACATAAACCAAACATACGGGCATAGCTATGCTGATTTGCAAGAAACTCCTCCCGCTTTCCATAGACGGTCTTCTCAAGCGTTCGTTGGGTGATACCTATCTTGGACAGTTGTAACCAGGGCTTGGGTGAACGCCCTGGCCAGTCCACATCTGTGGACTGCTCTGCCGTACGCATTATGTTGTGTGGTTTCTTCTTGGAGTATATTCCCATTTAGTTGGAGTTTCCCAGACTTATAGGATTTAGTGAATTTGTAATGTCTTCGGTCTGACTATAGGTGGTTTTCTGTTTACTTCTAGGAACAGCAGAGCACCGCAGAAAGGTTGCACATTAGCACTCAGGCCGTTGAGGCTATTTAGGCTCCCCTTCCATTTAAGAACATAAGAAATGCCATACTGGGTCAGACCGAGGTCCATCAAGCCCAGTATCCTGTTTCCAACAGTGGCCAATCTAGGTCATACGTACCTAGCAGTTTCCCCAAAAGACACAGGTTCTGCAGTGCTTGTACTAGGCCAAGCATTGATATCCTGGGTCCCTTTTTAATAGTGGTTTATGGACCTTTCCTCCAGGAACTTGTCCAAACCTTTTTTAAACCCAGCTATACTAACAGCCCTTACTACATCCTCCGGTAACAGATTCCAGAGTTTGATTACACGTTGAGTGAAGAAATATTTTCTCCTATTTGTCTTAAATAGTTTACCCTGTAGCTTCATTACATGTCCCCTAGTCCTTCTATATTCTGATAGCGTAAACAATTGATTCACGTTTATCCGTTCCACTCCATTCATTAATTTATACACCTCTATCATATCTCCCCTCAGCCGTCTCTTT
This sequence comes from Ichthyophis bannanicus, assembly GCA_033557465.1. Classification (NCBI taxonomy): domain Eukaryota; kingdom Metazoa; phylum Chordata; class Amphibia; order Gymnophiona; family Ichthyophiidae; genus Ichthyophis; species Ichthyophis bannanicus. The sequence goes on along the minus strand of CM066031.1, from coordinate 618,030,576 downwards.
TCTAGGTTAAAGAGCCCTAACCTTTTTAGCCTCTCTTCATAGGAGTAGCCTTCCATCCCCTTCACCAATTTGGTGGCTCTTCTCTGTACTTTTTCTAATAACTCTATGTCCTTCTTAAGATACGGTGACCAGAATTGCACACAATATTCAAGGTGTGGTCGTACCATGGAGCGATACAGAGGCATTATAATATCCTTTGTTTTACTCTCCATCCCTTTCCTTATGATACCTAGCATTCTATTTGCTTTCTTGGCCGCCGCTGCACACTGGGCGGAGGGTTTTAACATGTTATCCACGATGACTCCTAAATCTTTTTCCTGGGTGGTGGTTTCTAATGTGGAGCCTTGCATCGTGTAACTATAGTGTGGGTTGTTTTTTCCTAGGTGCATAACTTTGCACTTGTCCACATTACATTTCATCTGCCATTTGGATGCCCAGTCTTCCAATTTATCCAGATCCTCCTGCAGTTTTCCACAATCCTCTTGGGTTTTAACAACTTTAAACAGTTTTGTGTCATCTGCAAATTTGATAACCTCACTAGTTATTCCCTTTTCCAGGTCATTTATGAATATGTCAAAAAGTAGCGGACCCAGTACAGATCCCTGGGGTACTCCACTATTCACCTTTTTCCATTGGGAATATTGGCCATTTAGCCCTACCCTCTGCTTTCTATCTTTTAACCAGTTCCCGATCCACAATAGTACACTGCCTCCTATCCCATGACTTTTTAGCTTCGCCAAAAGTCTCTGATGGGGGACCTTGTCAAAAGCTTTCTGAAAGTCCAGATACACTATATCAACCGACTCACCTTTGTCTACCTGTTTATGCACACCTTCAAAAAAACAGATCAGATTAGTAAGACAAGATCTTCCTTGTCTAAAGCCATGTTGGCTGTCTCCCATTAGGCCATGACTATCTACATGCTGTGTAATTTTGTTCTTTATGATGGTTTCTACCATTTTCCCTGGTACTGACGTCAGGCTCACCGGTCTGTAATTTCCCGGGTCACCCCTGGAACCCTTTTTAAAAATTGGTGTTACGTTGGCGACCCTCCAATCTTCAGGTATTACAGATGATTTTAATGAAAGTTCACAGATTACCAATAACAGGTCTGCAATCTCATATTTTAGTTCTTTCAACACTCTGGGATGTATACCATCCGGTCCAGGTGATTTGCTACTATTCAGTTTATCAAATAGTTGTAATATATCTTCCCGGTGTAGCGATATTTCTCTCAATTCCTCTGCAGTATCACCTTTAAATACCATTTCAGTCTTGGGTAACATCCCTACATCTTCCTCAGTAAAGACCGAAGCAAAGAATTCATTCAGTCTCTCTGCTATAGCCTTGTCTCCTCTTACTGCCCCTTTTACCCCTCTATCATCTAATGGTCCAATTGACTCTCTCACAGGCCTTTTGCTACGAATGTACCTGAAAAAGTCTTTTTTTTCGTGTTTTTGCTTCCGTAGCAAGTTTCTTCTCAAATTCCCGCTTTGCCTGCCTTATCAATGCTTTGCATTTAACTTGCCAGTGCTTGTGCTGTTTCCAGTTTTCATCATTTGGCTCTTTTTTCCATTTCCTGAAGGTTGCTCTTTTGGCAGCAACAGCCTCTCTGACCTCACCTTTAAACCATGCTGGCAGTTTTTTGGACTTTCTTCCACTTTTCTTAATGCGTGGAATACAGCTGGTCTGGGCTTCGAGGATAGTATTTTTAAATAACACCCAAGCTTGCTGTAAGTCTTTAACCTTTGGAACCGCTCCTTTTAGTTTTTTCCGAACTATATTCCTCATTCTATCATAGTCTCCCTTTTGAAAGTTAAAAGGTAGTACTGTGGATTCCTTTACTATCTGTCCTCCACTGATTAAATCAAACATGATCATACTATGATCACTATTGCCAAGTGGTCCCAACACCCTTATTTCTTGCACCAGATCTGGCGTTCCACTAAGGACTAGGTCCAGTATGGCTTCCCCTCTGGTCGGTTCATGAATCAGCTGCTCAAAGAAGCAGTCATTCATTTCATCTAGAAACTTTATCTCTTTAGCTTGTCCTGCTGTGACACTGTCCCAGTCGATACCGGGGTAATTGAAATCACCCATTATTACTACTCTGTTGTGGCTTTTGTTAGCTTCCTTGATTTCTTTGAGCATTTCATCATCCATTTGTTCATTCTGGCCAGGTGGTCGATAGTATACTCCCACTGCCATCACCTTCCCCTTCATAAATGGAATTTCAATCCATAGAGATTCTACAGCAAATTTTGTTCCCTGCAAAACTTTAATCCTTTCTGACTCAATGCCCTCTCTAACATAGAGCGCAACCCCTCCACCAATTTGTTCAGCTCTATCATTACGATATAGTTTGTACCCAGGTATCACAGTGTCCCACTGGTTATCCTCCTTCCACCATGTCTCTGAGAGTGCAATCATATCTAACCTCTCATTTAGTGCTATATATTCTAATTCTCCCATCTTATTGTTTAGACTTCTAGCATTGGCATACAAGCATTTTAGAGACTGTATTTTATTAATATTAATCTGGCTATTGGTAGGCATGGGTAATTGGGAATCCTTATGCTCTGTCTGCTCCTTACTCAAGGGCATTTGGGCTACTATACTCCCTTTTGGAACCTCACTGCTTTTGGTAGTATCCTTCAAGGATACCTTTGTCCGAACCATGCGCTCCTGGGTGACTGTCGGCTTTCCCCTATTTTCTAGTTTAAAAGCTTCTCTATTTATCAGAGGTTCTCCAGGGCGGAGAGTATCTGCGGGTATTCAGAGTCTGCTTTGCTGGTGGTCCATCAGCACTAGCGGCTGCTCAGATTCTGGTAGGCATACCTCCTCTGCTGTGTTGGCAAGGTGGCTTCCACGCGGCTTGGCATCAGCCTAGATGGCGGCCGGTTTGGACTGTGACTGTGGAGGTTGCCTGGATGACGGGCCTTGCGTTCTCTGGAACATATCCTGCACACCCTGGATCATTTATCTTCGAGCAGCTACGGACAGGACACAATGCACTCTCGCATGCTTTTGCTTGGGTGGTCTAGAAGTGTAGTCTTTACCAGGTGGTATCCTGGGAGCTTCTCTGCAGTTTCTCGGCTTCTTCTTGGTTGACTCGGTGGCCGCTGCAGAATGAGAAGACGGTCTTTCTAACACCGGGTGCTAGTGGACCTTAAAATATCAAGTCCTTCTTGGTGCAATCAGACGGCATGCGGCGTTACTCTAGCAGGACGGCTGGAGGTGTCTCTGACGGTATTTGGGGGGTTCTTTCTTCTTCATGTTGTTGGCACCGAAAGAGCTTCTCCGCCTATGCTGAAGGCATTTTTCGTTAGACGATGTCTTTAAAGAAAAAAAAATAATAATAAAATAAAGATGATTCAGCTGTCCCGAATTTGCCTGTTCTTGCTCGACATTGTGGGACTCAGCAGGGGCAGGTCTGGGTACTGCGTGTGGGTGCACTTCCAGAGGCTGTGGACTCACTGTCTGGAGGAGAGCTCTACCAATCTTCTTTAACGTACGGTACGAAAGTAGGTGGTTCACTGTGGCGATCATTGAGGGCAATGCTCTGTCCTTACAAGTTCCAGTCTGGGGGGATGAGAGCATGCTTCCAGGGGTGTCAGTATTTCCGGCAGTCTATTCGCCTGGAGCAGGTAAGGGTCAGGGAGTTGAATCGACTAGAGCCTGCTTTGCTTTATGTGGCAAATGTGCATTATGGTTTAATGCGAGCGCTGGCTAGTATTATTGGCTTCCTTGGGGTTCTCCCGGAGATCTCTTTGGCGGGGGAATGGGGCAGCTGATGCTTCATCCGAGTCAAGGCTCCGTCCGCTCTCAGTTACTGGTCTTTGTCTTGTCCTTTCCCCCTCTGGTAGCCATTTGCTTCGCTTGGGGCTTTCGGATTGGCAGGCGCTGGCTTGTTCGGAGCCGTATTTGTCCTGTTTTCAGTCACACGGTTGTGATGCGCCAGGTCCCAGCTTTTTGGCCAGAGATGGTTTCGGTTGTTTCACGTCAACCAGGTGGGGTCGCTTCCAGTGTTTTCGGTGGAACAGAAGGATCAGTCGGGCCGTCGGTTGCTTCTTTTGGAAGTTCGACAGGTGCTTAGGTAGTATCTCCGTAGAACTGCTTCTTTCAGGAAGTCCGACAGGTTGTTTGTCGCCTTTGGAGGCCCGCGGAAGGGGGCAGCGGTGGCAGAGTCCTCCATTTCACGGGGGCTTGAGGAGTCTTCGGTATCGGCCTACCTGTGGCAGGGTACGGTGGTTCCAGTTGATTTTTTTGTGCGAATTCCCCGGGCGTCAGCGGCGTCTTGGGCGGAGTCCAGTTTAGTGCTGGTCGGGGACGTTTGTAGGGCGGCGTCTTGGTCCTCACTGCATTCCTTTGCGCGGCACTATCGGTTTGCTGTACAGGCGCAGCGGGCTGGACGTTTTGGGTCAGCAGTACTTTAGGCTGGGCTTTAGGGTCCCTCCCGTTGATATTCACTGCTCTGTTACATCCTCTATGGACTAGAGGGACTGGACTAGAGGGACGCAAAGGAAGAGTAAATTAGACTTACCTGCTAATTGTCGTTCCTTAAGGAACTCTAGTCCAGTCCCGGACCCCTCCCAGTTTATTGCGTGGCATGCAGCCTGAAGTTAAGAAAAAAAAATAAAATAAATAAATGAATAAATAAATTACAACGACGGCAGAGGACTTCGGATCTCTGTCCGATAGGGAGACGGAATGATACTCAGGTTTTCGGAGGGTATTTTTTAGTTCTTTTCAGGTATAAATGTGCGCAAGAGCGTCACAGGGCGACCCTTTCTTTCGGCTCTGGAGCGTGGTTATTCCGTCTTCAGGGGCTAGATGTTTTTTGCTGAGTTACGGGGACTTCTAGTTCCTGGGCAGTTTTTAACTACTTCTGTTCTTTTATGCTTATTGCTGTACATGCTTATTTGTTGTTCTGTTAAGTCTGCTTTGTCAATAGGTACTGGTGGAAAGGGGCGGAGTTTGCCTGGTTATACCAGTGACATCAAAGCGATGACATCTTTCAGTCTCCAAAGCTGCTGGAGGAGGTTGACAACTCTATGGTTCCGGGACTGGACTAGATTTCCTTAAGGAACGACAATTAGCAGGTAAGTCTAATTTACTCTTATGACCGGTATTTTATTTCTTACTGATCTTGCATTGAGCATCATTATTTTGGTGGGAGTCAGTGTAGTTGTGGATTGAGTTGCTTGTGTCGTGTTTGATGTTTGAATGCATATAAGTCTAGCACAAGCTCTAAGTGTGTATTGATTGTTTCTGAAGGAGTAACTGAAAGGGTGATTGGTTTCATATCTGTTACGGATTGGGATGCTCAGGGGTGATGGTGTGTCAGGTTGATGGGGGTAGGTGGTTATTTGATCGTAGAGTATTAGTTTGATCACTAATAGGTATGTAAACATAGTCCTGCAACCCATTTTGGATGTGTGGGAATGGGGATGGTGTGGTGTGGTGTGGTGTGGTAGGGTGGAATAGGTTGGGTAAGGGTATTAGGATTAAGTATGTGGGAGAGTGTAGACTGCGTCAAGAGTGTGTGTGGAGTTTTTTTGGAGTGGGTTTTTGAAATATAATCATATGTGGGGGGATTCAAGTGGTCAATAATGTTGATAACAATGAACATCATGCATTTGCTTAAAATATAATGTAGTTGTATCTAGTATATTAACAGTGTTTGAGTTATGTTGTTTTCCCATGCATACTGTAACAGATAGCAGAGAGGCATTCTAAATGCTTATTTTAAAGTCTAGAACAAACACTGAAAAAACCTATAAACTAGGTCAAAAAGATCAATAACAGAAACTAAACCTAGTCAATCTAAATAACCAGCTTAAAAAACTATTTTTTTTTGTCGGAATAGGCCAGCACAGTGAAGAGGAATCATCCTCTCACCACCATGGCCCATCCATTTTAATTAGAGAAAACTCTTTTTTGAAAGACAGCGTTTACTTAGCTGAATCAGTTCTAGGCTGCTTCAACAATACCATAAACAGCAATTCTCCAGGACCAAGCAGGAAGTCAGTCCTCACATATGGGTGACGTCGGCGCCGACGGAGCCCTTGCGGAGCAATTTTCCCCAGCTTTCAAAGAAAGCCTTTGGGAATTGCAGCGCGCATGCGCGGTCTCCTTCCCGCCCAAGGGTGCCATCTTAGCCAGTCTTCTTTTTCCGCGGAGCCCTACAGACGTACCCGTCGTGTCCCCGCGAAAAAGTTGATTTTTATAATATTTCTCTTTTTTCCTTCGGTTCGACGCCGGTCATTTTCCTGCCCGGACTCGCGACGCCGTCACGAGTCTTTCTCTTCTTTTTCGGTTTTTCTGATTTTACTCAGTTTCGTTTTCGGTTTTTCGCTGGCAGCCCGGTCCTTTGACCTTGCAGGGGCCCTTTTTCCCCCGATGGCTGCCAGTGGTTTCAAGCGGTGTGGTCAGTGTGACAGAAATATGTCACTCACTGACACACACGATAATTGCCTCCGCTGCCTGGGCCCGGATCATGAAGAAATGATCTGTGGGGCCTGTGGCAAAATGTCCTCCAAAGCGTTGAGAAGTCGGCGGCACCAGCGGGATAGAATCTTCGCTGACCCCAGCCGTACCCGGACCTCGTCGGAGGCTTCGGCGTCCAGAGGTTCCAGCTCTGACCATCGCCGAAGCTCCTCCGACAGGGGTTCTCCCTCCGGGGACCATTGACGGAAGGCGAAACCCGCGAGGGCGGCGTCGGTGGACGCTCCTGGCTCCGCGAGGGCCAGGTCGCATAGCCCCGATAGCCGTCCCGGGTCCTTGGAGAAGGAGCACCTCCCGAAGCGACCTCGCCTGGAGTCGGAGTTGCCTGCTCGGGTAAGTCCTATAGTCCTCCTGGACTCGCCTCCGAGACTGCTGACGTCGGGCCCGACGCCGTCGGGGCCCGAGTCGGGGGCTGCTGGGTCACCTGAGGTCGGACTCAGGTTGACGGCCTTGGAGAGCAGACTGTCTGCCTTCATGGACCAGCAGCGGGCACTGATCGCTAGCCTCGCTGGCGCCGCTGCCCCGACCGCCGGGACGTCGACGTCTAAGTCGACCCCGGAGACCGAGCCGATCCTCGAGTCCATGCGAACTCGAGTCGATCCTCGGTCGAGGTCACCCTCGGCCTCCCGTTCGGGACCGAGGTCGTCGACGCCGACTCCCTCGGTGTCGGGGCGGCCGACGTCTGCGCCCGCCCGAGCCGACCCCACCGATTCCTCCTCGGAGTCGGTCTGGGAATCGGAAGAGGAAGAGTCACCTGATTCCTTTCGGACTCGGTGTGTCCCCTCGGACTCGCCTGAGTCCGAACCTCGGAAGCAGTCCCCTCCGGAGGATGCCCGGTTCTCGGACTTCGTCAGGGATATGGCCAAGGCTTTGGCCTTCCCTGCGGATCCCGAGGAGGAGCCTCGAGCCGAAGAGCTCGACGCCCTCCAGTATGACTCTCCCGCCAGGGAACACTTTACTGTACCGGTTCCTCCCATGCTGGAACGACTACTCTTCCGCATGTGGGAGAGTCCGGCCTCCTCGCCGGTCTTAAGCAAGCGGGTCGATTCCATCTATCGAGTCCGCAAGAGTCCTGGCTTCCAAAAAGCACAGCTACCACACCATTCCATGGTAGTGGAATCGGCCATGCATAGGCTTAAGAGCCAAAAGATGCACTCCTCGGTGCCTCCTGGCAGGGAGGCCCGTAACCTGGATGGCCTTGGTAAGAAGTGTTTCCAGGGCTCTATGCTTGCTTGTCGTGTCCAGACCTACCAGCTATACATGGGCATGTATCTCCGAGACCTGGCTAAAGAGCTAGCCGGATTCTCCGCTGGATTGTCCGAGGAACCTTTGCGGAGGTTCCTGGCCTTAACAACTGGTATTCGGGAATGCTCCAAATTCATGTCCCGAGCAGCCTATGATGGCTTTGAAGCATCGGCTCGAGTGGCCGCAGCCGGCATCGGTGCCCGCCGACAGGCTTGGCTTCAATCGTCTGACCTTGAACCCTGGGTGCAGGACAAGTTGGTCGATGTCCCCTGCCGAGGTGAGAACCTCTTTGGCAAGCCCATGGCGGAAAAGGCTGCACAGATCGAGACGGAGACTCTCACCAGGACTAGGCTTTCTAGAAAGACCTCCGCCCCTTCCCAGAAAAAGAAGGGCTCGGGAAAGAAGTCCTTTTACCCGAGAAAGGCGGCTGCCTATAAACACTACCCTCAATATCAGGCCTCCGCAGCTCCCCAACAGGGCCAGCAGGCCAAGGGATGGGGTAACGGGTCCCGTAGGCAGCAAACCCCCAAGCCTGCACCACCAGCCCCTGCTCAGCAGGGTGGGGGTTTTTGACTACATCAGCATAGCCTCTCCTCCTCCGCTGGCTTCTCCCAGCACCAGAGGCCGGCTGGTTCACTTCGCCCACAGGTGGTCCAACATCACTTCCGATGCCTGGGTGCTTCAGGTCGTACGAGAAGGCTATCTTCTCCACTTCCATCAGGTTCCTCCCTCTTATTTTCCGGGAGAACCTCCACGACTCCCTCTGCACAGGGACTTACTCCTTCAGGAGTTAGCAAGTCTCCTACAGGAACAGGCTGTGGAAACCGGTGCCCCACCACCTGAGAGGTCAAGGCTTTTATTCCAGGTATTTTCTAATACCAAAAAGGACAGGAGGCCTCAGACCCATCCTGGACTTGCGCAACCTCAACAAGTTCCTCGTGCGAGAAAAGTTCAAAATGCTTACCCTTGGAATCCTTCTGCCCTACCTCCAGCAGGGAGATTGGCTATGCTCCTTGGATCTAAAGGATGCCTACACGCACATCCTCATCCACCCAAGCCACCGCCAATACCTACGGTTTGTGGTGGCAGGAAATCATTACCAGTACAGAGTACTGCCCTTTGGCCTGTCCTCCGCACCGCGAGTCTTCACAAAATGTCTCGCGGTGGTGGCGGCCCATCTCCGGCTTCACGGCCTCTATGTCTTTCCGTACCTCGACGACTGGCTCATTAGAGCAGCGTCCGCTCCGGAGGTCACCAACGCCACGCACCGCACGGTGACCCTTCTGCAGTACTTGGGCTTTGTCATAAACTTCGCAAAGTCCACTTTGCTCCCCTCACAGGATCTCGAGTTCATCGGCGCAAGACTTGCACACTCCTCAGGCGCGAGCTTTCCTGCCTCTCGGCAGGGCTCAACGCCTCATGGACCTAGCCGGCCGTTTTCGCAGCCAGTCCCTGGTCTCCGCCAGGCGCTTCCTGAGACTGCTCGGCCATATGGCTTCCACCGTCCATGTGACCCCCAATGCCCGCCTGAATATGCGGCCTGCTCAGTGGTGCCTTCGCAAGCAGTGGCAGCAAGCCACCGGCGGTCTAGCCGACTTAGTGCGCATCTCCGAGCCGCTGGCCTCTTCTCTCCAGTGGTGGCTTCATCGGCCGAACCTGGTACTCGGCATGCCTTTTCAGTCACCTCAGCCGGCTCAAGTGCTGACGACAGATGCGTCCCTCCTGGGTTGGGGAACACATTGCCAAGGGGCATGTACTCAGGGTCTTTGGACCGCGTGGGAGTCTGCTCAACAGATCAACTTCCTGGAGCTCAGAGCAATTCGTCTGGCGCTCAGCGCTTTCTCCCACCTGACTTCTCACCAGTCCGTCCTTGTCCAGACGGACAATCAAGTGGCCATGTTCTACGTGAACAAACAGGGGGGCACGGGCTCCTTCCTTCTCTGCCGCGAAGCTCAGAAGCTCTGCTCTTGGGCCGTCAGTCACGGCATCCTTCTCAAGGCAGTTTATCTCCCAGGCCAAGAAAATTGCCTGGCGGACAAACTCAGCAGGATCCTCCAGCCGCACGAGTGGCGCCTGGATCCCTTGGTAGTTCAGCAGCTCTTTCTAAAGTGGGGCCTCCCCACGATGGATCTCTTTGCCAGTCCTCTCAACCGGCAACTTCCTCGCTTCTGCTCTCGTCAGCCACATCCCCTTCGAGTTGCGGCGGATGCTTTTCTACTCTCATGGTCGGAGAGCCTTCTGTATGCTTTTCCTCCCATCCCGCTAGTCTCTCGAACTCTTTTCAAGGTTCTCCGAGACAAAGCTTCCATGATCCTGATCGCTCCTCGCTGGCCCAGACAGCCGTGGTTTCCACTCCTGCTGCAATTAGCGGTGGAGGATCCATTCCCTCTGGGGTTTCAACCGGATCTCCTCACTCAGGATCAGGGGTCTCTGCTACACCCCAATCTCAGATCTCTCAATCTAATGGCCTGGCTGCTGAGAGGGTAGTCCTTGCTCCCCTTCTCCTGCCGGCAGAGGTGGAAGAGGTCGTCCTAGCTTCTCGGCGACCTTCTACCCGCAAATGCTACGCCCTTAAATGGCGTCGCTTTTCCGTTTGGTGTACCCAACAGTCTCAGGATCCCTTCTCCTGCTCGGTGTCGGTGATCTTGCAGTACTTGCTCTACCTCTCTAATCTGGGACTTAAGTCCAACTCCGTCAAAGTTCACCTCAGTGCTCTTTCAGCACATCATGTGCCGGTGGACGGCAGACCTCTTTCCAGCGACCCTCTCGTAGCGAGGTTTCTCCGAGGTCTCCTTCTACTTAAACCACCTCTGCGCCCGCCAGCACCTGACTGGGATCTGAATGTGGTTTTACAGCGGATCACCTGTCCGCCTTTTGAAGCTATGGCTACCTGTTCTCTCCGTTTTCTTTCTTGGAAAACATTGTTCCTGATAGCCCTCACTTCCGCTAGACGCGTAAGTGAATTGCAGGCCCTCGTGTCTGATCCCCCTTACACTCGGTTCTACAAAAATAGGGTAGTCCTACGGACTCACCCAAAATTTCTTCCAAAAGTGGTCTCCCCTTTTCACATCAATCAGGAGGTGGTACTTCCGACCTTCTTTCCCAGACCACACTCCAGCCGAGCTGAAATGGTCCTACATACCCTGGACTGTAGAAGAGCATTGAACTTCTACCTTGACCGTACGCGGGAGCACCGTAAAGCTGCTCAGCTTTTTATGTCTTTTGACCCCAATAAATTGGGGCTCCCGGTCTCCAAGCGTACTCTGTCCATCTGGGTTGCGGACTGTATCGCTTGGGCTTATGGGGCAGCCGGACTCTCGTTAGAAAGTCGAGTCACGGCTCATTGTTTTCGGGCGAAGGCTACGTCAGTGGCTTACCTCCGCTCTGTTCCACTGGCAGACATCTGCCGGGCCGCTACCTGGTCTTCGAGCCAGACTTTTGCGGTCCATTACTGTCTCGAGAGGGAGTCCCGCAGGGACAGTGCTTTCGGACAGGCAGTCCTCCGAAATCTCTTCGAGGTTTGAGCAACTCCTACCCTCCATCCCGGATGTGGGCTACCGGTGGGTAATAATTCAGTGAAGATTCCTTCCTTCTGTGCCGCTGAGCTAGAGGGAGCTCATTTATGTGCTTAGGGTCTCCGGTAGCCTTAAGCTTGGGAGTCCCATATGTGAGGACTGACTTCCTGCTTGGTCCTGGAGAAAGCGTAGTTACTCACCTGTAACAGGTGTTCTCCAGGAGCAGCTGGAATCAGTCCTCACAACCCTCCCTCCTCCCCTTGGAGTTGCAATCATCTGCTTAAGTTTTTTTGCAAATTTTTATGCTGTCTTTAGCTATGTCATCAGACTGGCTAAGATGGCACCCTTGGGCGGGAAGGAGACCGCGCATGCGCGCTGCAATTCCCAAAGGCTTTCTTTGAAAGCTGGGGAAAATTGCTCCGCGAGGGCTCCGTCGGCGCCGACGTCACCCATATGTGAGGACTGATTCCTGCTGCTCCTGGAGAACACCTGTTACAGGTGAGTAACTACGCTGTTTGTGAATGACGTGTCACGTTTCGGGGTATGCACAGTAGTCCCCCTGCTTCGGGTCAAATCTCTGCTCGGTGAAAAATCAGCCTTCACCGAGCAGAGATTTGACCTGAAGCAGGGGGACTACCGTGCATACCCCGAAACGTGACACGTCGTTCACAAACTTGCTGTTTATGGTATTGTTGAAGCAGCCTAGAACTGATTCAGCTAAGTAAACGCTGTCTTTCAAAAAGAGTTTTCTCTAATTAAAATGGACGGGCGGGGGGCGCTGGTGAGCCCGGACGAACATGGCCGCATCTCCCTGAGGCTCCTTGCTAAGCGTTCCACATCTGCCGGTGAGGAGGTATGAACCCGAGATTGGAATGAGCAGAAGAGTGGCAGAGTGAGGCGGAAAACGGGGTGAAACAGAAAGGTGTGCAGCGGAGGAGATGTAATTATTGTAGCTCCGACTATGCCCCCTGTTATGCGGCGAAGTGAGGCCTAGCTGGTGAAACCCCGGGAGGCGGCGTGAAGGAGTGCGGCTGAGCAGCACGGGGCATGACCACTGGCTGAGAGAATTTGTACACCTCCTGGAGCTCCCTACCGGATGAGATAAACTGTCCTCCCGATAAAATGGCAGTGAGAAGGAGTCTGAATTGCTGAGCGCCATCGAGGAAGGGGGCTGTAGCACCTGAGTGTGGACTTTCCCGCGGTGGACCGCCGCTTTGGATACCGGAGTGGAAGTAGGTGGCTGTGGTGTTGTGGGACCTCGTGAGGTGCGAAAGATCTCGCTATGAGTGCTTGCATGTGAGCTGAAGTTAAGCTGGAGCCCTCGATATCAGCCACTATCCGATGGAGGTGAGCAGAATGAACTGAGAGGGGCCTGTGGCGTGACAATTGCCTGTAGAAGAATCTGGCTGGAGGGGGGCTGTCTCCTGGACCTGGTACCTGCTGGGCTGGCTGGTGCGAACAGTGCTGAAAGGAAGGAATTGGAAGTAGAGTGAAGTGATCTGAGGAACATGCCTGAAATATATCCAATTCGTCCATATTAATTAATCAGTGCTTTTGTCCTTTTCAACGGAGCACATGGCTATGTAAAAGTGCAGGTCTGGCGCCATCTGGTGGTGGAAAAGGGTGGAAGTGACCCAGCATTGTAACAGCAGCTAAGAAGGCAAGGGCACTAATTGAGGAGGTGGGAGCCGGCCACAGAGATTAAGATATGACATCTACTAGGAAAAAAGCTGCTGACCTAAAGGAGTTTGCCTATGGCAGTGCGCGGGCAGATCTTCAAGAGAGAAAAACAATCGACAGAGGAACTACCAGGGTGTGGGGCAGTCTCTGACACTGGTAAAAAGGACTCTTCTGCAACAAGTGCTCTTGTGGATATTACAAAGGATGAACTTAAATCGTGGTTCCATGAGATTAAAACCGACATTGCTGGGTTCAAAGGAGAAGTGGAGGGGATGTTTTCACAGCTGAGAGCTGATATCACTGAAGTAGGCTGCCAGGTGGCGGAAGTTGAAGGATGCCTGGAGGCCTTAGAGGCGCACACAGAGTTGCTTGAAAAGGGTTTGAAGTCCTGGGATGAGGACAAGGAGAGTATGTTACTGAAGTTGGAAGACCTGGAGAACACAGCCAGGCGGCAGAACCTGCGTATAAAAGGGGTACCAGAGGTGAGCGAGTATCTTGACTGTAAGAACACAGCAAAAGCCATATGTGAGGCAGTCCTGAAGGAAGCTGGGGAAGATGTGGAGGTGGTGGTATTGGACCGAGCACACAGAGCGCTTGGAGCAGCGCGACGGGAGCAGCCTAGAGACATTATCTGTTTCCACAACTACCAAATTAAGGAAAAAATAGCCAGCAAGATGCGGTCCATGGGAAAGTTTAAGTGGCAGGGAGCTGAGATAGCTATCTTTGCAGATTTGGCCACAGCTACGTTGCAACGCCGGCTGTCCTGGAGGGAGTTTACAGCACAGCTACGAGAGGAGAATATAAGGTATAAGTGGCTGTATCCAGTGGGGCTTGCTTTCACTATTGATGGGGTGACTCGACGTGCAGAGACTCTGCTGGCACTGAAGGAGGCGGGTATCCCGCGGCTCCCAGAGTTGGAACAGAAGGTGAGCAAGCTGCAGTGAGTCCCAGATGAGAGATGGCGTTGAGTGGACAGATGTGAGAGGAAATCTACTTGAGGGGGAAAGAACACACCCTTCCGAAGTTGAGGGATGAATAAAATCTGTTTGACTATATTGTGGGAGGGAAGGTGGGGAGGGAGAGCAGACAATGTTTCTCAGTAAGTGAATGTTGTTTGGAGACGTGGGGTTAAGAGGTTTGGTAAGCTGGTTTGTGGGGGCAGAGAGGGGGTGGGGGTGACACGGGATTCAGGGGTGTTGTGAGTGAGGTAGGTATGGGATGAGCGTGCAGGGTAGAGGGATATAGGGATGAGGGATGATGGGGAGGGGGGATTGGAGGTGGGGATTGGGGGGGAGAGAGCAATTCTAAAGGGGTAAGGGTTGTAGGGGAGGAGAAGGGGGAGGAGAAGGGGGAGGGGGGGGGGAAATCTCCATGGACGGGAATATATTGAAGGTAAGGGGGAACCCCGGACATGGAGCGTGACTTAAAGATCCTCACGCTTAATGTGCGTGGTCTCAATTCCTGGCAGAAGAGAAGGGCAGTAGTAAGAGAGGGGGCTCGAGCCCAAGCTGATATACTTTTATTGCAGGAGACCCACTTAAAGAGTTCTCTGGGTGGGGGTTTATATTAGGGTAAATATGATAGAGGATTTTTTGCTGCTAACCATAGTTCCTATAAGAAGGGGGTGTGGGGATACTGTTTTCCAAGGACCTTCTGGTGGAAACTAAGGATGTTCTCAGAGACAGGGAAGGGAGGTATGTTCTTTGGTGTGGCTTATTGGAAGGGAAGGAGGTTACTATTTGTTGTGTATATGCGCCTAACATATCCCAGGGCCCCTTTTTTGACGGTGTGCTTCCACTTATAGAAGAGCATAGAAAGGGGAGTCTGGTTGTTGGGGGGGATTTCAATGTAGTGGTGGACCCATGCTTGGATTCCACGAGGAGAGGTAGGGGATGGGATAAAGTGGGCAGAAAGAAGTTGGTTAAATTGATGTCTGCATTGGGGCTGGTGGATGTTTGGAGGTACAGCCATGTTGGTGAAAGAGCTTATACTTTTTTCTCTCACCCACATCAATCATATAGTAGAATTGATATGTTGTGGATTGACTCACATTGGCTGGATAGGGTGGGTGCAGTGGATATTGGGGTGGTGTCCTGGACGGATCATGCACCGGTAACCCTTGCTCTTGCATTTTATAAGGAGCGAGCAGGCCTCCGGTTTTGGAGGCTGAATGAATCGTTGCTGGTTGATTCGGAGGGGGTGGCTAGCCTACGGGAAGGCATTAAGGAGTATTTTCAATTAAATGGAGGAGAGGAAGTTGCCCGGGAGATAGTGTGGGATGGTATGAAAGCGGTAATACGGGGGCGCTTAATAGCTATGGCGGCAAAAAAGAAGAGGCTGGTGGGAGAAAGGGAGGAGGGGTTGACAGCTCAGCTACAACAATTGATCAGAGAGCATCAAAGGACTGGGAGCAGGGCGATTTTGCAACGGTTGAATAGGGTGAGGGAGGAGTTGGAGGCGTTAAGATTGGGAGATGTGGCCTTCCAAATACAGAAGCTGCAGCATGCCTACTATGTGGGGGGAAATAAACCGGGTAGATACTTGGCTCGGCAGCTTAGGAGAAGGCAGGTGCAGCAGCAGTTATACAAGCTGAATAATGAAAAAGGCAAATGGGAACATGGAACGGAGAATGTTCAGGCAATTTTTTTGTAGATATTACAGGGCCCTGTATAGAGCAGAGCGGAGGGGTTTGGGGGATGAGATTAGAGAATATTTAGAGAAGCTTAATCTTCCGAAGCTGGAGGAGACGGAACAGATATGGATGGATAGGGCGATTGAAGAAGGGGAGGTGCGTGCGGCAATTAATGGCCTTAAGGAAGTCAAAGCCCCGAGGTTAGATGGTCTTACGGCCCGGTTTTATAAGATTTTCAGTCCCGAAATCTGTGGTGAACTCACCAGGATCTTTAATGGGATACACCAGGGGGGGTATTACCGCGTTCTATGGCGGTAGCGGGGATAGCCTTGATACCTAAACCAGGGAAAGATAAGGGAATGAGCAAGTCATATAGGCCTATATCTTTAATTAACCTAGATGCGAAGATTTTGGCGAAGGTTCTGGCTACCCGCTTGCAGAATTTTCTGCCGAAGCTGATAAATCATGATCAAAATTGAAATTAGACTTACCTGCTAATTGTAGTTCCTGGAGGAACTCCAGACTAGTCCTGAACACTGGAGTTAAGCACCTCCTCCCGCAGCTTTTGGAGACTGAGCACATCACTCTTTTGGTGGTGACTCTATAAATAGACCAGGGTCCTCCTCCATTCTCCAGTACCTATTGACAAAGCAGACTCACCAGAGCAATAACTAAGTAGTTAAGAACAAGAACAAATCCTATAGGCAAGAGTAAAGCACTAAGACTTTTGAACCCTCACCGCATATACTTTCCCCCATCACCCACCTGCAGTAGGTGGACTCTGAAATACTGCAGGGGCTATCTCCGTTCTGAGAAACTCCCGGGACGTCTGCCCCTCCAAGCAACCTCTACGTGCTTCCCCTCCTAAAACGTACCCTGCACTGACGCGCCAACCGGATACCTCGTCTTTCGGCCCCTGCTTCAGGCCCCAGAACAAAAGTATTAATACCAGGGAGGGATCCAGGACTAGTCTGGAGTTCCTCCAGGAACTACAATTAGCAGGTAAGTCTAATTTAAATTTCCTTCTCGGTCCTCCAGACTAGTCCTGAACACTGGAGATGTAACAGAGCAGTACACCAAAATAATCAACGGGAGGGCCCAGCTAAACCAGCCTGAAGCACTGCCGATCCGAAGCAACCATCCCGTTCCGCCTGTACATCTAAGCGATAATGCCTTACAAAGGAATGCAGAGACGACCACACCGCTGCCTTGCAAATCTCAATCGCTGGCACCAAGCTGACCTCCGCCCAGGAAGCCGCTTGCGCTCTCGTTGAATGAGCCCTTAGCCCAACCGGGACCGACCTGCCCTTCAAGATATAAGCCGACGCTATAGCTTCCCTCAACCATCTATCAATAGACGACTTCAAAGCCGCCTCTCCTTTCCTCGGACCTCCAAACAGGACAAACAACCTGTCCGACCTCCGAAAGAGCGCCGTCCTCTGCAAATACCTACACAACGCACGGCCTACATCTAGCCTATGCAACTTACCACCGGCCTCAGACTTACTCCTGCAATCGAAACTGGGCAGCACCACCACCTGATTGAGATGGAACGCCGAAACCACCTTAGGCAAGAAGGACGTCACCGTTCTCAACACCACCTTCTGACTCTGAAAAGACAAGAAAGGCTCTCTACACGACAAAGCCTGCAGCTCCGAAATCCTTCGAGCCGAACAAATTGCCACCAAAAAGACCACTTTGAGCGTAAGATCCTTCAAGGTCGCCAAGTTCAACGGCTCAAACGGCTCCCTCGCAAGAGCCTCCAACACTAAATTGAGGTCCCAAGCGGGAATCGCCGCCCTAATCGGAGGCCTCAGCAACAACGCCGCTCTCAAAAAACGCTTCACATCCGGATGTGTCCCGAGACTCTTCCCTGACACCTTCCCACGAAAGCATGACAGCGCCGCCAGCTGCACCTGCAAGGAAGACGCCGCCAAACCCTTATCCAAACCATCCTGCAAGAACGACAGAACTTGCGGTACCGTCACCTTCAAGGCAACCGCCCCCTTGCCTTCACACCACGACTCAAACAGCCGCCAAACTCTAATATAGGCTAAAGAGGTAGAGCGCCGTCTGGACCCCAGCAAAGTCGAAATAACCTGAGGCGAGTACCCTTTCTGCCTTAACCTCGCCCTCTCAAGAGCCAAGCCGTAAGCGAGAACCGACCCACCTGAGGCATGTTCAGTGGACCTTGCACCAACAGATCTTTCCTCTCTGGCAGCCGCAACGGCCTCCCCACCAGAAGCCGCATCAAGTCCGCAAACCACGGTCTGCGAGGCCAATCCGGAGCAATGAGGATGACCTGCCCCCTGTGCCTCTATGCGCTGTATCACCCGCCCTATCAACACCCAGGGCGGGAAAACATACAGCAGCTGCTCCTGAGGCCACACTTGCATTAAGGCATCCAGGCCTTCCGACATACTTTCTCTTCTTCTGCTGTAAAACCGAGCGGCCTTTGCCGACGCGAACGTTGCCATGAGATCCATAACCGGCGTCCCCCACCGACGCACCACCAAGTCGAAGACCTCCTGAAGTACCCATTCTCCGGGATCTACTCTGACCCGGCTTAGGTAATCGGCGGTCACATTGTCTACTCCCGCCACATGAGCTGCCAATAGAGCCTCCAGATGTTCCTCGGCCCATCCTAAGAGCTCCTCCGCTTCGTCCTCCAGAGCTACACTGCCAGTGCCCCCTTGGCGATTGATGTATGCCAACGCCGTGGCATTGTCGGAGAGCACTCTGATGGCCCCGCCCTGCAGCCTGTGCTGCAGGGCCAAGAGCGCTAACCTCACCGCTCGCAGCTCCAACCTGTTGATGGACCACTCCTTCTCCATGTCTGTCCACTGGCCCTGAGCGAAGTGTCCCTCGAAGTGAGCCCCCCAGCCGACCAGACAGGCATCCGTCGTCAGGGGCCTCCAAATGGGCGACTCCAAGGGCATTCCCTTTAACAGATGGGCCGGCACGAGCCACCACTGCAGTGCCTCCCGCGTCTCCTGTGGGCAAGGCAACCTCCGCGCCAACCGCCCAGAATGAGGCGACCATCTTCTGAGCAAGGCCCTCTGCAGGGGCCGCATGTGAGCTCGTGCCCAGGGAACCACCTCCAGGGTCACCGCCATCTTTCCTAACAGCTGCAAATAGTGCCACGCCGTGGGAGCCTTCCGCAACAAAAAGGCCCGGATCAGTCCCGTTAGATCCTGCACCCTGCGGAGAGGAAGAAAGACCTTCCCCTCCCTTGTGTCAAAACGAGCTCCCAAGTATTCCAAATCCTGGGACGGCACCAACATGCTCTTCTCTGCATTGACTACCCAGCCCAGCTCCTGCAGAAACTGAACCACTCGGCGGGTAGCCTCCACGCTTTCTCTCTCCGTCTTTGCCCTGATCAACCAATCGTCCAAATAAGGATGTACCAACACTCCTTCCTTCCGCAACACCGCTGCCACCACCACCATTACCTTGGTGAAGATTCACGGAGCCGTCGCTAGCCCGAATGGCAATGCCTGGAACTGAAAGTGCCCCTGGGAGACAGCGAAACGCAGAAAACGCTGATGCTCCGCCCGAATCGGAATATGAAGATAGGCTTCGGTCAGATCCAGCGACGTAAGAAACTCCCCCTGTCTTACCGCCACTATCACAGATCGCAAGGTCTCCATACAAAAATGAGACACCCGAAGGCAGCGATTGACCCCCTTGAGGTCTAGAATTGGCCGAAACGTACCTTCTTTCTTTGGGACCACAAAGTATATGGAGTACCGACCGCAACCGCACTGGTCCTCCGGGACCGGCACTACTGCCCTGAGCACCTGCAGCCGACCTAGCGTCTCCTGAATCGCCTCCCGCTTTACCCTGGACCTGCCGGGAGAAAGAATGAAGGCGTCGAGCACCGGGCGCCGGAGTTCTAGGGCATAACCCTCTCGAATGACCTCCAACACCCATTGGTCCGATGTGACTCGGATCCAGGCATGGTAGAACTCCCGTAACCGACCCCCCACGGGAATCAGCCCCGCCTGGATCCCCCTCACTTCATTGGGGTTTCTTAAACGTTGAGGACGAGGAGGCCCCAAAACCTCTGCCCGCCCCCCTAAAACCGCGAAACCCCGGGGCTCTGAACACCGACTGCCCCCTTTGAAACTGACCAAACCTGGGCGGGCGAAACCGACGGAACTCCCTCTGCTGATTCCTCGTCGGCCCCTGACCCCGTCCCGGCTTCTGTTTATCCTCCGGCAGCCTGCCACCCTTAGACTCGCCGAGATCCTTCACTAACTTATCCAAGTCTTCCCCAAACAGGAGCTTGCCCCTGAAGGGAAGCTTACTCAACCGTGTCTTCGAAGAACCATCCGCAGCCCAGTTACGGAGCCACAGACAACGCCGAGCCGCCACCACTGACGCCATACTTCTGGCCAAGCCACGGATCAGATCATACTGAATATCCGCCAAATAAGCCGCCCCGTCTCCAACCGGGCGGCCTCTTCCGCGGCTTCCTCTAAGTGTGCTCCGCCAATCCTCTGGCACCACCGCAGGCACGCTCTCGCCACCCATGCCCCACAAATAGAGGCCTGCATGGAAAGCGCATTAACATCAAACACCTGCTTCAACAGAGAATCTAAGCGCCTGTCCTGAGCATCCTTAAGGGCTGCACTCCCTTCAACTGGAATAGTCGTCTTCTTGGTGATGGCTGCAACCGCCGCATCAACCTTAGGAGCCTTAAACAATTCCCTATCGTGATCCGCTAGCGGGTACAACCGAGCCATAGCTCGCGATCCTTTCAACCCCGACTCCGGCATGTCCCATTCCTCCTGAATCATTTCCCTAAACACTCTATGAACCGGGAAAACCTTCTGGGACTTGTGCACCGCCTGCAACAACGGATCCTCCAAGTCCGCCGCTTCCGCTGGATTTGAGAGTGGCATGTTCAAAGTCCTTAGCGTCTCAGAAATAAGTGCCGGCAACTCCTCCCACCGAAACACCCTAACAACTCTCGCCTGATCCTCCTGCTCCAGGAGCTCACCTTCCTCCAACTCCTCTTCAGGCTCTAACTCCTCCAAATCTTCCAACATTTCCTCCTCTTCCACTGTCTTCTCACTCACTCTCCTAGACCTTTTTAAGGGGACACTGTCCACGCTGGGTTCCAGATGCGCGCCCGTGCGCTTACCCCCAATTCTCCCTCTGCCAACCCCGCTGAAGCAGCCACCCCCCCCCCCTCCAAGTGCCTGCTGCAGCAGAGTCATGAACTGCTGGGAGAAAATAGCCGCCAAGCCCCCCTGAACCAGAGCTGGGGCCGCGGAGCCATCCGGAGCCGAGGACGGCCCGGCCACGGGCTCCCGGAGAGGTTCCACAGCTTTTTGCTCCGGGAGGCCAGGAGGATCCTCCTGCTGGCCCTCACCACTTTGTCCCCGAGGCCTGCTCCGCCAAGGCTGCCTCCTGCAGACAGCCTTTGCACACCCTGGCCTCAGAGAGCAAACCCCTCTTTATGCCACACATAAGACATAGAGACTTGGAAGGCATAGCTGTCTGTCGGCCGGAACCTACCCTAAAAGAAACCAGCCGCTGCCACCAGCCTCCTCCTACACAGATCCCTTTTCTGCCACTCGGCTTCGGGTCTGAGGGATTATATATATATTTTTTTTTAATTTAAACTATAGCACCTCAAACAACCGACAACGAAAAAACCTGCAAATCCCCCTCAACTCGCGCCCCGATAGCCTCCCGCTGACAGTCGCGGCGCTCCCGCACTGCTTCCCGTGCTAACGGACCACGCGGCCGCGCCTAGCAAGGCCCGACATCGTCCCACACTTTCCAACGGAGCCAGCTGCCGCGCTCCTAACCTGCACCGCAGTGCTCTGCCTACTCACCGAAACGGGCGGAGAAGTCCGATGCAGGCAGCTCGGGGAAAGAGAGCCTCGACGGAGCTGATCCGCCTCTCCCAGCCGCGATTCTCTACCGCCGCTCTCCCTTCGCCGCAGCCGATGCTGCTCTTGAACCGGCTCCTCACCCACGCGGTGGGTTCGGGAGCCGGACACCCCCTCCTGCGCTCCCCACTCGCTTGAGTCCCCGGCTAGGGGAAGGACCCAGAGGCGTTGGAAGGGGGGGGGGAAGGGGGAAGATCACGGAGGCAGCCCCTGCAACCCTAAAGTGTCCTTGCAGGCGAATCCTCCACTCAACCCTGCAGGAAAACCCCTGCAGTCCCCCTTAAAATTCTAACTCGAAAAACACAATCTCCTTATTTATTCCTCCGGTGAGTCCTGACCCCTAGGTCAATACTCCTTCCGCTGCTTTGGAGACTGAGCTTACTGGAGAATGGAGGAGGACCCTGGTCTATTTATAGAGGAGTCACCAAAAGAGTGACGTGCTCAGTCTCCAAAAGCTACGGGAGGAGGTGCTTAACTCCAGTGTTCAGGACTAGTCTGGAGGACCGAGAAGGAACGGGCTTTATTCCCGGGAGGCAAGCCAGCGACAATATAAGGAAATTATTAAATGTTATTTGGGTGGCCCGAGCAGAGAGAATAGACTCTTTGATTGTGGCAGTGGATGCCAAGAAAGCGTTCGATAGAGTGGAATGGCCCTTTATGTTTGCTGTGTTGAAGAGAATGGGAATTGGGGCAGGATTCCGACAGTGGATTGGAGCATTATATAACCAGCCGAAAGCTAGGATTCGAGTGAATGGTACCTATTCTGCTGAATTTGAGCTGGAACGGGGCACTCGGCAGGGATGTCCCTTGTCGTCTCTGCTATTTGCATTAGTCATTGAGCCTTTAGTGAATTAGAGAGCATGATGGCATTAGGGGTGTTCCTGTGGGTTGTGGGGACTATAAAATTTCGCTTTTTGTGGATGATATTATCTATACTGTGAGTAAGCTGGTAGAGTCGCTACCAGTGTTGGTGACTGCAATACAGGACTATAGTGTGGTTTCGGGATATAAAATGAATATGGGTAAAACTGAGATTTTGAAGATTGGATTGGAACCCGGGGTGGAAGCCCAGTTGAAACGGGAGTATCCATTTCAGTGGGCGAAGCAGAAGTTAAAGTATTTAGGGGTCTGGATATGTAGTGATTGGAAGCAATTGAGAAGATTGAACTATGATCCCTTAATTGGTGAGATCCTGAACGATCTAGTGCGGTGGGATAAAGATACTTTTTCTTGGGTTGGACGTATAACCATTGTTAAAATGAATCTTCTGCCTAGGATACTCTATCTGTTTGCGGCATTGCCCATTAAGGTGTCAGAAGCACAATTGCGGATGCTGCAGCAAAGAATATTCTCCTTTATCTGGTGGAGGCGTCCACCGAGGCTCAATAGAAGAGTGATGTTTAAGCATAGACGGGAGGGGGGAATGGGGGTCCAGGATTTGTTGCGCTATTATAAGGCGGTGCAGTTGAGGGTGCTGGTGTGTTGGCGGATAGGTCCGGAAGCCAGAGGGTGGGTGAGAGCGGAGGAGAGCTTGAGCGGACAGCCAGAGTTGGCGGAGCGTATGTGGGGTCAAGGGCAGGGGAGTTGAGTTCAGGTTGGGAAGATGCAGGTACTGAGCCCCTTTATGGGACTTACTTTAGAGGTTTGGAAGCAAGAGAAAAAACACTTGGTGAAGATGAGGGTGGCTATTCAGCTTCAGAAAATTAGGAGGTGTAAGGGCTTTCAGGAGGGGGGAGAGCTGTTGTTTATAAAAAATGGGAAGACAAAGGCTTGGTGTGGATGGGACAGCTGTTCAAGGGGAGTGGCCAGATATGCACCTTTGAGTATCTCCAGGGGAAATTTGCCCTAGAGAAGGAAGATTGGTATGGGTACTGTCAACTAGCACATTTTGTGCAGAATAGCCTGAAGGGGGAGGAGCACCCCTTTTGAAAGGATGTTGCTTCGCGGAGGGGAATCGCGGGGTTTGGTTTCTCAGATTTACAAGGGAATGGAACGGGGAGGTTTATATGCAGCGTATCAGTTGGCGTGGATGCGTGACCTGGGAGGTGTTTGGGATGAGGAAAGGTGGGCGTCTGTCCATGAGGAAGTTAAGATTATATCCAGCTCAGCGGTGGTGCAGGAGCATTATTATAAAATGCTGTACTGTATGTATATTACGCCTAAACAGTTAGCTGAGATTGATAATACAAAGGAGCCATATTGTTGGAAAGGGTGTGGGGCTTTGGGTACGTATTTGCATGTGTGGTGGGAGTGTCCAGTGATCCAGGGAATTTGGCTATGGATGCAGGATTGGGTAGAGAGTATGATGAGCTGGAAGGGGAAGCTGAGGCCGGAGCAGGTACTTTTGGGGGAATGGGGGGAGCCGGACCATGAGTTGGGGTATTTATTGAAGATGATTTCCATTGCAGTTAGAATGGAGATAGCTTGTGTGTGGAAAGGAACATGAGGGCCGGAGGTTGACCGGGTACTGAAACGAGTTGTATTTATTTGTCAGATGTCGGAATTGCAGGCACGTTTAACAAATATACTGAGTGCCTATTATCGTAAGTGGCAACCTTTCCTTCAGTGGCGGGGGAAGTGCTGAATTAGTGGGGGGTAGGGGAGGGGAGGAGAAGGTGCTAGAATGGGTGTGGGGGTGGAGATGTAGAGAATAGGAGCTAGGTGTTGAGTATAGAGTCATAAAGGGTGGGGGGAAGTGGGGGTTCAAAAGTAGTGGGCGTGCCTGGTTCCATAGGGGTTGGGGCTTATTCTAATGATACAGTTATTGGGTAGTTTTTTCGAGGAGGGCTTGGGATTTATTACTGTTACTGGTTAAGTTTATGCACTTATGCCTAGGATGTTATCTGGACTCCGGGTTTCGATTGGGGGAGTGCGGTATGTGAGTGGATATTATGTTGCATACTTAATGTTTGGTGGGGATATGTTTTTGTTGTAACCTGGGTGATGTAATACTGTTGTGTATTTGTGTTAGATATGTACTGTTCTGTTTCAATGACTGTGCATTAATAAACACTTTAATACAAAAAAAAAAAGGACGGGCCACCATGGTGAGAGGATGATTCTTCTTCACTGTGCTGGCCTATTCCGACAAAAAAAAATTAGTTTTGTTAAGCTGGTTATTTAGATTGACTAGGTTTAGTTTCTGTTATTTTGAAGTCTAGTCAGGTACCAGTTGGTGGTGTGCTGTGGGGTTCAGGGGCACTTGGATGTTGATGTAGATCTTTTGGTTAACACTTAATTGGGTTTCCTGTGTCCGTCATCTGATCAGGTTCAAGTCAATTGGAGTCTTAATCGTAGAGTCCCTGAGTGGTGTGACTGGAGAGATTCAAGGCTGTTTCCTGTTCCCACCAAAGGGCCCTCTGGTGAAGCCCTCAGGCACTGACACACCTGGGGTTATAGGAGTTTATAGCTTAGAGGAGGGTCCGATTGGCCTTGTTGGAGGTGAGCGGGGAGGAGCTTACCTTTCCCATGCTCCCTCAATGATGCCGATCGGGGGATGTGGGGAGGGTGGCCCCTTTTATGTTGTCTGGTGCTGGTGGAGACGTCAGGCCCGAATGGCCTTGTCGGGGAGGAGCTTACCTTTCCCACTCTCCCTCAATGATGCCAATCGGGGAATGGAGGCAGGCTATTTAGTATGACTAATTCAGTACTATGACTTCCTCTAAAGCCTAACTGATAAGGTGACAAATTTGTGCAAGAAACAAAATCAGATAACTGATCCAGAACCATCTTTTCTAGCACTTTGGAACAATGAGGCAAATTTGACATAGGCCTAAACTTTTCCGGTTTGTTCTGATCTAAATTAGATTTTTTTTCAACAAAGGTTTAAGAAAAGCCTTCTTCCAACTATCCCCTAATTCAAAGACTCATTAAATCAGAAATGTCAATATAGTAAGAGTAGATAGCTGCTCCCCCAACTGCTGTTCAAGGTAAAGAGCATAACTTACAAATTTCCTGTTTCACTCACATTGTTATATGTAAGTCACCTTGCCTTATAGAAAGGCGGTATATAAACACTTAAAAAAATAAATATAGTCAACTGTGCAAAAACATTTGAAGGACAAATCACATATATGTACAAGGACAAAGTCATCAAAACTTGCTTAACATCCTCAATAGAGACAAAAGAAAAAGACCTCTAGTGAGAATTAAAAGAATCATCCTTCAATGATAACATCATATCCAGTTCTCATCAAATTGAGCAAAGGGGGATTCTGAGAGTCCAAACCCATCTGAATCTTATCTGGAAAAAAATTGTGAAAACATTTCACAAGTCAATGTCACAAAATTACAAGACTGTCCCTTAGCCACATTAAAACATTAACCCACTTCTCTGAATAATGTTTGAGTTAGTAGAGATTTTTTTAGTAAATCAGAGTAAAATAATTTCTTAGCATCTTGAATTGCCTTTTTATATTTTGCAGCACTCATTCACAAAACCTTATTCATATCAGTTTTATCCTTAACCAAGTTCTTTTCACATCTCCTAACCTGCCTTTTCAAAATTCTCAATCCAACCTTATGCATGTATGAATGTGTATACTCCAGTGTGTGTGTGTCTTTGTTTTGCCTGTATGTGTGTATAGCATAGTTACTCACCTGTAACAGGTGTTCTCCAGGGACAGCAGGAAGCAGTCCTCACATATGGGTGATGTCAGCACCGACAGAGCCCCCATGCGGAACAAATCCCCAGCTTTCTAAGAAAGCCTTTGGGATTGCATCACGCATACACAGTCCCCTTCCCGCCCAAGGGTGCCATCATGCTCAGTCAAATGACATAGCTAAAAAGACAGCAAAATGAATAAAATTAATAATAGGACTGCAACTCCAGGGGAGGAGGGAGGGTCGTGAGGACTGATTCCTGGTGTCCCTGGAGAACACCTGTTACAGGTGAATAACTACGCTTTCTCCAGGAACAAGCAGGACGTCAGTCCTCACATATGGGACTCCCTACCTCTAGGCTACCGAGAACCCATAACTGAAAATAGGCTCCCTCTAGAAGAGCCGCAGCAGCCATGATAGGAGTTCAACTGAGAATGTAACACTCCGGTAGCCTGACACCAAAGGGTCAGAGGGTAGGAGTTGCCTAAACCGCAAACAGGTTACAGAGTACAGCCTGGCCGAAAGCACTGTCCCGTTGGGACTCTCTATCTAGGCAGTAATGGGCCGCAAAGGTCTGGCTTGAAGACCAGGTGGCGGCCCGGCAGATGTCTGCCAGCAGAAGTGAGCCACTGATGCTGCCTTAACCCTGACCCGGTGGGCTGTGGCTCGACCTTGCAACGGGAGATCGGCTGCCCTGTATGCACAAGTGGACAACATACGCCTGGAGACAGGCATCCCCAGCTTACTGGGGGTCATAAGAGATGAAGAGCTGAGAAGCTCTTTGATGTCCCTGCGTACGCTCCATGTAGAAGGCCAACACCCTCTTGCAGAACTGCTTCTGCACGACTGGCAAGCGGCCTGGGAAAGAAGGTCATAAGTAGCACCTCCTGATTGAGGTGGAACGAGGAGACCACTTTCGGAAGGAACTTGGGGTGAGTGCAAAGCACCACCCTGTTCCTATAGAACCGTGTGTACAGTATCAGAAACCAGAGAATGCAGCTCACTCACTCGTCTGGCCGATGTGAGTGCCACCATGAAAAGTGCTTTCCAAGAGAGAAAGTGGAGATGGCAGGTAGTCATCGGCTCAAAAGGTGGGTGAGTAAGCTGCTCTAAGACCACATTTAAATCCCATTCGGTCACCAGGGGTTTCAGCAGAAGTAAACCTCTCAGGAACCTGGACACCTAAGGGTGTACAGAAAGAGGTTGTCCTTCCTCTGGAGAGTGGTGTGCCGATAAGGCACTAAGGTGGACTCAGACAGAGTTTGACTTGAGGCCTAAATCCGAGAGGTGAAGCAGGTACTGCAACACCACTGACACTTGGCAGAAAGGGTTTTCTCCCTGCTTATCACACACCTCAAACCTATGCCACTTAAAACGCATAGGTTTTTCTAGTTGATTGCCCTTCTTGAGGCTAGCAGCACATCCTCTACATTTTTAGGGAGGAGAAGTGGTGCAAGAACTACCCTTTCAGCAGCCATGCCATCAGGTTGAGAGACCTGAGGTTGGGATGCAGAAGAGTGCCCCCCCCCCTCCTGCGATAGGAGGTTGGGGTGTAATCCTAGAGGAATTGTAGCCTCTGCTGCCAGTTGAAGCAGCAGCGGAAACCATGGCTGTCTCGGCCACCTGGGTGCTACCAGGATTACCAAGGCTTTATCCTGAAGTATCTTGAATAGAGTCCAGGCCACCAGGGGCGTGAGAGGAAACGCATACAGGTGACCCACAGACCATATTAGGAAAGCATCTGCAGCCACCCTGCATGGGTGTGGCTGTCTGGAGCAGAAGCGGGGCAACTGGTAATTCTGTGGGCTCACAAACAGATCTATGGATGGTCACCCCCAGCACTGGAACAGCTGCTGGACTATGTTGGGATCTAGTTGCCACTCGTGCAGCTGCAGAATTCTGCTTAGCTTGTTGGCCAAGAAGTTCTCTTGACTGGGCAAGTAAACTGCTTTGAGGTGCATACCCTGATTGACTGCAAAAGAGCAAAAGTCCAGGGTCTCTTGACAGAGGATGCAAGACCCTGTGCCCCCCTGCTTGTTCACATAGAACATTTCCACTTGGTTGTCTGAATTAAGACAGGCTAATGAGCCAGGGTTTGACAGAAGGTCCGTAGAGCTAGGCAGATAGCTCGAAGCTCTAGGAGATTGATCTGTTGTGTGCTCTCCTGTGGAGATCACACACCCTGAGTGCACAATTCCTGGTAATGGGCTCCCCAACCCAGCAAGGATGCATCTGTAGTCAGCACTCTCGTGTGCAGGGGGGAGGCTGGAAAGGCACTCCCTCCAGTAGGTTGTATGGCTGAAGCCACCATGTCAATGACTGTACCAGTTGTTTGGACACCTTGATGCTGTCTCTGAGTCGACTACTGTCTCTGTGTCCACTGGTCCCTGAGGCACCACTGAGCTATTCTCATGTGGAGGCGGGCATTGGGTGTCACATGTACCGTGGAGGCCCTGTGACCAAGGAGGCGCAGAAAGTGTCTTGCTGAGATCTGGGATCTGTGGCTCACTTGCTGCACTAGGGCCACAAGTCTCTGTGCCCTGTCTTCCGATAGATAAGCCCTTGCTTGAAGAGTGTCTAACCTTGCTCCTATGAACTCCAGTCCCTGAGAGGGAACCAGAGTGGACTTTGTGTAATTTATCACAAACCCTAGGATGCTGTAGCAACTGGATAGTGCGAGACGTGGCCTGTTGGGCTGACTGGGCTCTGATGAACCAATTGTCCAAGTAGGGGAAGACAAATACCCCCTGGTTTCTTTAGGAAGGCCGCCATCGCTAGGCACTTTGTGAACACCCTGGGTGCAGAGGCTAGGCCAAATGGAAGCACCTTGTATTAAAACGTGGTTTCCTCCCATCACAAATCATTGAGGATGTGCGTATAAGCATCCTTTAGGTCTAAGGAGCATAGCCAATCTCCCTGGTGGAGGTAAGGCAGCAATATTCCAAGGGAAAGCATCTTGAACTTTTCCCTCGCCAGGAACTTGTTTAAGTTTCGCAGGTCGAGGATGGGTCTTAGGCCTCTAGTTCTCTTTGGTATCAGAAAATACCTGGAGTAGAAGCCCTTTCTCCCTGTAGGTGGTGGGGCACCGGTTCTACCACCTGATCCTCGAGAAGACCTGCCAACTCCTTTAAAAGGAGGTCCCTGTGAAGAGGGGGCTGGAGAGGCTCCCCTGAAAAGTAAGAGGGAGATGCCTGGGTAAGATGTAGCCGATAGCCCATTTGGACTATCTGCAGAACCCAGGTATCTGTTGTGATGGCTGGCCACCTGTGGGCATACAGGGTCTTCCTCCTGTACATGGTCTTGCTTCCTTGGAGAGAGGGACTATGCTCTGGGAGTCAAAAACCCCCTCCAGGCTGGGCCAGAGCTGGTGCATGGGGGCTTTTTGCTTACGCGGGCCATGCCCCTGTTGGGGAGCTGTGGAGGCCTGATGTGGGGTAGCTGCGGTAAGCAGTATCTTTTCTCAGGAAAAAGGGCTTCTTACCCGAGCCCTTCTTCTTAGAAGGGGCAGTAGTCTTCTTCGAGAGCCTTGTCCGGGTCAGGTACTCAGACTCCATCTTGGCAGCCTTTTCTGTCATGGGCTTGCCAAAGAGGTTTTCACCTCAGCAAGAGACATTGACTAACTTGTCCTGTACCCATTGCTCCAGGCCTGACAACTGTAGCCATGCCTGGCGGCGTGCTCCGATGCCGGCTGCAGCTACCCAGGCCGATGCCTCTAAGCCATCATAGGCTGCTCGAGTCAAACTTCGAGCACTCCCGGATCCCAGTGCATAAAGCTTTGAAGCGCTGCAAAGGTCCCTCGGAGAGACCAGCTGAGAACCTGGCAATCTCCTTTGCCAGGCCTCGAAGGTACATGCCCATGTATAGCTGGTATGTCTGGATTCGGCATGACAGCATTGAGCCCTGGTAGCACTTCCTGCCGAGAGCATCCATGTTGCAGGCCTCCCGGCCAGGAGGTACCAAGGAGTGCATCCTCTGACTCTTGCGCTGGCACATGGCTGATTCCACAACCATAGAGTTGTGCGGCAGTTGTGCTTTTTGGAACCCAGGGCTCTTGCAAACTCGGTAAATGGAATCAATTTGCCTGCTGAGTGCCGGCATCAAGGCCGGAGTCTCCCACATGTGGAGCATTATCCGTTCCAGAATGGGAGGCACTGGTACAGTAAGGGCTTCCTGAGGGGAGAAAGCCATACTGGAGGATCTCGAGCTCTTCGGCTCGAGGCTCCTCCTTGGCCTCTGCCGGGAACACCACCACCTTAGCCATGTCCCAGACGAAGTCGAAGAACCGAGTGTCCTCCGGAGGGGACCTTCTCTGATGTTCAGATCCCTGGGAAGCCGAGGGGATGTATTTGGTTTGATGGGTACCCGGTGACTCCTCGCCCTCCGTTTCCCAACTGGACCCCTCCAAGGAGGAATCGAGCAGCTCTGGCCTCGAGGGCTTCGGTCTCGGCCACCCCGATGCCGGTGGAATCGGCATAGACAACTTCGGTCCCGAACGGGACCTCAGCCGAGGATCGATGCACGTTCTTAGAGTCTCGAGGATGGGCTCGGCCTCCGGGGTCAATGTCCTGGTGGTCGGGGCAGATGGACTTGTGAGACCAGCAATCAGCGCCCGCTGCTGGTCCATGAAGGCAGACATGCTGCGCTCCAAGGCTGCCGCCATCCTGAGACCGAGCTCAGGAGGCTCCACAACCCCTGGGTCAGGTCCCGACACCGGCTCTCCCGGCAGAGAGTCCACAATGAGGACAGTGCTTACCTGCCTTGGTGCCTCCAGTTCCTTACGAGGGAGTTTTGCTGACCTCTCCGACTCTGAGAAAACAAGGTGGCGGGCCAGGTTCCGCGACCTGGCCTGCAAGGGACCAGGCCGCTCAGAGCCATCTGAAGACACCGCCCTCACGGATTTTTTCTTCCTCCGGTGTTACTGCGAGGGAGACCCCCTTTCAGAGGACACCCAACGCTGCTCAGGATCAGAGAGCTCCTGAGAGGTCGAGGCCTCTGATGAGGTCCGGGCGGGTGCAGACTCAGGAAAAATCCTAACATGTTGCTGCTGCCTGCTCCTCAAGGCCTTGGAAGACATTTTCTTACACGGGCCACAGTCGTGTGTGTCGGTGAGGGACATTAATCTCATGCAACAATCACACTTTTTAAACCCGCTGGCAGCCATTGGGGGAAAAAAGGGCCCCTGCGAGGTCAAAGGACTGGACTGCCAGCTAAAAAGAAAAAGAGCACAAACACTAGTCTCTAAGGACAAAAACCGAAAATTTGGACTGGACGCGATACCGGTGTACCGAGCCAAGGCAGGAAGGGGAACCGGCCAGACAGAAAAGTAATTTTCTAACTTTTTTTAAACACTTTTTTCACGAGGGACCTTGGACGACATCCGTTGGGCTCTGCAGAAAAAAGGAGACTGAGCAAGAAGGCACCCTTGGGCAGGAAGGGGACCGCGCATGTGTGATGCAATCCCAAAAGCTTTCTTAGAAAGCTGGGGATTTGCTCCACATGGGGGCTCCGTTGGCGCCGACATCACCCATATGTTAGGACTGACTTCCTGCTTGTTCCTGGAGAACTCTGTTTTGTATGTGTGTGTATTTATGGGCTGGTATATGTTTGTATGACACTGCATATTGCTTGTGTGTCTGTGTATGCATGACTGTGTTAGTATTTCTGTGTATATTTGTTAGTTCTTTGTATGTCTGTGATTGGGAGAGAAGGGAGGCTGACAAGTACAATTCCGTTGTTACAGCGTAGTTACTCACCCTGTAACAGGTGTTCTCCAAGGACAACAGGAATCAGTCCTCACATATGGGTGACAACGGAGCAAATCCCCAGCTTTCAAAGAAAGCTTTTGGAAGTTGCTACCATGCATGCTTGGTCCCCTTCCCGCCCAAAAGGAGCCATCTTGCTCAGTCAGTCAAATGACATATCTAAAGACAGCAAAAAAACCCCAAACCCACGAAACACTAACTAGGAGAACTGCAACTCCAAGGGGAGGAGGGAGGGTTGTGAGGACTGATTCCTGCTGTCCCTGGAGAACACCTGTTACAGGTGAGTAACTACACTTTCTCCAGGAACAAGCAGGAAGTCAGTCCTCACATATGGGACTCCCCAGCTACAGGCTACCATTAACCTATAGCCCAAAACAAAAGGCTCCCTCATCAAGAGCCACAAACAGTCGCAATGAAATCCTCTGCATCCAAAGGAATGAGCACTCCAGTAGCCTGAACACAGAAGGGTCGGAGGGCAGGAGTTGCCTATACCTTAAAAGGGTTACGGAGTACAGCCTGGCCAAAGGCACTGTCCCATCGAGACCCCCTATCCAGGCAGTAATGGGCTGCGAAGGTAAGAACTGAAGACCAGGTGGTGGCACGGCAGATGTCTGCCAGAGGAATGGAGCGCAGATGAGCCACTGATGCCATGGCCCTGACCTTGTGGGCCGTGACATGGCCCTCCAATGGAAGGTCTGCTTCCTCATAGGCCTGGGCAATACAGTCTGCCACCCACATGGACAGCGTACGCTTGGTCACCGCCTTCCCCAGTTAACTGGGGTCATAGGAAACGAAAAGCTGAGAGGCTTTCTGGTGGCCTTGAGTACATTGAATGTAGAAGCATAAGGCCCTCTTACAGTCCAGGGTATGGAGGGCTGCCTCAGCCCGACCGGCATGCGTCCTGGGAAAGAAGGTAAAGAGGACCACCTCCTGGTTGAGGTGGAACGAGGACACCACCTTCGGAAGGAACTAGGGGTGTATGCAAAGCACCACCCTATTCTTGTAGAACCTGGTATAAGGCCTCTCCACTACGAGGGCCTGAAGCTCACTCACCCTTCGGGCAGAAGTGAGTGCGACAAGGAAAACCACCTTCCAGGAGAGATAGCAGAGATGACATGTAGCCATCAGTTCGAAAGGCGGCAGGGTGAGCCGCCCCAACACTACATTGAGATCCCATTCGGTCGCCGGGGGGTGGACCAGGGACAGGAGTAGGCCCTTTAGGAACCGGGACACTGTTGGGTGAGCCAAGAGGGACTTCCCATCCACCTGATGGTGGTTTGCCGCTAGGGCACTGAGATGCACCCTGATGGAGTTGAATTTGAGCCCCGTGCTGGAGAGGTGGGGAAGGTATTACAACACCGTAACCACCGGGCATGAAAAGGGGTCGACCCCCAGTGCAATGCACCAAAGTGCAAACCTGTGCCACTTAAAGTCATAAGCCCGTCTGGTAGATGTTCTGTGTGAGGCTAGCAGAACATCCTCCATGTCCTTCGGAAGTAGGAGCGGAGCTAACGACACCCTCTCGAGAGCTTGGGTTGGGGTGCAGGAGAGAGCCCCCTTCCTGGGAAAGGAGCTGTGGAGCTGTCCCCAGGGGAATGGCGGTCTCCACCACTAGCTGCAGGAGAAGTGGGAACCACAGTGGCCTCGGGCTATCAGAATGACTAAAGCTCTGTTGCAAGGAATCTTGAACAGGGTCTTGGCGATCAGAGGTGTCACAGGAAACACATATAGAAGACCCACCGACTATGAAATTAGAAAAGCATCGGCAGCCTCCCTGGCAGAGTGTGGTTGCCTGGAACAGAAGCAGAGTAACTGGTGATTGTCTGGAAAAGACCGCAGACCACTTCTGGGTCCAGCTGCCACTCATGCGGCTGGAGCAGGCTGCTGAGTCTGTCAGCCAGCCAGTTGTCCTGGCCCAGCAGGTACACTGCCCTGAGGAGAATGCCCTGTCAGACTGCGAACGAGCACAAGTCAAGGGCTTCCCGACAGAGGGCGTGAGACCCCATGCCCCCTTGTTTGTTCACATAGAACATGGCGACCTGGTTGTCCATTTGGACCAGGACAGACCTGTGGCTCAGGGACCGCTAACGCCTTTAGGGCGAGATTGATTGCATGCAGTTCCAACAGGTTGATATGCTGAACCCTCTCATCTGGGGACCAAAAGCCCTGGCTGCAGGTACCCTTGGCAGTGGGCTCCCCAGCCCAGCAGGGAGGCATCTGTGGTGAGGACCCCCGAGTGGTGAGGGGCCTGAAAAGGCATCCTCGCTTCCAAGTGAGAGGGCGAGACCCACCAGGTCAGGGACTGCACCAGGTGCCTGGTCACTTTGACTCTGTCCTGGAGATTACCCGTGTCCTGGAGATGCCCCATGGCCTGGGACCACTAGTTCCTGAAGCACCACTGGAATTTGCATATGGAGGCGGGCATCCAGCATGACATGGACTGTGGAAGCCATGTGCCTGAGGAGACACAACAGGTGTCTTGGTGGCACTGAGGGATGGTGCTGCATGTCTTTGGCCAGCGCCATGAGCCTGCCTATCCTGTCTGCAGGTAGGAAGGCCTTGGAGTGAAGGGCATTGATCCTTGCCCCAATAAATTCCAGCTCTTGAGTCGGGCGAAGGCTGGACTTGGAATAGTTGATAACGAAACTCAAATGCTGAAGGACCTGGATAATGCATGCCATGGCCTGCTGCGAGGCGCTGGCGAGGTGCCGCTGATGAGCCAGTCATCGAGATTGGGGAAGACAAAGATCCCCTGAAGCCTTAGAAAGGCGGCAACCATCGCTAGGCACTTTGTGAATACACTGGGGGCCGAGGCGATGCCGAAGGGAAGCACCCTGTATTGAAAATGATGGCCCCCCCACCGCAAAACATAGGTATTGCCTGTGGCTCGGGTGGATTAGGATGTGTGTATAAGCATCTATGTCAAATGAGCATAGCCAGTCTCCCTGGCAAAGATAAGGCAGCAATGTTCCAAGGGAGAGCATCTTGAACTTCTCTCTCACCAGGAATCTGTTCAGGTTGTGCAGGTCAAGGATGGGCCTTAGGCCCCCTGTCCTCTTTGGCACGAGGAAGTACCTGGAGTAGAACCCCTTGCCCTTGAGATGGTGGGGCACTGGTTCCACCACTCGATCCTCGAGAAGACCTGCCAACTCCTTCAAAAGAAGGTCCCGGTGAAGGGGAGGCTGAAGGGGCTCTCCAGGGAAATAATGCGGAGGCACTTTGGCTAGACAGAGGAGGTAACCTTCCTTGATCACCTGTAATGCCCATGCATTGGTGGTGATAGCTCCCCTCCTGTGGGCGTACAAGGTGAGCCGGCCTATGAGCTGCCAAGCTCTGGTAGGGAGAGGGGCCATGCTGCAGGAATCAAAAAGCACCCCGCGGGCTGGGGCTTGGAAGCCTTCTGCTTATGCGGGCCATGCCCATATCCTGCTGCCCCTGCCCCTTCTAGCTTCGGTAAGTAGTGGACTTCCTCAGCTAGAAGGGCTTTTTACCCAAGCCCTTCTTTCGGGAAGGGGCAGAGGTCTTCTTGGAGAGTCTAGTCCTCGTCAAACTCAGTTTCCAGTTTGGCAGCCTTGTCGGTCATGGGTTTACCAAAGAGGTTCTCCCCTCAGCATGGGACATTAACCAACTTGTCTTGTACCCATTGCTCGACGTCCAATGACTGTAGTCAGGCTTGGCGATACCTGCTGCAGCTACCCTGGCTGCCAACTCGAAGCC
The DNA here is from genome assembly GCA_033557465.1 of Ichthyophis bannanicus. Lineage (NCBI taxonomy): Eukaryota > Metazoa > Chordata > Amphibia > Gymnophiona > Ichthyophiidae > Ichthyophis > Ichthyophis bannanicus. Next base: position 617,995,010 of record CM066031.1, on the reverse strand, counting down.
GTTGTAGGCTGCCTGAGACATGAACTTGGAGCATTCACCGATGGCTCTGGGTAGGCCCTTGCAGCACTGCAAAGGCTCCTCGGAGAGACCAGCCGAGAACCCGGCAGCCTCTTAGCCAGGTCCCTCAGGTACATGCCCCCATGTACAGTTGGTAGGCCTGGCTCCAACAATTCAGCATTGTGCCCTGGTAACATTTCCTGCCAAGGGAATCCAAGATGCGAGCCTCCCTGCCAGGTGGCACCGAGAGATGTGCCTTCTGACTTTTCAGTCAACGCATGGCCGATTCCACCACCATGGAATTGTGCAGCAGTTGTGACTTTTGAAACCCAGGACTCCGGCGGACCTGTTACATCAAGTCCAGCCGCTTGCTGATCATCAAAAGCCTTGGACATGTCTCGAACGAAGTTCTGAAAGCACATGTCCTCTGGAGAGGACCTTCTCCGAGGTTCCGATACTGGGGAATGAGACGGAACATCTCAGCGACGGCGAGTATCTGGTGACTCCTTGTCTTCAGACTCCCAAGCGGAGGCCTCTGAGGAAGACTGGTGGCATTCCTCGGGGCCCTGAGGTTTCTGGCGCCATCTGCCCCGGCGCTCGTTGGCAATGACCTCAGTCCCAAAGAACGGGAGACCGAGCAGGACCGCAGCCGAGGATCTACTTGGGCCTGCAGGGCTTTGAGGATTGGCTCGGCCGCTGGGGTCGACTTTGAGCACTTGGTGGTCAGGGCAGAGGAACCGGATGTGCCGGATACCAGCGCCCGCTGCTGCTTCAGGAAGGCAGTGATCCTGTGCTTCAAGGATGCCATCCTGGACATCAGTTCCGGAGGCTCTGCAGCATTTGGTTCGGGCCCTGATGTACTCGGGGCCCGAAGCCGGTTCCCCCAGAGGGGCATCCTCGACTAGGATAGGATGTACTTGCCAGGGCTGGTCCTTCCGGGGAACCTTGGCTGGGTGCTCCTCTGACACCCCAGGTCGGCGCTCAGGGCTATGCCACCGGCCCCCCGAGGGACCTGGCCGGTCTGAACCATCCAGAGACATGGCCGTCGAGGAGTTTTTCCTTCTTTTTGGTTCCCTCGAGGAAGACCCCCTCTCTGAGGTCCCTCAATGTCGCTCGGGTTCGGAGTGCTCCTCCCGAGGCATGGAGGCCTTAGACGAGGTCCTGGCTCTCAGAGGCATGGGAGAATGGGGGAATCAGTAAAAAAAAAAAAAATTCATGCTCCTGGCGGCAGCTTCTCAAGGCCTTCGAGGGCATCTTTTTGCAGAGGCCACAGACCGCTGGGCCGGAGGCACTGGAGGCAGCAGTTGTGCATATCAGTGAGGGACATAATCTTCCCTTACCTATTGCACTTTTTGAACCCACAGGTAGCCATGGGGGGAAAAAGGACCCCAGCAGAGTCAAAGACCCTTCGGACTGCCAGCGAGGAAAAAACAAGAGCGGAGACGCCCAAAAAGAAAAATCGGAAAGAAAAAGGGCTGACAATACCGAGGGTGGGCAGGAAAGGTACCGGTGCTAGACTGGAAAGAAAAACCAGCCAAAAAGGCAAGAAGAAAATCAACTTTTTCTGGGACAGGGACAGACTCTGTCTGATGGGCTCTGCGGAAAACAGGAGACTGGGCAAGATGGCTCCTTTGGGCAGGAAGGGGACCATGCATTCGTGGGAGCAACTCTCAAAAGCTTTCTTTGAAAGCTGGGGATTTGCTCTGCATGGGCTCCAGCGGTGTTGATGTCACCCATATGTGAGGACTGACTTCCTGCTTGTTCCCAGAGAATATATACAGTATTACTATGAATCAGTGTATGTTGCAGCTATTGGAAAAGTTTCAATGCAACTATAGAAATGTACTGAAACCTTTTTGGGGGGAGGTGGGGTAGCTTCTGTTCTTTCTCCACATTGTGTTTTCGTCCAATGCTCCACAGGCAGTTAAACCAATTTATATCCAAAGAGAAACCCAATTGCTTGCTTTCCAAGTGTTTATTGTAATAAGTAAAATTGAAGCACTTACTACAGAAGTTGTAATCAAGAGGTACTACAGTCCTGGTTAGACACTGCAGCATTCTGGATCTGTCTGAATTAAGGCTGAGAATATGGATTATGGCATTGTCTCGATGGCAGGATACAAACTGCAGCAGGATCGATATTGAGGAAATGATGAAATATAGATGGATATGAGTAAAATGAAAAATTATTTTCTTTGAGTTTTGTTATACAGTAAAAGGATGATACAACTCCAAGGGGAAGAAAAAGAGGGCCTTACTTCCTTTCCCCAAAATGGAGAGTCTGCACTGAAGGGAGGAGGGAAGGGTGCAGGGGAATTGCCTAAAAGCTAGAGGCGGCCCCAAATGTCCACAGGTTTTAACTTGGACTACAGCCAAGACCCCCAACACCAGTGTCATAGTAATACTTCCTGTTCCCGTTTTGCAGCTCCTTCCCCCCACCCTCACACTTGTTCTCTCCATGCCAATCTTTGCTTCTGTACTTTGTCTCTCTATCTAACAAATGGCATTCCTTTCACTTTTCTGTAGCCAATATATTGTTTTATTGTACACTGCCCTGACACTCCAGCAAGGGTGGTATATCAAATCCCACAAATAAAGAATAAAGCATTAAGCCAGGCATGTACAGTATAAAGGAGACTGGAGGGAATGGTTCACATGCACCTAATAATAGGAGCAAGGATTACAGAACAAGCATGAAGCTGCCTGCCCTAATTCACAAATGGCAACAATACAGAATACTACAAAAGCGCATACACACAACTGTGGGGGCAGAACAGCTTTATTTTTCTCTCACCTCCCACCATACACAGAAACGTAACTTTTACAGTACAGGAACTTGCCCCAGCTACTTCCTCCAACTAGAGCAGCATTCCAGTGTTTTGCTCCCACAGCCTTCTCATTGGCTGAATCTGTTGCTAGTTACATTATCAGCAGACAGGACCGGGCACGGCCCATGGAGTGATGATTAGAGCATGGGTGTAATTTGGGTGAGATGAGGGAGCATTGTTGCCAAAATGAGCTGCCACTGCCATTACATCAGGTCAGCAGCAGTAAGATCTCCAGTTAACGTGGGATGTTTCAGAGTTCTGCAGTTTCAAAGGCTTTGCAGTCCTGCTCCCCTCTGATACTTATTTTTCACATCAGAGAGAGCAGGCTGGCAAAGCCTAGGATATCATGGAGGTCTGACACCACACGTTTATTGGAGATGATGATGCCACCACCAATAACCTCAGGAGAGTCAGTAGCAGCAGTGATGGTAGTGACAGGGAGGGTGCTGGACACATTATGAAGAGGGTGTAAGACCTGCTGGGCACAGAGTGGCCAGGGAGGTGGTGATACTGGACATGGGAGGTATAGGGAGATGCTAAACATGGAAGGGCAGCATAGTGAGATGGAGATGCTGGACATTGGGGAAAGCATTAAGGAGATGAAAGAAAGATGCTGGAAATGGGGATAGGGTTGAGGTTGGCATGGGGAGACACGACATGGGAAGGGGGGGGGATAAGGAGTCAGAAGAGAGATGCTGATCTTGAGGGGGGGAGGGAAAAGAGATGCTGGACATAGAGGAAAGAGATGGGGGATAGGGTAAGAGGGGGCAATAATAGACATGGAGTATGAAGTGAGAAAAAGAAGGGTGGGTGAGAGAAGGGATAGATGGACATGGAGGAGAGATAGAAAGAAGGGGGTTAAAGACTGGGAAATGAGACTGAGGAAGACTAGGGTCCTGTTAAGGATTGAAAAACAGTAGATGCAAAAAAAAAAAGGGAGATTCAGAAATAGAAGGTAAGGAGTAGTGAAATTTGAGTTGAGAGAGAGAAACAAAGGAAAGAAATCTGAAAGGAGAAGATTGTCAGAAATGGAATAAAATGAAGAGAGGAGAGGTGTGGCATGTGGACTAGAAACCCTAGCGAAATAAGAGAAGGCAGAGGAGAACAGAAACCAGAGACTGAGAACAATACAATTAGAGAATAAAAGGTGAAATTTTACTTAGTTAATTTTCTTTCCTGGAGTCCTGCTAGACCAGTCCAGACTAATGGGTTATCTGCCCCTGCCAGCCGATGATTGAGACAGAGAAAAAAAAAAACTAAACTATGCCGTGACATCACCACTGGCATAAAACCCAGTGCAGCTAGGGGCAACCTCTAGTATTTTCATAACAAGCAAATGGAAACCCCCTGAGAATTCTCTGAAGGGCCAGGCGTTTGAGAACTTAATATACCGCTCATTACAAAACATCTGAGCGGTTTACAAACACGTCAAAAGGCTGCTGGAAAAGAGAAAAAGAACACCAATTCAAATGGACAGGAAAGGAAAGAATAGAGGTATAGAGTGGGGGGGATAAAGGGTGAGAAAACAAGTGAAAGGAGGAGGCTGTTAAGTGCGCTTCAGCGCGGGGGGAGGGGTGGTAGGAGGGGGAAGGTCAAAGGCAGAGCTGAAAAGGTAAGTTTTTAGTTTGGCCTTGAAGGTTTTGAGGGACAGTTCTAGGCAGAGGGCTGTGGGGAGCGAGTTCCTGAGACAAGGGCCGAGGAAATAGAAGGCAGAGGGTAGATTCCAGATGGGCCTGGGATAGGGAAGGGAGAGACATGCGATTTACGTGAAAGCGGAGAGGACAGTGAGAGGAGTGAAGATGAACCAGATCAGTAAGGTAAAGGGGGATTCCAGTGTGGATCGACCTATGAACAAAAATGAGAAACGTGAATTGAATCCAGTAGGGTACGGGGAGCCAGTGCAAGTGGATAAGAATAGGGGTGATCTGGTCGAAATGGAAGGAATGAGTAAGGCGGCGGGCGGTGGTGTTTTGAATGCATTGCAGGTGGTGAAGTCCCTCCCATCCCTCCCCCAAAACCAACTATCTACATAATGTCTGTATGGACAAAACGTCCATGGCCAATGCCCAACTATATACTACTACTACTACACACTTGTAAAGCACCACACACCCACGCTGTACAACCAAAAGTACCAGAGAGAGTCCCTGCTCGTCCGAGCTTACAATCTAGTCAAGAAAATACAAAGCATTAATCAATTTGATGGGTTTTACAGTACGGTCATGAAAATGATGGGGGTTAGGTTAAGATGAAGGTTAGAAGTCAGGATCTGAACACGACAGTGAAGAGATGGATTTTTAACCTGGATTTGAAGAGGGCTAGGGACAGTGCCTGGTGTATAGACACAGGTAAGCTGTTCCAGGCATAGGGTTTTGGCAAGGTTAAAAGAGCGAAGTCGGGAGTTAGCGGTACGAGTGAAAGGCCTAGATAGAAGTAGATTTGTTAGCGGAGCAAATATCCCGAATTGGGATGTGGGGAGAGAAGAGATGAGAGGACGGAGGAGCTGTAGAGTGAATGCACTTATAGGTGAGTAGAAGAAGCTTGAATTGGATGGGGAGCCAATGAAGTGACTTGAGAGGAATAATGTGGGCATGGCAGGATTGGCGGAAGATTAGTCGGGCAGCATGATTTTGTATGGATTGAAGGGGGAGGAGATGGCTCATGGGGAGACCAGCAAGGAGTAGGTTGCAGTAGTCGAGGTGAGAGGAGATTAGGGAGTGGATAAGCGTTTTGGTGGTGTGTTCCGATAGGAAGGGGTAGATTTTGCTAATGTTGTAAAGAAAGAAGCAACAGGTTTTAGCAACGTGCTGGATATGCAAGGAGAGAGGTGTCAAAAATGACCCCCAGATTGCGGGTTGAGGGAACAGGAAGGATCATAGATCCATCCACGGAGACTGAGAAGGGGGGGGGGAAGAAGAGAGGAATTAGGGGTAAAGAGAAGGAGTTCAGTCTTGGCCATGTTTAATTTCAAGTGGCAATGAGACATCCAGTCGGCGATGTCAGAAAGGCAGGCAGAGATCTTGGTTTGGATTACTGGAGAGATATTAGGTGTAGAGAGGTAGATTTGGGAGTCGTCGGCATAGAGATGGTATTGAAAGCTGTGGGAGGAGATAAGCGCGCCAAGGGATTGGGTGTAGAGAAAAGGAGGGGGCCCCAAGACGGATCCCTGGGGTACACCAACATGGAGCGGGGTGGGAGAGGAGGAGCCACCGGAGCTTACACTAAAGGAGCGATGGGAGAGGTAGGATGAGAACCAGGATAGTACGGAGCCCTTGAAGCCAAGCGAGGAGAGGGTGGAGAGGATGAGGTTGTGGTCAGTGTCAAAGGCAGCGGAGAGGTCAAGAAGGATGAGGACAGAGTAGAGGCCCTTAGATTTAGAGAGGAACAAGTCATTGGAGACTTTTGTAAGAGCCGTTTCAGTGGGGTGTAGGGGATGGAAGCCAGATTGGAGTGGGTCAAGGTGGCCTGGGAGGTGAAGTCGAGGCAACGTCGGTGGACTGCTCGTTCTAGAAGTTTAGATATGAAGGGGAGGAAGGAGATGGGTTGATAATTAGAAGGACAGGTGGGATCGAGTGAGGGCTTCTTGAGGAGAGGTGTGACAACGGCATGTTTGAACTCGATGGGGACAGTTGCAGTGGAAAGTGATAAGTTGAGAATATGAGAGATGGAGAGGAGAAGATGTGGTCAGAGGAACAGGTGGTGGGTTTGGAGGAGGAAAGGAGGAGTGTGGTTTCCTCAGAGATCGTAGGGAAGGAGGAGAGGGTAGCAGAGGAAGTTGGGGTTGGGAGAAATGGGGAGGGGGGAGGTAGATGAGGGTGTGGGGAATTGGAGGGTAATCTTTTGGATTTTGTCATGGAAGTAGTCGGCAAGGGTTTGGGCAGAAAGTGAGGGCAGACCTTGAGGAGAGAATTGAGGGTGTGAAAGAGGCAGTGAGGATCAGAGGCTAGGAAGTTAGTCAGATGGGTGAAGTAGTTTTGTTTGGCAAGTGTTATGGCTGACTGGAAGCAGCCAAGCATGAATATGAAGCGTAGGTGTCTTCAGAGGAGTGGGATTTGGTCCAGGCACGTTCAGCAGAACGGGCACAGATGCGTGAGTAGCGGGTTGTGGATGAGAGCCAGGGCTGAGGAGTAGAACGTCTAATAGGACGAGGGGTGGGCGGGGCAAGAGTGTCAAGAGCCAAGGATAGAGCAGCATTATAAGAGGCTACTGCCTCGTCGACAGATTTGGAGGACAAAATGGAGTGGAGAAATGGTGGAGGAGAGAGTTAAGGGATCAATATTATGAATGTTTCTGAATAGGTCGGAGGAGACGGGTCGGGCTTGGGACAGCAGAAGCTGAAGATTGAAGGTTAAAAGGTGATGGTCGGATGGGGGAAGGATTGAGTTGTGGAAGTTTAAGGGTGAAGAGTTAGAGAAGAATATCAGGTCGAGGCAATGGCCGTGCGTGTGGGTGGGGGCAGTGGAGCAAAGTTGGAGGTTAAATGAGGAGGTAAGGGCAAGGAGCTTCAAAGCATGGGGATCGGAGGGGTTGTCGACATGAATGTTAAAGTCGCTAAGAATAAGAGTGGGGGAGGAGGGATCTAGAAAGTTGGAAAGCCAAGAGTCAAAGTCGGTGAGAAAGGTTGATTTGGATTTGTTGGGTGGGCGATAGATAACAGCTATACGGAGGGAAAGTGGTTGTGAGGAGACGAATGGAGTGGACTTCAAAGGAGAGGGCAGGGTGAGATTGAGGCAGCGGGAGGGGTTGGAATTGGCAAGAGGGAGAAAGTAGGAGCCCAACACCACCGCCGCGGCCAGTGGAACGAGGTGTATGGGAGAAAGCACAGTTACTTACATGTAACAGGTGATCTCTGGGAACAGCAGGAATAAGTCTTCACATATGGGTATGTCGGTACCGACGGAGTCTGCGCGGGAACGCTTCCCAGCGTCCAATCAAGAGCTTTTGGAAGCATCCCAGCACGCCTGCGTGTTGCCTTCCCGCCTTTCCCAACTGCCTCTCCTCAGTTAAGTTTTAAAGCTGAGACAAAGAGAGAGAGAGAGGAAAGGAAAGATAGAGATACAACTCCTGGGGAGGTAGGAGGGTTGTGAAGACTTATTCCTGCTGTTCCCAGAGATCACCTGTTACAAGTAAGTAACTGTGCTATCTCCAGGAACAAGCAGGAATGAGTTCACATATGGGGACTCCCAAGCTGAGAAGCCTGGAGTCCCAGCATGTCATAGGCTGGAACATGCTATCTCCCAGAACACCAGGCATCCTGAGGATGGAGGGTAGGAGTTGAAGAAAGAAGGATGCTGTGGAACAGCTAACCTAGCATAGGACTGCAGAGATGGAGTCCATGTGTGGATGTTGATGGTCATCAATAATATTGCAAAGGATATTGCAATATGGACCTCCCCTGACAGGATTTCAGAGAAGTATGGAGGTTCATGGATCTACTGGGAAACCTAGTAGAGGAACCTTGAAGAGGACCTCACTGTAAGTGGAGGTAATAATCCTGTAGGAAAACCAGTGGAGGTCAGAATCTTGAAAGGTAACAGGTAACCCCAGTAGGGAAACTGGGGTAGTCCAAAAAACGGTGGGCCTTCGGCGGAAGGCTTTATGAGAAAAACCTTAGCTCTTTTGGAGGCAGAGTGAGGAGCAAAAAGAGAAGGCTAACCGATTTGGACAAACAGGCACAGTCCTTGTGGGGAGAAAAGGTGTGGGAACTCCTTGTATCCCAAAAAGAGAGGACAAATGCCTGAGGCGTTAAAGCCTGTAATTAACTGAAGATCTACAATGTCTCTCCTAACTGGGGTAAGCTAGGAGAGATATTGGGCACGGAGAGCTTCAGAGGTACCTAAACCGTTAGGTTATGGTATAAAAAATGTTGACTACAACAGGAGTGGTTGTGTGGGTAGAACCCCAAGATAGATCGATAGAAATATATATAGATAGACAGACATATAAGAATATATCTATAGTGAGATATGGCAGGGCATAAAATACACACAAAAAATAAATATGGATATGTAGGCCTACATATGGGTGTCTGCAATTAAACAGACAGAGATATGCCTACAGCACAGTGATCACATAGGATATGTGGAGAGGAAAGATTCATCTAACAAGGAGGTGGAACCTACTTGAGAAGACATATAGAGAATCTATTCCTCCTGGTCATGATCTGCAAGAATGCTAGTTAGTGAAAAATAACCAGGACTGTTACGTGAAAAACAAAGGATAATGTCAAAGTGCAGCCAGCAAGTCCCGAGTCTTCCAGGACTCTAGCATAGTAAGTAGACAGAAGACGCCTAGAGATGAGATACCATGTTGACCTGCTTAAGGGCAAAGGTATCATGCGTTCTTACCATGAGGGCGAGCATATCCCCGATTGGGAATACTATGGACCAAAGCAGGGAACTGGCAACTCCTTGAGCTTTCACGTAAGAGAAGGCCTATGTCCTTTATATCAAAAAAGGAGATAGTGAAAGAAGGGAGAACCTTCTAGTCATGGGAGACATGACTGAAAAGCCTTTTCTAACCAGCTAGGATAGCTGTTGGAGAAAAAAAACCCCATGCTCTCTAGCAAGGGCCCATAGTGGAAAGCTTCTCTGTAGATTGCAGAGAGCATGATGCAGGAGAATGAGGAGATAGAACTGGCTGTTAGGGAGCCAGTATCTCTGCCAACTATGCTGCCAAACTCAGGAAAAAGAAGATGGCAGAATAGAAGACAATCTAGAAAGCTTGTAGTGAGATGATCTCCAAGAGAGATGAAGCACTGACTTGGAGCCACTACTAAGACTAGACAGAATGTTAGTGGAGGACAATCTGGTTGTTTGTGGACAAGAACCAGTGGTCCAAACATTAAAGCTCCTGCATAGGCAGCTGTTAGCAAGACAGCAGAAAGAATCTTACTGTTCAAGAACAGACAGAACAGGAGTAGGAAACTCTGGACATGTCTGATGAGCTGCCCCAAAGCAAGATTGAGCAGAGGAGGTAAACTCCGCACTGGAAAGTGAGAAAAGTAGAGAGGCTGAAGAAAAAGCCTCCCAGTAAGTAATTCCCTCTTACAGGGGAAAAACTTGGTAAGAGGGTGAAGAGAATGGAGCTGAAGACGACTTACAAAGTAGGAAGTCTATAGAAAGGAAAATTACATGCTGGCACAGGAACTATCATTTGATAGTGGTTAAACCTCTTTCCCTGGCAGGAAAAAGAGGAGAAACCTGTGACTTATAGGCATGAACATCCTGACAGCTCAAAGAAATATAGAAAAAATGGATATCTTTTGGAAAAAGATCCATGTGTAGGGGTTAGAATAAAGCGGTGGATTGCCTCTATTGAGAAGAAGCAACTGTAGATTCTAATCCCAAGAGTCACAAGCATCTGATGAATGATCAGAAACCCTGCAGGTGCTGGGTTTGCTGAGCCTGGTGAGAGGTTGGATTCTTCAGACCAGGACGATGCTTCCCCTGTTGGGGAACATCTGTATGATGGGCAAATGATGAATAAAACCTTCTTCTCCTATAGGAAGAAAGTTTGGTAGGACATTTCCTACCTACTGGGACAGAGGAAGGGGTAAAACAACCCTTAGAAACAGGTAAATCAGTTGACAACTGAGTAACTTGACGTAAAGACTCCTTGTTGAAAAGATTTTCTCCAGTGCAAGGAGTATGTCCCAGCCTTTGTTGTGCCCATTTGTCCAAGTCTGAAGCTTGGAGCCAGGCTCTACGTCGTGCCCCTATAGCTATAGCAGAAGTCCTGCTAACAGACTAAAAAGAGTCTAGGGAAGCACGAGAAAGAAAGCAAGAGATATTCTGGATATGCTTAAGCAGTGAGGAATAGTCTGTACTCCTGGAATCTGAAAGGAAAGGAGACAAAAGATGCAATTGCTTTGTGACCTCCTCAAGAGAAAGACTCATAAAAAAATATATGAGAGAATTCTTGCAGAAAGCATAGATGTCTGGAAGGTTTGACGTCCAAAGTCATCTAGTGTTTTAGACTCACGACCTGGCGGATAGGAAGAGTGCTTTTTCTTACTCTTTACCCGCCTCATTGCTGATTCCACTACTATGGAATGATGAGGAAGTTGAGTCTTTTGAAACCCTGGAGAGAGGGAGGCACCTGATATAACAGATCAGTTGCCCTGGGTGGTGGAGGTACCCTGAAAAGGTGTTTCCCACATTCCTAGAAAGAGATCCTGCAAGGAATGATGCAAAGGAAGCATTATGTTCCCCTTTGCTTTGGTAGAAAGAGAGCCTTGTGCAGGATCATGTCCTGGGATAGGAATGGCAAGGGATCTTGCTATATCCAGGAGGAAACTCTGAAAAGAGGGATCCCCAAGAGGAATCTCTCTTAGACAGGTTAGATTTAAAGAACTAGCCTGAGCACCCACAGAGGTATCCAAATATATAGGAATAGAAGATCCTGCACAGTGCAGTGTGGAATGCTTAAGGGATGGTTGCTGGTACTGGGTATCAGGAGCAGCAACCGTCCTTACCACATTGTCCATGCCAGGTATCGACTCCAAGCTTGGTATAGAATGGAGCGATCCTGTTGAAAAAAGCATGGCAGGAGTTGGCCACGATGCTACTGTGGATACTGGTACCGATGTCAATACCGGTACCGATGTCGGAGTCGAGCCCGACAAAGACATCGGAGTAGTCATCGGTGACAGTTCAATCGGTACCGAGGTGACCAAAACCCTCCGGCCAGTATCCTCGGTACCGAAGCACCGGTATCGATCGATGTCAGTACCAAAACCTATTGGTACCGAGTCTTCTACACTAGAGATTGATTCCAAACTCAGCATCGAGGGCAGAAAGCCTGATAAGCGAAGCATGGAAGGCACCGACCGTAAAGGTAATGAGGTCGTCGGTACCGATTTCGGTACCGTGTCTGACACCGGTGAAGGAAGGTCAACCAGTGACAACTCAATCGGCCTCGAAGGAACCGAGAGTTGTGGATCCGAATCATCGGAACCGAGCCTTCAGTACCGCCGAGAGCCGGTACCAAGGTGAGTTGGTACCCAGTCCTCCAGACTGGAGATCGATTCCAGACTCAGCATCGAAGGAAGCGAGTCTATCGATGCACGTCTGGAGGGTACCGACGGCGGTGGTAGTATCGGTGCTGGTACCGATAATGGAAAGTCAGAGTGGAGTGTATCCACCGGTCCCAAAGGCACCGAGGAAGCCAGATGACGATCCCTGGTGAGGAGTGTTTCATCCAACACCAGGGCCGATGCCGGGGTACCAGTACCGCTCGAAGCGGATGCCACCACCGGACATGGCTGAGGTATGTTCTGTGAGGGGTGAACCTCAGGAACAACCTGAAACCCCTTATCTGCTTTGGAGACCGAAGACTCCCGCCGGGGTTTTGAAGCCAGTGGGCCCTCGAGGGCAAGGCCGGAGCAGTCTTCATGCTGTGCATGAGACCTACCACTCGAGGACTGGCTAGTCTTTTTTTTTTTTTTTTTTTTTAGGTTTAAAAAGTTATTTATTTAGAAAATTTCAGGTAATACAAGGAAATGCACAAAAACATCAAATACAAATATGTATCATCCCCCAAAAACTAGCCCACAAAATGAAGCATGATCAATTGAAAACAAATAAGAAATCCTGAGAGAGAGTGGAAAATTTATATAACCCCTTATTACTAAGCGAGAACCACAATAATATAAAGGGAAATTTAACAGCGTCATCCTGACTTTTGCAAAAAGGTCTCTAACTGTGTAGATTCAAAAAAAACATATGAATTATTCTGATATGAAACAAGGCATTTACAAGGGTATTTAAGCATAAAGGACGCTCCCATTGCAAGTGCCCGAGGGCGTAATGCAAGGAAAGCCTTCCTCCGTAGTTGAGTGGAACGAGAGACATCAGGAAATACCTGTACCTCTTGACCAAAAAATGTATCCCTCCGATGTTTAAAATAAGCTTGAAAAATCATATCTTTATCTTTCTCTGAAGAAAAAGAAACTAAAAGTGTAGCACGAACGGAAATTTCCTCTAAAGAAGTTTCCAGATAAGTGGACAAATCCAAACTTTGAACTGAAAGCTGATCCATTTCCCCCGCCTCAATATTCACAGCCCCCGATTCAAGAGCCGGACCCACTTTAATACCAGAGGGTAAGTAATAGATTTTTGACAAAGAAATAGAGTCCGGTTCAGGTATCTTGAGGACATCTCGTAAATATTTAGAAAATAAAATAGTTGGAGAAAGAAAATGGGTGCGGGGGAAATTCAGTAAGCGAAGATTCCTTGCACGTAAAATATTTTCTAACATTTCATCACGACGATGAAGGAGCAGAGAGTCCTGAACTGAAGATGTCAGGGCCCGCTGCATCGAAGATATTTGACCGGCCATTTTAGTATCCTGAAACTCAAGAGATGATAACTTATCTCGATGCTCGGTCAAGACGGATACCGTCTCAAAGGTAAATTTAGACAACTGAGACAAAGAGGAATTCAACAAAAGCTCCGTTCGTGAAACAATCTGCCATATATCTAACAGAGATATTTCTTTAGGAGGATTAACCTCTTCCGATGTATGCGTATAATCAAAAGGACGAGGCATATTAACAGCTGGAAAAGGCAAAGTCAAAAATGAATCAGGAAGCTCAACTTGAGCGTGTTTTTTAAAATTTACCTGGTTATCTGCATTGAGAGTGGAGCTCCTGAGCCGTGCCGGTGTGGACTGCCGACCACGTGATCAGTGAGGGCTATAAGAACTTGCCCCACCGCGGAGTTCCCTTGAGCGTGTTCTTTAAAATTTACCTGGTTATCTGCATTGAGAGTGGAGCTCCTGAGCCGTGCCGGTGTGGACTGCCGACCACGTGACCAGTGAGGGCTATAAGAACTTGCCCCACCGCGGGACGCGTGCTCCGAAGGGGCGTGGCCAAAGGGGCACGCCCCCTTTTGAGCCCCTTCGGAGCACTGAGGAGCTGAGTAGCTGTTGACTTTAACATCTCGATGGGGAAAAGGAAAAAGAAGTTAGTACCATTGTCTGCTACACCTACAGGTAAAGCGGTGAAGGTGGTGGGCCCCTTGGACTCTCATTTCAAGTCCGGGGTGCCTCTCCCTCCCGCCGATATGTCTGATTCCTCTGCCACCGTTAGTCCCAGCTCTCTAGAAGGTACTCCTCTTCCGCGTAGGGTTTGTAACCCACCCAGCGACGAACCTAAGGTATTGGGTAAGGTCTCCCCTCAGGTGTTGGGGGATGTCCTTCCCTTATCAGTTGAGCTTCCTGATTCATTTTGGACTGTTTGTGGGTTACCTGATCCTGTGTGGAAGAAGGGGACGGTGCCCCGAAGTTGGAGGGCAACCGTGTATCGAGGGAACCTCGATGTTGAAGACCTCTTCTCACCAAACTGTTGTCAGGACCCAAGCAAGTTAGACACCGACTTTGAGGGTCTAAAAATAAAGTTGTACCGCCACCGTGTGAACATTTCTTGGAGAAAGTGCCTGGCGGTTCCATGAAGGAAAAAGAAGAGGCCTAAAAGGCCTAAGAGACCGTGGGATACTATGAAGAAAAAATATCCCGTGGAAAAGGAAAATTTTTCAAGAAAAGAAAAGAAAAACACCGGCGATACCGGTGGCGTCGGGAAGACAACCGCGACCACAAGAAAACTAAAAACTAAAAACAAGAATTTTCTGCGGTGACAGGAGGACGTCCTGCCGGCTCCGCGGAAAAACGAAAACTGAGGAGAGGCAGTTGGGAAAGGCGGGAAGGCAGCACGCAGGCGTGCTGGGATGCTTCCAAAAGCTCTTGATTGGACGCTGGGAAGCGTTCCCGCGCAGACTCCGTCGGTACCGACGTACCCATATGTGAAGACTCATTCCTGCTTGTTCCTGGAGATATGTAGGATACCTATCAACCGACAGCAAATATCTCGACAGATACACATATATAGATATATATATGTATATATAGATATATGAGAATATATCTATAGTGAGATATGAAGGGCATAAAGACATACAAATGATAGACATAGACATCTGTAAGATGTATGCTATATATATATATATATATGGGAGTCTGCAATGAAGCAGACAGAGATATGCCTACAAAAATGGTATTCACATAGATGAATCTTTCCTCTCCACATTTTCCTAACAAGAAGGTGGAACCTACTTGAGAAGATATATAGAGAATTAATTCCCACTGGTTATGAGCTACAGGGATGCTAGGTAGTGGAATAGTGAAAAGCAGAGGATAATATGAGTCTGCAGCCAGTAAGTCCCGAGTATTCTAGAACTCCAGCATGGTAAGTGAACAGAAGACGCATAAAAATGAGATACCATGCTGACCTGCTTAAGGGGCAAAAAGGTATCATGCGTTCTTACCATAAGGACGAGCTGGAAGGAGAAAAGCATATTCCCGATTGGAAATACTATGGACCAAGCAGGGAATTGGCAACTCCTTAAGCTTTCACGTAAGAGAAGGCCTATGTCCTTTATATTAAAAAGGAGAACCTTTCTAGTCATGGGAGACATGACTAAAAAAACCTTTTTCAACCATCTAGGATAGCTGTTGGAGGAAAACCCCCATGCTCTCTAGCAAGGGCCCATAGTGGAGAGCTTCTCTGTAGAATTGCAGAGAGCATGATGCAGGAGAATGAGGAGATGGAACTGGCTGCTGAAGAGCCAGTACTTATGTGAACTATGCTGCCAAACCCAGGGGAATGGAGATGGCAGAAATAGAAGACAATCCAACAAGCTTGTAGTGAAAAAATTTCCAAGACAGATGATAGCACTGACTTGGAGCCACTATCAAGAGCAGACAGAATGTAAGTGAAGGACAAATCTGGTTGCTGGTGGACAAGAACCAGTGGTCCAAACATTAAGGCTCCTGCATAGGCAGCTGCTTGCCAGACAGCAGAAAGAATGTTACTGTTTGAAAACAGAAAGAACAGACAGAACAAGAGTAGAAAACTCTGGATATGTCTGATGAAGTGCTTCGAGGCAAGATTGAAAAAGAGGAGTGAACTCAGAAGAGAACTCCGCACTGGAAAAAATACCAAAACTAGAGAGGCTGAAGAAAAAGCCCTCCAGTGAAGCAATACCGCTCTTACAAAGGGAGAACCTGGTAAGAGGGTAAAGAAAATGGAGCTGAAGAAGACTTACAAAGTAGTAAGTCCATAGAAAGGAAAAAAGACATGCTGGCACAGGAAACTATCGTGTGATAGTGGTTAGACCTCTTTCCCTAGTAGGAAAAGAGGAGAACCCTGTGACCTAGAAACATGAACATCCTGACAGCTCATAGAACATAGAAAGAATGGATGTCTTAGGGAAGAGATCCATGTTTAGGATTTAGAATGACAGCAGTGTATTGCCCCTATTGAGAAGAAGCAACTGCAGATTCTAACCCCCAGAGTCACAAGCATCTGATGTGTGATAGGCGATGGCCTAGTATGTAGCAGAGCTAGGCCTGAAGCTAGGCCTAAAGCCCTTTTTCTCCTGCTTTGAAATGTTATTGCTGATTTTGGAAAATTACAGAATGCTGGTAGCTGTTAGAAAGACATACTGTTCTATTCTGGTTTGATAACATGTTCTGCTCTCCTGGAGATAAGAGAATTAAATACTTTCTTACTGTTTATTGTTTAGATGTGAATAGGGAGTTGAGCATATGCTCAGGTTCCACAAATCCAATATAGGCCAGGTGGGGCTTGCCAGACATGAAGTTGGGCAAGGTCAGTCCATAGAAGGGCAAGCTCAGGAAATCTTGCTAATGGATTGGTGGGTTCAGATTCATTAATTCCTGACCACCAGAATGTCTGTTTTGTGGTGTCATTATAGAACTTCTGGCTAAGACAGACGAGCTGTCCTACCTTCGAGGTAAACTGGGGTCCAGTTCGAGCGTAACACAGACGTCCCACTATTGGGTGTGCTAATACCCATTCACTGGTAGTCTTGTGCAGCTCTGTCTGATTGTAGGTTATTGAGTAATTCAGTTCTTGGGCCTCCCAAGGCCACTGATCACCCATTTTGGTTCAACCACAAAAGTAACAATCTGAAATGCGGAGACTGGAGACCACAGCTCCAGCCAACTCTAAGAACAAATTCTGAGAAGGGTGAGGGATATCAAACTTGTTTATATGCATGGTTTCATAGAAAGTGTTATGTATATGGTACCTTGATGATCGATGGGCTTGGGTATTTAGTCTAATATATACAATGGTCCCTGGATCTGATCCAGAGCCTGCAATGCGTAATCCAAATTTATACCCTTGTTTCCATGCACTGGGATTCATTATGTGTAGTTCTAATGGGTTACAGGCACCCTTCTTACATTTTTCTGGATTCGTCAGAGAGGACTTGAGTAAGGCTGCCATTCGATTATCCCTGGTATTCTCTACCATACCAGTCTTCCATGTAGCATAAAACACACATTCCCACTTTGGGCAATAGTAGTCTCGAACTGGTGCTGTGCTATATTCATTTGCTAAAACTCGTTTGCCTGTACACGCCCCCCACCCGGTGGTTCCTTCTGGACACATATATTTATGATCATTATAGTATGCTTTTTCCCAGTTAGCACAATGAGACCGACCATCCCTATTTATAGCATCGCAAGCATCAAAATACAAAGCAGCACTCTTTATAGGGTCAGTGAGTGGGGGTGTGGCATTAAGTACAGCTCCATCTGCATCATCCCATCGTATTTCTAGAGAATAATAGGATGGGGGTTCTGATGTGGGTTAAAACAAACTTTAGTATTTCCCTTAGTACAAACATTCAGTTCAGTGGTGTTGTATATACACCGACTTACTGTACCAGTACAGGTATAGTAAGAGTGATAAAGCAAAGTCTGAGTCACTTTCATTCCAGTTCGAGTGGAAGTAATGCAAGCAGTACATGGGGGTAAGGCACAAGTAAGTTCAAGACTCCCCATGTAAGCAACCAGGACAAAGTAGAAACAGGGATGCATGTTGATTGTAGTTCTTCTGAATCCTCGCTGGAAAATCTTGACTTCGACGTCCTCTTCTTCTTAGTACAATGCTGACCCGTTTGCTAATGAAGCAATTCAACGGGTGTCGATGTTGATTGAAGATCTTCAAATGTTCGTCGTATGCCAACTTACCAACCGTAGTTGGCTCTAAATAGATTAGTCAATATAAAGTCAGTCAGTGTACCAAAATTGTACACATGGAGTCTGCAAGAACAAATCTTGCTGTATTGGAAACAGCAATCCTCTTCGAAAGACTTGTCTACTGCAAGATGCGGTGGTTGTTGGGGTGACCCAAGGGAGTTCTAGGTCGCTGGTTGCCGCCTCAGGGTGAGTCGCAAAGGGATATCAGGATGTTGTACTGCTGTCCACTGCTCCGGGTCTGGAACAGCTGCTGGCTTGACTCTGCTGTGATGTATCCAGGAATCGATTTCTGCTACCTTTACTGCAGTTGGGGTAGACAGGATGACGGTGTATGGTCCCTTCCAATGAGGTTCCAGTCTTTGATCCACACCGAGGTACCAGGCTTGTAGGGATGCAGGGGTTCCGTCAAGTTGATAGGCAACTGGTCCTGTATCCACGTATGAAGAGTCTGCAGAACAGAACTAAGAGCTAGAATTTCTTGTCTGGTTATTTCTGAACCAATCTGTGGCAAACTACCTTTTACACCCTGCACTATCGGTGGAGGTTTGCCATACATAACTTCGAAAGGGGAAAATCCTGATGATTTCACAGGAGCTGAGCGTATTCTAAGTAATGCTATTGGGAGAACCTGGGGCCACTTTAGGTGGGTCTCCTGACATAGCTTGGACATCTGAGATTTCAAAGTTCTATTCATTCGCTCAACTTTCCCTGAACTTTGGGGTCTATATGCAGTGTGTAACTTCCATTGTATCTGTAGGGCACTTGCTAACTGCTGGGTAATTTGAGATACAAAGGAGGGTCCATTGTCTGACCCTATTACTGCTGGAATTCCAAATCTGGGGATAATTTCTCTTAACAAAACTTTAGTAACTTCTCAGGCTTTTTCAGGCCTGGTGGGGAAGGCCTCCACCCACCCAGAGAAGGTACAAACCAGAACTAACAAATAGCGGTATCCATTGGCTTTTGGCATTTCAGTAAAGTCTATTTGCAGGTGGTGCATGGGGGTAACACCTCCTGACTGAACTCGGGGTGGTGGCGTGTGACCCTGTTTGGCATTGTTCTTGGCACAAATTAGACACTGGCGGGCTATGAGGCTGACAGGGCTCCCAATAAAGTGATACAAAAATGTGGTTTAAGTGCTTTCTCCATAGCACTCTTCCCATAATGTGTGGCCTGATGAAAGGCCTTGACAAAGGCTGGTCCGAATAATTCAGGGATCACTATTCATCCTGGGGGTTGACTGCCCTCGGGTGGTGGCAGCTCAATCCATCCATCTTTCAGTACTCCCTCTTCTTTATTACAGTAGTAATCCAATTCTTTGGTGGTATACTGTGGTGTCCATAAATTAAGGGGTACTGGAAACAATGCTGCTTGTATTGGCGTTACTTGTGGTGAAATTTGGCCTGTTATGGCTGCTTTACGTGCTGAAGCATCAGCAAATCTGTTTCCTTGGGCAACTTCTCCTTTTCCAGCTTGGTGTCCTCGACAGTGCATGACAGCCACACGTGTAGGGGCCCAAACTGCGTCAAGTAACATCAATATTTCTGGGCCATACTTGATGGATTTGCCTCCCGAGGTGATAAGTCCTTGTTCTTTATACAGAGCTCCATGAGCATGTAAGGTCGTGAAAGCATACTTTGAGTCTGTATATACATTCAACTGAAGTCCAGCACCTAATACTAGTGCCCTGGTGAGTGCTATCAATTCTGCTTTCTGGGCTGACGTGCCTGATGCAAGAGCTGATGATTCGATGACTCTTTCCCGGGTTACCACTGCGTACCCGGCACAGCGTCGTCCATTAATGATGAGGCTGCTTCCATCCATGAAATAGGTCTGGTCAGGATTCTCTAGGGGCACATCAATTAGATCAGGTCGACTTGAAAATACAGTATCCATGACTTCTATATAGTCATGCTCCGGAGGGTCTTCGCTGACTGGTATCAGTGTGGCTGGGTTCAAGGCATGGCTCACTTCTAGTTGTATTTGTGGATTTTCACATAGCATGCTTTGGTATTTCAGCATTCGAGAATTGGTGAGCCAATGATTCGCTTTGTTCCATAAGGGCAAGTACCGCATGTGGTACTGTGACGCGTAAGTTCTGTCCTAAGGTGAGTTTGTCTGCTTCACTCACTAATAATGCTGTAGCTGCAACTGCTCTCAAACATGGTGGCCATCCTTTGGCCACAGTGTCCAATTGTTTCGATAGGTATGCTACGGGTCGCTCCCAATATCCCAATTTCGGAGGCAACATGCCTAGAGCGTTCCCTTGCATTTCATGTACAAATAGATGGAAAGGCTTGTGACCATCTGGTAATCCAAGTGCTGGTGACGACATTAATTCTTCCTTCAAGGTTTTAAAAGCTGCGTCTTGCTCAGGTCCCCACTCTAGTGGCGACTTTTCTTCTCCCTTGGTGGCTTCATATAGTGGTTTAGCAATCTGAGCAAAGTTAGGTATCCATATCCGGCAGTACCCCGCTGCTCCCAGAAAGGCTCTAACTTGCTTCCTGGTAGTTGGGGTTGGGATACTGCACACGGCTTCTTTTCTCTCTCGTCCCAATTGTCGGCTTCCTTTAGTCAGGCGAAAGCCCAAGTATTTTACTTCTTTTTGGCATAGCTGTGCTTTTGCTCTGGAAACTTTGTATCCAGCTTCATCCAATAGTTGCAAGAGGTCAGTAGTGGCTTGTATACATTCACTTTCCGATGTGGCAGTAGATCATCCACATATTGGAGGAGTACTCTTTTTTCAGGGGCCACAGGGTAACTGGAGAGATCTTGGTTTAGCGCGGCACTAAAAATGGTGGGTGAATTCTTGAATCCTTGAGGCAATCGTGTCCAAGTGAGCTGGCCCCGTCTTCCTGAGACAGGGTCCTACCATTCAAAGGCAAACAGCAATTGGCTAATTGGGGCTAATCTTATGCAAAAGAACGCATCTTTCAAATCCAAAACAGTAAAGTGGGTAGCTTCAGCAGGAATCAGTCCTAGGAGTGTGTAGGGATTTGGCACAACTGGATGTATGGTTTCAACTGCTTCATTCACTCTCCTTAGGTCTTGCACTGGGCGGTAGTCACCTTATTTATTTTATTTATTTATTTACATCTCTTATATACCGCACTCCTTGGCATCAGCGCGGTTTACATCAAACAAAAATTCAGCACCATAAGCAAGCGTCTGAGTTACAGTAAACAGGGGAATAAAACTTGGATAACAGGGTAAAATCATTAAATGGGGTCATACAACCTGGTTAACAATGTGATTAAGAATAACGGAAATATAACAGTGAACTATTAACATCTGTCCCAGGCTTCTTTACTGGCAAGAGAGGAGTGTTCCATGGTGACTGACATACTTTAAGAAGGCCATACTCCAGTAATCTCAACAAATGGCGATGGATGCCTTCAATTGCTGCTCTTGGAAGTGGGTATTGCTTGATATGTACTGGTTCTGCGCTAGGCTTGAGATTCACAATTACTGGAGCTATATGTTTGGCCAGGCCTGGTGGATTGCCCTCTGCCCATACTCCAGGAGGGGCTTCAATGCTTTTCAGAGTAGGTTCGAAATAGGTATCAAGGATTGGCTCGGTACTATAATATCTCCATTCTTCTTCTCGAGGAACAGTGAGCACCATTAGTCCAGCAGGTTTTGAATTTACTGTCATCTGCATTTCTCCTTTCTCAGTAAAGGATATTTGGGCCTGCAGTTTGGCTAGCATATCTCGTCCCAGTAGTGGCACTGGGCACTCGGGCATGTAAAGGAATTGGTGCGTTATTTGCTGTCCTCCTAAATTACATATGCGGTTTTGAAGAAAAGGCTTAGTGGCTTTAGTACCAGTCGCCCCCACAATGGTGACTGCTCTTGTAGAAAAAGGGGCTGTTTATCTACTACAGAATGTTCTGCTCCAGTATCAACCATAAAGTCCATGAATTGGTCTCCTGATTGTATACTGACCATAGGCTCCTGGAGACCTAAAGCGAATTCGGAGCCCGGTCTGTCCTAATCTGTTTCATCAAAATCAGAGACCGTTGCGGCTGCAACTCCCTGTATGGCCTCCGCTCGTTCCCGTTGAAAATGTTCTCGATTGGTTCCTCTGCGGTTCTGGGGTCGGCCTCTCTCTCTCTGAGGGGCGTTCTCTCCTTCATCATGGGAAGTCTCTTCGAGTCGCAGGCATGCATTCCTCCAATGTCCTTCTTCCCTGCAATAAGCGCATTGATTCGCGCCTAGTGGGGGCCGGCTTTCTCCTCGGCCCCTCCCTCTTCCTCTGCTCCTTTGACTAGGGAAACCTCCCCTTTTCTGTTCAACTAACGCTGCAGCCAAAAAATCGGCTTTCTTCTTCATTTTACGTTCACTTTCTCTCTGTCTTTCATTATCACGATTCACAAACACTCTATGGGCGACGTCCAATAACTGAGTCACATTCATGCCTGCAAACCCTTCTAGTTTCTGTAGTTTACGTCTAATATCTGGTTGAGACTGGCTGACAAAAGCTGCGTTCACCATGCATAGACTTCCTGGTGCCGCTGGGTCATAGGGAGTGTACATTCTATATGCTTCAGATAATCTCTCATAGAATACTGCTGGGCTTTCGTCTACGCCTTGGAGCACTTCGGTGAGATTCATGGCTTTCTGACCCCCCTTTGGCAGACCTTGTAAAAGGCCTTGGCGAAAGCGTGCTAAAGCTTTGGATCCTACTTCGGTGTTCGGATCCCACTGAGGATCCTCGCTTGGGAATTCTTTCTTTGCTGCTTCGCGATTATCTATTCCGGATGGTCCCTCTGCTTGGGGATTATCTGCTAGCCAATTAACAGCTGCTCGCATAATTCTTGTCCGCTCCTCAGTAGTAAATAAAGTAGACAGGAGCTGACGGCAATCTGACCAAGTGGGTTGATGGGTCTGCATAATTGTGCTCATTAGCTCTGTTAACTCTTGGGGCTTGTCAGTATAGGAGGCATAATGTAATTTCCAGTTCAGCAAATCAGTAGTGGAGAAAGGCACATAAACTAAACTTAGGGGCCCCGGTACTATCTGGTCGTCTGCGTCTCTTATGGGAATTCCCGGGACTTGCCGCAGGGGGGCTAATAATTTCGGGAGGGCTTTCTGCTTCTTGGTAGTGACTTTCGATATCTTGGTGGGGGCTTTCAGCTTCGAGACTCGCTTAGTCTGGGGAGCCTCGCTTGCAACAGTTGAACTAGCACTGACAACTGATTTTTCACTTTCTGTCTCAGTCAGGGAAGATATGTCTTCATCTTCCTGCTCTGACTCCTGCTTATCCTCAGTCTCTGTCTCAGACTGATCAGCCTCTTCATGAGACGGCTCATCTAACTGGTCTTCTGGCTGGTGAGGGGGTGGACCCTCCCAGTCCCGGGGGTCTGCCGCGGGACGCGGTGGTACTCTTTCGGGGCGCTGAGCTTGGGGCTGCCTAATTATAACTTCTGGTGAATCAGGATCAACATAGACAGGCTTCTTTTTGAGCTTCTTTTCTCTTCCTGCCTTCTGTGTCTGCTCTGTCAGCGCTACCATTATTCTACACTGTTCTTCGTAACAGCGCTGAGCCCAAGGGGGTGGGCTTTCACAAATACTTAACCAGGAATCTATATAGGGATACTGGTCGGGGTGCGCTGCTCGCACCTTCCGGTGGACTGACTGAATAATTCCTATGGTAAAGGTTCCCTCTCGGGGCCACTGGGGTTCTAATACAGGCCACTCTCTAGTACACAACAATTGTAATCGTGATGCAGTCATTTTTACTCCATAATCTCCTGTGTATCCCTTGTTAAAGTATTTAACCATACATTCTAACGGAGTGTGCCTGGTAGACCCCGCCCCTCCCATATCGATGTGTGCGCGCAACAAACAAAAGGGAAAAGGAGGGCGGACCGTGGGTGAGGGGTCCTCACGGTCCTAGAAACATTCAGGGATACACAAAACAAGACAAGACGACGGTCGCTTCCTCCTTTTTACGACCTGGACGCGGTCGCCCGGCCAGGAAATGCGTTACTCAGGAGTCCGCCTTCGCTTGGTCTGTATTGCAAGACCTCTCAATCACACTTCATTCACACAATCATGCTAGCAACGTATCCCAAAAGCCCAGTCCTGTCTCTTCTGACTAGGCTATCAAATTCAAAATCAAAAAGACGGTGGTTTCACCCCGCGCATACACTATGCAAGGTTAGTCGGACCGTCTTGAGAGCTCTCTTACCAAATGCAAATTCAAATTCCAAATTCCAAATTGGCAGTGGGTTCACCTCGCGCATACACTATGCAAGGTTACTTGGACCGCCTTCGAGAGGTGATCAGGCTCTCTTACCAAAATTCCAAAGTTTAAGGC
Organism: Ichthyophis bannanicus; assembly: GCA_033557465.1. Lineage (NCBI taxonomy): Eukaryota > Metazoa > Chordata > Amphibia > Gymnophiona > Ichthyophiidae > Ichthyophis > Ichthyophis bannanicus. The sequence continues at coordinate 617,970,794 of CM066031.1, read as the reverse complement.
CTTTCAAATTACAAGTTTACAAGTTCCAAGCTGCAGATCTGACTCATCTGTCTAGACATACCAAGAAAACTATACTCACCGGATCCGGTCCCCACTCCCGGGCAAGCGCATGAGTTGGACCTCGGACTCCCCTCACGGGTTCGAGGTGTTGGTTCCGTCCGGGCTCGGCACCCGCCGAGGCCTGGCCAGCTCCCTCCGATGCAAGGGACCGGTGGTGCCAGGGAGCGAGCCCACGTCGGGAGGGCACGATCCCAGCAGGACCAAACCTATAGAGGCGGAAAGTCGTGGTATATTAGATTATATACCCTCTGACCGACCACACCTTCCCAGCCAACGCACCAAGAATATGTAGCGGCAGAGCGCAAACAAACCAATAATACCAGGAGTCTGTTCAGAAGGTCCAAATCATTTATTTGTGCACAAGACTCAAGCAGAATCACATTCAAAATGGCTGAGCAATGGTTTCTAGCAAAACAACAACTTTTATACCGTTCTATCCCGTTCTAGACATAGGCAAACTTCTCATTGGTCCCGGTAACCCCTTTCACCCCGTCTATTGGTCCCGGTACCAATACGTAGCTCCAATGAGGACCTTGGTCTGGGCTTAGCACCTGCTTACCCCCCTTACAGTCCTCATTACAATGGTCATTTCTTGGGCTCTCGTTACATTTTACCTCCAAGGTCACTGGCTAACTAAAACATGTGGGAAAGCAGGGCACTGTAACTTTTCTTTCAGCAGAGTTAATTAATTCCATAGAAGCTTCACTCTCTTATCAATACCAATTAAAGTTGTTTTTCCCTATTCTCTAAGTTTCGATTCTGCTTAGCTATACTTAATTGTGCTCAGTTAAGTTTCGATTCTATGGTAGCAGCATTTAGGGGAGTGTGTAATTCCTTTGGGCCTCTCCACAGGCTTCATTTACAGGTCAAGCTGTTTAGGTCTCTCTGCTTATTTCAGACACCATGGATCATAGGCCTTCGCCTACCACAAGAGTAAGTGGGCCACTGTGGCCAATGAGGAGTTTTGCCTGTATTAGACTGGAGAAGAAAAGTATATAAACTGTCATTTTTCTGAGCTCTGTGCTCAGACCATTTTGAATGCTACTGCAATCTGAGCCTGTGCACATTAAACCGGCTTGAATCTTTGCCTGACTCCGGGTATTATTTATTGCATTCTTATCAGCTACTACATATTCCTGGTGCGTTGGGCCGGGAATGTGCGAGTGGGGGATGGTATGCAAGTGAATATGCCCCGACATCTCGCCTCACAGGTTTGGTCCGGCTAGAGCCGAGCCTGACTGACCGCAGGAGGGTCTCTGGCGCCCCTGGTCCTTTTGTATCGGAGGAGAATCCTCCTTGCCTCCGCAGGCTGCTGTTTCTGGCCGGCCAACACCTCGAACCCGAGGGGGGTCCAGGATTCAACCCAAGGAGGGATTGGTTGCGCAGCGCATTAGCTACCGGATCCGGTGAGTATTGATTTTTCTGGTTCTTAGTCAGATAGCTTTGGGAAAGTCTTGAGACACTTCTGGTACAGTAACAGGTAAAGGAAGTCTGATCAACTTCCACGGGCGATCCTAGTACCCCTGCAAGTAGTGCGCGGGGCGAACCCATCAGCCCTTTCGGTTTTGGTAATTCTGGTTTGTCAGTCAGCCCGGGAATTCGGAATTTGGAAAATGCTAGCATGTTTGTCTGTGTGAAGAGTGCTTGTGAAAAGGAGGAAGCGTTGTGAGTATGTCTTTGAGTTATTATCTGTTGAAACCACGAGTTTCCCTTCTAGTATAAGGGTAGGATTATATTCCGTTGGGTAATTTGTGACACTTTACCGCATATGAAATAGTAAAAGTATAGTTAAGAAGACTGCAAACCCCTAGAGTCACTGTAAAATCAGTAGGCTGTCTCCCTCATTCAGCTGCAGCGCAGCGTGAAACTGACAAGAGGCGTGTTTGTGCAGAGGAATGTTTTAACCCTATGAAGGCATGTTTTCAACGTTCTGCTGCTGGGCTAATGGGTGCTTATTTTAGGGAATTATACCTGTTTTTATTCAATATTTTGTAATAGTGATGTGCCTTCTGCTATGGTCATGTATTATATATCATTTAATAAGAATGTTTAATCAGAATTGTGGATCTCGATATTATTGTACTTAGCCTGGAAAGGGTTACGTTCCAACTCGAATTCCTGTGCAGATCAAGTGAGCAGAAATCATGTAGGGCTCAGGTTTCAATAGGAAAGGATGCTTGTATTTTCCCTTTGCCCTACGAAGCTGAGGTTACGAACACTGACAGGACTCTGCAGCATTTGAGCCAGCGGTACTAGATCGCAACTTGAAAGTGCTTTGAATCCTGAGTGAATGAGGGGTTAATCGTGTATGAGTTTTAGTTCCTGATACATAGCGGCAAGCGCCTCATAGAAGACATGCTTATTGTTAATAAAATAAACTAGGAAGGAAAATGTGTATATGTATTCTAGATGTCCACCCGCTTTATGGAAAAAGCTTCCAGAATGAATGTCTTTTTGAATATCTGCTTCCTAAAAACTGTAAAATTGAACGTAATTTCTTTTGCAAAGCCAAGCTGATTTAGGCTGGCAGTTAGTTTTTTGCCAAGTAATTTTATTCCAGTTATACGTAACAGCTATGTAGTCGTCATGTTATGAACTATAGTTCTTTCTGTTAGGATTGTTGTTATAACATGTTGCAAAAGATTAGTTTTATCTTATAAGGACTTTAGCTCAATTATTCTTATTTAGAATGGGCACACACATCCGTTACGTTTAGAGCACAGGGAGAGATGCAGCTTGTCCCCGTTCTTGGTTAAATCCTTTCATCAGACATTTTTAGAGGCCAGCTCCCTCAGTTCCACCGCCCCCCCCCCCCCCCCCCCCCCCCCCCCCCCCCGCTACTGATTTACTGCATTATGCCTCCTACACTGAGAAGCCTTAGGATTTAATTCAGACCCATTAGTTTTGTTACCCCAAGTGGAATCCAAATAGTGCAGGCAGCCCTCACTATATGCCCCATGAAATCCAGCAGCCCAGGAGAATTTGTGCATGGTAAATGCAGTTTTTGTCAAGTCAGTCCCAGGGAGATATAAAACAGAACTTGCAGAAACGGGATGGATTTGCGGGCATGAATACTGCACGATTAAGTTGTTCAGAATGTCTGTGAATTGTGGAGATAATGTGACAGAGAAAGTGAATGTAAGATGGAGAAGAGAGCAGTTCTTCTTGCTGAAGTTTTCCTAATCGAAGGAGCTGGATTGATAGTGCTGACTGTTCCGAGAAGAGTAGCGGTTCTATAGTGCATCTCCATTCAGGCCAGCAAGTTCCTGTATACTTACCAGTATTGCAGCCCCACCTGGAGTATGGGCAGAGAATAATCCACCTGGCCTAGCAAAGAACATAGCCCCTGTTATTGTCACCCTCAAGCCAGAGTGGAACCAGTGCATGTGCGTCAGTATCCCCTCCCGAGACCAGCAATTGAAGGCATTCATCGCCATTTGAAGAAATTATTGCAGTATGGACTTCTCAGAGAATGCCAGTCACCCTGGAACACCTCCCTTCTCCCAATCACGAAGCCTGGGACAGGTGACTACCGCCCAGTGCAGGATTTACGTCGAGTGAACAGTGCAGTTGAAACCATACACCCAGTAGTACCAAATCCTTACACCCTCCTGGGACTGCTTCCAAAAGCTCTTTGATTGGACGCTGGGAAGCGTTCCTTCGCAGACTCCGTCGGGACCGACGTACCCATATGTGAAGACTCATTCCTGCTTGTTCCTGGAGATCTTGTAGCCCCCATGGCAGAGAGCAGCAGTGGATGTAGTATCGTCTGGGTGGAGCCAGGTCTCAGTTAGGGCAAGAAGGTGTAGTGCATTAGAGATAAAGAGATCATGAGTAAAAGGAAGTTTGCTAGCAAGTGAGCATGCATTCCATAGGGCGCATGAGAATGGGAGAGCGGAGGGGGAAAGGAGAGGGATTTGGATAAGTTACGCGAGGACTTCTTTTGACAGTGAGGCAGCGGTCTAGGGGGACTGTTACGTAAGGATCTATTGCCAGGGCAATACAGAGGTCTAGATGGACCAGGGTATCGGTGGGGGTGTCTGGATGAATGTGCCCTCCAAGAGGGACAAGGGGGAGGGGAAGTGAACGGGGAATGAAGGGGGGCATTGATGATATCAGATAGGGTGTGTGGGGATTTCTTTTTAGGGTGGGGCAAGACTCTAAAGGGAATAGGGTTGAGAGACTGGGGCATGAGTGAAGGAGTGCAGAAGGGGAGAGTAGAGGGATATGGATGAGATTAGATAAGGTGCATGAGGAGCTCTTCTTGGAATAAGGATATCGAGGGGGCCCAGGGATGGGGTTAATATTACCTGATGAGAGGAGTAGTAGAGAGCGGGGTAAGGTTGAGACAGTATGGTGGAAGCGAGGGTGGGGTTGTCTTAACGAGAGAGGGGTTGGTTGAATGAGGGGGAGGGGGAGATGTAGCTCAAGGGCTGATGCTAGGTTGGAAAATAGAATGGAGGGAGTGGTGAGGAAGCTAGAGGGAGAGTAGGGGGAGAGGAATGAGGGTGTTGGTAGGAGGGGAGACAATTGGAGTATGAGGAAGAGAAGGGTAATGTAATGTGGGGCCATAGTAGAGGAGTAGAGGGAGTAAAGCAGTGTAAGTTATCTTGCAGGTGATGAGATGGCTTTGGATTTTAAGCAATGTGCAGTATAGGTTGGGTTACAGATGGGGACTACACGCTAAGCACTCAGGGTTGGGGTAAGAGTAAGGTAAGATAATGGTAGTGGCTGGTGCAGCAAGGTTTAGTGGAAGTAATGGGTAGACAGCACAGTGCAGGTAATGGGTAGTCAGTTCGGAGCTAGCAATGGGTAACCAGATCAGCAGCGGGTAGTCAGTTCAGTGCAAGCAGCAGGTAGTCATTTCAGTGCAAGCAGAGGGTGACTAGTTCAGTGCAATGTAGGATTAGCTGCAGTACAGGGGAGAGGTAATGAGGGAGCGATGGGTAGCTGTGGAGTCAAATGGCTGTGGGTAGCACTAGGAGAGGGGTGCTTACCTCATAAGGAAGTTGGTTAGGGTCAGGCGGCAAGGTGTAGAGGAGCAGCACGCTAAGGCGCCTTGCCAAAGGGCCCTCTGGCAAGGCCCTCCAGCACAGGCGTGCCCGATGGCGCCTCCTCTTTAAGGCAGCAGGGCCTGAATGGTGACCGGCCTTCCGGCATGGTGGAGGAGCACCGATGCACTGAATGCACAAATGCCCTTGGATAAGGCGCAAGGCTGAGAATACTGGCAGATCCTGGACTGGGCTAGTAGGATTCCAGGAAAGGAAATTAATGGTAAGTAAAATTTCCCTTTCTGGATTTTCCTGCTAGACCAGTCCAGACTAATGGGAAGTGCCAAAGCTATGCCACCACAGGGCAAAAGAAGCCACAGCTGAAAGCACCTTTGAGCCAAAACATGCTGCAGCTGTAAGCTTGGACATCCAAAAGGTAATGCCGTGCAAAGGTAGACAAAGAGGACTATGACGCCACCCTACAAATGTCTAGAGGGGACACATAGGATAACTTAACGTATGACGCCGCTTAGGCCCAGGTGGAGTGGGCCTTAAGTCTTCAGGAACAGGCTTGCCTCACAACAAATTTGCTGCAGCGATGGCTTCCTTGATCCAGTGGCCAAGCATAGCCTTCGAAACATCCTGGCCCTTACGAGGCCCAGCAAAGAGAACAAAGATGATCCAAAGACGACACGGATTCATCACCTCCAGGTAATGCAATAAGCCCCCAGCAGACATCGAGTGTAGGCCTTTATCGCTCCAAGTGTGCTGTTCTGGAGTAAAGGCCAGTAGAAAAATAACCTGATTGATACAAAAAGGAGAGAACACCTCTGGCAAGAAGGAAGGCACCCGACGCAAGGAAACCCCCTCAGATGAAAACAAATAGAAGGGATCTCGACAGGAGAGCGCCTGTAACTCCATGATCTGCTGCACTGAAGTAATGGCCACCAAAAGATGGTCTGTAAGGATAGATCTTTAAGCGCTATCCCTTTAAGGGGTTCAAAAGGGGAATGCCATCAGTGCCCAAAGAACAAGCATCAAATCCCAAGCAGGAATAACTGTGTGGACTGGAGGACACAATGATTTAAAAAAAAAAAAAAAAAAAAAACCCACAACTAATTGTACATGATAAAATCCACCAAGCTCAATTAGACATTCACATGGAAGTGAAACAATACGAAAGGGCACACTTACAGTATGTGGGATAAAATCGCGTTATAGACAATAAAACAATGTGCAGAGCCTGCAATGAGTACACAATCAGATACGAGTCAGTCTATGGAAACAGATTCGGAGGAGAAATAGTACTGGGGGTGGGGGTAATCCTCTAAGATAAATGCCTCAAGTGAGGGATTATAACACGGAGGGAAGGGCTTGATTAAAAAAAAATCAATGAAAAGCTGAACAATTAGAGGATCAGAGGACATGAAGCGCAGAACCCCACAAGGAACTTCTACTGCAAATAAATTGCTTGTTTTAACAATTTTTGGTATAATTTAAAAGGTAGAATAAATAAATTTACCTTAATAGAAGAATCGTGGTATCGCAGGAATATATAATTAAATGCTAAGCAGTCAACCTTCTGCCATTATAGAACAGCTTTGAAAAACGGCAGGAGTACCGAGCCTGCACTTTAAAGTAAATTTTGGCGCCATTGGGAGTCATGGAAACCAGTAAACATCAGGACAAAAGAGCTAACTGGAAAGGAATAATCAATATGGTATTACAGCGGTCATAATTAAAAACCAAGATGATGTCTAACTGAATGTGAAGGGCTGATCAGACTCACTTTAGAGAGATATAATAAAAATATTTAAAAATATACCTTGATCCATAAAGCACAGAACAGGAGCATCGGGTCCCATAAAACCAGCCTCAAATATGTTCTACAAGCTTAAAAAGAAATCAAATAAAACATATTGTAAATAAAACATTTTACAGAAAAGTCAAGAGAAAAAGCATAGTTACTCACCTGTAACAGATGTTCTCCAAGGACAGCAGAAATCAGTCCTCACATGTGGGTGACATCGGGGCCAATGGAGCCCGCTTGAAGCATTTCCCCAGCTTTCAAAGAAAGCCTTTGAGACATTCTACCACGCATGCATGGTCCCCTTCCCGCCCAAGGGTGCCATTTTGCAGTAAAAACTAAAACAAGGTAGGTAGACAACTCCCAGGGGAGGAGGGAGGGTTGTGAGGACTGATTCCTGTTGTCCCTGGAGAACACCCGTGACAGGTGAGTAACTATGCTTTCTCCAGGAACAAGCAGGAAGTCAGTCCTCACATATGGGACTCCCTAGCTCCAGGCTGCCAAGGACCGAACCACGACAGCACCAACGGCGACCAATCGGTTAGCCGGGAGTTGCAGAAGGCAAGTCCCCATTGAGAGACTCTGCATGACCCAAGCATCCAGCATCACCATTGCTCCGGTAGCCTGAACACAGTAGGGTCGGAGGGCAGGAGTTACCTATACACCAAGAATGCTTCAGATTACTGCCTGGCCAAAGACACAGTCCCTGCGGGACTCACTCTCGAGGCAGTAGTGAGCTGTGAATGTATGCACTGAAGACCATGTGGCAGTTTTACAAATTTCTTTTACCGGCACAGAGCGTAGGTTGGCCACCAATGTGGCCATAGCCCTCACACAATGAGCAGTGATCCGGTGTCCTAGGGAGAGGCCAGCTCGCTCATAAGAGATGGCAATACAGTCCGCCACCCAAGTGGACAGGGTTTGCTTGGTCACAGGTAGCCCCAGCCTACTGGGGTCATAAGAGACAGAGTTGAGGAGCTTTGTGGTGGCCTGGGTCCTCTGTAGATAGGACAGGGCCCTCTTAGAATCCAACGTATGCAGAACCGACTCTGCCTTACCGGCATGAGGTTGTGGGAAGAAGGTGGGGAAGACCACCTCCTGATTGAGGAGGAAAGCTGACACCACCTTCAGGAGGAACTTGGGGTACGTACAAAGCACAACCCTGTTTGTATAGAACCTGGTATGAGGTGGATCCGCCACCAAGGCCTGTAGCTTGCTCACTCTCCGGGTGGATGTCAAGGCCACCTTTCAGGAAAGATACCTCAGATGGCAAGTGGCTAAGGGCTCAAATGGCGGTCTGGTGAGCTGTGAAAGCACCATATTGAGATTCCTCTCTGGTGAAGGTGGGCGGAGGGAGGGCTTCAATAGAAGGTGGCCTCTGAGGAACCTGGAGACCAGGGGCTGGCTGGAGAGGGGCCTCCCCTCCACAGGGTGGTGATTAGCTGCTATGGCACCCTGACTGAATTAGATTTCAACCCTGAGCAGGAAAGATGCAGCAGGTACTGCAGAATGAGCTGCAGATAGCAGGAGAAGGGATTCTCATTCCACTCTGCACAACATAGAGAGAATCACCTACACTTGAAGGCATGTGCCCTCCTGGTGGAGCGTTTCCGGGAGGCCAGTAGGATCTCTTGCACTTCGTCTGTGAGACTGAAGGGGGCCAGTGCTATCCTTTCAGCATCCATGCAGTTAACATCACGGATGCCAAGCTGGGGTGGAGAAGGGAGCTCCCCCTCCTGTGAAAGAAGATCCAGCTGATGGCCTAGTGCCACCAGGGGTGACACTGAAAGGGAGAGTAGCAGGGGGAACCAGGGCTGCCTGGGCCACCTGGGAGCAACCAGGATTACTGCGGCATGGTCACTCTGGATCTTGAGAAGGCAACTGGCTATTAGAGGGGTCAGTGGGAATGCATAAAGCAGGCCCCTCGACCATGAGACGAGGAAGGAATCCGCTACCACCCTGCTGTGGTGTGGCTGAGGGGAGCAGAATCTGGCCAGCTGTATATTGTCCGGGGAAGCGAACAGATCCAGCCAGGGTCCGCCCCAGAGAGATGCCACTCATGTGGGTGAAGGATCCTGCTGAGCCTGTCCGTCAGGAGGTGGCCTGGCACGTACACCGCTCTCAGGAGCATGCTGTTGCATACTACGAAGGAGTGGAGGGCTACCGCCTCCTGACATAGTAGACCATGCCTCCCTGCTTGTTCACATAGAACATGGCAACCTGATTGTCCATCTGTATGAGGACCAAGAGGTTGCTCTGGAGGTAGCAGAAGGCCTGTAGGGCCAGGAAGATGGCCCTGAGTTCGAGGAGGTTGATTTGTAACAGACTCGTCTGGGGACCAGTTGCCCCGAGTGCAATGGCCCTCGCAATGTGCATCACAGCCCGCCAAGGTGGTGTCTGTTGTCAGGACCTTTTGTGGTGCTGGTGTTTGGAAAGGCATCCCCGTCCTGAGATGTTGAGGGGACTGCCACCAGTTGAGGGAGGCCGCCAGTTGGTGGGTGACCCTCACCCTGTCTCAGCTTGCCTGTGACTTGTGTCCATTGGGATCTGAGGCACCACTGGGCTGCTCGCATGTGCAAACGAGCCAAGGGTGTGACATGAACCATTGAGGACATGCAGCCTAACAAGCGAAGAAGCAGACGGGCTGGCACCAACCTGCAGCTTTGAACCTTCTCTGCTAACTGCATCAGGCGACGGGTCCTCTCTATCGGGAGGAAGGCCTTGACCTGCAGAGTGTCCAGCTGGGCTCCTATGAACTCCAGGTCTTGAACCGGGAAGAGGCGGGACTTGGGGTAGTTGATGATGAATCCCAACTTCTGCAGGGTGTGAATTGTAAGCCTTGTGGCTTGGCTGGCCTCGAGGGCCGTGCTGCCCCTGATGAGCCAGTCGTTCAGGCAGGGGAAGACGTGGGCCCCGTGGAGGCGCACATGGGTGGCCGCGACTGCCAAGCACTTCATAAAGACCCTTGGAGAGGCAGCGAGGTCAAAAGGCAGTACTCTGTACTGGTAGTGTTACCCCCCCCCCCACCACAAATATCAGGTACCATCTGTGGGAGGGATGGACCAGGATGTGAGTGTACGTGTCCTTGAGGTCCAAGGAGCAGAGCCAGTCTCCCTGGTGGAGGTAGAGCAGAAGTGTCCCAAGGGAGAGCATCTTGAAATTCTCCCTCACCAGGAACTTGTTCAAGTTGCACAGGTCTGGGATGGGCCGGAGACACCCTGTTCTTTTTGGGACAAGGAAATACCTCGAGTAGAACCCCTTTCTCCAGAGGTGCTGAGGTATAGGCTCCACTGCCCTGTCCGAGTAAGCCTGCGAGTTCTGTGGATGAGCAAGGCCTGGTGGAGGAGAGGCCGTGATGGTTCTCCTGGGAAGAACTCTGGAGGGTTTTGCTAAAGATGTAGGTGGTAATCCTTCCTCACCACAAGCAGGACCCACTTGTCTGTGGTGATGCTGAACCAGTTGTGAGCAAATGAGGCCAGCCGACTCCCTGTGGGCTGAGGCAGGACTCTTGGGGGAGGAGAGGCCCTTCCCAGGGAGTCAAAAGCTTCCCCCCAGTTCAGTGGGGGCTGGTGTTTGAGGCTTGGGGGCCTTGTGCTTCCGAGGCCATGCCCCTGGCTTTTAGGCTGTAAGACCTGGTGCTGCTGCTGCCCTGAGTAAGGCTGGTAGGGCCCAGCCTGGTGATAGCCCTTTTACCCCCCGAGAATTTTTTCTTGGGGAGGGTCAAGCTCTTCCTGGACATTCTTTGCTGGGTCACTACCTCAGCCTTGATTTCAGCTGCCTTGTCAGACATCGGCTTCCCGAACAAGTTCTCACCATTGCAGGGGACATCCAGCAGCGTTTCTTGCACCCACTGCTGAAAGTCCAAGGTTTGTGACCATGCCGGGCACCGATGCCGGCAGCTGCCACCCCGGCCACAGGTTCGAACGTGTTGAGGGCGGCCCTAGAGAGGAATTTGAGAACCCCGAGAGCTCCTGGATAAGGCCTTTTAGGTACAATCCCATGTACAGTTCATATGCCTGAATCCGGCACCCGAGCATGGTGCCCTGATAACACTTGTGGCCCAGGGTGTCGAGGGCCCGGGCCTCCCTGCTGGTGGGAACCAAGAGTAGGTTTTTTGGCTCTTCAGTTTCTGCATCAAGGACTCCACTATGTTGTTGGGGAGTTGATGTTTATGGAACCTGGGGCCCTTCCAGACATAGTAGATAGCATCCAGGCACTGACTGACCACCGGCACCGAGGCTAGGGTCTCCCACATCCTGAGGAGTAGCCTCTCGAGAATGTGTGGAACTGGCACCATGAGAGTCTCCTTGGGAGGAGACTCATATTGCATGATCTAGAGTTCCTCGGTGTGCAGATCCTCCTTCAACTTCATCTGGACCGAAAGAGCCCGGGCCATGTCACGGATGAAGTCATGAAAGGCTTTGTTCTCAGGCGGGGAGTGGCGCCGAGGCTCTGGGTGAGAGGGTTCGTAAGGGACATCCCTGTGCCGGGAGTTCTCTGGAGAGGCCTCATCCTCAGTTTCCCATTCGGATCCTGAGGGTGTTGAAGAATCTGCCTTGGGGTAACCCCGAAGAACCAGGGCCCCCTGGAGGATCTGGAGTCAGACTCCCGAAACTCACCGGGGAGGACTGGATCTTACCCAAAGCCGATGGCTCTTGGTGCCCAGCTCGACACATGGGGGACTCCCCCGAGGTCGGGGCCAATGATGCTGGCAAACCAGACATCAACACCTGCTGCAAGGCCAGGACAGAAACACAGAAAAATAGCAGAAAGAGACCACATGGCCTATCTAGTCTGTCCTTTCATATCAACAACTACAACAGTCCCCTTTTTTCCTTTAGAGATCCTGTGTTTGTTCCAAGCTTATTTGAATTCAGATACCGTCCTCATCTCTACCACCTCCACTGGGAGACTATTCCACAGACCCACCACTCTTTCCGTAAAGAAATATTTCCGCATATCACTCCTGAATCTATCTCCTTTCACCCTCATCCCATGTCCCCCCTCATAGCAGAACTTGCTTTCAATCGAAAGAGGCTCTCCCTCTGTGCACTTATGGAGGATGGAGGAGATGCTCTGCTCCACGGCCACCATTTGGGACTCAAGGCCCGATGGCTATGCAGCTCTTGACGTGGACACAGAAGGCCTTGGATCAGACGCCAGCACTCCGGAAAGTGCATCCTCGAGGACTACGGTTTCACGGGTCCTGGAGCAGTCTCTGCCGATCAAGGACTCCTATCTCAAGACTTTGAGGGCACTGCTCAGAGTCGCCCGAGTCCCACCGTGGGTCTTTGCCAGGTTTCATCAGAGGCACCTCAGCAAGCTTTGGTACCTTTTTCTCTTTGGAGGGTCTGGGGCTGTGCCGGAGGAGCTGCCGCTGTGGGACTCCGAAGACGCCCAGACCTCAAGAGAAGTATCAGCTTTGGGGTTCAGCGATGGGGGAAGCTGGGTCAGAGTCAGATCTCAGGAACAGCTTCTCCTGCAACTCCAACCGCTTTGTGTTTGTTTTGGGGATCATGGCCTGGCAACGGTCACCGGTGCAGCTGTCATGGTCCATGCCCACGCAGTGAAGACAGCAGTCATAGGTATCGAAAACTGAAATAGTCTGACTGCAGCAGTCGCATCTCTTGAACCCACTGGGAATCATGGTGGGAGAACACCCAGTCGAGGTTGATGACCCCCGGGTGAAAAATAGCATGAAAGATGGTCGAGGAGGAACCTCGAGGAAAACAAGGAAAGAAGAGCCAAGGACGGCACCAAAGGTGCCGGCTCGAGGAGGGAAAGGAAACGGTTCGCAAACCGGAGATTTGAAGGATTTTAAGAACTTTTTCCAGGAAAGTGTAGAGGACTAAGTCCGTTGGGCTCCGGAAAATAGGAGACTGAACAAGATGGCACCCCCTTGGGCGGGAAGGGGACCACGCATGCATGGCAGCATTCCCAAAGGCTTTCTTTGAAAGCCGGGGAAATGTTCTGCAGGGAGCTGTCAGCGCCAACATCACCCATATGTGAAGACTGATTCCTGCTTGTTACTGGAGAAAAAAAGGTATTTATAATTAAGGTAAGATGTCCTCGATAAAAGTATGTACCCTCAATGTTAGAGGCTTGAATTCACCAACAAAGCATAGTTTACTATCTAAAGAACTGGCTAGAATTAAGGCCCAAATTGCATATATTCAGGGAACACGTCTACTCCCCAGAGATGAATAGAGGGTACAAGCCAGCAATTATAGTTGGTGATTCGATCATTAGGCATGTAGTTGGTTGGCTGGTGGACGTGAGGACCGTCTGGTAACATGCCTACCTGATGTGAAGGTAGTGGACCTCACACACCACCTAGACAAGGTTTTAGATAGTGCTGGGGAGGAGTCTGCTGTCTTGGTACATGTTGGCACCAATGACATAGGAAAGTGTGGGAGGGAGGTTCTGAGGCCAAATTTAGGCTTTTAGGTAGGAAGCTGAAATCCAGAACTTCCAAGGTAGCATTCTTGGAAATGCTTCCTTTTCCATCCACAGGACCCAAGAGGCAGGCACAGCTCCAGCGTTTCATTGCGTGGATCAGATGGCGGCGCAAAGAGGGTTTTGGATTTGTTAGGAACTGGGCAACATTCTGGGGAAGAGAGAGGCTCCACCTTAAATGGAATGGAACCAGGCTGCTGGCATTAAACTTTAAAAAGGAGGGTAGGTAGAGCCAGGAGTGAGCCAAGATGGCCGCATGAGAAACCCGTTCTCTATAATCCTAAAAGAATTTGAGCCTCCGGCCGATCAGATGTCTAGAGTTACTGGTTTTCTTAGCTAATTACATGACAACAATTAAGCCCGCCTGGTTAGAATACTCGGTGCAGCAAGCCGCAGGTTCAAAGAGGCTCAAATCTGACCCTCCATTTCCACATAAAATGGTGCCAACGCAAGAAGGCAGCGGAGACATAAGAACTGCTGAAAGAAATATGGGCAGTGAAAGACATGGTCACTGCAAATGGAGAAGCAGTCGTAGCAGTGCATGCAGAAGTGGCGAAACTCAACACCAAATTGGAGGCTCTTACCATCCTGATGGATAACGCCAAAGTCTGGCTAGCGGCCCACTCTGAACAGCTGCAACATGCAGAGAGAACAGGTAAATGTGTCTCAACTAGAACGCTTAATGGAAGATCTCAACAACCATTCCCGCCGAAACAATATCAGGATCATAGGTCTTCCTGAGGGAGCTGAAGGGAAAGAACCAGTACGTTTTCTTGAGGACTTGCTTCCTAAAATGCTACAATTCATTCCTGAAACAGCTTTAGAAACCGAAAGGGCACATCGTATTCTAACACTATCAGCTGCTAAAAGGCAAACTCCTAGACTTTGTGGGTTTTGAGATATCAACATGCTCAGCAAATACTCCAGATGGCTAAAATTAAAGCTCCGATACAATATGAAGGGCACAAAATTTCCTTCTATCTGGATTTTCACAAAGCAACAGTGGAGTGCTGAAGACAGCTGCTAGCCTTTAGACCACAGCTACAAAAACAAGCAAGGATGGCCTGTTTTTTCCAGCTCAACTAAGGATCACTTTTCATAACAGATGCAAATGCAGACATTTGAAGACCCGGCACAACTCTCTGCCTACTTGGACAACCTTGGAGAGGCAGATATGCAATAGAGCCAAGCGTTTACCTTGGGCTGAGAAAGACAACAACCAAAGACTGGTCGAAGCAATCAATATAGGTACTGAGAAACCGGACTGCCTACGGGAAAGAAGTCCTTGCTTCAGATTTCTCTGAACTGAATGGGAAATGGAGACAAGAACTGTAGTACTCTGGTTTAAGGTTTTTATATGTAATAGGTAGTCTAAGTTACAGCTACATTAGAAACACCATTGAGTAGTAAATATTTAAATGATATTGGTTACAGTGCTAGATTTAAGTCAGTCTAACCATAACCTGGGAAGGGAGAGGAAATAGTAATATAAGCAATATATACTTTAAAGGCTGGCTCCAGAAGAAGATACGGGGGGGAGATCGGATAGCAAAATGGGTAAGAATAGGTTTCTCTATAGGCTAGGCTACATGATAGATCACCTTGTATCTGTAGTTCTGTTATTAGTTCAATATTATCCTTCTCACATTCGATGATAGTCAGGCCATTATATATTGGTAAGAGCAGTCCTGACCATGTTCTTTAAATAAGGTCTCTCCCATTGCTAGGTTTTATCCTAAAGATAACAAATATGAAGAAGAGAGAACCCTATAAAGTTGGCCATGTAGAAGTTTCCCACCCCAAGCTGCAAAGATGATTCCCTATAAACTGCTTTCACTAAATGTGAAAGAAATTAATAACCCAATCAAGCGAAAGAAATTTGTATTATACTGTCATAGTAACATAGTAAATGACAGCAGATAAAGACCAGTATGGTCCATCTAGTCTGCCCAGTAAGATGGCAAGAGTAGGTGCACCTGCTGCTCTATGCAGGCCACCCCTCCCCATGTCTGTTTTAGGGGTGAACCCACTGCTCCATGTAGTCTTGTAGTTGAAGGACTAGAAAAGGGGACTGTTACTTCTGCAGAGAGATCTGCAATTGTGAGTATATACTTCTGGGAATTTTCTGAAAGGAATTTTTTCTATCAAAGCTAATTAATCTGTGAACCCACTATTTTTTGTTAAATCAGTCAGGGCCTAGTAGCAGCAGTTTAAGTTTAAATTTAAAACACAGAAGAGAGCTTTCTGGTTAAATTTAGAACCCAGCAGAGAGCTTGTAGTTTAAATTTCATAATAAGTTAGAGCCTAGCAGCAGCAAAGAGCTATAATGTAAATCAAAGCAGAATATAGCTTACCTCAGCAGCACAGGACAGGGTACTGTGTAGCAGCCCTCTTTTAATAAGT
The DNA here is from genome assembly GCA_033557465.1 of Ichthyophis bannanicus. Classification (NCBI taxonomy): domain Eukaryota; kingdom Metazoa; phylum Chordata; class Amphibia; order Gymnophiona; family Ichthyophiidae; genus Ichthyophis; species Ichthyophis bannanicus. The sequence continues at coordinate 617,955,077 of CM066031.1, read as the reverse complement.
GTTTGATTTAATTAGTGGAGGAGGGATAGTAAGGAAATCCACAATACTACCTTTTAACTTTCGAAAGGGAGACTATGATAAAATGAAGAAAACAGTTAAGAAAAAACTAAAAGGAGCAGTTGCAAAGGTTAAAGACTTATATCAAGCTTGGGTGTTGTTGAAAAATACTATCTTGGAAGCCCAAGCCAGCTTTATTCCATGCTTTAAGAAAAGTGGAAGGAAATCAAAAAAACTGCCAGCATGGTTTAAAGGTGAGGTCAGAGAGGCTGTTGCCAAAAAAAAAGCATCTTTCAGGAAATGGAAAAAAGAGCCAAACGACGAACCTGGAAACAGCACAAGCACTGGCAAGTCAAATGCAAGGCACTGATAAAGCAGGCAAAGGGAGAATTTGAGAAGAAGCTTGCTGCGGAAGCAAAAACGCAAAATAAAGATTTTTTCAAGTACATTTGTAGCAAAAAACCTGTTAGAGAGTCAGTTGGTCCATTAGATGATAGAGGAGTTAAAGGGGCACTAAGAGGCGACTAGGCGATAGCGGAGAGACCGAATGAATTCTTTGCTTCGGTCTTTACTGAGGAAGATGTAGGGATGTTACCCATGACTGAAGTGGTATTTAAAGGTGCGGAAGAATTGAAGGAAATATCAATACATCGGGAAGATGTATTACAACTATTAGATAAACTGAAGAGTAGCAAATCACCTGGGCCGGATGGTATACATCCAAGGGTGTTGAAAGAACTGAAATATGAGATTGCAGACCTGCTATTAGTAATCTGTGAACTATCATTAAAATCATCTCTAATACCTGAAGATTGGAGGATCGCCAATGTAACACCAAGTTTTAAAAAGGGTTCCAGGGTTGATCTGGGAAACTACTGACCGGTGAGCCTGACATCAGTACCAGCAAAAATGGTAGAAACCATCATAAAGAATAAAATCACTCAACATTTAGATAGTCATGGCCTAATGGGAGACAGCCAACATGGCTTTAGACAAGGAAGATCTTGTCTTACTAATCTATTATGTTTTTTTGAAGGTGTGAACAAACAGGTGGACAAAGGTGAGTCGGTTGATATAGTGTATCTGGACTTTCAAAAAGCCTTGACAAGGTCCCTCATCAGAAACCTTTGGCAAAACTAAAGAGTCATGGGATAGGAGGCAGTGTACTACTGTGGATCAGGAACTGGTTAAAAGATAGAAAGCAGAGGGTTGGGCTAAATGGCCAATTTTCCCAATGGAGAAAGGTGAATAGTGGTGTTCCAGGGATCTGTGCTGGGTCCACTGCTTTTTGACATATTCATAAATGACCTGTAAAGTGGAACAACGAATGAGGTTATCAAATTTGCAGATGACACAAAACTCTTTAAAGTTGTTAAAACCCAAGAAGATTGTGGAAAATTGCAAGAGGATCTTGATAAATTGGAAGACTGGGCATCAAAATGGCAGATGAAATTTAATGTGGACAAGTGCACCTAGGGAAGAACAACCCAAACTATGGTTACACGATGCAAGGTTCCACTTTAGGAACCACCACCCAGGAAAAAGATTTAGGCGCCATTGTGGATAACATGTTAAAACCCTCGGCCCAGTGTGCAGCGGCGGCCAAGAGAGCAAATAGAATGCTAGGTATTATAAGGAAAGGAATGGAAAATAAAACAAAAGATATTATAATGCCTCTATACCGTTCCATGGTGAGACCGCACCTTGAATATTGTGTGCAATTCTGGTCGCCGTATCTTAAAAAGGATATAGCGTTATTAGAAAAGGTTCAGAGAAGAGCCACCAAAATGGTAAAGGGGATGGAAGGATACTCCTATGAAGAAAGGCTAAAAAGGTTAGGGCTCTTTAACCTGGAAAAGAGACGGCTGAGGGGAGATATGATAGAAGTCTATAAATTAATGAACGGAGTGGAACGGGTAAACGTAGATCGATTGTTTACGTTATCAGAATATAGAAAGACTAGGGGACATGCAATGAAGCTACAGGGTAAACTATTTAAGACTAATAAAAGAATATTTTTTTCACTCAACGTGTAATCAAACTCTGGAATTTGTTACTGGAGGATGTAGTAAAGGCTGTTAGTGTAGCTGGGTTTAAAAAAAGGTTTGGACAAGTTCCTGGAGGAAAGGTCCATAAACCATTATTAAGAAGGGACCCAGGATATCAATGTTTGACCAAGTACAAGCATTGTGGAACCTGTCTCTTTTGGGGAAACTGCTAGGTACGTATGACCTAGATTGGCCACTGCTGGAAACAGGATACTGGGCTTGATGGACCTTGGTCTGACCCAGTATGGCATATCTTATGTAGGACACCCCTGTATGTTGAGAAATTAATCCTGTTACAGTAAAGAGATCCACTGTCTGTCCCATGCCATTTTGAATTCTGTCACTGTATTTGCCCCCAACACATCCATCAGGAGGGCAATTCCAAGCATCCACCACCCTTTCAGTGAAAAAGTATTTTCTGACATTGCCTTTCAATTTACCCCCGTACAGCTTGTTTGTTCATTATTTCTCTTTAAGTATTTAAAGGTCTGAATTATATCTCCCCTGTCCCTCCTCTCCTCCAGTGTGTACATATTTAGGTCTTCAAGTCTCTTCTCATAAGGCTTCTGATGCAGGCTCCAAATCACTTTGGTGACCTTCCTCTGAACAGTTTCCAGTCTTTTTATATCCTTTGCAAGATATGGTCTCCAAAACTGAACACAGTATTCCAAGTGAGGTCTCACCAGTGACTTATACGGTGGCATTAGTACCTCTTCCTTTCTGCTGGTAATTCCTCTTTGTATGCAACCCAACATCCTCCTGGTTTTGCCACTGCCTTGTTGCACTGTTTTGCCATCTTGAGATCCACAGAAATAATCACACCAAGGTCCTTCTCCTGGTCCGTGCACACCAACCTCTCGCCCCCTAATGCGTACATTTCCCCCGGATTTCTGCTTCCCAAGTGCATGACACTGCACTTCTTTGCATTAAATCTTAACTGCCAAGCATTAGACCAGGGGTGGGCAATTCCAGTCCTGGAGGGCCACAGACCAGTCGGGTTTTCATGATGCCCCTAATGAATATTCATAGACCTATTTCCATACAATGGAAGGCAGTGGATGCAAATAGATCTCATGAATATTCATTAGGGGCATCATGAAAACCTGACTGGTCTGCAGCCCCCGGGACCGGAATTGCCCACCCCTGCATTAGACCATTCTTCCAGCTTTTGTAGATCTTTCATGTTATCCACTCCCTTAGGGGAGTCTACTCTGTCAGAAAGAATCAGCTGATATAATATACCTACAAGAGACACACCTCAATTTAACAGAGATGCGGAAACTGAGTTTGGGGCATTTAATGCTGGCTGCATGTTCTCCAGCTTTGGGGAAAAAGAATGGGGTTGCCATCCTGATACGGAAAAGTTGTTCCACTACTGTTTTAATGTGATTTAATGTGAAGAAGTGCAGTGTCATGCACTTGGGAGGCAGAAATCCAAGGGAATTGTATGCAATAGGGGGGCAAGAGTTTGGTGTGCACGGACCAGGAGAAGGACCTCGGAGTGATTGTTTCTGAGGATCTCAAGATGGCAACAGTGTGACAAAACGGTGGCAAAAGCCAGAAGGATGCTGGGTTGCATACAGAGAGGAATTACCAGCAGAAAGGAAGAGGTATTAATGCCATTGTACAAGTTGCTGGTGAGGCCTCACTTGGAATATGATGTTCAGTTTTGGAGACCATATCTCAAAGTATATAAAGAGACTGGAAATGGTTCAGAGGAAGGCGACCAAAATGATTTGGAGCCTGCGTCAGAAGATATATGAGAAGAGACTTGAAGACCTAAATATGTATACTCTGGAGGAGAAGAGGGACAGGGAAGATATGATTCAGGCCTTTAAATACTTAGAGTATTAATGAACAAACAAACCTCTTCCAAAGAGGGGGAGGCTGTAAAACTAGAGGGCATAACGTGAAGCTGCAAGAGGATAAATTGAAAAGCAATGTCAGGAAATACTTTTTCAGTGAAAGAGTGGTGGAATGCTTGAAATGCCCTCCCAATGGAAGTGGTGAGGGCAAATACAGTGACAGAATTCAAAATGGCATGGGACAGACAGATGATCCTTTTATAGCAACAGGATAAAATCAAAGTAAACATAACTATCTTATATCTCAACAAATAGGGATGACCTACACAGAGCGTTGGGTACACCTCTAAACAAAGGCATTGGGAGAGGTGACCTGCATGAAGCGGCAGGTGCACCTACTCTTGCCACCTTGCTGGGCAGACTAGATGGACCATACTGGTCTTTATCATCCGTCATATACTATGTTACTATTTTACATTTGGGTGACGGTGATGCCGATGGAGCCCCCACGAAGCATCTCCCCAGCTTTCAAAGAAAGCCTTTGGGAGATACACCATGCATGTGTGGTCCCCTTCTCACCCAAGGCTGCCATCTTGCCTCAGTCTCCTGTTTTCCATTGAGCCCTCCAGACATCTGTCCAGTTTCCCCCCAGAAAAAAAAGTGTGCATTTTTTATGCATTTCTGTCCGGTTTGCGTACCAGTTCCTTCCTGCCCCTGAGACAGCTCGCCTCGGCATCGCTCTTCAGGTTCATTCCTTGTTTTTCCCCTTTTTATCTCGATGTGTCCCTCTACTGGCATTCGTGCCCTTTGACCAAAGGCCCTGCGACCCTTGCTGGGTGGCAGGGACCCCTTTTTTCCAATGGCTTCTTGAGGCTTCAAGAAGTGCAATCGATGCAGCAAAATGATGTCTCTCACCGAGCCGCATGACTGCTGCCTCCGGTGCCTCGGCCCAGAACACAACGACTCGGACTGTGAACTTTGCAGAACCATGACCTCAAAGGCCCTAAAGAGCCATCACCAGCAGCAGGAAAAACTCTTCCAAAAGTCCGACTCTGCGCAGGCATCTCCAGCAACACCATGCTCCAGGGCCCTCTCTGGTACCTCGTGTCCCGCAAAGCTCGAGCCTCCTCGGAGTCATGTGGCCACGGTTCCTCAGAGGAAATCCCTGGAGGTGGAGGATGCAAGGATGGGTCCAGGAAGAAAGAGAAATTCCACTCCAGGCCCTGTAGTCCCCGGTGTCAGAGCGGGAGAGACCTCACAAGTTGCCCCGCAAGGAGTCATCAGCACCCACCAACCGGTCTCAAACACCTGAGGCTATCCTTGTAGCAGACTCCCCCTCGACCATACTACTGCCAGGCCCAAAATTCCTGGTGCCTGCGTCGAAAGCTGCGGAGCCAACTGGCATGGAGACCAGGATGGCGGCCTTAGAGGGCAGTATCTCTGCTCTCATGGCCATGCAGTGGGTGTTTTTATCCAGTTCATCTGCCCTGACGAGATCCTCGACATCGAGGGCTTCCCCAGATGTCAAGCCGATCCTCAAGCGCCACCTGCCTCAAGAGAACCAACAGCTCCAGACAAGGTCCCAGTCCTCAGGACACCAGTCCTCTGACGACCGCCCACAGCTTGGACCACAGATCTTCCAGAGGTCGCAGACTATCCAGCATGGATATAGACCATGGTGATTACAGAGCCTCAGACTCATACATGGACTACGAGACCTGCCTTCGGATCAATCTCCTCCGGTGTCCCGACGCCATTTCCCACCTGAGGATGTCGCCTTCCTTGACTGTGCGAGATATGGCTAAGGCACTCACCATCAAGAGACAGAGGCTAAGGAAGACCCGCGGAGGAAATGGAGTACTCCAGTACGAGGCCCCCCTAAGGTAACCCTTACAGTACTAGTGCCTCCGATCCTCGAGTGCTGCCTCCTCCACATGTGGGAAACATCGGCATCTGAGCCCATTGTCAGAAGGTGACTCAACTCCATGTACTGAATACGCAAAACCCTGGGTTCCAGAAAACCCAACTCCCCCACAACTCGATTGTCATTGAGTAAGCTATGCGCAGGCTCAAGAGCCAAAAAACTCATTCCTCTGCCAACCAGCAGGGAGGCCCATGCCCTCGCCCGGAAGGCCTTTCAGGGCTCGATATTGACTTGCCAGATCCAGTCCTACCAGCTCTATATCGGCATGTACCTCAAGGAGCTGTCGAGGGAGCTCTGTAGATTCTCCACAGGCCTTGACAGGGAACCCCTGCAGAGATTTAAGTCTCTGACCTCAGCGGTCAAAAAAGTGCTCGAAATTCTTGTCTCAAGCAGCCTATGACGGCTTTGAGTCTTTGGCCAGGGTGGCCGCAGTGGGCATCAGGGCATGACACCAAGCATGGCTGCAGTCGTCTGACCTCAAACAATGGGCTCAGGACAAACTTATTACTGTCCCTTGCATCGGAGAGAACCCCTTTGTGAAACTCATGGCAGACAAAACTGCAGAGATAGAGACCGAGTTCCTAACAAGAACCAGACTCTTGAAGAAGACCATGGTGCAGCCCCGTAAGGAGGCCCTGGGAAAGAAGCCATTCTTCCCGAGGAAGAGGGGGGGGGGGTTGGCAATACTTTGCAATTTCAGATCTTCCCGGCCCTTCAGCAAGGCCAACAGCACAAAGGATAGGGCATGGCCCCCTTAAACAAAAAAGACACCTAAGACCCAGGCACCAGCCTCGGCCCAGTCTGGAGGGAGCTTTTGACTTCTTGGGTGTGACTTGGAACACTGTTGCCATTCCTCCATCAGGGAGACTGGCTATGCTCCTTAGACCTAAAGGATGCCTACACACACTTTTTGATTCATCCCAGCCACAGAAAATACCTTCAGTTTGTGGTGGGGGAGAGCACTACCAATGCAGGGTATTCTCCTTCGGGCTGGCCTCCTCACCAAGGGTCATCACAAAGTGTCTAGCAGTGGTTGCAGCCCACCACCTCAATGGTGGCCTTCGTCTTTCCCTGCCTGGATGACTGGATCATAAAAAGGAGGCTCAGCGGCAGAGGCGCAACACTCCACAAGACGCATTATCAATGCCCTGCAGCACCTTGGGTTCGTCATCAATTACCTCAAGTCCCACCTCTCTCCTAGAATTCATAGGGGCTCGGCTAGACACCCTCCAGGCCAAGGCCTTCCTCCCTCAGGAAAGGTCACGTCTCAGGGAGCTAGCTGCAGAGGCACAATGCCGCCGGTCACTACCTGCCGGCCTCCACGGTGCACGTGATCCCATACATCCGACTTCACATGAGAGCAGCTCAGTGGTGCCTCTGCTCCTAATGGACGAAAGCCACAGGCAGGCTGCAGGACAGACTGCCAGCTGGCGGACTCCCCAGGTTGGTGGCAAATTCCCCGCCACCTTCAGACAGGGATGCCCTTTCAATCACCCATCCCCCCCAGAGGTTCCTTGCCATGGATGCCTCCTTGCTAAGCTGGGGAACGCATTGCGGGGACCTTCAGACTCTAGGCAGTTGGTCCCAGTCAGAATCCCAGATGCAAATCAACCTTCTGGAGTGCCGAGCGATATTTCTTCCCCTCCGAGCCTTCTGCCACTGGCTATAGCCCCAGTCTGTGCTGATCCAGACACTCAACCTCATCACAATGGTCTACGTGAACAAGCAAGGGGGCATGGGGTCGTACTCCCTTTGCCAGGAGGCGGTAGCTCTCTGCTCCTATGCGACTCAAAACAGGATGCTACTAAGAGCGATCTAACTCCCGGGCCAGGACAATGCCCTGGTGTACAGGCTGAGCAGAGTCCTCCAGCCACACAAGTTGTGCCTGGATCCCCCAGAGTGGCCTCCCTGATGTTTTGACTCTGGGGCACCCCTTAGTGGACCTGTTTGCCAGTCCAGACAATGCGCAGTTGCCCCAGTTCTACTCCCGTCAGCTGCACCCTTCCTGCGTGGCAGCAGACGCTTTCTTCATCCCATGGGTGGAAGGCCTCCTTTACGCTTTCCCATAGACACTGCTGGTCATCAAGATCCTCTTTGAGGTCCAGCACAATTCTGAGAGCCCCCCGGTGGCCCAGGCAACCCTGGTTCCCGCTGCACCTCTCCCTGGCAGGGACATCGCCGATTCCCCTGGACTGAACTTCAGGACTGTTCGCACAGAAGCAGGGCTCTCTCCTGCACCCCAACCTGGGGTCCCTGTCACTCACGGCTTGGCTGCTAAAAGGGTAGCTCTAGCCCCCTTCAACCTCCCACAGGAGGTGAAAGAGGTTCTGGCCTCTCGCAAAGCCTCCACGAGGAGGGTGTATGCCTTTAACTGGCATCGGTTCTCCATGTGGTGCACCGAAAGACGGGCAAACCCATTCTCATGCTTGGTACAGGTAGTACTCCAATACCTGCTTCACCTATCACAGTCGAGACTAAAGTTCAACTCAGTGAGAGTGCACATGAATACTATCACAGCGCACCACCATTCCATCAAGGGCAAATCCCTCTCGATTCAGCCTCTCGTCTCCTGGTTCCTCCAGGACCTAATGCTATCCAAAACCCCTGTCTGTTCACCAGTGGCAAAGTGGAATCTCAACGTGGTGCTCTTGCAGCTAAGCTGCCCTTTGAGCCCTTGGCCTTTCTTGGAAAGTAGTTTTCCTCATGGCACTCACGTCAGCTCGCAGTCAGAGAGCTCCAAGCTCTGATGGCAGAGCTCCCCCCCCCCCCCTACACGAGGTTCTACAGGAACAGGGTGGTGTTTTGCACATACCCAAAGTTTCTGCCGAAGGTGGTGTCCCAATTCCACCTCAGTCAGGAGGTGGTGCTTCCTACCTTCTTTCCCAGGCCTCATATAGTCACAGCAGAGACCATTCTCCATAGTTTGGATTGTAAAAAGGTCCTATCCTATTTACAACAGACCCAGGGCCACATCAAAGCATCTCAGCATTTTGTTTCCTATGACCCCAGCCAACTGGGGCTCCCAATGACTAAGAGAACTGTCTACTTGGATGGCGGACTGCATTGCCCTTGCCTATGAGCAGGCAGGGATCTCACTAGACCAGCAGATCACAGCTCACCGCATCAGTGCTATGGCGACTTCCATGGCTAATCTGCATTCCGTCCCCGTGATGGAAATCTTATGAGCCTCCATATGGTCTTCAGTCCATTCCTTTGCAGCTCACTGCTGCCTGGAGAGGGAGTCTTGACAGGACAGCACCTTCGACCAGGCCATACTCTGTAATCTTTTCAGGGTGTGGGCAACTCCTGCCCTCCGACCCTTCTGTGTTCAGGCTACCGGAGTGCTAGTTCCCCACCGGACACTTGGGTCTTGCAAGAGTCTCTCAGTAGGGACTCAACTGCTGCTGCTCACAGCTCACCCTTTGCAGGTCACTGGCTTTTTTTTTTTTTTACAGGTTCTCGGTAGCCTGTAGCTGGGGAATCCCATTTGTGAGGGCTGACTTCCTGCTTGTTCCTGGAGAAAGTGTAGTTACTCACCTGTAATAGGTGTTCTCTGGGGACAGCAAGAATCAGTCCTCACAACTGTCCCTTCTTCCCTTGGAGTTGCTTCTGTACCATATTTTAATTTTGCCGTCTTAGCTATGTCATTAGAATGAGGCAAGATGGCACTGACTGCCTGGCCAGAATGAACAGATGGATGATGAAATGTTAAGAGAAATCAGGAAAGCTAACAAAATTTACAACAGAGTAATAATGGGTGATTTCAATTACCCCAGTATTAACTGGTTCAATGTCACTGCAGGACATGCTTGGGAGGTAGTTTCTAGATGAAATAAATGACTGCTTCTTGGAGCAGCTGGTTCATGAACTGACAAGAGGGGAAGCTATTTTGGACCTAGTCCTTAGTGGTACACAGGATCTGGTGCAAGAGATAAGGGGTTTTGTGCCACTTGGCAATAGTGATAATAGCATGAGCGCATTTGTTTTAATAAATGAAAGAAAGACCGCAAGGAAATCCACAATACTATCTTTTAACTTTCAAAAGGAAGACTATGATAAAATGAGGAAAAAAAGAAAAAAAAAACTAAAAAGGAGCAGCTGCAAAGGTTAAAGATTTACATCAAGCGTGGGCACTGTTTAAAAGTACTATATTGGAAGCCCTGACCAGTCGTATTCCATGCTTTAAGAAAAGTGAAAGAAAGGCCAAAAAACTGCCAGCATAGTTTAAAGATGAGGTCAGAGAGGCGGTTGCCAAAAAAGCATTCTTTAGGAAATGGAAAAAAGGAGCCTAATGACAAACCCCAGAAACACAAGCATTGACAAGTTAGGTGCAAGGCATTTATAAGGCAGGCAAAGAGAAAGTTTGAAAAAAAAAGCAAAAACGCATAATAACCTTTTTCAAGTACATTTGTAGCAAACAAATCTGTGAGTTGGACCACTGAATGATAGAAAGGCAAGAGAGGCGCTAAGGGAGGACAAGGCCATAGAGAGACTGAATGAATTCTTTGCTTCGACCTTTACTGAAAATGTAGGGAAGTTACCTGTGCTTGAAATTGTATATAAAGGTGATGTAGTGGAAGAATTGAAAGAAATATTGATAAACCAGGAGGATGTATTACAAATTTAATAAAGAGTAGCAAATCACCTGGACCGGATGGTATACATCAGAGGGTGTTGAAAGAACTGAAATATGAGATTGCAGACCTACTATTAGTAATCTGTGAACTGTCGTCAAAATCATCTGTAGTACCTGAGGATTGGAGAATGGCCAATGTAATGCCAGTTTTTAAAAAGGGTTCCAGGGTGATCTGGGAAACTACAGATCAGTGAGCCTGATGTCAGTACCGGGCAAAATGGTAGAAACCATTATAAAGAATAAAATTACTGAACATGTAGATAGCCATGGTTTCATGGGAGAAAGCTAACATGGATTTAGCCAAGGAATGTCTTGTCTTAATAATCAATTATATTTTTTGAAGGTGTGAATAAACAGGCAGAACAAGGTGAGCCAGGTGGATTTTCAGAAAGTCTTTGACAAGGTCCCTCATGGGATTGGAGGCAGTGTAGTACTGTAGATCAGGAACTGGTTAAAAGATAGAAAGCAGAGAGTAGGGCTAAATGGCCAATTTTCTCAATGGAGAAAGGTGAATAGTGGAGTACCCTAGGGATGTGTGCTGGGCCCACAGCTTTCTAACATCTTCATAAATGACCTGGAAATAAGAATAAGTGAGATGATCAAATCTGCAGATGACACAATTATTCACAGTTGTTAAAATGCAAGAGGAATGTGAAAAATTGCAAGAGGACTTGAAAAATTGGTAGACTGGATGTCCAAATGGAAATGAAATTTAATGTGGACAAGTGCAAAGTTATGCACCTAGGAAAGCACAACCCAAATTATGGTTACACAACGTAAGGTACCACCTTAGAAACCATCAGCCTGGGAAAAGATTTAGGCGTCATAGTGGGTAATACATTGAAACCCTCCGCCTAGTGTGCAGCGGCAGCCAAGAAATCAAATAGAATGCTAGGTATCATAAGGAAAGCAATAGAGAATAAAACAAAGGATATTATAATACCTCTATATCGTTCCATGGTATGGTCGCACCTTGAATTATTGTGTGCAAATTCTGATCCCCATATCTTTAAAGGATATAGCTGAATTAGAAAAGGTACAAAGAAAAGTGACAAAAATGATAAAGGGAAAGGAAGGATTCCACCCATATGAGGAGAGGCTTAAAAAGATGGGGCTCTTCAACATGGAAGAGAGATGGCTGAGGGGGGATATGATAGCAGTCTATAAATTAATGAATGGAGTGAAACGAGTAAATGTAGATCAGCTGCTGAGAACACAGCAACCACTATCCACCGGAGACAGAGAAAATACTGGAAGGTGCCCCTAGCTGCATCAGGTTTTATGCCAGTGGTGATGTCACACAAAATCTATAAGATCCCAAGTGAGACAATGAATCCTAAACTTTTGGAAAAAAAAAAATTCAAACAAATCAATTGTCAGGTGCACTGTCACAGGAGAAGGAAATGGGTTTCTCTCCTCCACAGTAACCCCCCGTTTTAATTAAAGTGTAATTGCATAAATGCAAAAATAATTAAAATGGCTACTTAGCTCACAAAACACGCCATGTATGGTTTGATCCTCAAGGTTCAGGGTAATATTATTTAGTGGTAATGTCATAGCATAGTTTAAGCTTTTTTTCTCTGTCTCCATCATCTGCTGACAGGGGAAGATAACCCATTAGTCTGGACTGGTCTAGCAGGAAGATCTGGAATGGGCAGAACACAAAAAGGTAGAAAAGAATTTTATCTTCAGTTTACTGATTGGAATTTGTCAGTCCTTGTAAGTTAAATGTTCCATCTTAAATAAATAGATGCCCTTATACTCTGAAAAATGTATCTGTTGTGTATTGCAGAGCCTGGCTTCTTGTGGTTTTATTTTAATTTTTGTCTACATCTATGTTCTCTGTGACCAAGACCAGGTGTTCTGTTAGCATAGGGTTTCTACATTGTATCGTCTCTGGTAATTCAGCTTGTTCAGTTTTCTGAATGGGTATATGGACATTCTCCAGGAACAAGCAGGAAGTCAGTCCTCATATGGGTGATTTCGACATCGACTGAGCCAGCGTGGATTCACTCTACAGCTTTCAAAGAAAGCCTTTGGGAGTTGGACCACGAATGTGCAGTCACCTTCCCGCCCAAAAGGTGCCATCTTACCAGTCTTCTTTTTTCCACGGAGCCCTGCAGACATCTTGTCTGTTGTCCCCAGTAAAAGTTGATTTTTTTTTCTAAACACTTCTCTTAGCATTTTTGCTCTTTTTGCCGGTCTGTTCCTAATCACCTTCTCACCACCCAAGTCTGCCCTCGCCTCTCGGCATTATGTTTTCTCGGGTCCTTTTTCTTTTTCGGTGTGCGGATCTTTTCTCACACCCTCCTTGACCAAGCATCAGAGTTTGACCTTGTAGATGCCGTCTTCCCTGCTGTATCTTCGGTCAGCAGATTTAAGCAATGTGGCAAATGCCCCTCTACAATGTCCATAACAGACTGCCACAGTTGCTGTATCAAGTGCCTCGGTGCAGATCACAACCACTCCACTTGCCCGTTCTGCCTGCAGATGTCAAGCAAGAGCCAGAAGTATCGTGAAAAGCAAAGGGGGGGGAGCTTTTTGGCTCAAAGGCCTCTACCACAGTGCCGACATAAAATCTGGAATCACTGCCCTCAGGGACTGCATCCAGACAACTCAGCGTCACATGCACATGCTCGATCTGAGCCCCAATGTCACGGAGCCTTGGACCAGGGGTCATCCTCAGAGGTCCACCCCTGTGGGCCTAGGATATCGTCAAAGTCTGATCCCGGAGCCGGGAGTAAGACCTCCAGTCCCTGGCCTTGGAACCCTCGACCTAACACAGAAGGCAATAGCCAGGAGCGGCCCTCAAAGCTGACCCAGTGGGAGGAGACTCCCACCACATCAAGGGAAATTGAGCTTGGTCCTCCGCCGCAATTACCATTGGTGGTTCTCCTTTGAGGGAGCCGTCTTCGGGCTCAATTCCTTCGAGGCCCGAACCTGTCACTGCGGAGCCTACTGGCATCAAAGCCAGGATGGCTGCCTTTGAGGCACAGCAGGGCCCAATGCCCAGAGCCTCCAGGTCATTGGTGCTGACATTGGGACATTTCACTGCAAGGACCTCCCCAAAAGATGTCCAGCCGGTGCTGGAATGATTCATGCGCTCGTAGCTGCATCAGTCAGCCTTCTGCTCGAGGCATAACTTGCCCTCAAGCACCTACAGTATCTACCACACCTCTCCCGGGCTGGTCTGAAATCCAGATCCGTCAGGGTACACCTTTGAACCCTGGGAGGTACATCACCGCCTCGTCGACGGCCAATCTCTCTATGCACCTACTTGTGGGCTGTTTTATGAGGGGGCTTCTCCTCTCGTGGACCCCCCTCCTCTCATGGCCCCCCATCCACACATCACCGGTGGCATGGGACCTGAACATTGTTTTTGTGAAGTTGATGGCCTCCCCTCTTTGAGCCGCTGGCTTCATGCCATCTCAAAATTCTTGTCGTGGAAAATAGTGTTCCTGGTAGCACTCACTTCGGCCAAAAGGGTCAATGAGCTGCAGGTGCTGGTGGCCCATGCCCCCCTACACCTGGTTCCACAAAAACAGGGTCATCCTCCAGACTCACCCAAAATTCCTGCCTGAGGTGGTGTCCGCTTTTCATATCAACTGAGATGTGGTCCTTCTTACCTTCTTTTCAGGCCTCACACCACATCCTGGATTGCAAAAATGTACTGGTCATCTACTTTGAGAGGACAAAGGCCCATCACCACTCATCACAACTGTTAGTCTCCTGTAACATCAACAGGCTCATGGTTGCGGTCTTTAAGCATACTCTATCTACCTGGGTGGCAGACTGCATCTCTTTCACCTATGAGCAGGCTGGACTCTCTCTGGAGCATCATGTTAGCATACACAATGTGCATGCCATGGCGGCCTTAGTGGCTCACCTGCACTTGGCCCCCCTGCAGGGCCGCCACTTCATCTTCAGTCCATATCTTTGCAGCACATTACTGCTTGGAGAGCTTGCAGCATGATAGCGCCTTTGGCCAGGCAGTAATTTGTCACCACTTTGGGGAATAGTGCAACTCCTTCCCTCTGGTCCTTTGTGTCCAGGCTACCGGAGAGACGATTCTATCGTCAATGTTGGGGCTGCATCACTGGACTTCAAGACATTCAGCGCTCCTTACTGCCCTTCATGGTTTGCCTTTTGGGTCGCCCATGGCTCCTAAGGCTTTTTTCAGTAGCCTGTAGCTTGGAAGTCCCATATGTGAGGACTGACAATTCCTGCTTGTTCCCGGAGAAAGCGCAGTTACTCACCTGTAACAGGTGTTCTCCGGGGACAGAAGGAATCAGTCTTCACATCCCTCCCTCCTCCCTGTGGAGTTTTTATTTCTTTTTTATGCTTGATTAAGCTGTTATCTTACTGAGGTAAGAAGGAACCTTTGGGCTGAAAAGCAGTCTAACTCCCAAGGCTTAATTGAAAGCTGGGGAGTGAATCCGCATGAGCTCAGTCAATGCCGACATTACACATATGAGTAACTACGCTTTGGATCCACTGCCTTTTTCTTGATAGGCTTATGTGTGTTTTTGAAAGTAATGCTGTTATGGTATGGTAGATTTTCCTCATAGGACCAGAGTGATTTTTGTAGCATTTGGCATTACTTTATAGTGTTCTTAGTACTGGCGAGGGTTTACATTGTTACTGAGATGACACCAGAATCAGAAATTATTTTTGGTATATTGAGCTCTATGAGAAAATATCCTAATTCTGCTCTGCACCCATTGTTGGAAGAAGGGTTTCTTTGACAGGATAAACAGTATGTTCAAAAAGCAAAAGCAAGGACCACAGCAGTTTAAATCCCAAAATAAAATTAGTTATAACAACTTCATTTTGATATAAACTGCACTGTGGGTCCTCGCTTTTTCTTTGTTCTTGGGTTGCAAGCACCTTGCCTCTCCTGTTTCTGCAGAATACATATTTATGTTTAATACCATGCTGGTCCAGTGTGCAGTGTCAGAAGTCAGTATAGTTTTATATTTAGTTTCCTGGGCTATATGTTTATATGCAGCAAAATAGCGTAGTTACTCACCTGTAACAGGTGTTCTCCAGGAGCAGCAGGAATCAGTCCTCACTTATGGGTGACGTCGGCGCCGACGGAGCCCTCGCGGAGCAATTTTCCCCAGCTTTCAAAGAAAGCCTTTGGGAATTGCAGCGCGCATGCGCGGTCGTCTTCCCGCCCGAGGGTGTCATCTTAGCCAGTCAGATGACATAGCTAAAAAGACAGCATAAAAATTTGCAAAAAGAACATAAGCAGACGATTGCAACTCCAAGGGGAGGAGGGAGGGTAGTGAGGACTGATTCCTGCTGCTCCTGGAGAACACCTGTTACAGGTGAGTAACTACGCTTTCTCCAGGACCAAGCAGGAAGTCAGTCCTCACTTATGGGACTCCCAAGCTCAAGGCTACCGGAGACCCTAAGCACAAAAATGAGCTCCCTCTAGCTCAGCAGCACAGAAGGATAGAATCTTCGCTGAATTATCACCCACCGGTAGCCCACATCCGGGATGGAGGGTAGGAGTTGCTCAGACCTCAAAGAGATTACGGAGGACTGCCTGTCCGAAAGCACTGTCCCTACGGGACTCCCTCTCGAGACAGTAATGGACCGCGAAGGTCTGGCTCGAAGACCAAGTAGCGGCCCGGCAGATGTCTGCCAGCGGAACAGAGCGGAGGTAAGCCACTGACGTGGCCTTTGCCCGAACGCAATGAGCCGTGACTCGACTTTCTAAGGAGAGTCCGGCTGCCCCATAAGCCCAAGAGATACAGTCCGCAACCCAGATGGACAGAGTACGCTTGGAGACCGGGAGCCCCAATTTATTGGGGTCAAAAGACACAAAAAGCTGAGCAGCTTTACGGTGCTCCCGCGTACGGTCAAGGTAGAAGTTCAATGCCCTTCTACAGTCCAGGGTATGGAGGACCGTTTCAGCTCGGCTGGAGTGTGGTCTGGGAAAGAAGTTTGGAAGTACCACCTCCTGATTGATGTGAAAAGGGGAGACCACTTTAGGCAGAAATTTTGGGTGAGTCCGTAGGACTACCCTATTCTTGTAGAACCTAGTGTAAGGGGGATCAGACACGAGGGCCTGCAATTCACTTACGCGCCTAGCGGAAGTGAGGGCTATCAAGAACAGTGTTTTCCAAGACAGAAAACGTAGAGAACAGGTAGCCATAGGTTCAAAAGGCGGACAGGTGATCCGCTGCAAAACCACATTCAGGTCCCAGTCAGGCGCTGGCGGGCGCAGAGGTGGTTTAAGTAGAAGGAGACCGCGGAGAAACCTCGCTACGAGAGGGTCATTGGAGAGAGGTCTGCCGTCCACTGGCACATGATGTGCTGAAAGAGCACTGAGGTGAACTTTGACGGAGTTGGACTTAAGTCCCAGATTAGAGAGGTGCAGCAAGTACTGCAAGATCACCGACACCGGGCAGGAGAAGGGATCCTGAGACTGTTGGGTACACCAGACTGCAAAGCGACGCCATTTAAGGGCGTAGCATTTGCGGGTAGAAGGCCGTCGCGAAGCTAAGACGACCTCCTCCACCTCCGCCGGCAGGAGAAGGGGAGCAAGGACTACCCTCTCAGCAGCCAGGCCATAAGGTTGAGAGACCTGAGGTTGGGGTGCAGAAGGGACCCCTGATCCTGAGTGAGGAGATCCGGTTGTATCCCCAGAGGGATTGGGCCCTCCACCGCCAGTTGCAGCAGGAGTGGAAACCACGGCTGCCTGGGCCAGCGAGGGGCCACCAGGATCATGAAGGCTTTGTCTCGGAGAACCTTGAAAAGAGTCCGAGAGACCAGCGGGATGGGAGGGAAAGCGTACAGAAGGCTCCCCGACCACGAGATCAGAAAGGCGTCCGCCGCAACCCGAAGGGGGTGTGGCTGACGAGAGCAGAAGCGAGGAAGTTGCCGGTTGTGAGGACTGGCAAAGAGATCCACCGTGGGGAGACCCCACTTGAGGAAGAGCTTCTGAACTACCAAGGGATCCAGACGCCACTCGTGCGGCTGGAGGACCCTGCTGAGTTTGTCTGCAAGGCAATTTTCTTGGCCCGGGAGATAAACTGCCTTGAGGAGAATGCCGTGACTGACGGCCCAAGAGCAGAGCTTCTGTGCCTCCCGGCAGAGGAGGAAGGAGCCCGTGCCCCCCTGCTTGTTCACGTAGAACATGGCAACCTGATTGTCCGTCTGGACAAGGACGGACTGTTGGGAAGTCAGGTGGGAGAAGGCCTTGAGAGCGAGGCGGATCGCCCTGAGCTCCAGGAAGTTGATCTGCTGAGCAGACTCCCACGTGGTCCAGAGGCCCTGAGTACGTGCCTCTTGGCAATGTGCTCCCCAGCCCAGGAGGGATGCATCGGTGGTCAGCACCCGGGTCGGCTGAGGTGACTGGAAAGGCATTCCGAATATCAGGTTCGGCTGCCGGAGCCACCACCGGAGAGACGAGAGCAGCGGCTCGGAGACGCGCACTAGGTCTGCCAGGCCGCCTGTGGCTTGTCGCCACTGCTGGCGGAGACACCATTGAGCAGACCGCATGTTCAGGCGGGCATTGGGGGTCACATGGACAGTGGAAGCCATATGGCCGAGCAGTCTCAGGAAGCGCCTGGCGGAGACCAGGGGCTGGCTGCGAAAGCGGTCGGCTAGGTCCATGAGCCGTTGAGCCCTGTCGAGCGGTAGGTACGCTCGTGCCCGAGGAGTGTGCAGCCTTGCGCCGATGAACTCGAGATCCTGTGAGGGGAGCAAAGTGGACTTTGCGAAGTTTATGACAAAGCCCAAGTGCTGCAGCAGAGTCACCGTGCGGCACGTGGCGTTGGTGACCTCCTGAGCGGACGCTGCTCTGATGAGCCAGTCGTCGAGGTACGGAAAGACATAGAGGCCGTGAAGCCGGAGATGGGCCGCCACGACCGCGAGACATTTTGTGAAGACTCGCGGTGCGGAGGATAGGCCAAAGGGCAGTACTCTGTACTGGTAATGATTTCCTGCCACCACAAACCTTAGGTATTGGCGGTGGCTTGGGTGGATGAGGATGTGCGTGTAGGCATCCTTTAGATCCAAGGAGCATAGCCAATCTCCCTGCTGGAGGTAGGGCAGAAGGATTCCAAGGGTAAGCATTTTGAACTTCTCCCGCACAAGGAACTTGTTGAGGTTGCGCAAGTCCAGGATGGGTCTGAGGCCCCCTGTTCTCTTTGGTATCAGAAAATACCTTGAATAAAAGCCTTGACCTCTCAGGTGGTGGGGCACCGGTTCCACCGCCTGTTCCTGCAGAAGACCTGCTAACTCCTGAAGGAGCAACTCCCTGTGCAGAGGGGGGCGCGAAGGTTCTCCCGGAAAATAGGAGGGAGGGACCTGATGGAAGTGGAGAAGGTAGCCCTCTCGCACGACCTGAAGCACCCAGGCATCTGCGGTGATGCTGGACCACCTGTGGGCGAAGTGAACCAGCCGGCCTCCGGTGCTGGGAGGGACCAGCGGGGGGGGAGGCTATGCAGAGCGAGTCAAAAACCCCCTCCCTGCTGAGCAGGGGCTGGTGGTGCAGGCTTGGGGGCTTGCTGCCTACGGGACCCGTTACCCCGTCCCTTGGCCTGCTGGCCCTGTTGGGGAGCTGCAGGGGCCTGATAATGGGGGTACTGTTTGTAGGCAGCCGCCTTCCTCGGGTAAAAGGACTTTTTTCCCGAGCCCTTCTTTTTCTGGGAAGGGGCGGAGGTCTTCCTAGAAAGCCTGGTCCTGGTGAGAGTCTCAGTCTCAATTTGTGCAGCCTTTTCCGCCATGGGCTTGCCAAAGAGGTTTTCGCCTCGGCAGGGGACATCGACCAACTTGTCCTGTACCCAGGGCTCAAGGTCCGACGACTGAAGCCAAGCCTGTCGGCGGGCACCGATGCCGGCTGCGGCCACTCTAGCCGAGGCCTCAAAGCCATCATAGGCTGCTCGGGACATGAACTTTGAGCATTCCCGAATGCCCGTGGACAAGGCTAGGAACCTCCGCAAGGGCTCCTCGGAGAGACCAGCGGAGAATCCGGCTAGCTCTTTAGCCAGATCCCGGAGATACATGCCCATGTAGAGCTGGTAAGTCTGGACACGACATGCGAGCATAGAGCCCTGGAAGCACTTCTTGCCAAGGCCATCCAGGTTACGGGCCTCCCTTCCAGGAGGCACCGAGGAGTGCATCTTCTGGCTCTTAAGACGATGCATGGCCGATTCCACTACCATGGAATGGTGTGGCAGCTGTGCCTTCTGAAAGCCAGGGCTCTTGCGGACCCGATAGATAGAATCGACCCGCTTGCTCAGGACCGGCGCGGAGGCCGGACTCTCCCACATGCGGAAGAGTAGTCGTTCCAGCATAGGAGGAACCGGCACAGTAAAGTGCTCCCTCGCGGGAGAGTCATACTGGAGGGCGTCGAGCTCTTCGGCTCGAGGCTCCTCCTCGGGATCCGCAGGGAAGGCCAAAGCCTTGGCCATATCCCTAACGAAGTCCGAGAACCGGGCATCCTCCGGGGGGGACTGCTTCCGAGGCTCGGACCCCGGTGAGTCCGATGGGACACACCGAGTCCGGAAAGAATCAGGTGACTCTTCCTCCTCAGACTCCCAGACCGACTCCGACGAGGACTCGGTGGGGTCGGCCCGGGCAGGGTGCGGCGCCAGCCGCCCCGACGTCGAGGGAGTCGGCGTCGGCGACCTCGGTCCCGAACGGGAGGCCGAGGGTGACCTCGACCGAGGATCGACTCGAGTTCTCATTGACTCGAGGATCGGCTCGGTCTCCGGGGTCGACTTGGACGTCGACGTCCCGGCGGTCGGGGCAGCGGCGCCAGCGAGGCCAGCGAGCAGTGCCCGCTGCTGGTCCATGAAGGCAGACAGTCTGCTCTCCAAGGCCGTCAACCTGAGTCCGAGCTCAGGTGACCCAGCAGCCCCCGACTCGGGCCCCGACAGCGTCGGGCCCGACGTCGGCTGTCGCGGAGGCGAGTCCAGAAGGACTACAGGACTTACCCGGGCAGGCATCTCCGACTCCAGGCGAGGTCGCTTCGGGAGATGTTCCTTCTCCAAGGACCCGGGGCGGCTGTCGGGGCTATGCGACCTGGCCCTCGCGGAGCCAGGAGCGTCCACCGACGCCGCCCTCGCGGGTTTTTCCTTCCGACGATGGTCCCCGGAGGGAGAACCCCGGTCGGAGGAGCTCCGGCGACGGTCCGAGCTGGAGCCCTTTGACACGGAGGCCTCCGACGAGGTCCGGGTACGGCTGGGGTCAGCGAAGATTCTCTCGCGCTGATGCCGCCGACTTCTCAACGCCTTCGAGGACAGTTTGCTGCAGGGCCCACAGATCAGTTCCTCATGATCCGGGCCCAAGCAGCGGAGGCAAAAGTCGTGTGTGTCGGTTAGTGACATATTTCGGTCACACCGACCACACCGCTTAAAGCCACTGGCAGCCATCGGGGGAAAAAGGGCCCCTGCGAGGTCAAAGGACCGGGCTGCCAGGGAAAACGAAAATGAAAGCTGACTAAGTCAGAAAAACCGAAAAAACGCTAGAGGACTCGAGACCGGCGTCGCGAGTCCGGGCGGGAAAACGATCGGCGTCGAACCGAAAGAAAAAAGTATAAAATAAAGAGGAAAATCAACTTTTTCGCGGGGACAAGACGGGGACATCTGCAGGGCTCCGCGGAAAAAAGAAGACTGGCTAAGATGGCACCCTCGGGCGGGAAGACGACCGCGCATGCGCGCTGCAATTCCCAAAGGCTTTCTTTGAAAGCTGGGGAAAATTGCTCCGCGAGGGCTCCGTCGGCGCCGACGTCACCCATAAGTGAGGACTGACTTCCTGCTTGGTCCTGGAGAAATGTAGCATTAACAGTGCAGAGTTTTGTTTATATAAAGATATATAAAAACTTTGGAATATTTTGTTTTCTTTTTTTTGACTGGTGTTATGATTGACCCACTGCTCCAAGGAGGTCTCTCTATTTTGGGAGCTGGTGGGAGGGAGTGGCCTAGTGGTTGGGGCAAGTTACCTCAGGCCAGAAGGTCAGGGGTTCAAATCCCACTAGAACTTCTAGAGGACAGCAACCTTGGGCCAGAAGGACTGGGGTTTCTAGTCCCACAGGTGCTCCTTGTGGTCTTGCGCAAGCCACTTAACCCTCCATTGCCCATGTTCCCTGTAAGTATTAGTGTATGTCTCATATCCCCTCGTGTTAAATGTATCCCCCAATTGTGTTGTGACCACTTATTTAGACAGTTTTGCATAACACCTCATCCTTCAATCAATTTAAATCTTGCTTTCTTTTAGGCTCCAGCTCCACTTTGTTCTGCCGAGTGCTAAGGTAATGGGAAGGTGCAGGAAGGGAAGAGCTGGGCTTAGGAGGAGTAGAAAGGGAGAGAAGGCTGAGGTGGTAGGGGGAAGGGGAGAGTGCTGGTCTTGGGTCTATTGAAGGGTGAGAGGGAAAGTGTGCCAACTAACTGTGAGAGAGTCTTCTCACAGTACAGACATATTTCATCAAAACTCTTTGTTATTTGATATATTGGCATCATATCTAGGCCTTTTTTTTTTTTTAGATAGCCATAATGATTATGTATGAGATTTATATATGAAAATATGTCACCCTTGTGTCTGACTACCCCACCCCCCACCCCACAAATAAAAACTATGCCCATGGATTACAGAACTACAGGTTTTCAATTCTGCAAAATGTCAGAAACGTTAGTGTGCTCTCTAGCCATTAATGCAAACCTCAGTAAGGTGAAATTAGTCTTATCTGCTAATTGTTGTTCCTGGAGTGGAACCAGTCTAGTCCCAGAACCTCTGGGTTGCCCATCTTATCCAGCAGCTTGGAGACTGAGAAACTCCCACTTTTGTGACATCACCAGTATATCCCTCCGGTGTCCGTCACCAGTAACCTATTGACAAAAGCAGACTCACCAGAGAAACAAGTAAGTATTCCCCACAACATACCATTTACATTACTATATTATATGGCCATAAAGGCAACTACGCCCAGGGACTAAGAAAACCGCCCTCTCAGCCCTGTGACTGGAAAAAACCCTGAACAGATCAGGTTCTCATCAGAAAGAAAAGGAGGGAGAAAGGCCAACAGAAAGAACTCCTCTGGCCCTTTTTTTTTTTTTTTCTTTTTTTTTTTTTTTAACTGAGGTGACGCAAGCGAAAGCAGAAAACAGATCTTACCCGTAATCCTCGGAGATACTTCAGGCTTCTGTTTGCGTGCACCCACTGGGAAGGGATACGGGACTAGACTGGTTCCACTCCAGGAACAACAATTAGCAGGTAAGTCTAATTTCACCTTCCTGATAGTGTCCCCAGTCTAGTCCCGGAACCTCTGGGTCAGTACCAGAGCAGTAAAGACAATCAATCACGGGAGGGTCCCGGCAAACCAGCCTGAAGAACCGCCCTTCCAAACGAGGACTCCTCTACCATTTGTACATCCAGACGATAATGTTGAACAAACGAATTCAAAGATGACCATGTCGCCGCCTTACATATCTCCACCAGCGACACCAAGCGAAGTTCCGCCCACGAAGTAGCCTGAGCCCTAGTGGAATGGGCCCTCAATCCCGCCGTCACTACTCTACCTTTCAGCACATAAGCCA
The DNA here is from genome assembly GCA_033557465.1 of Ichthyophis bannanicus. NCBI lineage: Eukaryota > Metazoa > Chordata > Amphibia > Gymnophiona > Ichthyophiidae > Ichthyophis > Ichthyophis bannanicus. The sequence goes on along the minus strand of CM066031.1, from coordinate 617,932,116 downwards.
CGGCAATCGCCTCCTTGATCCACCGGGCAATGGAAGCCTTCGACGCCGCTTCTCCCTTTCTCGGACCCCCGAACAGCACAAAAAGCCTGTCTGACTTCCGGAAACTCACTGTTCGCCGAAGATACTTCTTCAATGCTCGCCGCACATTCAACAAATGCAGATTCCTCGAGGAAGAGCCGGGGGCAGCCTTTGAAAAAACCGGCAAAACAATTTCCTGGTTCAGATGAAATGCGGAAACCACTTTTGGGAGAAAAGCCAGAACCGGCCTCAAGACCACCTTAGCCGCAAAAAAGGAAAGGTAGGGCTCCCTACAGGAGAGCGCCTGCAGCTCTGAAACCCGACGCACCGAACATATTGCCACCAAGAACAACGTCTTCAGAGTAAGATCCTTAACAGATGCTCTCGCTAACAGCTCGAAAGGTTCCCGCTCTAAAGCGCCCAATACGAAGGGCAGGTGCCATTTGGGAAAAAACATGCTTCGAAGGGGGCCTAACCAGGGCAACCACTCGCAAAAAACGCTTCACATCCCGCTGGGTCGCAGTAGACTGCCCTGCCAAACAGCCCCTGTAACAGGACAAAGCCGCCACCTGGACCCGCATCGAGGCCGCTGCTAGTCCCTTGTCAAAACCATCCTGCAAAAACTCCAAGATCTGAGGAACAGAAGCTTTCAAAGGCTCGCACTTCCTGTCCCTACACCATGCCTCGAAAACTCTCCAGACACGAACATACGCCAGAGTAGTAGAGCGTTTCCTGGATTTTAATAAGGTAGAAACAACCGCCGCAGAGTACCCCCGGGATTTTAACCGAGCCCTTTCAAGAGCCAAGCCGTAAGCGAGAACCGATCCACGTGCGGCATGAGTAGAGGACCCTGAGACAGAAGGTCCGCTCTGCAAGGAAGGCGCCAAGGCTTTGCCACCAACAATCTTACCAGGTCCCCGTACCAGGGGTAAACGTAGATCGATTGTTTACCTTATCAGAATGTAGAAAGACTAGGGGACATGCAATGAAGCTACAGGGTAAACTATTTAAGACTAATAAAAGAAAATATTTTTTCACTCAACGTGTAATCAAACTCTGGAATTTGTTACCGGAGGATGTTGTAAAGGCTGTTAGTGTAGCTGGGTTTAAAAAAGGTTTGGACAAGTTCCTGGAGGAAAGGTCCATATACCATTATTAAGAAGGGACCCAGGATATCAATTCTTGAACCAATACAAGCATTGTGGAACCTGTGTCCCTTGGGCAAACTGCTAGGTACATATGACCTAGATTGGCCACTGTTGGAAACAGAATACTGGGCTTGATGGACCTTGGTCTGACCCAGTATGGCATATCTTATGTTCTTATGTTCTAATCCGGCGCTATCAAAATCACGGGACATTTGAATCTCTCTATCCTTTGAAGGACCCTTCCTATTAAGGCCCACGGAGGAAAGACGTACAGCAGTTGCTCCTCCGGCCAGACTTGTAGCAGGGCATCCAGACCTTCCGACATCCTTTCCCGGCGCCTGCTGAAGAAGCGACTTGCCTTTGCTGACTCGAAGGTCACCATGAGATCCATGACCGGAGACCCCCATCAGCGAGCAATCATGTCGAAGACTTCGGGATGCAGGACCCATTCCCCCGAGTCCACCCGTAACCGGCTGAGAAAATCAGCCTCCACATTGTCCACCCCTGCAATGTGTGCCGCCGACAAGTCGGATAGATTCGTCTCTGCCCAGAGACACAGGGCTGCGGCCTCAGACTCTAACGCGACGCTGCTGGTGCCCCCCTGCTTGTTGACATAGGCCACTGCCCCCGCGTTGGACAATACCCGGACCGCCTTTCCGGCAAGCAATGCGTGAAACTCCCGCAGAGCTAGGCTCAACGCTCTTAACTCCAGTCGGTTGATCACCCACGTTCTTTCCTGAGGATTCCAACATCCCTGAGCAAAACTGCCCTGACAATGAGCTCCCCAGCCCAACAAACTGGCGTCTGTCATCACTGCCACCCAGTCCGTCGCCTCCAGGGACTTTCCCGTTCCAAGGACTCGGGCAGCAACCACCAGAGCAGAGCTTGATGGACCTCTGCCGGGCAGACAAGTCTCCAAGAGAGGATCCAGCTGATGCGACCACCGACAAAGCAACACCCGTTGCAATGGCCTCATATGAGCTCGAGCCCACTGCACCGTCTCTATCGATGCCGCCATGGTGCCCAACAATTGCAGGTAATGCCAAGCCGAGGGAGCCCTGCGCTGCCGGAACCTCCTCACCAGAGTGCACAGGTGCTGAGCCCGTTGCGTCATGAGGAACACTTTGCCAACCTGGGTGTCGAAACGCGCTCCCAGATATTCCAGGCTCTGAGAAGGCTGCAAGTGACTCTTCGCTACATTGACTATCCACCCCAGACTTTCCAAGAACGAGACTACTCTGGCCGTCACCCTCTCGCTCTCGGCTTGGGATTTCGCCTGGATCAGCCAATCGTCCAGATAAGGATGAACGAGGATGCCTTCCTTGCGCAGCGCTGCCGCTACTACTGTGGTAGGCTATGGCCTATATAATAGCCGGTACATGTATGAGAGGCCTGCAAGCTAGGTCTGAGTCCCCACCCCCACTTAGAAATAGTAGTGCTGAGAAAGATCAGAGTCAGTGAAGGTCTGAGGATCTGCCTTAAACCGCTCTAAACTGCTTTTGATAAGTTTGTGTTAATCCTTATTCAATTCTTTTATGCTCATGATAGATATGTTCCAGTGTTTTGCATTCTCACATTCTCTGAGCCTACAGATGACTTTGTAGTAGGGATGTGTTTATGTCTAGAAACTGAGCCTTTGTTAGAATAGCCTGAGAAGGGGGAACAGGGTGACCCAGAGAGGGTCCCCGATTGGAGAGATGCAGGGGGCATTGGAACCAATAGAAAGTCTGCATGTATCAAGCTGAAGAAAAGGTATAAATGAGTATGTCTCTGTAAGAATGTTGCTCAGTCTTTTTGAAGCTTGTCTCTGAGCCATGTGCACAATAAATTGGCTTGGATCTTTGAACTGACTCCTGGTTTTATTTATTGCATGCTTATCAGCTGCTACATATTCTTGGTGCGTTGGCCGGAATGTGCAAGCGGGGGATGGTATGCAAGTGAATATACCACAACTTCTCACCTCAAAGGTTTGGTCCGGTTGGAACCATGTCTGTCCGACCGCAGGGGAATTCTCAGGCGCCGCCGGTCTTATTGTATTGGAGAGGGTTCCGCCTTGCCTCGGCGGGCCACTGGGTCCAGCTGGCCAACACCTCCGAACCCAAGGGGAGTCCAGGATCCAACCCATGTACTGGTTTGATATCGGGAACCGGATCCGGTGAGTAGCAATTTTCTGCTAATCAGTCAGTCTGTCAGCCCGTCGGGAGTCTGGAATAAGCACTTGAGAGTCTGATCACCTCTCGGGGCGGTCCTAGTAGGTCTCAGAAGTCTTAAAGGTATAAGCAGAGATTGAACCCACCAACCCCTCAGCCAGTCGGTCAGTCAGGTTTTGTTGGGATTTATTTACGTTGGGATTTAATTCTGTCTTGAATGTCTGCGTGTGTGAATGAGAGGTCTTGAATACAGACCAAGAGAGGTGTTGGCTCCTGACTAGTGCATTGCCAGGTCACGAAAAGGAGAAAGTGTTTGGTGTTTGTCTCCCTTATTGTCTGTTTGTATTTGGTTTTGTTATCTGCTGAAACAGTTTACCGATTGAGAAAGGACAAGGAGAAATAAAGCAAACTCAGGAGTCACTTTTCAGTAAAGAAGCTGTCCCACTCATTCCAGCACAGTGAAGACAAGCTGTCACTGATTTTATTTTTCTTCAGCATAGCGTGAGACGGGCAAGCAGAGAGAGAAGGGGCGTGTCTGTACAAAGGAATGTGTAGTATCTTAACCCTGTGAAGGCTTATTTTCAACGTTCTGTAGCTGGGTTACTTTGTGCTTATTTCAGGAAAATTGTACCTGTTTTATTCAATATGTTCTAATAGTGATGTTCCTTCTGCTATGGTCATGTATTATATATCATTTTGGATTTTTGGATCCTGAGTTTTGGGCTCAGCCTGGAAAGGGTTGAGTTCTCCCCTGTTCTCAACTGTTCTTGTATGGACAGCAAACACTGTTCAAACAGAAATGATAGCGGAATTAAGGAAACCGCTTTTGTTTTTCCTTTGACCTACGAAGTAGAGGTTAAGAGCCCTGACAGGACAATGAAGCATCCTGAGCCAGCTATCACGTAAGACGGGATCTTTTTATTTATTTAGTGTTTACAACTGCTCTGTAATTTACGGCTGCTTTGAAAGTCAGGAAAGAGACCTACTGTTTATTTTGTTAAGATAATGCCCGTCTTTCCCGAACTGTAAGATGTGTTGATGTCCAGAGAAACAATGTACTGTGTTTTGAAAGGTCTTTTAAAATCTCAGTTTCAGAAGTACAGTCTTAGTTTAAAGCCTAGGTTTAGACAGTTGCTATTTAGAATGAGCACACACATCCATTATGTTTAGCCCACCAGAAAATGCAGCCTATCTGCCCGCCCCCTCTGTCTGTTGACATGTACGTCGTCATGTGGGGGAAGGGGTCGGAGTCCACGCAGTGGCCAGTGTTAGCTACTTCATGGCCCGTGAGGGCACCTTTGATGTTTCCCATGTTCATCATAAGAACATAAGATATGCCATACTGGGTCAGACCAAGGTCCATCAAGCCCAGTATTCTGTTTCCAACAGTGGCCAATCTAGGTCATATGTACCTAGCAGTTTCCCCAAGAGACACAAGTTCCACAATGCTTGTACTGGGTCAAGCATTGATATCTTCGGTCACTTCTTAATAATGATTTATGGACCTTTCCTCCAGGAACTTGTCCAAACCTTTTTTAAACCCAGCTACACTAACAGCCTTTACTACATCCTCCGGTAACAAATTCCAGAGTTTGATTACACGTTGAGTGAAAAAATATTTTCTTTTATTATTTATTTATTTATTTTTATTTAACAGTATTTCTATACCGTCTTATCCTAAAATCAAGGCGGTGTCCCAACAATACAATCAAAAGTAGTGGAGGTGTAATTCATGCAGGGAAAGACGTGTTATAATTTGCGTGTGGGGGGAAGTGTATTAGATTCGGTTGAACTATGTACAGTGTGCGCTATGGTACAGCATGGGCTATTATACAAGGTACTATACAATTAGGGCTTAAGATAGATCTTGTGTCGTTATACAATTTCTCATCAATGTTGTAAGGTGTGGGTACGTGGTTCTTGTTGATTAAGTGACATGTTATTAGTCTTAAATAGTTTACCCTGTAGCTTCATTGATTGTCCCCTAGTCTTTCTATATTCTGATAAGGTAAACAATCGATCTACGTTTACCCGTTCCACTCCGTTCATTAATTTATAGACTTCTATCATATCTCCCCTCAGCCGTCTCTTTTCCAGGTTAAAGAGCCCTAACCTTTTTAGCCTTTCTTCATAGGAGTATCCTTCCATCCCCTTTACCATTTTGGTGGCTCTTCTCTGTACCTTTTCTAAAATCGCTATATCCTTTTTAAGATACGGCGACCAGAATTACACACAATATTCAAGGTGCGGTCTCACCATGGAACGATATAGAGGCATTATAATATCTTTTGTTTTATTTTCCATTCCTTTCCTTATCATACCTAGCATTCTATTTGCTCTCTTGGCCGCCGCTGCACACTGGGCCGAGGGTTTTAACATGGTATCCACAATGACGCCTAAATCTTTTTCCTGGGTGGTGGTTCCTAATGTGGAACCTTGCATCGTGTAACCATAGTTTGGGTTGTTCTTCCCTAGGTGCATAACCTTGCACTTGTCCACAGATTGTACAGAAAATGTTCCCTGATCAGTTCCCCTACATAGACTCCTGGTTAAATGTTTGTGAGAAAAAAAAAAAAGAAGAACCTGCCCGTTTATTATAGGACGTGCACCCCCTCTTGACCGGAAGCCCCGGCTCAGTTTAAAGTACTATGAGTGGGCCACAGTCCACCGATACTACAAGCAGGGATTCATTTGCCGGTTCAGGGTTACTCACAGCCAGCGCCTGAGAACGTGAAGTGGAACCCAGACAGTCCCGATTGCCGTATACCTTCAGAAGCACAACTACCAGTAAAAGGGATGGTCACGTTAATACCAAAAGCCAGCCGACCAGCCTTGTTTACTGAACTAAAAGATGCATTATGACTCCTTCACTGAGAAGCCTTAGGATTTGATTGAACTAATGAACAGTATTATGCAGACCTATCAGCTTTGATGGCCTCAAGTGAGATCCAAATAGTGCAAGCAGCCCCCACTCTATACCCCATGCGATCCAGCAGCCCAGGAGAATTTGTGTATGGTAAACGCAGCTTTTGTCAGTCAGTCCCAGAGAGAGATAAAATAATTACAGAAAATGGATGGATTTGCGGGCATGAATACAGCCCAGTTAATGGAAGTTGCTCAGAAAGTATGTGAATTGTGAAAATGAATGTGACAGAGAAAGTGAACGAAAGCAGATCTTCTTGCTGCTGCTTCAGTTGAACGACGTAGAGGAGGTTTTCCTAATCAAAAGGAGCAGAGGAAGTGGAAGGGGTCGTGAAAATGATCGGCCCCCACTGGGTGTGAATCAGTGTGCCCAGTGCAGAGAAGAAGGACATTAGAGAAGTGAATACCCGCATCTTGACTCCACCCCCAGGAAGGGAGGAGGGAGCACTTGGAGAACAGGAGTCATGGAAGAATAAACCGAGCACAGTGTTCCAGCAAGAGAGGGAAGCAGCTATAGAGTGAGTGGCAGCCAAAGAGGGCTACAGCATGGATGAAGACCAGGCCAGACCGAGCTCCAGGTTTTCCCCGAGTCCCCAGGAGCCTAGGGGGACAGAAAATAACGCACCAATTCTTGTATATGCCTGAATGCCCTATTCCACTTTTAGGCCGAGATCTGCTTGCAAAGCTCCAGGCACAGATATCCTTTGCTGAAGGGGGAGAAATGCAAATGACTGTGAACCCAAAGCCTGCTGGATTGATGGTGCTGACTGTTCCCCGAGAAGAAGAGTAGCGGTTCTATAGTGCATCTCCAATCAAGCCAGCTAGTTCCTGTATACCTCCTAACCTTTTAGCCCCACCTGAAGTATGGGCAGAAGATAATCCACCTGGCCTAGCGAAGAACATAGTCCCTGTCATCGTCACCCCCAAGCCAGGTGCGGAACCTGTGCATGTGAAGCAGTATCCTCTTCCCCGACCAGCCATTGAAGGTATCCACTGCCATTTAATGAAACTGCTGAAGTATGGATTTCTCAAGGAGTGCCAGTCACCTTGGAACACCCCCCCTTCTCCCAGTCAAGAAACCTGGGACAGGGGATTACCGCCCAGTACAAGATCTAAGGCGGGTAAATGATGCAGTTGAAACTATACACCCAGTGGTACCAAATCCTTATATTCTCTTGGGACTGATCCCCGCTGAGGCTCATTTCACTGTCCTGAACCAGAAAGATGCTTTTTTCTGCGTACGCTTAGCCCCCACCAGTCAACTTTTGTTCGCTTTTGAATGGCAAGACCCCACAACAGGAAGGCGGGGCCAACTCACCTGGACTCGATTACCCCAAGAATTTAAGGATTCACCTACTCTCTTCAGTGCCGCCCTGAATCAGGATCTTTCAAGCTACTATGTGAACCCCCAGGAGAAAGGGTTCTTCTCCAGTATGTGGATAATTTGCTCATAACCACCAACTCAGAAAGTGAATATCTACAAGCCACCAGTGAACTCTTGCACCTTTTTAATGAGGCTGGATACAAAGTCTCAAGAGCCAAGGCGCAATTATGTCAAACAAGTTAAATATCTGGGATTCCAGTTGTCCAGCGGAATTCAACACCTGGGACCAGAATGCCAAGAAGTTGTATGCAGTATTCCTGCTCCAACCACCAGGAGGCAAGTGAGAGCCTTCTTGGGTGCCGCAGGGTACTGTCATACATGGATTCCCAATTTTGGACTGGTAGCCAAACTCTTTTATCAAGCTACCAAAGGAATGGAAAAGTCTCCATTGGAATGGGGACTTGAACAGGATGCAGCCTTTCGATCTTTGAAAACCGCTCTGATGTTATCACCAGCTCTGGGTCTACCAGATGTCCAGATAACCTTTCAGTCTCTATGTTCATGAGTCACAAGGAAATGTTCTAGGAGTGTTGACTCAATCTCTTGGATCTTGGCAACGGCCAGTAGCCTACTTATCAAAACAATTGTATGTAGTTGCAAAAGGCTGGCCCCCTTGTTTGAGAGCTGTTGCAGCTACCGCCCTCCTAGTGAGCAAAGCAGACAAGCTCACTTTGAGACAGAATCTTCAAGTTACTGTACCACACTCTGTTCTGACCCTTATGGAACACAAAGGAAGTTTTTGGCTCACGCATTCACGGATGTTGAAGTATCGGAGCATGTTGTGTGATAACCCTCAGATACAACTGAAGGTCAGTCAAGCTTTGAATCCTGCTACGCTGTTAACCAGTTGGTCTTTACCCCCCCCCCCCCCCCCCGATCATGACTGTCTAGAAACTATGGACACTATATTCTCAAGCCACCAGGATTTGACTGATGTTCCTTTGGAGAACCCTGAATGGACTTTCTTTGTAGATGGAAGCAATCTTGTCATCATTACTGGACATTGTTGTGCCGGATATGCAGTGGTGACCCTTGATCTGGTAGTTGAGTCCACAGCTCTGGCCCCAGGAACTTCAGCACAGAAAGCTGAACTGATAGCTCTTACTAGAGCACTGACAATAGGAGAAGGGCTCTGTCTAAATGTGTACACAGATTCCAAGTATGCCCCTACAACCTTGCATGCACATGGGGCCCTGTACAAAGAATGAGGGTTGATAACCTCAGGAAGCAAGTCCATTAAGAATGGCCCTGAGATATTTACATTATCAGATGCATACTGCCTACAGACCTGAGAGTTTAGGAAGAGTATACCGTATGAATAGAATCCTGGAATCACAGTTATCTAATCTTTGTCAAGAGGTTCACCTGAAGTGGCCCCAGTTCTGAGTTCTTTCTATAGCCTCTATTAGGATATGCTTAGCCCCTACTAAGTCTTTAGGAGTTTCCCCTTTTGAGATTCTGTATGGGCGACCCCTGCCTTTGCACAAGGAACAAAAGGAGATATGCAACAGATTAGATGAAATTACTAGACAAGAACTATTGGTTTTAAGTTCTGTTTTGCAGAGTCTTCAGACATGGATAGAAGCTCAGCTGCCCATCCATCTAACAGAACCCCTGCATCCTCTCAAGCTTGGAGTCTCAGTGTGGATCAAAGAGCAGAGAAAGACACCATCGGCACGGCATTGGAAGGGACCTTTTGTTGTCATCTTATTAACCCCAACAGCAGTTAGAGTTACAGAACTCGAACCCTGGATTCATCACAGTCGAGTAAAGTCAGCAGCCATTGATAGCACCGTAGAACGGAAGGCAGCTACAAACGTTTTAGCTATGTGGCAATATTACCCTATACCCCAAAATGATGCTTTTACGCAAGTATAATATGTGATTTAATTCTCATCCTTACTCACTAGCGGATGAGAATAATCCAAGGGGGGAATGTGGTAAGCTATGGCCTATATAATAGCCGGTACATGTATGAGAGGCCTGCAAGCTAGATCTGAGTCCCCACCCCCACTTAGAAATAGTAGTGCTGAGAAAGATCAGTCAGTGAAGATCTGAGGATCTGCCTTAAACCGCTCTAAACTGCTTTTGATAGGTTTGTGTTAATCCTTATTCAATTCTTTTATGCTCATGATAGATATGTTCCAATGTTTTGCATTCTCACATTCTCTGAGCCTAGAGATGACCTTGTAGTAGGGATGTGTTTATGTCTAGAAACTGAGCCTTTGTTAGAATAGCCTGAGAAGGGGGAATAGGGTGACCCAGAGAGGGTCCCCGATTGGAGAGATGCAGGGGGCGTTGGAACCAATAGAAAGTCTGCATGTATCAAGCTGAAGAAAAAGGTATAAATGAGTATGTCTCTGTAAGAATGTTGCTCAGTTTTTTTGAAGCTTGTCTCTGAGCCATGTGCACAATAAATTGGCTTGGAGCTTTGAACTGACTCCTGGTTTTATTTATTACATAAGAACATAAGATATGCCATACTGGCTCAGACCAATGTCCATCAAGCCCAGTATTCTGTTTCCAACAGTGGCCAATCTAGGTCATATGTACCTAGCAGTTTCCCCAAGGGACACAGGTTCCACAATGCTTGTATTGGTTCAAGCATTGATATCCTGGGTCCCTTCTTAATAATGGTTTATGGACCTTTCCTCCAGGAACTTGTCCAAACCTTTTTTAAACCCAGCTACACTAACAGCCTTTACTACATCCTCCGGTAAAAAATTCCAGAGTTTGATTACACGTTGAGTGAAAAAATATTTTCTTTTATTAGTCTTAAATAGTTTACCCTGTAGCTTCATTGATTGTCCCCTAGTCTTTCTATATTCTGATAAGGTAAACAATCGATCTACGTTTACCCGTTCCACTCCGTTCATTAATTTATAGACTTCTATCATATCTCCCCTCAGCCATCTCTTTTCCAGGTTAAAGAGCCCTAACCATCCCCTTTACCATTTTGGGGGCTCTTCTCTGAACCTTTTCTAAAATCGCTATATCCTTTGTAAGATACGGCGACCAGAATTGCACACAATATTCAAGGTGCGGTCTCACCATGGAACGATATAGAGGCATTATAATATCTTTTTGTTTTATTTTCCATTCCTTTCCTTATCATACCTAGCATTCTATTTGCTCTCTTGGCCGCTGCTGCACACTGGGCCGAGGGTTTTAACATGGTATCCACAATAACACCTAAATCTGTTTCCTAGGTGGTGGTTCCTAATGTGGAACCTTGCATTGTGTAACCATAGTTTGGGTTGTTCTTCCCTAGGTGCATAATCTTGCACTTCTCTACATTAAATTTCATCTGCCATTTTGATGCCCAGTCTTCCAATTTATCAAGATCCTCTTGCAATTTTCCACAATCCTCTTGGGTTTTAACAACTTTAAATAGTTTTGTCTCATCTGCAAATTTGATAACCTCACTCGTTATTCCACTTTCCAGGTCATTTATGAATATGTCAAAAAGCAGCAGACCCAGCACAGATCCCTGGGGTACACCACTATTCACCTTTCTCCATTGGGAAAACTGGCCATTTAGCCCTACCCTCTGCTTTCTATCTTTTAACCAGTTCCTGATCCACAATAGTACACTGCCTCCTATCCCATGACTCTTTAGTTTTGCCAAAGGTCTCATGAGGGACCTTGTCAAAGGTTTTATGAAAGTCCAGATACACAATATCAACCGACTCACCTTTGTCCACCTGATTATTCACTCCTTCAAAAAAACATTAACAGGTTAGTAAGACAAGATCTTCCTTGTCTAAAGCCATGTTGGCTGTCTCCCATTAGGTCATGACTATTGACATGCTGAGTAATTTTATTCTTTATGATGGTTTCTACCATTTTTCCCAGTACTGATGTCAGGCTCACCGGTCTGTAGTTTCCCGGATCACCCCTGGAACTCTTTTTAAAAATTGGTGTTACATTGGCAATCCTCCAATCTTCAGGTATTAGAGATGATTTTAATGATAGTTCAGATTACTAATAGCAGGTCTGCAATCTCATATTTCAGTTCTTTCAACACCCTTGGATGTATACCATCCAGCCCAGGTGATTTGCTACTCTTCAGCTTATCTAATAGTTGTAATACATCTTCCCGATGTATCGATATTTCCTTCAATTCTTCGCACCTTTAAATACCACTTCAGTCATGGGTAACATCCCTACATCTTCCTCAGTAAAGACTGAAGCAAATAATTTATTCAGTCTCTCCACTATCCCCTTGTCGCCTCTTAGTGCTCTTTTAGCCCCTTTATCATCTAATGGACCAACTGACTCTCTCACAGGTTTTTTGCTACGAATGTACTTGAAAAGGTCTTTACTTCGCGTTTTTGCTTCCGCAGCAAACTTCTTCTCAAATTCTCCCTTTGCCTGCCTTATCAATGCCTTGCATTTGACTTGCCAGTGCTTGTGCTGTTTCCAGGTTTTGCCGTTTGGCACTTTTTTCCATTTCCTGAAAGATGCTTTTTTAGCAACAGCCTCTCTGACCTCACTTTTAAACCATGCTGGCAGTTTTTTGGACTTCCTTCCACTTTTCTTAAAGCGTGGAATACAGCTGGTCTGGGATTCCAAGATAGTATTTTTCAACAACAGCCAAGCCTGATGTACATCTTTAACCTTTGCAACTGCTCCTTTTAGTTTTTTCTTAACTGTGTTCCTCATTTTATCATAGTCTCCCTTTCAAAAGTTAAAAGGTAGTACTGTGGATTTCCTTACTATCCCTCCTCCACTAAATAAATCAAAGGCGATCATGCTATGATCACTATTGCCAAGTGGCCCCAACAACTTTATCTCTTGCACTAGATCTGGTGTTCCACTAAGGATTAGGTCTAATATGGCTTCCCCTCTGGTTGGTTCATGAGCCAGCTGCTCCAAGAAGCAATCATTTATTTCATCTAGGAACTTTATCTCCCTAGCATGTCCTGACATGACACTGTCCCAGTCGATACCGGGGTAGTTGAAATCACCCATTATTATTACTGTGCTGTAACTTTTGTTAGCTTCCTTGATTTTTTTGAGCATTTCATCATCCATTTGATCATTCTGGCCAGGCGCTCGCTAGTACACCCCCACTGCCATTGCCTTCCCCCTTTTACATGGAATTTCAATCCATATAGATTCTACAGCAGATTTTGTTTCCTGCAAAACTTTAATCCTTTCTGACTCAATGCCCTCTCTAACAGAGAGCAACCCCTCCACCAATTTGATCAGCTCTATCATTACGATATAGTTTGTACCCAGGTATCACAGTGTCCCACTGGTTGTCCTCCTTCCACCATGTCTCTGATATTCCAATCATATCTAACCTTTCATTTAGTGCTATATATTCTAACTCTCCCATCTTATTTTTTTAGACTTCTAGCATTTGCATACAAGCATTTTAGAGAATGTATTTTATTCATATTAATTTGGCTATTGTTAGACATGGGTAATTTGGGATCTTTAAACTCTGTCTGTTCCATACTTGAGGGCATTTGGGCTACTTTACTCTTTTATGGAACCTCTCGGCTTTTGGTAGTATCCTTCAAAGATACATTCTTCCGAACCATCCGCTCTTGGGCGATTGTCGGCTTTCCCCTAATATCTAGTTTAAAAGCTGCTCTATCTCCTTTTTAAAGGTTAATGCCAGCAGCCTGGTTCCATCCCGGTTAAGGTGAAGCCCATCCCTTCGGAAGAGCCCCTCCTTTCCCCAGAATGTTCCCCAGTTCCTAACAAATCCAAAACCCTCATCTCTGCACCATTCTCTCATCCACGCATTAAGACTCCAGAGCTCTGCCTGCCTTTTCGGTCCTGCACGTGGAACAGGAAGCATTTCAGAGAATGCTACCCCAGAAGTTCTGGATTTCAACTTCCTACCTAAAAACCTAAATTTAGCCTCCAGAACCTCCCTACCAAATTTTCCTATGTCATTGGTACCGACATGTACCAAGACAGCAGACTCCTCCCCAGCACTATCTAAGACCTTATCTAGGTGGCACATGAGGTCTGCTTCCTTCGCACCAGGCAGGCATGTTACCAGGCGATCCTCACATCCACCCAGCTATCTACATGCCTAATGATCGAATCACCAACTATAACAGCTGTCCTAACCCTTCCCTCATGGGCACATGGCCCTGGAGAAACTTCCTCGGTGCAAGAGGGTTTTACATCACGTGGAGGACAGGTCCTAGTTACAGGATCACTTCCTGCCACACCAGGGTGATGCTCTCCTGTCACGTGACCTCTCTCCTCCATGGCAACAGGGATGCTGCCAGACTGGAGCTGGGACTTCAGGACTATATCCCTGTAGGTCTTGTCTATGTACCTCTCTGTCTGTCTTATGCTTTCCAAGTCTGCTACTTTAGCCTCTACAGAATGGACTCGTTCCCTGAGAGCAAAGAGCTCCTTTCACCTAGTGCACACGTAAGACCTCTCACCAACTGTGAGAAAATCATACATGTGACATTCAATGCAAAAGACTGGAAAGCCCCCATCCCTCTGCTGGACTGCTGTCTGCATCTTAGTTTTAAGTTTGTGTTTAGATCTAAGTTTTTTTTTTTTACTTACTAAGGGTTGCTATGGATATTTATACTAATAAAACTGTACCTAATACAGGTAATATACCTTGTTCACCTGAAGCTTAACTAATCTCAGGTCCTTAGTATATGACTGATTTGGGTAATGAGCTTCACCTGAGAGCACCTTCCTGTCTTTTAAGATGTGTAAGTACCTATAAAGCTACGATTATCCCAGGGGTGGGTGGGAAATAACACTTGAGAGGGCTGCTACACAGTACCCTGTCTTGTGCTGCTGAGGTAAGCTATATTCTGATTTGATTTAAATTATAGCTCTTAGCTGCTGCTAGGCTCTAACTTCTTATGAAATGTAAACTACAAGCTCTCTGCTGGGTTCCAAATGTAACCAGAAAGCTCTCTTCTGTGTTTTAAATTTAAACTTAAACTGCTGCTACTAGGCCCTGACTGATTTAACAAAAATAGTGGATTCACAGATTAATTAGCTTTAATACAAAGAATTCCTTTTAGAAAATTACCAGAAGTATATACTCACAGTATATGCTTATCAGCTGCTACACTACCACCATGACTTTGGTGAAAACTCAGAGCCGTGGCAAGCCCAAAGGGCAATGCTTGAAATTGATAATGACCGAATGGAACTGCAAACCTGAGGAATTTGCAATGGTCCGGCCTTATGGGAATATGTAGATAAGCCTCCGACAGATCCAGCGATGTGAGATACTCCCCTCGCTGAACTGCCACTATAACAGAGCATGGAGTTTCCATGTGAAAATGAGATACCCAGAGACAAACGGTTGACACCCTTGAGATCTAGGATCGGACGAACACCCCCATCCTGATGGAGTAACGACCACATCCGAACTGGTCTGAGGGTACGGGGACTATGGCCCTGAGGGCCAGTAATCTTTGTACAGTCTCCCGCAGCGCCTCGCATTTTGCAGCAGACCTCCCCGGAGACTGAACAAAGGCGTCCTATACTGGGTGAAGGAACTCTAGGGAATAGCCTTCCCGAATGACTTCTAGAACCCATTGATCCAAAGTGATTTGGGCCCAGGCAGGATGAAACTCCTGCAAATGCCCCCACCCACAGGAATTAGAGGAGCCTGGGCCCTCCTCGCTTCATTGTTGCTTCTTAAAGGTATTTGAGGCTGAGGCTGAGGAAGAGGCACTGAACCCCCTTCCTGCTCCCTGAAACCCTCAAAATCCCTGGTTCCTGTTGGGGAAGCAACCCCGCTGGCTTGAAAAAAATCTTTGAGCGCAAAACCAGCGGAAATCCCGCATCTGTCCTCTACCCCCCGGTGTCCCCCAGGCCACCTTAGGCTTATCCTCCGGTAACCTACCCCCTTTGGATTCACCGAGGTCCTTAACCAATTTCTCTAAGTCCTCACCGAAAAGCAGACGACCTTTAAAGAGCAGCTTACTTAATCTAGCTTTAGAGGAGTTGTTATCTGCCGCCCAATTGCACGCACGCTGCTACCGACGAAGCCATACTCTGACAGACCTCGCATGAGGTCATAATGAATATCCACCAGGTAAGCGGCCCCGGACTCCAAACGGGCAGCCTCTTCCGCCACCACACTTGGCTGTCCCTCCTGCACTTGCTGTGCCCACCGGAGGCAGGCTATAGCCACCCACACTCCGCAGCCACCTGTAGCAAAATGGCATTGACCTCGAAAACCTGTCGCAATAAGACATCTAACTTCCTATCCTGGCCATACTTGAGGGCCGCACTACCTTCTACCGGAATAGTCGTTTTCTTGGTTACCGCTGCAACTGCCACATCCACCTTAGGTAATTTAAAAACTTCTCTATCTTGATCCAGCAACAGATACAATCGCCCCAGAACTCTGGAACCTTTCAGCAGTGCCTCTGGAAGATTCCACTCTTCCTGAATCATCTCTTGAAAAAACTCTGTGCACCGGGAACGCTCGTTGCATCTTTCTAAAAACCTGCAACAAAGGATTTTCTAGTGACTCATCCTCTGTGGCCCCTGGGACCGGCGTATTGAACGTCTTAAATGTCTCCACAATGAGCACTGGAAGCTCCTCCCTCCCGAAGACCCTCACAACCCTTGACTGGTCTTCTCTCTGAGATCTCTCCTTCCTCCAGCTCCTCAAACTGCAGACTGTGCGCTTCTTCATCCGATAGAGGGTCCTCTGATGCCCCAGACTGCACACACAGCTCACCTTCTTTGTGAGATCGTTTGCCTCCGACCGGAAAGCTGTCGCCCCAAGACGCAGGACGTTTACTTGCTCCGTCCTTTGGAGGTTGCTGCTGCAGAAGATGTCCAAAGACTGTCTGTTGTAGCAAAGCTACAAACTGCTGGGAAAAAATAGAGGACAGCTCCTTAGGCAAGGCTGCCAAAGAGGGGGGGAGGGGTGGCTGAACCAGAGGACGGGCCTGCCACTGGCTCCAACTGTGCTACATCATGCACTACGGAGGCCGAATGGTCTGTAGCTAGCCCTGAGACTGTCTCCTGCGCCGAAGTCAGCTCCCCCGAGTCTCCCATACAAGTTTTGCAGACCACGGCAGCAGAGCTCTTCCTAGCCCCACACACTAAAGCATAGAGGCTTGGAAGGCATGTCTGCATGCAAACAGAAAACCTGTCTCTTATAAAGGTCTGAGGAAGAAGTGCCAGAAGAACCCCAACTGGCCTAAAGAAAACTAAACCAATAGCTCCCCCCCCCCCTTTTTCTTTTTTTTAATTAGACACTCACCAAGGCACTTACCAGACTCCCAGAGCCCCAGAAATGTGCACTCCCTGGGCCTGAATGCTCAGCACGCCGACACCACGCAGCAGGGCCGACAGCTTTAAAAGCACGCTGAGAGAAAAGGAGCCGTTATCCAACTCAACACTTACCTTGGGCGGCTGACAACGCAGTATGAAATGCGCAGCAAATAACAGCACCTGCCACCGGCACCGGCACCAGGAGCACTCAGACACCACGGGCCCAAGTTACACCCCCGCCATGAAATTTGAGCTGCCAGCTCTGTGTCCCAGAGAGAGCCGCCAAACGCACGAGCAGGCAAATCTTCTGCATGGCGTCGGCTGAACTCTTTTCCCAGCTCCGTTGAAAGCACATGCTCCGCTGCTGCAGACAGACCGCTGTGCCCCTGACAACAAACGGTGTCTGATTGAGCCAGACCCTCTCTCCTCAGAGGAAAAGAGGAGCAGGTAGGGGAAGGAGGGAGAGCCAGAAATAAAGAAACTGAACTGTAGCAAGATTTACAGCCACAGCTCTGAGTTAAAGGGAAATCCTGAAACTATATTAACCCCCAATAAGTTGATTAACTAGTCAAAAATTCCCTAATTGTTTCTCCAGCGAGCCCAGACCCCCGGCCTCCCATCTATCCAGCTGCTTGGAGACTGAGGTAACTGGTGACAGGAGGCGGACACCGGAGGGATATACTGGTGATGTCACAAAAGTGAGAGTTTCTCAGTCTCCAAGCTGCTGGATAAGATGGGCAACCCAGAGGTTCCAGGAACTAGACTGGGGACACAATCAGGAAAATCCTTAACATAAGATATGCCATACTGGGTCAGACCAAGGTCCATCAAGCCCAGTATTCTGTTTCCAACAGTGGCCAATCTAGGTCATATGTACCTAGCAGCTTCCCCAAGAGACAGAAGTTCCACAATGCTTGTACTGGGTCAAGCATTGATATCTTCGGTCACTTCTTAATAATGGTTTATGGACCTTTCCTCCAGGAACTTGTCCAAACCTTTTTTAAACCCAGCTACACTAACAGCCTTTACTACATCCTCCGGTAACAAATTCCAGAGTTTGATTACACGTTGAGTGAAAAAATATTTTCTTTTATTAGTCTTAAATAGTTTACCCTGTAGCTTCATTGCATGTCCCCTAGTCTTTCTATATTCTGATAACATAAACAATCAATCTACATTTACCCGTTCCACTCTGTTCATTAATTTATAGACTTCTATCATATCTCCCCTCAGCCATCTCTTTTCCAGGTTAAAGAGCCCTAACCTTTTTAGCCTTTCTTCATAGGAGTATCCTTCCATCCCCTTTACCATTTTGGTGGCTCTTCTCTGAACCTTTTCTAAAATCGCTATATCCTTTTTAAGATACGGCGACCAGAATTGCACACAATACTCAAGGTGCGGTCCTGGCCAAAAAGCAACAATGAGATAAGGGGGGGTCCAGGCAAGCTTGCTGCCGGTATGGGGTCGGTTGTAAGACTTTTACCCTGCCTGGGCCTGGGTAACCTCAGACCAGTGGGTTCTGGAAGTTATTCAAGAGGGATACGCACTAGAGCTGCTGAAGCCAGTTCATCCCGCCTTTGTACAGTCTCCCGGAAAGTCCCCCGACAAGTGCGCAGCTTTAAGGGAGACAGTCCACAGGCTGTTGCAGCTCAGAGCAATTGTGCCTGTCCCTCCCGACCAACTCGGCGGCAGTCGATACTCCATCTATTTCATTGTCCCAAAGAAGGGCAGAGGCGTCCGTCCCATCTTGGACCTCAAGGGGGTGAATCGGTGTCTCCGCGTGTCATATTTCCATATGGAGACCCTTCGGTCGGTAATAGTGGCGGTCCATAAAGGGGGAGTTTGACTTTCCTGGATTTGTCGGAAGCTTATCTCCACATTCCCATACGGCCAGATCACCATCAGTTTCTCCGATTTGCAGTCCCTTTCGGCCACTTTGTTTCGCACGTTGCCGTTCGGTTTAGCGACGCCCCACGCACCTTTACCAAGGTCATGGTGGTCGTGACGGCGGCGTTGTGAAAGGAAGGCATTCTGGTGCATCCATATCTCAACGACTGGTTAATTCGGGCAGAGTCAAGGTCCGAGAGTGTGTCAGCCATGGCTCACGTAGTAGCTTTTTTGGAGGAGCTCTGTTGGATTGTCAATTTCGCCGAGTGTCATTTGACTCCCTCTCAGAATCTTGAATATCTGAGCCCACTTAGAAACACCTTCCCTACTTGTGTGTCGAACGAACGAAAGAGCACAGGGTCTCTGTCGTCTGGTGACCCGTTTCCTTCGCTACCGGGCGCCTTCGGCCTGGTGTTATCTCCAGGTGCTGGGTATGATGGCCACATCCATAGAGAGACTGTTCCTTGGGCAAGAGCACACGAGACCATTGCAATGGACTTTGCTTCGCCGGTGGTCACATCAACAGGATCCGTTATCCCGGAAATTGCCCTGTCCGGAAGAGGCGCACCAGTCGCTCCAATGGTGGTTGTGTCCCACGTCCTTAGCAGCGGGGAAGAACTTGGAAGCAGCGGCCTGGATCTCAGTGATGACCGATGCCAGTCTATCCGGATGGGGTGCTCATTGTCAAGGCAGGTTCACGCAGGGGCACTGGTCCCCCAGGAAAGGGCCTGGTTCGATCAACAGGCTGGAACTGCGAGCAGTATTTTTAGCGCTCCTGGCGTTTGTCACTCATCAAGAGTGCAGCGGTTCGGGTGTTTTCTGACAATGTCACAGCGGTATCGTATGTCAACAAGCAGGGGGGGGGGACCAGCAGCGCCATGCTGGAAATCAAGGCCACAGCCCTGTGCGAGTAGGCAGAGGCGAATCTTCTGGACCTGTCAGCGGCGCATGTCACAGGAATAGACAATGTGCAAGCAGATTTTCTCAGTCGTGTCCGCGTGGACCCAGGGGAATGGGTCCTCCATCCCGAAGTCTTCCAGATGGTCGTCCGCAGATGGGGCACGCCGGTTCTGGACCTCATGGTAACGTTCGCGTCGGCAAAAGTAGACCGGTTCTTCAGCAGAAGGGAAAGGATGTCGGAAGGTCTGGATGCCCTCAGTCAGGACTGGCCACGGAAACAGCTCCAGTTGTTCAGAGATCATGTAATTCTAATAGCTCCAGACTGGCCTCGCAGACCCTGGTACAGGGATCTAGTACAGCTGCTAGTGGCGAAGCCATGGAGACTCCCAAACCGGCCAGATCTGCTGTCGCAGGGGCCCCTTCTCATGCCCCACGTGGATCGATTCTCGCTTACGGCCTGGCTCTTGAAAGGGCTCGGTTAAAAACAAGAGGCTACTCGGTGTCGGTTATAGCTACTCTGTTGAAAGCCAGGAAGAGGTCTATGTCGCTGGCATATATTCGGGTCTGGAGAGTCTTTGAGTCTTGGTGTGCGGACAGACAGGATGTGGCATTAAAATCATCCATTTCTCAGATCTTGGATTTTCTGCAGGATGGCTTCGAGAAAGGTTTGGCCCCTTCGTCGTTGCAGGTGCAGCCCTGTCCTGCTACAGGGGAAAGATCAGGGGGCAAACGATCGCTTGTCATGGGGATGTTAAGTGGTTTCTGTGGGAAGGATAGCTCTTGCAGCCCCCATCGAGACCGGTTGTTCCTCAGTGGCATTTGCCCTCCGTCTTAGATGCTTTGCAGGGCGAGCCGTTCGAACCACTGTCTCGGGCGTCCCTCAAAGATCTCACTTTGAAAGTCATGTTTCTTGTGGCTATTTGTTCAGCACGGAGAATCTCCGAATTACAGGCTCTCTCCTGCAAAGAGCCCTATCTGTTCTTCTCTTCAAAGGTGGTTCTAAGAACTGTTCCTACCTTTCTCCCTAAAGTGGTTTCGCCTTTTCATATGAATCAAGAAATTTCATTACCGTGTTCTCTCAGTCCGCGAGGGAATCCAGAACAGGCAACTTACACAGTTTGGATGTTCGGCGGTCGTTAATGAAGTACCTTTCTCGGACGGACGGCTTTCATAGGTCAGATAGGCTTTTCGTTCTCTTCGCAGGCCCTAGGCAGGGCGAAGCAGCCTCAAAAGCATCCATTGCAAGGTGGATTAAAAAGACCATTGCTTCGGCTTAAATCCTGAAAGGTAAGTCAGTGCCAGAGGGGCTAAGAGCTCATTCCACTAGAGCTCAAGCTTCATGGGCAGAGCTCTGTTGGATTCTGCCGCTGGAGATTTGCAAAGCGGTAACTTGGTCGTCCTTACACTCCTTTGTGAGACATTATCGCCTGGATGTTCAAAGGACAGTTGACACTACATTCGGTGCAGCTGTACTTCAAGCTGGTCTTGCAGGACCCTCCCAGGCTTGAATTGGTTACTGCTCTGGTACTTACCCAGAGGTCCGGGACTAGACTGGATACACAAACAGGAAGATGAAATTAGACTTACCTGCTAATTGTAGTTCCTGTAGTGTAGCCAGTCTAGTCCCATATCCCTGCCCGGTATCTGTAGTGTTACAGAAGCCTGAAGTATTAGCCTCATTTACAGGTAAGATTCTCTTGGATATTGCATTTCTCTGAGTAATTGGGGCAGTTCTGGGATGATCGCAGTCCAGATTCAGGGTATGAAGCTAAGTCTGTCATACAGGGGTTTTCTTTCCTTCCGTGAGGGAGAAGCCTGCGTCGGTTAAAGTCACAGTAGTTTACAGAGCTTTAGGTTCTGTATATCAATAGTTTCAAATTTGGTTTCAAGGTTCTGAATTAATTCAGGTTAATTTGTTAAACGCTTACTTGTGTCTCCGGTAAGTCTGCTTTGTCAATAGATTACTGATGGCAGGAGGCAGATCCCGAATGGATATACCGGTGACATGAAAAAAAAAGAAAAAGAAAAAAGAAGTTGTTTCTCAGTCTCTAAAGCTGCTGGATAAGATAGGGAACCCAGAGGTCCGGGACTAGACTGGCTACACTACAGGAACTACAATTAGCAGGTAAGTCTAATTTCATCATCTTGGACTTATGCCCTAATTAAAATTCCTCATGCTTTGTAAGAATGGACACAATGAGAATATTCATGCCAATACCTAAGTAATGTTTGACACAGAAAAAGTGTAAGGAATTGGTAGTATAATCAGGGTGCCCTGGATGGTCAAGTAGAAGTATTTGTTTTGGTCTAGAATAATCAAATCGAGACACTGCATAGCCCACAAAGCCCAAGGGAATAAGATATATTTAAAAAAAAAAAAACATCATACTGTGTTTAAGGACATTAAAGAAGAAATTGCATGGCTGAACAAAAAACAAAAGATGAGAACAGCACAGCTTCTGATCAGGTCTTCTGCTTCTACAAAGGGCTTATGAGCAATCTAGGATTTATTTTTGTAAGAAAATGCACAATACTCTCCCAGCCAATAGATTTATTAAATGTGCTTTGAAAGTTAAATAATTAACCAGAATTGAATGTCTTCCTTCTGCTCAAGGATGTGCCAGTTTGAAAAAGCAATTGGTGATCAGGGCAACATGGCAATTGAAATAAACAGGATAGTGCAAGATGAGAGAGAGAAGTTGGAATGAGTTTACCATGGAAGATGTAGACAAAGCATTGTTGCAAATTAAAGCAGCATTTTGCCCATTAGATGAGTAATTTCAAAGATGAAGAAATTCTAAATTACATGCCACAATTCCTAAAACAATTTACTAAATACTTCCTTAATGTAAGAATGCCATTTATTCTAAAAGCTGTTAATCTTTCAACAACGATCTTCTACTAAACACTACCATTCCTCTTTTTTTTTATTTTTTATCATCAACATTAGATTTATAACAGGGTAACAAAACCAATTCAGTCATACATAGACAATTAAATGAGCAGGTAGCTTCCGCTAAGATAATGGACCAATGGCAGCATGGCTTTCAGATTATTCATAGCACAGAAACCCTGCTTCTGGCTGTACTTGACACTATATTCTCTCTCCCCCCCCCCCCCCCCAGTAAAAAATAGAATAGTTCACTCATGCTCAAGTCTACAAGAGCTGTAAAACCAGTCAAGCTTTTCAGGATATTCCTTATGAATATAGCATAGTTGCTTACTTTAACAGAGATTCTCCATGGACAGCAGGGGTATACAATCACACTCAATAGTAAAGGCCCCAGACTGAGCCTTGAGCAGGTCTCAGAGAAGCCTTGTTGCTTCACTAAGCATACATGCCTGCTTGTGCTGAGAGAATCAGTTTATACCAGAGCAAAAAAAGGGGGAAAATTACCCCAGTCCATATGATTGAGTTGATTCCAGTAATTTTGTTTTTGAGAGGAAGGTAGGCAGGAGAGTATGACTGTATACCCCCTGCTATCTACAGAGAACCCATGTTACAGGTAAGCAACTACGTCTTCTCCAGAGACAAGCAGGAGGATACAGTCACAATGGCGAGCCCAGAGCTGGGGGGCACCTGGTCAGGAAAATTTAGGTGTCTAAAACATCTCTACAACTTAGCTTGGGTGGACAAGAAGAATTAAATTTGGTGCCCGATTGCAAACAGGTTCCAGAGGACAGCCTGGCCAAAGGCAGAGTCCATCACAAATGAATGATCCAAGCTGTAGTCTCTAGTGACAGTATGGATAGATGACCAGAATGCTGCTTTGAAGATGTCATGGATAGAGAAAGAAGCTAGACTGGCTAAGGAGGCAGCTGTGGCCCTGAGCTTGTGAGGGGTAACATGTCCTGAAGGGAGAGATGCTTACTCATAGCAGAAAACATTGCAGTCCACAATCCACTAGGAAATGGTCAGTGTTGCTGCTGGTTGCCCAGGATTATTGGTATTGACAGTCAGGAACAACTGAAAATTTGCATAGAGGTTCAATACAATACAGATAGCAGGAAGAGAGCCCTTGTGCAATCCAATGTATGTAATTTCTTCTCCAGAAAGGCCACAGAGATGCATTCGGAAAGGCGGCGGAGAGCACTATAGGTTGGTTGATGTGAAAATCAGAGACCACCTTCAGAAGAAACTTAGGATGAGTCGAAAGGATGATCTCGTCGCGGAAGAATTGTGTATACAGGGTATAATGCACAAGAGCTTGGATTTCCCTCAGACTTCTGGCCAAAGCGATGGCAAGGAAGACAGTTTTCCAGGTGAGATGTTTGAGCGAAAGACAGGAAAAGCTCAAATGGTGGTTGCATCAACTAGAAGACATTAACCCTTTCGCATCCACATAATTGTTTTGTAACTGAAAATTTTTCTGGATTTTTTTTTTATTAAGAGTTGAGCTAAATGATGCAGAATATAAAGTTTTTTTGAAAAAAATTTCTAAGAAACAATATTCACTATTGCCATATGGCAACTACAGTCCTGAATGGCTGAAAATTAAACAAACAGTCTTGGCATCAGTTTCATTTACTGCTGGGTGTGATATTTAAAATAACTTTTTTTCAGATGTCAAGCACAGATACACATCACATTTCAGTGTGCAGCTTTTTTGGAAATATAGAATCCGGTGAAAAGTTTGGGGGAAAATTTGAAGGTTGTCATATGGCAACAGCCATGAAAGGGTTAAAGGTCCCAGGCCAGCATAGGCAGTCAGACAGGAGGATTTCTGTTGAGACCCCTCATGAGTCTGGAGGCCACCAGATAGACAGATATGGGCTTGCCCTTGACAGGGTCATGCAAAGCGGCAATAGCCAAAAGATGAAAACATACTGAATTAGTCTGTAGTCCTGAATAAGATAGGTGAAGGAGATAAGTCAAAAGCTGACTAACTTGTGGCAGAGTGAGCAAACAGACCCACTTGTGCCGAGAGGAACACTGCATAGATGGTCTGCAGGAAGCAGCAAGAACAGAAAGAACATCCAGCGGCAGTAAAGACATCAATGCTTAGTGCCCTGAAGCCACCATGCCATGAGGGATAAGGACTGGAGACTGGGATGCAGAAAGCAGCCCTCATGCGGAGTCAGAAGGCCTGGCTGAGTTCCTAGAGGAAAAGGAGAGTCCAGCAGCAGAAGATAGGGATACCAGATTGGCCACTGAAGCGCTAATCAGAATAACTGATACTTTGTCATGCTCAATCTTGAGCAGGACCTGTGTGATTAGCAGGAACATGAGGGAAGGCATACAGAAAACCTTGAGACCAGTCCAGTGTAAAGGCAGAGGACACCCACTGCTTGAGGCAGGGCCAAATTGAGCAGAAGACTGGACACTTGGAATAGCCTGCAGAGGCAAATACAGACATCTTTGCTCTTTGGGGACAGCGAGGTTGACCTAACTACAGCAGGATCGAGGGACTATTCATGTGGATCCAGATGTCTGCTCAACTTGTTGGCCAGCTGACTGCGAGTCCCTCGGTCGCTCATAGCATGGTGTCCAGGAAAAAAGTCCACAGTCATATGGCTTCTCAACAAAGATGGAGAACCTGTACCACCCTGCATGCTGATGTAAATATGGAAACCTGGTTGTCTGTGTGTACTCTTGTGACAGGCTGCAAAAACTATGAGGGCATAATAAACCGCTCAAAGTTTGAGCACATTGATGTGCAAGGTCTGTTGGGGGGGGGGGGGGGGGCCCCAGGCCAGGCCATGCACCCGCATGGAAAGGCTCAGGAGGTGGGTGCCCCAGCCACACATGGACACAGTAGTAAGAATGATGTGATGCAGTGCTATTTGGCATGGGCATCCCAGAAGAAAATTGACTGGAGTTGCCCACCATTGGAGGTTGCCAAGGAGAACAGTTCTCTGCAGACTTTTGAGGGAATGTGAGTGTTGACATCAATGGGGGGCGGGGGGAGCAAGATGAGTGAAATCAGAGCTAACCCCACAGATGCCAAAGCCGAGCCTGGTTTAGCTCGGGTAAAGGGGGAGAGAGCTGGCCCCGCAGAGGTGGAACACCAAGCAAGGCCTGGCTCTAAACTGTTGAAAAACCAGTTCCCTTTGATTTTGAAACGCCACGTTTTTCCTGTCAGCTAACAAAGACCACAGCTCAAAAAGCACTTTACAGCTGTCCAGCAGTGAAGTGCAGGCAAGCACGTGTAAGTTTAGATAGCTGCGATATGAAGTGAAGGCAGACACGTTTTTTTCTCTGATAGCAGAAAGGTGCAGACAAACGTTTCTTTTTCTCTTCCAAATGGCTTAGAATCACACTCCAAAAAGAAAATAGCAGAAATGACCAGTGTGAAAACCAAGCAAGGAGACTACTAAAACTGCAAAAAAAGGTAAAAACGAAGGCAAAAATGGACAGAAAGACCCATGCAGGCTTCTGCACGGTGAAACAAAACAAATGGATTCTCTCAGCACTGGTAGGCAGGAAGCAGGCACACATGCTCAGTGAAGCAACAAAGTTTCTCTAAGCTGTGTGAGACCCACTCAAGGCTCAGTCTGGTGACTTAACCATTGAGTGCAATTGTATCACCCTGCTTGTCTCTGGAGAAATAGATTTGCACAATGAAGGCAGTGGGCAGACAACTCTCTCCTACATATTATGAATATCCTAAAAACTCAACTGGTTTGTGGTCCCAGAACAGAATTTGAGACTCCTGCTATATGGCCAATCAGGATAAACCTAGGGCAGTGGCTGCAAACCCAGGCCCCCTGAACCAAAAAGTGTAAAAAAGTAACATATCACATCTCTTCCCCTTTTGGGAATCCTCTCTAGCTGGCAATAAGCATGTTGCTGCTTTCCCCTCCAAGGTCAGAGCCACATTGGATGATCTGGTCCCAAGCAGTTCTTACTCCAGAGGCAGCAAGTCAGTGAGGCATTGCTTGCTGACATCTACTGGCAGAAGGGGGGAACAGTACAGGGCAAGTGTTCCCAAACTAAAAATCTCCAAGGGCCAAATGTGGCTGTGGAAGTTCTTTCCCTCCGTTTTCTTATCTTCCTCATCATCAGGTCTGAGCTACACACAGATTTTTCACTGGCTACAAATGCCACTGATGTATGATGGTATCTGATCCAGCAGAGAAGAGCAAAATTGAGGATTTGTTTGTTTGTTATGACCAGAAACAGAAGTTCCCAACTTTCTTTTGTAGGGAGGGGGGGGGGGGAATGGGGGGGCTTGGACTAGCAGGTTTTCTGGTAATAACTAACCAGAGGTCCTAATGGCATTAAAAAGCAAGCAGTAAATAGCAACTATTTTAAAAGTTGGAAGTTAAAACAAAATGTTTGCTTCACAGATTCAATTAAATTAGTGTTCTGCACTGTCCTAAACACACTATTCAGCACAGTTTGTAACTCAGAGAACAGTCTCCCACTGATTGAATTAAGCACACCCCCACTGCATCCTTCACAATTAGAAAACAAAATCTCCAAGTATCTAGAAATCTCACAGCTTAACAGCAACTCCATACCATAAAAACAAGCAGAGTAAAAAAGGATATACATTTCCATTTTATTGAACTTAAAGGTTACAGAGGGCTTTTCCACAAAACCAATGCCAGAAAACACCCCTGCCCTATTCATCCCACTCCCCCTCCAAAAGTAAGTATAGTCTCATCTTCCCATTACACAGAATATTAAAAATTCTTGATTCAGGTGTTCGACTTTTACAATTTAAAAAAATGTTTAACAAGAATTGCAGTTTAAAATGCATTCTAGGTCTTTAAAGTTCTAGCTGTGTCATTAAAAAATGAAATTTCTATAGCTTAGCACACGTACCACACAGCCATTTTAACTCATTCTTTAATTACACAGTTTTCACAAAAACCCTCAGTGTTGGCAGAGATGCGTGCTTTCAGGAAAAAAGAATTGGAATCCAGGTTGCCATTTAGATCCATTTCTAACAAGATTAGTTCCCAAAGATGAAGTCTCAAACAAACATTTATTAAACATTTTCCTGTCCCTCAGGTTCAAGTCCCCTTCCTTCCATATTGTAATTACTTTTCCACCAGATATCTCAAACAATGCAAATCAGTTCTATACCATAAAAGTGCCAGTGCTGACGTTTCATGTATTGCATTGTCAAATGCTTCTATTAATAGCGATGAGACTTCAACCCTGTCCCAAGAGCAAAATGCTTACAAACCACCAAGCTCATGCTTCCACCACATCTAACTATAAAAACAAACTCTGCAACAGTATCAGAGCTAGGTTTCTATACAATCTTTTGCTTCATTTCTTGACAAGGTCTAAAGGCTTGGTACAGCATCAGTGTGGACAGCATTTGATTCAATCAGCAAATTCTTTTTTTCCCCTTTTTTTTTTTTTTTTTTTTTTAAAGAAAACAAACTGATCTTCACAACATAACCATGTGGAGCTTGAACTGTGCAAGACCTAAGATGGTTAGTGATGGCTATCTTCTATTTTCATGTAACACACTCCCTCCTCATTCCCCAAAACATCACCTTCCTGCCCTAAACAGTGTGCAAAGACCAACGGATAAAATATGGCAAGGATTGTCATCTTGGAAACTTAGCTACGAAACAGGAGGGAAAACTTTTTTGTTCTTGCACTTCACAGTACCTCTGTCCACCACCCATCTATGAAGCAGATATACGCTGCATTTACACATTCACTACACACAAACTCCAAATTGGCAAGATCTAGTCCTCCCCATGGCACTGGCACATGTTCTGAGGCACAAGGGCAACTGGTCCAGCCCTTTAGGGATAGAAAGATCAGATTAGAAAGTTATACAATTATAATAATACCTTGATATTTCACAATTATGCTGAACAGATGTTCCATCTTGTGTTTCGACTAAGTACTCTAAATGTACTCTGAACCCTTCCAAAACCAAGGACAGGTATTTTATAGAGGGACACAGGAAATGCTTAAAATAAGAAAAACTAATGTGAATTGTTGACCTATTTGGACTCTTCTCTGAATACAGCTGTCTAAAAGGTAAACAAACTACAGCTCTGCATTATTTGCTTGAACACAAGATGAAACAACAAGGTTTGAAAACAGGGTATGCTTCAGGCAGTCAGTTGCTAAGAACATTAAAGAAAAAAAAATTGCTCAGGGACAGGGCACGGGAGAGCATTTTCAGTAAGGTCACTTAAAAATCTGTCATGTAAAGCAGATCAAAACCTAAGATGCTGTTTTCAGCAGGATTTTATATAGACATCCAGGAGTGCTGGTTTTAAGTTTCATCGATCATATCATGAAGAAACACCCATCATGTTCTGTTTCCAGAAATGTTGAAGAGTTGCAATCGTGTCCACCATGAGTGCAGCAAATTGGAGGTAGTCAGCTCATAGAAAGGCTCAGTAATCTGAACATAAGACTTTGAAATGACCACTAGCTGCGTGTTTTTTTGTTTTTGTTTTTTTTTTTTAAACAGTACAATTAACACTGGTGAATCCTGTTCAAGCATTTTGCTCCACTGATATCTTCTACCCCCATCTCCAATAAAAGATGAAAAAAAGTTACTTGTTTCCATAATACAGGAGATCCATTGACTGGGTCAGTCTGTACACATGTAGGACACGGAGTTCAGAAAATGCTGTTCATGGCCAATAGCTGTAGTTTAATTACCTTAGTAGAAGGGTTATCAAAATAGCATTCCTTAACGATTATGTGCTTGTGGCTTTATTGTTCCCCTAGAACAGCATACTGGTTGTCTAACTGAAGTTGAAGTGACTGGTTTTTTGAAGCTTCATCCCTACCTCTATTTTTGTGTCTTACTATTTCAAATGTCTTCTCCATTTCTTTATCTCTAGAGGGGGAAAAGAAAAAAGGAAAAAAAAAAAAGCATGAAAAAATTCCACCATTATGTGTGTGCAAGAATAGCACAGTTACTTACCTGTAACAGATGATCTCTGGGAACAGCAGGAATAAGTCTTCACATATGGGTATCGTCGGCACCGACGGAGCCCACGCAGGAACGCTCCCCAGCATCCAAAAGGAAAGCTTTTGGGAGCATCCCACAGCGCCTGCGCGCTGCCTTCCCGCCTTTCCTAACCGCCTCTCTCCAGTTCGAGTTTTAAAGCTGAGACAAAGAGAGGGGAAAGGAAAAATAGAGATACACAACTCCTAGGGGAGGTGGGTGGGTTGTGAAGACTTATTCCTGCTGTTCCCAGAGATCACCTGTTACAGGTAAGTAACTGTGCTATCTCCAGGAACAAGCAGGAATGAGTCTTCACATATGGGGGACACTCCAGCTAGAGATGCCTGGGAGATCACCCTAGTTGTGAGTCCCTGGGAAGGGCTCTACCTCCACCTATGAATCTCAGGCATCCAGTAAGGGATGGAGGGTAGGAGTTGATTAGGTATGGAACAGGTGTTTGAGAACAGCCTGACCAAACAAGGCATCCCGGCGGGAGTCCTTGTCCAAGCAGTAATGGGCTGTAAAGGTATCAACCGAGGCCCAGGTGGCCGCTCGACAGATTTGGTCGATGGACAGAGTTTAGATGAGCCATAGAAGCTGCCATGGCTCTCACATTGTGAGCTGTGACATGACCCTCCAGAGAAAGGTTCTTACTCTGGTAGGCGAAAGAAATACATTGAGCAATCCAATTAGACAGAGTTCTCTTAGAGACTGGAAGTCCTAAATGAGAGGGATCAAAAGCAACAAAAAGTTGAAAGGACTTTCTATGTTGCTGTGTCCTTTGTAAGTAGAAAGCAAGTGCTCTTTTACAATCCAGGGTATGAAGATTCCTTTCTGCACTTGATGGGTGAGGTCCTGGAAAAGAGACAGGTAAATACACCTCCTGGTTCAGATGAAAAGGTGAAACCACTTTAGGCATAAAGTGTGGATTAGTTCTGAGGACTACCTTGTCATGATGAAACTTTGTATAAGGAGGATTAGCCACTGAGGCTTGCAACTCACTGATACGGCGAGCTGAGGTGAGTGCAATGAGAAAAATAACCTTCCAGGAAAGGAATTTCAAGGAGGTAGTGGCTAAGGGTTCAAAGGGTGGCTTCATAAGCTGGCCAAGAACCAGATTCAAGTCCCATGCCACTGGAGGTGGTCTAATGGGAGGTTTAGTCAAAAGAAGGCCTCTCATGAATCTTGCTATAAAAGGATGAGAGGAAATAGGCTGTCCATTGAGGGGTTTAAGGGATGCTGCAATAGCACTCAAATGGACTCTGATTGAATTTGTCTGAAGGCCTGCATGGGATAAATGCAGCAAATAGTCCAGTAAAGAATTCAGAGGTATTGCAAGAGGATTAAGACCCTTCTCTGCACACCAAATGGTAAACTTCTTCCATTTAAAAGCATAGGAACGTCTGATGGAAGGCTTTCTGGAAGCATGAAGGATATCCTTCACCTGCTGAGAAAGAGGTAAATCTTGAAGGTCTAGGCTTTCAGCAACCAGGCCCTGAGATGAAGAGACTGGGGATTTGGGTGCCACAACGTTCCTTCCTCCTGGGAGAGGAGATCTGGAGCAGACCGCAAGTCCAGGGAGGGAGCTTGAGAGAGATGCAGAAGTAGAGGGTACCACACTTGGCGTGGCCAACGTGGTGCTATGAGGATCATAAACCCCTTCTCTCTGAAGCTTGACCAGTGTCTTGGGAATGAGGGGAATAGGAGGAAAGGCATAGAGGAAATCTTGCCCCCAATGAACGAGGAAGGCATCCCTGGCCTGAACTCCCTGACACGGAATCCTGGAACAGAACCGGGAAAGTTTGGCATTCCACAGACTTGCAAACAGGTCTATGTCTGGGGTTCCCCAAATTCGAAAGATCCTGGCTATCTGGTTCCCATGGAGGGACCATTCGTGTGGAAGCAGAACTCGACTGAGTCTGTCTGCCCAAGAGTTTTGAACCCCTGGAAGATACACTGCCATGAGATGGATTTGATGCTCTCTGGCGAAGGCCCACCATCTCAGAGCTTCGTTGCAAAGCGACAGAGCCAGTCCCACCCTGCTTGTTCACGTAGAACATGGCTACTTGGTTGTCCGTGTGGATGAGGACTGTCTTGTAGCTGAGCAGGGTGTGGAAGACTGAGAGCCAGGAAGATTGCTCTGAGCTCTAAGAGGTTGATATGTAGAGATGTTTCCTGTGGAGACCAGATGCCTGGGGTGGAGAGATCTTGTAGATGAGCTTCCCAACCCTTTGGAGAGGCATCTGTGGTAAGGGATGCTTGGGGTAACACCTGTTGAAAGGGGGACCCCAGCAACAGATTTTGAGTGGACATCCACCAATGGAGTGAGGAAAAAAAAGAGGCGACAGGAGGTCGCTATCTTGTCTGACAGGTACCCTGATGCTTGGGTCCATTGGGTGGACAAAGTCCATTGAGCTGCTCTCATGTGAAGGCGAGCATAAGGAACCACATACACGGTGGATGCCATGTGGCCTAAGAGTTGTAACATCTCTCGAGCAGTTAAATGGGATTTTAACTGAATCTGTGAGGCTAACTGCACCAAGTGTAGGCAACGGGCCTGGGGGAGATAGGCCCTTGCAGTTGTGGTATCCAGTATTACCAGTCTCAGATACTGAAGAACACGCCTTGTGCAGGCCAGGGAAGCCTGGGCCTCTGATTGGGATGGAGCTCGGATGAGCCAGTCGTGCAGATATGGGAATACGAATACCCTAGAGTGCATAGAAATGCAGCTACTATTGCCATGCATTTGGTGAACACTCGTGGTGCAGAGGCCAGACCGAAAGGAAGCACTTTGTATTGGTAGTGCTTTCCTTGGTAAAGGAACCAAAGGAACCTTCTGTGTGTTGGATGGATGAGGACATGGGTGTACACATCCTTGAGATCTAGAGAACAAAGCCAGTCCTGACTCTGGAGGTATGGAAGGAGAGTTCCGAGAGAAGTCATCTTGAATTTCTCCTTGCATAGAAACTTGTTCAATTCTCTGAGATCTAAAATGGGTCTGTAGCCCCCTGTTTTCTTTGGAATGAGAAAATAGGGGGGGGGGGGGGGGAGTAGAACCCCGAGTCCTGTTGAAGAAGGGGTACTTCTATTGCCCCTTGCGCAAGAAGGGTGGCAATCTCTTGACCTAGAAGGTTGAGGAGAGATGTTGGAGAATTGAACTGTTTCACCATAGTGTGAGGAGGAAGGTTTAAGAAGTGAAGCTTGTACCCGTCTCTTATGATAGAGAGGGTCCATTGCTCTGCTGTGATTTGTTCCCATCTGGGAGCAAAATGAGCTAACCTTCCTGGGATGGTGAGAGGCTCTGGATGTTCTAGAGCCAGAAAGGCTAAGTTCTCTAGTGGTAAGTCAAAGGCCCTGAGGAGGCTGAGGCTGTTGGGCCGTAGCAGTCCTCGCAGCCTTAGGCTTGGCCTGTTTTGGTTGTTGTTGCCTCTTTGTAGCAAAACGACCTGCAGAAGAGGCCTGACCATAAACAGAAGAATATTTCCCTTTATTTGGGAAAAATCCTTTTTTTGAACAATCTTTTTAAAAGGAGCAGAAGTAGACTTTGAAAGTCTATCTAAAGCAGAATTTTCAGCATCCATCTGGTTGGCCTTTGCTTGCCAATCTTTGCCAAACAAGTTTTCACCTGTACAAGGAAGATTACCTAGTCCATCCTGAACCCAGGATTCCAAATCAGAGGCTTGTAACCAAGCAACTCTGCGTGCACCTATGGCAATAGCCAAGGCTCTGCTGGCACCTTCAAAGGCTGCACGGTTGGAAAACTTGGAAATATCCTGGGCATGTTTAAGCCAGGTGAGAAACTCTTCCCTTTTAATTTTCTGACATAAAAGGAGATAATGTTTGCAGATGATCTGCAACTTCCTTTAGAAACATGCCCATATAGAGACTATAGGAGTTGATTCTGGCTACAAGCATACTGGCCTGGAAAATTCTCCTGCCAAAAGGCATCTAGGGTTCTGCATTCTCTTCCTGGAGGAGTAGAAGAGTGTCTCTCTGTACTCTTGATCTTTTTCATAGCAGACTCCACCACAATGGAGTGGTGAGGAAGCTGAGTCTTATGAAAACCAGGACAAGGAGGAACACTATACATGGTGTCCAACCTACGAGAATGAGGGGAGGTGGTAAGAGGAGTCTCCCATATGCCCAACATGTGATCATAGAGAATCTCATGTATTGGTAAGTGGCTGCCTCTTTGGGAGCCTTAGGATATTATAAAATATCTACTTTTTTGGCTCTAGGCTCTGTCTCAGAGGCCAATGAGATGGAAAGGCCCCTGGCCACCTCCCTGATAAAGTCTTGAAAAGACAAGTCCTCTGGAAGAGACATTCTCCTTTTTGGAGGAGAGGGTTCCTGAGGAAGGATCCCTGATGCTTCGATAGAGGCCTCTGATTCATCAGAGTCCTCAGAGGAATCGAAGTATCGCCTGTCTGGATGCTCTTGCAGAGCCCGATACGCATACTGGGGGGTATCGACATCGTGAGTACTCTGTACCGGATTGGTACCGATGGGCATAACAGGATAGTGTACCGCTGCCGTCGATGTCGATGCAACTGGAACCGGTACCGACAATGGAGTTTGTTGCGGTACCGAAGGCGTCGCAGCTTGTATGAATGCTGTGATGGCACGCTGCATGGTCAGAATATTCTGATCCATCGATGCCACCAATGTCTGGAAGTCGGTACCGGTGTGAACTGCCGGTACCCCAGAACATTGTAACAGGTGATCGGTTGAGGCCGAGCCATCGATGTCAACCTGTGACCCCATAGATAAAGCTTTGGAAGCCGGAGCCTCCTGCCGGGGTAATTTTGCCGGTGTGGATTCCTCGAGAGCAAGCCTGGGGGCACCTCGATACTTAGAGGGAGATGTACTCTTCGAGGACCGGCCAGATTTAAGTTTGGTTACCTGAGATCCATGGGAGGAAGAAGCAGTCCTGGAAGACGTCGATGCCACAGAAGCTGCATCAGAGGGAAACAGGGTACTGAGCTTGGCTGCACGATTCTGTAAACCTCTTTTAGACATCATGGAACAGGACTCACAGTCCGCGATGGAATGGTCAGGACCTAAACATTTTAGACACCAGTTGTGGGTGTCGGTGACAGAAATAGTGCTACTGCACTTCGTGCACTTTTTGAACCCGGAGGTGGGCTTTTCCATGAGGAAAAATTTTCTGCAGGCCTAAGGCCACAGAAAGAAAAAATGCACTGAAGTAGAAAAGAGTAGTATTTTTTTTTTTTTTTTTTTTTTTTAGAAAGAAAGAAATAACCAGCGGTACCGGTCCAGAGTGGAGAAGGCAGACACGCGACTAAAGAAATAAAAGAAAAAATAAAATTCTTCAGCGATGACAGGAAACACGACCTGCTGGCTCCGCGGAAAAGAACTGGAGAGAGGCGGTTAGGAAAGGCGGGAAGGCAGCGCACAGGCACTGTGGGATGCTCCCAAAAGCTTTCCTTTTGGACGCTTGGGAGCGTTCCGCACAGGCTCCGTCGGTGCCGACGATACCCATATGTGAAGACTCATTCCTGCTTGTTCCTGGAGATTAAGCCTTTCACCCTTAAAAAGAGTCTTGTGAATTTTTAAAGTAAAGCTGAAAATTAAATTCCAACACCAAACTCCATGGATTGAGAACTCTGGCTCTGTACAGACTACTTTCATAAAATTAGATGCATCCCTTGAATCTTAGGCATGAACATTGGAGTTTAAGAATCAGGCTATCAAAGCTATGACAACACAAAATTTACTGCTTCTTTATAACCAAGCAGGGTTATATACAATCAATAAATCACATTTGTGAGAACATACCTCATGTGATGTGTTGGTTGCAGAACACTTATAGCTATAAAAGTTAAGCTTTTTGTTGCACTGACATACTTGGAACTAGTATGTTTATTTACAGAAAAGCAATACAAATGATAACATTTCAGTCAACAGGTGTCATTTTGGGGGTAAATACAAGGAACCCTAACGAGTCGCGTCTCCATCAAATACATCAATTTCAACTTAAGAGAAAAAACATGCTATCAAGGATTCAAGAACCTTATTTCCAAGCAGAAAATCAGGTTTACAATGCAAGTTCATTGCTCATTCTGATGAAATGACATCAAATGCACACTATTTGCATGACAATTTCCCCCATGTTGCCCCAAGAAAAAATAGAAGACAACATTCCAATACAGACCATATGAATCCCCAAACCTAGAAACATGACAGCAAAAAGACCACATGGCCTATCTACCCTCCCATATCGACTACAATAGTGCCCTTTTTTCCTTTAGAGATCCTGTGTTTGTCCCATACTTTTTTTGAATTCAGATACTGTCCTAGTCTCTACCACCTCCACTGGGGGACTATTCCATGCATCTACCACTCTTTCCATAAGAAATATTGCTGCATATTACTCCTGAAGTCTATCCTGCCCCTTCATGACAGAGCTTACCTTCAATTGAAAGGCTCTTGTGCATTTATTTACAGAGATATTTAAATGTCTCTCTCATAGCTCCCCTATCCCTTTCCTCCAAAGTATACATAAAAGATTTTTAAGGCTGTCCTCATATGCTTCATAATGAAGACCACTAGCCATTTTAGTAGCCACCAACTCCAACCTGCTTATATCCTTTTGAGGGTGGGGTCTCCAGAATTGCACACAATACTCCAAGTGAGGTCAAAGAGACTTCTACAGAGGCATTATCACCTCTTTTCTGCTGGCCATTCCTCTCCAAGCATCCTTCTGGCTTTCATAGTTGCCTTTTCTACCTGTTTAGTTACTTTATGATTAGACACAATTACGTCCAGATCCTGCTCTTCTTTTGTGGGCAGACGTACCTCACCCCCTACACTACTGCTCCTTTGGTTTTTCACAGCCCAAACATATGAGCCTGCATTTTTTAAACATTAAATCTCAGCTGCCAAATTCTCAACCATTCTTCAAGCTTAGCTAGATCCCTTCTTATGTTATCCACTCCTTTCTGAGTGTCTACTCTATTGCAGATTTTAGTATCATCCATAAACCAGCAAACCTTATCAGACAGCCCTTCCACAATATCACTAACAAAGATGTTAAAAAGAATTGGACCAAGGACAGTTCCCTGCAGCAATGTTCCCTCTAATTTTCTATAGGCTGTGTGCACATAAAATATCAGCTGTGCAACTTTTGAAGGAAGGTTAAATTTTTGTGCGTCACATGACAATCTGAGTTTTATACTTTAAAATTTGACTACACGTCAGAATACAGTATGTACACCACATTGATTGCACTAGAAAATATTGTAGAACTTGTGAAAACCGTAAATACACAACTTTTAAGTTTTAAGACGTCTGTGTTTTCTATCAGAATCAGAACCGTAATTTTTGTGCGCTCACTTGGCGAGGTGTGTGTGCGCACACGCGCACAGCTTAGAGGGAACAGTGCCCTGCAGCACACCACCTCTTCCTCAAAGTGAGCTCCATTTACCCATACCCTGTGTCACCTCCCACTCAGTTTCTAACCCAATCAGTAACTTTATGGTCCATACCTAGGATGCTAGGTTTGTTTATAAGTCACCTGTGCAGAACAGTGTCAAATGCTTTACTGAAATCTAAATACACCACATCTAGGGCTCTCCCTTGGTCCAACTTCCGGGTCACCCAGTCAAAGAAATCAATCGGATTTGACTGACAAGATATGCCTCTGGTGAATCCATGCTGCCTCGGATCCTGCAATCCACTGGAATCCAGAAGCCTCACTATTCACTTTTAGTAGCCTTTGCAATAATTTACTAACCAGGAGGTTAGACTAACCAGCATGTAGTTCTCAATGTTATCCTTACGTTTGCTTTGTGTAAAGGGACCACGTGTCTTTCTCCAGTCCTCTGGCACCACTCCTGACTCCAAAGAGCCACTGAAAAAGGTCAGACGGTGGAGTCGCTGGAACGTTCCCAAATTCCCGCAGTATTCTGGGATGTATCCCATCCAGACCTATCGCTTTGTTTATAGTTATACGCATTTAAAGCAAGCGTGGAGCATTAGGAAGATTCTTCTTAAAATCTTCTAAAGATGATATCTATGCCACCTCTAATACAACACAAATATAGTAGGGGATTTGGCATGCTCTCTAAACAAATCACCAATACAAAGCCATACAGCATTCATTTCGCTACTCAACTATATAAAACAAAGCTATCAAAACCATCTCATAAGAGCATAAGATATGCCATACTGGGTCAGACCAAGGTCCATCAAGCCCAATATCCTGTTTCCAACAGTGGTCAATCTAGGTCATACGTACCTAGCAGTATCCCCAAGACAGGTTCCACAATGCTTGTATTGGGTCAAGCATTGATATCCTAGGTCCCTTTTTAATAATGGTTTATGGACCTTTCCTCCAGGAACTTGTCCAAACCTTTTTTAAACCCAGCTACACTAACAGCTCTTACTACATCCTCCAGTAACAAATTCCAGAGTTTGATTACACGTTGAGCGAAAAAATATTCTCTTATGTCTTAAATAGTTTACCCTGTAGCTTCATTACATGTCCCCTAGTCTTTCTATATTCTGATAGCATAAACAATCTACGTTTACCCGTTCCACTCCATTCATTAATTTATAGACCTCTATCATATCTCCCCTCAGCCGTCTTTTATAGGTTGAAGAGCCCTAACCTTTGTAGCCTCTTCATAGGAGTAGCCTTCCATCCCCTTTACCATTTTGGTGGCTCTTCTCTATACCTTTTCTAATAACGCTATATCCTTTTTAAGATAGGGCGACCAGAATTGCACACAATATTCAAGGTGCGGTCTTACCATGGAACGATACAGAGGCATTATAATATCCTTTGTTTTATTTTCCATTCCTTTCCTTATGATACCTAGCATTCTATTTGCTTTCTTGGCTGCCGCTGCACACTGGGCGGAGGG
The DNA here is from genome assembly GCA_033557465.1 of Ichthyophis bannanicus. Classification (NCBI taxonomy): domain Eukaryota; kingdom Metazoa; phylum Chordata; class Amphibia; order Gymnophiona; family Ichthyophiidae; genus Ichthyophis; species Ichthyophis bannanicus. The sequence goes on along the minus strand of CM066031.1, from coordinate 617,893,689 downwards.
TTTTAAAATGTTATCAACGATGACTCCTAAATCTTTTTCCTGGGTGGTGGCTACCAATGTGGAACCTTGCATTGTTAACCATAGTTTGGGTTGTTCTTCCTTAGGTGCATAACTTTGCACTTGTGCACATTAAATTTCATCTGCCATTTGAATGCCCAGTCTTCTAATTTATCCAGATCCTCCTGCAGTTTTCCACAGTCCTCTTGGGTTTTAATAACTTTGAATAGTTTTGTGTCATCTGCAAATTTGATAACCTCACTAGTTATTCCCTTTTCCAGGTCATTTATGAATGTGTCAAAAAGTAGCGGACCCAGTACAGATCCCTGGGGTACTCCACTATTCACCTTTTTCCATTAGGAAAATTGGCCATTCAGCCCTACCCTCTGCTTTATATCTTTTAACCAGTTCCCGATCCACAATAGTACACTGCCTCCTATCTCTGACATTCCCTTCACTTGTCTTTTTAAATCTTACATAAATTCTCATGTGTACACTTATAACCCCATCCACTTTTTCATGCAGTGTTCCCAAAGCCTATGTTGTCAAGAATGAAATGTAATTAAAATTAAGGGATGAGTTTGTCTCTCTCCCATTTATCTATTCTCAAATTCTAAAAAGGACCTACCTAAATTAAACATTAAATACCTCAATAGCTAGATGCTACTTGCCTAATTTAGGTAGGCTCAAAGTAAACACAAGTTACATTTAAATCTTTAAAAAGTAAGCCGAGAACTAGTTTTGCTTTATTTTAATGATTCCAAACACATGCTGTAAGTCACCGTTTGCCAGCAAGCTAAACGCTTACCCAGAGACTTTGTCCACTCTCTGCTTCCTCTCAAAACATATTTAGTCCAGTATAGAGATGTTATCCTTCACAACTAGCTATATTCCTTTCTGATAAGTTAGGAGATACAAATGGTAGCTTGAAGGTAAGAAACTGCTGGGGAACCCTTTCAATGGAATGGAGCTTTGCAGCCACCTGCATTCTCTTTATGCTGTTCCATTTCCCCATTTATTGTGGTCTACTCAAGTTTTTAAATTCAATTTGTTTTGTATGGTAGTAGGCCTCTTTCAATATAAAGAACTTTCAATTTACTTGTTCTGAACTGTTCATTTATCAAATTGCAATTTAATCCTTATACTGTGATTTTCCTGCTATATGTGACTCATGTGCTCATAAAATAGTAATTACACTTACCTGGTAATTGTAGTTCCTTGAGAGACGACAGCTTAGTCCTCTACGTATGGGTTGTGCACCTCCTCCTGCAGCATGAAGACTGGACCAATCAAATTTCAGCATCACTGGATACAGCATCTCTGCCATCTCATCCATCCCAGTGAACTACTGTCAAAGCAAACTCAGAGAAATAGCTAACCTTTAAGCAGAGAAACCATCAGCAGAATGCAAAGCCGTGTCTATTTTCTTTTCTTTTTTTTTTTTTTTTTTATCATTTAGCATATTAGTCAATTGAAAAGAGACCCAAAGAAAAGGTCTCACCACTGCCGCAGCAGAAGCAGCCAGAGAAAGAAAAGAAAAGGAAACACACTCACCTGTGAAAAACGACATCTGAATCAAAGGCGTGCCGAGCCAAAAAACTCTACAAGGGAGGGCAGGAGGACTAAGCTGTCGTCTCTCAAGGAACTACAATTACCAGGTAAGTGTAATTACTATTTCCTTATCGTTCCTCCAGCTTAGTCCTCTACGTATGGGATGTAACAAAGCAGACTAACGGGCGGGATTATTCCAGCCGGCATGCAACACCGCGGAACCAAAACCGGCATCGGCCGCCGCCAAGACGTCAAGTCGATAGTGCTTACTGAAAGTGTGGAGAGAAGACCATGTGGCCGCCTTACAGATCTCCACCGGCGAAACCAAGCTAAACTCCGCCCAAGACGCCGCATGCACTCTGGTAGAGTGAGCTCGCAGACCGACCGGCAGCACCCGACCTTGCAACAGATAGGCCGAGCCAATCGCCTCCTTAATCCAGCGGGCAATGGAAGCTTTCGCCGCCGCCTGACCTTTGCGAGGCCCTCCAAAGAGAACGAACAAACGATCGGATTTGCGGAAATCTCTAGTGACTTTCAAATAGACGCAAAACTCTCTTAAGGTCCAACCGACTGAGCCCCCGATCGGAACCCTGTTCCCCCGACGCGGGAAACACTGGAAGCGACACTACCTGATTCAAATGAAAGGCAGAAGACACCTTAGGCAAAAATGAAGGCACTGGGCGGAGAACCACCTTCTGATCGGAGAAAGAAAGGAAGGGCTCCCTGCAAGAAAGAGCCTGAAGCTCCGAAATGCGTCGAGCTGAGCAAATTGCCACCAAGAACACTGTCTTAAGGGTCAGATCCTTTACCGAACTCCGCGAGAGCGGCTCAAAGGGAGCCGCACTGAGAGCATGCAAGACTAAGTTGAGATCCCACGCAGGGACAGAAATCCGGCGGGCCGGACGCAGCCGGGAAACGGCCCTCAAGAAGCGTATCACATCAGCATGGGCCCCCAGCGCCACGCCCTGAATTTTACCTCTGTAGCAGGAAAGCGCCGCCAACTGCACCCGTAAGGAACTGGCAGTCAAACCTTTGGCAAACCCGTCTTGCAGAAAATCCAACAACAGCGGAAGAGAAGCTGTAGCCGCTCGCACCTGACGCCGAGAACACCAGTCCTCAAAAATACGCCAGACGCGTACATAGGCTAGCGAAGTGGACCTCTTGCGAGCTTGAAGCAGAGTTGCTATGACCGCCTTTGAATAACCTTTCTTCCTTAGCCGCGCCCTTTCAATAGCCAGGCCGTAAGAGAGAATCTCCCCACTTGCGGCATGCGAAGCGGACCCTGACACAACAGATCCGGGTCCAGGGGAAGACGCCACGGGGGGCCTTCCACCAACCGCATGAGATCGGCATACCAAGGACGACGAGGCCAATCCGGTGCTATTAACAGCACACGACCCCGGTGAGACTCGATTCGCTGAATCACGCGCGCCCGAGAAGCGGCCACGGCGGAAAGACGTAAAGAAGACCCCTTGAAGGCCAGACCTGCAACAGAGCATCGATGCCCTCCGACATCGGCTCCCGGCGGCTGAAGAATCGAGCCGCCTTCGCAGACCGGAACGTGGCCATCAAATCCATCACCGGCGGCCCCCAACGCAGAACCACCTGCTCGAACACCGTTGGATTGAGTTCCCACTCTCCGGCATCCACGTGGACTCTGCTGAGAAAATCCGCCATCACGTTGTCCTTCCCGGCAATATGCGCTGCCGATATGGCCTGTAGCCTGGGCTCTACCCATTCGAACAGCGACCGGGCTTCCATTTCCAGGCCTGAGCTGCCGGTGCCGCCTTGTCGATTTATGTACGCCACTGTCGCCGCGTTGCGGAGAGAACCCGCCCCGCCCTGTGCGATATCAGGGTCTCGAAGCTTTGCAACGCCAACCGGACTGCCCGAAGTTCCAAGCGGTTGATCGACCAACCGCTCTCCTCCGTAGACCAGAGGCCCTGCGTCACTTGAGCGCCGCAGTGCGCGCCCCAGCCCGTCAGACAAGCATCCGTCAACAGCCACCATGTCAAATCCCGACGCACCATCGCCGGGCAGCGAAGACGCCTGCTCAGGGAATCGGACTGATTGGACCAACGACGCAGCAAGGCCCGCTGGAGCAACCGCATGTGAAAGCGCGCCCACGGTACTACCTCTAATGAGGCCGCCATCGTTCCCAGCAACTGAAGGTAGAGCCAAGCCGACGGAGCTGGGACTTGCCGAAACCGGCATACGAGGGACTGAAGACCCAGCACTCTGCGTTCGGGAAGAAAAACGAAGCCCCTGTGAGTATCGAAGAGCACCCCCAAATACTCGAGGGACTGCGTTGGAACCAACTGGCTCTTCTGCGGGTTGACGACCCAGCCGAGGGACTGCAGCAGTCCTACCACCTGCGCTGTCGCCCGACAAGCTCTCCGAACGAGACTTTCCTCGAATCAACCAATCGTCCAGATAGGGATGCACCAGCACCCCTTCTTTGCGCAATGCCGCTGCCACGACCACCATGATTTTGGTGAACACTCGAGGAGTGGTTGCTAGGCCGAAGGGCAAAGCCTGGAACTGGAAGTGACCCCACGGAAGAGCGAACCGGAGATAGCGCTGATGCGCCTCCCGAATAGGAATATGGAGATAAGCCTCCGTGAGGTCGAGTGATGTGAGAAACTCGCCCTTGCGAACGGCCACAAGCACGGACCATCCGAAAGTGCGGCACCCGCAGGCAGCGGTTCACTCCTTTGAGATCCAAAATGGGACGAAGAGTCCCACCTTTCTTTGGCACCACGAAATAAATGGAATACCTCCCGAGACCATATTCCTCCGGAGGCACGGGAACCACCGCTCCCAGCCGAAGCAGATGATCGAGGGTCTGCCGGACTTGAGCCGTCTTCCGAGCTCCGCGGCAGGGAGACACCACAAAGGAATCGAGCACGGGCTGGCCAAGTCCAGGGCATACCCGTCTCGAACGATCTCCAAAACCCATTGATCGGACGTTATCTGGGCCCAAGCAGAGAGAAAACGTCGAAGACGCCCTCCGATCGCTGGAATCTCCGCCTGGACCCGCTGCCCTTCATTGGGGCTTACGGGCGGCGGCAGGGGTAGCTGCCGCGAATCCGCGACTGGCTCCTCGAAAACCCCGAAAGCTGGAGGTCCGCGAGACATATCGACCGCGCTGAAACCCCCCATAGCGGGGAGAGCGAAACCGACGAAAGTCCCGAGACTGACCCCGAGGGACAGAAAGGAACCTTCCCCTTTTTGGCCGATCCTCCGGCAGACGACCGCCCTTGGATTCCCCCAAATCCTTGACTAACCTGTCAAGATCCTCACCGAACAGCAGCTTACCCTTGAAGGGCAGTCTGCCGAGCCGCGATTTGGAAGAACCATCCGCTGCCCAATTCTTTAACCAAAGGGCTCTTCGGGTAGCCACCACGGACGCCATGCTATTGGATAGCGCCCTGATAAGGTCGTAATGAACATCCGCCAAATACGCCGAACCCGACTCCAAGCGCTGGAGCTCACCGAAATCTTCGGCTTCCAAGGCCGGCACCTGTCGAAGCCGCTGAACCCAGCGAAGACAGGCCCAAGCAATCCAAGCCCCACAAACGGAGGCCTGCAGCGCAACCGCGTCCGCCTCAAAGGACTGTTTCAATAGACCATCCATTTTCCTGTCCTGCGGCTCCCACAACGCCGCACTACCTTCCACAGGAATAGTGGTCTTCTTAGTCACAGCCGAAACCGCTGCATCTACTTTGGGAGAGCGAAACCGCTCGAGGTCCGCATCGGCCATAGGATACAGCTTGCGCATAACTTTTACTCCCTTGAGGCCAGATTCAGGGGTATCCCATTCCGCTTGAATCATCTGATCGATGACCTTGTGGATAGGAAAAACCACCTGAGTCTGCCGCACCGCTTGAATGATGGGGTCGACCCCGTCAGATTCTTCGACCGGCGGCGCAGGTGCCAAACCGAGAGTTTGAAGCGCTTCAGCTACGAGCGCGGGCAACTCCTCCCGGCGAAACACACGAATAATTTTAGCCTGATCCTCAGGCTCCGGGAGTTCGCCTTCCTCTAAGGCCTCCCCATCCGCTTCCAAGTCGAAGTCCTGATCTTCGCCCTCCGGCCAATCCGCCTCCGACTGAAAGGGTTCATGCAAACACTGGCGTTTGGGCGCTTTGAGACCTGAAGACGCAAGCACCGGCGCAGGGGACTGCGCGGTCGCCCCCGGACCACCGCCCATGCTCTGACGCCTACAACAGAACGCCTGGTGCATCAGTAAAACGAAATCGGGAGAAAAAATCCTCCACTGGCAAAGCCCCGAGCTCTGCCTGCTCTCCAGCACCCAAAGGTAGCGCCGAAGCCGTCCCCGAGGACCCTCCAGGGGGGACTCCAACTCCACAGCATCTGAGTCCTTCTGAGATGCAGCAGCCAAGGAACTCTCCAGGCGCTGCTCCATAGTAAGAGAGACATAGGCACAGCGGTGACAGACGCCTGTCTCCGGAACCGCGCCCCTCCGGGACCCACAAATAACACAGAGATCCCGCTGGCATGGAACTTCACCCCGCAGCTCCCCAAGTGCAGACAAGGAAGGGCAAACACTGGTCCTGTACCAGAAGACCCAGGATGCAAGGTTGGAAAGAATGCCTCAGCCAGCTGCAATAAAGGGCACCGTGGGGAACGGAACCCCAGACCCCAGCTGCCTTGTCAGGCTGAACCAGGGCGTAGTGGCTCTGCTCTGTCTCCCGGCTATCACTAGTTTTTTTTTTGTTTTGTTTTGTTTTTTTAATATCAAGTTATGATGCCTTTGTTTAACTGGTAATGCACATTTGCTGCTGAAAGCTCCAAAACAGCAGCGAAATGAAAGCCAGCCCTCTGCTCCCGAAGGAGAACAGAGAAAGAACACGACCCCTCCCCCTCTCCCGAGGAAGGGACTCCGAGGAAAAAGAAAAGGAAATAAAACAAGAGGATAAAGAAAAGCAGAAAAGAAGAAAACAAAAAACAGGCGGAGGGGAAAAACCTCTGACGGCGCTCCCGTGTACCGGGAGACAAAAAGAAATCAGCCGCGTGTGCCGCACACGGAAAGCAAACCGCGGCTCACAAAATGGCCGCGGTAAGGCAGAAAAGCATTTTGGCGCGCTTTCTCTCGGCGACGGGAAAAAATCACCCGGCCGAGGAACCAACGCCTGAGGCGGCCTACCCTACACCCGCAGCTCAAGGAACTCGGGTGCAGCCAAGAACAGACCCAAACTGCCGACGAGCAGAGGAGAGGCAGCTTCCCAGCGTTTGCACTGCACTCTGCCGCCGGAATCCACCGGTACTCCCCCAGCGCACACCTTACCTCTATCGGAGGGGTGCTGCTGTGCAGTCGCCGCCGGAGCTCTGCCCCGAATATCCCTGGGGCAGAGATCCTTAAATTAAGGAGGACAGAGCAAGAAAAAAGCAGCCGCTTAGGCAGAACAGAGGAGAGACCTCCCTCGGGTGTCCCCCCCCCACGGAGAGCCGATGAAATCAGCAAATTTAAAGCAACAAGCACCCCTTAAGCTAAGAAAGCAATAGAAGCTCTAATAGAGCCCAAAAAATAAACCACAAAAAGGTTAGCTACAGACTAAAGACCTAACTGACTAACTAGTGAGCCCAGCCAGGCTCACTCACGTCTTCCTGCTGCATGAAGACTGGACACACTGGGATGGATGAGATGGCAGAGATGCTGTATCCAGTGATGCTGAAATTTGATTGGTCCAGTCTTCATGCTGCAGGAGGAGGTGCACAACCCATACGTAGAGGACTAAGCTGGAGGAACGATAAGGAATTGTAAGTTTTGACACATTATTGTATGTTTAACTTCAGAAAATCGTTTTTAGGCAGCCTTAAAGCATATATAGGGGATTCAAATTCCAGGGACAGACTAGCTTGCATTAAAAAAAAAAAAAAAACCCCACACACAAACACAATCAGTGCATTGATACAGAAAAAGTGTTAAGTACTTTACTGTTTTATCCAAAGGGGGTGGGGGGCTGTGCATATCTGCATCAGGGAACACACACAAATGATTACATACTTACTTCCGAGATTCTGTGTGCTTGGCAGTGGCTTGCAGTGACGGGAACTGTGTATCACTATAGATTTCCGGCGGTCCCTGCTGTTTCCTTGTTGTGCTCACTCTGGCTCCAGGAGGCCTATACACACCCGTCGGCTGCACTGGCTCTGGGGTGTCAATGACTATATTCAAGAATAAAGTTATATCATATTATATACCAATACTTGTCAGACAAGCCACAAACTAGACAAAACACATTTAAATTTTTTTTATGGGTTAAACACATACACACACTTGTCTGGAGCACCACAATGTAGACTCCCTCCTCTGTCCACCAGGCAAACTTCAATTTGTAATCTTTAAATATGCTGACATTCAGCACACAATCTTCTAAACCCAAATATGTCAACTTTTTTAAAAATTGGAAGTTAACACAAAATGTTTGATTCACAGATTCAATTAAAATTTGTGTTCTGCACTGCCATAAAATGACATTATTCAGCACAGTTTGTCTCTCGGAGAACCGTCTCCCACTGACTGTATTAACCCCCCCCAACAAAAAAAACTCAGACCAGATAGAGCTAATCTGAAGGTGTAGCTAGAGTGGTAAATGCTATATAAGCACAGGAAAACTAATACAGACCATTTACCACCCCCCTCCCCATGATATTAGTAGAAATATTGATGTTAGTAAATAAACTTTAAATTACTGCCTTTAAGTCAAAGCTTTTACAAAAAAAAAATCCAAATCCAAAATACAGCTTAGAAAATAAAAAGGAAAGCCATAGGTACATATAGGAAAAGATGGACGACAGAAGTTTAGGTTTTGGCCTGCTGAAAGCCAGGTGAAAAGGGAAGGTTGGTGAACTGAAAGTGCAAGCCAAACATAGCAAAATGCAGAAATTTTGCTGATCCTCCAGGATTGGGATAAGACTAAGTTTTAGTCAAATCCAGAGATGCTAGAACTCTCCTCAGTGCAAATAAGCATTGGCCAAAAGGAGCCATCCTTCTGGCACCATGAATTAGAGGAATCTCTCTGCCCTACCCTATTTGGCTGGGGGAACTGGCTCCACCAAAGTCACCCATAGAGCTGTTCTTTTGAATGCCGAACTACACAGGGAGACAACAAATGCCTACAGGATTGGCTCCTTGCATACCCAGCAATCCTTCATGACAGAGGCACACTCCTGTAAGAAAAGATGAAACCTGCCGCAAACCAGATGCATCTGGGAATGCCCCCCCCCCCCCCCACCCTTCATTGTGATGAAGGGTGAGGAACTCTGGAGGAGACTCAAGTCTCTTGACTCAGGATCCCCTTGATAGGACTGATCATAGGTCAAAAATCCAACAGCAGAGAAGAAAAGCTTTCCAGGACAACAATGCCAGGAGGTCCGAGATCCATGGAAGTTAGTCCAGCATGCCTACTATGGACGAGCAGAGGCCAAAGAGAGAAATGGTCCTGCATGCATGACAGGCCCTTTCAGTCTATCCTCTGGAAGGCGATAAGGCTTGCCTCGCATAAGTCCTTCACCAATTCTTCCAAACCAACCCCAAAAAGGAGTTCTCTTAAAAGGCCAGTTAAGTTAGCCAGAATTTGAGGATGTGTCTGCTGCCCAGTGGCAGAGCATATCCAACACGATGTCACTGTCGAAAGGGCAGTATCTCTAGCCTCCCAAGCAAACTAGATCATACATAGCATTAGAAGGAAGACAGTAGCTGACTCCAAAAGAGGCAGTTTCTACTGGAAGAGGGCTAAACACACTGACAACTGAAAAATAGCAGCTGCTGAATTGGATCAAAAAGGTGGCTCTCTGCTGAAGAGCCCGAGTATCCTTTAAGGCCATTCTGCCTTCTACAGAAATGGCCAGCTTCGTGACCACCATAATCTGTGCATCCACCATAGGCATTCCATTCCACGACTCATTCCACCTCTGTGAGAGCGTACATTCTCTTACCCACCCTTAACCCCTTAGGTAGGGGAAATGAGGAAGGTCCTATACTGACCAGGTCATGTTCTTGAAAGCCTCTGGAAACAGGAAGACTGTTGTGGACTTCTGCATTCACCGTAGGAGGATGGACCTGCAGCCCCTGCTGGCCAAATACAAGGTGGATGAAACTAGCAGTGCCGTCAGCTCTCCCTTCTGGAACTAGCAGATAATGCCAACCTCTATATGGATCCTCTGAAGGTGAAAACACTTCTTCCTATGCATCAGACTCCTCAACCAAGATGTCAAAGAGCATTCGAGTCCAAGTCTCAGAGATAGACCCCAGCTAATCTGCATCTCCAGAATGCAACCTTCACCTAGGTTGCTTAGGAGACTACACACGTGCCAGGCTCACTCTGCTTGACCCTCTTGTGATTGAGCTTGAGGGAAGCAAAGACTGCAGGGTCCGAGTTTCAGCACAAAAAGGACTAGACTTGTGGTAGAAAGAGAATTCCAGGGAGGACAACCTGAAATCCAGAAGCTCCCCCCCCCCTTGAGAATAACCCCCACCCCAGTCACAGGGGGCACAGCTGTAGCTGAACCCTCTGAAGGGGAGCAGCCAGAAGCATTGTCACTGGAACTCAAGGCCTGGCTATTCTTACCCAAAGTGCCATCTGGCACCTCCTGCATTTAGGAAGAAAATGCCAGGCCAACAGAATCCCTTTGGCGAGAGAAGGAAACTGGGCCCACCAGTGATAACTCAGACTGCCATGCAATATGAACAAATTCCAGAACCAGTAATGAGGCTCCTCACTTGCCACAGGTCTTCCTGGAAGATGGCAAAAATTAAGGCAAGCAAGCAGTTGCGTGTGCTAAAGCTGCATAGGCACAGGAGTACATTCTAACAGAGTGCCTACAGGAGCATGCATTAGAGCCACTCAGGCAGAACATGTGCTGGGACCACATGGGCGCAAAGTGCATAAAGATAGAAAATACTAAAAGCATGTGTTGGGCTTCCCACCTCTTTTCCAACTGCTGTCCGCAGACCATCCAGATTTATGCCCCAAAAAATGGAGACATCTGGGAGCCCACAAGGACAATGATGTCCAGTCTTGGTACTCGCCCATCGGGAGCCCCAGGCAGGGAAAACCATGCCAGGCTCAGTACTACTCCACAGAGGCCGTTTTAACACACAAATAGGTTTGTAGTCACATATCTTCGAGCCAACCTCAGGCTGAGGGGGGATATGATAGAGATCTATAAGTTAATGACTGGAGTGAACAGGTAAACAGTTTACGCCATCAAAAAAATAGAAAGACTAGACTAGAGGGCACACAAAGCTACAATGCAACCTAATTAAGACTAGCAAGAGAAAAAAAATATATATTTTTTTTTACTGCTCAAATGCATAAACTCTGGAATTCGTTAACAGAGGATGTAGTAAAAGCTGTTAGTGTAGCTGGGTTTAAAAAAAAAAAAAACTGGACAGGTTCTGGAGGAGAGAGCCATAAACCATTATTAAAGAGACCTGAGAAATCCACTGTTTGCCCCAGGATGAGCATTGTGGAACCTGTGTGTCTCTTTGGGAACCTGCCAGGTACTTGCAGCCTTAATTGGCCACTGTTGACCAGAGGCCAGAAACACAGAAGAGCCAACCTGATAGCCCTCACTTTGAGATGGTTAACAGACCACACCACTTCCCTATGGTTCCAACAACTCTGGGCCGTATGTTTTGGCAATGGGCTCTCAAGCCTGAGACTGGCATCCGTTGTCAGATGGATCCGAGAGAAGTCGTCCAGCGGCACACCCTTCCTCAGATGGCCGGGCTGCTGCCATCACTGCCACAATCTGGACTTCACCATCACTGGGAGCCTGTGCTGCAACTCCTGAGATCTTGGGGACCATCAAGTTAAGGAGGACCGCTGCAGAGGCCGCATGAGAGCATGCACCCACACTGAGCTAGCCCTAGGAGTTGGTCCAAAGCATTGGAGCCCTAGCCAAACTTCAAGCTTTACACCCCCTCTGACTGCCAAAATCTATTTAGCTTTGAATGAACTGCTTTTGCTGCCTGCTAGAGGTTGCTGTCCTAAGCAACCGCCTAGTCTACCTAGTGGCTGGGCCGGCCCTGCACTTGCAGCACCAACTTTATGGTTGCTGCCATCAATCCAAGGAGCTGAAGATAATCCTAGACTCTGGGAACCCGCTGCGCACAGAACAGCACCAGGCAATCCAACAGTCTTGACTTTCTCCTCTGGCAGGAAAACTCTGCCCACTTGAGTGTTGAAACGTGCTCCCAGGAGCTCCAGAGACTGGGAAAACAGCTGGCTCTTTCCCCAATTGATCACCCAGCCAAGGCTTTCCAAAAAAGACATCTGAAAGGAATCAGGCCCAGATGAGCCAGTCGCCCAGACATGGATGGACACTGATCCCTCATCCCACTGCCACCACCACCATGACCTTGGAGAACATCACTGTGGCAGTGGATAGTCAAAAAGAGAGCAACAAGCTGATAAGAGAACGAAGCATGACAAAAAAAAAACAAAAAAAACCACACCCCACAGATAGTTTGGCTGATGTGCCTTGATCAGGATATTAAAATACACCTCTGGAAAATCCAGAGAAGACAAGAACTCCCCTCAGAGAAAGTGCTTGAATCATGGAGCGCAAGGTTTTCTGGATGCACAAGTGCTCATTGACATCCTTGAGGTCCAGAATGGGCCAAACAGTCCTTTTTTTGGCACCACAAAAATAGATGTAATATCTGCCCCCCCCTGCTAATCTTGCAGGAGGGGGGAGGGGAGGCTGGGGCAGGCATCACCCTCTTTAGGAGCAATACCTTGTCCAATGTGGTGAATGCGGCAGCACCTTTAATGGCAGACCCACAAGGGGAAAAGACAAAGGCACCCAGAAGCAGCTCTTCGCATTCAAGGACAGCCAAACTGAATAGTGTCTACCACCCAGCTATCCTTGGTGACCCAGGCCTATTCCTGAAAGGAAAAAAAGTGAAGCCTGCCTCCAACTGGAGGAACCAGGGAATGGGCCCCCAAGCCTTCACTGCACAGCCCAGGAGGGTCCTCCTCTGGAGAGGATCGAGACCCATGCGCTCCATGAAAGGACTGAGAACGAGCTTGAAGCCAAAAAGCAGAGAGGAAGAAGGGACTATTGTTACTGACCTGGAAAATCTAAGACCACCCGGGGTTCTGGCTGGCACATCCTCAGTAGACAAGCGGAGGATGATGAGAAAGGAGCACCAGCCTGCTTCACAGGCCCCCTAGATCTGTCTTCCGAAAGACAGTAAGATCGTCTTGCACCATCTTCTCCAAATCTGTTCAAAAAGCTTCCCCTTAAAAGCCAGCTGGGCCAACGGGGCTTTGGAAGATGTCTGCTGCCCAGTGTCAGAGCCAAATCCAACACCATGACACTGTCAGGGAACTATCCCTGACTACCAGACCATACATGGCATCAGAAAAGGTAGGCTGTAGCAGACTCCAAAAGAGGTAGCATCATCCGACAGAAGAGACTGAAGCCATAGACCACCAACTAAGGAATAGCAGCCACCATGGTGAACTAGTTCTTACCACCACCAACTGTCTAAGAGCAATATACTAATCAAAAATAACAAGCTGCCCTTAATACAAGATTTACTTCTAATTACAATTACTACCAATATTCCAAAAACTAACTCAACACGACTAAACAAAGGCATGACGACCTCAGGATGGCTAGAACCCTACATGTAGTGAATCAATCACTATAGGGAATAGCTGACGCTCACATCACAGGTCAAATAGCCACCTTACTCATCCAAAATCGTTCTACACTTGTTAACCTTAAACCACCAAAAAATTACTTCTGGGAATACAACTACACCATCTAATCACACACATACTCCATTCACGACATACATAACTATACCCAAAGCGTCATATTACAAAAGTTGGAATGAGCATCACAGGAACAGGTTGTAACTCCCTAAATAAAGGAGAAAAAAAGGATAAGCCTTTGTAAACAGAACACGCCAAAGTAGATCATCAAGTACTTATCTCTGAAATCTCTTCAAGCCATTCGTCCCATTAGTGCTCAACCGCCACGCTGTAGATTTTCAAAACCAGAAAATTCAATGAAGCAGAGAGACTTCCAGAATGAGTAGAATCAAAAAAACTTTTCAAACAAAACCCTACAAAAGCTCTCGTTTCGCCACATCCAGGCTTCATCAGGGGAAGACAATTCAATAATCCATTAATTCCCTCAAACTCTCCGCTCCTAAAAACCATAGTGTCTGACGCACTCTTTATATAACCCCACAACCAATAACAAAATACATCACTAACTACAAAGAAAGGGGGAGAAGTACATAAGTACAGTCTTCATAAATCTCGTGTGGATACACTATTGATACAACATTGTATTGACCTTGAGCATCGTTTTGAAGATCTTAGTTGCACTGTGTTGGAACACGTTCCTTATAACATTCGGCGGGGTGATCGTAATAAGCTTTTGCTACAAAAGGAGCAACGTTGGATATATTCATTAAACACAATGTATCCAACATGGTCTTAATGATAAAATTGAATGGTCCTTGTTTTTATAGTGGTTAAGTTTTGCTATTTAATTCTCAGCCTTTTTTGACCTGTAACTGTGGAGCTCCTCCTTCTCCCCCTTTTTTTGTAGTTAGTGACGTATTTTGTTGTGATTTGTTGTGGGGTTATATAAAGAGTGCGTCAGACGCTATGGTTTTTAGGAGCAGAGAGTTTGAGGGAATTAATGGATTATTGAATTGTCGTTTTCCCCTGATGAAGCCTGGATGTGGCGAAACGAGAGCTTTTGTAGGGTTTTGATTGAAAAGAGTTTTGATTCTACTCATTCTGGAAGTCTCTCTGCTTCATTGAATTTTCTGGTTTTGAAAATCTACAGCGTGGTGGTTGAGCACTAATGGGACGAATGGCTTGAAGAGATTTCAGAGATAAGTACTTGATGATCTACTTTGGCGTGTTCTGTTTACAAAGGCTTATCCTTTTTTCTCCTTTATTTAGGGAGTTACAACCTGTTCCTGTGATGCTCATTCCAACTTTTGTAATATGATGCTTTGGGTATAGTTATGTATGTTGTGAATGGAGTATGTGTGATTAGATGGTGTAGTAGTTATTGTATTCCCAGAAGTAATTTTTGGGTGGTTTAAGGTCAACAAGTGTAGAACGATTTTGGATGAGTAAGGTGGCTATTTGACCTGTGATGTGAGCATCAGCTATTCCCTATAGTGATTAATTCACTACATGAAGGGTTCTAGCCATCCTGAGGTCATTATTGCCTTTGTTTAGTCGTGTTGAGTTAGTTTTTGGAATATTGGTAGTAATTATAATTAGGAGTAAATCTTGTATTAAGGGCAACTTGTGTTATTTTTGAATTAGTTCTTAAACCATGAATCCACTTTTCAATCACAGCAACAGTGGTCCGTCTGGGAAAACTGCCATGACCTGTGCATCCACCTTGGGAATAATCAAACCACTCAATGCACGCCTTCTGACAGAGCATAGCTCTTCTTACACACTTTTAGCCCCTTAGGTGGGGATTCAGGAGAATTCCACTGACCAGATCATATCCTTTATCGCATCCGGGAATGGAAGACATTTGTGCAGGGGTCTCAAACTCCAGTCCTGGAGGGCTGCAAACCCACCAGGTTTTCAGGGTACCCCTAATGAATATGCATGAGATATTTGCATGCAAAGATCATAATGAATATCCGCCAGATAAGCCGTCCCCGACTCTAGTCTAGCCGCTTCACCTGTCGCTTCCTGCACCTGCTCCCCACGGATTCGTTGAGACCAGCGAAGACAAGCTCTTGCTACCCATGCTCCACAAATGGAGACCTGAATAGACAGCGCATTCACCTCGAAGACCTGTTTCAACAAACATATCTAGCTTCCTGTCTTGGGTATCTTTAAGAACTGCACTACCTTCAAATGGAATGGTAGTCTTTTTTGTGACCGCCGAAACGGCTGCATCCACCTTCGGCAACAAACAATTCTCTATCCTGGTCTGAGTGCATAAAGTCGAGACATAACCCAGTCCCGTTTCAGGCATGTCCCATTCTCCCTGAATCATTTCCTTAACTACCCTGTGAATTAGAAATGCTCTCAGTTTTCCTAAAAGCTTGTAGCAACAGATCCTCCAAAGTAGAATCCTCCGCTGGACCCACTGTAGGCATATGAAGAGCTTTGAGTGTCTCTGAAATTAAAGCCGGTAATTCGTCTCTGAAAAACGCAGACCACCCTGGCCTGGTCCTCTGATTCACCTATCTCCCCTTCTTCCAACTCCTCATCCAATTCCAGATCCGGCTCTCCATCTTCCGAATGCAAACCTTCTGAGGTCACAGACTGCTCAGGCTGTTCTCTCTCTAACCTAGCTTTCTTAGGAAATACCCCTGATGCCCCTGCCGTCAGCGGTGTTCCTGGCCTTCTCTCCCCCAGCTCCACGTCAGGGGAATCCACTGCAGACCATCCCTGAGCACCCCCGTACACTTGCTGAATCAGTGTAATGAACTCTGGGGAAAAGGTTGCCGCCAGGCCCCCTGGCAACAGCGGTTGATATGTTGGCAGAGCCGGAGTGCTGGAAGTTCCCGCTACGGGCTCTAGTGGAGATAAGTTGGGCGAAACTGGCTCCGGCAGGACTGCAGGCTGAGTTTAGCGCCTTCCAATACCTACTCCATGGAAGCTGATGCCTGGATGCAGCCTCTACAAACCCCTGCTTCAGAGAATGCTCCTCTTCTAACACTGCAGAGTAAACACTGCGGTTTAGAAGGCATCCCGTCAAGCGGTACCGCTGTGAAACTACCTAGGATCTGCAATAGAACCAGCCCTGTGCCCTCCACAAGTGTTCTTAGAAAATCCTCACTGCAAACAAAAATTTTGCGGTTTTTTTTTTTTTAAAGAAATAACGTGGAAGCCTCACTGCATCCCTCCCAAGCAAATCCTGAAGTGAAAACTTAAAAACGAAGCTTTCCCACCACACAAGACACCTCTGAACTGAAAAACTCTAAACTGCCTAACCATGCGGCTCGGCCTGCTGCGGCCATCAACAAGTCTTGCGGCTTTCCTTCTTACCAGACACTGTGCTGAAGCTCTCTGCAGTCTCTCAGTTGCCTCCTCGATTATTGCCGTTTTCCCCCTGCAGAGACTGACCGGCACTGGACTCTCCCATGAACGGCAAGTCAGAGCTGGGAATTGGTACCGCCGACGTGTCCAGCTGCACTCTCTTATGTTGTCTCCACACACACACAAACAGACCCCCCAAGCACTAGCAGGCAAACCTTCTGCAATGCGCTGGTGTATGTGTCTGTCCCCGGTTCCCCACTCCAATCGGTGAGATTGGAACCAGAGCTTCTGTTTGTTCCACCTGCCTTCACCCCGATGCTTAAGCTACCCCCCCCCCCCCCAGGGAGAAAAAGGGAGGTGGAAGGGGAGAGAGCTCTCCAGCAGATCCAAACCAATTTAAAAAGGTATCTCTCTTAAATAAAAATTTTGAACTACCAATCCTATTTTTTCTTACTAAATCACTCCTATCCTTAATTGTTCCTCTAGTGAGCCCAGACCTCCAGGCTCACTACCCTCCAGTTGCTTGGAGACTGAGATAACTGGAAGGAGGCGGTGCTTGTATGTCTTTATACCAGTGTCAAAAGAATGACGTTTCTCAGTCTCCAAAGCTGCTGGAGGAGGGGCACAACCCCAGAGGTTTGGGACTAGACTGGAGGGACGATAAGGAACGCTACTAATGTGTGCAGAAAACACAGTGGGAAACTCCCACACCGTGTCAACAGTTGCAAGCAACCCACCCTGAATTGTATCCCAGGCAGATGAAAAATCAAGAGCCCCAAACAAGGACAGTGACTAGGTCAAGCCTTGGTACTCACCTCCCAAGAGTCCCAGGCAGAGAACTCATGCCAGGCTCAGTTCCATTCCCCTGAAACTGTTTCACTGGCTTTGCAGCTCTGTGTTTAAGAATTTATTGCATCTAGTTACCTATAGATCAATGGCTTTTATTTACTAAAGCCCCTACATTTGGGGGACTCTGCCCACAACTCCATTTAAAATCAGACTCAAAATGTAAGATAGTTGGAAACTTTACTCTTCTCCCAACCCTTTTTCAGAATGATTTAGTTGTTTCACTCACCACTGCCTTTAGTGTCCGTACTAAGCAGCAGACAGTGCTCAGGTTGAAAATGTTGTGCAGCCCCCTCTTCCCTTCCTCATGTTTCCTAGTTTTTTAGTCCTGTCCTCCTGTTGTCTGAGTTTTGTAAGTTGCTATAATGTATACTGCCATTAGCAGTATATATAACTCTGCAAATAAACCAACCTTGAAACTTGCATATTACTAGTCCATCTAAAACCCCAATCCTGTACTAGCACTTTATACTGTAACTTCATGCACATTTTAAAGTACCACCATCTCTAAACAAACTTATCTTCAATGAAGTTAATTCTAAGTCACACATGTCCCAGAACTATTTGAATCCCTCCAAAGAGCTCTAACCATGCTGGCCTCAGGGAAAGGATCCTTTGATATAAAAATATTCTAGTAAAAGACAGCATGAGGCAAGCCGATTTAGGATTATGCAAGGAAGCATCGCTTCAAAGAATGAAGGGATTCCAAATTTACAGACAACTTCCTGAACTACAAAAATGGTAGCCTATAAGATCTTCAACAGAAAAAGATGAGCCAACAGTGAGGAACAGATTGAAAGTTACTAGATCCAGCCATTAAAATAACAAACTTACTTCCTAAACAATGAACTACAAAGGTATTTTGCACTATACGACCATGGTTATGCAGCTCATCAAAAGACTTATCTACACAATGTTAAAAGGAATGGTCTTCATAACTCATCTTAAGTATAAGCTAGAGATGGCTACTTTGAAAATGAAAAGGTGGTGATAAAAGTGCAGTTTTTCTGCTAAATGAAAAACTGCAAAGAATGCATGTGCACCCTGTGAGAACTGTCCCTATAGCACACAGTCAAAACACATCTGCATCAGCCTCAGAATTTGCTGCCCAACCATTCTTCTTCCCCCTCCCCCCCCGGGGCAGCCCCAAAGTCCAAAGTTAGTTCAAGGTGTTGACACCCTGTACAAACCTTAAATCTTATGCCCCACAGCAGTCAGAATTTATTGTTTAGATTTGAAAGTCTTGTCCTTTGCCTCCACCCCCCCCCACCACAGCTACTGCCCAAAGTTGCAACCTAGTTTGTCAAATGGTTGTACCTCTGCCCCTCCCTCACCGACCCATGAGTTGTGAAGCAATGCTTCACATCAAGCTTGTGTGAGCAAACCAGAACAGCAAAGGAAGGGACAGAAGCACTGGTGCCACACGGGGGAAGAGGCTCCTAGAAGTGTTTTGCAAGCTTATGTTTTAATTCTTTCCTCGGGTTCCTCTTCTTTAAGAATGAAAACATTAAGCACTAGGTTAAGACATGAACAGGGATTAAACGTGTAATTTCTAGCTAGTAATCCAAGTTAGATTTTGAAATCTCTGGATCTTAGTTATATTAATATCTGGTCTTAAACTGTCTCTTTCCTCTTAGCTGCTATTACCCAATTTTCAGCTTGATGCAGCAAACTGCTATGCTCTTCTTTAGTGCAGCATCTTGCTCTCCAATGCAGAAAACAAACAGGAAAAACAAGCAAAAATCACTGCTTTAGGCATGCTGATCGCATGCAAAAGAGGAAGAACTTTAACTGCCCCAGATATAAAACAAGTTAAAAAATTCTAACTCCAACGCCTCTTAATTCTGGATTTCTACACCAGCTTCAGTCAGGCAAAAAGATGCCGTAGGAAGCACAAAGATTTGAAGATATGGTTATCACAGGTGATTATCCCCCATCCCTATCAATTCTTCCCTGGTGGACCAGGGGTTCCAACATCCCCCACCCAACCATTGGTGGACATAGTAGGCCCCCATCCCACCTCCAGTACCTCCCAAGTCAGCAGGCAGGCATGTATCCCACACATTCCTTGCTAGAATTTTGAGGGGGAGGGGAAAAACACAAAAAAACCCACAAACAGCAGTACTTAGCCCCAATATGGCAGAGTGACTCTTGGGTGCATCCTGGGACAACTGACCCTGCTTTATGTGACCAGATTACCCAATCCCTGCCCCCACACGTGTATGGCTTGGCCTCCCTGTTGAGCAATGCACAAAACATCTACACTAATTTATATTCTGTTTGCTTAAAGCCAAGCTCAGCTAAACCTCTGCATTACAACTTACATTAGGAAACCCCGTGCTAGCGGGGGCTTTAGCACACGGCTCTAGCTCAGGGTTTCTGCATTGACAGACATTATATTTCAAGATATGTAAGAGACCCAGCTCAGCTGAGTTTGACAAACTAGTCTGCATCAGGGGTCTAACAAATATACATATACAGGGTGGCCCAAAAAAAGGTGAGAACATCTCAAATTAAAAGCTTAAATAGTTTACTTATTTACCTTTTTTAGCTATAACAAAAAAAGGATATGCAAACCACTAGGCCACTCCTCCACTCCAGCTATAACATCTTTATTATTTCGACAATTTCCGGTCACCATTTTTTTTTTTGAATTTGTCAATCATTTACATCTGTCTTTTTTTTTAAATTCAAAAACTTATATGCTACGAGATATTCTCATTTTATTTGGGCCACGCTGTATATTAATACATACAATTTTAAAACTATAAAAAAAGGTAAATGAGTACACATCTGATGGAAAGCAAATACTTTTACATACCGTATTTTTCGCACCATAAGACGCACTTTTTCTTCACCAAAAAGTGGGAGGAAAAGTGCCTGCGTCTTATGGTGCGAATATAAGAAGTTGCAGAGCGGCAGCGGGTCCCCCGGGACCTTCCGTGTCCTTGGGGACTGCATCATTCCTCCCCCGCCCCGTGTTCAGGCTTACCAGTGCCAGCCACCACCACAGAAGATCTCCTCCTTAGACACTCACCGACTCCTTCTTCTGCAGCCGCGGCTCCCTGCCTCGTAGGGAACCGCGGCTGTGCTTTTAAAATCATCTCGGAGCCCTTCTTGTCTTGACGGGCTCCGTGCAGCATTGTCCCGCCTCCAAAGGAAGTGGTAAACAACTTCCTTTAGAGGCGGGACAATGCTGCACGGAGCCCGTCAAGACAGGAAGGGCTCCGAGATGATTTTAAAAGCACAGCCGCGGTTCCCTACGAGGCAGGGAGCCGCGGCTGCAGAAGAAGGAGTCGGTGAGTGTCTAAGGAGGAGATCTTCTGTGGTGGTGCCAGCGCTTCCCAGATTGCCAGAAGCCACTGATATCATGAGGTAATAGGAGAGCAGGACGTACGATAGCTACACTTGAGCAGAACACAGCTTCCTGTAAGTGGCTTCTGGCAGGGATTGGGGAAGACTTGGAAATCATCGTTTCTCTTTTTCCAGCCCAGTTTCCTGACTTCATATGCTAGGGTTAAAAATTAGAGGCTCTTGGGGGTATTCTAACATCAATATTACTAGCAATAATAAGCACTTTCACAGCAAATAGGTAGGATGCATAAGGGAATCAAAACAGAATATTTTTTTTCCTATTTTCCGTAGGATGCATAAGGCAATCAAAACAGAATATTTTTTTTCCTATTTTCCCCTCTGAAAAACCAGGTGCGTCTTATGGTCCGGTGCGTCTTATGGTGCGAAAAATACGGTATATAGAATTATATGTAACCACAGACCAGTTAAATCACAAATATAAAATGTAAATTGGAGACTAGGCACACAAACCAATTTACATTTTATATTTGTGATTTAACTGGTCTGTGGTTACATATAATTCTATGTGGAGGAGTGGCCTAGTGGTTGGGGCAAGGTACTTCAGGCCGGAAGGTCGGGGGTTCAAATCCCACTAGAGGACAGCAACCTTGGGCCGGAAGGACTGGGGTTTCTAGTCCCACAGGTGCTCCTTGTGGTCTTGGGCAAGCCACTTAACCCTCCATAGCCCATGTTCCCTGTAAAATAGTTATCTCCAAGTTATAATGCCCTGTTCAATGTAAACCGCCTTGATATCACGAAAGGCGGTATATAAGAAATGTTAAATAAATAAAAATAAATAAATATATGTAAAAGAATTTGCTTTTCATCAGATGTGTACTCATTTACCTTTATAGTTTTTAAAGGTTTTTATATATTAATATACACATGTATTTGTTTTAGACCCCTGATGCAGGTTAGTTTGTTGAAACACAGCCGAGTTGGGTTTTTAACGTCTTGAAATAAAATGCCCGTTTGGCCTTTGTTGCACCTTGTGTCTACCTCCATGTCTGCTTTTCTGTGGTTTGCATATCCTTTCTTTATCATTCACTATTTCTAATGTTTGAAACAAAAAACAGAAACTGAAGATTTAACATGCCCTCTTATATTTGCAGTGTATCTTAAATTATGAAAAATGGTCAACCACGCAAAAGTAGATTATCCCCTTAAGATTAGTATATTTTCTGGAGTGTTTCCAGCATATAAAGTTAAAGTAGACTGTTTAAGGGCAACAACTTCTCGAACTTTGTTAGCAATCTCACAGTAGAATAAGCATGTTACCAATAGTTGCAGGTGCTGGAGCAGGAGCTGCCTTGTTCCAAGGCCCAGATGATTTCTCAGCGTTACCACTCCCAGTCTCTTCCCACTCACCACCTTCTTGTTCTCTCTTCTCATTTTCATCCTCCTCTTTTTCATTGCTAATAAAAGAAGCCACACTTAACACCAGCTCACATTACATGTCCATTAAATGATTCTAGACAAAAATAAAACCCCCCAAAAAATGTGTTTTATTAGAAAGTTGCAACATAGAGCTAAGGCCGAGTTTGATTGCCGAGTTGAAACTGAAAGATTCTATAAAGGCGATAAATGTGCTGGACTCCGTTTGGTCTTGCTGCCTTCCTCTAGAGCAAGTGAAAGCATGCAGACAATGGCTCATGGAATTATTTTCAACCCTTCTACTGTGTGTACCAGTCACTTGCTTGTGTCATAATATTAAACTATTCGATGTCAATGTCTAAAGATCTCAAAGGACGAATTTAAAAGGCTTCCACTGTCTGCCAGCAGCACTACTGCCATGCTTTACCACCACTGGTAGTTAGGGCATATAGCTACTAGTAAACTATAAAGTTCAATCACTAGGTGTCCCGTGCAAGGCAAACATTAAGAAAGCTACACACTTTAAAAGAAAATTAAAAATATTAATCTGAATCATTAAGAATCAACCCTGCAGGGATAGGGGTGAAGCATGCCTCATAGCATTATTTCCAATCTGCGCATATGCACAGCTGGCTCTGATCAAGGATAAGGAAGAAAAGTGCAATGCCCTAACTGCCTTTTGTGTGTGTTGTGCATGTCAGTAATAAGGCTGGAAAAGAACAGCACAATGGATGCCATCACCACCATCATCTGACAGATGCCATCACATCTGCCACCACCTCCACTATCAGATGCCATCTGACAGTGGAGGAGGCTGAATGAACCAATAGGCTTCCATTAATATAAGAGTATAAAAATTTACCAGTGCTGCTCTGCATTCTCTTATATGGATAATGCCCTGTATCACAAAATTCAGGACCCACACATATGCTACTTAACAAGCAAACACAGAAAGTAACACAGGCTTTAAGAGCCCCTAACACCACGTTTAACTTTTAACTATCCTGCAAATGCAGGGAACACACGTAAACACCGGCACCCAACTAATGCAACATGTATTTAAATGAACTTAAATTATTTTAAATCTATTATAATCAGTCGGGTTGGTATGCAAATCATAGCTATGCCCAATGCAAAACCCTCTACTCCTGTCTCTGCAACCAGCCACAGCACCAAAATTTTTAATTCAGTGTCTGGAGTAGACGTAAACCTCTAACGCATGCCCCCCCGCCCCCACGGTATTTTGATGGCACCAGTACATTCCCCAATGCCTAGATCATCTCCTCCTCTGATGATCAGGCATCAGGAAAAGCCCCCAATGCCATACTGTCAGGGACCATGCCCCGCAATAAAATGATCCCTAGTGGCCCCTTCCCCCATTAAATATGAAAAGAAAATGGTGGTCTAGAGGACCTCTAATTCACCTTAAGCAGGAGTGCTGCCCACATGGCCATCTTGCAAAACGGCAGTGTCTGGCCCCTGCATGGTGCATCCTGGGATGCACTGGGTGCGGTCAGACTGCCATATAAGGCATAATCTACCGTATGGGGCCAGAGACAGCCACTTTGCAAGATGGCCAACTCAGAGCAGGAGCTTATAGGCAGTACTCCCACTTAAGGTGAATTTGGGGGCCACCAGACCATCAGGTTTTCAGGGGCAGGGTGGGCACAAAACAACTAAAGAATTTTATTGTGGGGCAGAGCGCCCAACAGTATTTTGATGGTATTGGAGGCTTTTCCTGATGCTGTGATTGTCCCAATGCCATAAAAAAAAAAAAACACCACAAACACTGGATGGTGGCTGCTATGCAAGTTAGCCACACAATGCCCAGAGAGCCAGCCAAACTCGGAAAGACTTCTTGTGAGCATGTGTTTGGCTTGCACTCCCAGTTTAATGCTATAGCTCATTTGCATATGCAGTTAAAACGTGGGTCATTTGCATACCCTATCTTTGCTGCATCAGGCATTAAAAAATATGCGTTGTCTGGCTGTGTTAAAGGTAGTCTTCAGCACACTTCTAGCGCCTGTTTTCTGCACTGGCCTGCTAGTCAGTAAAGGTAAAGATTACTGTGTCTTACCTTATCTGTAAAGACTGAATTCTAAGACCACTATAGTCGATCTCTTTTTGTTCAAATTCTTTCCATTCATCATCTTCCTATGACAAACACACATATGAAAATACACATTACCGTTTTAAGACTAATGTCAATTGATTTACGATTAAATATTAGTTTAAGAAAAATATTCAAAGTTTTTGAAAACCCATTCAGCCATCACAAAAATGCAATTTAGTTTGTTGTGCTGGATTCTCACCTTCATCACTCAAACCTAAGACCACGAGGTAAGGATATAATTAAAGTATACCTTTAGCAAACTGTTAAAAAAAGCAACTTAAGACAATAGAACAAACACCAAGCAAGGAAATCTGCTACTTGATAGTGCTATCGATTTCCTATTCAGTTTCACACAAAGAACCCAAAATTTCCTCATCGATAGCGGTCCAAGGGAGACACTGCAAAGAGTGCCAATAAAAATATATTAGAAGATCTACTCAGTTCCACAGAACTCATGTTTCTTTCTACTCTAGAATTCCAGTTTAGCAACTATTCCTGAAGTTAGGTCCATTACCTTCATGGGGGTCAGTCTAGTTTATTTATACAATTTGTGTGTTTGTGATGAAAATTTTATATAAATATTCAGCTTACAGTTGTTTAATCTGTTCTTTTACATCATCATGTAAATCCAAAATTAAAGTACCTCCTCCCACTGAAAGACGTGGATGATAACTTCATATAGGTCAGCTAGCCAAGAACATACATATTTAGGTCTATGAATGCTAAGAGATTCACGGCCTTTTCTAAAATACTAAGAATACACCTAAAACGCCGCATATATATGGCACCACACACAAATCAAAAAACAGGTTTTGCACTTTTAATCAGTGCTAAGCAGAGGTATAAATCGACTTACACATTCGTCTAATCATTTTCACATCTCACTGAGCCTTCCTTCAAAACGTCAACTTTTTATGACTTCAGGCCAGCAGAACTACCACCCTTCAAGCTCTCCTGCAAACCCAAATAAGTTTGGCAAAAGTTGTGGTAAGATGAAGCAAGCATAAAAGCCAGAGGGGTAGTTTTCTGCGGTATACCATGTGCTGCTATAAAAACACAGCATACATCTATATTTTGAAGGCTTGCGCAAACTACCCAGGCCATGTCGCCTTTAAATTTCTACATGATGCAGTATACATGTTGTTATGTACCCTTAAAGTCGCAAGTAAGCATTTACAAAAAGACATCGTGTACTATGGATGCAGTGAATTCAGCAAGCAGGTTCGGCCCACTCAGCCGCGATTTGCGGGCGTCGCCGAGACCTTGTCTTTCTGAGCATGGGGTCCTCGCCTGCCACTGCGCCGGACCCGTTCTCAGAACAGAGGACCGCAGGCCGCCCCGCTCACCTTCTCCTGCTGCGTGTCCGGGTTGTCACTCTTAACCGACTTCTCCTTCCGGGACACTTTGCTACTCTGCTTGCCGAGAGAGATGGGGCCTTCGGGCGGACGACTCCCAGCGGGGTTGCGGCCGGCTCCACCGCCTCCCCCTTTCTCTTTTTTTTTCTTTTTGTCCCTCTTGGCGAAGAAGTCATCCAAGCTCCTCTCCTCGGGCTCAGCCATGGCTCACCCGCAGCACGCCGCTCGCACTCTCGCGGGCTCTCCGTCTAATGCCGCCGAACCGACACCGCCGATGCGCTCCTCTCACTGCGCCGATCCGCGCTACAAGATGCCACGAGGAGGTAGAAAAAATAAAACAGCCGTAAGGTGACTAGATACCGTTTGAGAGAGCAGAGTTTCCTTCTTCCACCCCCCAAAAAACTCTTCTTTTCCCCGGAACGCGTGCCGATGATTGGTGGAGCGTCTTCCCCACACGCGCGTGCGCGCCTTCCTCCGGGTACTCAGCTGAAATAGTTTAACAGGTTATAACGTCCGCTCGAAATTCTACACCGCACGACGACAAAGTCGCCGGCGCCACTACATGCAGCACGCACAGCCAAAGGCCTGACGCCGCTACAAGCTGATAGCTTCAGAGGACGCCGAGCGCAAGATTACGAAAGGGCGTTGCCGGTGTGCGTACGCAGTGCTGCGCCGCAAACCGGCACTCCACATAGGAGGAGGGGGAGAGTGAGAGAAAGCAGAAGCGGCCAATAAATGCTTTCGAGAGGAGGGACGTGTTGTTCGTGACGTCGGCATCTTTTTTAAAATATTTTTTTATCTATTTGCGTACATGTTGACGTAACACGGCGCGTATGCTAATACTAGCTAAGGCTGGCTGAGAAAATACTACAGGACGTAACCTCGAAAGGGTAGGTGGAGGCGTGGTACTGGAAACCGTGACGTAAACTCGTAGGGATTCTGAACCGGCGCAGCTACGTGCCTGTAGTTGTAGTGACTCAGGGTGGGCACGTGACTCAGCTTTTTCAGGGCAATTTTCGACCAGTCTGGTTTTGAACTTCTTACTCCATTGCAACCTAATATTTCCAACTAGAGGTTGACGAGCTATTTATGGCCTTTGCTAGTACCTGGCTATAATGGCGGAGTTAGGGAGCACTGAAGAAAGAGCTGGTGCAACTGCACAAGAGCCCAACTGTAGAGAGAGGCCCTGCCAGAATGCCTTATAGTGGAGTCTGCTGTAAATGAAACTCAGAGACAATGCTCCTTTTTTGTTACCCTCTGCAAATGATTTCTGTACCCCCTCCCCCCCCCCCCCCCCCGTGATTCCAGTGGAGCCCATCAAGATCAAGAAAAGCTGGAAAGAATATGGAGTTATTATACCATAAAGATCAAGTGGACCAACAGCTGTTTCAACCTGTACCTTATGAACAAGAACCATTTGTGATGAAAGAAATCGAAACAGCATTGATGGTATTCCCATTGAAGTATTATAGCAATCAGATGTAGCTGTTACCATACTTACAAGGTTCTGCCAGGAAATTTGGAAGACAAATTCATGGCTAACTGACTGGAAAAAATCTGTCTTTATACCAATACTGAAGAAAGGTGACCCAACTGTGGAAATTATCATACAGTCACTTTGATCCCATTTGTCAGCAAGATTCTACTCAAGATTTATTTATTTATTTAACTTCTTTTATATACTGTGCTATTACATACCAGTGTGATTTACAATAAACAAACACATTACTATGCGGACGGGCCACAGAGTATTTATCATTCAGCAGAGACTACAACCATAGCTGGAAGGAGAACTCCCTGAAGTGCAAGCAGGGTTCAGGAAAGGGAGAGAAACGAGAGACATTATCGCGGATGTGAGATGGATCCTTGCAAAGACAAAAGAATACCAAGAGGAAATCCATATGTATTTTATTGACTACAGCAAGGCTTTTGACTATATAAACTATGAGAAACTCTGGGCCACATTAAGAAGCATGGGTATGCCAGAACACTTGATTGTTGTCTTGCACAATCTTTACATTGATCAAGAAGCAACAGTTCAAACGGATCTAGGAGAAACAGGATGGTTTAAAATCAGCAAAGGTGTACGACAAGGCTGCATACTTTCCCCCTACCTCTTTATATGCAGAACAAATCATAAGAGAAGCAGGACTGTATGAAGACAACCGAGGTGTGAAGATTGGTGGAAGACTCATCAACAATCTTCGCTATGCCGATGATACCACATTACTGGCTGAAAATTAAAACAATTTGAAACATTTGCTTCTCAAGATCAAGGAACATTGTCTTAAAATGGGTCTGCACCTTAACGTTAAGAAGACAAAGATCCTGACAACTGGCAAAATCAATAAGTTCATCAATAAAGAAAGGACTAGCAGTCAAGAAATCTGACAATGTATTGCTCTTGGTAGAATGGCTATGAACGACCTAGACAAGATCCTCAAGAGCAGAGATGTCTCTCTCAATACAAAGATTCAACTTATCCAGGCCATGGTATTTTCAATAACGTCATATGGATGTGAAAGTTGGACAGTGAAAAAGATAGACAGGAAGAAAATTGATGCCTTTGAATTATGGTGCTGGCGACGAATACCGTGTATATCATGGACTGCCTAAAGAACAAACCAGTCAGTACTAGAAGAGATCATATCTAAGCTTTCTTTAGAAGCTCAGATGACAAGACTTAAACTTTCATACTTTGGACATATCATGCAAAGAAAGAGATCATTGGAGAAAGACATGCTTGGCAAGATAGAAGGTCAACGCAAAAGAGGAAGGCCAGCAATGAGATGGATCGATACAATAACAGCAGCTATGGGTGCCACTCTGTCAACAATGAGCCACCTGCCTGAGACCGAATACAGTTTAGGACGACTATCCAGAGGGTCGCTATGAGTCGATGCCAACTCAATGGCACTTAACAACAACAAGGCATAGGTAGCATTGCACAGACACATATAAAGACAGTCCCTGTTGTCAGAGCTTACAGTCAAATCAAGACAGACGAGATAGCAGAAAAGAATAAGGGTAGAATAGGGAGGGTAAGGAGACACAAGGGAAAGAAGGGATCAGGATCCAAAAACAGCCTCAAAGAAGTGATTCCTTCAGAGATTCCTGAAGGGGCTATTCTCCCTGTTAATAAGGCATATTTTTTGCCTGCTAAGGGCACTTTGACTCCAACTACGTTGGGTCTTCTAGATGTCTCTGATCTATTGGAGGTCCCTTAAGATTGTGTTACATTGTTAATAAGTTTATTTATTTATTTTAGATAGATTTGTCTTGTATTCAGGAAGATTGATGTGCCTGTTTATGGCCAAGTGATATGAAAGTATCCTGATGTGGTTCGTGCTGCTCAGGAAAAAAGGAAATAATTTCTTGCCTTACGCTCTGAAGTGTTAGCTTTGGGAGTGGTGTTCGAATTCTGATACCCATGCAAATGTGCTATCTGAATATGTTCCTTAACATAGAACATTTTAGGTCCCTTTTGTCCCTTGTGGTCCCTATGTCTCTGCAGGTGGAATGGGT
This sequence comes from Ichthyophis bannanicus, assembly GCA_033557465.1. NCBI lineage: Eukaryota > Metazoa > Chordata > Amphibia > Gymnophiona > Ichthyophiidae > Ichthyophis > Ichthyophis bannanicus. The sequence continues at coordinate 617,864,548 of CM066031.1, read as the reverse complement.
GCAGAATATGGCCATTTAAAAATTTGGGTTTGATCGCTTAATGCCTGTGTTTCCTATTTAGCTTTTCTTTTTTTATTCTTTGTCCACCTTTGTTTTCTTATCCTCCTCCACTTCAATGTTTAATGGTGGTCTAAGTCAAGCCTTGACAAATTTTCTTGAAATCTAGGAGCCAACCTAAAAATCTAGGGGCCGGCCACCGAAACCTAGGTCACTGCACTCCTCCGCCACCCATAAAAGTATATCACGGTTAACCTTTTAGGTTTTAGGGCCTGATCTAATAGGACTGGTTTCCCATTTTTTATGGGAAAAAGCTTAATAATCAGGCCCCACTCTTCCTCCTCCCTCTCCCCCTCCGCCCACTGATCCATTGCATGTGTGTGTGGTGTGGAGGTGGGGTGCCTGCCTCTATGTGTGTGTGTTGGGGGGGGGGTGCTTCACTTTCCAACTGCTTGCACTCTTCCCTTTCCCCCAGCACTCTAATCATTCTCCTGCTGTTCCTCCCCCATCCCCATTTCTCTTCCCAGACTCTCTCCCCTTCTCCCTTGCAACCACCCCCTGCACGCCATTACGCCCCCTCATTCTTACTTTATTTCTTTCTTTATTTATTTATAGTCTTTTTATACCGCGCTATTCGACATCAGTGCGGTTTACATGAAACAGAAAACTTATACAGTGCAACAAGCTGCTCTGTGTTACAAAGAACAGGTATTAGAACTTGGATAATTAAGGTAACTATTTACATATAGGCATCACTTCAAGTCATATCATGGTGTAAGCATAGTCGAGGGTGGCTTGCTGGGTGTGCTGGTGTGTTGCTACTAGAGGAGGGGGGTGGCTGTAGGTGTGCTGACATCTGGGTAGTGCTTGAGGAAGAGGTGGTGCTTCGAAGCCCTCCTAAACTGGGTTTATTTATTTATTTATTTGCATTCTCTTATATACCGCGCTATTCTGCATCAGCACGGTTTACATTGAACAAACTGAAATTACATTGAACAGGGCATTACAACTTGGAGATAACTATTTTACAGGGAACATGGGCTATGGAGGGTTAAGTGGCTTGCCCAAGACCACAAGGAGCACCTGTGGGACTAGAAACCCCAGTCCTTCCGGCCCAAGGTTGCTGTCCTCTAGTGGGATTTGAACCCCCGACCTTCCGGCCTGAAGTACCTTGCCCCAACCATTAGGCCACTCCTCCACTCCAGGGTTAGGTCAGGGATTGCCCGGATGTTAGGTGGTAGGGCGTTCCAGCATCTGGGCGCATAGAATCTGAAGGCTCTGTTTGCTGTTGCCTGGGTGCATTGGGTTATTGCCTTCGGCATTATCAGTGTGTTGACTGCTGCAGATCTTCTGGCTCTGTTGGGGGGGGGAAGGTGTGGATTAGCTCCGTGAGTGAGGCAGAGGAGAGTCCGTTGATAGCCTTGAAAGTTAGTAGTAGGATTTTAAAAGCGAGTCTACCGTGGATAGGGAGCCAGTGGAGATGTTTCAGGATGGGTGTCATGTGGAAGCTCCGTGTAGAACTCTAGCCGCGGCGTTCATTGCGAGCTGGAGTGGATTCAGGGTGGATTGCGGGAGCCCTTGTAGAATTGCATTGGCGTAGTCAAAGTGCGGGAGAATCAACGCTTGATAGATTGTCCGGAAATCATCCGGCTCTAGCAGGGAGCGCAAGTGCCGGAGTGTTCGGATCTTGTGGTAGACTGCTTTTACTATGTTACTGATGTGCGCCTTCATGTCCAGGCGTTGGTCTAGTGTGACTCCAAGGTATCGGATTGTGGATTTGGTTTGCAGCTCTGCTCCCTGACCCTTAATTGGCTTGGAGGGGTGAAATTTTGGTTTCTCGTAATGAAAAGGACCTCAGTTTTCTTGTGCTGTATTCGGAGGTTTTGCCCTTGGAGCCAGTTGGACACTGCATTAAAGCAGTCTGTCAGTGGAGAGAGGTCTGTCTGGTCAGTTGAGAATGGCATGTAGAGCAGAACATCATCGGCATATACCAAGCAGTCAACATTGAATGATTGGATGAGGTTACAGATGGGCTGCATGTATATGTTGAACATCAGGGCGGAGAGGGAGGATCCCTGTGGAACGCCCTGCTTCTGGTGGAAAGGTTCCGATGTTGAGGCCCCGGATCATACGTGTTGCCATCTGTCAAACAGGTATGACTTGCACCAGTTTAGTGCTGTGTCACAAATATCCTTCTCTCTGAGTCGTACCAGGAGGAGCTCGTGGCTTACTGAGTCAAATGCCGCGGCTATATCCATGAAGATGAGAACAATCCCTTGACGGGTGTTGTCGGTTCCCACAATTATGTTGCTAAGAGGGTGGTGAGGAGTTTTTCAACACCATGGGATTCCCTGAATCCATGTTGGTAGGGGTCCAGTGGGGTGGTGGTTTCGATGTGGTGTGTTATTTGGCATTGGACTTCTTTTTCAATTATCTTGGCCAGTAGCGGTATACTAGAAATAGGTCTGTACGAGTCAACCTTCTGGGGGTCAAGCTAGTTGTTTTTCAGCAGAGGTCTGATTGACGTGTGTTTGAGGCATTGGGGGAATGAGCCTGTTGTAAAGGATAGGTCCATGATACTGGCTATGCATGGGCTAAATTCACTGCGTAGCTCTTTTATCCAGAAGGCGGGGCAGGGGTCGGTTTGTGCCGTGGTGGTATTGATCATGGCGATAGTGTTTTCAATGTACTTCTTGGAAGGAGTGGAGAAGGTGGTCAGTGGCGCTGGGCAGGCTGGCTCATATACGGTGGTGGGGGCTGTGGCCTTGTTTGTCTGGCATAGTTTTGATTGCAGGTAGTCGGCGAATTCTTGAGGGTGGATGCCGCCTGGTTGGTCAGGGGCTGGTTCTTTTGTTAGGTTCTTGACCAGATTGAACAGATCGTGCAGTTTGCTTAATGATCGCTTTAGGGTGTCCATGTGGAATTGCCTCATTTTCTCTGTTATTGCTTCACGGTATTTTGTCAGGTGAAGATTCTATGCTGTCTGATCTTCAGAGGAGTGTGATTGATGCCAGCGTCTTTCCAGCTTCCTTAGGTGGAGGAGTGATGTTCCCAGATCCGTGGAGTACCAGGCTGCAGTGGCTCGGTTCCTTGGAGGCTTGTTAGATGGTGGGAGTTGGGCAATGGAGCTTAGAGTATTATTCCAGCAGGAGATAAGTTCATCGAGGTTGGGTGCTGCCGAGGCGATGAGTGGGCGGGTTTTACTCAAGATCATTTCTTTGTCAAAAGGTCGGAATCTTCGTGGTGGAGCACTGGTGGTGCCGCTCAGATCTCTGGAGCACTTCTGATGGTTGTTTTGCATGGGTATTTGGAAGTTGATTAGTTTGTGGTCCAACCAAGGTACTGCGGTGATGGACAGCATGGGGACGTGGGTTGTGTCAATGGCTGCCAGTGGGGCGAATACCAATATGTTTCGCCAGTGGGGCGAATACCAATATGTTTCCTTTCCTGTGGGTTGGTTCATTGACTAGTTGCATGTATCCTAGTTTCTTGAGAGCTTTGAGGAAGACTGACGCCTGGGCGTCTTGCAGGGCTGGTAGGTTGAAATCACCTAGTAGCCAGCTTGGTGTGCATGGGTTGCGGGCGAGGTCAATTTATTGTTGAGAGGTCATCAGGGGAGGTGGATGGGGCTCTGTACAGCAGATGGATGGAGCAGTGCTTGTTGGCTATGGTGATTGTATCGAGGTGCATTGTGCTAGTGGAGTTAATCAGATGGAAATGGAGGTCTTTTTTGGTGAGGACGAGTACACCACCCCCTCTTTTGCCTTCTCTATGGCATGTATGTATTAAGAAATCAGTGGGTAAGAGTTGGTTGAGGAGGACATTGTCATTGCTGGATAGCCATGTTTCTGTGATCAGGAGTATGTCAAGGTCATGGAGGGATATCATGTCTGAGATAACTGGCCATTTATTGCGGATTGAGCGTGCGTTTATGAGTGCGCATTTTAGGTTTTGGAGGTGGGAGCTTTCTTCTTGTTTGGCCTTCTTAGTATGCTGCAGTGCAATGTGTAGTAGGTGGGGATGGAGTGTGCGGGCATCTTCCTTTGTCTTGTGATGGGGAGCACTAAAACCTGCTGGCCCTTTAAAATTTCTTCAGGAGGGGAGGAAGTGACATCACCGGAGCCAATGGCGGCGTGAGGCAGCTGCTCCGGCACCGACCCAGCCAACAAGTTGAAAACTTGATCCTCCGGAAGTGGAAAATGGGCGCCCCGGGCAGCGGAGAAAGGCCCAAGATAGGCGGTGGCGGCGACAAATTGTGGAGAGCTGCAATAGCGGGAACGGAGGGCAGCCGTGTGGAGAATCAAAATGGCGCCCAGAGCCCCGGCAGGGCCAGCGTGAGTGACGGGAGGACCGCGGCAAAGTGCAGGAACCCACAGAAAGTCAGGGGCCACAATCGGAGAGAAGTGACTGGAGAGCTGGGACCACCCTAAACGTGGTTGCAGCAGGAGCAGGGAGTCAGCAGTGAAGAGAGTGGTGAGGAGAGCTGAGCGGGAGGAGAGATCCCTGGTGGGAGTGGCGAGTGATTTTCCTCCACCGCAGTTAGAGGCAGGAGGAGTGGGTGCTTCGGAGGAGTTTGAGGAGGAGCATTCCAACCCAGCTGACCAGTCGGCCCCTACCCCTACGGGCCGGTTATCCTTCGCAGCTTCTGCCTCACACATGCAAGTCAGTTCACCCTTCCCCAGGCTCCCCCTAGCCAGCCAAGTCGGTTCCCATAGCCCCTTATAAGCCAGTCGGGGCCTCCCCAGCAAACTAGTCAGCCCCTTAAGGTTCCTCCAAGGTGACTGCAAGCAAGAAGATACGGGCTGCAACTGTTTGTGAAGACAGAGCAGCGATGACCACGAGAAGAAAAGCAGCGGATCTCAGAGAGTATGTATACTCGGGACCACAAGCAGGGAGGAGCAACATTGGGCAGAGTGAGAATAAACCACAGCAAGGAGGTACTGGAGAGTGGGAGGTGGATGTGGAGCTGGGGAGCGAGATGACATCAGAAACAGATCCCCCACAAAGTGTTACTAGAGCGGAGCTCAGAGATTGGTTCCTTAAAATTAAAAAAGAGGTGCAGTCAGTGAAAAGTGAACTTAATGAGCTCTTGGGGCCCTTGAAAGAAGAAATCGTAGAGCTGGTATGCAGGATGGGAGACCACGAAAGTAGGCTGCAAGAACTTGAGCAGCTTCAGGAAGAAGGGATACAAAGAGGCGTACAGCTAAGCTCCCAGCATGAGGCCCTACTTTATAAACTGGAAGATTTGGAAAATCGATCACGTCGCAACAACTTGAGAATCTGAAGGATCCCGGAGGAGAAAGAATTTCAAGATAGTGAAAAGGTGGCAGTGTCTGTGTGTCTAGAGGTGCTAAAGAAAGGGGAAGAGGAGGTGGCAACTGTGGACATACAACTTGAAAGAGCGCACAGAGCACTAGGCTCACCAGTAGGAAAAAGGCCTAGGGACATTATAATTTGCCTGGCAAGATATAAAACAAAGGAGAAAATTTTCAACAAAATGAGGAGTTTCGGAACTCTTACATGGCAGGGCTACTCGGTGCATATATATGAGGATTTGTCCGCTGGCACATTGCAGAGGAGGAGGGCAATGCAACCAGTGACACAATTATTGCGAAAAGCGGAAGTTAAGTACCGATAGCTACATCCGTTTGGAATATCCTTTACCCTCAAAGGGCGGACATGGCGGACGCAGTAGCCAGAGGAAGCGATGGGGGCCCTACGTGAAGTGGGACTGCGGCCCCAGGAAGCACCTATGGCAGCAGGGTTAACGGAGCGGAGGAGGCAGCAGCAGCAGCGGGGTGACAGCCAGGAGAGGGACACTCGGATGAGAAGGCAGGAGCAGCGAGAGGACCGGAACGTGGAAGGAACCTGAGGACTGATAATATGTTGAGTATACACTGAGGGGGTGGTGGAGGAGTGTTTTAAGCACTATATGTTTTGGTGGGGTGGGAAGGAATGGAGGGAGAGGGGTGGGGAGAGGGAGAATGGGGGCGCAGAGGTAGCTAAAGTTGTGAATGTCTGAGGTGGGAACAGGGAGGGGAAAGGGGTGGGAGGTGGGTGGTGGAGGGGTGAGTAATGGGGAGGAGGGGGAAGAGGCAAGGGTGAAGAGGGGGTGGGAAGGGGGAAGGTTTTTGAATAAGGGCTGGTTTGGGGGATGAAGGGTGGGAGAGAAAGAACAGGGTAGGAAAAAGAGGGAATGAGAATAAGTGGCTGTGGGGAGGTAGGGGGCGCACTACTCCTGGTGTATCCTCTGGAAGGAGAGGAGGACATGGAGGGAGGGGAAAGGAGGGAGGGGATGAGGGGGGTGGGAGAGTTCAGGGGATGGGGGAGCAGGGGGGAGGCCTGGAAGCAGGGACTAGCAGAAGGGGGAGGAGGAGGGGCAACCGGGGGAGTCAGGCAGGGGCACGGGAACAGAGGGGTGGTGCGAAGAAGGGAAGGGAGGGGAGGTCCAGGGGAAGGAGGGCCAAAGGAGGAAAACGTTAACGATTGCGACATTGAATGTAAAGGGGTTGCGCATGGGACAGAAACGGAAAATGGTGGAGCTGGAGGGCAGAAGATTGGGAGCGGATATTCTGTGCATACAAGAAACCCACCTGCGGGTGGGGCAGGAATATCTCTTAGAGTCCAGGCAATACACTAAGGTGGCTCTGGCGGGACAGAGCGCAAACTCCAGGAAAGGGGGGGTTGGGATCTTGGTGGGGGGTGAATATCATCATATGGTGAAGGGTACTCGTAGGGGGAAAGGAGGTAGATGGGTGGGGGTACAACTACAAATCGAGTGGGAGGAGGTGTGGGTGGTTAGCTTATATGGACCAAATGAGAAGCAAGGGGAGGCGTATGAGCAAATCTTGAAGGAGTTGGAGGAATTTGGAAACACCCCCATAATCCTGGGAGGAGATTTTAATCTGACATGTAATCCCCGAATGGATACAAGTGGGGGCCAGGGGGGAGGAGGCAGAGGGGATAGGCGTAGATTGCACAAAATGAGGGAGAGATTGGGATTGGTTGACGTCTGGAGAAGCTGGCATCCGGGAGAGCGGAAGTACACATTTTACTCTCCAGTACATGGAACCTACAGTAGGCTAGATATGATAGGGGGGGGGGGGTGTACAATGGGTAGAGAGGGTAAAATAAGTGGAACATGGCTTAATTACCTGGTCAGATCATGCTCCAGTGAGCGTGAAGTTTGACATGGGTACAACAGATGACAGTTTAAAATTCTGGAAACTCAATGATTCCCTACTCTAGGAGGAGCGGTATGTGGGGAAACGTAAGGACAGTATAAAAGAATATATCTGGTTAAATGACACAGGGGAGGTGTCTATGGGGATGTTGTGGGATGGACTGAAGGCGGTGATTTGGGAACAGTTGGTTAGTCTGGGCGCGCAAGTAAAGAGGGAGAAAGGGGCTGCAGAAAAAGACTTACTGCGGAAGTTGGGAAAACTTGAGAGAGCGCAGGATTCACATACTACCGCGGAGCTCATTAAGGTGAGGGCGGAGCTGAGCAAATTGCGGGCTCAAGAGACGGTGTATCAGCTGGCAGTGTTGCAGCAGGCCCATTTTGAAGGAGGGAAATAGGGCGGGGAGGCTTCTGGCCTTCGTCTAAAGGCGAGGAGGCAGGCAGCTTTCATAGATGGCATTCGGAATAATAAAGGAGAAATGGAACACCAAACCAAGGGTATTAGGAAGATATTCAGGGAGTTTTATGAGAATTTGTATAAAAGCGAAACATCTGCGGGGGGGGGGGGGGAGATTGCAGAGTTCCTGGAGGAATGTCACCTACCACGGGTGAATAGGGAGGAGAGGGACCGCTTAGGGCAAGGAGAGGAGGAGGTAAGGAGAGCCATAGTTACGTTAAAAATTGGGAAGGCGCCGGGTTTGGACGGGTACACCGCAAAGTTTTATAAAGTAATGTCTGAATATATTACGCCCATCTTTACTCAGGTAGTGAATAGGGTTCTTCAAGGGGAGGGTCTCCCAAAGTCAATGGCGGAAGCCGGTATAACGGTACTCCCAAAACCTGGAAAAGATAGGGGGGTATGTGGCTCTTATAGACCGATATCCCTAATAAATTTAGATGCCAAAATCTTGGCGAAAGTATTGGCAAATAGGATCCAAGATGTAGTGCCACAACTGATTCACCCAGATCAGACGGGTTTTGTCAAGGGGCGACAGGGAGCGACAATGTGAGAAAGATTTTGAATGTAGCTTGGCATCTTCAGAGGTCTAAAGAACTGGCAGTGATGGTCACGGTTGATGCAGAAAAAGCCTTTGACCGCGTGGAGTGGCCATATATGTTTCAAGTTTTAGAGAAAATGGGTTTTGGAGAACAGTATATTAGCTGGATAAGAGCACTGTACCAGGGGCCACGGGCTAGAGTTAGAGTGAATGGAGGTTACTCGGAAAGTTTTGGGCTTCATAGGGGCACCAGACAGGGCTGCCCGTTGTTGCCTTTACTGTTTGCATTGGCTATCAAACCGCTTGCCGCATACATTAGGAGGGAAGCGGATATAAAAGGGGTGGGAGCGTGAGGAAAAGATTGGGTTATTTGCGGATGATATTATTTTTACCTTAACTCAACCACTTACAACGTTGCCAGTGTTAATGAAGGCTATTCAGCGATATAGCCGGATAGCAGGATACCAAATGAACCAAGGTAAAACTGAAATGTTGGAATTTAACTTAACGTCTCGAGTGGAAGAGAGTTTTAGGCACAATTTTAGGTTCCGGTGGGTGGTAGATAGCTTTCGGTATTTGGGGATCCAGCTGGGGACCCCTTTAGCTAAGATTAAGCAATCGAATTACCAGGGACTGGTGGAAAGTATTAGGCAGGATTTATCTAAATGGAGGGGGTTGTATCTGTCATGGTTGGGCCACATAGCGGTTGTGAAAATGAATATCCTGCCAAGGCTGTTGTTTGTATATACGTCTTTGCCGTGCAGGTTGGCAAAAAAGGAAATAGATAAGATGCAAAATCTGCTTATGCAGTTTATTTGGGATGGGAAGCGCCCGAAGGTGGCCAGGGCCACCATGTATAAGACTAGGGAGGAGGGTGGGTTGGGGGTTCCATCTTTGCTTAGATACTACGAGGCGGCGCAACTCCAGGCATTGTTTGCGTGGAAAGAGGGGCTGGAACGCCCAGGGTGGGTAGGCATGGAAGGGGAGGAGGAGGTGGGTTCAGGAGCTTGGATTTGGGATCCTGGGGGTGGGAGGAGGGGGAAGGGGGAGGAGAACCCATATTTGGAACGCACGAGACAGGTCTGGGTGAAATGGAGAAGGTACTTGATGGGGGGGAAGAAGTACTCCAGGGAGACTCATATTCAGACGGTGGCAGAGGGTAGGATGGGGAAGGCGGTGGGGGGTTTTAAGAGATGGGGGCGGAAGGGGTTGTGGAAAATTGGTCAAATGGTGGGAGACGGAGGAGGCATTCAGAGCTTTGAGGATCTCCAGCAGCAGTATCACCTGGATAAGCGAGACAGATATGCATATATTAGTATGTGGCACTGTTCCCTCTAAGCTGTGCGCGTGTGCGCACGCACACACCTTGCCGAGCGAGCGCACATACTTTACAACAGAGCGCACAAAAATTACGGTTCTGATTCTGATTGAAAACAACACAGACGTCTTAAAATGTAAAAGTTGTGATTGTAATTACTAGAAATTTTCCGCTTCATTTAGTAATCTTCTATTTTCATTTAATTTGATTAAAATCAATGTGGTGTACATACTGTATTCTGACGTGTAGTCAAATTTTAAAGTATATAACTCTGAGTGTCGTTATGTGGCGCACACAAATTTTACCTTCCTTCAAAAGCTGCACAGCTGATATTTTATGCGCACACAGCCTACAGAAAATTAGAGGGAATATTGGTATGTGGTACTGGTTGCAGCAGAAGGAGGTGAAAAAGGATTGGTCTGCGCAGCCCACACCATTTGAGGAGATGATGGGGAATAGGGGGATGCCTACTCGGATAATATCAAGGATATATAAGCTTTTGGGGGGAACACAAGCCGGGGATGATACGCAGTCAGCAGCAGTGGGAGGAGGAGCTGGGAGGCCAGTGGGACCCCACGAGGTGGGACAGTATTTATATTAGAGCCCACAGACTGGCCCCGGGGACAGCAATGTTGGAAAATAGCTATAAGCTAAGATTGAGAATGTATTGGACCCCAGTGTGGCTCCATGTGCTGTATCCAGACAGCTCGGAGCACTGTTGGAAGAGATGTGGGGCAAGAGGGGTCCTGTTACATATGATTTGGAGCTGCCTTATTGTGCGTGACTATTGGATAGGTGTGGAAAGACTCACAGTGGATATTACAAAGGTGGAGGTACAGTTCACGCCGGGTATGGTAATATTGAATGAGGAGGTGGAGAGGCGAGGAGGTGGAGAGTTGGGGAAGCTACAGAGGTATTGCGTAATCGCGGCCCGGATGAGTCTTCTCCGTTGGTGGAAGAAAATTGGGGTACTCCCGTTAACGGAGGTGGTGGGGAGAATGGAACAGATATGGGGCTTCTGTGCGATCGAAGCACACAGAAAGCATACTCTTACAAGATACAACAAGGTGTGGGAGCAGTATGTACAGTGGAGGGGGGGGAGGGGTGGAACACTGGTGTGAGAAAACAGAAGGGGATGGACCTGTAAGGGGGTAGGGGCTTGGATCCCTACCTGCTTAAATGTACCACTACTGAAATTTTTAAAAAGTTTTAACACTATGAACCAGCCCACAGGGATTATAATGCATATAATTTATATCATGTATAAGGTATAATGTTAATGTAAAATGTTGGAAAAGTTGTAAAATGGCGTGAAAGTGGGGGAGTTTCGACAGAGGGGGGTAGGGGGGATGGGATAGGAGGTATGGGAGGGGAAGGGAGGGAGAGGGGGTGGAGGGAGGGGGATGGGGGATGGGGGGGAATGAACTACTGTTTCATACTCATATTTATTATTATTATTATTATTATTATTATGGTTGGAGGATATTAGTTTATTACTGTACAGGGAGGAAGAACTTGATAGACCGGTTGTGGTCCTCAGAGGTACAAATGTATGTTTGTGTTGAAAAATGAATAAAGAATAAATTATTTAAAAAAAAAAAATTCTTCAGCCTCTCCACTTTTTTTTTTGTAGGCTCGGGGGCAGTTGCAGTACTTCTGCCACACTTTGTCCACAGGGATCCCATCTCCCGCAGGCAGACAGCGCCAATCTCGGCTGTGATCTAGCAGTACTTCTGCCCATGAGAAATGGAATCTTTGGAGGCAGAAGTGCTTCAAAAGGTCATGATAGTACCCAGGGGCGGCCCAAGGGGGGTGCGGGGCCATGTGCGGAGACTCGGTGCGGGGCCTCATTTGCATAAGGGGCCTCATTTGCATAAATATTTGCAGAATGTTACCATATACTAACTTTTAGTAAACATGCTTCTTAATGAGTGTATGGATAAAGAAAGACTAAAAGATTTCTACATTACTATAATCCAGTGCCAACCACCAGACACATTAGGAACTACTACAAACACTGCCCATTTAGAACCCATAGCAAACCCGCCGTATCCTAACAGCACACCAGGACTCACAAAGCACCATACCCTACCTATCAAAAGGAAACATGCAAATATTAAACCAATACATTTCAGAGAACAACAATACATGACCTACTGGGGAAAGAGAACAAGTGGCAATGTCAAATAGGAATTACATAAACAGAATACCTCAGCTCAGTTACACATGCAGAACATAGACCATCACCAAACAAGGAATCACAATTTAGAAACAGGAAGACAATAATTAAACTGGGAATCCCAAAAGCCAAACTTGGAATGTACAACACTGTAGAAATAAAACTATACATTAATTTGCTCTTGTACTAAACAAAGCGCAGACGTTAATGATGCACATTTACCAGAGCTGACATATTCCAATTAATAAATTCAAAATAAAGAGATATTTTTCTACCTTTTGTGCATTTTTTTCAGCTGCAATTGCTCTAGCCACTTTCTTCTGGTTTCTTCTTCGTGTCTTCTGCTAACTCTCCATCGTCTGCTGTCCATTTGTCCTTTCTTCTCTCTTCTAGTTTTTTTCCATTCTCTCTCTACATCTGCTTTAACATACTAATCTTTCTCCTTTTGCTCTTTCCTCATTCCTATTTCATCCACTCAAATTTTACCCCTCCATCCTCAATCCCCACCTACTCTCCCAATACCCGGCCAATTGTAGATTTTTTATCCCTCCCACACAAAATATTTTTCCCCTCTCCATTTTACTCTCCCAGCCCCATCCCATTCTAATCCTCCCCCAACATCAGCTCCCTTCTAGTCCCAGCCTCACCCAGCATCCATTCCCTTCTAGTCCCTGCATCAGCCCATTTCCAGTCCTAGCCCCCCATCAGCCCATTTCCAGTCCTAGCAACCCCCCAACCCAATACCAGTCCTAGCCCCCACCCATCAACCCACTTCCAGTCCTAACCCCCCATCACCCCATTTTCAGTTTAAGCCCCCCTATAACCCATTACCAGTCCTAACCCCCCCATCAGCCCACTTCCAGTCCTAACCCCCATCAACCCATTTCCAGTCAGCCCCCCATAGCCCATTGCCAGTCCTAACCCCCCCCCCATCAGCCCACAGCCCATTATCAGTCCTAACCCCCCCCCATAGCCCATTACCAGACAGCCCCCATCAGCCAACAGCCCATTACCAGTCTTAACCCCCCCCATAGCCCATTACCAGTTCTAACCCCCCCCCCCAACAGCCCACAGCCCATTACCAGTCCTAACCCCATCAGCCCACCTCAAGTACTAACCCCTCCCCATCAGCCCATTTCCTGTCCTAGCCCCCCCATAGCCCATTATCAGTCCTAACCCCCCGCATAGCCCATTACCAGTCCTCACCCCCCATCAGCCTACAGCCCATTACCAGTCCTAACCCCATCAGCCCACCTCCAGTGTTAACCCCCCCATCAGCCCATTTCCAGTCCTAGCCCCCCCATAGCCCATTACCAGTCCTAACTCCATCAGCCCACCTCCAGTCTTAACCCCCCTATCAGCCCATTTCCAGTCCTAACCCCACCAAACAGCCCACCTCAAGTCCTAACCCCTCCCCATCAGCCCATTTCCTGTCCTAGCCCCCCATAGCCCATTACCCGTCCTAACCCCCCCAACAGCCCACAGCCCATTACCAGTCCTAACCCCATCAGCCCACCTCCAGTCTTAATCCCCCCAGCCCATTTCCAGTCCTAGCAACCCCCCCAACCCATTACTAGTCCTAGCCCCCCATAGACCACTCCCAGTCCTAATCCCAACAGCCCATTTCCAGTCCTAATCCCCCATCACCCAATTTTTAGTTTAAGCCCCCCCATAGCCCATTACCAGTCCTAACCCCCCATCAACCCACTTCCAGTCCTAATCCCATCAGCCCATATACAGACTTAGCTCCCCCATAGCCCATCACCACTCCTAACCCCCCCAGCCCATCACCACTCCTAACCCCCCCCCCCCCCGCCCAGCCCAGCCTAGCGAAAACTTTTTAAAAAGAAAGCTGTCTGCTGCCGCTGCCGGGGCCGCCGCGGCAGAATCGAGTGTGCCACGGGGCCCCCCCTATCCAGCAGAGCCTGCCCTCCCCTGTATCACCTCTCTTTACAGCTGCAGTCAGTCACACGTGCCGGCTTTCAGAGCGCGAAGGAACTAGTTTCCCTTTCGCGGCTCTGTTAAGACCGCGGGGGCTGATGGGAACTCCCATCAGCCCCCGCGGGCTTAACAGAGCAGCGAGGGAGAAACTCTCCCCTCGCGCTCTGAAAGCCGGCGCGTGTGACTGACTGCAGCTGTAAAGAGAGGTGATACAGGGGAGGGCAGGCTCTGCTGGGTAGGAGGGCCCCGCGGCACACTCAATTCTGCCGCGGCGGCCCCGGCAGCGGCAGCAGACAGTTTTTTTTTTTTTAAATTTTAATTTTAGATCAGAATGTTTTTTGCGCGGGGCCCCCTGAAACGCGGGGCCCTGTGCAAAAAACATTCTCGCTCAATGGACGGGCTGGCCCTGATAGTACCACTCTCGGCCGTGATCTGCCTGTGGGAGAGGGGAACTCCGCAGGCAGACAACGGTGGCCTTTTCCAAACCTTCTCCCCACGTGCTCTAAGCTTCAGGCGCCAGATATGATTTTTCAGTAGCCATGGTGACCTGGTATTTGCAGTTTGTCAAGACCTGGTCTAAGTAGGAGATAAATAAACATATTTTTTTCCTTTTTTTTTTTTTATTAAATGTGGCTTTTTGTATCTATGTCCTTTTCTTAAATCTCCTTGTTTCTAATGCAAGATTATTCTTGTAAGCATTGTGAAAATTCTATAAATTAAAAAAATAAAACATTTGGAATATCCCTTTAAATACTTTATAATAACTTCGTAAAAAAAAAGGTTCTGTAGCTCATACTTCCCATTGCAAACGCAGCTTGTTTTCTTTACAAATTATGCTCTTTCTCGGCCCAAGTTTAGCTCATACAGCCTTTGTGCACATACTTCAGTTGTAACTTATTATTTTCAGGTTTGGGCTATTTTATACATTTTTTAAATTTTCATTAATTACCATTCTCTAGACCTCCATGATCCTTCCCATGCTATGTTTTTTTTTTTTCTCAAAACGAGGCCCCTGGACCTAACTAGATCCTCTTACCTGACTGTCCTACACATGGCCCTGTATGCACCAACTAGCCCACTAAAACTCTTCAATTGAGCTGTCTCACTGTAGCAGCAGAGCGCAGACAAACCAATGATACCAGGAGTCTGTTCAGAAGGTCCAAATCATTTATTTGTGCACAAGTCTCAAGCAGAATCAAATTCAAAATGGCTGAGCAATGGTTTCTAGCAAAACAACAACTTTTATAGACTTCTTCTCCATTCTAGACATAGGCAAACATTTCATTGGTCCCGGTACCCTCCCGTACATCTTCTTTTGGTTCCGGTACCGATATGGCTATCCAATGATGTCCTTTGACTTTGCTTAGCACCTGCTTACCCCCCTTATAGTCCCAATTACAATGGTCAGTTCACCAACTTAGATACTTTTCTCTTCCAAGGCCATTTAACTCGTTAGCACATGTGGGAAAGCAGGGCACTGTAACCTTTCTTTCAGCAGTATTAATTAATTCCATAGAAGCTGTGCTCTCTTATCAATAGCAATTAAACTTATTTTTCTATATTTTTCTGAGTTTCGATTCTGCTCAGCTAAGCTGATTGTGCTTTGCTAAGTTTCAGTTCTCTAGTAGCAGCATTTTGGGGGATGTGCAATTCCTATGGGCCTCTCCATGGGCTTCATTTACAGGTCAAGCTAGTTAGGCCTGTCTGTTTATTTCAGACACCATGGATCATAGGCCTTCGCCTACCACATTCCCCCCTTTGATTAATCTCACCCTATTACTTAATAAGGTGTGAGAATTAAATCACTCAATTTGATTATACTGGGGTCGGGTTATGACCATATATAGTGGGCCGAGGATGCCATAAGGCCAAAATCTTAGTTGCGGTTTTCCGCTCTACGGTGTTTTCAATAATACTGTTTACAGAACGCATACAACATGGAATTATACATGGTAATAATAAAAACACAGCAATTATTATTAATATGAGCATAAGGAAAGTAGTGAGTCCTCCTAAATCTGAGAAAATAGAGGCGAACCAATTAGGAATCTTAAGACCATGCCAAGTCTGTACTGGCACGTAAGCTTGTTTTCGCATATTTCCAGCAATCTCTTCAACTACTTGACCTTTATCATCTATCTTCAAACAGCAATTGGTTAAATTCAGTTTACCACATACTCCTCCTTCAGCTGCCAACAAGTAGTCTAGTGCTAAGCGATTCTGATATATGGCAGTACGCATTTGTGTGCTCTGTCTAGCTAAAAGTGTGAGTGCTTGGCTAGTCTCATTAGTTATTAATTTGACTACTGCTTGTAAGCGGATAATACGATTAATCATATATACAGGGGTCCGGTAGCCCCACATACAATCATCATTCCATATGGCTGGTCCATAATAGGCAATGATTCTTTCAGGTGGCCAATCATCACCCTCCCATTTCTCCCACTTGCCTATCTGTAAAGCTGCTCTTTTCTGTCTCTTAGTGCAGCGTTTTTCAACCACTGTGCCGCGGCACACTAGTGTGCCGTGAGATATTGTCTGGTGTGCCGTGGGAAAAATTCCAATTTCATCCGTAACATGTGGCCTCGGCTCACAAATAGACCAATCATTAGATTCTAATGATTGGTCTATTTGTGAGCCGAAGCGCATGTTACGGACTATAAATAGCTCCGGTGTCACTGTTACACTGACAGGAGAAGACATCGCAGTAGATCGCCGATGCGCAGAAGAGCACCGAAGGATCTGTACTCTGGAGGATTATCGCGGACGCAGCACAGAAGAGCGCTGAGTGATGGATCTGGAGGAGACAGGAGCAGAAGAGCGCTGACTGATGGATCTGGATGGAGTGCTGAGTGTGACAGACAGCGGCTATCTGGAGGAGACAAGCGCAGTAAGTACTGAGTGACAGTGAGACAGGAATAGATACTGCAGTGATGGACAAATTTTTGAAAAGGAAAGAACTGGATTCTGAACAAAATTCGGAGCCAGATAAGAGCCCAAGTATGAGTGGGGATCAAAAGAAAGCAAAGATGGTTAGCTCAAGGAAATTCTCTGGCACAAGGCAATATAGCGAAAGCTATATTTCATTTGGATTTACTTTCACCGGAGATGCAAAGAAACCAACTCCACTGTGTGTGGTGTGTGGTGAAAAGCTATCTAACAGTGCTATGGTCCCAAGTAAACTTAAACGCCATCTCCAAACGAAACACCCTTTGCTTCAAAACAAGAATGCAGACTTTTTTGTTCGCCTGCGTGAAAAACACGGAGAAACAGGCAACTTTCATGAGAAAAAACCACAAAGGTAAATGAAAGAGCTCTTAAAGCTAGCTATCAAGTTGCTGAACTTATAGCCAAGTCAAAAAAGTCGCACACTGTGGCAGAGACATTAATACTTCCCGCCTGCAAAGCTATTGTAGAGGAGATGCTCGGACCTGAAGCAGCTAAGGAAATAGACAAAGTCCCTCTCTCAGACAACACAATTTCCAGACGTATTAATGACATGTCTGCAGACATAGAAAGTGTGGTTTTGGAAAAGATCCGTATCAGTGAGAAATTTGCATTGCAACTTGACGAGTCTACTGATATCAGTGGACATGCTCAACTCTTGGCCAATGTGTGTTTTGTGGATGGTGATGCAATTAGAGAAAACTTCTTTTTTTGCAAGGCATTGCCAGAAAAAACAACAGGAGAAGAAATTTTTCGGGTCACATCAGAATACCTTGAACAAGGAGGACTTAAGTGGGAAAACTGCACAAGTGTCTGCACCGATGGAGCTGCAGCCATGGTCGGGCGCACCAAAGGCTTTGTAAGCAGAGTGAAGGAAAGAAATCCAGATGTGATTGTTACGCATTGTTTTTTACACTGTGAGGCCCTCGTAGCCAAGACTTTACCAGCAGACCTAGTTCCTGTGTTGGATGATGTTGTGCGCATGGTAAACTTTGTAAAGTCACGACCCGTGAAAAGTCGCATGTTTGCAGCTTTGTGTGAGGAGATGAGAGCGAAGCATAAAACCTTGCTGTTTCATACGGAGGTCCGGTGGTTGTCGCGTGGCAAGGTCTTGGTTCGTGTGTATGAGCTGCGGGAGGAACTTAAAGTGTTTCTGACAAATGAGAGGTCAGATTACGAAAAGCTGCTTACAAGTGATGAGTGGTGTGCAAGGCTGGCATACCTGGCAATTATTTTTCATCATCTGAATGAGCTGAACACACGAATGCAAGGCCGAAATGAAAATCTGCTTACAAGTACAGATAAAATAAATGGATTCCTTTCAAAGGTGCAACTCTGGAATCAACACGTGGAAAGTGGCAATCTTGAAATGTTCACACTCACCAAGCAATGGCAAGGTGTTCACACTGCTGCACTGGGTGAGATAATAGTTAAACATTTAAAAACTCTCGAGGAGAAGTTGTCATGTTATTTCTCTTCAGTCTCCACTGAATGCCTTGACTGGGTTAGGGACCCTTATAGCTCAGCATCAGTTGGTGGAAAAGACATGACTTTACAGGAGCAGGAGGAACTAACTGAACTGAGACAAAATCGTGGTTTCAAGCTAAGATTTGCTGATCTACCTTTGGACAGTTTTTGGTTGGATACTGCCAAGGAGTACCCCGTTCTGGCAAACAAAGCTATTTTGACATTGCTCCCATTTTCCACTACATATCTGTGTGAGATGAGCTTTTCAAGCCTGATTGCTATAAAAACTAAAGACAGAGAGAGACTGAGAGCTGTTGACGAAGAGCTACGTGTGTGTCTTTCTTCAATTCCTGCCAGAATATCAGCTTTGTGTTCAGCCAAACAGGCCCAGGTTTCGCACTGAGTAAGTAAACAGAAATATGAACAATTATAAAATACTTTATTATTTCATATTATTTCATTATTATTTCATAATAAAGTAATTATAAAATAATTTCTTTGTGTTTGATTCCTATTCAAGAGAATTACTTTATATATAGTCAATATAGGCACAGAGGTAAATTTTTTTAACATTTTCTAATGGTGGTTTGCCTCGTGATTTTTTTCATGAAAAAAGTGTGCCTTTGCACAAAAAAGGTTGAAAAACACTGTCTTAGTGTATACTGGGTATCCTAATTGCTCTCCATGTTCTGTGGGTAACAAAAAGAAAGAAGGTCTAATGGTTCCCAGAACACATGCCCCTCCCCAGTGGAGAGGGAGGCGGGCATATGCTCGGGTTCCACAGATCCAATACAAGCCAGGTGGGGCTTGCCAAGCATGGGGTAGGGCAAGATTTGTCCATAGGTCTGCAAGTTCAGGAAAATTTGCTAATGGATTGGTGGGTTCAGATTCATTAACTCCTGACCACCAAGACTTCTGTTTCGTAGTGTCATTATAGAACTTTTGGCTGAGACAGACCAACTGTCCCACCTGCAAAGTGAACTGAGGTCCAGTTCGGGCATAACATAGACGTCCAACTATCGAGTGTGCTAAGACCCATTCGCTTGTAGTCTTATGTAATTCAGTATGGTTATAATTCAGTGAATAATTTAACTCCTTGGCTTCCCATGGCCACTGGTCACCCATCTTAGTTCCACCACAAAAATAGCAATCTGAAATGTGTAGGCTGGATACTACTGCTCCCGCTAATTCCAGAAACAAATTCTGGGAAGGATGAGGGATATCAAACTTATTTATATGCATAGTCTCGTAAAAAGTGTTATGTATATGGTATCGTGACGATCTATGGACCTGGGTGTTTAATCTAATATACACAATGGTTCCGGGATCTGACCCAGAACCTGCAATTCTAAGTCCAAATTTATACCCCTGCTTCCAGGCACTGGGATTTATTACAAGAAACTCTAATGGATTACAAGCTCCTTTCTTGCAATGCTTTTCTATATTCTTCACATATGGCTTTTGCAAAATCGCCATTCGATTATCTCTGGTATTTTCTACCATTCCGGTTTTCCATGTGGCATAGAAAACACATTCCCATTTTGGGCAATAGTAATCTGCAACCGGGGCTGTACTATATTCATTGGCTAAAACTCGTTTACCTGTACATTCTCCCCATCCAGTGGTTCCTTCTGGACACATGTACTTATCATTAAGAGCATAAGTTTTCTCCCAATCAGCACATTTTGAACGGCTATCCCTATTGATAGCATCACAAGCATCAAAGTACAATACAGCAAGCTTAGTAGGGTCGGTGAGTGGGGAGGTAGCATTAAGTAAATCTCCATCTGCATCATTCCATCGTATCTCTAAAGTATAATAGGATGGATTCTGATGCGGGTTAAAGCACACCTTAGTATTACCTTTGGTACAAACATTCAGTTCCGTGGTGTTATAAATACACCGGGTTACTTTACCAGTACAGGTATAGTATGAATGATAAAGCAAAGTCTGAGTTACTTTCATTCCAGTCTGAGTGGAAGTAATGCAAGCAGTACATGGAGGCAAGGCACAAGTCAGTTCAAGGCCCCCCAAGCAAGCAACCAGGACAAAGTAAAAACAAAGATGCATGTTGATTGGAGTTCTTCTGAATCCTCACTTGAAAATCTTGACCTCGACGTCCTCTTCTTGGCACAACGCCGTCCCGTTTGCTAATGAAGCAATTCAACGGGTGTTGAATGTTGATTGAAGATCCTCAAGATGTCCGTCGTATGCCAACTATCTTGTCAGCTACAGTTGGCTCTGAATATTGTTAATCAATATAGTATCAATCAGTGTACAGAATCGCACACATAAGGTTTGTTTGAGCAAATCTTGCTGTATTGGAAACAGCAATCCTCTTCGAAAGACTTGTCTACTGCAAGGCACTGTGGTTGTTGAGATAATCCCAAAAAGAGTCTAGGTCGCTGGTTGCCGCCTCAGGGTGAGTCGCAAAGGTACATCAGGATGTTGTACCGCTGTCCACTGCTCGGAATCTGTAACGGCTGCTGGCTTGACTCTGCTGTGATGGATCCAAGAATCGATCTCTGCTACCTTTACTGCAGTTGGGGTAGACAGGATGACGGTGTATGGTCCCTTCCAATGCGGTTCCAGCGGTGTCTTCTTCCAATCTTTGATCCACACCGAGGTACCAGGCTTGTAGGGATGTAGGGGTTCCGTCAGATTGATGGGCAACTGGTCTTGGATCCACGCATGAAGAGTCTGTAGAACAAAACTAAGAGCTAGAAGTTCTTGTCTGGTTATTTCTGAACCAATCTGGGCTAAACTTCCTTTAATTCCCTGCACTATTGGTGGGGGTCTGCCATACACTACCTCAAAAGGGGAAAATCCTGTTGATTTCACAGGAGCTGAGCGTATTCTGAGCAAAGCTATTGGGAGCACTTGGGGCCACTTTAGGCGAGTCTCCTGACAAAGCTTAGACATTTGGGCTTTCAAGGTATGATTCATTCGCTCAACTTTCCCTGAACTCTGAGGTCTATATGCAGTGTGTAGCTTCCATTGTATCTGCAGGGCATTTGCTAACTGCTGAGTAATTTGAGACACAAATGAGGGCCCATTGTCTGACCCTATTACTGCTGGAATTCCAAATCTGGGGATAATTTCTCTCAGCAAAACTTTGGTAACTTCTCGGGCTTTTTCAGTCCTGGTGGGGTAAGCCTCCACCCACCCAGGGAAGGTACAAACTAACACTAACAAGTAGCGGTATCCACTGGCTTTTGGCATTTCAGTAAAGTCAATTTGCAGGTGGTGCATGGGGGTTACACCTCTTGACTGAACTCGGGGTGGTGGCGTGGGACCCTGTTTGGCATTGTTCTTGGCACAAATTAGGCACTGGCATGCTACTGAGGCTGATAGGGCTCCCAACAAGGCGATGCAAAAATGTGGCTTGAGTGCTTTTTCCATAGCACTTTTTCCATAATGTGTGGCTTGGTGGAAAGCCTTGACAAAGGCTGGTCCCAATAGTTCAGGGATTACTATTCGTCCTGGGGGTTGGCTGCCCTCGGCAGGCGGCAGCTCAATCCACCCATCTTTCAGCACTCCCTCTTCCTTATTACAGTAGTAATCCAATTCTTTGGTGGTATATCGTTGTGTCCATGAATTAAGGGGTACTGGAAATAATGCTGCCTGCATTGGCATAGCTTGGGGTGTCCTCGGCAGTGCATGACGGCTACACGTGTTGGGGCCCATACTGCATCTAGTAACATCAATATTTCTGGGCCATATTTGATCGATTTTCCTCCTGATGTAATGAGCCCTCGTTCTTTGTAGAGAGCTCCATGTGCATGCAAAGTGGTGAAGGCATATTTAGAGTCCGTGTACACATTTAACAAGAGTTTTGCACCTAATACTAATGCTCGGGTAAGTGCAATCAATTCTGCCTTCTGGGCTGATGTGCCTGATGCCAGGGCTGATGATTCAATGACTTCCTCCCGGGTTACTACTGCATACCCGGCGCAACGTCGTCCATCAATGATGAGACTACTTCCATCAACAAAATAAGTCTGATCAGGATTCTCTAGGGGCACATCTGTCAAATCAGGCCGATTTGAGAATACAGTATCCATGACTTCTATACAGTCATGCTCTGGGGGTTCTTCGCTGACAGGTATCAATGTGGCTGGGTTCAAGGCATGGCTCACTTCCAATTGTATCTGTGGGTTTTCACATAGCATACTCTGATATTTCAACATTCGAGAATTGGTGAGCCAATGATTTGCTTTCTGTTCCATGAGGGCAAGTACTGCATGTGGCACAGTGACTCGTAGACTCTGTCCTAAGGTGAGTTTATCTGCTTCACTCACTAACAATGCTGTAGCTGCAACTGCTCTCAAGCAAGGTGGCCATCCTTTGGCCACAGTGTCCAATTGCTTTGATAGGTATGCTACAGGCCGCTCCCAATGTCCTAATTTCTGAGTCAACATGCCTAAGGCGTTTCCTTGCACCTCATGCACGAATAGATGAAAAGGCTTGTGTACATCTGGTAATCCAAGGGCTGGTGACGACATCAATTCTTCCTTTAACGTCTTGAAGGCTGCATCCTGCTCAGGTCCCCACTCTAGTGGCGACTTTTCTTCCCCTTTGGTGGCATCATATAGTGGTTTGGCAATTTGAGCAAAGTTGGGGATCCAGATTCGGCAGTATCCTGCTGCTCCCAGAAAAGCTCTAACTTGCTTTCTGGTAGTTGGGGTTGGGATTCTGCACACAGCTTCTTTTCTTTCTCTCCCTAATTGTCGGCTTCCTTTAGTCAAGCGAAAGCCCAAGTATTTCACTTCTTTTTGGCATAGCTGTGCTTTTGCTCTGGAAACTTTGTATCCAGCTTCATCCAGTAGCTGCAAGAGATCTTTGGTGGCTTGTATACATTCACTTTCTGATACAGCAGCTATCAGCAGATCGTCCACATATTGGAGAAGTACTCTCTTCCCCGGGGCCACTGGATAGCTTGAAAGGTCTTGGTTCAGTGCAGCACTGAAGATGGTAGGTGAATTCTTGAATCCTTGGGGTAATCGTGTCCAAGTGAGTTGGCCCCGTCTTCCAGAGACAGGGTCCTGCCATTCAAAGGCAAACAGTAATTGACTAATTGGGGCTAATCTTATGCAGAAGAACGCATCTTTTAAGTCCAAAACAGTAAAGTGGGTGGCTTCAGCAGGAATCAATCCTAAGAGTGTGTAGGGATTTGGCACAACTGGATGTATGGTCTCAACTGCTTCATTCACTCTCCTTAGGTCCTGTACTGGACGGTAGTCACCTGTTCCAGGCTTCTTTACTGGCAGTAGTGGAGTGTTCCATGGTGACTGACATACTTTTAGTAGGCCATACTCTAGTAGTCTTAACAAGTGGCGGTGAATGCCTTCAATTGCTGCTCTTGGGAGGGGGTATTGCTTAACATGTACTGGTTCAGCACTAGGCTTGAGATTCACAATTATTGGAGCTATATGTTTGGCTAGGCCTGGGGGATTGCCTTCTGCCCATACTCCAGGCGGAGTGTCAATGCTTTTCAGAGTATGTTCAAAATAGGTGTCCTGGGCAGTCTCATTACTATAATATCTCCATTCTTCTTCCCGAGGAACAGTAAGCAGCATTAATCCAGCAGGTTTCGTCTGGGAATTCACTGTCATTTGCATCTCTCCTTTCTCAGTAAAGGATATTTGGGCCTGCAATTTGGCTAGCATATCTCGTCCTAATAATGGCACTGGGCACTCAGGCATATAGAGAAATTGATGTGTTATTTGCTGTCCTCCCAGAGTGCATATACGGTTCTGAAGAAAAGGCTTTGTGGCTTTGGCACCAGTTGCTCCCACAATGGTGACTGCTCTTGCGGAAAATGGGGCGATCTGTTTGTCTACTACAGAATGTTCTGCTCCAGTATCAACCATAAAGTCCATAACTTGGTCTCCTATTTGTATGCTGACCATAGGCTCCTGGAGACCTAAAGCGAATTCAGAGCCCGGTCTGTCCTAATCTGCTTCATCTACATCGTAGGTCGCGGCGGCCACTGCTTGTATGGCCTCTCCCCTTTCTTGTTGAAGCTGTTCTCGATTGGCCCCTCCACGGTTCCGGGGTCGGCCTCTTCCTCTTTCTCTCCACTGAGCATTATTTTCGTCATCCTGAGGGGCGTCTTCGAGTTGCGGGCATGTATCTCTCCAATGTCCTTCCTCTTTGCAATAAGCGCATTGGTTCACGCCTAGTTGGGGCCGGCCATCTCCTCGGCCCCGCCCTCTTCCTCTGCTCCTTCGACTAGGGAAACCTCCCCTTTTCTGTTCAACTATGGCCGCAGCCAAAAAATCAGCTTTCTTCTTCATCTTTCGATCACATTCTTTCTGCCTTTCATTATCACGATTCACATACACTTTATGAGCGACTTCCAGTAACTGAGTTGCATTCATGCCCGCAAACCCTTCTAGTTTCTGTAGCTTACGTCTAATGTCTGGTTGAGACTGGTTTACAAAAGCAGAATTCACCATGCATAAGCTTCCTGGTGCATCTGGATCATAGGGAGTATACATTCTATACGCTTCAGTCAATCTTTCATAAAACACTGCTGGGCTTTCATCTATGCCCTGGTAAACTTCGGTCACTTTAGAAAGATTCATAGCTTTCTGGCCCCCCCTTCTCAGACCTTGCATAAGGCCTTGGCGAAACCGTGATAAAGATTTGGATCCTCTCTGTATTCGGATCCCACTGGGGGTCTTCATTTGGGAATTCTCTTTGGGCTGCTTCTCGATTGTCTATCCCTGGTGCATCTCCCGGTGCTAAAGGGTTATTTGCCAGCCAGTCGACAGCTGCTCGCTTTATTCGTGTCCGCTCCTCAGTAGTGAATAAGGTAGACAGGAGCTGACAGCAATCTGCCCAAGTGGGTTGGTGGGTTTCCATAATAGTATGCATTAATTCTGTTAGTTCCTGGGGCTTGTCGGTATAGGAAGCGTAATGTGACTTCCAGTTTAACAAATCAGTAGTGGAGAAGGGCACATATACTAAACTTAGGGGTCCTGCCACCACCTGATTATCTTCATCTCTTACGGGCACTCCCGGGACCTGCCGTAAAGGCATCATTTTTGCAGTAGAAGTCTTTCTGGATCTGAGGGGGATTTTAGAAACTCTCCTGGCAGGGGCTTTCTTCTTGCTATCCGTGCGCTTAGTCTGGGACGCTTTACTTTTGGCTGATGAGCTAACACTGACGGTCGTCTTTACACTGTCAGTATCACTCTGGGAAGACCCTTCCTCTTGCTCTTCTATCTCTGACTCAACTTTCTCCTCAGTCTCAGTTGAGTCATCCTCCTCATCTGAAGTAAGCTTATCTGCCTGCTCTTCAGGTGATGGTTCTGGGGATGGGTCCCGCTCCCGCTGTCTCTGTGGCTCTGGGGTGGGACGCGGTGGCACCTTTACTGGATGCTGGGCTCGGGGCTGTCTAGTTATCACTTCGGGGGACTCAGGATATACAAGGACGGGTTTTCGTCTGGATTTCTCACCTGTCCCTGTCTTTTTAGTCTGATCTGTTTTCTGCGTTTGATCTGTTAATGCTAACATTATTGTGCACTGTTCTTCATAACAGCGCTTCGCCCAAGGGGGCGGGTTCTCACAAATACTCAACCAGGAATCTATATAGGGGTACTGATCGGGGTGCGCTACTCGCACTTTCTGGTGAACTGACTGAATAATTCCTATGGTAAAGGTTCCCTCTCGGGGCCACACGGGGTCTAAGTCGGGCCACTCCCTAGTACACAAAATCTGTAATCGTGTTGCAGTCATTTTAACTCCATAATCTCCTGAATATCCTTCCTTAAAATGTGTGATCATACATTCTAATGGAGTGTGCCTAGTAGACCCCGCCCCTCCCATATCGATGTGTGCGCGCAACAACAAACAGAAGGGAAAAGGAGGGCGGACCGTGGGTAAGGGGTCCTCACGGCCCTAGAAACATATAAGGGAAACAAATAACAAGACAAGACGACGGTCGCTTCCTCCTTTTTACGACCTGGACGCGGTCGCCCGGCCAGGAAATGCGTTACTCAGGAGTCCGCCTTCGCTTGGTCCGTGCTGCCAGACCTCTCATTCACTCTTCATTCACACAATCATGCTAGCAACGTATCCCAAAAACACAGCCCAATCCTGTCTATTCTGACTAGGCCATGTTCAAATTCCAAAATACAAGAAGACGATAGTTTCGCCCCGCGAATACTCATGCAGGGGTAGTCGGACCGTCTTGAGAGGTGATCAAGCTCTCTTTTCCAAATTCCAAGTTCCAAGTTCAAGATTCAAATGGCAGTACTGCTCTGACTCATCTGTCTAGACATACCAAATCAAAACTATACTCACCGGATCCGGTCCTCAAAGTTCCCAAGCAAGCGCATGAGTTGGACCTCGGACTCCCCTCACTCGGGTTCGAGGTGTTGGTTCCAGCCGGGCCCGGCACCCGTCGAGGTCCGGCCAGCTCCCTCCGATGCAAGGGACCGGTGGCGCCAGAGAGCGAGCCCACGTCGGAAGGGCGCGATCCCGGCAGGACCAAACCTGTAGAGGTGGAAAGTCGTGGTATATTGCCCTATATACCCTCTATTACCACACCTTCCTGGCCAACGCACCAAGAATATGTAGCAGCAGAGCGCAGACAAACCAATGATACCAGGAGTCTGTTCAGAAGGTCCAAATCATTTATTTGTGCACAAGTCTCAAGCAGAATCAAATTCAAAATGGCTGAGCAATGGTTTCTAGCAAAACAACAACTTTTATAGACTTCTTCTCCATTCTAGACATAGGCAAACATTTCATTGGTCCCGGTACCCTCCCGTACATCTTCTATTGGTTCCGGTACCGATATGGCTATCCAATGATGTCCTTCGACTGGGCTTAGCACCTGCTTACCCCCCTTATAGTCCCAATTACAATGGTCAGTTCACCAACTTAGATACTTTTCTCTTCCAAGGCCATTTAACTCGTTAGCACATGTGGGAAAGCAGGGCACTGTAACCTTTCTTTCAGCAGTATTAATTAATTCCATAGAAGCTGTGCTCTCTTATCAATAGCAATTAAACTTATTTTTCTATATTTTTCTGAGTTTCGATTCTGCTCAGCTAAGCTGATTGTGCTTTGCTAAGTTTCAGTTCTCTAGTAGCAGCATTTTGGGGGATGTGCAATTCCTATGGGCCTCTCCATGGGCTTCATTTACAGGTCAAGCTAGTTAGGCCTGTCTGTTTATTTCAGACACCATGGATCATAGGCCTTCGCCTACCACATCACCTCTCCTCTATCACAGCCGTCTCTTCTGCATCACTCCAGCTCCTGAACCTTCTTCTTTCTCTTATCTGTTTACTGCCTGCACTCTTTTTGTGAAAAAATCTGCAACTACTGGCCATCATGTTCCTGGAGCCATCCGGCCTACATCACCCTCCAAAGCCTCTTCAGGGCATCCAGCTTCACTCCAGAACGTGGCTTCTTTTAGTCTTTTTAGTTAAAACATCTCTGCTTCCTGCTGCTCTCCAAAACCCAGCTCAACAAACCATCCCGCTGCGGCCCAACCTGCTTCTCCAACTAGGGTTACCAACTTTTTCACAGAGAAAAACCCGACACCTGTGGCTCGCCATGCTCCACCCATTCTCCGCCCCAAGTCCCACCCCTGCCCCGCCCCCAGCCCCACCCACAAAAATTACAGAGGATACGTGTAGGCTAACTTCCTTGGTCAGATAATAATTAAACTGGGAACCCCAAAATCCAAACATGAAATGTACAACACTGGAGAAATAAAACTATAAAGTAATTTCCTCTTGCACTAAACAAAAACGCAAAGATGTTATCAATACACACTTCCCAGACCAAACATATTCCAGCTAATAAATTCAAAATAAAAAGTATTTTTCTACCTTCTGTTTGGGCGTTTTATTTTTCAGTTGCAATTGCTCCAGTCACTTTCTTCTGGTTTCTTCGTGTCTTCTGCTAGCTATCCATTTGTCCTTTCTTCTCTTTTAGATGTTTTCCATTCTCTCTCTATTTCTGCTTTAACATACTGATTGTTTCCCTTTTGCTCTTTCCCCCAATTCTTTCCTTATTCCTTTATCATCCATTTAAATTTCACCCTTCCATTCTCAAGCCCCTCACTCTCCCAATACCCAGCCCATCATAGACTTTTCTTCCACACAAAATATTTTTCCCCTCTCCACTCATTCCCCATCTATTCTAGTCCTCCCCCAAAATCAGTTCCCTTATAGTTCTAGACCCACCCAGCATCCACTCCCTTCTAATCCCATTCTCCCATGCCCCACATCAGCCCATTTCCAGTCCTATTCCAGCTCTTTATCAGCCCATTTCCAGTGCTAGCCCTCACATCACAGACCATTTACAGTCCTAGCCCCCCCCCAATCACAGCCCATTTCCAGTCCTAGGCCCCCCCCCATCACATCCCATTTGCAGTCGGAGTCCCCCCGCACCATCACAGCCCATTTGCAGTCCTACCCCCCCCCCCCCACCATCACAGTCCATTTGCAGTCCTAGCCCCCCTAATCACAGCCTATTTCCATTCCAAGTTCCCCCTCCCTCCACCATAGCCCATTTCCACTCAAAGTTCCCCCCCCCCCATAGCCCTTTTCCAGTCCAGGTCCCCCTCCCCATCAAAACCCATTTCCAGTCCATGTCCCCCCCCCCCCACATAGCCCTTTTACAGTCCAGGTCCCCCTCCCCATCACAGCCCATTTCTTTCCAGTCCAATGCCCCCCCATAGCCCTTTTCCAGTCCAGGTCCCCCCCCCTTCACAACCCATTTCCAGTCCAAGTCCCCCTAATCACAGCCTATTTCCAGTCCACGTTCCCCCTCCCTCCGCAATAGCCCATTTCCTTTCCAAGTTTCCCCCCCCCCCCAATTGCCCTCTTCCTGTCCATGTCCTCCCCCCCCCATAGCCCTTTTCCGGTCCAGGTCCCCCCCCCCCATCACAACCCATTTCCAGTCAAATTCCCCCCTCCTAGCCCTTTTCCAGTCCAGGCCCCCTCCCCCCATCACAGCCCAGGCAGTCCTTGGCCTCCCCCCCCCCAAAACCGCGGCTGTCTGAGGCTTTAGAGGGAGCCGGGGAAGCCCGCGCGAGGCCCCGGCTCCCTCTGAACAGCTGCCAGCGTAAAGAGCCTTTTCCTTCACGCTGGCGGCTGTTCCTGTGAAGCCGCGAATGCTGGGAAAGGTTAAAGGGCATTGCCTTTAACCTTTTCCACCAATCGCGGCTTCACAGGAACAGCCGCCAGCGTGAAGGTAAAGGCTCTTCACGCTGGCGGCTGTTCAGAGGGAGCCGGGGCCTCGCGCGGGCTTCCCTGGCGCCCTCTGAAGCCCTCCGGGTTGGGAGAAAAGCCGGGTTTTTTGCTCTGGCCGCTCCCGATCTTGCGGCCAGAGCAAAAAAACCGGCTTTTCAAGGGCCGGTTTTGCCTCTGCGCCGGCAGCCGGCCTGGCCATGGAAAAACCGGCCAGGCCGGCTGAAAACCGGCCAGTTGGCAACCCTATCTCCAACACCTGTGGTCACAGCACCTAAAAATTCCAGGTCTCTGCTCCTGAGCTGCCATAAGCTGTAGTCACTGCTGCAAGCACACCCCTCCCCCTCCAAGTCAACGAGAACCGCAGCAACATGACACAACCCAAGTCACAGGCCGCCAGCCCCCTTAACCTCAACAGGCTGTTTACATGGCACTGTCCCTTACTCAGCTTGGGCCCCCTCCTCCAGGCACCGTGATCTCAACATGATCTGCAGCAGCCCAGATAAATTTCATTTTTTATTTTACTGTATCTTTGGTCTCTACTTATTTAAATGATTTATTCTACTTTTTACCCTTAGTTTTAAATAAATAAATGCATCAAAGCTTGTGGGTATGTTCTGTACACAAGACGATTTATGGTGAATCCTCTAATTCAAATCAGCCAACAAAATCAAGCTGTTAAAGTGTAAATTCTCTGTGGGAGTCATAGCCACTTCAAAATAGGTCACAGGATATTTTACACTGATGAACTTAATATTTATTATCAGATAATAAAATGTTTCCAACCTTTGGTGTCT
Organism: Ichthyophis bannanicus; assembly: GCA_033557465.1. Taxonomy (NCBI): domain Eukaryota; kingdom Metazoa; phylum Chordata; class Amphibia; order Gymnophiona; family Ichthyophiidae; genus Ichthyophis; species Ichthyophis bannanicus. Next base: position 617,834,509 of record CM066031.1, on the reverse strand, counting down.
CTCTCTTGATTTTCCGGTTGTGTGGGGTTTTTTTCTCATTGGGCCCCACGGGTCATCTTCTTTTCTTATCTGTTTTAGTTCTCCCTCTCTCTCTTCTCTCTTTCCTTTGGGATGGAACTTTCTCTTTTGTTTCTCTTTTTTTCTTCTAGACTCCTCTTCCTATACCTGCCTGTTCATCTTTCTTCATTCCTTCTCCTTTCTGTCCTCTTTCTCCTATGTTCTCTCCTACAGTTTATTTATTTAGTAGTATTTAGCTCATTCCTTTCCAGTACTTGTTCAAGGTAAGTTACAATCAGGTACAGTCGGTATTTCCCTGGCCTTCCTTATCTCTTTTCTCTTTCATTACTTTTCTGCATTGCCCATAAAACAAGGCTCCTCTTCCATCCCCTTCCCTCACTATGGGTTCTTCATTATCCTCTGTCTACCCAGTAACCAGTCCCCCTCTTTCTCCACAGACAATCATGGGGATGCAGGCACACTCCATGGTGCCATCCCCAACAGCGCCTGTGTACCGGGCTCTCCCCCAGCTTACAGAAGTGCTTTGGACTTCTCCAAGCATGCACAGTACTAGCTGCCGAGATTCCCACCCAACAGTTTTGTTTTCAACCATGGACTGGGTTGCCAGAGTTCTTTCCCTCTCCATTTTATTTCAGTTTTTTTTTTCTTTTAGCGCTTTTGTTTTAAGTGGTTTTCGTCTCCTGCTACTTTTGGTTTTCTTTTATTATCTTCTGCTCTTTCCCTGCTGGCTCCTTTTTTTTAATTTGAAACACCTGCACTGCGGCTCATGGCTCTGTGCTGTGAAGCCCTTCTTTCTTTTCAAATACACAACAAAACCCCCAAAAAAGAAGAAGAGTAGCACTGCTTGGACACACGGCAGGCTTCTACGCTGCCTCTAGCCTCTTACTCTTGCATATAGATTTTCTCAACATATTGAGGAGACAACACTCTGATGTCAGCGCAGCAGTCTCCAGTAAGCCCTGCCCCATCGGGCCCAGACCAGGTACGATCAGGGCTTCCTAGGGCAGCCGCGTGTCTGGAGGCAGACTCCCTATCAGCACCAGTGTTGTCACAGCCCACCCAAAACCTGCGTACTCAGGCTGGGGGCTCTACTCCTTCACCTCCTCAGTTCCTGAAAGTGGTGACAGATAGTGCAATGAGAGGTAAGGTAAAATCTAAGACTAAACATTTTAAGCACCCTGTTACTGGCAAGGACAGCTCAGCAGGTAAGGCGCCTAAGCACGTCACCTGCCGGACCCTTCAGGGACAGCCGTCTCGAAAAACCCAGCAGCAAGCCCTTCCAACTTTCCCTGAACAACTACAGCCAGCAGGTACTACAAGCCCTAACTCTTCCCTCCTGTCACTACTTTGAAAGTTTGTTCAGGAAAGTGCAGTCATCCTCAGTGCTTACTCTGCAAATCCTGGGGTCCCTGTACTCAGCACGCCAGCAGACATGCCCACAGATCCCTGGCATCAGGGGCACCCATGTTCATCTTCTCTGATAGCATGGCGGATGCCTATACCACTAGAAGATGATGCCTATTCGGTGTTTAGTACCCCTTACTCTCACACTAGCTGCACGATAAATTAAGACTTCTGCCACTGTCAGAGCCTGCAGGAGGTATGCCAGAAGACCTTTCTTATCCAAAATTCCTACAGAAAGTTTCTGGGGCTTTAGCTCTGAGTAACTCTCAAGCTCCTACCAATAAGCATAATATCCAGTCTATCCATACAGCTTGCAGTGCACCTAAACAAGTTCTATCCCCTACCAGTTCAGATTCTTCAAGATCTGCAATCTTCCATCTGAAGAATCCCACTTCAGTACATGTTACCTCCCGATGACTTGACCTCAAATATAAGGTACTATAGGCACCAAGGTTTGATCACCAGCAACGTCCTCATCAATCGGTGGTCTCCAAAGCAGTCCTTTATTTATTTAAAAATATTTATATTCTGCACAATTCCTAGGCGGATCACATAAAAACATACATAGTTAAAACTAAAACAAAAATTATAATTTACACAAACAAACAAAAAACTGTAAAGCTGCAAAAAGAACTGGACTATCCGTTCTTATATTGTTAACGTACAGCGTGATTCCATTAACGTGCGCGTCTGGCCCATGGACATGTTCAAATCAAAAACAGACCCCCTTTGAATAAATGTGTTTGATGGGCATGTGCAAGTGCTATTCAGCCGGCTCCATGCCTCAGATGCAGGTAAATCTTTTGGTTGTCTCCATGCCCACCGTATTCTGAAACGTTACACGTTTTGGATCCTGCCCATCCTGTGATGTACCCGTGGACACCATGCCCCTCAGGAAAAACATACATCTCCTAAGCTGCTCATCACAGACAGTTGTTTGCTGATGCACACTAGACATAAATACCAATGAGAAATGACAGCTGCTGCACCCTAGATCATATACCAGTCCCCCTCATGGTCTGAAAAGTGCTAGGTAAGCCCAGTGCACCCCAGTATGGTATACGAGAATGTAAATTTGAACATGTATTTCGGGACATACCTTGCATCAAATGATACATGGCATTAGGAACCAGCCCCAGTGATTCCTGCCATAGTTATCTCTACAAACATTCTTTAAACTGCTAAAGATGGACTCTCACCAAGTGCACAAAACCCCAAACGTACCTTGCAGGTCCCCAAAGGATGCATAATATTGCTGAGCAACAAATGTATGCCCATTTCGTGCCTATAGCCTATAAGTTAACTCATTCTGCTGCCTTACACTACCATTCCCTCTGATCTCTCCCTACACCCCTCCCCGTGAACTCCGCTCTTCTGTCAGATTGCTTTTATCTGTGCCCTTCTCTTCTACTGCCTCAGTCCCACTCGAATAACGAGCACCTCAACAATAATAGTAGTCAACTAGGCAAGCCCTCGCAACAGGCGTCCCCTACAATGTAAACACCAAACATTATCCTTTCTCAGTACACCTCATATGTATATAGTGTACCCTTTTTCCAAGTTGCATTTCCTGTTTAATGTAATGACCAGACATATTTAAGTTGTCGGATGTTTCTGTTCCATGTGAACCGTGCTGATTGCAAATAGTGCGGTATATAAGAAATATAAATAAATAAATAAAATAAATAAATTCAGATGTCACTCCTTTCACCTTGCTGCTCCTTATACCTGGAACAAATTACTTGAGTCTGTATGTCAGGCTTCGTCCTTGGCCCCTCTCAAATCCAGGCTGAGAGCTCACCTCATCGTTGATGCTGCTGGATCTGATCCGTCTAAGCTCCCTTGTATTTCCTAACCATTCCCTCTGGATGTACCCTGTCCAAAGATGTTGTGTTGTCTGTCTCGACTAGATTGTAAGGTCCATTGAGCAGGGACCATCTTTTATGTGTGTCTGTGCAGCACTGCGTATGCCTTGTAGTGCTATATGAGTGATTAGTAGTAGTTGTAGTAGGGCCTTCTGGCTATGGCATCTGAGGGCTACCTATCTGGGTATAGCATTTCTCACAGCAGCTCCACAGGAAAACACAAACACACTCACAGATTACCAAGGGAACATGAAGAAGCAGGGTGTGAAGAAAAGTCCTTTATTCAAAACAGCAACTCCAACAAGGCCGCATTTTGGCAAGTGCCTTCGTCAGGGGGTACTGAATTGTAGACAAGGCTTTATAGAAATCTCACCAATATGGACAGTGTCAGCACTTGTCTCACACACAACAACATGATTATCCTCATCTTGAGCCTCTATCAACTCAGCAAGAAAATATTCTCCGTATGTTGCCCTCAGAATATCACTGTGATGTAGGAAGATTGGCATGAGGTCATCATGGTCTTCTGATTTAAGTGTGGAGTAGGGAACACAGGTATCTAAAATGCAGCTCACTACACAAATTCCTATAGAGGCTCTTTTCAGGGCCTTTGACATAAAAAAATCTCTAGTAACACAAGCATGAATGAGGACTTTTGGCAGGTATGGCGACCATTCCTGCCAACAGTCCTGTGTTACTAGAGATTTTTTGTGTCAAAGGCCCTGATGAGAGCCATTCAGATACATGCTATAGGAATTTGTAGGGTGAGCTACATTGTAGAAGACCATGACCAAACATCAGGCAACAGAGGTGATCACTTCTGGAGGTCAGCAGAGAGTAGGGCATTCAAAGCTAAACAATAAATTCTGACAGCCAGCGGGGACATATGGGTTAAGTTTTGCTTAGGGTGCCAACACTTTGAATCAGCTCTGGGGCTGAACCTGATTAATTCACAATATGCTTGACATTGAGAGCAATTTTTTCTCCTGTGGTAAGTTTTATGGGGAAGGTTCTAGTTCTGCTCTGCACAGATTCTTGGGGAAGGGGCCGGGGATGAGGGGGAAGGGTTCAGTGGATGCAGATTATATGTTTGGACTAATGCTTTATGAGAGAGCTTATGTATGTTGGAGAGGCCTGAGAAGGGGACTGTGGCTGAATAGGTGCTGAAGAGTTCAACCTTTTGTACCCCCCTTGATATATCCTGGAGACCCTAAAGCCTGCACCATTGTCCTGTAATTATTTTTTATGAGTGGGGCAGGGGGCAGGGGGCAGGCATGGCTAGCCATAGGTGGCAGGTTTTTCTCCTAACCCTACTTCCATACCTTGCTTTCCTGCTGTTGCCATCCCAAATTCTTGTAGAGATGCCACACGCCTGCTAGCCTCCTCATCCCTACCTTGACTCTCAGATTATTCAGCCCCAGCAGGTATTTAGGAAAACCAGCACCCCTGTTTCATATACTGTAACCCTCTATTCATTCAACAAAAGAGCTCAAATTTTTAAAAAGTGGCAGCTGAAGGGTGCTGTAAATCTGGATATCTGCAGAAAATGCTAGTTTCTGCTCTGTTCTAAATTGCCATTTGGGGCCACTTGGCAATAGTGATCATAGCATGATCACGTTTGATTTAATAAATGAAGGAAGGACGGTAAGGAAATCCACAGTACCACCTTTTAACTTTCAAAAGGGAGAATATGATAAAATGAGGAAAATAGTTAAGACAAAACTAAAAGGAGCAATTGCAAAGGTTAAAGATTTATATCAAGCTTGGGGGTTGTTTAAAAATACTATCTTAGAAGCCCAGACCAGCTATATTCCACGCTTTAAGAAAAGTAGAAGGAAGTCCAAAAAAGCATCTTTCAGGAAATGGAAAAAGGAGTCAAATGACAAAAACTGGAAACAATACAAGCACTGGCAAGAAAGATGCAAGGCATTGAGAAGGCAGGCAAACAGAGAATTTGAGAAGAAGCTTGCTGTGGAAGCAAAAACACGTAATAAAGACCTTTTCAAGTACATTCGTAGCAAAAAAACCTGTGAGAGAGTCAGTTGGACCATTAGATGATAGAGGGGTAAAAGGGGCCCTAAAAGGGGACAAAGCAATAGCGGAGAGACTGAATGAATTCTTTGCTTCAGTCTTTACTGAGGAAGATGTAGGAATGTTACCCATGACTGAAATGGTATTTAAAGGAGATGCTGTGGAAGAATTGAAACAAATATCGATACACCAGGAAGAGGTATTACAACTATTTGATAAACTGAAGAGTAGCCAATCACCTGGACCAGATGGTATACATCCAAGGGTGTTGAAAGAACTGAAATATGAGATTACAGACCTATTATTAGTAATCTGTGAACTATCATTAAAATCATCTGTAATGCCTGAAGATTGGAGGATGTCCAATGTAACGCCAATTTTTAAAAAGGGTTCCAGGGGTGATCCAGGAAACTACAGACCGGTGAGCCTGACATCAATACCGGTAAAAACGGTGGAAACCATCATAAAGAACAAAATTACTCAACATGTAGATAGTTATGGCTTAATGGGAGACAACCAACATGACTTTAGCCAAGGAAGGTCTTGTCTCACTAATCTGTTATGTTTTTTTCAAGGTGTGAATAAACAGGTAGACAAAGGTGAATCAGTTGATATAGTGTATCTGGACTTTCAGAAAGCCTTTGACAAGGTCCCTCATGAGTGACGTTTGGCGAAATTAAAAAGTCATGGGATAGGAGGCAATGTACTATTGTGGATCAGGAACTGGATAAAAGATAGAAAGCAGAGGGTAGGGCTAATTGGCCAACTTTCCCAATGGAGAAGGGAGAATATTGGAGTACCCCAGGGATCTGTGCTGGGTACGCTGCTTTTTTATAGTTATAAATGACCTGAAAAAGGGAATAGCGAGTGAGGTTATCAAATTTGCAGATGACACAAAACTATTCAAAATTGTTAAAACCCATGAGGATTGTGGAAAATTGCAAGAGGATCTTGATAAATTGGAAGACTGGGCATCCAAATGGCAGATGAAATTTAAGGTGGACAAGTGCAAAGTTATGCACCTAGGAAAGAAAAACCCAAACTATGGTTCCACGATGCAAGGTTCCACATTAGGAACCACCATCCAGGAAAAAGATTTAGGTATCATCGTGGATAACATGTTAAAACCCTCTGCCTAGTGTGCAGTGGCAGACAAGAGAGCAAATAGAATGCTAGGTATCATAAGGAAAGGAATGGAGCATAAAACAAAGGATATTATAATGCCTCTGAATTGTTCATGCGACCGCACCTTGAATATTGTGTACAATTCTGGTCGCCGTATCTTAAAAAGGATATAGTGTTATTAGAAAAGGTACAGAGTTGACTTCTTCCTTGGTTAAAGATAACATGACTTTAAGAGCAAAGTTAGAGACATTGGAAAATGCTGCTTGGTCTTCAAATATCCGTCTCTTGAATTTTCCAGAGATACCTTCAAGAGTCATTGTCGGTACCCTCTGACCTGATACCTCTGGTGGCTAAAGTTTACTATTTACCTTTGGGTAAAAAAGATAGAAAGTGTCTGCCAAGGATGATGATCTGCCTGTTTCCACTCTGCATGTAACATTGGCTTTATAACAAAAAGAGCTAACTTGTTTATGGGTAAAAAAAATATTGTTTTTTTCCAGATGTAGCCAGGGAAACACAGAAAAGACGTAAGGTATTTCTTTTGTTAAGGCCTGGAGTGATTCAGATGGGAGCCTCTTTTGTGTTACGGTTTCCCTGTAAATGTATTGTTATATATCAGTTGCAGAAATATGTATTCTTTCAACCTGAAGATCTTTCTTCTTTCATTAACACTCGTGTTGTTACATCTTCACCTTCTTGAGCGGTTCCTCATTCATATATATGTATGTTCTTGAACCTCCGCTCCCACTTTACTTGGTGGATAAAGTTTCTTTTTCCTGGTATAGCACTGGGGAGTCTCCTGCCCTCAGTGTGTTTTGTTTATGCTGTTCCCCTTCTAATTTGAGGGCTATTGATATTTCTTGCTATATAATGATTTGGTATATTTTTTTCTTATGTATTATCATGCAAGTTGTATCTTTTCTGTACAAGCAGTGTTACTTGGTTTATTGTAAAAACTTATAAATATTAAAAAAAAAGAAAGAAAAGGTACAGAGGAGAGCCACCATAATGGTAAAGGGGATGGAAGGATACCCCTATGAAGAGAGGCTAAAAAGGTTAGAGCTCTTCAACCTTGAAAAGAGACAGCTGAGGGGAGATATGATAGAGGGCATGCAATGAAGTTACAGGATAACCTATTTAAATAGAGAAAATATTTTCTCACTCAACGTGTATTCAAACTCTGGAATTTGCTACCAGAGGATGTAGTAAAAGCTGTTAGTGTAGCCGGGTTTAAAAAACGTTTGGACAAATTCCATAAATCATTACACAGGTACACTAAAAAAATTTTTTTTTAAACTGCCTCTAATGTTTCGATTGATTTTTACGTTTTTTGGTGCGCTGAATCCAAATCTGGTAACCAATTTGCTCCATCACGTACAGATTTTTTGCTACATTGGGTTAGCAGTTTGAGGTGAACGTTTCAGATTGAGTGCGATCGAGATAAAAGTTTCTTGGATGAATTCTTTATACTAATTGTTTAGTAGTTATTCAAATAACAATAAAGAAAATTGTAACAAGGCAGCACATAAGAATAGAGTAATGTCAACAAAACACACTGTGATGGTAGCAAAATTGTCTGCACTTAAAACAGACACATACATGTGCACAAACATTGAGCATATAAGAGCGAGGTTAGACACAAAGCAAAGCAAAGAAATGTGCAAAAAATGTTGTACAGGTATGTATGTAAGAATAGAAAACGCAAACCGCACCATTGCAATACATGAAGACAAACACCCGATGGTGTGAAAATAAAATTCTAATAAATGAGATCCGACACTGTGGTAATAACTAGCAAATTTTTATTTCAAAGTTTAGTAAAAACACGATATTTGTCAACACAGTTTAGATTTTAAAGTCATTCTTGGGTCAATCAATCTCCTGGTGGGCCCGTTTCTTCTTCCCCCGAATGCTTCTCTTGGTGCGCTGCTTGGCGTATTTTTCATCTGGGGTTTCCTGCAGCAGCAACCAGCAGAAATCAGCCATCATAGTGGTGTTCCATCTTCCTTGGTACCTTCTCTCTGCGTCCTTGATGTCCTGGTGAAACCTTTCACCTTGTTCTTCACTGTACGCCCCCAAGTTTTCGGGAAAGTAGTTCACATGGGAGTGCAAGAAATGGACTTTCAGGCTCATGTTACAGCCTTGTTCTTTGAAGGCATTGAGCATCCTGGCAACAATATCCTTATAGTTCTCATCCCGCCTGTTCCCCAAGAATTTGAGAACAACATCCTTGAAGGAATCCCAGGCTTCTTTTTCCTTCTCAGACATCGTTTCAGCGAATGCTCCATCTGAAATGAGTTTCCTTATATCAGGGCCAACAAACACTCCTTCCTTTAGCTTTGCTTCAGAAAGTCGGGGGAACTTTGAGCAAAGGTACCGAAAGCACTCACCATCTTTTGGAAGGGACTTGATGAATTGCTTAATGAGACCCAACTTAATGTGGAGAGGTGGTAATAGAATTTTATCACGAGGTACCAAGCTCTCATGAAGAACATTTTTCTCACCGGGTCTCAAATACTCCCGAATTGGCCAGTCTTTTTTCCCCCAGTGTAGGTCGTGGGCCTGGCTATCCCACAAGCAAAGGAAGCAGGGATATTTGGTGAAACCGGATTGCTGCCCTAATAGCATGGATAGAATTTTAAAGTCTCCACAAATTATCCACTTATGCTCATCATAACGAATCTTCTGAAGAATCAGGGCCAAATTCTCGTATTTTTCTTGGAGAATAACAGAATGAGCAATAGGAACTGAAGCGAATGTGTTGCCATTATGAAGAAGAACACCTTTTATGCTGTCTTTTGACGAATCAATGAACAGCCGCCATTCAGCAGGATCATACTTGAGTTTAAACTTTTCCATCACTCCGTATATATCGTTGCAAAATACCAAATCTTCCTCTTTGCTGAAATACTTCAAAAATTGTGTCTCGCGGTTGCGGTACCAATAAAAAGTTGTTCCTGGTGACAATAGATTTTTCTGTTTAAGCCGAGAACCTAGCAGTTGGGCAGCATCTTTTGGGAGTCCTAAATCCCGGACTAAATCATTCAATTCAGCTTGAGAGAAAAGTTCAGGTTTCGGATCTGGTTCAGTTTCAAACTCGGAAGTACTGGACTCATCGGGAAAAGCCATCTGATGAGTCTCATCATGATCAGAACCGTCCACACAAATATGATCCAAAGATTTTGGTGGTTCAGGCACAGGTACTTCATTGCTATGAGGCATAGGCCTAATTGCTGAGGGAAGGTTGGGGTAACTTATTACGTTCTTATTTTTTAAGTTGTATCCCTTCACAATGCAAGAGTAAAAATAGCAGTCACTGCTGTGGTCTCTTTGTTCACGCCACATCATAGGTATTCCGAAACGAAATGCTTGTTTTTTACCTTTCATCCATAAGCGTAGATCTTCCTCACATGTCTTGCACACTTTGTGAGGAGCCCACGGTTTGTCTTGATCGCCTAACTTCAAACCGAAATAGGCGAAATATACTTTTTTAATAAATGCAGAAATGTTCCTCTGCCGCTTTTTCACGGTATATTCCCCACAAATAAAACAAAAACTGTCCGGAGAGTTGACGCAACCTCTGGCTCTGTGAGCCATCACAAATACACAGCACTGCAAACTACAACTGTAGTGAACCACTTCGGAATAAAGCTGGATTACGACTGAGCAAACAAAAGGTAATAATGAACTTGCAAGAAACTGAAATTTGACAGGAACGTTCATGTCGCAACCACCGTGTTTGAGCGAGTGAACAAGGCGAGGCGAACAGGAAAGAACATGCGCCAGCGCGAGTACTGGATTTAGCCCCCCGCCTCCCAATTGTCCTGTTAATGTATAAAATTAATACAAAACACTCTAAAATATCATGAGGGAGTGTTTCTAGTTAGTTAACCATTACAACCTCTATTTTGGGCCAAGAAAATAAACTGCAGTCAGCTAAAAAGAAATTATGTGAACATTCCTTATATGGGTAAGAAATCTAATTTTGCAAGAAAACGTGACGTGATGGAACATTTTGGCTATTTTTCCTGGATTCAGCACCCCAAAATCTATAGGAATCAGTTGCAAAACTGGAGGCAGTTTTTTGGTAGTGTACCTGTGTTATTAAAGTGGTCCCAGAATATCCACTGCTTGCCCCAATACAAGCATTGTGGAACCTGTGTCTTTTGGGGAAACTGTTGGAAACAGGATACTGGGCTTGATGGACCTTATAAGAACATAAGAACATAAGAACATAAGATATGCCATACTGGGTCAGACCAAGGTCCATCAAGCCCAGTATTCTGTTTCCAACAGTGGCCAATCTAGGTCATACGTACCTAGCAGTTTCCCCAAGGGACACAGGTTCCACAATGCTTGTATTGGTTCAAGCATTGATATCCTGGGTCCCTTCTTAATAATGGTTTATGGACCTTTCCTCCAGGAACTTGTCCAAACCTTTTTTAAACCCAGCTACACTAACAGCCTTTACTACATCCTCTGGTAACAAATTCCAGAGTTTGATTACACGTTGAGTGAAAAAATATTTTCTTTTATTAGTCTTAAATAGTTTACCCTGTAGCTTCATTGCATGTCCCCTAGTCTTTCTATATTCTGATAAGGTAAACAATCGATCTACGTTTACCCGTTCCACTCCGTTCATTAATTTATAGACTTTTATCATATCTCCCCTCAGCCGTCTCTTTTCCAGGTTAAAGAGCCCCAACCTTTTTAGCCTTTCTTCATAGGAGTAGCCTTCCATCCCCTTTACCATTTTGGTGGCTCTTCTCTGAACCTTTTCTAAAATTGCTATATCCTTTTTAAGATATGGCGACCAGAATTGCACACAATATTCAAGGTGCGGTCTCACCATGGAACGATATAGAGGCATTATAATATCTTTTGTTTTATTTTCCATTCCTTTCCTTATCATACCTAGCATTCTATTTGCTCTCTTGGCCGCCGCTGCACACTGGGCCGAGGGTTTTAACATGGTATCCACAAGGACGCCTAAATCTTTTTCTTGGGTGGTGGTTCCTAATGTGGAACCTTGCATCGTGTAACCATAGTTTGGGTTGTTCTTCCCTAGGTGCATAACCTTGCACTTCTCCACATTAAATTTCATCTGCCATTTTGATGCCCAGTCTTCCAATTTATCAAGATCCTCTTGCAATTTTCCACAATCCTCCTGGGTTTTAACAACTTTAAATAGTTTTGTGTCATCAGCAAATTTGATAACCTCACTCGTTATTCCACTTTCCAGGTCATTTATGAATATGTCAAAAAGCAGCGGACCCAGCACAGATCCCTGGGGTACACCACTATTCACCTTTCTCCATTGGGAAAATTGGCCATTTAGCCCTACCCTCTGCTTTCTATCTTTTAACCAGTTCCTGATCCACAGTAGTACACTGCCTCCTATCCCATGACTCTTTAGTTTTGCCAAAAGTCTCTCATGAGGGACCTTGTCAAAGGCTTTCTGAAAGTCCAGATACACAATATCAACCGACTCACCTTTGTCCACCTGTTTATTCACTCCTTCAAAAAAACATAACAGATTAGTAAGACAAGATCTTCCTTGTCTAAAGCCATGTTGGCTGTCTCCCATTAGGTCATGACTATCTATATGCTGAGTAATTTTATTCTTTATGATGGTTTCTACCATTTTTCCCGGTACTGATGTCAGGCTCACCGGTCTGTAGTTTCCCGGATCACCCCTCGAACCCTTTTTAAAAATTGGTGTTACATTGGCGATCCTCCAATCCTCAGGTATTAGAGATGATTTTAATGATAGTTCACAGATTACTGATAGCAGGTCTGCAATCTCAAATTTCAGTTCTTTCAACACCCTTGGATGTATACCATCCGGCCCAGGTGATTTGCTACTCTTCAGTTTATCTAATAGTTGTAGGACATCTTCCCGATGTATCGATATTTCCTTCAATTCTTCCACACCTTTAAATACCACTTCAGTCGTGGGTAACATCCCTACATCTTCCTCAGTAAAGACCGAAGCAAAGAATTCATTCAGTCTCTCCGCTATCGCCTTGTCGCCTCTTAGTGCTCCTTTAACCCCTTTATCATCTAATGGACCAACTGACTCTCTCACGGGTTTTTTGCTACGAATGTACTTGAAAAGGTCTTTATTTCGCGTTTTTGCTTCCGCAGCAAGCTTCTTCTCAAATTCTCTCTTTGCCTGCCTTATCAATGCCTTGCATTTGACTTGCCAGTGCTTGTGCTGTTTCCAGGTTTCATCATTTGGCTCTTTTTTCCATTTCTTGAAAGATGCTTTTTTGGCAACAACAGCCTCTCTGACCTCAGCTTTAAACCATGCTGGCAATTTTTTGGACTTCCTTCCACTTTTCTTAAAGCGTGGAATACAGCTGGTCTGGGCTTCCAAGATAGTATTTTTCAACAACACCCAAGCTTGATGTACGTCTTTAACCTTTGCAACTGCTCCTTTTAGTTTTTTCTTAACTGTTTTCCTCATTCTATCATAGTCTCCCTTTCGAAAGTTAAAGGGTAGTACTGTGGATTTCCTTACTATCCCTCCTCCACTAATTAAATCAAAGGCGATCATGCTATGATCACTATTGCCAAGTGGCCCCAACACCCTTATCTCTTGCACTACATCTGGTGTTCCACTAAGGACTAGGTCTAATATTGCTTCCCCTCTGGTCGGTTCATGAACCAGCTGCTCCAAGAAGCAGTCATTTATTTCATCTAGGAACTTTATCTCCCTAGCATGTCCTGTTGTGACACTGACCCAGTCGATGCCGGGGTAATTGAAATCACCCATTATTATTACTGCACTGTAACTTTTGCTAGCTTCCTTGATTTCTTTGAGCATTTCATCATCCATTTGTTCATTCTGGCCAGGCGGACGATAGTACACCCCCACTGCCATCGCCTTCCCCTTTTTACATGGAATTTCAATCCATAGAGATTCTACAGCAAATTTTGTTTCTTGCAAAACTTTAATCCTTTCTGACTCAATGCCCTCTCTAACATAGAGCGCAACCCCTCCACCAATTTGATCAGCTCTATCATTTCGATATAGTTTGTACCCAGGTATCACAGTGTCCCACTGGTTGTCCTCCTTCCACCATGTCTCTGATATTCCAATCATATCTAACCTCTCGTTTAGTGCTATATATTCTAACTCTCCCATCTTGTTTTGTAGACTTCTAGCATTTGCATACAAGCATTTTAGAGACTGTATTTTATTCATATTAATTTGGCTATTGGTAGACATGGGTAATTTGGGATCTTTAAGTTCTGTCTGCTCCATACTCGAGGGCATTTGGGCTACTTTACTCTTTTTTGGAACCTCTCTGCTTTTTGTAGTATCCTTCAAGGATACATTCTTCCGAACCATGCGCTCTTGGGCGACTGTCGGCTTTCCCCTATTATCTAGTTTAAAAGCTGCTCTATCTCCTTTTTAAAGGTTAATGCCAGCAGCCTGGTTCCATCCCGGTTAAGGTGAAGCCCATCCCTTCGGAAGAGCCCCTCCTTTCCCCAGAATGTTCCCCAGTTCCTAACAAATCCGAACCCCTCATCTCTGCACCATTGTCTCATCCACGCATTGAGAGTCCGGAGCTCTGCCTGCCTATTGGGTCCTGCGCGTGGAACGGGAAGCATTTCGGAGAACGCTACCCTGGAAGTTCTGGATTTCAACTTCCTACCTAAAAGCCTAAATTTAGCTTCCAGAACCTCCCTACCACATTTTCCTATGTCATTGGTACCAACATGTACCAAGACAGCAGACTCCTCCCCAGCACTATCTAAGACCTTATCTAGGTGGCGTGTGAGGTCCGCTACCTTCGCACCAGGCAGGCATGTTACCAGGCGATCCTCACGTCCACCAGCCACCCAGCTATCTACATGCCTAATGATCGAATCACCAACTATAACTGCTGTCCTAACCCTTCCCGCATGGGCACTTGGCCCTGGAGAAACCTCCTCGGTGCAAGAGGGGTTTACATCACCTGGAGGACAGGTCCTAGTTACAGGATCACTTCCTGCCACACCAGGGTGATGCTCTCCTGTCACGTGACCTCTCTCCTCCATGGCAACAGGGATGCTGCCAGACTGGAGGTGGGACTTCAGGACTATATCCCTGTAGGTCTCGTCTATGTACCTCTCTGTCTGTCTTATGTTTTCCAAGTCTGCTACTCTAGCCTCTAGAGAACGGACTTGTTCCCTGAGAGCAGAGAGCTCCTTGCACCTAGTGCACACGTAAGACCTCTCACCAGCTGGGAGAAAATCATACATGTGACACTCAATGCAAAAGACTGGAAAGCCCACATCCCGCTGCTGGACTGCTGTCTGCATCTTAGTTTTAAGTTTGTGTTTAGATCTTTAAGTTCTATATGTACTAAAGGGTGCAATGGATATTTATACCACTAAAACTGTACCTAAGAAGTTTAATATACCTTGTTCACCTGAAGCTTAATTAATCTCAGGTCCTTGGTGTATGACTGATTTGGGTAATGAGCTTCACCTGAGAGCACCTCCTGTCTTTTAAGTTGTGCAAGTACCTATAAAGCTGTGAAATTCCCAGGGGAGGGTGGGTGTGGGGAGGGAGGGAGGGATATAACACTTATTAAAAAAGGGCTGCTACACAGTACCTTGTCCTGTGCTGCTGAGGAAAACTATATTCTGATTTGATTTAAATTATAGCTCTTTGCTGCTACTAGGCTCTAACCTATTATGAAATTTAAACTACAAGCTCTCTGCTGGATTCTAAATTTAACCAGAAAGCTCTCTTCTGTGTTTTAATTTGAAACTAAAAGTACTTTGCTGATGCTAGGCCCTGAGTGACTATGAAATTTAAACTACAGCTGTCTACTGGGTATGAAAGGTAACCAGAAAGTTCTCTTCTGTGTTTTTAAATTGAATCTTAAACTGTTGCTACTAGGCCCTGACTGATTTAACAAAAAAAATAGTGGGTTCACAGATTAATTAGCTTTAAAAGAAAAACAATTCCTTTCAGAAAAATTCCCAGAAGTATATACTCACAATTTCAGATTTCTCTCCAGAAGTAACAGCCCCCCTTTCCAGTCCGTCAAGACAGGGTCACAGAGCTCTGGTTGAGCTATTTATGCTTGTGCTGATGATGTAAGCAGTGACCTACTTCCTGGGTAATTAACAGTCCTTGCTTGGATAGAAGGAGTCTTTCAAAATGGCCTTTTGAACTGCCAGCTGGTGTTAACACCTATTGAAAAAGCTTCACAGGTTGCTTGCCCACTAGGTAGAAGGCCTCTTTGTAAAGGTCTCTAGAAGACTTTATATGCTGCTCAAGGAGAATTGACCTTGTTTTGCCTCTTGTGCTAAGCTATATTCTGATTTGATTTAAATTATAGCTCTTTGCTGCTACTAGGCTCTAACCTATTATGAAATTTAAACTACAAGCTCTCTGCTGGATTCTAAATTTAACCAGAAAGCTCTCTTCTGTGTTTTAATTTGAAACTAAAAGTACTTTGCTGATGCTAGGCCCTGAGTGACTATGAAATTTAAACTACAGCTGTCTACTGGGTATGAAAGGTAATCAGAAAGTTCTCTTCTGTGTTTTTAAATTGAATCTTAAACTGTTGCTACTAGGCCCTGACTGATTTAACAAAAAAAAATAGTGGGTTCACAGATTAATTAGCTTTAAAAGAAAAACAATTCCTTTCAGAAAAATTCCCAGAAGTATATACTCACAATTTCAGATTTCTCTCCAGAAGTAACAGCCCCCCTTTCCAGTCCGTCAAGACAGGGTCACAGAGCTCTGGTTGAGCTATTTATGCTTGTGCTGATGATGTAAGCAGTGACCTACTTCCTGGGTAATTAACAGTCCTTGCTTGGATAGAAGGAGTCTTTCAAAATGGCCTTTTGAACTGCCAGCTGGTGTTAACACCTATTGAAAAAGCTTCACAGGTTGCTTGCCCACTAGGTAGAAGGCCTCTTTGTAAAGGTCTCTAGAAGACTTTATATGCTGCTCAAGGAGAATTGACCTTGTTTTGCCTCTTGTGCTAAGCTATATTCTGATTTGATTTAAATTATAGCTCTTTGCTGCTACTAGGCTCTAACCTATTATGAAATTTAAACTACAAGCTCTCTGCTGGATTCTAAATTTAACCAGAAAGCTCTCTTCTGTGTTTTAATTTGAAACTAAAAGTACTTTGCTGATGCTAGGCCCTGAGTGACTATGAAATTTAAACTACAGCTGTCTACTGGGTATGAAAGGTAACCAGAAAGTTCTCTTCTGTGTTTTTAAATTGAATCTTAAACTGTTGCTACTAGGCCCTGACTGATTTAACAAAAAAAATAGTGGGTTCACAGATTAATTAGCTTTAAAAGAAAAACAATTCCTTTCAGAAAAATTCCCAGAAGTATATACTCACAATTTCAGATTTCTCTCCAGAAGTAACAGCCCCCCTTTCCAGTCCGTCACAGTATGGCATATTTTATGTTCTTATTATTTTTATTGCTTTTATTTGTTTGTAATCTGCTTTGTACTTTCTCATTGAAAAGATGGAATATAAATGATTAAATTAATTTAACTAATTAGATACCGTACGTAGACTTTGAATGTTCCACATCCCTGATTCTGTCCCCAGATTGCTTAGACCTTTTAATTTCTGCCACATCGAGACAGCCTGTAACTAAAAAGAAAACAGAGCCCTCAGAGCATGCCATGCTTACATGAGGTAGCATGTGGAGGCTGTTGGCGCCAGTCATTTCTTTATGCTGGTTCAGAGTGAATGGAGTATAGCCTCCAAGATGAGGTCAAGGACTGATTGGTGGATCTCAGGCCTGAGAGAGAGGGAGCCAAGCTGGAAAAGAAATACAATTAAATCTACCGGTCAGGAGTTTGTGGTCTAAAGAGTAGAGGCATAGCAGTTTCTAACAAGAACTGGGGAAGAGAATTGTAGTGTGGTAGGCGAAGGCCTATGATCCATGCTGCTTGAACTAAACAGAAAGGCCTAAGCAGCTTGACCTGTAAATGAAGCCTGTGGTTAGGCCCAGAGGAATGAACCCCCCTCCCCCCCCCCCGAATGCAGCTTCCATAGAATCGAAACTTAATTAAGCATAACCAAGCATAGCTAAGCAGAAACAAAACTTAGAAGAGATAGAAAAACAACTTTAATTGGAACCGATAAGATGTGTGAAGCTTCTATGGAATTAATTAACTCTGCTGAAAGAAAAGTTACAGTGCCCTGCTTTCCCATATGTTTTGGTTAGCCAGCGACCTTGGAGGAGAATTGTATCAAGAGTCTAAGAACTGACCATTGTAATGAGGACTGTAAGGGGGGCAAGCAGGTGCTGAGCCCAGACCAAGGTCCTCATTGGACAACTACGTAGTGGTACCGGGACCAATAGATGGGATAGAAGGGGTTACCGGGACCAATGAGAAGTTTGCCTATATCTAGAATGGAAAAGAACAGTATAAAAGTTGTTGTTTTACTAACAGCCATTGCTCAGCCATTTTGAATGTGATTCTGCTTGAGTCTTGTGCACAAATAAATGATTTGGACCTTCTGAACAGACTCCTGGTATTATTGGATTGTTTGCGCTCAGCCGCTACAGTAGCAGGTGTGTGCAAGAGGAGTCATGGGTGGTGAAGTTGTGCAACCAGCATGAGAAGATTAAACTCTAGGTGGTTATAGGTTCAAAGGCAGAAAGGAAAGGAGAGCTGAAACCAGGCTTGAGGCCTCAAAGTGAAAGGTTTGTTGGAGTCAGCAGGAGTGTTGCAGATAGTCTGAAGCTTGAAGGCAAAGAGGGCTATCGAACTTTGAAATCATCTGGAGCAGGAGATTGGTGAGCCAGTCTAACGTCTGAAGACAAAAAGGGGTATGGAACTTTGAATTTATTTTGAGCAGGAGTGTATAGGTCTAAATAGCAGGAGTCCATGTTTGGTTCAGGAGCTCACAAACAGGGCATAGGCATCTGCCTTACTGGAGACTGGTGAGCAGGCCTGAGGCCTAATAGAGTGAACTCTGGAGTCAGTAGGAGAGCTGTGGTGATACAGAATCAGATTGGCAGGTCTGAGGGCCAGCAAAGGGAGCAACAAAGTTGTGGAGCTAGCAGGAGATCTGCAGGTTGGTGCATGGAGTTGTGCATCAGAAGTGCTGACTTGAGGAAGATGAGTGATAGCTAGCTATAGCAGGTGGAGGGGGCAGGATGAGAGAGCGGGATGATGGAACACATACAGTCTGATTCTCCTTCCTATCCTCATACATACATAGCCCAAAATCCTTTCCCACTCCTCCCAAATAAAAGTTTAATAATATATTTTTATATAGCAGATATCCTGAAGTGCACAGAGGACTTGCTGTAGCTGGTTCAGAATAGGTACCCTGTTGGTACTTGTATGCAGGGGGGAGACCCAAGGGTGGTGCGGGGCCATGTGCGGAGACTCATTGTGGGGCCTCATTTGCATATCCACTGGACCTCATTTGCATACATTTAATTTATTCTATTTTAAAATGTATATGTTGCCAACTAAAATTTTAGGCGGTTTTCAAAGGAGCCCTTCACAAGCCTCTCTTTTGTCCTGGCAATGACTTAGGGGCATGTTTACTAAATATTAATGTGTGTTAAGTGCCACTGTGCCAGTAGAAATAAATAGGTGTTCCTGCACTTAGTGTACATTAACATTTGTGAATGCACATTAACTTTTAAACATGCCTCTTAATGAGTATCTGAATACCATTTGCATGGGCAGTGAGGATAAAGAAAGATTACCAGATTTCTACATTACTATATTCCATTACCAACTGCCAGGAAGTACTATAAACCCTGCTCATTTAGAACCCATAGCAAACCCATTGTATCATAACAGCTCTACCAGAACTCACAAAGCCCCAAATCCTAACTATCAAAAGGCAACACTGCAAATATTAAACCAATGTCTCAGAGAATACCAATATATCTCTATTGGGGAAAGAGAACAAGTGGCACTGTCAAATAGAAACTACATAAAAAGAATACTGCAGCTCGGTTACACATGCAAAACATAGACCATCAGCAAACACAGAACAAGGGATCACAATTTAGAAATATGAAGACAATAATTAAATGGGAACCCCAAAAGCCAAACTTGGAATGTACAACAACACCGGAGAAATAAAACCATAAAATTAATTTCCTCTTGTACTAAAGAAAATGAAAAGACATTAGTGATGCACATTTCCCAAAGCTGACATATTCCAGTTAATAAATTCAAAATAAAATAGTATCTTTCTTCCTTTTTGTTTGGGCATTTTATTTTTCCGTCACAATTGCCCCAGTCACTTTCTTCTGTTTTCTTTGTGTCTTCTGCTAACTCTACATTGTCTGTGTCCATTTGTCCTTTCTTCTCTCTTCTAGTTTTTTCCATTCTCTCTCAGCATCTGCTCCAAAATACTGATCTTTCCCCTTTTGCTCTTTTCTCTATTTCTTTCTTTATTCTTTTTTCATCCACTCAAATTTCACCCCTCCATCCTCAATCCCCACTTACATTCCCAATAGCTGGCCAATCCTAGACTTTTCTTCCCTCCTACCCAAACTATCTCTTAACCAATCCATCCCCCAGCCCCATCCACATCATCTTCTTGTCCCCCCCCCCCAACATCAACTCCCTTCTAGTTCCAGCCCCACCCAGCATTGGCTTCCTTTTAGAAACATTCTCCCATCCCCCCGAATTCAACCCATTTCCAGTCCCAGCCCCACCATCAGCCTATTTCCAGTCCTAGCCCCATCAGCCCATTTCCAGCCCTACCCCCATTAGCCATTTCCAGACCTATCCTAGCCCCTCCATCAGCCCATTTATAGTCCTATCCTAGCTTCCCCATCACTCCATTTCCAATCCAAGACCTCCAATCAGTCCATTTCCAGTCCTAGCTCCCCATCAGCCATTTCCAGTGCTATCCTAGCCCCTTCATCAGCCCATTTGCAGTCCTATCCTAGCCCGCCCCAGCCCATTTCAATTCCTAGCCCCCCCATCAGCCCATGTCAAATCCAAGCCCCTCATCAGCCCATTTCAAGTCCTAGCCCCCATCAGCCCTTTCCAGTCCTATCCCAGCCCCTCATCATCCCATTTCAAGTTCTAGCCCCCATCAGCCCATTCCAAGACCTTCCAATCAGCCATTTCCAGTCCTAGCTCCCCATCAGCCATTTCCAGTCCTATCCTAGCCCCTCCATCAGCCCATTTCCAGTCCTCTCCTAACTCCCATCAGCTCATTTCCAGTCCTAGCCCCCCATTAGCCCTTTCCAGTCCTATCCTAGTCCCTCCATCAGCCCATTTCCAGTCCTCTCCTAGCTCCCATCAGCCCATTTCCAGTCCTAGCCCCCCATTAGCCCTTTCCAGTCCTATCCTAGCCCCCATCAGCCCATTTCATGTCCAAGCCCCTGCAATCTGCCCATTTCTAGTCCTAGCTCACCATCAGCCATTTCCAGTCCTAGCCCCCCATCAGCCATCTCCAGTCCTATCCTAGTTCCTCCATCAGTCCATTTCCAGTCCTATCCCACCATCAGCCCATGTCAATTCCTAACCCCCATCATCCCATTTCCAGTCCAAACCCTCCCCAATCAGCCCTTTTTAGTCCTCTCCTAGCCCACAATCAGCCCGTTACCATTTCTAGCCCCCCCATCAGCCATTTCCAGTCCTATCTTAGCCCTCCCATCGGTCCATTTCATGTCCAAGCCCCTCCAATCAGCCCATTTCTAGTCCTAGCCCCCTCATCAGCCATTTGCAGTCCAATCCTAGCCCATCAGCCCATTTGAAGTCCTAGCCCCCCATCAGCCCATTTCTAATCCAAGCCCCCAATCAGCCCATTTCTAGTCCTAGTCCCCCCCAATCAGCGTTTCCAGTACTATTCTAGCTTCCCCATCAACCCATTTCCAATCCTAGCCCCCATCAGCCCATTTCATGGTCCAAGCCCCCCCATCAGCCCATTTCTAGTCCTAGCCCCCCGTCAGCCATTTCCAGTCCTATCCTAGTTCCTCCATCAGTTCATTTCCAGTCCTATCCCATCATCAGCCCATGTCAAGTCCTAGCCCCCCCATCATCCCATTTCCAGTCCAAGCCCCCCTCTCATTCAGCCCCCTCCATCAGCCCTTTCCAGTCCAATCCTAGCCTCCCCCATCAGCCTATTACCAGTTCTAGCCCCCCATCAGCCATTTCCAGTCCTATCATAGCCCCCACATCAGTCCATTTTATGTTCAAGCCCCTCCAATCATCCCATTTCTAGTCCTAGCCCCCTCATCAGCCATTTCCAGTTTAATCATAGCCCATCAGCCCATTTCAAGTCCTATCCCTCCAATCAGCCCATTTCTAGTCCAAGCCTCCCCAATCAGCCCATTTCTAGTCCTACCCCCACCCCCCCCAATCAGCCCTTTCCCGTCCTAGTCCCCCATCAGCCCTTTCCAGTCCTATTCTAGCCTCCCCATCAGCCCATTTCCAGTCCTAGCCCCTCATCAGCCCATTTCATGTCCGAGACCCCCCCAATCAGTGCATTTCTAGTTCTAGCTCCCCTTCAGCCATTTCTAGTTCTAGCCCACCATCAGCCCATTTCCAGTCTAAGCCCCCCGAATCAGCCCATTTCCGGTCCTAGCCCCTCCATCAGCCCATTTCCAGTCCTATCCTAGTCCCCATCAGCCCATTTGCAGTCCAACCCCCCCCCCCATCATTCCAGTTCCAGTCCTAGCCCCCCATAAATCCTTTCCAGTCCTAACCTAGCCCCCCCAGCAGCCCATTTCCAGTCCTAGCCCCCCCCCTCCTGAAGAGCCCTGCGCCTGTCTGACCAGCTTCAGATGGAGCCGGGGAGGCCCGAAGCCCCGGCTCACCTCTGCACAGCCGCCAGGGGGAAGAGCGGTGTGTTCCCTCACTCCGGCAACTGTGTTCTCGTGGAGCCCACTGGTGTGCTGAGTACCGGGAAACAGGAAACACCCTTTAACCTCCAGTGTACCAGCAGGCTCCACGAGAACACAGCTGCCGGAATGAAGGAACATGCCGCTCTTCAATCTGGCGGCTGTGCAGAGGTGAGCTGGGGCCTTGGGCCTCCCCGGCTCCCCCAAAGCCAGCCCTGCCGGCAGCCAAACAGCTGGTCACCGAACAGCATGTGTGGGATAAAGTTGGCGCGGGGGACCCCTGAAGCATGGGGCCCTGTTTGAACACATACCTGTAGAATGGATGGGCCGGCCCTGTTTGTATGGTTTCAAATATGTTTATGTGCAGGGTCTGTGTCTGTCTGGCATAGTGGATTGAAAATGCGTTATTCTGCTGTTTTCTGTCTTTATGTATCTTACTCCAGCTTTTTCATAGTGCATGGCTGCTGTTTGTGCCTCTGTCCTCCTGTGCTTGCGTGTGTATGTGTGCTGTCAATTTCTTTGTGTGTTTTCTTACATGCAAAGGAGAAAATAACATGCACAGTGGCTACAAATTGTCCATTTCTTAGTTTAAAATTAAAACAAGAGAGCTTAGATGTAACACATTTTTACCACAATCCGATGCTTTACAAAACTATTTTCATTGATTTTCACTCTAATTTTGCAACTCAGCATGAACAATTGTGACGTCTCCCTCAAGCCTCCTCATCCAGTCTCCACACTATTGAGTTGTCCACCAATGTCCCCAATATACTTCTCAGTCTTTATTTCCATTTCTTCCATTGCTGGCACAAGAGGAGAGGCTGAACAGCGTTAGACAGCTTCACTCAAGCTAGAAGGCCCACCAAAATAACATCCACCAAAACAGGGCCGGCATGACCATTAGACAAACTAGGCGGCTCCCTAGAGTGTCAGTGGTCCTGGGTGGTTCATTGCTCTCTCGGATCTGCAACAGCAGCAGTGGCCTCAAACAACCCATAGTGCTGTTTGCTTCTGTCCCTTTTGACACCAATGCTGACTTCGTATTGGCATGGGGTCAGAAGCCGCTTCTACCCCCTTACAAAAGGAAGTCTGCATCAGGAGTCGGTGTGAGAGGAAGCAAACAGCCCCGAGGTGCTGAAGTTTTAAGGTAAGCGCCGTGGGGCTGTTTGAGACCATTGTCATTGCTGCAGGACCCAGAGAGGGGTGGCAGTGGTTCAATGGGGGCCGGAGAGGGAGTGCAAGAGATGAGGTTCGCCTAGGGCACCTCATCTCCTGGCACCGGCCCTGCACCAAAATGAACCTTGATATTTACCCCACAAAAAAACGAATTAGCGGGCATGAACTAATGGTTAAAGCAGTGGGCTTAAAAACCAGGGAAGCCAGGGTTTAAATCCCAGTGACATTCCTCTTGACCTTGAACAGGTCATTTAGCCCTTGACTGTCTCAGGTACAGACTTAGATTGTAAACCCTCAGGGGATAGGGAAATACTATGCAGCTACTACTGCAGAAAGTGTGAGCAAAACCTGAAATCCTTCCCTCCCTCTTATTTTTTTCTCATTTTTGTTGTACTAAACACTGATACATTTTTGGGATAAAGTAAAACAAAAGTGAGTTGATATTCAGAAGTACTTACGGGGTCAGCATTAGTTGCTAAGTGCATAAATGTTTCTTTTTTTTTAAAATTCAGTGCCAGTTAATGGATATGTTTTGGCCAAACAACTCAAAGTCCAGTCAAACGTTTTCAATATAAAATTAGCAGGGGACAGGGCAAAATTTATTTGGATAGCAATGATATTCATCTGCAAAATGGATAAATTTATCTGTTTAGGGGCAATGCACAAATAGCAGTCCTAACTCAATTAGATGCATTATCCATTTTAAGTTTAGGGCCACATATTTCTCCCTTCCGATATGTTTATTCTTCATTTTATTCTGTCTTTTCATTCTTATTCCATGCTCATATGTCTAACTCTTTCCCCTCTTTATATTATTTTCTTCCCTTTTTTTTTCTCCTTGATTACACAGACCATGCAGTTTCCTTTGTAGGGACCTTAAGTCCTCCAGTTCAGGGCTGCGTACATGTCAAGGGGTTTTAGCTTGTAATGCAAGACAGACCCCTTTTGTAGGTATAAACTGTATGTGCTACATTTGTGCCTTCTGTGTTCTCTGTACAGACTTATCTGGTAATCATATTCAAAAAGGCGATCGGTAAAGAGAGCATCCTTTCATGGTGAGAGAAGCAAACCAAACACTGGACGCTTCAGTTCAAAGAACAATGAAACACCTTTTTTGTGCTTTTAAGAAAAGAAGCCGGTAATCTGCATTGAGCAGCCGTTACAACCCAGCCACCTTATTGAGCAAACTAGATGGGCCATTTTGCTCTTTAGCTGATGTCAAATACATTACTGTGTTACTATATCTGACTTTTTTCTTGCAGTCTCACCATGGAAGAGGGAAAAAAGTAGTTGGTGCCCAAGAAGAGCTCTCGTCAGCTGACAACCAAGGTGCACAGGGATCTACCACCACCGTTTTTTCCCCTACCTCGGAAGGAGCCAAAAAATGAAAACTAGCATCTTCTTCCAGAAACCAGATACACGTAGGGCACCAACCAGCCAGAGACACCATTATACGAGCATACCAGCCACTGCACGCTAAAACACACATTAGCTGGCTATCGCAGGATGGGGCAGAGAATGGGAAGAGTGTGAGTGTGGAGAGAGCACTACCGCTAGCACCAGGGCAATTGTCACATGCTCAGCAACAAAGTGGCTCTTAACATGAGTCATTAGGTGAACACAAGTTCATCTAATGACTCCTCTATGGCAGCACACGTTAGACTTACTGGAGCACATGTTAGACTGGCCCACCACACGGCAGCTGCTGGGAACATACTGGTCATACCCTCAGCAACCAATGCGGAGGTTTTGCACTTGCAGTAATGTGCTAGGCACTCCTGAAGCAATCCAATGCACACAGTATACCCTCAACAGCACACAACTGTTGCACTTACCACGCATTACGTTTTGCTCTCAGCACATTCTAAGTGCAGACCCTTGCTGGTGTTTTAATAAAAGGGCCCCTGAACGTATTTTTTTATTTTATTTTTTTATTTAGCTGTATTTATATCCTGCTTTTCACCAGGTCAAAGTGGTCAATTGGGGGATACATTTAACACGAGGGGATATGAGACACATACGCTAATACTTACAGGGAACATGGGCAATGGAAGGTTAAATGGCTTGCCCAAGACCACAAGGAGTGCCTACAGGACTAGAAATCCCAGTCCCTCCGGCCTGAGATTGCTTTCCCCAGGTGGGACTTGAACCCCCGGCCCTCCGGCCTGAAGTACCTTGTCCTAACCACTAGACCACTCCGCCCTCATTTGGTGGTCTAGTGGTATTTGGGTTCTTTTTCGGTTTTGTCTGGATCTGTTTCCTCCCCTCCCACTCCCCTTTCCTGTGGTGTCCCCCAGGGTTCTGTTCTTGCTCCCCTTCTTTTCAATGTCTTCCTAGCTCCTCTTGCTCTTTTGGTTCAGCAACACGGTGTTTCCGCTTATTACTATGCAGATGACATTTTCCTTCTTTACCACTCTGATTCTTCTGTTCCAGATAGCACTCCCTTCAATACCTGTCTTTCTCTGTCGCTTCTTGGCGCTCCTCAAACTTTCTCCATATTAGCCTTTCTAAAACTTCTGCTATTTGGTTCACTTTTGGTAGTCCCCTCCCTCCCCTTGTCTCTCTGCTCTCCTCTTCACCTATCCCTATTGTCTCTTCCTTATGGTATTTAGGTGTAATTCTCGATTCATCTCTTTCTTTCAAGGACCACATTTCCTCAGTTGTTAAACGTTCTTTCTTCACTCTGAAACAATTGCGCGCTGTCCGTCCCTTTCTCACTCCTTCAGCCATGACTACCCTGCTTCTTTCCCTTGTTATGACCCCTCTTGATTATTGTAATGTCTGTCTAGCTGGTCTCCCCAAGTCTCAAATCTATCGTCTTCAACGTGTTCAAAACACCGCGGTTCGTATCCTAACCCACTCTTCACGCCTTGATCACATCACCCCACTCCTAATACACCTACACTGGCTTCCTATTGTCTTTTGGGTTCAGTTCAAATTTCTTATTTTTGTTCACAGGGCAATTCATTCAGGTACCCCTTTTTACCTCACTGACCAGGTTCATCTTCTCACCCCCCACCGTTCCCTCCGCTCTATTCACATCAACCGCATGTCCCTTCCCTCACCTTCCCAGGCCCACCTGGAATCCACCCGGTCCTCAGCATTCTATTTCCTAGGTCCTAGGCTCTGGAACTCTGTCAACACCGCACTCCATTTAGAACTTTCCTTTAATTCTTTTAAAGCAAAGCTAAAAACTCATCTTTTCTGCTCAGCCTTTGACCTCACTCCCCCCTCCCTACCCCTTTCCCCTCCCCCTCGCTAAGATGCAGTTCCCCTACCCTTCTGCTCCTCCTTGCTAAGATACAGTTTCCCCACTCTCCTGTCCCCCTCCCTCTTTACCCCCTCTTGTTTACCTTCCCTCGTCAACGTACATTGTTTGTCCATCTGTCTACTACCCCTTTTATTATTATTTGTACTCTTTGCCTTTTTTCTCCACTAATCTTATGCTATTTTCTGTCCATTTTTTACTGATTTTATGGCGTTTCTTTCTTTTCCTTTTTTTCGCAGCCTTATTTTAATCTTGTTTGTAAACCGCCCAGAAGCTATTGTTTACGGGCGGTACATAAAGTTTTAAAAAAACATAAACATAAACAGAAGACTGAATGCCAGTACCTCTCGCGCCGGCTTTCAGAGCAGCAAAGGGAGAGCTTCCCTCTCGTGCCTCTGTTGAGCTCACCGGGGCTGATGGGAAACAGCCTGTTTCCCATCAGCCCCGACGAGCTTAACAGAGCCGCAAGGGAGAAACTCTCCCTTCGCGGCTCTGAAAGCCGGTGCGGAAAGGGACTGATGCAGGGAGGGAGGGAAGGCTCTGCCGGGCATGGGGGCCCCCGCGGGACCCTCGATTCTGCCGCTGACCAGCACGAGGCTGACCAGCACACTCTCCCTTTGGCTCACTAAGAACAGCAGCAAAGAAACTAACATTTCTCCCTCACTCCGGAGCAATGGAGCTCCAGCGCTGAACTTGGAAAAAAAAAAAAACCAACAGAGGAAGCAGAGCAATGCTGCAGCAACAGTTTAAAAAACAAACAGCAGAGCAGCTCCACAATGCCTGAGGAAAAGTTCCTTACTCAGTGTGCTCAATGTAACTGTCTTTTATTCTTATGGCAGTGCCTGCTTCTTCTCCTGGCCCAGTCCCAGTCCCATCGGGTTCAGACAAGGTACAATCAGGGACAGAAGGGGCTGCCACATGGCCAGAGGCAGACCTCCTACCAACACCGAAATTGAGGAAATATCCGAGAGTCTTAAACCACAGGCCAGAGGCTCTACCCCATCTCCGCCTAACCCAAAATCCATTGGTCTCTCTCCAAAGGCTGTTCCTCCCCCTCCCCGGAGGATCCAAGCAGAAGTCCAAATCCAAGTGCACTTGAAGACACCCTATTGGTGGCTCCAGCAGTTCAAAGGGTCCACATACACATAAGCGGAAGGCAGGTGAAAATTTTCCCTGGGCTGATGAGGGGGAGGGGGTTAGGACTGGTAATGGGCTAGGGGGGGGGGCTAGGACTGGAAATGGGCAGATGGGGGGGTTAGGACTTGAGGTGGGCTGATGGGGTTAGGACTGGTAATGGGCTGTGGGCTGATGGGGGTTAGGACTGGTAATGGGCTATGGGGGGCTAAAACTGGAAATGAGCTGATAGGGTTAGGACTGGAAGTGGGCTGAATGGGGGGTTAGGACTGGTAATGGGCTATGGGGGGGGGGCTTAAGACTGAAAATGGGGTGATGGGGGGGTTAGGACTGGAAGTGGGCTGATGGGAGGCTTAGGACTGATAATGGGCTATGGAGGGGCTATGACTGGTAGTAGGTTGGGGGGCGTTGCTAGGACTGGAAATGGGCTGAGTGGAATGGGAGTCTTGAACTGAAAATAGCTGATGAGGATGGGTGCTTGGAATGGAAATTGACTGAGTGGAAGGGGGGGCTTGAACTGCAAATAGCTGGTTGGGAGGGGGCTTGGACTGGAAATGGGCTGTGAGGGGAGGGAGCTAGGACTGGAAATGGGCTGAGTGGGGGGGGGGAGCTAGGACAGGAATTGGGCTGATAGAGGTGCTAGGATAGGACTGAAAATGGGCTGTTGGGGGGAGCTAAGATTGGAAAATGGCTGTGGTGGGGGCTTGGATTGAAATGGACTCATGGAGGGGCTAGAACTGGAAGTAGGCTCATGGGGGGCTTGGATTGGAAATGGGCTGAGTGGAGGGGAGCTAGGATTTGACATGGGCTGATGGGGCTAGGAAAGGACTAGAAATGGGCTGATGGGGGGCTGGGATTGGAAATGAGCTGATGGAGGGACTCAGATAGGACTGGAAATGGTTGGGGGAGCTAGGACTGGAAATGGGCTGATGAGGGGCTAGGACTGGAAATGGGCTGATGCGGGGACTAGAAGGGAGTGGATGCTGGGTGGGGCTGGATCTAGAAGGGAGCAGATGTTGGGGGAGGATTAGAATGGGATGGGGCTGGGAGAGTGAAATGGAGAGGGGAAAAATATTTTGTGTGGGAGGGAAGAAAAATCTACAATTGGCCGGGTATTGGGAGAGTAAGTGGGGATTGAGGATGGAGGGGTAAAATTTGAGTGGATGAAATAGGAATGAGGAAAGAGCAAAAGGAGAAAGATTAGTATGTAAAAGCAGATGTAGAGAGAGAGAATGGAAAAAAACTAGAAGAGCGAAGAAAGGACAAATGGACAGCAGACGATGGAGAGTTAGCAGAAGACACGAAGAAACCAGAAGAAAGTGGCTGGAGCAATTGCAACTGAAAAAAAATGCACAAAAGGTAGAAAGATATCTCAGTTTGATATTCAAAGTGGGCAGTAAATGCATAACTCGCTTATCTGTAGATTTTTAAAAAGTTATATAGATAATATGGGGTTGTTTAAATCAGTGCTCCCCAACCTTTTTATCGCCGCGGACCGGTAAACGTTTGATAATTTTTCCGTGGCCCGCTTGTTTTAATTTAATAATTTTAATTTAATTGTATTTAAACATGCCTTAAAAATAAAATACAGCTACACCAAAAAATGAATATAAAGTGATTTATTTTATTTAACTCACTAGAATTCCAAATCAATGAGAACCCTGAGCTTGTTTCTTTGCAACGAGACGGTTCCATCTGGGGGTAATAGGAGACAATGACACCCGAAGTGTGTTGCTTATGTCCAGTTTATTCCGTTGTTTTGTTTTGGTTGCTGTCACTGCAGAAAACCCCGCTTCACACAGATAGGTTGTCGGAAATGGTAATAGGGATTTAAGTGCTGTGGTGGCAATCTCAGGATATTCCGCCATGACTTTAATCCAGAACACCGGTAGAGTTGTTGTCTCGAATGTAGTTTTAAGGCCACCGTCATTTGCAATCTCCAGCAGTTGTTCTTCTTCTTGCATAGACATGCTAGATTCGCCTGATTTGTTGGCAAATGGGTCGCGGATCCATTCCTTACCAGTTCGTGGGTCTTTTGTGGTTGGGAAGTAGCGCTCAAACTCTTTTAAAAGCAAAGACAGGTGATCGTGCACCAACTGGCAGAATGAATGTTCAAGCTCAGTCTCGCCTAAAATCCCCGCTAATGTCTGAAACATGTCCAAAATGCCTCTGTTCACACGCCGTCCCCACAACTCCAGTTTGGCTTTAAATGCAGCTACTTTGTCTGACAACTTGAAAACAGTTGTCATTTTCCCCTGAAGGCCCAGATTGAGTTCATTGAGCAGGCTGAATATGTCACACAGGTAAGCCAGTTTTGCGACCCATACCTTGTCACTGAAATGTGCTGTGACTTCTTTTCTGAGAGAAATCTTTGCAATGGCTCTCGTAATTCAAATACTCTGGTTAGCGATTTTCCTCTGGATAACCATCTTATTTCTGTGTATAAGAGAAGGCATCTGTACTCTGCGTCCATCTCCTCACAAAGCTGCTCAAACAGGCACGAGTTAAGTGCGTGTGCTTTAATGTGGTTAATAACTTTAACGAGGAACACACGAAGCAAGAGATGTAGGTTTGAACCAGACTGCTTTATTGAGAAATAGTCCCTACGCGTTTCGGCATACGCCTTCTTCGGGGGACATACAGCTACCATAAAATAAATAAATAAATAAACAATGTTAAAATGAGATTGAAAAGACAATGTGTACTACAGTAAGTTAATAATATATAAAGGATAAATACAAAATCATTAAATAAAGAATGTTAAAAAACATTAAAAAACAGAAGGGCCGAGACAAAAACCAAACAGTTATATCCAACATTAAGGACTATATAACTAAATTAAAATCAATATGCAATATACATGTAAATATAATAATAAGAATAATAAGAATAATAACAATAAGAAGGAATAAATAACAATCATGCATACATAACCCAGACCAAAGAAGAGGCAAATTAAAATATTTAAACTACTCAAGATAATAACTTTAATAACTTTAACGACATCACTCAATACGCTGTTAAATTCCGGTGACATTTTTCGGCTTGCAAGCATTTCCCTGTGAATGATACAATGCATAGATTCACTCTCAGGTGCAACCTCCTTAATCCGAGCAGTTAAACCAGACAGTCGTCCGGTCATGGCAGCAGCTCCGTCTGTGCATATGCTGACACAAAAGGACCATTTCAGTTTTCCTGATATATAACCATCCAGTGACTTGAACAGTTCTGCTCCTGTGGTGTCGGTTGGCAAAGATAGTGCACATAACAAATCCTCATGCACATCCTCCTGATATAGATATCGCACATAAACAAGTAGTAGTGCCTTGTTGTCGATATCTGTAGATTCATCAACCTGGAGTGCATACCACGGTGATGTATTAATCCTCTCCAACAATTGTGCCTCAATGTCTCCGGCTATTTCCTCAATGCGCCTAGTCACAGTGCTAGCTGACAAAGGCACATGTGCTACCTTTTCCACAGCAGCCTCTCCTAGAAGTTCACGGCAAATGTCTTTAGTGGAGGGCAAGATCAATTCTTCACCGATAGTAAATGGCTTTTTAGCCTTAGCAATGCGGTTAGCCACCAAATATGATGCTCTCAGTGCATTCTCCTTTATTGATGTGGTGGCCCTCATAAATTTCTTCTGTGCTTCGTGCTCCCGTTTTTTTCTTTCAAAATACTCCAGGGGCTTGTCTTTTATGCCAGGGTGCTTGGCGGTCAAGTGGCGAAGCAGTTTTGAAGGTTTCATTGACTTATTAGAGAGCTTTTCGCCGCAAACTATGCAGATCGGTTTTGGTGCGTGGGAATCACCTGTCCCGATAAATCCATATTTCAAATAGGACTCATGGTATTGTCTGTTAAAAAAGGTTGCATATTTCTTTGATGTTGAAGGCTCTTCTTCTGTCTGTTCACTGGGCCTTTTTTTCTTCCCAAGAAAACTTTCTAACGAGGTCTGTTTCATACTCATTTTTACTAATTTGTGGGTTAAAGCAGACACAATAACACGTCAGTACACACATGAGTACCGGTGAACAGATAGAAGAGCTAGAAGAGTGATACCTTCTCTTTCTCTTCACTCCACTGCTGCTTGCAACCGCTCAGCTCCAGACGTCACCTAAATCCGAATGTAAATCCAAAAACTATCAGCGCAAAAATGTGATCAGTGTTATAAATATATGACCAGTGTATCAAAAAAGCATATAAATATTAATATAAAGTGAAAAAATCAGATAAAGTGCACAAATCCGGCAGCATACACTTAACTGTGCTCACACCTCACAATCGGAAACAATAAAAACATAAAATAGTGTTGCGCCAGATAAAATAACTGTGAAATATATATAAATCACAAAAGATGACTGTGCCCCCTTTCAATGCCGAGATGCCAGCGTTCCCCCTTTCAATACAGAGATCATCGTGCCTCTTTCAATACAGAGATGCCAGCGTGGACTCTAGAGTCACCTTTACCATTAAAGTAACTCCTTACTTCATGTGGGCATTACACTTTGTGGACTCCCTCTTCACCTGTGCCCCACACACTCACCCACAAAATGGCCGCATCCCACTTCTTCAGCTGTTGGCTTCAATCACTGTGATTCCCTTCACCCACCACTGTCACCCACTTCCTCTGTGCACTTACCTCACGGGAGCTTCTCTTCAGTCCCCGCGTCTCCAACCTCAAGTCCTCAGTCCTACCGCGGCGCCTCCTTCTCGACCAATGGCATGGGGTTTGCCTTTCGGCCAATCAGGAGGCAGGAGGACCCACAGTGAAATTATTTAAAGTTCCTCGGGCGGCCCGGTACCGTTTGATCCACGGACCGGTACCGGTCCGCGGCCCGGGAGTTGGGGAACACTGGTTTAAATGACCAGATAAAGACTATATAATTAGGGGTGGGGTTAGCAGAGGGGCAGTATGGTGCCAGAATTTATCTTTTTAGCAGTGATATTTAATTGCTAATTGTATAAGTTATCTGCTTTGTTTAAGCTCGGTGAGTGTATATATTTAACATTGTCACCTGTATTGATAGCAACTCTTAAAATGTGTATTAAGTTAATTGCTTGTGACACAGCTTAACATAAGACAGTGATTGCAGTAGCCGAATAGCAGGCTCATGTTTCCTATTCTTATTTCCAAACAAGTATATAATAATGTCACTTCTCAGAGCTAGATATAACTTCACAGTTCAGTCGATATGTTAAGCTCTACTTTTCACCTTCAAGATGATATACATTGAAAAATTCCTATATGTTACAACACATCCTTAACTTTATATGAATATGCAACTGGGTCTCAGAACCGGACTAGGGCGATTTATTAAACACATATATTCATATGGAAAATGCGCCCAAACCTCACATCAATGACCCAACTAGTTGCTTATTTATTAGGCAATCATTAAAAAGGATGTTATCTTATTCAAAAAGCAATATCTGAGGATGCTTATCTGAGACATGATGAGTGACACTCATCATGTCTCAGATAAGCATCCTTAGATATTGCTTTTTGAATAAGATAACATCCTTTTTAATGATTGCCTAATAAATAAGCAACTAGTTGGGTCATTGATGTGAGGTTTGGGCACATTTTCCATATGAATATATGTGTTTAATAAGTCGCCCTAGTCCAGTTCTGAGACCCAGTTGCATATTCATATAAAGTTAAGGATGTGTTGTAACATATTGGAATTTTTTGATGTATATCATCCTATTCTTATTTGACTGCAGAATTTTCTCAGCAGCCCCTTTCATTTTACAGCCTATACCATGTCTTCAAGCCACTTGATTGCTAGCCATTGCTTCTGTTCAGGACATTATTAGAATTGCAGTAAGGAAAGTCAAATCCGACTACATTGATTTTCATTCTTCAGTGTCTGAAGCGACCAATAAGAAACTGTCTGTGTTTCAAGATTACTGCCTTCACGATGTGA
Organism: Ichthyophis bannanicus; assembly: GCA_033557465.1. Classification (NCBI taxonomy): domain Eukaryota; kingdom Metazoa; phylum Chordata; class Amphibia; order Gymnophiona; family Ichthyophiidae; genus Ichthyophis; species Ichthyophis bannanicus. The sequence continues at coordinate 617,800,742 of CM066031.1, read as the reverse complement.
TTACAGTAATTATTGTTAAGGAACTGATACATTATGGGATCCATTTACTAAAGTGTGCTGCACAGTTAGCATGGATTTTGGCTCTCGCTAACCATGTGCTGTTAGTGCGCGGTCGTGATAGTGCAAGTCAGATCCCACATTCATTGCGCCTCACGTATTAGAGTGGAAAATGGATGGGTTAGGGGCAGAGAGTGGGCTAACAGTGTGTCTTGCAATTTGCATGAGTGAAATTACCTCCAGTTCAATAGGTGAACTTAATTGCACCCATGATATTGCCGACCCACCTTACTGAATGGCATCATGCATCACCTATTGGGGAGATGCTGTCCACGCCCCACCAGGTAACGAAAAGGCTTTGCACTTAACACGTCTTGATTTTGCGCACTAGAGGTGCATTAGGTGCAAATAGCGCACTTTAATAAAAGTGTCCCTATATATTGTTACAACCTCTCAGAGAATGCAAAGAGCTAAGGAGTGTTTCAAGTAAAGCATTATGTATCACCAAATTCACTTAGTTTGATGGAATGCAACAAGTTGGGAATTACTCAAGTTTGAAATGTTACTTAAGACAAAATTATAATCTGTGTGAAGAAATTAAGAAACGCAAAATAATGTGAAAATGTTTTTATCATAGTTCTATTTTATTTGTTCAACTAGAAGCCATACAAATAAAGGATTAAATAAACCATTAGAGCTGTAAACTACTTGAACACAGCTAAATAAAGCTTCAACTGTTTTTCTATATCCAGAATACTATTAACTTGTTTCTTGGACATACCATCCTTTGTTCTGATTAATGTCATTGTCTTTCATGGACAGGCAATTGCAAATCATCTGAAATTTAAAAAAAGAGATATTAGAATAGTTGAGATCTGTTTAAAGACATTTTTTCCATTCTGTGTTTAAAACAAAGCTATTATGAAACTTGTGCCTATTATTGCTGCCAGTATTCCCATAATTTGGCTCTTTGAATATTATTTTTATGCTGCAGGGACCACATAAAATATCACTTTTAAATGTCACATAATAAGCAATTTTATTTATTTAGCTCATAGTTTTTCAGTGGTTGCTCAAAGCAAGAAGTATTTGGGTTACTCAACACAAAAAAAGAAAGAGATTAGTTTAACACACCCAAATCAATTCAATTGTGCATAACCTAAAAAATGAAAACAAGGAGCTCAAATTTCTTTATTGGGTATTCATAGAATTGCCCCGGCTTAAATATTCATCGTCTCTCTATTTAGCTTTCATTATCAAAAGTTAAATCTTGTAATGTCAAAATATCTCACTTTAAACTGTAGAGGAAAAAAATCCACTTATCTTAATGCATGTACTCCACCATGTGCAAAGTAAGCTGTGCCAAAAACTCATAGTAACTCTGACCTGGTCGGTAGGTTTCACCCTGCCAGGGGTTATATTGTGATTGGGAAGAGGAAAGGATTGGGGTCTAAGAAAGCTTGTGCTATAGGTGTGGGGGCTTGGAAGATATGATGGCCTCATTATTTTAGTCAATTAGCAGTTACCTTGTGATACAAGACTGTCACTTTTGTCTATTTTTTTTTTACGCTCCCCCCTTCTCTACTTATTAATATGAATACTACAAATAATAGCTTTAGTATTTTTAAGCTTTGCATAACTGCCTTTGGAACCAAAGCACATCAAGGTGATTTATAGTAAAAGAAATATAACCTATCCCCAACAAATCACACACCCAACACTTCGAGACAAATAACATTGAGAAGATAAGGCAATCAGAACCCTTTGTCTACCTCTACCTATAGGTTCCCAGCCCTAATGCTTATGGAAATAAGTGGGGAAAGCATATGGAGCATGGCCTCGTGGAATTCTTTCCAACTCTTGTGCGAGTGTGTCTTTGATTTGAGAGGAGAGGAGTAGTTGGAGAGGTGGGGTGTAGCTAGGGTTGGGTTGTTCTGGCAGATAGTTTGGATCAGGATAGTTTTGGGGATTGGGGTAAATGTGGGGGATTAGTTTTGGATGAATGGGGTTAGATGAGGTGGGAGTAGTTTTAGAGAGTTGAGATAGTTTTGGCGGTAGGTGTGGGAATGGGGTAGTTGAGAGGTTAGGGGTAGTTGGGTAGTTTTGGGGGGATGGGGTACTTTGGTGGGGTTGAATAGTTTTGGAAAGGGGGTAATTGGGGTGATGGGATATTTGTCGAGGGCAGCTTAGGGTGTGAGGTAGATGGGGTTAGTGGGATAGTTGGGGAAGGTTTAGGGGGTTGGGTGATGGAGTAGTTGTGTGGAGGTAGTTAGGGTGGTTTAGGGGGATGGAAGTAGTTGGGTATAGTTCTGGGGTTTAGGGATAGTTGGAAGGGGTATGGGGTGATTGGGGTATGGTTAAGGGTGGAGGGTTGATGGGATAGTTTTGGGGGTGATGAGGTAGTTGTGAAGGGTAGTTTTAGGAATGGGGGTTGTTGAGGGCTGAAGGAATGGTTATAATAGTATTGAAGGTGGAGTAGTTTGGGTAGTTGTGGGGGGGCTAACAGGAAGTTTGAAAGGAGCAGTTCCCTAACTGCTGTTTCACTGTATCTCATTTTCAATACTACAGAAGCTGGAATTACTTCTCTGATAGAAATGCACTGGGCCAGTTTTTTAGGGGGGAGGGAAGAAGGCCTATTTCTCTGGAACCTTCAATCCAATCTGGCCCATTTTTTTAACCTTTATGGGGCCTCTTTACTAACATGTGCTGTGGGTTTTGCATCTAATGTGTCTTTAGCATCCAAAATCGAGGTGTGTTGTGCAAAGCCACCGCGTTACTTATCAAGGGCTTGGACAGCATTTCTCTGGCAGGTAAAGTGCGGCACCATTCAGTTTTGTGGACTGTCAATACTGCGAGTGCAGTTAACATTGACTATAGAGGTGAAGGTACTTGCACCTGCACAAACTGCAAGACGCACAGCGCTCGGTGTTACCCCATGCTGACAGCCCCCTTTCTGCCCCTAACCTGCCCATTTATCCTCCACTGTGCAATTCACAGCACAGAAATTGCCCCATGCGGTGATGGACCCATGCTAAGTGATACTGCAGGCCACAGTGCATGGTTATCATTCACCAAAACCTGCACTAATTGCAAGAGTGCACATTAGTAAAAGGGTTCCTATGTGTCTTTTCACTGGTTTTCCCCCCATGTCAAATTTAATCCCATTCCATTAAATTTTTGGAGAATTATTTGACTGCCAAAAAGACTGAATTTTTTTGTTCCCTTATGTATAATTCTTTCTGCCTTTCATTGGTCTGAGAAGAATAAAAACCATCAGGTCAATATTCAGCTGCCATGGTCAATTTGTTTTGTAAATGCTGGCCACTACAGTTAAATAAAATTAGGGCTGGTGCGAGGATATTGAGTGCCCTAGGCGAACCTTGAACCTTATTCCCCCCTCTTCGAGCTTTTGATAATTAAACTTAATAATCATAAGATCATAAGATCATAAGATATGCCATACTGGGTCAGACCAAGGTCCATCAAGCCCAGTATTCTGTTTCCAACAGTGGCCAATCTAGGTCATATGTACCTAGCAGTTTCCCCAAGAGACACAAGTTCCACAATGCTTGTACTGGATCAAGCATTGATATCTTCGGTCACTTCTTAATAATGGTTTATGGACCTTTCCTCCAGGAACTTGTCCAAACCTTTTTTAAACCCAGCTACACTAACAGCCTTTACTACATCCTCCGGTAACAAATTCCAGAGTTTGTTTACACATTGAGTGAAAAAATATTTTCTTTTATTAGTCTTAAATAGTTTACCCTGTAGCTTCATTGCATGTCCCCTAGTCTTTCTATATTCTGATAAGGTAAACAATCAATCTACGTTTACCCGTTCCACTCCGTTCATTAATTTATAGACTTCTATCATATCTCCCCTCAGCCGTCTCTTTTCCAGGTTAAAGAGCCCTAACCTTTTTAGCCTTTCTTCATAGGAGTATCCTTCCATCCCCTTTACCATTTTGGTGGCTCTTCTCTGTACCTTTTCTAAAATCGCTATATCCTTTTTAAGATACGGCGACCAGAATTGCACACAAAATTCAAGGTGCGGTCTCACCATGGAACGATATAGAGGCATTATAATATCTTTTGTTTTATTTTCCATTCCTTTCCTTATCATACCTAGCATTCTATTTGCTCTCTTGGCCGCCGCTGCACACTGGGCCGAGGGTTTTAACATGGTATCCACAATGACGCCTAAATCGTTTTCCTGGGTGGTGGTTCCTAATGTGGAACCTTGCATCGTGTAACCATAGTTTGGGTTGTTCTTCCCTAGGTGCATAACCTTGCACTTGTCCACATTAAATTTCATCTGCCATTTTGATGCCCAGTCTTCCAATTTATCAAGATCCTCTTGCAATTTTTCACAATCCTCTTGGGTTTTAATAACTTTAAATAGTTTTGTGTCATCTGCAAATTTGATAACCTCACTCGTTATTCCACTTTCCAGGTCATTTATGAATATGTCAAAAAGCAGCGGACCCAGCACAGATCCCTGGGGTACACCACTATTCACATTTCTCCATTGGGAAAATTGGCCATTTAGCCCTACCCTCTGCTTTCTATCTTTTAACCAGTTCCTGACCCACAATAGTACACTGCCTCCTATCCCATGACTCTTTAGTTTTGCCAAAAGTCTCTGATGAGGGACCTTGTCAAAGGCTTTCTGAAAGTCCAGATACACAATATCAACCGACTCACCTTTGTCCACCTGTTTATTCACTCCTTCAAAAAAACATAACAGATTAGTAAGACAAGATCTTCCTTGTCTAAAGCCATGTTGGCTGTCTCCCATTAGGTTGTGACTATCTACATGCTGAGTAATTTTATTCTTTATGATGGTTTTTACCATTTTTCCCGGTACTGACGTCAGGCTCACCGGTCTGTAGTTTCCCGGATCACCCCTGGAACCCTTTTTAAAAATTGGCATTACATTGGCGATCCTCCAATCTTCAGGTATTAGAGATGATTTTAATGATAGTTCACAGATTACTGATAGCAGTTCTGCAATCTCATATTTCAATTCTTTCAACACCCTTGGATGTATACCATCCAGCCCAGGTGATTTTTTTATTTATTTATTTTTTATTTATTTACATTTTCTTATATACCGCGCTATTCTGCATCAGTGCGGTTTACATGGAACAAACTGAAATTACATTGAACAGGGCATTATAACTTTGAGCTAACTATTTTACAGGGAACATGGGCTATGGAGGGTTAAGTGGCTTGCCCATGACCACAAGGAGCACCTGTGGGACTAGAAACCCCAGTCCTTCCGGCCCAAGGTTGCTGTCCTCTAGTGGGATTTGAACCCCCGACCTTCCGGCCTGAAGTACCTTGCCCCAACCACTAGGCCACTCCTCCACTACTCTTCAGTTTATCTAATAGTTGTAAGACATCTTCCCGATGTATCGATATTTCCTTCAATTCTTCCGCACCTTTAAATACCACTTCAGTCATGGGTAACATCCCACATCTTCCTCAGTAAAGACCGAAGCAAAGAATTCATTCAGTCTCTCCGCTATCGCCTTGTCGCCTCTTAGTGCTCCTTTAACCCCTTTATCATCTAATGGACCAACTGACTCTCTCACAGTTTTTTTTGCTACGAATGTACTTGAAAAGGTCTTTATTTCGCGTTTTTGCTTCCGCAGCAAGCTTCTTCTCAAATTCTCTCTTTGCCTGCCTTATCAATGCCTTGCATTTGACTTGCCAGTGCTTGTGCTGTTTCCAGGTTTCATCGTTTGGCTCTTTTTTCCATTTCCTGAAAGATGCTTTTTTTGGCAACAACAGCCTCTCTGACCTCACCTTTAAACCATGCTGGCAGTTTTTTGGACTTCCCTCCACTTTTCTTAAAGCGTGGAATACAGCTGGTCTGGGCTTCCAAGATAGTATTTTTCAACAACACTCAAGCTTGATGTACGTCTTTAACCTTTGCAACTGCTCCTTTTAGTTTTTTCTTAACTGTTTTCCTCATTTTATCATAGTCTCCTTTTCGAAAGTTAAAAGGTAGTACTGTGGATTTCCTTACTATCCCTCCTCCACTAATTAAATCAAAGGCGATCATGCTATGATCACTATTGCCAAGTGGCCCCAACACCCTTATCTCTTGCACTAGATCTGCTGTTCCACTAAGGACTAGGTCTAATATGGCTTCCCCTCTGGTCGGTTCATGAACCAGCTGCTCCAAGAAGCAGTCATTTATTTTATCTAGGAACTTTATCTCTCTAGCATGTCCTGACGTGACACTGACCCAGTCGATACCGGGGTAATTGAAATCACCCATTATTATTACTGCGCTGTAACTTTTGTTAGCTTCCTTGATTTCTTTGAGCATTTCATCATCCATTTGGTCATTCTGGCCAGGTGCTCTATAGTACACCCCCACTGCCATTGCCTTCCCCCTTTTATATGGAATTTCAATCGATATAGATTCTACAGCAGATTTTGTTTCCTGCAAATTTTTAATCCTTTCTGAGTCAATGCCCTCTCTAACATAGAGCGCAACCCCTCCACCAATTTGATCAGCTCTATCATTACGATATAGTTTGTACCCAGGTATCACAGTGTCCTACTGGTTGTCCTCCTTCCACCATGTCTCTGATATTCCAATCATATCTAACCTTTCATTTAGTGCTATATATTCTAACTCTCCCATCTTATTCTTTAGACTTCTAGCATTTGCATACAAGCATTTTAGAGAATGTATTTTATTCATGTTAATTTGGCTATTGTTAGACATGGGTAAATTGGGATCTTTAAGCTCTGTCTGCTCCATACTTGAGGGCATTTGGGCTACTTTACTCTTTTGTGGAACCTCTCTGCTTTTGGTAGTATCCTTCAAGGATACATTCTTCCAAACCATCCGCTCTTGGGCGACTGTCGGCTTTCCCCTAATATCTAGTTTAAAAGCTGCTCTATCTCCTTTTTAAAGGTTAATGCCAGCAGCCTGGTTCCATCCGGTTAAGGTGAAGCCCATCCCTTCGGAAGAGCCCCTCCTTTCCCCAGAATGTTCCCCAGTTCCTAACAAATCCAAAACCCTCATCTCTGCACCATTGTCTCATCCACGCATTGAGACTCTGGAGCTCTGCCTGCCTTTTGGGTCCTGCGCATGGAACAGGAAGCATTTTGGAGAATGCTACCCTGGAAGTTCTGGATTTCAACTTCCTACCTAAAAGCCTAAATTTTGCCTCCAGAACCTCCCTACCACATTTTCCTATGTCATTGGTACCGACATGTACCAAGACAGCAGACTCCTCCCCAGCACTATCTAAGACCTTATCTAGGTGGCGCGTGAGGTCCGCTAACTTCGCACCAGGCAGGCATGTTATGATCATCTTCGCACCACCTCTCCCACAGCAATGTTTAATTAGATATCATACTTCTAAATATTAAACTTTGCTTTGTCCACTCTCCCTGCAGATAAAGTTATGCACTAAGGGCTCTGAGTTTGTAGGGCTGTCAGGATCTATTGTTTTGATTTGATTGCTGCTGCTTTTTACTGCCTCTCAAAAGCCACCATCCTTGGCAACCATCTAGTCATGTCTATGATTGGGCCAGCCCTGATTAAAATACCTTTCTTCACTGCCGCTATCCAAATAGCAGCTGATGCTGAATACATGTTATCCGGGAACAAGCAGGAAGTCAGTCCTCACATATGAGTGACATCAGCGCCGACGGAGTCCGTACGGAAGCATCTCCCCAGCTTTCAAAGTGGTCCACATCCCACCCAAGGGTACCATCTTGCCTAGGTCTCCTTTTTTCTGCAGAGCCCATAGGATGCTGTCCAGTTTTCCCTGGAAAATGTTAGATTTTTATTATTGTGTTTCTCCAGTTGCGTACCAGTTCCTTCCCGCCCCTGAGCCAGCTCGCCTCGGCATCACTCCTCTGGTTCGTCTATTAGTTTTTTGTTTTTTCATCGAAGTGCTCCTTGACTAGAGTTCGTGCCTTTTTCAGCCAAAGGCCTCGGATTCATGCTGGGAGGCGGGAACCCCCTTTTTCCGATGGCCTCCAGCGACTTTAAAAAGTGTGACCGGTGTGGCAAAATGATGTCAGTCACCGACCCACACAACTGCTGCCTCCAATGTCTTGGCCCGGAGCACAACAACTCCGACTATGAACTCTGTAGAGCCATGACCTCAAAGGCCTTGAAGAGCCATTATCATCAGCAGATAAGTTTCTTTCAGAAGTCTGATTCCACGCCAGAGTCTCCGGTGACACTACACTTCAGTGCCCCCTCCGATACCTCGGTGCCCCACAAAGCCAGAGCCTCTTCAGAGTCCCATGGCCACGATTCCTCTGAGTGGAAATCCCCAGAGGTGGAGCACCATAAGAAGAAATCCTTGAAGACTGCTTCAGAGGATGGATCCAAGAAGAAGAGGAAATCCCACCCCAGGACCCACAGTCCCAGGCGTGAGTCCGAGGAGCTGGGGAAGGAGCGGCCCACCAAGCTGCCCCATAAGGAGTCAATGGCACCTACCGACCGGCCTCGGACCTCCGAGGCCATCCTCATCGAGGACTTCCCCTCAACAGTACCGACGCCAGGCCCCAAACCCTCGGTGCCTGCGTCAAAGGCTGTGGAGCCAACTGGTATGGAGACCAGAATAGCAGCCCTAGAGAGTAATATATCTGCCCTAGTGGCCATGCAGTGGGCACTCATGTCCGGTTCATTCGGTTCATCCACCCCGATGAAGGGACCCTCGACATTCAGGGCTTCCTTGGATGTCAAGCTGGTCCTCGAGCACCATCGGCCTCAAGAGAGCTCTTGGCCCCGGATGAGGTTGCATTCCCATTCTTTGGGACACTGGTCCTCCCCTGCAAGCACCTGCGACTTGGACTGATGATCTCCCAGCGGTCACAAACCACTGAGAACAACCCTCAGCCAAGGTGATCGCGTGGCATTGGACTCGTACTTGGACTTCAATTCCGAATAGGAGACCGAGGACAAAAAGTCCCCGGACACAAGGTGGCACCGTTATGTACCCTCAGACTTGTCTCCCCTGATGACCTGATGCCGCTCCCCACAGAGGATGTTGCATTCCTTGATTTTGTGCGGGACATGGCCAAGGCCCTTGCCATCGAGACTGAGGCTGAGGAGGACCCTCGCATCGAGGAATTGGAGATACTCCAATACGAGGCACCCCCGAAGGAACCCTTACAGTCCCAGTGCCCTCGATCCTTGACTGCCTCTTCCTCTTAATGTGGGAAACACCGGCGTTGGTACCAATTGTTAGCAGGCGCTTTGATGCCATGTACCGGGTACGCCAAAGCCCTGGGTTCCAAAAGACCCAGCTTCCCCACAACTGCATGGTCATGGAGTCAGCAATGCTCCAGTTCAAAAGCCAACAGACCCATTCATTGGTGCCACCTGGCAGGGAGGGCCGAACCCTCAATATCCTCAGTCAGAAGGCCTTTCAGGGCTTGAGGCTAACATGCTGGATCTAGTCCTACCAGCTCTACATCGGCATGTATCTGAAGGAACTGTCAAAGGAGCTTGGTGGATTTTCAGCAGGCCTTGAGGGGGAACCCCTACAGAGGTTCAAGACCCTGACCTCGGCAGTAAAGGAATGCTCGAAGTTTTTGTCTTGGGCAGTCTATGATGGCTTTGAGTCATCAGCCAGGGTGGCCGCCGCAGTAATCAGGGCTTGACACCAGGCATGGCTGCAGTCATCTGACCTTAAACAGTGGGTGCAGGGCAAACTGATAAGTGAAAACCTATTCGGGAAACACATGGCGGATAAGGTAGCAGAGATGGAAACCGAGTATGTGATGAGAACCAGGCTTTCAAAACAGACCTTGGTGCACCCCTGGAAGAAACCCCCGGGAAAAAGTCCTTCTTCCCAAGGAAGAAAAGAGGCTTCAGTGGTACTCTGCACTTCCAGGGCTAGCAACAAAAAAGACAAGGACATGGTCCCATGAAACAAAAAGCCCCGAAGTCCCAGGTGCTGGCCCTGACCCTGGGGGGAGCTTTTGACTGCCTGGGCATGACCCCCCTACACTCAGGGAGTCCTCTACTGCCCACAGGGGGGCATCTAGCCAGGTTTGCCCACAGGTGAACAGCCATCACCACCGACACCTGGGTTCTACAGGTGGTCAAGGAGGGCTACCTCTTCTACCTATGTACTGTACTTCCCAGGGGAGCCCACCAGGCCTCTCCTTCACCAGACCCTGCTCCTCACTGAGCTGGCAGGCCTAATTAATGACAAAGCAATCGAGCCAGTGCCGAAACATCTCTGGAGCACAGGCTTCTATTCGAGATACTTTCTTGTCTCCAAGAGGACAGGAGGCTTCAGACTAGATTGTAAGCTTTGATGAGCAGGGACTGTCTTTTACATGTTTGTGTCTCTTGGGAAAAACTCCTAGGTAAATATGACCTAGATTGGCCACTGTTGGAAACAGAATACTGGGCTTGATGGACCTTGGTCTGACCCAGTATGGCATATCTTATGTTCTTATGTTCAGGCCCATTCAGGACTTGCGAGAGTTCAACAGGTTTCTCGTCAGGGAGAAGTTCAAGATGCTCTCCCTTGGGACACTACTGCCATTCCTCCAGCAGGGAGATTGGCTATGTTCCTTAGACCTAAAGGCAAGAGATGAGCTGGCGCACTCCCCCCCCCCCCCCCCCGCACCCAAAATTTAGAGTCCTCCTCAGTGCTACTCCTTGCTGGTCTCCCTCTGAATCATCTTTCTCCCCTTCAAACTGTTCAACACTCTGCGGTGCGGCTAATCTTCCGCCAGCCTCATCATGCTCATATTACTCTTCTCAAGTCACTTCATTGGCTCCCAATCTGTTTCCGCATCCAGTTCAAACTTCTCCTGCTGATCTATAAATGTATTCACTCTGCAGCTCCTCACTAACTTTCCTCTCTTATCTCTCCCTACACCCCTCCTCGGGAACCCTGCTCTTCTGGCAAATCGCTTCTATCTGTGCCTTTCTCTTCTATTGCTAACTCCAGACCTCGCTCCTTTCACCTTGCTGCTCCTTATGCCTGGAACAAACTATCTGAGCCTGTACATCAGGCTTCATCTCTGGTCCTTTTCAAATCCAGGCTGAAATTTCACCTCTTCGCTGCTGCTTTCAGATCTGGATTTGCCTAATCTCCTTTGTGTTTCCTTGCCATTCCCCCTAGATGTATCCCATGTCTACAGCTACTGTGTGTTCTGTCTTGACTAGATTGTAAGCTTTGATGAGCAGGGACTGTCTTTTACATGTTTGCGTATGCCTTATAGCGCTATACAAATGATCAGTAGTAGAAGTAGTAATAGTAGTTCATTGCAGAAGAGGGGTCACATTTACATCTCTTGCAGGGATTAGTTACTATAATATCTACTAAGCCTCAGAAACAGAATCAAAATGCAAACCCTGTAATGACCATTGTTGGATGCATCATAAAGAGGTGTATCATCATCCAGCTCCTTGGTGATTAATTCAGCGCCTGTGGCCAATAACTGCTTTGCAACATCATAGTAACCCAGTTATATGATACTTGGTATCTCTCCCCCTCCAAAAAAAATTCCAGTGGCTCAGCATCTTTTATTTTCCTGCCCTGCGCTGTCATCTGAACCACTGCCGCTTCTCCCAAAATCGGTGGTAACGGCAATAAAATCTACTAAAAACACGGAGCCTTTGAGACATGCGCTTCAAAGCCTTGCTGGTCCCACCCCATTAACACGTCAGAAGGGGCTGGATTGGCAAGGCTTTTGAAGTGTGCATGTCTGAAAAGTCCCGTGTTTGTGGATTGTATTGCCGCTGCCGTCGAGTTTAGGAGAAGCGGCAGTGGTACAGATGACAGCACAGGTGGGGGACAAAAGATGCTGAGTAACGCCTTTCCCATTTCATTACCGCTGCCGACCTCAGGAAGTGGCAGCGGCAATAGTAATGGTGGTGGCTGGAGAAAGAGAGGAAGGCCGGGGTGGGTGGCATTATTTAGGCAGGAGTGAGGCAGCCGCAGCTGGAATGTTTTGGAGACACTTCTTGCTGCCCCTAGAATTTGCTGCCTAAGGCAACTGCCTCCCTCACTTGGTTTGCAGCTTGTCGTGCTGTGAGGGCTTGTGTGCATCAGTGATGCTGAGAGCTAAACTATCGGTAGTTTAACTACTGGCAGGGTCTCCCAAGATGGACAGGTCTCAGCTGAGGTGCCAGACCAAGACAAACCATCCATCTGGGCAGCAGCAGAATGGGATAGTGTTGACGGCGGAGGATCACATTTCTGTGACAATGGCAACAACACCAAACTTAAACTGCGCGGAAGAAAGGCCCAGCAATCTACTTCTGTATCTTGCCATGAAAACCCAATGGATAGTTACAACAAAACAAATTGTGCTATAGTGCTGGAAGATGAGAACCCCAGGTCGGAAGGCACTCAACTAGCTCCTGGGGAAGAGCTGAAGACTTTTCAGAGTAAAGCCAGCATTTATGATGTGGTTGGATCAAAGCCCTCGGGATGTCTGACTGCTGATGTAGCTGCGCATGAAATGAGAGTCAGAAGCTGTAAAGATGTCTTATGCATTGGAACATGGAACATACGAAGCATGAACCAAGGAAAGTTGGAGGTGGTCAAGAATGAAATGGAACGTGTACAACTTGATCTGTTGGGTGTCAGCGAACTGAAATGGACTGGCATCGGGCACTTTGCATCAGATGATCACATGGTCTACTATGCTGGAAATGAAAGACAAAGAAGAAATGGTGTTGCATTTATAATAAAGAAGAACCTTGCAAGAACTGTAATGAAATACAATGCAGTCAGCGTACGCTTAATCTCTATTCGTCTACGAGGAATGCCTATCAACAGAACTATAATTCAAGTAGATGTCCCAACAACAGCTGCAGAAGAGAATGAAATTGAAGAGTTCTATGAACAAGTACAAGCTGAAATTGACAGAACATGCAAACAGGATATCCTGATAGTCATGGGTGACTGGAACGCAAATATTGGCAACAAAGAAGAAGGCAAAGTAGTTGGAAAATATGGACTTGGCAATAGAAATGAAGCTGGAGAAAGACTGATAGAATTCTGCAAGACCAACGATCTATTCATCTCAAACACCTTCTTCCATCAACACAAGCGGTGACTGTACACATGGACTTCACCCAATGGATTGTATAAAAATCAAATTGACTACATCTGTGGAAGTCAACGATGGAAATGTTCTATAACATCAACAAAGACAAAACCTGGAGCTGACTGTGGTACAGATCATCAACTACTAGTATGCAAACTCAAGCTAAAGTTGAAAAAGAGCAAACCACTCATGAATGCAGCAAAATATGACCTTGAGAATATACCACTAGAATTTAAAGACTGCCTGCAAAATCGATTTGCTGCTTTAGATACAAATGACAGAGCTCCAGAAGAGTTATGGAATGAGATCAAGAAGGTTGTGTTGGAAGAAAGCGAGAAGTCTCTACAAAAGGTGAAAAAGCAAAAACGGCCAAAATGGATGACGGAAGAAACTCTGAAAATTGCCCAGAAACGCAGAGAAGCTAAAGCCAGAGGAGAAAGAAAGACAATAACAGAATTCAACAGAGATTTCCAACGTGCAGCAAGACAGGACAAGGAAAAGTACTACAACGATGCATGCAAGGAAATAGAAGAAGAAACTATTAGAGGAAGAACAAGATCGGCTTTCCTAAAGCTACGAGAGTTAAAGCAAAAGTTCCAGCCTCGAATTGGAATGTTACAAGATGCTCAAGGTTCTATGTTGAATGATGCTGAGAAGATCAAGAAAAGGTGGAAGGAATATACAGAGTTTTTATATGATAAAGATCAAGTGGACCAACAGCCGTTTCAACCTGTACCTTATGATCAGGAACCATTGGTGATAAAAGAAGAAGTTGAAGCAGCATTGAAAGCCTTATCAAAGAACAAAGCACCAGGCATTGATAGCATTCCCATAAAAGTATTACAGCAATCTGATGCAGCTGTTACCGTACTTACAAGGCTCTGCCAAGAAATATGGAAGACAACATCATGGCTAACTGACTGGAAAAGATCTGTGTTTATACCAATACTAAAGAAAGGTGATCCAACTGACTGTGGAAATTATCGCACAATCGCTCTGATCCCACATGCCAGCAAGATTCTACTGAAGATTATTCAAAAGAGACTACAACCATACCTGGACGAAGAACTACCTGAAGTGCAAGCAGGGTTCAGGAAAGGGCGAGGAACAAGAGACATCATTGCGGATGTGAGATGGATCCTTGAAAAGACTAAAGAATACCAAAAGGATATCTATTTGTGCTTTATCGACTATAGCAAGGCTTTTGACTGTGTAAACCATGAGAAACTCTGGGCCACATTAAGAAGCATGGGTATACCAGAACACCTGATCGTACTCTTGCACAATGTATACATTGATCAAGAAGCAACAGTTCGAACAGAACAAGGAGAAACAGAATGGTTTAAAATAAGCAAAGGTGTAAGACAAGGCTGCATACTTTCCCCCTACCTGTTTAATTTATATGCAGAACAAATCATCAGAGAAGCAGGATTGTATGAAGACAACAGAGATGTGAAGATTGGTGGAAGACTCATCAACAACCTTCGCTATGCTGATGATACCACATTACTGGCTGAAAGTGAAGATGATCTGAAACATTTGCTTCTCACAATCAAAGAACATAGTCTCAAAATGAGCCTGCACCTTAATGTAAAGAAGACAAAGATCATGACAACTGGGATAATCAACAGGTTCAATGTTGAAGGATAAGAAATTGAAATCATGAACAACTTTAACCTACTTGGATCAACTATCAATAAAGAAGCAACAAGCAGTCAAGAAATCAGACGATGAATTGTTCTTGGCAGAATGGCTATGAAAGACCTAGATAAGATTCTCAAAAGCAGAGATGTCTCTCTCCATACAAAGATTTGACTTGTTCAAGCCATGGTATTTTCAATAACATCATATGGATGTGAAAGCTGGACAGTGAAAAAGATAGACAGGAAGAAAATTGATGCCTTTGAATTATGGTGCTGGGCGGCAAATATTGTGTATACCATGGACTGCCCGAAGAACAAACCAGTCGGTACTAGAGGAGATCAAACCTAAGCTTTCTTTAGAAGCTCAGATGACAAGACTTCGACTTTCATACTTTGGACACATCATGCGAAGAGAGAGATCATTAGAGAAAGACATCATGCTTGGCAAGATAGAAGGTCAACGCAAAAAAGGAAGGCCAGCAATGAGATGGATCGATACAATAACAGCAGCTATGGGTACCAGTCTGTCAAGAATGAGCCACCTGACTCAAGACCGAACACAATTTAGGATAGCTATCCAGAGGGCCGCCATGAGTCGACTCCGACTCGATGGCACTTAACAACAACAACAACAAGGCGACCACCCCACCCTGCCTTATGATAGAGCCACCTCTGACTAGAAGAGCTTACGCCTTCAAGTGGCGCTGATTCTTGGTGTGGTGTGCGGAAAGACGGGCGAACCCGTTTTCCTGCTCAGTACAGGTGGTACTTCAGTACCTGCTTTACCTATTGCGGGTGGGACTGAAGTCCAATTCGGTCCAAGTACACCTGAGCGCCATCGCAGCGCATCACCATTCCATTGAGGGAAAACCCCTCTCAGCTCAGCCCCTTGTGTCCCGATTCCTGTGGGACCTCATGTTATCCAAACCCCCCCGTCCTCCTTCCAGTGACGGAATGGGATCTCAATGTGGTGCTCTCACAGCTCACTAAGCCTCCATTCGAGCCTCTGGATACCTATCACCTCCGGTATCTATCCTGGAAGGTTGTCTTCCTGGTAGCACTCATATCAGGTTGCAAAGTCAGTGAGCTCCAGGCTCTGATGGCAGAGCCCCTCTACACGAGGTTCTAGAAGAACAGGGTGGTGCTCTGCCACCCCCTCCCCCCATGTTTCTGCTGAAGGTGGTATCCCCATTCCACCTCAACCAGGAGGTAGTACTTTTTACCTTCTTTCCAAGACCTCATGCCGGTAAGGCGGAGACCATTCTCCACAATCTAGATTGTAAGAGAGCCCTGTCCTTTTTACTTGCAATGAAGATAGGTCCACCGCAAAGTGCCTCAGCTTTTCGTATCCTATGACCCAGTCGCCTGGGGGTCCCAGTGACTAAGCAAACTCTGTCCACTTGGATGGCGGACCGCATTACCCTTGCCTATGAACAGGCAGGGATCTCACTGGACCAAAGGGTCATGGCGCACCATGTCAGGGCCATGGCTACCTCCGTGGCAAATCTGTGTTCTGTCCCTGTGACGGACATCTGCCGGGCTGCCACCTGGTCTTCGGTCCATACTTTCTCAGCTCACTACTACCTGGAGAGAGAGTCCTGACTGGAGAGCACCTTCGGTCAGGCCGTACTTCGTAATCTCTTTTGGGTGTAGGTAACTCTTGCCCTCCGACCCTTCTGTGTTCAGGCCTGGAGTGCTGGTTTCTCACTGGACACTTGGGTCTTGCGAAAGTCTCTCAGTAGGGACTAAACTGCTGTTGATCATGGCTCACTCTTTGCAGGTTGCTGTGGCATTTTTCTTTTGGTTACAGGTTCTTGGTAGCCTGTAGCTGAGGACTCCCATATGTGAGGACTGACTTCCTGCTTGTTCCCAGAGAAAGCGTAGTTACTCACCTGTAACAGGTGTTCTCTATCCTTACAACTCTCCCTCCTCCCCTAGGATATGCTTCTTTACCGTATTTTAATTTTTGTCATCTTAGCTCTGCCATTGGACTGAGACAAGATGGCACAGTGGACCACGCATGTGTAAGTGCATCTCCCAAAGGTTTTCTTTGAAAGCTGGGGAGATGCTTCCACACGGGTTTCATCAGCGCCATCGTCACCCATATCGAAGGACTGATTCCTGCTGTCCCCGGAGAACACCTGCAGTCAGTGTTGGCAGCTTTATATGGATAGCAACGAAATTAGCTACATAATAAGATGACCTTTTTTTCTGGCTTAACATTCTCCAGAGGCTGAATATCACTGCCGTCCGAATAATTTCCAGAACTGTCCATGCACCACCCCTGCACTCTCCGGATAGAGCCGAGGCTGTCTATAAATATATTCAGCGGCGTTGTCCAGAGACTGCCACTGAATATCTATGGAGAGCTGCTGCAGTTTCCAGATATTTTCTTTTAAATATTGACCACCATGTTTTCAGGCTGGTTTTTAACTTCTAAAGTGCAAAGTGTATGCGGTGCTGTACAGGTGCAGAGAAAAGAGATGATCTCTCCTCCACAGAGCTTACAATCTCGTCAAGGCAAACATACGTGGGGAAAAAAAAAATATTCTAGGAGAGGTTTTAAAGAGAAATGATCAAGCTGTAAAAGCAACCTCAAAATGGTGATTGTTTTAGCCTGGAAGAGAGAGAGCACATGATGCACTGACTCGGGACGTCTGTCCCAAATAAAATGGTGCAGCAAGGAGGAAAGGGCACGGAGAGTTTTGTTAATTTTCTCACAACTAAGTAGCCACAAAAATAGTTAATGCGCTTTTCTGCATAAAGGACATCACTTTAGAATGTCATTACCCCTCTCACTGAAATAATTAGCATGTGCTTAATTAGCCTTTGAGCTAAGTGGCAGCCTATAAACCTTTCACAGCACCACCAACTTGAACAGTCATCCTACAACCCTGATCTGTACCATCTTTCTAAAAGCAAGGTTGGTGAAGCAATATGATTTAAACAGCATTTCTCCCTTAAGATAAACAAACCTAAATGCAGCAGTGTGTTTGGTTTTAACGACTGTTCAGAACTGCTAGAGTTGAATAAGCTCATTATACACAGCACTGAAACCTCAACGTTCTTCCAGCTGTCATTTATTGTATTCTGTTATTCAGAGGCACCCACAGTCAGACCTTTTACCAACACCCAGAACAGAGACATCTTTCATCTTTCTTCTGCCCTGTTATGTCAGTGAATGTGATCACTTTTTGCATAGATAAAAGCATTTGTTACTGTCATTGAGTTCAAAGGAGATCTACTGCGGATATTTGAATGCATTTCTTTAAATGAAAATAATCTTTTATCACCACGGTTTGATTTTTGAAACTGCTCAGTGGCATTGGCGCTTAAAGCCATGCAGAAGACCTGGTTTAATGCCCAGATGCCACAGGGGCAGTATTCGCAGCTCCAGAAGAGCAGGGCAGAGAATTTCCCACCAGGTATCCATGGCAATAGCACTTGCTGTCTAGATTTGGGGGGTGCCTAAATGTATCAGGTTGCAGAGGGAGACACAGTCTGGGGTCCCTGGTGGTAGACTGTTGCTGCAGTGGCTAGAAGGGGTCAAATGGCGCCAAACCTCAGGAAGTTGTGGATCTAGACTCATGATGTCAAAGTCTGCTCTAATTGAGCTGGATGCCTAAGAGAGTTGGAGACAACTGCTGGAGCAATAAAAAAAAATTCACCTTTTTTTGTTATGTTTTGTTTTGAAGTGTATATTTCATTAAAGAACATACAACTCAGTACATGAGGTATAGATCCACTACAATACACTAAGGCCCCGACTCAGCAAGGCAAGTCAGAGAGCAGCAATACGGGGAGAGCCGGCGGGTGGCAGGATGGGGTGGAGTGTGGGGGGGAGTGGGGGTGGGCCAAGGCAGCAGGACATACATGGTTGATTCAGGTCACAGCCCTGTACTTCCTGTGACTGGGGTGAGACCTGCTGCTTATTCCACCGCAGAGGTGGAATAAGCAGTGCAGAGACCCCGATCAGGCCTGGGAATCCCCCTGATGGCCGGGGCAGTGCGAGGTAGGTCCCTGCCACCTGACCGGTCACAGCCAGCCCCGCTGAAGGTTGGGCGGCGGGGTGACAGGGGGTTGGCAATTCCGCAGGGGGACCGGCATGTGGGATGGACGTCTCTGCGTGCATGTAGGGGCATGCAGGGCTGTCTCAGGGCCCAATCCTGCACCTGTGGGAACATTTGGTTCCCGCGGTGCAGAACTGTGTCCTAACGAGCCCATCCTGCTCGGGGATGTCCAGATGTGCCCCTTGTGGAATCAGGCTCTAAATCTTATTCAGATCCCCCTTGTCTTCCACCAAATTATTATAGTTTTAACATCTTTTTATTTTCCCCACCACCAACCTTTCCCCACCCTTTGTTGAATTTAGAAAGCTCCCCAATCTCTAACCACTCCCTTCACCCTGCCCCTTCAATTCAGGACTCCCAACTCTCTTGGTATAAAGTATAATGTAAATATTCTTGGATCACTCAATGTGTACTCAAACTGTGGAACTTGTTGCCGAAGGATGTAGCAAAAGTTGTTAGTGGAACTGAGTTTAAGAGAAGTTTGGACAAGTTCCTGGAAGAAAAGTCCATAAACTGTTATTAAAGTGGACCAGGGAAATCCACTGTTTACCTCTGAGATAAGCAGCGTAGAATCTGTTTACCTTTTTAGGAACCTGACAGGTACTTGTGACATGGATTGGCTACTATTGGAAACAGGATACTGAGCTTGATGGACCTTTGGTCTGACCCAGAATGGCAGTTCTTATATTCTTATCCTCCCATGGGTCATTACTCAGCATATCTGTAATGACTCCCTGACATCTCTCCACAAATTCCGTATAGTCAGGCAATGTTATGCAATAACCATCAGGTTATTTTTATATCCCACAATATCTCTAACAATTGCTTGACCTTATCTAATCTATTGCATTGAACTGTACTGGGGTCAAGTATGCTCTCATGATAATTTTATGCAGTTGCTTTACCAACCTCAATGGTTGGAACTAAATGTGCCCACATGCCAGCTTTGACGGTGCTGCATTTTTGCTCCACTCTAACTGCAGGAGAAGAATGTATATGCCCCCTGAAGTGTATACAGGCCCCCTCTGCTAATAATGCAGCCCACACACATATTACCGGCATGGGCTTTAGTAAACATGTTCTATGAGCATCGGTTCCTTCCACTCTCGTTCAGTATTGATGTCCTCTTTTAAAATTATACATGTCTGGTGCATACCTCTTTTCTTCCCCATCCAGTATGGAGTAATATACAGAAATATCTTTCTTCAGCTGCAGTTTGTGAGCCATCAGCTGCTCCCTCTCTCTGCTGCGCTTCACTTTCTCTCTGTATTGCTTCCAGTTCTGCTTCCACCTTCACGATGACAGAACCAAGGTTCTGGAGTTCAATGTCATGCCAGTGTTTGGCATCATACAGAGAGTTCTCCAAACTCCTTTTCTGCAAGAACAGTTCAGTGGTTTTTAAAATACCGCTTCTCAACAGAAACTGCATAGTTATTTTAAATAAGAGATCCAGGCTACTCGTTATTGTGTTAAGCGAGATGGGAAGTTGTAAAAATCTTCCCTTTTGAATGAGGAATAGCATCTACATACAGAATGGAATGCACAGTACTGTACATGGAGATATGAGTCTTGACGGGCCCTTTTACTAAATGCAGTAAGCTGCTAGTGTGCATTTTTGCATGCGGGAACTGCTTGCTCAGGTCCATGGGAACTGTTAGCATGCTAATTTCCACACTATCTGCCATTCATGTAGTGTGGTACTGAACGGGCAGGGTGGGAGTGGAGAGTGGGCAGGGTGAGCACACTGCAGTTAGTGTGGGGGGGACATATCGCGACTGTCAATGTTGCTCTTAGCATGGGTGCCCCTAACACCACTGCTGTAGGTGGAGTTAGGAGCGCCTGAAGTACTTGTGTCATGAGTTGGGTATGCATCCATGCTGGTCATGCCCCCAACATTTACCGTGGAGGCTGCACTTCAAGCATGATAGGGTTTTGCACCTGACACACATTTAGCACCAAAACTAACACACTTCAAATTGAAATTCCCTAAATATGTACTTTTGTGCTATACAGCACATGTGCTGTATTATATAGCATAGTAACCGGGTGCAGATTTAACAGTATTTTAAAAACATGGGTCAGTTATTAACCTGCAGTGTGGAAATGCTGTTAGATTTCTTTCTTTAATGGGGTTAAGATGAGGCGCGCGGCATCATTTACTCTTAGAAGGTCTTTGATTAATGGGCCCTAGCCGTCAGTGTGTGTTCTAGGACCCGCATTGTCAGGTAGCTCAGGACTATGACCGTGCAGGATGATTCCCTGTTAGGGTCGCAAGTGGGCGGGGTAGGGGCACGGGCATGGTGAGCTGGGCACGGTTAGCACTGCGTTAACACCGTGCGCTTACTGCAGTAGGGAGGGTTCACTTAATGCCTCCTCAATAGGTGGCATTAGGTGTATCTGTGCTACCGCAGCACGTGTTGTGGCACAGGGCTGACTGTTAACTGCCAGGGAAATGCTTCCCACGCTCCCGACAGTTAACGTGGGAATGTCGCACTGCAACATTATATACTATGGCCTCCCCAAACAAACCCTACAATCTCTCCAAATGGCACAAAACACTGCAGCAAGAATAATCCACCGAATTTCAAGACAAATCTAGGCACATGTATCTCCACCAAGTCTAAATCTGGCGTAACTGTTTGTGCTGAGGTTTGGCACGCATATCTTACAACTTATGAGCCTATTTTATAAAGACAATTAAGTGGCTGCTTTTCTTTATAAAATTGGCAACCCTTAAAAAATTACCCTCATAGTGGCTATATTCAGCTGCTATATAGCTATGCAGATTAATTTAGGACAGCCTTTTTATTCTTTCCAACCCAATGGAAGTTGGAAAGAATTATACAGTAGGGGGTCAAGAATGTCTGTCTGCTTTGGGACAAAATAACTGAAAATTGAATGGAATATGATTCAATTTGGCATGGGGAAAAGTCAGTGAAAGGCACATCAAGTTCAACAATCGGCCAGATTGGATGGGGGGTTCTAGAAAAATAACCCCCCCCCCCCAAGAAAAAATGGCCCAATGATTTTCTATGGGAGAGGCAGCTCCAGCTTTTGCAGTATAGAAATTTATGGCCCTTACTAAAGCCCACTAAGGTTTTGCACTTAATGTGCATTACAAACATTGGCATTTGTTACTGGAGGATGTGGTACAGGCTGTTAGTGTAATTGGGTTTAAAAAAGATATGGACGAGTTCCTGAAAGAAAAGTCCATAAACCATTAGAGAGGACCAGGGAAATCCACTGCTTACCCCAGGATAAGCAGCATGGAATCTGTGTACCTTTTGGGGAACCTGCCAGATACTTGTGACCTGGATTGGCTACTATTGAAAACAGGATACTGGGCTTGCTGGACGCTTGGTACGACCCAGTATGGCATCTCTTATGTTCTTATGTCTGCTAAGTGCAAAGCCTCTGCATTAGCTGTCGGTGGCATGACCAGCAAGTTTCTGAAAGCTAACACACAACTAAGTACCTTAAGGTGGGTCACACTTAACACTGGTGCACCTAGCAACACCCATAGAGGTGTTAGGTGCACCTGTGCTAACTACCACGTTAACTGCACTCGTGTGCTAATGTGCTTTCCGTGCCCACATTCCAACTCCAACCCGCCCATGCTCTGTATTAATGCACAAGTGCCAGTTCAGGTGAGTTTTGTCGGTCGGTAGCTGGCATGGCCATGCATTGAAGTTCACCATGGCCAGTTACTGTACACTATAACGCACGTTAGCTGGTTAGCAGTGCTTTGTAAAAGGGCCCCTTAGAAATGGTGAAACAGCAGTTAAAGAATTCCTTCTTTCAAACTCTTTCCATTCTATATCCTCCCTGACACACCTACCCCCAAAACTCCAACTATCCTCCCAACCAGTACATTTTTCCTAACAAAAAAGGTGCCGGCATTCATATTTCATTAATAGGCGAGGACCAGAGCTTTTTTTGAGGGATGCACAACAGTAATGAGTGCCGGCACCTTTTTCATTGCCTGTTAAAATTGACCCACGGTTGCCCGGATTTGCAAGAAGCTAGCCAGGCAGTGGCGATATTCAGTCGCTGCCCAGTTAGCTTCCGCGGCAAAAGTCAGGCCGGCGTTTGAATAGTCAGCCCTATATGTTCTTAGATCTGGTATTTATATGATGTTGTATTTTTACACTACACTCATGCATTATAATTTTTCAAAAGCCTCACTGGTGAGGTTAGATGGACAATGATCAGATGGGATGTTGATTATTCATAGAGTGAAGTCAGCTAAACTTCTCCCGGGCAATTTACTGAAAATAGGCCCCTTCTTACAATTTCTGCGTTGCTCATCACTGTATCCATTTCTGAGATACCATATTTCAATGGAAAAAGTAATTTCCATCAAACAAGAATTTCAGTTCACAATCTTGAACTATATGGTACTTACTAAAGTTCTCAAAGATTTAGTTTCTGCTTGCAGGCTCTGTATTTTGTGTGCAGTTTCATTAAAGTCTTTTCTCAAGGCTTCTTCCAAATCCCGCTCCTGGCTTTGTTCATCAGGGGAAGCTTCTGGATGCAGTGGACGAGAAATCAATTCATGCAGTGCAGAACAAAATGTGTTGTCTTTATAGCTTCTCTTTTAATATCACTAGTTTTTCAATGTTCTTTACAAATTTTCCCTATAAAATATTTGGTTCTAATATCACACTGAAGATCTGTATGGTACATGGGAGCATGCAAAGAAAGTTTTGAATTAGTTTGAGATTGTATCTCAACATTGCTAACATCTGACTTCTGCAAACAGTAGCATCAGATATCTTGTTTAGTTATTCTTTTGTGTGACCATCAACTTTTCTTGCCAACACAATCTTAGAGCTGCCAGTGCTGTGTGTGACCTCTCATCTTGTATCCCCAGAATATGGAGGCATCTACATCGAGATTCTGCACTGATAGGTACATCTGCACTGCCATCCTACATCAGAGTGCTACTGGTATGTTGGTTTGTCTATCAGATGTTTAGAGAAATGTCATAGGGTTATTATTATGAGATGCTTACTCATAAAAAATGCTCCAGGTGACTTACAGCCAATAGATAACAGAAACCCAAAATAAGTTAGCAACATAGAAAACCACATACATCAAAATACAGAATGACATATAATAAAATCATAAATACAAAACAGGTAAAATACTCAAATATCACAGATATTATTGCAAAAAAGCTTTCTAAAAAAAGAACAGGTTTTCCAAGCACAACTTTCAAAAATCAAAATAGCCAAAATATGATTTCAGCTCTTTGGTTATATTTGTAACCCTCATGCAAGTGCAAACTGAAAACATGGCCATGTTGGTTTTTTAGCTTTTTATGTTAGGACTAACAAAATGTTATTTAGATCTTTTACATTTTTAAAAAATTTGGGGGGAATTTTCAGGGGCGGTGGCTGTCACTGAACTCACTTTGCTGCAGATATTCAGTGCCAGGCCAGATATTCAATGCCAATCCAGTCAGCGGCAATATTCAGCCACTGGCCAGATTGCAAAACTGGCCAAAGTTAGGACAGCCATTCAGCTGTCCTAACTCTAGCTGGTTAGGGTTAACCGGGCCGTGGATGAATATCGCCGCTGCCCGGTTAATCCGCAGTACTACCCAGCTCCGTCTCACTTAGTGTCAGGGTGTTTAGTGGCCCAAACTGGGTGAGCTGCATTTACACAGTTTGCAGGTCTGCAAACCACATAAAGGCCTTTGAATATCCCCCTTTGTCTTTAAAATATTCTTTTTTTGTGTACACTTCCTTCTTTACTCCGTATTGTACTGCTGTTGTTGAATAGCTAGTGAAAAGTCTTCTCATTAGATGTGAATCTCTCCTTATGTGGTCTCCCTTCCTGCCATATTTTCTACCAGTTGTAATTCCTGCAACAATTTACTTGACAGTCCAATAAGCAGGGCATTACAGTAATTAAATGAGTATTGGGGAGAGAATCAAATTTAGAACACATTCTGATCCATCAGTGGGCAAAGACCCCAGTCCAGTCATAGTCTCACAAAAGCTTTTATGCTGTGGCTGTGACTGGTGATTCCAGATGAAACATAGGGGCTTGTTTACAAAGCTGCGGTAGCGGTTCGCGGTCGTTATCGGAGCCGCGGCCCCATTGAAATCAATGGGGTCGCGGCTCCGATAACAATCGCGAACCGCTACCGCAGCTTTGTAAACAAGCCCCATAGTCTCTAACAGCATCCTCCCTCCCTCCCTCCCCCCCCACACACATTTTTTAGTACACTGGAAGGAGTATTGGTCGCCCCAGCAATCTTTCAAACAAGTACTGACAAACATAAATTAGAATTTTCCAGTTTCAGAATCTCTGTTTTGTTAATTTAATTTAGTGGGCTAGTTATTAAGCTGTGGTAAAATCTCACATTTTATCAAAGCTTAATTTACCCCCGGAGTCATTAACCTCTGATAACTCAATACTGCAGTTAGTAAGTCCTGCAGGAAAAGAATAATGCAGCCTGTGAGCAACCTCACAAGCTGTATTATTCTGCTACCCTGCGAGACCATTACTAAGAGTTACAGGTGCCATTTTGAAGCTAGTGCCTGGCTGGACAAGAGAAAGTGGGGATTGCTCCTGTCTAGCTCCCACTAGACCACTACTGATTATAAAAAGTAGGCTTGGATGGCCTTTGGGGGAGGGGTTGTGATTCAAGATCTGAGGGAAGGGTTTTCCAGGGGGGGGGGGTTGGGTCAGTGTTGCTACAAATACTGATTCTGTTTTATATCTTTTGCAGAATGCCACTTGGTATTGATCAAATTATATACATTTTCTAAAAATAATGTAACATGGGAAGTTACTACTCTTTCCAAATCCATTGCAATTATTGATGTAAAGAGGCTTTTGGACTCTTAATTAATGGCCCAAGTTATTAACACTTAACCTGAGCTATCTGCCACAAAGCTCAAGGAATAAAATGGGTCATGCAGCAGATAGTTTGAGCTAAGTATTAGTTAAAAGGGCCATAAGTCTGTTCTCTTAGTGGATGACATATTAGAGTTGTCAGAGGAGAATGGCCAGAACCATTTTGCTGTGGTACTCCCTTCCAGCAGTAACCAG